>JAOWBW010000303.1:0-1287171 GCA_026119855.1 Campanula takesimana
TGCTAAAGCCCTGGACTTCACACATGTCTGGCCCCTTGAAACGAGAGAAAGCAGGAGAGTGTTGTCAAAAGGAGCTGGAATCCCAGAATGATGACCAAGGGCCTCATTCTTTTCTGGATTCCCCTTAGCACATTCGCCACTTTGCTCCAAAACAGAACATGAATCTTTTTGTTGTTTCTCACCCTGTTCTAGACTAGTACCAACATTCACGGCCTCTACCTTTTCAGTTTTTTTATCTAAACCGACATCACTCCCACCACTTGGCAATGTAGTATCCCCGCTCTTCCCAAGGACCGCATGAGATACCTTCTGCACCACTACACTGCTGCTAGACTGTTTGGACACCTTCTTTTTGTCATCCTCGTGCATTTCAGAAGACGACCAAGAGGCTGATTCGTCATTCCCTTGCAACTCCACTTAGCACTTCGCGTGGCAGCATCCGGTACAACTGCATTTGTTTCAAGAGGTTTTTCCATCGGCATGCCCAGCATTCTTATCTTTCTCTGGCGACAGACTCCTAGCTTTGACTTTGGAACTTGAGACACTGCGACTTCTTGTTTGGACAGCAAGTGACTTCCTCCGTCCGTGATTATGTTCAGTTCCTTCTCCACCTTCTTTATACCCACTTGTGTCTTGTGAGGCGACAGCAGTTGAAGCATCTTGAAATCCAGGGGGCTTCATATCAGATATTATTGGTACAATGCTTCTGTTTTGCAATAAATCAACACTGGAAGAGTCCACCTGTGCACTACACTCTCCAGTCTTTTCTTCACAGCGCTCTACCGCGGCATCTCCGTTGATTGCAATAGGCCGATTCTCACTCTGAGCTCCATCTTCATCAGGTTGCTTCAACTTAACGTCATTGCCAGAGCAAGAGTCCTCAGGTAAGGGTGATTTTCTTTCAAGAGAATCGATTGGTGACGCATCAAATCTTGACATTTCACCAGCAGCCACACTAGCAAGCAGATTCATACCAATATCATCCCCCACTGCTGCAGGCAGGCTGGCCTCGGAGAACTTGGCACAGCTCTCAACCAATGCATTTATAGAACTAAAGAAGCTTCATAAGACTTCCCAGGTTTCAGTGTAATACCAGATGCAGATACGGTTGCTTTGGATGCATCTGTCAGCCTCTCACCGATTTCAACATCCTTCCCTCGTTCATCACAATGGACCTCAACAAATGACACATGAGCTCCATCAGACCCAACCAATCTATCTTCCTGAGATGAATCTATGTTAATGTTTGCTGGACCATTGGCTCGAGGAGCATCACCTTTCCCCCTTAATTTCCGATCATGGTGATCATGCTTTCCAGAATGAGCTATAGGAGAAGCTTTGCCGGAGGCAGAGGCATCTTCAGGAGACCCACCACTTGCACTTCCCGCTGGACTTCGGCCGTGTTTGGCAACCTGACGATAAGCCTCTGGCTTCCACCGTTATCTGCGGGTGGCATGTCAGCTACTCTCTCAGAATTTACTCGAGTTGGTGATCCCTTTTCGGAAGCTAGATTTCGGTTTAAGGAACCAAATTTCCCAAAACTGACTTCCTTCTGAATCCCTGAGACAGAAGATCCATGAAGACCATTGCTTGACTTTCTACCGCGAGAAAACACCACTGGAAATCTTATTAACACTCACCGATCCAGCAGTAGAGCTCCTCGCATCTTCCTGCCAGAAGCACCTGTCTTCCCGTGATCACTGGAACATGATAGGCTATTATTCTGCGAATGGCTAGAGCTACTACTCTTCTCTTCTTTAATCGTAGAAAGAGGAATATCAGATGATGATGTAACAGGTAAACTTGCAGAATCCTTTGTGCTAGCAACCCCTGCAGCATTCGATAACGCAGACACTTTTGTTGAACCAGGAGATGCCAATGAGAACTTGGCAACAGCTTCACCTGAACTAAGCTTAGCCTGCTGAGTTTTGGATACAGACTTTGTAGGCCATGATCCTCCACGACTTGAACCAGTCTTCGAATCAATCATATTCATTTCAGCTTCAACACGTTTTTTCCATGTGTCAACTAAAGTCCTAGCTTTCCGCTGAATTTCAGAATTTCTATGTGTACGCAAATGATTTACAGATTTCCCAACATTACATGTCTGCAGAGCATGAAGATTCACAGGCAGCCTATCCAAAGCACGAAGCAACGCAAAAAGAAACTCCTCAACAGATTTATCACTCTCCTTTGGACTACCATCACCAATCTTTCCCTTGTGAACCTCTTGCAGCCATTCATCCAACACAAGCAAACCCCGTAACTGCACAAACCTACCAAGACAATCAAACCTATCTGTAACTGATATTACATCAACAAGCATGATTCGGCACGCTAAATCAATCTTCTTCTCAGCACTATCAGGTTGCATAAGCTGCACCAATTTCTCAACCCCTTCCAAATCTACAAGGCCACCTTTATCTGTAATTTTTGCAAGCTCAGTCTTCAATACTTGTTCTGGTCTAGGTTGGCCAGACTCTGCGTCATCCGCTCTTGACAAGCGTTCACGTTTGATGTTATCGGGGCCGTGACCACCCTGCTCCCTCTTTTTACCCTTAACCTGAGAAGGAAATGAGGAGGAACTGTTCTGTACACTATCTGAACCAGGTTTTAACTGTGCTGTACCGTTTGGACCATTCAAAGGTTTCGGAGAGCGACCTCCTGACTGCAATGCTCCATACATTTCTAGTCTAGTCTTGTCTAATAGTTGATCTACTTCTTCTTGTCGTTTCTGCGTCAAACAAGACTACAAATACGATCAAGACATTATTAATGAGCAGAAGTTAGATAAATATAAAATATACAAATACAATACTCACATTAATGTAGTCTTGGTCAGTTAGCCACCATAAACGATTGTTCTCAATGTCATACACTCGTCTGCAAACAAATGAGGATATCCCTGGAGGAAGTTCAACACCTTTACGAAGGAATGCAACTTTGCACGGATGGAGTAATGATGCAGCAGGTGTTTCATCCTTGTGAAACGAGTAAAAGACCTCGTTTGGTGCTGCTTCCAGCAAAATACCTTTTACAAGCTTTACGTCAGCAGGACGGTAAAGCCAATTCACACTCAAACTTAAACTGTCCTCTTTCCCAATAATTAACTTGCGAATTATTCCAACAAATGGGGGGCAATCTTGTGCTGGCTTAAAAAGCGCACAATCACCAACATGAATCTTGCGTCCATCCTGAAAAAAGAGTTGAGCAACTAGATTATTATCGATATCCATTAATGAAGAAAAGTTGCAAGTTGTAATGAACCAAGCATAAGATGTAACAGGAACCACAATGCAGCAAAATATCTGACCAAATAATTATTCTAAGATTGCTTCAAATGTTGACAAGCGCCTAAAGATTACAGTCACTTATAAGCAATACTTTGTAAGTTCCAATTATGCTTAATAGTTTATTCGTCACTAATTATGAAGGGGCAACCTAATCTATGACCATAATTCAAGCAAAAATAGGATATGCTAATGTAATCAATTAATCGACATTGTCCTTTACCAAAGGATATGGTAATTTACTGCAATGATATCTCTAAACCCCTGGCGATTCTGATGCTGAGAATTGTTCAAATCTACTTCATAAGTGGCTGGCCGAAAGGAAAATATCAACCAAGGAAAATCTTAATAAAAAATAATCCCAGCCAGATGCGCCCAGAAGCCATATGGCACTGAACGGAGAACAAAATCTTCCAGCTTGGCTTTCAGTATCTAAGTACATTAAAAATCCACCATAAGAACACATTAAGTTGTCTGCCGGAATAACTGATTCACCTATGTGTGAATTAAGATCGGAAAATCAACATCAAGGACATATAAGCAAGTAACAAGTAACAATGCATTTATTGCTAAGTTCACCTAAACAAGTAATGACAAAAAAAAAAAATCGCCCCTTACTTTTATTGTTTAAATTTTACATATTGGCCATTACATATCTGGGAGTGGAATGATATAAACAGAGACACCAATAAGAAGTAACAAGTAAGAACCTGTAAACAGCCAATTTCAACAATTATGAGTCACTTTTACATATAATTCAGCTATTACAATCACATGTGAAAGATAAACTATAACCACAAATAAAAATAAAGACAAAAAGATTATAGCAATGATAAAATTATATACTTTGGAGAAGGAATCGGAGGATATCGAAAGAGAAATGGTGGAAACGGCTACAGACGACGTGGATGAAGCTGGGACCGGCCACATGTGCCGCCGGTGTAACCGCAGTTCACCTTCCCGCCCATGCATAATAATAACCTTCCATCATCGGCAGTTGTTTTGATAAAGATCGAGCCTTGGTCCTTGACGAGAACCATCAATTCGGACGAAATTTCCTGATCCCAACTTCACAAGAAAAAATTGTCAAACAACGTAAAAAAAAAAAAAAAATAGAAAGAACCCTAGGTAGTAATAATCAGCAAAATTGAGAGGCCCAGACCCCACAGATCGGTGATGAATCTGGAAAGAAACAGAAACCCCAATAAATTAGAGGACGGCGATCGGTGAAATCACCGGAATTAGAATAATTAGGGCTTATGTGTCAAGGCATGGACGGGGTTTGACGAAGAATTGGGCGATACAGATCTAGGTGAGAACGGGGAGGGATTGAGATTGGGTTAGCGAAATCGAGAGATTTCAGGGGCGGGTTTCGGGCAAGCGGGGATTCCGCGGGGACGACGAAGAGAGAGAGAGAGAGAGAGAGAGGCGAACGGCGATTGAAGGAACGGGCAGGTGGAAATGAAATGGTTGCGGTTTGTCAAGGGGAAAGTTTGATGAAGACAAGAACCACGACAACGTTTTGATGACGACTCTTTCTTTTTTACTTTTTGGTTATTTGACAAATCTCACCCCTCGCTATTGTTTGATTTCTATTTTAGTCCCTTGACCTTAAAAGATTTTGCTTGATTGACTTTTTCGTTGTTCTGTTTTGATATTTTAAAATGGGGCAATGCTACTAGCCTTATAAAAGAAATTTACAAAATGACGGATACAAAGTGTGGTGGCGATATTTCATTGGCTACATCGATATCCAATTAAAAACACCAACACAATTATGATACCTCATTTTGTAGACCACATTTTGTATCCATCTTTTCTAACTTTATTATTTCCATTTAATGGAACTGAAATACTAATTGAGTTGAGTTTTGATATTTTTAATTTTATTGGCATTCAAATAGTTAATATTAAACAAGCAACATACATATATTCAATTGTGCTATACTCTCTACTTTCTCTTCTATTACAACTTTTTTATAACACATAACAGAAATATTAAAGTGAATTACTTTTTGTGATAAGTAGTGATTTCTCCTAAAGAATGGTCATTTATTCATTACTTTAAGATGTTATTAAGGTTGAAAAAATAAGAATTGTGCAGTAGTGACCCTCACAAATGTATGAGAGAGACAAATATTTAAGTTAAGGTGAGAAGTAAGTAAAGCCATAGTGTAGGGGTACATTCTGTAAAAGGCGAAAATAAAGAAAGGCCACTATAATCTTTTAAATAGTGTAACAACTCGACCACTGATAAATAAGCTTAAGAAATTAACCGAAAATATAAAGTTATTTTTATGAGGACATACAAATTTTTAAATACAACTAATTACAACAAAAATAATATTGAAACTCAAAGAGTTCCAAATTACCAAGAGAGGTTATTTTATATTAACCTTTTACTTATTTGTTATTGTATAAAACGAAATTATATTATAATATGTGTAATTATTGTATCAAAACTATAGTAATTAATCTTTTGAGGCTAATTTTTTTTTAGGTAACAATAATTAAAATCATAATAAAAGTAGATATTTTCATCCAAAAAACATAAATAAAAAAATCTCAATTTGACATCCACCTCCACTGTCTGGGAAAAAAGTCTCGATTAAGAAATTGTTAGTGAAACCTTTCACCTTTTAAGTGATAATTTTTTGAATACATGAATAATAATATAATTTAATTTAATTATTCTAACGAAAGACTGGAAATTGTTGTTGTCAGTGTTTTAAATTAAGTATTTTTCTATAAGTTTTACAATATTTTTAGTCATAATTCTGATACCACTGAATAATGGGACTAACTTTTTTGCGATTGAGAAGGTATCATCTTTAAATCTGATGAGTAATGATCAAAAGACTAATATTATGTCACAATTACTATCTGGTTGATGACTATATGGAATTTTGAAAAATTGTTTGTATCATATATCCATATCATGTGTGATTCGAGTCTACGGTGGTGGCAACCGTGATTGGCGGGATAGTTGAGGAAGTTGGGGTGATTAAGAATTGAAGAGTTATTGGTCATTCTTTGACTGATTGTGAAATTTAATTGATGTTTTAGGATTAACTACAAAATTTAGTTGTTTTTAATAATTTAATTATTCGACTGAGTGGGAATTAATGAAAGATAGACGTCGGTGTTTTAAAAATTGGGCGGGCGCCGCCTGGGACAAAAAGAGTAATGACTATATTTATATATTACTTTTTTATGTTAGAGATTATAATGCATTTTTTACTTATACCATCAATGTAAATCATCATATTGCAAAGGGAAAAAATAATATATAATGAAATTATATTATTTCATACCACTTTCAAAGTAAACGGGCCATGGAGGGTATATCTTTTGCCCGTGATTTCATAAGAAGGCAAATTGTATATAAATTCATCCAACTATACACCAACTGTGAAAAAAAAAAAAAAAAAAAAACTTTGCACTAAACTATATTTATTTATTTTTTGCGTGTGAAGTCAATCACCCTAACACCGCCAGTTTTTAACCGTTATATTATTCATGTGACTTGCATGTACCTTTATTTTAAGGGTGGCAATAAGAAATAAACGTCTTCTAATGTGACACTTTAAGGGGTTGATATGTAAAATATTAAACATTTTACTTTTGAAATAACTTTTTTAACCCAAAGGGGTTTAAGTATAATTCACGTTACCCTCTATTTTCGACATCACGTTGAATTTACCCTATAATTTATATATGTTACTTTTTTTAGCCTCCCACCGTCACCACCATCACCACCATCACAATCACCCACCTCTATCCCGCTCAACACCGGCCAAATCCACCACCATCCTCGTTGTCGTCACCATTATCTCTCTATATCAGTAGTTTCACCGCTCGTCTCTCGAGAATCCGGCCGCTTTACACACTAAATTTCAGCATCTTTTACTCATTCATTTCTGCTTAAGCTCTCTCTGTCTCTCTCTCTCACTCTCACATACACACTCTAAAAATTTAAATTTAGATCCAGGTCTTGATCTTGTTTGAATCTTTGCATCCATGTATTGATTTTTTAATGCGGCGAGTTAAAATCGTTCTTTGATTAGAGAACGAATCGGAGCTTGCCGTCGAAAGGAAAGAGGCTGTGTAAATTTTAGAGTTTCGGTACTAGAGATCTGGGGAAGAACTTGAACAGTCTCAGTATAAAACTCGTCTGTCTTTGTAGGTTTGGGTCTGATGTCATGGAAATTCATGACAGCAGCTTCTGTATTAGAGATTCGGTATTAGAGATTTGGGGAAGAACTTGAACAGTCTCAGTATAAAACTCGTTTGTCTTTTGTAGGTTTGGGGCTGATGTCAGGGAAATTCACGAACAAAAAATATGTGCTTTGACTTCTCAACTTCTACAAATATAATATAATATAATATTTGTCCCGATTTTCCTTAATAACTACAAATTTATAGATAAATTAGCTTCGTCAATTGTGAACCGCAAACCCTATTCATTATCCCTTTCACATTATTATGATTATAAAACTAGATCAACTTAAATATGGTGGTGATGTACGGTGATATTATGACGATTATGATATATATAGGGGGAGATTGTTGGGTATGCACATTATAAACCACTCCTATTACCTAGATTTGATTGATCCCATAACCTTATTTTACTTTTTATGGACTTTAGGTTTTATTGTAAGAAGTTTTACAACTTCATTAGTTAAGTCCATTTTTAGTTTAGCTAGGCTTAGAAGATCAGCCCCTCAAATTTTGAAGAAATGCTGCTGCTGCTGATATGGTGAAAATGGCTAAGTCTGCCTACCGCAAGGTTTTTGTCGACCGCATGGTTTTTGGCGACCGCATGGTTTTTGACGACCGCATGATTTTGACGACCAAAATCCTTGCTGATTACAAGGTTACCTCAATCTTGTCTGACCGCAGACCAGCTATCACACAACCAAGTGAAGTCCAAGAAACGACAAGTTTGATTTAATCGTTGCAAAATTCAAATTTGAATTTGGTCGTTATGTCTGGTACAAGATAGTACATCTTGCCCACTAACTTCTGCAACTACAAGACAAAGATATGAGCTCCAATCAGAATATGACAGCTCATCATCTTCCAACAGCTATTTCTCAACCCAAGGCTATAAATAGACCTTGAACTCTTCATTGAAGAGTGCTGAGATTCAAAGAGAGAAATTGCTGTCGAAATACTTGGTGATTGAAGATCATACTCAAGATTTCCAGAATCATTTGAATCTTCAAGCTTTCGCCCTCAAATCTTCAAAGATCCCCAGCAAGCCTTCAAGAACATCAAATCTCAAGCCCAGCAACACTTAAAGATTCATTAGGCTCTCAATCATTTAGATTATATAGAGCTCTTGATTCGTTACACACACACACCCCGATTGATCAATCACATAGATTGCATCATTAGGGATACACCGGTCTAAGTCTAGGATTTGTTCTTCATAGAAAGTAGGAATTAATTCAAATCTTCATCTTTGTAATTTGTACTCAAGAGAATTAATATATCCTCCATTCAAAATCCAAGACTGACCATCTTGGTAAAGGACGTAGATCTTTTAACAGATCGAACCTTTCCAAATCATTGTGTCATTTACATTCTGCAAATTTACTTTCTGCAATTGTTCTTATTGTTCATATTGACTTTGTTTGTCGTTTAGTGTTTTGATCTTTCCAGATACTCAAACGATTGTGAATTGTGTTTGTTGCTTACCTATTGCCTAAGTTACTACTTCTGACTACTTATCTTTTGCCAAAACTCACCGACACAAAACTTCATTTTCAACCTACCTCGTCTGTAACCTTTGCCGACCGCATATAGCCGACCGCAAGGTTACCTTGCCGCAACTTGCTTGCCGCATTTTGCTTACCGCAAATTGAATCTTTCAAACCTCTATCTTTGCCGACCGCAATATTGCCGACCGCAATATTGCTGACCGCACGGTTTGCTTACCTAGCAGTTTTTAAGTTTCAAAAACAACTCTACTTCGTTT
The DNA here is from genome assembly GCA_026119855.1 of Campanula takesimana. NCBI lineage: Eukaryota > Viridiplantae > Streptophyta > Magnoliopsida > Asterales > Campanulaceae > Campanula > Campanula takesimana. The sequence continues at coordinate 9,277 of JAOWBW010000303.1, forward strand.
TATCGAAAACTTCCGCTGTGCATTTTGCTTTGAACTAGTGGTTTTTACTTGACCACAAAACTCAATAGTAAGTACAAGGTTGAATTTTGAAAAAGGGTTGATAATTTTAAATAGGCTATTCACCCCCCCCCTCTAGCCTCTTTTCATACCCTTGTTGTGTCTTTGGGACCAACAAGTGGTATCAGAGCAAACACCTTTATAAAACTTCTGTTTTTCAAGCTTAACAGCTTGGGTGCCGATTCAAAATGGCAAGTCAGAAAACTATGGCAACGGTTAACTTCACTCACGTTCCAGCGTTCGACGAAGACAACTTTGACGTATGGAAGCACAGCATTCTAACTCAATTCTACTCCATGGATGAGCAACTTGGTGATTGTCTTACCATTGGACCATATTTCCCAATGAAAGCTAATCCGGATCCAGAAACAAACGATACCATACCGACAATCAAGAAACCAAAAGCTGAATGGACCGATGAAGAGAAAAGACTAGTTGGAATGGATGTGAAAGCAAAAAGTATACTCACAAGTACTTTAAATACGTCTCAGCGTCGACAAATCATGGAATGTGCTACAGCAAAAGATCTTTGGGATGCAATTGAAGATTACATCGAAGGAGATCAAGCGTGCAAGGAAAGCAAAAGATTTGCAATTCAAAGACGTTTCAACAACTTCGCTAAGATCCCCGGTGAATCACTAAGAGCCACTTACGATCGTTATTGTGAGATTGTAAGTACATATACAGCACTTGGAAAGAAGCTTACCAAGAAAGAAATCAATGTCAATTTTCTTGCTGCTCTTGGTTCTCAATATCTTCACAAAGGAAATACTCTTGAAGATACCAAGCTTCTAGATGATATGTCTCTCAGAAGCCTCTACGCCAATCTCAAAGTTTTTGATATCAAGCTCCACAACATTGAAGAGATGGAAGGAAAAACTAAGAGTTTGTCGTTGGTCGCTAAAAAGGAAGAAGTGATCGAAGAAGAAGATCCCAAAATCTCCACATCTGAGTTACTAGATATGGACGACGACGACTTTGCTATGTTCGTGAAAAGATTTCAAAAATTCAGAAAGTCAGCAAGGCCCGGATCATCAAGCAAAGCTCCTGCAAGGTTTTCAAGGAGCAGCTCAACAAGTAAGAAAGAGTACTCTAACTTCTCCAAGAAGAAAGAGGATCTCGTTTGTTTTAATTGCAGGAAACCCGGTCATTTCGCATCAGAATGTCCAATCCCCAAATTCGAGTACATGAAGAAGAAAAGCAACTTCACTCCTAGATACTCAAAGCAAAAGGGAATGGTCGCTGAAGAGGACTCTGCCACAAAAGAGTTAGCTACCTGGATAGAGTCAGACTCTGATGAAAGCGACGAGGATTCTGAAGAAGGTCACATTTGTTTGGTCGTTCATTCCGATGATGAGGATGAAAATAAAAATCGTCGCTCACCAAATGCAAAACCTAAACGGATAAGCTATACAGCTGATGAACTTGCTGAAAAGGGATTCCTAACTCCAGTTCAAAGGAATGGCGATCTTCTATTTTCTAGATGTGATGTAAGTGCAGCAAAGAAGGCTCAATACAATCCCAAAGTGAAGGAAGTTCTGCTTACCACTCCAGAAGTCAAGTTTGATATTTCTCCCAACGAACATGAAAAGATGTTTATGAAAGCTGAACAGGTAATTAGTAAGTTTGCCGGCATGAAGGAAGCTTTAGCACTTTCAACTGAAGAGATTTCCCAGCTTAAGACGGAGAAAACTCTACTAAGATCTGAACTCACCCTCCTTAAGGAGCAGATCAAGAGCATGACTCCTCTTACTGATCGAAACCGTTTCTTAGAAGAACAAAATGTCATATTTAAAGTTAAAAACGATGAATTGGTTGCTGAGATAAATGACCTCAAACGGATCACTAATGAGTGGACCAATTCTCGTGTCACTATGGAACAAATATTAGAATCCCAAAAGTCTAGTGGTGATAAAGAAGGCTTGGGATTCCAAACTAGTGACAACTTTAAATGTGCATCTTGTTGTGAAAGAGATGAGAAATTTACCCAGCAAACTTTGGATGAGTTGAAGGCTAAACATCATGTTTCAAAGGGTGTAGGACAAGAACCAAAGAAGAAACTAGTGTTCAATTATGTCTATCCTAAGAAGCAAACTGGCAAGGCAAAGTTGAAAGGTATTGCCATGGATGAACCTGCTGCTGCAGCAAGCACCAGCAAGGTCGCTGAATCATCTTACCGCAGTCACTTACCGCACGGTCTGTCGACCGCATCTAAGAAGTTGGCTACCGCAAGAAAACCAACGACCGCGGGCAGTGGTAAGACGGCAAAGTTCAAGTGGATGAATTTTGTAAAGGCGACCTCGTCCATACCAGTAAATGATGTTGTGCTGAAAACTTCAACGAAATTTGTTAACCCTCAGTTGGGTGGCTTCCACCATTGTTCTGTGTGTGATGATTATGGTCATAAGGCTGCTGAATGTCTTTTAAGATTCACACCCAATCCTAGAAGGTTTAAACCACCTTCTGTGAGGCAAGTGTGGGTTGTCAAAAGCTGCTAATCTTTAGGACCCAAAATAATAAAGGGGACCTCGATCTTAAATGTTTATTTTGTAGGTCCTCTGCCTAATGGCCGGCCACTCCAATGAAACTACTAGTTTATGGTATCTCGACAGTGGATGCTCAAGGCATATGACTGGAGATATCAACCTTTTGGAAAGTGTCCGTAATGAAAAAGGTCCAGCAGTTACTTTTGGCGACAACAGCAAAGGAAAGACCATCGGTTATGGAGTCATCAGAAAAGGAAAAATAACAATCCAAGATGTTTCTCTAGTTACCGGTCTAAAACACAATCTTCTCTCAATCTCACAATTTTGCGACAAAGGATTGCAATGCCACTTTACTTCAACTCATTGTCTTATCAAGGATGGCAACTCCGGCGTCACTTTACTCAAAGGGATTCGTAAGAAAAATGTTTACATTGTTGATTTCAATTCTACTTGTATTTCTTCTAATCTCTGTTTTGTAGCAAAGAATGTTAGCGAAAATAGTTGGCTTTGGCATAAACGACTTAGTCACTTGAACTTCAAGTATCTCTCCAAGATTTGTAGAGATAATTTGGTTCGTGGTTTACCCAAAGTTGCTGACCACCACGATGAAAAGTGCTCAGCTTGTCAACTAGGCAAACAACCAAAATCGTCTTTCTCCAGCAAGACGACTCCGTCAACTTCAAGATGTTTGCAGCTGCTACATATGGATTTATTTGGACCTGTCACTACCGCAAGTATTGGAGGCAATAGATATACATTGGTTGTGGTAGACGATTACTCAAGATATACGTGGGTCGAAATGATGATCTCCAAAGACGATTGTTATGACATTTTGACCGCACTCTTAAGACAGCTCCAAACCCAAAAAGAAGACGACGTCGTCAGTGTTCGATCCGACAACGGAACAGAATTCAAAAACAACGGCGTCGCTCAATACTGTGACGACCATGGTATTGACCACAACTTTTCAGCTGCTGGAGTTCCACAACAGAATGGCGTTGTGGAAAGAAAGAACAGAACGTTGATTGAGGCAGGAAAAACGATGATTGCTGAATCGAAGCTACCTCAATATTTTTGGGCTGAAGCAGTCAACACAGCTTGCTTCACTCAAAATCGATCCCTCATTAACAAGACCTACAACAAGACTCCTTATGAACTTTGGAGAGGAAGAACCCCCAACATTGCCTATTTCAAGATATTTGGTTGCAAATGTTACATTCTCTACAACGGTAAAGAACATCGAGGTAAATTTGCTCCTAAGGCCGACGAAGGTATATTTGTTGGGTATGCTAAACACTCAAAAGCTTTTCGTGTATTTAATAAAACCACTCTTAAGATAGTTGAATCTGTCCATGTTACTTTTGATGAACATTCTCTCCTTGAGCCACATATGGCTCCAAATGTTGCTGATGATTTTGTTGAGCTTAATGAGACAGGTTCTAGTCGACCACAAAATCAATCAACTCAAGGAAATCCTTCTACCTCAACTACTCCTCCACCTACCTCAAATGAAGCACCAGAAGCTACCGCATCTGCTGCTACCTCAAATGGAGCTGAAGTTGAAACACCCATCAATATTGAAGAACCAATCCCTCAACTTACCTATGATTGGGATGGCACAAATGATGTACCACTAGAAGATCTTCAACAACCATCAACTCAACCCGACCTACCACATGAAGTGCGCGAGGTCAGAGATCACCCAATTCAAAATATCATTGGTGACCTACATTCTGGTGTTCGAACAAGAAGATCAAATTATGATGCTCTTACCGCATTCATATCTCAAGTTGAACCCAAGAAAGTTGATGAAGCACTCCAAGACTCAAGTTGGGTTGTTGCTATGCAAGAAGAGCTCAACCAATTTGAAAGATGTAAAGTGTGGAATCTAGTTCCAAGACCTAAGGATCAAGGAGTGATTGGTACAAAGTGGGTGTTTAGAAATAAGATGGATGAGAATGGAAGCATCACAAGAAATAAAGCTAGGTTGGTTGCACAAGGATATAGACAAGAAGAAGGCATTGACTACGACGAAACGTTTGCCCCCGTTGCACGACTTGAAGCTATAAGGATATTTTTAGCTTATGCCTCTTACAAGAAATTCAAGCTTTATCAAATGGATGTGAAGAGTGCATTTCTCAACGGCGAACTTCAAGAAACCGTCTATGTCGCTCAACCACCCGGATTTGAAGATCCCAAATTTCCACATCATGTCTACAAACTTCAAAAGGCTTTGTATGGACTCAAACAAGCTCCACGAGCATGGTATGATACTCTATCAAAATTTCTTCTAGAAAAAGGTTTTAAGCGTGGTAAGATCGACACAACTCTATTCATTGCTAAATATCATGATCATACTTTACTTGTTCAAATTTACGTCGATGATATTATTTTTGGTTCTACTAATGAATTGTTGTGTAAGCGATTTGAAAAGTTAATGAAAAGCAAATTTGAGATGAGCATGATGGGAGAATTGACATTCTTCCTTGGACTACAAATTAAACAATGTGCTGAAGGCATCTTCCTCAACCAAGCAAAGTACACAAAAGATCTTATCAAGAAATTTGGACTTGAAAATGCAAAAGCATACGACACTCCTATGGCTACCGGCAATAAGCTCGACAAAGACTTAAAAGGTAAAAAGGTTGATCAAACCTTGTATCGAGGTATGATTGGCTCTCTTCTCTACTTAACTGCTAGTAGGCCCGATATCATGTTTAGTGTTTGTGTCTGTGCTCGCTATCAAGCGGATCCTCGAGAAGCACATCTTATTGCTGTAAAACGTATTATTCGTTATTTATCTGGAACTATTAACCTTGGACTTTGGTATTCCAAAGATTCAAATTTCAATCTTATAGGTTACTCAGATGCAGATTATGCAGCATGTACCATTGACAGGAAAAGCACAAGTGGAACTTGTCATTTCCTCGGAAATCGACTCGTTTCATGGGCTAGCAAGAAACAAGCATCAGTTTCCGTATCTACCACAGAAGCTGAATATATAGCTGCTGGAAGCTGCTGCTGCCAAGTGCTTTGGATGAAACAACAATTGGTCGACTACGGAATCAAAGAAGAAAATTGTCCAATTTATTGTGACAATACATCTACCATTGCTGTGTCCAACAATCCTGTGATGCATTCAAAGACCAAACACATTGATATCAAATACCATTTTCTCAAAGATCATGTCGAAAAAGGTAACATTCATCTAGAGTATGTGAGTACTGACAATCAAATTGCAGACATTCTCACCAAGGCTTTGGATTCCAAGAGGTTTAGGTTTCTCAGAGGAGAAATGGGTATGCTAGAACTCTAAATATCTTGTCCTTATGATTTTTGTACTAATGTTTTGGTTTCTCCAAGTTTCTTCAAAAAGGTAGGTACCTAGCAATTATGTCGACCGCATTGCTTCATTCGACCGCGTTATGTCGACCGCCCGAATCAAGCTAATATCATTTAAATATCGACCACAAGTTTATAGGTTACCGCTATTTCCTACCGCACTACATCGACCGCCTGGTGGCAACCTCATATGTATTTTGGTCATCACTCATGCCTACCGCATGAATTGTTGACCGCACGGATCAATGCCAGGTGTTAATATTTTAAAAGCACTACCTCAATATAAGTCGACCGCTAGTAATCGACCGCATTGTGTATCGACCGCACAAACGGTAAAGTTTTGCTTACCGCACGCATGGATTCCAGGTAAGTGTTCTAACCTTAGAGATATTTAGGAGTGATATTTTCTTTACATCAAGGGCATTAAGGTAATTTTCATTATTCCCTCGCTTTTATTTATTTCAAATCATTATAATATTTTTGCTCCGCCGTCATTGGCTCTCATTTGAAAACAAAAAGGACTCTTTTCTCTGTCCTATCTGATTTACAGAGTTAACTTCCCACTTTTCCACCTCTCCACATCCCCATAACCGCCTATATACCCCTTTCCACTTAAACCATTTCCACTTTCTCTGCTCCACTCTCTCTCTAACTCTCTCTCTCTCTACACTCTCTCTCTAAACTCTCTCTATATCCGACTCTCTCTCTATAAATTCATGGCTAGAGTTGATAAAACTCACAAGAAATCATCCTCTCTCCATCCCTCACCTTATCAATCTCGAATGGTATGATTTCGGTCCCTAAATCTCTCAATTTTTGATGACATTTTCGAATATCTGTTATTTTAAATGGGTTTCTCAAAACTTTTCATATTCTCCCCATTGTTGATCTTGATGATTTCCATGCTTATATGTTGCTTAATTCTTGTTATGGGATAACATTCTACATCTCAATATGTTGCTTAATTTTTAAATAATTAGTATTTGATGATTTTTTGACGAAATTACTTCTCTGGGTTTTTTCGTATTTCGCCCCCCCCATTTCGTTTTTCTTCGATTTCGTGCATATTGGTTGTTTATTTGACGAAATTGATGGTATATTTGCTCTTAATCGGATCTTTCGGATATGGGTACCTGTTTTTTTTTTCAATTTTTAGCTATGTTCGTAATTTCTGGGATTTTGCTACAGTATCTTCATCGTGTTCTTGATGATGTTCTTGGTGTTCTTGAACTTTTCCCTTTTTGATCCTTTCCACTAAGCGTACACACACTACAAAGTGTTTGTGTGTGTTTTGATCCTCTTTGTTCCGTTTTTAAGTTTCATTGTTTTTGAAAAATATTTCCCAAAGTATGTCGACCGTGTGACTTACCGCATTGTTCATTGTCTATTCATTAGCTTGCTAAGTGTGTCGACCGTGTGACTTACCGCATTGATTATTCATTTGCTTGCTATGTTTGTCAACCGTGTGTATTACCGCATAGATTTCTCTTACCGTGTTGTTGACCATATAACAAGTTTGATGTCGACCGCATGTATTACCGTGGTATTCTTACCGCATGATTGTTATCACTTCTAATTGCCTTTATTATGCTTGCTGTTACATACTTACCGTGTTATGCTTACCGCGTATTCTTGCCGCATCTATTTCAACTTGGATCTTACCTTTAGTCACTTGCCGCAACATCTAGCAAGTGACCGCATATTTGTTATGCTGTTCTAACTTTCCATTTTTTCAGAATACTAAACACTTCTTACCGGGCGTTCTTATGGACCTCGAAGATTTAAAAGAAGATGCAATTGGCAGAAATCTGATTAAGAGATTTGACAAGACGGGGTTGCTACCATTCTTTACCTTTGATCAGGACTTCCATGTCCCTGCTCTCGTCGATCAATTCTTTGCGACCGCTACAGAAGAGACCGGTCGAAGTGCATCCGGCAAGATAGTAAAATTTATCCATGCTGAAATTGAGGGGATTGAGATGTCCTTGGATGTCGTCAACATTAGTGAGGTTCTTGGGATCAAGAAAAGGGCTGGTGTTACTTATTCAACGACCGTCACTGACAACGAATTGAAAGCTCTTGCTAAACGGTTGGTGGGACACAATCATGTCACTAAGGTACCCAGGAAGGAATTTGATGAAGTACTGTACCATATTAGCCATCTGGTCGGGCATTCCATCAATTGCAAGACGGGTAATCAAGCAAATCTCAACACCACTCAATGGGTTCTTTCTGCCGCAATCTACCTTTGCAAAGACATTGACTGGTGTCAAATTATCTACGATGCTTTGATTGCAAACATTGCCGCATACAATAACGCCAAAGAAAAGGGAACCATCAAGTACCGTACTCACACTCGTTTCCTTACCTTCCTCATGACCCACATAAAAGAGCTTCGAAAATTTATGTCCAAAAATCGTGAACTTCTCCTTACCATTTCAAAAAGCAAGCTTTTTACCCGATCTACCATGAAGGCAAACTTTCGTGTTCGTTTTGGAACCAGACTTTACAAGGTCTATCTTGCAAAAGACCCTCATGAACCCTATGAGTCTCCCTCCAAACTCAAGTCTTCTCAGTTTGCCGCAAGTGACGAAGACGATGATGATGATGAAGAAGAATATCTTCCTGCCGCCCCGGTCAAAGGAAAAGGCAAGGGTATTGCTGTTGAGCCTACCGCAAAGAAAGCGTCTGTTGCTACAGGTATCAAGTTCAGGGAACCGACCGCCAAGTCTACTTACTCTACTTCCCCTCCTCGCAAGTCAACCGCGTCATTGAAGTCCCTTGCCGCACCATCTCTCAAATCCTCAAAGACTCCTTCGACCGCAACAGTTCAGGGGGAGAAAAAGCGAATTCACTCCCTCAGTCCGGTCAAGGTTGTCAAGAAAGCAAAGGTGGCTGCATCTCCGGTCTTTACACCAACTGGGTCTCCTCCTCTTCCCACTACAGATGTTGTTGATGTTGCTCCTACATTGAAAAAGGTTGCACGACAAGTCTACTCTCTAAGGGATGAATCAGATAGTGAGGAAACTGAAGATGAGGTTTCTAGTGGTTCAAAAGTTGAAGTTGTTGGAAGTGGTGAAGAAGGTGATAACATTGATGGTGATAAACAAGTTGCTGTTGGGAGTGAACAAGGTGATAGTGATGAGAAGGACAGGGATATCAATGTTGATAGCCCCACTTTTGACCGTCCTGATGCTGCCACTCAGAAAGGAAGCACGGTCGCTGACGTCGACCGCTCTCAGCTGCCAATTAACATCGACCGTCCTGTCGACCGCACACCAGCTGCCTCTCCTACTCATTCTCCTGTTCCAACTCCTCCCTCTCCGGTCAAGACCGATGACATTCCGGCGACCGCAGGACAGGTTGCCGCACTATTGACCGCAGTTCAATCATTGACTAAACTCCAGTCTGAAAACCAATCTGCCATTGCTCAGTTGACCGCAGAGGTCATTGATCTTAAGTCCACTCAAGCTGATTTAAAGCTAGAGCTCTGCTCTCTTCACTCTAAAATGATTGACACCATTAAGGGGGAGACAGTAGCTATAACAAAGACTGTGAAAGATATTGTTCGTGGAAATACCAGTTCCAGTTCTGCTGCCATTCAACCTGCCGCATCAACCTCGACCGTTCTCTCTACTGACTTATTGGTTACTCCTCGATTCATGAAGGAGGCTCTGACCATTCAGACAAACGCCCTTAACCGTGGGCTTTCGCGTGAGGTTGTTGAGGCTTCAATTGAAATCCACAAGCAGTTGGATCTAGTGAAAACTGATTTGGTCCATGAGCTGAAAAAGATCAAGTTCAGCATAGAAAAGGAAGTTGATATAGCCATCAAGGCTTCTCTTGAAGCACTGACTGAAAATCAAGCAAAGAAGCTTGAAGCAATCAAGGCCGCTTATGCAACTTTGAAAACCCCGCTTGAGTATCAAGGCACAAGAATTGAGGAACTGACCAACACGGTCGTTGGTTCGTTTCAGGTTGTTGAAAAGAAATTGGAGTCTTTAGAAGAATCTGTTCAGAGATCGTCTGGAAGTGCAGTAACTGAAGGATCCATCCAGGTTGCTGATGCCGGTCACGGTAATGTCCATTCACAGGCAGAAAATGATGAAGGCAATAGCATCGATTTCCCGACCGTGAACAGCTTTGACTACATGCTAGCCAATGCATTCACTTGCCCCATTATTCCTGAGTATGAAGATGAAGTCAAGATCCCTGGTCTGAATATGTGAGCTGACCGCACCTCCCCGACCGCATCTCTCTACCGCCCTTCTGACCGCACTATTTATGTTACCATTGTGTTTTTTTTATTAGGCTGGTTGCCTCAAACAATTTTATTTTCTGTTTAACTTATTTGGGTCTGTAACACAACTACTTTTATTCTCTCTTTTGTTTTGTACTCTTATGCTTCATCGCTTTAATGATTCAGAGTACTAGTCATGATTGTGTTGTTTTGATGCTATTCATTTCCTTCATATTATCCCTTTGAATTACATCAAAATTATTTCTATCTTCTAGGATTAGTCTTTTATTTTATTCTTTAGGATGATAGAAATCTATAACATTGACTTACTGTGTGTGCATTGACTTGGGGCATGAACTTAATAAAATTAATTTCTTGAAACATGTTATTACCAAGTACAATGAATTAGTCTTTGTTATAGTAGGTAATGGTCTCAATCAAATAGGGGGAGATTGTTGGGTATGCACATTATAAACCACTCCTATTACCTAGATTTGATTGATCCCATAACCTTATTTTACTTTTTATGGACTTTAGGTTTTATTGTAAGAAGTTTTACAACTTCATTAGTTAAGTCCATTTTTAGTTTAGCTAGGCTTAGAAGATCAGCCCCTCAAATTTTGAAGAAATGCTGCTGCTGCTGATATGGTGAAAATGGCTAAGTCTGCCTACCGCAAGGTTTTTGTCGACCGCATGGTTTTTGGCGACCGCATGGTTTTTGACGACCGCATGATTTTGACGACCAAAATCCTTGCTGATTACAAGGTTACCTCAATCTTGTCTGACCGCAGACCAGCTATCACACAACCAAGTGAAGTCCAAGAAACGACAAGTTTGATTTAATCGTTGCAAAATTCAAATTTGAATTTGGTCGTTATGTCTGGTACAAGATAGTACATCTTGCCCACTAACTTCTGCAACTACAAGACAAAGATATGAGCTCCAATCAGAATATGACAGCTCATCATCTTCCAACAGCTATTTCTCAACCCAAGGCTATAAATAGACCTTGAACTCTTCATTGAAGAGTGCTGAGATTCAAAGAGAGAAATTGCTGTCGAAATACTTGGTGATTGAAGATCATACTCAAGATTTCCAGAATCATTTGAATCTTCAAGCTTTCGCCCTCAAATCTTCAAAGATCCCCAGCAAGCCTTCAAGAACATCAAATCTCAAGCCCAGCAACACTTAAAGATTCATTAGGCTCTCAATCATTTAGATTATATAGAGCTCTTGATTCGTTACACACACACACCCCGATTGATCAATCACATAGATTGCATCATTAGGGATACACCGGTCTAAGTCTAGGATTTGTTCTTCATAGAAAGTAGGAATTAATTCAAATCTTCATCTTTGTAATTTGTACTCAAGAGAATTAATATATCCTCCATTCAAAATCCAAGACTGACCATCTTGGTAAAGGACGTAGATCTTTTAACAGATCGAACCTTTCCAAATCATTGTGTCATTTACATTCTGCAAATTTACTTTCTGCAATTGTTCTTATTGTTCATATTGACTTTGTTTGTCGTTTAGTGTTTTGATCTTTCCAGATACTCAAACGATTGTGAATTGTGTTTGTTGCTTACCTATTGCCTAAGTTACTACTTCTGACTACTTATCTTTTGCCAAAACTCACCGACACAAAACTTCATTTTCAACCTACCTCGTCTGTAACCTTTGCCGACCGCATATAGCCGACCGCAAGGTTACCTTGCCGCAACTTGCTTGCCGCATTTTGCTTACCGCAAATTGAATCTTTCAAACCTCTATCTTTGCCGACCGCAATATTGCCGACCGCAATATTGCTGACCGCACGGTTTGCTTACCTAGCAGTTTTTAAGTTTCAAAAACAACTCTACTTCGTTTTATCGAAAACTTCCGCTGTGCATTTTGCTTTGAACTAGTGGTTTTTACTTGACCACAAAACTCAATAGTAAGTACAAGGTTGAATTTTGAAAAAGGGTTGATAATTTTAAATAGGCTATTCACCCCCCCCCCTCTAGCCTCTTTTCATACCCTTGTTGTGTCTTTGGGACCAACAGTTATGATGATGGTGATTTGCGGAGGTTGGATGTTGGTGGTGTGGTGGCGATAATGGTTATGGGTGATGGTGGTGTAAAGGTTGGGGTGATGATAATGATGAATAGATTACAACAATAGTGAACCAACTTAGTAATTTAAAAGATTCAATGATTAAAATGTAATTTCTATATAGTACTCAAAATGAAAAAAGATTTATAAACTAATGACTAAAATGTAGAATATTTATAAATAAGGGACTAAAATGAGTATCTGTCTTCTTTTAAACTCGTTAATCCATTATTACTATATAAAAGAGCCATTTGCAAGTCAAATGGCCTATTTAACGTCTAAAAACATACGGTATTAGCGGAAGTGACAACCCACGCAATAAAAAAATAGTTTAGTGAAACCAATAGAACGAATAATAATTTAAATATATAATCAACAGTTGGCTTATATTTAAACGATCTTTTATTGTCAAACTCGTTTCGAATCCGTCTCGTTGCCGCCTACGGATTGAAATGGCAACCAAACAAGGATAATAATTAGGGATGGCAAAAATCCCGATCCCGTCCGGAACCCGAAAAGACCCGCCCCTAATAGGAAGGGTTTGGGACATGTTTTTCAAAACCTGACGGGTTCGGATTACCATAAACCCATCCCGCTTAACCCGAACCCAACTAATATACATGTTTATTTATTATAATAATCTTGATAATTATTATAATTATGCATATGTCCTATTTAATTTTTTATAATGTAATGTCCCTTTATATTTTATACAATATTATAACTTTATACCTTTGAAGAAAGGGTTTTTCATAAAAAAATATAAAAGCATTTAACAATGATTTTTTTTCTTCTACAAGTTATATATTAAACGGGGCGGGGCGGGTCCGGGTTCTGCAACATTTAAGTAGGGGTGGGTTTGGAAAATGCCTAACCCGCCCCGTTGACATCCCTAATAATGATATGCTCCATTACCACAATCAATGTAACACTATATTTTCCTATATTTTTCAAAGTGTTAATTCCTTAATCTGCTATTCCCCCAACTATTGTTTAGTCACACTCAACGTCCTTAAAAGGGTATAGACAACACACCATAGTCACCCTCACATGCCTTTGTTTTTTCTAGACTTCCCTTCCCATTAAAATTTGTTGTCCACCAATTTATATGGAGTAAACGTCACCACGACATTGTCACAATTTTCAAAAAAAAAATTAAAAAAATTTAATACAATTTTATAATAATATAACAATATGCAGACTTAAAAATATATTTTAAAAATTAGATAAGTAAAATGTTTATTACGAAATGGAATTATATATTTTTGATTAATAATACAATCGGCATGAAAGAACCATGTATCTATAACTCCCTCCGTCCAGCTCACTATAGGATTTTGGTCAACTTGACTTTGCTTTGACCAAGTTTTTTGAAAAAATATAATAATTCAAATAAAAATTTAAAAATTGTTGTTGTATCATAATTAATAATATTCTCAATAACAATTTTTAAATTTATATTAAAATAATAATTTTTATTTAAATTACTTGGTCAAAGTATAAAAAAAAGCTATCAAAATTCTATTTCGGGCGGGATAGAGGAAGTATATAGTAATCAACTAGTAACATTAATTTCAATATAGTCCAATATAATAATATTCTATCCGTTCCGGAAAATTAGTATATTTTTTTTATTTGTTACTACGAATGAATTTTGAGCAATAATTTAGGCTACTTTAAATTATCCTAATGATAATTTACAACTTGTAATTGATACACCATTACAAATACTACCAATACCAATTTTTAGATTCTCAATTAAGATAATTAAAACTTATTGCTCAAAGTTTATTCGTAATAACAACGAAAAAAGTAGGACTAACTTTCCGGACGGATGGAGTATAACACTATTGTTATCGTATACAAGCATCCTTGTCAAAATGGTTCTTTTGATGTTGATGTAAGAAAAGGACTGGTTGTTGTTTCTTGGGGTTTGAAAATTAAAGTAATTTTGGTCGTATTTGGGAAAAGGTTTAAGATGAAAGCAACATCTTGAAAAGGTTGGCCAAACCCTATTTAATTGATTGATTTATCAAATACTAATTGTCTTCTTATTTAACATTCAAACAACCAACATGCATTTAACATATTTAATTTGGACTTTTTCCTTCTTCCTAACCTTGCTTGCAATGGAAATTACGACCACCGGATTCAAGTTTGAAGATTGAAAAGTGTTAACTTGGGTATGCTACCAATTGAGGCCAAGATTTCCTAATTGTATAGACTTTTGTAAAACATCTACACCCCATTAATAAGTTTGGAATTATTGTTTTTTTTTTTTTGGTTTTTTGTGTGATGTTGTCTTGTGATTGTAGCTAGGCATTTCTATTTTGGGGTCAAGATTTATTGATTCTCATGCAAAATTAAGTCAAATTTTATTAATTTTGATTATTACTCGTTGCAGAAAAACATTAAAAGTTTTGGAATAGTACTCTTTCGGTCCCTAAATGAATATCAATTTTTTTTAGTAATTTTTGTCTTAAAATAAATGTTTTTTTTGAACAAACAACAAATCATATTCATTCACAATGATAAAAAATATGACACTTCACAAAGATCGAAGGTTCATCCCAATTAAGAGTATATGTTTCATTTCTTAAACTACAACAAAGAAATTCGGGAATGAATTTTTGAGACATACGGATTCTACTCCAAATACAACTTGGAAACTGCCTCCATCCGGCATTTGAAAGATCCCATATTGGATAAAATTTGGCGCTGAACACATGATCTACTGAAGAACCCGGGTTGACTAAGAGACGCCCACCAAACATCCCAAAAACCTTGAAACATCCTTGTGTAGTTAGAACGATAACAATCTTCTTATTGTGAGTGAATGCGAGATTCATCGCAGTTACAAGACCAAAACAAGAACAAACAAACAAGCAAATAAACATAGGCTCTCAACGAGGAGAGAAATCAAAAGCTCTCGACTTAGGAGAGAAACTTATTATATATAATAAAATATACTAGAAAACACTAACACAATCGTTTGTAATTTCTACATTGAAATTACAAACAATTGTGTTATTGTGGATTGAAACAAGAAGGAAGAAGATGAAGTTTTTTTTAAGAATTGATGAAGCCTTGAATGGAACAAGGAAGAATATGGGAGAGAAAAAACGGTTATTCTCCACAATAAATGTTTTTTTTTTTTTTAATAACCTTTTTTTCTACTTGGTATTTTGCCAAAAAAAATTTCACTACTCTTTTTATACTTACAAAACTAAATATTTGAAACATAGATATTTTCAATTGTTCCTTAAAATAAAAGTTGAACATTTATTTCAACAGGGTTACTATTTTACTACTTTTCTCACTGCCTGAAAAAACATTACTAGTAATTCTTTGTTCAAGGAATCTTTCTACACTTTGAAATTTTCTAAAACGAAAATATATAAATATCTTTTGTTATACATTTTTAAGTTTTTAAATGATAACAAAATATGAAAATAAATTGATAAAATACATTATTTAGCGACAAATCTAAATAAAATACTATTAGTGGCGCCGTGGCGGTGGATTGTAGGGTACGTATTTAGGGCTTTTATAGCCAGTCGAATTACGGACAAAAGTGACATCTTTAAAGCCACAATCCCCAAATCTAATCTCAACGCTGATACCAACCCACAAAATTCAGCTCTCACGGGGCCACGCCACTGCTACTGCTGCTGTTGATCGTGCCCAGACAAAGACAATTTCGAAGAATACTTCGCTCTGCAACTTTGACTCAAGGTATGTCGGTCTTGATCTTACGTTCTCTATCTCTCTGATGCCCGGAAATTCGGTCATTCATTTTGGCATGGGAGGGAGTACCAATTTTCATATCTGTGAGACTTTTGAGTGAATTTCAGCCATGCAATTCGGTTAATAATTGATTCTTGAATCCGTTGATTTAACTTGGATATGTGTAACATCTGTTAGTTTATCGTTGGAGGCTGAAGCAAAATTTACAGTTAATGGCCGCCAAGTGTTTGATAATTTGCCTGTCAGAGCATTGCTTCGTAAAGCAAAATTTAAATTTAGTTTTGGAGTCCTTCTGAAGCTAATTTTACCCCTGGTTGCTCTTTGTTTGATAATTTGCCTGTGAGAGTAATGCCTGGAGTTAAATAATTGTGCCAAACCCTCACACCGAGCACTTAGTCTACCACAGGCTATTATCTTTAAGACGGAGGGAGTATAAATCAAACATTAGAAGCATCAAAAATCGTTTGTCAAAAGTTTTCTTTTTCATAATAAAAGTATTCAAACAGTAAACTCCTGATGTCAAAAGTTGGTTAACCTTTTATTTTCTCCTCTTTTGATGTCAAAAGTTTGTTTAAAGTTAAAGTATCGCCAGTAATAAATTTTAAGCATTCTGCAGCATGAAGACAGGATATATTCGTCTTGATGTTTTTTTTGTGTAATATATATATATATATATATATATATATATATATATATATATATATATATATATATTGGGTCAAATGCAATTCGGTTACCCGAGTTTTACAAAATTTTGCAATTGGTTATCTAGTTTGTTATTGTTATAACTTGATTCCTAGGTTTGTTAAATTGTTGCAATGTGGTTAAAAATGGATGTACTGTTAAAAAACTAATGAAATTACATTCTTAGGGGCACTGTAGTCTTTTTTACGGGGCATGGATTTGCACATGACATTTAAGGGGAAGAAAAAAGAACCGACAGACATAACAACACTTCCTCTCTCCGTTCATCCCCCTTCCCTCGCCTTCCCACAAATCTCTTCACCCCCGGCTCCCCTATCCCACGGCCATCACTCACTTCCAAATCCGTCACCAAAGCCTTAATCTACTATGAAAGTTCAACAAGGTTAAGGAGTGGGAAGGTGCTAGTCCCTCCACAAGTTTAGAATACAAGAGTTCAGAGTACAAAAAAAAAAGCAAAAAGAACTAAGCAATTGAGAATTAGGCATATCTATTTATGTACTGTACATCTTTTGTCAACTACTTTTTGGATTCTAAAGTTACAAACCATCAATTTCGGTACTTTGTGTAGGATGAAACCTACTATTGTGGTGGTTGTGTGTAATGAATGGTTTACTTTGTGTAGGATGAAACCTACTACCTCTGTCCCTAAATGAGTGTCCAAATTTCATTTTAAGGGACACTGAAAATCTCAACTTTTTGAACAATTTGGTAACAACGATTCATATATAATCTTATAATCTCCTTTCCAAACCTTTAGTTTTGCACATATAAAAAAACCGGTGAAAAATTTCGAAAAAAAACGTTTAGGGAGAAAGTTATGTTAAAAAAAGACACTCATTTAGGGACAAAGATTTCTTGAAAATGGACACTCATTTAGGGACAGAGGGAGTACTATTTTTCTACTTTAATGCTAAACTTTGAATTCAACTCTTTTATTTGTCTCTTGTGTTGGTGAAGACCATTAAATTGAATTATTGCAACAGTATTGGACAACACATAACAAAACCCCATCCGTTCATTTTATCCAAAACATGGGATACATACATACAACAACAACAACAACAAAGCCTTAGTCCCAAAATAATTTGGGGTCGGCTAACATGAATCCTCATATGTCAACGTGATAAAAAGAAGAGAGAGAGAGAAAGAGAAAGAGAAAGAGAGAGAGAGAGAGAGTGAGCGAGCGAGAGAGAGAGAGAAAGAGAGGAAAAAGATGGAGAAAATAAAATAAAATAAATAAATAAATAATAATAATAAAAAGTATGCTCAACCCCCATCATTCACATGAATTTTAGCCCTCCACTCCGGCCTCTTCAACGCCACATCTTCATCCACTCCGAGTAAACTCATATCATTTTCAATCACCTTAATCCAAGTTTGCTTGGGTCTTCCCCTACCCCTCGCCATTTTATCACTTCTCCACTCTTCAGGCCTTCTAACCGGTGCATCACTCGGTCTCCGTCACACATGACCAAACCACCTTAGACGATGCTCCCTCATTTTATCCTCAATGGGCGCAACTCCTACTTTACCCTGATCACCTCATTTCACAATCGATCTTTTCTTGTATGCCCACACATCCATCGTAGCATACGCATCTCCGCTACATTCATCTTATGAATATGACACTGTTTCACGGCCCAACATTCAGTGCCATAAAGCAGTGCAGGCCTAATTGCCGTACGATAGAATTTTCCCTTTAATCTATTTGGCATGCCACGATCACAAAGAAACCCTGTGGCACTCTTCCACTTCAACCAACATGCTTTAATCCTATGAGCCACATCTCTATCCAATTCTCCATATTTTTGGATAATAGATCCAAGATAGTGAAAGAACTCGGAAGCTTGGACAATCTTTCCATCGAATGTGATCACTCCTGCCTCTCTGCTTCCAACTTTGGTAAATTTACACTCCATATATTCAGTTTTGCTTCTGCTTAACTTAAAACCTCAAGATTCCAAAGTGCGGCTCCACAACTCCAATTTACTTTCAACACCTTCTTTTGTCTCATCAATCAGCACAATATCATCTGCGAACAACATACACCATGGAATATCATCTTGGATTGACCTCGTCACTTCGTCCATTATCAGGGCAAAGAGAAAGGGACTAAGTGCAGAGCCTTGATGTACTCCAATCGTGATAGGGAACTCTTCTGTCTTCCCAACGCTTGTCCGTACACTAGTACTAACTCCATTATACATGTCCTTGATAATATCAATATATTTATTTGAAACGCCTTTCTTTACTAATGCCCACCAAAGTACCTCTCTTGGCACTTTATCATACGCCTTCTCCAAATCAATGAAAACCATGTGCAAATCTTTCTTTTTATCTCGATATTTCTCCATGATTTGTCTCATAAGAAAGATTGCGTCCATAGTCGATCTGCCGGGCATAAATCCAAATTGGTTATCCGAAATATTCACAATTTTTCTTAGCCGTTGTGCAATCACTCTTTCCCAAAGTTTCATAGTATGGCTCATTAGTTTGATTCCTCGATAGTTGGCACAATCTTGGACATCACCTTTGTTCTTATACAAAGGGATTAGGGTACTTTTTCTCCACTCGAATGGCATTGTGTTACTTCTCCATATTTTGTTGAATAGTGTTGTTAACCAATCTATTCCCCTCTCCCCAAAACATCTCCACACCTCAATTGGTATTCCATCCGGCCCTACGGCTTTCTTTAATCCCATCTTTTTCATCGCCATTTCCACTTCACCCTTTTGAATTCGCCGCATAAAATCTCGATTAATCATACTCGAAGGGATAGTTATATCTCCAATATCCTGCTCTTGATTGCCATTAAACAAGGTATTGAAGTACGAACTCCACATATCTTTTATCTCTTTATCCCCGACCAACACTCTTTTGGTTTACATCCTTAACACATTTAATCCTCCCAATGTCTCGTGTCCTCTTATCTCTCATACGAGCAAGTCTATAGATGTCTTTTTCCCCTTCTTTTGTATCCAATCTATCATAAAGTTTCTGATTCACCTTTGCTCTTGCATCTTTTACTGCTTTCTTTGCTTCTCTTCTAGCCTCCTTATACCTCTCATAGTTCTCCTCACTCCTGCATTTTCCCAATAATTTATAGCATTCTCGCTTGCTCTTTATCGCTTGCTTTACTTCCTCGTTCCACCATGATGTGTCCTTACTTTGTGGCACACTTCCTTTAGATTCTCCAAGGACTTCTCTTGCCACCTCCTTTATGGTATGCTCCATCTTAGTCCAGGTCGAATCTATATCCATATCCTCCATATTACCCGACCAAATACAAGTAGTGGCCATCTTAGCTAGAAATCTCTGTTGATTCTCCCCTTGAAGTCTCCACCACTTGATTCTAGGTTCTACTAGTGGTTTTCTCTTCCTTGAAATTCTCCTACTTCGAAAATCAAGTACCACAAGTCTATGCTGAGTTGCAGTACTTTCACCTGAAATAACCTTGCAGTCAGTGTAACTCTTTCTACAAGCATTTCTTACTAAGAAGAAGTCAATCTGACTTGCATTACCTCCACTTCTATAGGTCACCAAGTGTGATTCTCTCTTCTTGAACCAAGTGTTCATTATACTCGAGTCATATGCCATCGCAAACTCCAGGATCCCGTTCCCTGCTTCATTCCTCTCCCCAAAACCAAAACCTCCATGAATGCTCTCAAAGTCGTGCGACTAGACCCCACATGTCCATTAAGATCGCCACCAACGACTAACTTCTCACCACTAGGTACGCGTTGCACAACATCTTCTAAATCTTCCCAGAACTCTTGTTTAATAGATGCGTCCAACCCTACTTGTGATGCATAGGAACTAATAATAGTTATAATCTCATCACTAACCACAAGTTTAATACCAATAATCCGGTCACTCTTCCTGTACACCTCCACAACATCATCGATATACTCCTTATCAATAATGATACCTACTCCATTCCTACCCTTCTCCTTTCCTGAATACCAAAGCTTAAAACCCCAAGGTGCTATTTCTTTAGCTTTCTCTCCAACCCACTTAGTTTCTTGTAGACACATTATGTGAATCTTCCTCCTCATAACCTCCACCACTTCTGCTGATCTCCCTGTCAAAGAGCCTATGTTCCAAGTTCCAAAGCGCATCCCACTAATCTTACCCCCACCATGGACTAGCTTCTTTACCCGCACTCGTCCGCAATGCAGGAACCCTTGCATATTTGACACCACCCCCGGGCGCCGAGGTGGCGCGTCGCTTCCGGGCGACGACCTAGCAACTTTTGCATACTTATCACTACACCCAGGCCTAGGAAGTGTAGCGCGTCGCTGTGAAGGGAACGCCCCAACGATATTCATATTCGGATTCATGTCATAAGAAATGTGACAAAGTTTTTACGCTGGCTGTCACATGCCTACCGCAACCCTCATCCTTTATCCTGGCTTGGGACAGGCAAGGGTAAATCCTTAGCGGATTTAATCCTTGGCGGATTTAAAACATGGGATACATATTACATATAATGCCTTCATTTTTCTTGCAAACAACATAACCAAAACGAAGATTTAAATCCTTCATTTTTCTTGCAAACAACACAACCAAAACAAGAATTTGCATGCCTAACACTTAAAATCCCTCTTTAGACACCATTTCTTTTACATCGTCTTTTAAGGAAAACAATACAAGACCATTGAAAATCCAGATGAGCAACAACAACCCACCAAGAACCCTCACTAGAAATCTATGTCGTTTCACGATGGAATCGTTGTCCTTTTTGGTTCGAAGCAGGCCTGGATCACATCTATTGACCGAGCACACATTGGAGGGTCCATCCAAACAAAATAACTACAATTCCCTTCCTGCTAGGGTAAGAAATCATAAAAAACCCATCAATTTTGAAGCTTATTGCTCCTATTCGTGATAAATTAGAAGATTATTAGAAGAAACCACAAGACCAAAAATTAGGGTTTCTATTTACCTTTATAGTACTGCAAGCCCAAAATCTTTGCCCAGGATTCTTGTTGGTCCATGATGTTCGCATGGCAACTTTCTTCCTACAATGACAAATTCTCTCCATTTCTTTGATTTTGGCTTCGTCGATTGTGAAGTTTAAGGAGAAGTGATGTTGATTTGTGGTGGGAAACTTTATGCCAGATAATAAAATTTTGTTGGGAAAGGTTTTGGGAAACAATTTTCCTATTTTACCCCTCACAAATGATACACTTGCAAGGGCATATGAGGCGTTAACGACTGAAATGGCACGACGTTAGGGGAAGTGACCTTTGGTGCAACGGAAAAATAATTTAGTGCAAAAAGTGGAACGAAAAATAGTTTATGTATGAAATCCACCGTTGCCATAAAGTTGGGGGTGAATTTTGGTGCACTTTTGCCTAAATTTAAGCATTCTGCAGCATGAGACAGGACATACTCGTCTTGATGTTTTCTTTGTAATAATAATAATAAAAATTTGGGTCAAATGCAATTCGGTTAACCGAGCTTTACAAAATTATGCAATTGGTTATCTAGTTTATAATTGTTATAACCTGATTCCTAGGTTTGTTAAATTGTTGCAATGTGGTTTAAAATGGATGTACTGTTAAAAAACTAATGAAATGACATTCTTAGGGCACTGTAGTCTTTTTGCGGGGCATGGATTTGCATGACATTTAAGGGGAAGAAAAAAAAAACCAGACATAACAACGCTTCCTCTCTGTCTTCATCCCCCTTCCCTGGCCATCCCACAATTCTCTTCATCCCCGGCTCCCCTATCCCACGGCCACCACTCACTTCCAAAGCCGTCACCAAAGCCTTAATCCACTATGACTTCACTTACAGTAGCTCTGACCAGCAAAATCGTCTTCATCGACGAAATAGATCGAACCGCAAGAACTAATCTCTCAATCATGACTCTCAAAATTCGTCCCCTATTGCTGGAAAATCAATAACCCTCTCTCTACCTCCCTGATGAATCCCAGTTGATTGATTTACTTGTGATGGATGTTATCTTGTAGCACCTTGTTGTGCCTCTTAGCTCCTCCATTGCTGAATCCCATGCCTCTCTCGAAACCTTCACTTCATCAGAACCCAATCCATCCAACTCAACTTTCATAGGCTTGAAAGACCCAAGCTTGCTATCTTTACTACCCCAGTTTACCAAAGAATTTTTACATTCAATTGCGATTACTGTTGCTGACACTAACAATTTTATCAATCGGGTTTTCACTTTTCAAAATTAGAACTTTGATGATGAATTGCGGGATTTTGACTCGCCAGTTACTGTGGTTGTCGATGTTGGGATTGTGTAAGCTTCTTCCTCAAGTAGTTCTTTTGGCTGGTGGGTCTCCCAAAATGAGCTAAACTTGGAATTCGTGGAAGATTTGAGGAGAAATGAAGGGAAAAGAGAGAATTTGGATAAATTTGTAACTGGGTGTGGTGAGTTTTTGACGAAGATCAATTATATAAGAACATGATTAGTTTAATTTTACTTGTTATTGTTATTGTTATCGTTATTTATTTTATTTTCGGATTAATAGTTGCCAGTCAATAATTTCATGTTTGAAAATAGATCTAGGCAATACTTTGATGTTTTAGAGAATTAGAGTTGTATTAGGTTACTATATAGGTTAGGGTTATTTTCAAGAGTGTTTGACTTGCTTTTTAAGTCTTAGGAGTCCTATAAAAATGGGGTATATTTTAATTCCGAAAATTTGTGTTTGAATATTAAACTTTTGATATTGAGTGTTGCTCTTTGTTACCCGAAAGTGGATTCGTTCCTATCGGCCGCCAACTTCCTAGTATTTGTTGAAACAATGGGTTATTGAAGGCTATTTTCTGGAATTGTTGCGACAATTTTTGATGTGTACCTAGCCAAGTATGACTAGACCCAAATCAAAGGCGGAATTGTCGGATCGTTCTAACTAGGTTTCGATATGTGGAACCTCGACCTAACGCCTACTAGAGACGCAAACCTCGGTATAAGTGAAGATGATGGAAGGTGAAACCTTGACCTGTTGTCTATATGTAGACAAGAACCTTGGTATAAGTGAAGACGCCACAAAAGGGGATGGAAAACCGTTTGATAAGTCAAAGAAACGAGCGCCACGAGAATCCTCTCGATAAGCTCAAAAAAGAGAAAACACTCTCAATTTATCATAAAACTCAACATTCTATCTCTTTACAAATGAGAAAAATTGGTTATTTATAGCCTTCTTGGAACATCCCTCCAAGTATAGGATAACTATGAAATTAAAGCTTAATGGATAAACTAGACATTTAATAAAGAAACTAAACAATGAATCTAAGAAAATCAAAGGTTGTGTTCTTTGGACCAGCTGCAAAGATCTGATTATAACATTCCCTAGAAACTTCCAAATGCGAATCCGTTTCTTGGGTTGAAAAGTAGATATTCAGACATTTCTATCCATATTTTATTTGAAATTTTTGGCCTTGTAGATTGTCCGGGGCGGTCAATTGAAGTTGACCCAGAAAAGCTGAAAATGCTGGAAATCCGAAAATTGCTAAAAATTTCCAAAAGATTGCATAGAAAACATGGCCCATGGAAAGTATCATGACTAGGCCATGGTTAGGGCTGAAACTCCCAATTAAATGATGGAAAATCCGCACCTTCCACACCTCGTGATATTTTCCTGACCGTGTTCGTATCAATTTTATTAGTTATCGCTTCCCCTCGCTACATAAGTTTTGATTCCATGTCTTGTGATTGGGTTTTTAGGAGAGAAATATAAAGTCTTGGAGAAGATTTGAGGGTGGGTTCGTGTTGTGGGATTGAGGAACTCTATCAACAATGGTGAAATTCATATATGATCGTGTGTGTGTGTGGACGAAGAGGAAGATTTGTAAGTGATTGTGGGAGTGTTAATGGTTGGTGGGTGCAGGTGGTGGTGGAGAGTGGAGGCAGCAATGTTGGGTGAAAGTGAAGGTTGTGTGGGTATTGGTGGTGATGGTGGTGTTCAGTGTTGATGGTAATGTTAATTGGGGTTATCGATCTCGTTTAAGTTTATACATAGAGGGACATATTTTATTTTTCTTTGTCAACATTGTTAGTTTTCGTGAAATGCCCTTGATGAAATGACAAGCTTGCCCTTAAAATGTCATGTGGCTTGCATATGACATGAATTATATTAAAAAAAATAACAAATCGTTATTGCAACAATTTAACAAACATAGGAATCGGTACAAACTGAATAATCTATTCTAAAACTTTGTAAAACTCAGGTAACCGAATTACAATTACCCTAAAACTGTTTTTCCTGTGCATTTGTTAAGTTTATTGTTGGATGCTGAAGCATAATCTACAATTGGTGGCAACCAAGAGTTTGATAATTTACTCATCCCAACATTTCACTGTTTTTCGTTAAGTGTTGATGGTAATGTTAATTGGGGTTGTAGATCTCGTTAAAGTTTATACATAGAGGGACATTTTTTTGTCAACACTTTTAGTTTTCGTTAAATGCCCTTGATGAAATGACCAGTTTGCCCTTAAAATGTCAGGTGGCTTGCACATGACATGAATTACAACAACAACAACAACATTACCCCAGTGCCGCAAAGGCTCCCACCTATGGTGGGGTAAGGGGGGGGGTCGGATGTACGCAGCCTTGCCCCTGTATTAAAGCACAGAGAGGTTGTTTCCAGATGACCCATGATGAAAATTGCGTCGAAAATTGCATGGACTGACTGCTGCTTCATCACAAAGAAGAGCAGACAGTTTAGTGACCCATTTTGCTTTATTCCATCATATTCCCAAGCCAAAAAATAGCGAGTCTTTGGCTCCATCGGAAATGATGGAAAAGCACGTGCATGAATTATGTTAAAAAATTAACGAATCGTTACTTTTTATGCCACATTCCAACAATTTAACAAACTTAGGAATCGGTACAAACTGAATAACCTATTCTAAATCTTTGTAAAACTCATATAACCGATTTTCAATTACCCTAAAACTGTTTTTCCTGTGCATTTGTTAAGTTTATTGTTGGAGGCTGAAGCAAAATTCACAATTGGTGGCAACCAATAATTTGATAATTTACTAGTCCAAACATTTCGCTGTAAAGCATTTTTTTTTTTTTTGAGTCCTCCTGAAGCAAATTTAACCTCGGTTGGTCTTTGATAATTGGCCCCTGAAAATATTGCCTCGGGGAGCAAAATAATTTTGCCTACCCTCACATTGAGCCCTTAGTCTGCCACTGGCTATGGCCTTTAGAACGGAGGGAGTATAATTCAAACATGAGAAGCATTGAAATTTTGTTTGTCAAAAAGTTCTCTTCTTCATAGCAAAAGTATTGTGAAACAATAAACTCCTGATGACAAAACTTCATTAACCTTTTCATTTTTTACCTTTGATGTCAGAAGTTGGTTCAAATTCAATGTATTCTCAGCTAGTAGTTTATAAATTAAAGCATTTGTCCGCAGCACAAAGACGGATAGAAGTAGACATATTTGATGCTTCCTTTGTGATGAGAAAAAAGATTGCCCTGCTCAATCGCCTATGCACATTGCCCTCCCCCGTTAAAATTTGAACTCACACGATATGTAAATCGAGTGAAATATTTTGTCCTGTGAGATTGATATGATGGATAGAATTGTCAACATTGTAACACTTGTCTTGAAATTATATATATCCCCTCACTTGTCTAAACTTTAATGCAAAGGAATTAACTTTGTTGTTCGTGTGTCTGGCTCAATTTTGTTGGCATTCCTGGTTGATGTGTTAGTTATTCTTTTTGTAATCCGAGTAGATAAACAGATTCTGGATATAAATTAGGCTGAAGTTGACATTGGGAACTGAAGGAAGATCATAAGATTTGACTAATCTAATTATCACTTTTGTCCTACCTTATATCCAAAATTTATATCATACAATGAAAAAAAGCTGTGGTATGTGATGGACCTAACATAGGTTTTAGATTCCCTTCAGGGCAGATGTCTATAAGAAGGGTTGTGGTTGACCAACGCCATAGTGTCACATAAGTTGTGGCTTCCATCACTCAAATAAGTCTGTTCATCTTTATTTTACTTTATCCATAACCGAAATTTTGCTTTTTTTCTGACCGGAGTCATTCCGGCCAATGGATGATGGGGTTGGTTTAAATATGGGTCATGATCACACAACTCTTAGCTATAATGTTGTTAGCAGTTAGTTGCTAGCACAGATATACTCCCTCCGTCCCACCTCACGTGAGACTTATTTCCATTTTGGTCCGTCCCACTTCACTTGAGACTCCCCAAAATGGTAATCTTTTTATAATTTTATATTCAATCTACCCCACCCACTCATTCTCTCTCTTCATTTTCCACCACACAATTCATTCAACCAACCTACTTTTTTTTTTTTTTTGGTGCAAAGGAAATAAAACCAACCTACTATTAACCCCCACTCATTCTCTCTCTTCATTTTCTACCACACATTTTCCTTATTTTATTCTTTTTCCTTAGTTATTGTGCCCACCTCTTAAGTCTCAAGTGAGGTGGGACGGAGGGAGTATATCATAATACTATATGCTTGCTTCGGAATGACTGATTTCCTAAACTAAATTAACTGATACCCGCACTGTTTCAAAACGAATGTCCCATTTAACAAGTTGAACCGGTTATGGTTGAGAATCGACTTGCTTGTGCATTCTCAAAAAATCGACTATATTTATTGTTTATGTCCTAACATGACATTATACTTGCAATTAAACATGAAAGCAAGTGACTTTATGGAAATGATTTGACTATAAATTTTCCAAGTCCAGGTGAGGTTAGCAGAATTCTCGAGATCCGAGGAGTACAAAATTTGTGGTAAAGCAAGAAGAAAAAGAAAACTCCTCTCCTTAATCGTTGATGGATTCACAGCAACTCAATTCAATCGAAGACATGTTCGATTCTTCCCTCAATCTAGAGGACACTCATTACAGTGAAGGTTACCAAGAAGGCTACACCGATGGCTTGGCCTCTGGAAAGGACGAGGGCCGCCAAGTGGGTCTCAAATCAGGGTTTGAAATTGGGGAGGAATTAGGATTTTATAGAGGCTGTATTGACGTATGGACTTCTGCAATTCAATTGGATTCGACTTGCTTCTCATCTAGGGTTCAAAAGATCATCAAACAGATGGATGAGCTGGTGAGCAAGTACCCATTATCCGATCCAGAAAACGAGTCTGTGACAGATATTATGGATACTTTGAGGTTGAAATTTAGAGCTGTTTGTGCTACACTGAATTTGAAGTTGGAGTATAATGGTTACCCGAAGGCTTCAAATGCTACGGAGATGCAGTTTTGAGTATGTTTTAAATTTCCTAATTCTGCTATTTTGCTATATTCTTGTTTCACAAACAGAACTAGTAAGATTTAAGTAATTAGGTGACGATAGTTACTCATACGGCTAATAAATTTTGATCCATGGTGGCCTTCGTAATTTAGCGTCAAGATTCTATTTCTGGTCTAGGTATATAGATAACTTCCTTGCTCAATTAGAGCACTGGGGATTGGTGAAGTTGGCATTGAAATTTAGAGGTTAAAACTAATACTCCCTCTGTCCTGTAAAGTTAGCCCCCCCTTTTTTTGGTTACTACGAATGAACTTTGAGCAATAATTTAGGCCACTTTTAATTATCTTAATGAAAATTTTAATTTGTTATTGATACACCATTATAAAGACTATCAACACCACTTTTTAGAATTTTCATTAAGATAATTAAAAGTGGCCTAAATTATTGCTCAAAGTTCATTCGTAGTAAAAAAAAAAAAAGAAAAAAGGGATAGCTTCTGGGATAGGGAGTAGTCGCTAGAGCCTAGAAGTAGTCTAAATTATTGCTCAAAGTTCATTTGTAACAACAACGAGAAAAGAGGGGCTAACTTTCTGGACAGGGAGTAGTTGCTAGAGCCTAGAAGTATGTATTGAAACTTTGAAATCTATTTGTAGAAGAGTTGCATTATGTTGCAGTCAGCTGACTTTCTTGTAGAATGTTTGCAAGATTTATGATGATGACGGAGCACTCTTCAAGCCACTGGAATATCCTCGCCGCATTCTTGCAGTAATCCAGTGTCTTGTAGCTGTAGAGAGGAGGAAATAAGCTCGAGCATAGTTGGCTTTACCGCTCAGCTAACAATCTAGATGGGAAAAAGTATTTAACTGGAAGAAGAAGCAGCCTCAAGTAAGGTATTTTACTCCTTTGATAATTATAAAATGCAATCCTGTTGCCTCTTCCCTCAATTTGTATGAAGTTGAAATCTTTGTAATGGTGTCAAACCCCTCAGTTATTTCAGTGAAATCATGCGTTATGTCGGATGAGTGTAAGACGTTGAAATCAAGTGTTCACTGTGGCTACTGATTTTTTTTTTTTTGGATACTCCCTCCGTCGCAAAATGATAGTCACTCTTTACATTTTGTTTGTCTCTTTACATATTTGTTTGTCTAACAAAGTTAGTCATATTTTGAAGTTGAACGCTAAAAACTACTTAACTTCCTAAAATGCCCACTCCTATGGATGGCCAAAACCGGTTCCGGGCCCGGTTCCGGTTCGGCATATATGTGACCCTGAACCGGCCCGTGCTTACCCCGGTTCCGGTTGGCACAATCCGGTTTCGGTTAGGTTCCGGTTCCGGTCCCCCCCCCCCCTTTAAAATTATTGAAAAACAAGGGATTTTCGGTCCGGTTCCGGTTCCGGTTCCGGTTCGCCATTTATGTGAACCGTAACCGGCCCGAATGAATGGCGGTTCCGGTTTATTCGCCGGTTTGCTCCGGTTCCGTGCTTTTCCGGTCCGGTTCCGTTTTTCCGGTTCCGGTTCCGTTTGGCCATCCCCACTCCTCATAATACTCCTCACATCTCTGAAGTCATTCTTGTTTTTAGAAAAACTTTGGTGCTGGTGTGATTTTTGAAAATCAAAGGATAATTGTTGAATAAATGGAACTATCAATATCAATTTGAGACGGAATGAGTATTTATTTTGGTATGTGTTGGGTTAATGCCTTTGAATTTGGGACGCCGAGTTAAAGGATTAAACAACAAGAAGATTTCGTAATTCCGGGACAACAACACTGAAGGTCCGGGCGGACCAGAACATAGACCCGGGCGGACCTGATGAGGTCCGGGCGCACCAGACTGAAGACCCGGGCAGTCCAAAGCGCGTCGGAATTTCTGCATGAAAGAGAGGAGTAGATCCGGGCGGACCTTGGAAGGCACTCGGCCGGACCAAGACCAAGGGTCCGACCGGACCAAGGCATATACCCGCCTGGACCAAGACCCCAGAATTCAGTTTCGTGCAGTATTCAGCAGTTCCGCAGAATGAAGGTTTTCGAGTCAGTTTTAGACTAGGATTCCAAGTTCCTATCAGACTTTGAGATAGACTTCACCGGTATAAATAGAGGCCATTAGTTTCGATCAAAGTTAGTTGTTTTGTCTTAGATAAATTATTAGAGTGCTCAGAATAGGTCTGTAATTCTACAGTTACACAGTTAGAAATTTTGTGATCAAAATTCGTGTAGCAGTAATAGTGAGATCTTGTAATCGTTTCTCCAGATTGATAATAATATTCTCTCCCCTCCCCGTGGACGTAGCCAAGTTGGTGAAGCACGTATATCGGTGTTCTTGTGATTGCTCGCTTTTCTTATCAAGTCTTGTTATTGCTCTAACAAGTGGTATCAGAGCTCCTGGTTCTAGAGCTTTGGTTCGTGGTTGGAGGTTCAGGGAGTCCGCTGCAGAGAACAAGAAGATGGGTCAAGGAGCAGATTCAATCGACAAGTTCAATGGGAAGAATAGTTTCTCTGGCAGATCAAGATGAAGGCTTTGTTGATTGACAAAGATTTATGGGAACCGTTGGAGATTGCAATCAGGGAACGCAGGGATCCCAAGGGTAAGGCAGTCACCACAGAAGCTACCGCAGAACAGTCAGAAAATGACAAGCAAACAACAGCGAAGGAGGAGGCGGCATTGAAGAAGTTAGATCAGAAGGCTCACGCCAAGATCGTCAGACAGCTGGATGATGAGATCCTAACCAATGTTGCTGGAACGGACTCCAGAAGCGATCTTTGGTTAATGTTGGAAGACATGTACATGACACGTTCATTGACAAACAAGTTATACCTAAAGAAGAAGTTGTATGATTGCCGTATGACTGAAGGTACGCCCATAAATGATCATCTTGATAGATTTACTTCTGCATTACTTGAACTGCGTAATATAGGAGTAGTTGTGGAAGACGAGGATGCAGCCTTGCAACTTTTAGTATCTTTACCTATGTCTTATGAACATTATGTCGATTCGTGCATAAATCGTAAAGATGGTATCTCTCTAGAGGAAGTGAAAACTTCTCTCAAGACGAGAGAGTTACGCCGAAAGGCGAGTGAGAATGAGGCAGGTACCCAGTCATCAGGTTTGGTTGCTAGTAGTAGCAACAACAGGGGTTCTAGTGGGAGGAAGAACAATAAAGGTAATTCTTCACACAAGAAGGGACCGAAGCCTGGGTATATCTGTAATTTCTGCAAAGAGAAGGGGCATTGGAAGTTCGACTGTCCCAGAAAGAAGCAAGGCAAGGCACCTGTCAGAGCAGAGGCCATGATGGCCAAGGATAGCAGTTCAGATGAGGATTATGCTCTAGCTACATCAGAATCAGCACGTGCATCTGACGCATGGATTCTTGATTCAGGAGCATCATACCATATCAGTCCTAGGAGAGAATGGTTTACTGATTACAGGCAGGTGGATGGCGGTGGAATAAGCATGGCCAACAGTGCAGTCTGCAAGGTAGTCGGTATCGGTTCGATCAAGGTCAGGACTCATGATGGAAAGTTTGTCACTTTGAACGAGGTTCGACACGTTCCGCTTATGACAAAGAATCTGATTTCTCTTAGTCAGTTGGACAGCAAAGGGTTCAGATTCAAAGGTAAAGGTGGAGCAGTCAGTGTCTGTAACGGTTCATAGGTGGTACTGAAAGGCCTTAAGCGGGGCTCCTTGTATTTCCTCCAAGGAAGAACGCTGGCAGGGTCGGCTATGGTTGCATCGTCAGAGGTGAACGAGGGAGATATGTCCAAGCTGTGGCACATCAGACTCGGGCACATGAGCACTCGAGGGATGCAAGAGCTGACCAAACAGGATCTTCTATGTGGCCATAAGGTCAAGGACCTTAAATTTTGTGAGCATTGTGTACTAGGGAAGATGAAGCGTAATAGTTTTTCCAAGGGTATACATAACACAAAAGGTGTTATGGATTATATTCACTCAGATTGTTGGGGACCTTCACGTCAGGAATCTCTAATGGGGCACATGTATTTGTTGTCTATTGTTGATGACTATTCAAGGAGGACTTGGGTGATTATCATGAAGCACAAGAATGAGGCTCTGAGAAATTTCAAGGACCGGAAAACAGTAGTGGAGAACCAGACAGAGAAGAAGATCAAGAAGCTCCGGACAGATAATGGTTTGGAGTTCTGCAGTACTGAGTTCGTTTCGTTTTGCAGAGGTGGGGATTTCTAGACACCACACCATCAGAGGCACGCCACAGCAGAATGGTGTAGCAGAACGGATGAATCAGACATTGCTTGAGAGAGCTAGGTGCATGCTCTCTAATGTAGGGTTGTCTAAACGTTTCTGGGCAGAGGCGGTTAGTACAGCATGTTACTTGATTAATCGTGGACCTCATGCCGGTATTGGTCTCAAAGTTCCCCATGAGGTATGGACCGGTAAACCTGTTGATTATTCTATTTTAAGGGCTTTTGGGTGTACTGCTTATTATCATGTGGATGATGGGAAGTTAGAACCTAGAGCTAGAAAGGGAGTATTGATGGGGTATGGAGATGGTGTCAAAGGATACCGCATCTGGTCTCCATCAGAAAATAGGGTGATTATCAGTAGGAACGTCGTGTTTGATGAGAATTCTGTTATTAACCCTATTATGAGATCTACGATTGTTTCAAGTGTTGGCGGTGTTGATAAACAGGTGGAGCAACAATATACTGAAGAGTTAGTTGTACCACAGTCAGATGTTGATCAGGATCCACCAACAGAGACATAGATTGAAGCACCAGAAAGTTCAAGTTCAGTTCTCGAAGAACATGGGTTAGGACAAGGAAGGTCTAGAAGAGCTAATTTCGGGAAGCCTCCTGAGAGGTATGGATTTGAAGACATGGTGTCTTATGCACTGCAGGTTGCTGAGGAAGTGGAACCCGATCTTACGGAACCTTCTACTTTCAAGGAAGCAGTTACATGTTCAGAGTCAACTCAATGGTATGCGGCTATGGGTGATGAGATGGAGTCTCTTCACAAGAATCGGACTTGGGTATTGACTACAAGGCCAGAAGGCAGGAAGATTGTGACTTGCAAGTGGATCTTCAAGAAAAAAGAAGGAATGTCACCGGCAGAGGGGGTCAAGTATAAAGCTCGTGTTGTTGCAAGGGGTTTCACACAGAGAGAAGGGGTGGACTATAATGAGATCTTCTCACCAGTGGTCAGACACACTTCGATCAGAGTGTTGCTAGCAATAGTGGCACAGATGGATTTGGAGCTTGAGCAACTAGACGTCAAGACAGCTTTCTTGCATGGAGAGTTGGAAGAAGAGATATACATGACACAGCCGGAAGGATTTCAAGTTCGTGGGAAAGAAGATCAAGTTTGCAGGTTGAAGAAGTCCTTATATGGACTTAAGTAGTCGCCGAGGCAGTGGTACAAGAAGTTTGACAGCTATATGACAGAGATCGGATACACGAGGAGCCCATATGATTGTTGTGTGTATCACAATAAGTTGGTAGATGGGTCGTACATCGATTTAGTGCTTTATGTGATGATATGCTGATAGCAGCAGTCAAGAAGTCAGATATTCAGGAACTGAAAGGTTTATTGGCTGCAGAGTTTGAGATGAAGGATTTGGGCAACGCAAAGGAAATTCTGGGTATAGAGATCTATAGAGACAGAACCAAACGAAAACTGTTCTTATCCCAGAAAAGTTACATCAAGAAAGTTTTAGAAAGATTTGGTATGTCGACAGCTAAAGCTATAGATACTCCGAGTGTAGCGAATACACAGTTGTCAGTTGCGTTTGGGCCCAAATCAGTTGAGGAGAAAGAGTATATGGCTAGAGTATCCTATGCTAGTGCAGTTGGTAGTTTGATGTGTGCTATGGTGTGCACTAGGCCGGAGCATCCACACGCAGTTAGTGTTGTTAGTCGGTTCATGGGTAATCCGGGTAAGGAGCACTGGCAGGTTGTGAAGCAGATCTTTAGGTACCTTCGGGGTATCAGTGACGTCGGTCTCATCTATGGAGGTGGAGCAGAATGTGCAGTAGAAGGGTTCTCAGATTCGGACTATTAAGGTGATGTTGATACAAGAAGATCAATGACCGGATATGTATTCACGCTTGGTGGGTCAGTTGTCAGTTGGAAGGCTACTTTGCAGGCTACAGTGACGTCTACAACAGAAGCAGAATACATGGCATTGACAGAGTCCGCTAAAGGAATATGGTTTAAGGGATTGATCAGCGATCTTGGGATACATCAGGATCAGGCTATTATTTATTGCGATAGTTTGAGCGCGATTTGTTTGGCCAAGGATCAAGTTCATCATGAGAGGGCCAAGCACATTGATGTCAGATATTACTTTCTAAGGGATGAGAAACGGGTAAAGGTGAAGAAGGTAGGGACGGCGGACAACCCTGCAGATATGTTCACGAAACCCGTGACGGGAAGCAAGTTCCAACATTGTTTGGACTTGCTGAATGTTCGCAGCTATTAGATAGCAGAAGAGGCGAGGGGGGAGAAAATGTTTGTTGTCATAGAGATTCAAAGTCAAGGTGGAGATTTTTGGGTTAATGCCTTTGAATTTGGGACGCCGAGTTAAATGATTAAACAACAGGAAGATTTCGTAATTCCGGGACAACAACACTGAAGGTCCGGGCGGACCAGAACATAGACCCGAGCAGTCCAAAGCACGTCGGAATTTCTGCATGAAAGAGAGGAGTAGATCCGCGCGAACCTTGGAAGGCATCCGGCCGGACCAAGGCCAAGGGTCCGACCGGACCAAGGCATATACCCGCCCAGACCAAGACCCCAAAATCCAGTTGTTGGTGATTTTAGTGTCATCAACGATTTTATGTAATTGGATTTACTAGAGACCAATGCGATCTCATATTAGGCTCGGATATGAGTAAGGGAAAGTGTGGAGTACACACTCATTTTGAGTCAATATGTTATCGACCACGATAAAGATGCAGGGGTCAAGGGGCAGCGCCCCGAAACCTAAACGGTATTGTTGGTACTGCAATTAATCTCCCGCCTGTTTCCCCACCAAAACCCTCCAAAAACCAAGAGACATGATCAGTTAAATATTATGACTGTTGGGCCAACAGTCATGACTGTAAACAGTGCCTTTTACTGCAATCTCTTTATAATCTGATTTTGGATCTCAGTTTCATTAACGAAAAACCCTAACAATTCTCTGAGTTTTAATCTGCTTTCTTTGCCTAGAATCAGATTGTTTGATTGTCTTATCCCATATAAAGATTTCGTGTAACCCAGGCATTAAGGGGCGAAATACTTTATTCGGAAAGTGATTTAATCACAATTCGATCAATTATCCAGGATTATCAATTACCCTAACCCCAATATTCTAACACCGGTTTCGTGCAGTATTCAGCAGTTCCGCGGAAGGAAGGTTTTCGAGTCAGTTTTAGACTAGGATTCCAAGTTCCTATCAGACTTTGAGATAGACTTTACCGGTATAAATAGAGGCCATTAGTTTAGATCAAAGTTAGTTGTTTTGTCTCAGATAAATTATTAGAGTGCTCAGAATAGGTCTGTAATTCTACAGTTACACAGTTAGGAATTTTGTGATCAAAATTCGTGTAGCAGTAATAGTGAGATCTTGTAATCGTTTCTCCAGATTGATAATAATATTCTCTCCCCTCCCCGTGGACGTAGCCAAGTTGGTGAAGCACGTATATCGGTGTTCTTGTGATTGCTCGCTTTTCTTATCAAGTCTTGTTATTGCTCTACCAGTATGAGAAAGTGTTGAATAATTAAAATGGACTATCAATATCTCAACCAGAGACGGAGTGAGTATTTATTTGGGTACGAGAAGGGAGTACTTCCAAGCATTGGCAGAAATCATAACATTTTGAAGTTAAAAAGTACTCAATTTTTTGCACATTGGAAGTAGAGAAATTAAATGCTTTAACGCTAACATCTAGGTTCTATAATGACACTCTCTCCTTTACTGTGCTGACAACTTGGAATATAATTATAGAAACCTCAGATGTTGGACGGTCAATGGATGCAATATAATTATACTCCGTATCTGTTTTGATCCGAAACTCCTCAGGTAATTAGATGCATATCAATCTATATCTGAATATATCTGATTCAGTTACTAATCTAACAATCCGGCAAAGTATCTAATCTGAGATTATATTTAGTGAATTTTGATAAGCAAATTTAAACTTTTTGTATGAGTTATGTTTCATGTATGTGCAACGGTTTGTATGTAATGTGACATGAATTATAGATCAACATAACTAAATCAGTAGTATCTAATTCATGTATCAGTTGTCCTACTTCTTGATGTCCAGCACTGATACAGGACTGAATTGAACGTTTCACCAACTAGCCAGCCACACTATCTCTTAAACATATCACAAACAGTTGCACATTATTGTTCTTCACTTTTTATAGCACCCAAGCGCAAAAAAAAAAAAGGAAATCCAAGTAACTATTTCTTTGTTTTTCTGCTCGTGAACTTCCTAATAATTCATGTGCTAGAACAAACTACTTGTCCCTTGGTGAAGGCACACATGTACGCTCGTGTTCTGTACTAATGTTTTTAAACATAACTGTGGTAAAATTAAGTTGCAATCACTTTGTCGGTCTTGGAGAAGTTAAAAAATGTGTGGATGATAATCTGAAAACTCCAAATTTTGCACAAACTTTTAGCTCTAGACATTTTTTGTAGGGTACATATGTTACATGGCTGCAAGACAATTTTGGGACCTATATATGGGGCTATCATATTTATGTAGATGGGGACGATGATTTGATCACTTATCCGGTTCCACATATTAATCCTACGGCTAAGAACCCGTGAGTGATTCATTTTCGGGGGCACTGGACAAGAACTAGACGACCTTTTCGGAACCCAAACTCTTTATGTCTAATGCACTTGACTAGATGATAGATTTTGCATGGAAAATTTGTAGACCTGTTATTTGGATTTTGAAGATCCAAAATCATCATGTGGAATCAATTATTTTGATCTAGATTTGATACTAAAGATGCTCACGCCCGATTGTTAATGATATTTTTTTCGTAATTTAATTTGGTTATTATGATTTAGCACGATGAATTAATAGTTGGAATTTGAAGATGCTGAAAAGGGATCTGATTCCCTGGGAATTGATTGCAAACAGGTGTGCAGCTTAGATGTGGGAAAGTGTCAATTAATAGTATTGATTAGGGGACATGGAACATGGTTAATTTAATGTTTGATTACACAGTTTGCATGCAGGATTGGTTTCCATATTACTCCCTCCGTCCCAAAATGATCTTTGCGTTTGACTATTCAAACTTTTTAAGGATATCAACACTTACATCACTAGCTAAGCTTTGTTTAAGCACTTTTAAGCCTAAAATGTAAAAATGTGAAGAACTTTTTGGGACAATGACAAATGACGAATGAGAAGATCATTTTGGGACGGAGGGAGTAGTATATTATATATACATACTTGGGAAAAATAATTGAGTTTTAATTTAGCTGTTAGGAATTGGTTAATATTGTCGTACAAGATAGTGGCATAATGACCTGGTTGGTTTAATTAGGGGGTAAAATTTATAATCAACTTGCGTTTATAAAAATAAACAACTAAAGAAATGAGGGTGGTTTGAGAAGGGAGGGGGGGGGGGGGGTCAACCTTTGATCTATCTTGATTGATGCTAGTGTGAGCGGGGGGAGAAGGCGATGCATCGCCCTTTAGCGAGTCGAGTATGTCGTTGAGATGGATAGGGTTTCGGTAGATCAAACATATTGACTATATTAATCGTACACTGGCTCACTAAACACAAACACTTTGAGTACGTAAATTCAGAAAAATGAGACGTGACTCCATCTGATCCGCACATTGTAGTATTGTAGCTGTAGGTGCAAGATAGAGGGAGCAATGGTTCCCTCTGTCCTGGTGGGGTGGGGGTGGGATGGGCAACTGGGGCTGAAATGAATAGCTAATCACATGGTGGGGGAAAGTTGTAATAAGTAGGGACAGTGGAGTGACCTAATAGGTCACATGTTTTGGCCCTCTATATCAGCTAAGGCAGGGGACATTGTTTTCCAAGCAAATATCTTCTTGTATCCTTACATTACATTACACTAGTTTATATGTGTGAGTTTTGGATTAGGGAAGGTGATGCCAATGCATGGTTGCTAGGGTACATGATCCATCTAGTCCCATAACCACCCCACCCCATTTGTTTCATAGCTCAATTAACTTCTGCCTATTTCTTACTTTGTGTGAGCTATTATGAGGTTATGGAAAATGGAAATGTTATTTAGTGAAACAGTCACATCTTATTGTGTTTGTACGATTGAATGTGCTCCGTCTATGCAATGTAGATGCATGTATGTTTTGTTGGTTTCTGTTAGACACGATGTGTACAAAAATAGAAAGCATGATTCTTACTCTCGAACGGAGCGAGTTCTATTAATATTAAATATTAGTAAAATTTATTGTATAATGATTAACTGATACTATTAATAATAATAGTTAACTTATATAGTAACTATTATGATTAACTAATAATACTATTAATAGTAATAATTAATATACTATAGTAACTATTAGATTAACTAATACTATTAATAGTAATTTTTAGTTTATTTAATAGTTAATTATAATAGTTAAATATAAATGTTAATTATAATGATAGTTAACTATTAATAGTCAATTATTATTTGTTTAACAATATTAACTAATTATATTAATTATAATTATTACTATTATTAGTAATAGTTACTATTATAGTTAACTATAATAGTTACCCTATATAAGAACTAATATTATTAGCTAATACTATTAGCTAATAGAAAAAAAATGAAAAGTCACTTATTTAAGAGGGTAGTGTTGATGTGTCATCACCAAATTCAAGCTTCTTCCATGACTTGTCCACATGGCAACACCTTAACTCTCCTCACAATAATTAAGAGAAAACTAGTGAATGTGTGTAGGGATGGCAACGGGTCGGGTTCGGGGCGGGTTTGCCTTTGCCCGAGCCCGACCCGAGGGAATTAACCCTTCGCCCGAACCCGCCCCGCCCCGAGACTTGGTAAATCCGTGCCCGCCCCGCCCTTCCCCTTTGCCTTTGCCAAAATGGAAATTAAAATTAACTCCCTTTGATCATTTGTATACTTAAAAATAGCAAACAACATTAAAACAAGAAGCAAGAAAAGGGTTCAATTACTTGAACGTTGAAATCAACAACACCAGAAAAGCATAACATTATTCAATATTTACCAAAAAATGAAGAAAAAACTTGGAAGTAAAAGGTGAAAATCGACAGAGGCAGAGAGAGGGACGGACCGTGTTAGAGACGGCGACGGAGACGGCGCGGCAGGAAGGAAAGATCGACGGCCACGGCAGGAAGGAACGATCGACGGCGACAGCAAGGAAGGAAAGATCGACGACGACGGCAAGGAAGGAATGATCGAGGGTCGATCGAGAATGATCGACGGCATTACCTGACTGAATTTGGTCTGGAGAGTGGAGTTGATTCGTTGGTGATCGACGTCGAGAAGGAAACGGGATGAGAAGGAAACGGAGTCGGCGTTGGGCTCTCGAGCCTCGACAACACGGCGCAGTACCCCCCCCCCCCCAAACTAATTTTGTTTTACAAATGAAATTATGAAACCCTAAATTTTCCTTATATAGTGTGAACTCGGGTCGGGACGGGGCAGCCTGTGATACCGAGCCCGTCCCGAACCGAACCCGTGGGGTTTTAAAAAATGTGACCCTAACCCTACTTTCTCGGGTCGGTCGCCATCGGGTTCGGGCGAATTGCCATCCCTAAATGTGTGGTAGAAAATGAAGAGAGAGAATGAGTGGGATAAATAGTAGTGTTGGTTGAATAAAATGAGTGGTGGAAAATGAAGAGAGAGAATGTGTGGGGTTAAATGGTGGGGTTGGTTGAATATAAATATCTTAAAACATTTCCATTTTGACTCCCTCCGCCCATAACAATGGGCACACTTTGATTTTTTTGGTCAATTAGGTCAATCTTTGACCATAATTTTATGAATATCTAGATATCTCTAGTCTCTAGACAAAAAATTGTTAATGATAGTATTTTTAATAGTGAAACAATAACAATTTTTAGAATTTCATAGAGATATTTAGATATTCATAAAATTATGGTCAAAGATTGATTCAGTTGACAAAAAAAGTCAAACTGTGCCCATTGTTATGGGTCGGAGGGAGTATAGATTTGGATTTAATTTAATTAGTTTTTTTCCCCCTTAAAATATAAAATTGACACTTGAGTAGGAACATGGAGAACCACTCAATCGAGAGGGATAATCTACAGTCTCCAAGCTTGCGGGAATAACGCTTGTATAATTGAATATGAAATGATAGTGTTAATAATATTCAAGCTTGGGGAATTGAAAGAGCTATCTTCAATTCAGATTCATTTCCGACTAGTTATTTCTACTTTAGAAGTACTACAACACTCCAATAACCGTCATTTTCCCGCTTAATATGAGTACTCTTTCTGTGTCAAAATGTTTTTTTTTTGGTGCTAAGAAAGAACGTTGAGCAATAATTTTAAGTTGATTTATTTATACGAATGGAAATTTAAAACTTGTTAATTATACGGTACTTTCATTAGCACGAAGCAAGCAAAAAAATGAATGTTTTAAAAAAAAAAAAAAAAGAAAAGAAAAAGAAAGTGAATGTTGACCTGACGGTCCAGGAAAATCCAATAACCATTTGGATACATGGATCAAGGCGCGGATTGAGCAAACAGAAATCAGATTCAATCAATTATTTCCCCCCATAATTGAGCTAAATTCGGTTAATATTCTTTCTCAGGGAAAAAAAAAATAAAAAAAATGAAAGTCCAACAACAAAACCGACGTGCTACACAATCCCACGTCTTTTTTTTTTTTTTTTTTTTTGTTTGTCAAATTACTCGGTATTTTCAGCGTGGGGTTTTCGGCCTTTGATTTTCCAGATGCCCATGAGCTGATCATTTACTTTTTTAGGAAAATGCCAAATAATCCTTTCATGTTTTCCTCAATTTGTTGCCATCTTTTTCCTCCCTCAAACTAACCTTGTCGCTATGTGCACCGTGAAATTCAGGGCATACACTTTTTTTTTTTTTTAAATAAAAATTCGGGAGTTATCACGTTGGCTCTTTTATTTTTAAGAGAGAAATAATAAAGTTACAAAAGATGACTACAAAATGTGGCTTACAAAATGAGGTGTCATAGTTGTGTTGGTGTTTTTAATTAGAGTGTGTCGGGTCAATTATCGATGTAGCCAATGAAATATCGTCACCACATCTTGTATCCTTCATATTGTAAACTTCTTTTGTAAGCTTAGCATTGCCCTTTTTAAGATTACATGCTGAGATTTACCGACAATTTTGTACTCCCTCCATTTCAAAATACATGACGTTTTAGAAGTTTAATTTCGTTCCAAAATACTTGACGTATTACTAATTCCGAGATATTTTTGCTTTTATATACCAATTATACCCTCATTCATTAATTGCAACATATTTCTTGTTTAATCATTTAATTGCATAGGTAATTGGATTCATTTAAGGATAGACAAGTCATTTTTATATGTATTAATTGCATTTCTTAATATATGTGAAGAAGTCTAAAACGACATGTATTTTAAAACAGAGGGAGTATTAATTATTTTGATCATTGATTTGAAGGAAGGGGACCTTCACATTATAACACAATAATAACAGTTTTCAGCTTTAGCGTCGGGCAGTGGCGAAGGCAAAAATATTTTTAAATGGGAACACAATTATTTTGCATATAAAACATTATATTGTAATACTTAGACTCCCTCCGCCCGAATTTCGATTTTCGGTCTTGACTCGAGGATTAAGAAAAACTATTATTTAAAGAGGAAAGAGAATGATTGGTATTGTACCCCCGGCCACTTATTGTCCCAATATACAATGTTTCATAACCAACACCCTCATGTCACCATACCCACGCCTCCCCCAAATCCTAATCAGTCCGCTTACTACACTCCTCGACCACCTTACCGTGGCCCCTGTAACCCTTGACCACAGTCATACAATCACCGCACTCTGCCTATACTGCCACTGCACACTCCCCTTCCCCTACCTCCTGACTTTTAGACAGCGGAGCCACTCACCATGCTACCAACAATTTGGAAAATCTTGCTCTTCACTCTCCATATGATGGCACCGAAGAGCTCCTTATAGGTGATAGTTCCGGGTTACAAATTTCAAACATTGGTTCGACCTCTCTCCTTAATCCTACCTCTTCCTTTTAACTTAACAATGTTCTTCGTGTTCCTTCTCTTTCCCGTAATGTTATTTATATTTCCCAATTTTGTTGTGATAATAACTTGTCTATTACCTTTTCACCTTCTTTTTATATTGTGACGGACATCCAAACGGGGAAAATCATCCGTCAAGGGCAACCTAAATCCGACG
This sequence comes from Campanula takesimana, assembly GCA_026119855.1. Lineage (NCBI taxonomy): Eukaryota > Viridiplantae > Streptophyta > Magnoliopsida > Asterales > Campanulaceae > Campanula > Campanula takesimana. Next base: position 51,588 of record JAOWBW010000303.1, read on the forward strand.
TCTATGTCTATGAATGACATTCATCTTCTTCCGCTGTTCACTCTGTGAACTTGTCTCTATCAAATCATTAAGGCATCTTTCTCAGTTTATTTTACACTTTTTAGTCAGATTTCTGTTTGAATATTCCAAATTCTTGTTTGTTTCATTGCAACTCTTGTGACCGCATTAAAAGTCAAAATTACTGTTTTATGATAATTCTATTAAGTCTTTTGGTCCATTGGATGTTATTTATAGCAATGTTTGAACATCTCCCGCAGAGAGCTGGATGAGGGGAGACCCTCACGTCCGGTTCGGAGGGCGGGGATATCCCGAAACTTGAAGGATAAACAAAGCCAACCGGTGGACTCCATTGTTTCTTTTGATACTTTATTATATTATCTTTGTCGATCGTTTTTCTAAATATATTTAAACCCAACCTTAAGATGATGGGAGGAGAATGATTATTTGACTTTAATCATGTAAATCAAATTTCTTTAGCGTGTGTAAAAAAGATACAAAGCGCGGCACTAAAACACCGGCGTCCAGATCACCAGACACGAAAGCGTTCGACAGTGTGTGTAGGAATGAGATTCATTTTCATTACATAATAATATTCTATTTATGATAATTTGGCTGTAATCACTCTGTCATCCTTTTTCTTTCTTTTCTTTTTCATATTTTTCAAATTAAAAGGTCATCAAGTTAGACAATGGCACACTATTAACCACATGTCAATTAAAGCTTGGATGCCAAATGTCTTTTTCTTTTTTTAATTCCTCCTTTTGCATCTTAGTCTTTCCATTCCATATCAATAATTCATTGCTTTTATTCTTGATATTTTATTTTAGAAAAGAAGATATTCCTAATATATTTTTAAAATCATTCTTTATTATTTAATATTAAATAAGTCAAACTTTCAAATGTATTTTTTTTTTACATGAAACAGAGGAAATATACATACAAATCCACCCGCTACAAAATAAAGTTTTATTATCTTTGGAAGCTTAATGTGTTTACTTTCTTTTTTCATTTGTCACAGTCTAAGATTTTTAGTTGCATTACTACTTAAAATGGATAATGAGACTGTCATTCTCACAACAAAAACTTACTACCCACTTTCTCTCTCTCTCTCTCTTACTTTATTTTTCATATTCACAATATTTATTTTTTCTTAATTCTCGTATCAAGTCAAACTAAAAATTTTAAGCTGAGACAAAATGAGTAATATTAAAGATTTTTCTATTATTCCAAAATTTCCTTCCCATAAAAGACTACTACTTATTTTCACTTTTTAAGAGTCCATACAAGAATTAAAAAATTATTTTGGGATTAGTAGAGTATTTTTTTTTCTTTCGAAAAGGGGATTAGTAGAGTATTATAAATTGACACATACTCCGTATAAATGTATACCAAGAATATCTCATAAAATTCAAGAATATCTCAGAAAATCAAGTACTAATAAAGAGGATATACATCTAACAAAACTAACCTCCCCTAAGTAATGATAGATTATGAGATTATTAACTTAAGGATTTTGTGTTTTATGACGACAATATTGATCATTTCTCTAATCTTGTGGTTGGAGCTTTCAACTTACTTTATAATATAAATAATACTCCCTCCGTCCCAAAATATATGTAGTTTAAAGGGTTAAAATTTTTCCCAAATGTTTGTAGTTTTGCTTTTATCTAGACATCTTTGACATTGTTTGTCAAATATACCTTTATTTATGATGGTAGTTGTCATTGTAAAAGCATTTAATTATCTTGGTACTTGTAATATTTCAAGGGTAATTTAGTCTATTAGACATGCATTGATTGCTTTTCTTAATTTGTGTGAAAATCTTAAAACTACAAATATTTTGGGATGGAGGGAATAATAATAATAATAATAAAAGCTTGCTGTATAATATTAGTACTCCCTCCCCTGAACCTTCCATTTGCCTGCCTCCCTTTCCCTACAAATTGCTCTCTTCATCTTTCTTATTTGTACTATTATTCTCATTACTCTCTAATAATATTCCATCACTTCTGAAGAGCATATCCTCTCTCTCTCTCTCTCTCTCTCTCTCTAGGTTTGACATTTTGACTTCTTCAGGTTCTTTACATTTTTCTCAACCCATTCAATTCTCTTCACGATCCAACTTCATGAGTTCTTCTTCATGTTCTCTGTTAATTACTATGCCCTAGCTCAAAATTGAATCTTTTACAAAACCCATTTTTTCTTTTCCCAAGATTTCATCTGGGTTTTCGATTTGAATTCTTGAAAAAATGGCGCCCAACTCTGTAGTTGTAACCCTTGACCAGTCAAGCCACATATCTCTAGTAGAGGTCAACGACACAAAGTCATCTGTGTTCTTGGAGAAACAAAAGGCATCAAGTCCAAAACAATTCTCATGGCTGCTCTTGCTCAAAGCTCAGAGACTCCTCTCTGTGTTTCCATGGCTGGCAATGGGGTTTTCAACTACATTTCGCTTAGTCAAGAAAAGAGTTGCTTTATCAGACATGGCTGAAGAAGAAGATCCCAAATATAAAGGGAAGTTGTACAGATTTATTAAACTTTTTCTTGCTATTTCAATTGTAGCTTTAATGGTAGAAATCATTGCTTATTATGAAAAATGGGATTTGAAATTGATTCATCATCCTTGGGAAGTTAGAGGGCTCTTGCAATGGTCTTATATGGCTTGGTTGTCTTTGAGAGTTGATTATATTGCTCCTTTGATTATGATGTTGTCGAAATTCTGCATTGTTCTGTTCATGATTCAATCGCTCGATCGATTAGTCCTGGGAATCGGGTGTTTTTGGATTAAGTTCAAGGGAATAAAGCCTGTGATTGATGATGATGCTTATGACATTGAAGATTGTTCAAGTTTTCCCATGGTTCTTGTTCAAATGCCTATGTGCAATGAAAAAGAGGTATGTCCCATTTTTTACCCTTCCATTTATTTTTGAAATTGTTTCAGATTTAGTTTTAAAAACCCATTATTCAAATTTATGGATTAGTCTGATTAAAGAACTGAATGTAGATATGATCTGATTTTCAAAACTCAAATTTGCAATGTAAACTTGGATCCTAACAATAATACTATCTCCGTCCACATTTTTGTTCTTGATCAATAACAAAAGTGGACATTCATGATCAATAACAAAAATGATTTTTTTAAGGACGGAGTGAATATTTACCCATTTGGTACTGTATGCACTTTGTTTGACTTACTAATGGTAACAAAATTAGAGAAGAAAGTTAGTTTTGACCTTTTTGCAATGTGGGATGTCGATTTAGTTCTAAGTTAATTTAGAGAAAGCCTATTTTTTCTGGTAATTGGTGATTGATCTGATGTGACACTTTTTATGGATTAGGTTTACGCACAATCAATTTCGGCTGCCTGCCAGTTGGATTGGCCGAAGGACAGACTGTTGATTCAAGTGTTAGATGATTCAAGTGATGAAATTGCACAAGTACTGATAAGAAATGAAGTAGCTTCTTGGAAAGAGAAAGGAGTCAACATTATCTACAGGCATAGATTCATCAGGACTGGTTACAAAGCTGGCAATTTGAAATCAGCCATGTCGTGTGATTATGTCAAGAATTATGAATTTGTTGCCATTTTCGACGCAGACTTCCAGCCCAATCCTGATTTCCTTAAGCTGACAGTTCCTCATTTTAAGGTAACAAATCCAATTCATTTTCTTTAATCATTCACTTTTACTATATGAAGCAAGTTTGATACTTGACGTCTTAAAATGCTAAAGTTGAAGAAGCTATTTAATGCTCCGTCCCAAAGGGGATTGTTTTAAAACAATTATAGCTATATGATGGCATCAATGTCTAAGCATCAAGATCTTTGTACTATTTCAGGGAAAACCTGAAGTGGGATTGGTTCAGGCTCGGTGGTCATATGTGAATAAAGATGAGAATTTACTTACGAGGCTACAAAACATCAATTTGTGCTTCCATTTTGAGGTGGAGCAACAAGTAAATGGTCATTTCCTGAACTTCTTTGGGTTCAATGGCACTGCTGGGGTTTGGAGGATTAAGGCTTTGGAAGATTCAGGAGGTTGGCTCGAAAGGACTACTGTAGAAGATATGGACATTGCAGTACGAGCTCACTTAAATGGATGGAAATTTATTTACCTTAACGACGTAAGAGTTCTTTGTGAATTACCTGAGTCCTATGAAGCATACAAGAAACAACAACATCGATGGCATTCTGGTCCAATGCAGCTCTTCAGAGTTTGCCTTCCTGCTGTCCTAAAATCCAAGGTTTGTTCCGTTAGTTTCGTTAGTCCCGTTAGTTTGATGTGGAAATATATGATCTTGGTTATAATGACTGATTGGTTTTTGTTGATTCTGCAGATATCTGTGTGGAAGAAGGCTAACTTGATATTCCTCTTCTTTCTATTACGAAAACTGATTCTGCCATTTTACTCATTTACCCTTTTCTGTATCATACTTCCGTTAACTATGTTCATACCCGAGGCTGAATTACCCATTTGGGTCATCTGTTACATCCCCATCTCCATGTCAATCTTAAACATCCTCCCAGCCCCGAAATCATTCCCATTTTTGATGCCATATCTATTATTCGAGAACACAATGTCCGTGACAAAATTCAACGCCATGATTTCTGGTCTATTCCAACTGGGAAGTGCCTACGAATGGGTAGTCACAAAGAAGAGTGGTAGATCATCAGAATCAGACTTATTAGCATTTGCAGAACGGGAATCAAAAAGTTTCAATGAGGAGAAAATTCAAAGGAGGCTCTCTGAATCAGGATTAGAAATGTTATTGAAAGAACAAGAAGTCCCCATTGTCAAGAAGAGGAACAGGATTTACAGGAAGGAGCTAGCACTTGCGTTTCTTTTGCTCACTGCTGCTGCAAGAAGTCTTTTATCTGCGCACGGGATTCATTTCTATTTCTTGCTTTTCCAAGGTTTGTCTTTCCTAGTTGTCGGGTTAGACTTGATCGGGGAACAGATGAGTTAGCTGAAGCGCGATGAAAGTACATTTTTTTCTTGATTCAAATTCTTTATTATATAAAGTCTTCTTTTATACTTGTATCAAAACTTGATGAACTGATTCCCAGTTAAAAGTTTGGGGGGTTCAAACTGAAGGGTATACCACAGATTCATAATTAGGAAAATGTGCTGTTGGAATAGGGATGATATTTGATAATAATAGCAGATGAATTTTTATTTTTTTTTGGAATGTATAATCAGAAATGTTATTGTTTCAAATATTATAAATGAAGCATCTCTAATATTTTACTCCCTCTGTCCCTAAATGAGTGTCCAAATTCCATTTTAAGGGACACTGAAAATCTCAATTTTTTGAACAATTTGGTAACAACGATTCATATATAATCTTGTAATCTCCTTTCCAAACCTTTAGTTTTGCACGTATAAAGAAACCGGTGAAAAAAAATTCGGAAAAAAACGTTTAGGGAGAAAGTTATGTTCAAAAAAGACACTCATTTAGGGACAAAGATTTCTTGAAAATGGACACTCATTTAGGGACAGAGGGAGTACATTTTTAATACTCCCTCTGTCCCATACTAATACTAACGTTCTTACTTTCCTTTTTGATTTATCTCAGACTAAGGTTCTTAGTCGCTTTATTACTCCGTATCTAAAATGGATAATGAGACACATTTGTCATTCTCGCAACAAAAACTTTCTACCCACTTTCTCTTTCCTATTTTCTCCTACCTTACTTTTCATACTCACAACATTTAACTTTTTCTTAATCTCTTTGTAAAATCAAACTAAAAACTGTAGTTCAGGACGGTACAACAATTTTTTTTTATCTCCTTGTAAAATCAAACTAAAAATCTTAGTTCGGGTGGGAATACTATTCTAGAGTTGAAGGGTCAAAGAATTATGGTACTGCTAACTGATTATTCAAGGCTGGCTTCTTCTTGTCCACTACGAAATGTGCTCCGTCTGGAGGCAAGCCGGCAAGGTATATGAGTAAACTACAAAATGGACCCGCGTACTATTGCCCCAACATCACTTTGACCTGCGTACTATGAACTCAGTAAATGTAACTTGCGTACTATAGTTTTATTATTTATTTTCAAATGTCGGTTAAAAAGTTAACAAGGTTATTAATAACTTAACAAAAAGTTAAATTTAAATTTTCAATATGAGAAAATTACCACCTAGTCCCTCATCCTAAGCTAAATTACCACCTAGTCCAGGCGCCTATTTCCATTGACCATCTAGTCCAAGCTAATTTTCATATTTACCACCTAGTCCTTCAGAATTATGAAATCCCTAAACTACCCTCGTATAAATACAACGCTGCCCCCTTCCTCACCTCACAAACACGTCTTCTTCCTCTCTCTACTTTCCCTCTCTATTACTTGCGCCCTCTCCCCTACTCCGGCCACCTTTCCGGCGACGCCTCACCCCCTCCTCCGGCGACCGTCACCTCCCCTAGCCCCGATAACATTCCTCCCGTCACCACCGGCGACCCCACCCATCCCGTACACCGACGACCCACACCTCACCAATAAACCCTCTCTTTCTCTTCTAGCACGCGTCCGGCGACTCGTCGTCTCCCATCTCCGGCGGCCCGTCAACTCCATATCTCCGGCGACCCGTCAACTCCATATCTCCGGCAACCTTCTTCCTTCCCCTATCTCCGGCGACATTCTCCCTAACCTCGGAGACCGTCTTCTTCTCTATACTTCCCCGATCTCCGATCAGATCCGGCTAGATCTGACCAGATCCAACTAGATCCGTCTCTCCCTTCACTTGAACAACTCCGGTGAGCCCGAAAAAGCTCAGAAATTACTCCCTGTCCCTTTTCTGCATTTCATCCTCTTTCTCCCCCCTCCCTCCCTCAATTTCCTTGTTGCTACCAGTATGATTGTTATGTGCTTTAGGTCTTATGGTTTGATCTTTGAAACCGTTCATCTGGATTAGTTGTAAACAGTTTAGAGCTTTTTTGGTTCCTCTGATGTGTTTATTGAGTGATCTTTGTCGTTCCTTTGTTCAATTTTGTAGGGTGATCCCTGAATTATTGCTCAGGGAAGATGATGTGAGCATTTTTAATATCCTACCTCTCGCAAAATATATATATATATATATATTATTCAGTTGCCACCTCACTACATTTTTCTCTTGTGATTGCTCAGGTATGGCAGAGTTGCTCTTTGGTTGAGTTGTCATTTTAACACTTTATGCGATGACCATATTCCAGTTTATCCATTCTGGTTTAGTGTTTTTATTCCACATCTCAAAAATGCCTTTATTTGAACTTACATTTTTGAACTTAGTCTTGAACTTACAATTTGTAAAGATTTGTAAACTTACAACTGTGAACTTGTTCGAACAATTGCGAACTTGAACAATTGTGAACTTGTTCTTAAAAAAAATTGCTTTTGGAACAAGAACAATTGCGAATTTGTTCTTGGAACAACTGTGAACTTGTCTTGAAACAATTGCGAACTTACAATTGTGAACTTATAATTGCGAACTTATAATTGCGATCTTGTTCTTGGAACAAGTGCGAACTTGTTATTGGAACAATTGCAAACTTACAAGTGCGAACTTACAATTGCGAACTTATTTTTGGAACAAGTGCGAACTTGCTATTGGAACAAGTGCGAACTTGTTCTTGGAACAATTGCGAACTTGTTTTTGGAACAAGTGCGAACTTGTTCTTTGGAACAAGTGCGAACTTACAACTGTGAACTTGTTCTTTTAAACAAATAGTAATTTTTTTTTTTAAATGTGAATCTGTTCTTGGAACAAGTGCGAAATTACAATTGCAAACTTGTTTTTGAAATAATTGCGAACTTACAATTGCAAACTTACAATTGCGAACTTACAACTATCAACTTGTTCTTGAAGAAAAATAGTTTTTTTCTTTTTTTTTTTTCTTTTTTTTAATGTTTGAATTTGTTCTTGGAATAACTGTAAACTTGTTTTAGAACAACTGTGAACTTGTTCTTAAACAACTGTGAACTTACTGATTAGTTCACAGTTGTTTGGTCTTCGGAATTGGTGGTCGCCGGATTCGATTGTGTTCTTAGTAGTTTTGTTGACAACTGTGAACTTACTGATTAGTTCACAGTTGTTTGGTCGCCGGAAATGGTCGCCAGAGGTGGTCGCCGAAAATGGTGGCCGAAATATGGCCGTCGGAAAATGGTGGCCGGAGGTGGTCGCCGGAAAATGGTGGACGGAGGTGGTCGCCGGAAATGGTGGACGGAATATGGTCGCCGAAAAATGGTGGCCGGAGGTGGTCACCGGAAATGGTCGCCAGAGGCGGCCGCCGGAAAATGTTGGCCGGAGGTGGTCGCCGGAAAATGATGGCCGGAGGTGGTGGCCGGAAAATAGTTGCCGGAGGTAGTCGCCGCAAAACGGTGGCCGGGGGTGGTTGCCGGAAAACGGTGGTCGGAAAATGGTTGCCGGAAAACGGTGACCGGAGGTGGTGGCCGGAAAATGGTAGCCGGAGGTGGTCGCCGGAAAATAGTCGCCGACGAAAAAAGGTGGCCAAAAGTGGTCGCCGGAAAATGTCGCCGGAAAATGTCACCGGCAAAAGGTTGACGGAAAATGTCGCCGGAAAATGGCCGGAAAATGTCGTCGGAAAATGTCGCCGGAGGTGGTTGCCGGAAAAAGGTGGCCGGAGGTGGTGGCCGGTCGGTCAAAGTTGTTAACCGGTGAGAAGGTGAAAGGTTGTGGAGGGAGGGAGGGGTACTCATGTAATTTTCAGTCATTTAGTAAGGGCATTCATGCCCTTTTAATATCCATTGGACTAGGTGGTAATATTGAAAATACCTTGGACTAGGTGGTAATTTAGATTCTAATGAGGGACTAAATGGGAGTTGCCCCTTTCAATATTGACCCTAAATTTTAAAATAAACCCCCATTTGTCATCATCTTCTTCCTCCCTTTCTTCTTCAAATCCCCTCACCAACCAATTGTCTCCCACCTCCACCCACCCACCACCGGCCAAATCTACACCTCACAAGTCACCGCCGCCGACCACCCTAGTTACCACCGCCGACCACTCCAGTCACCACCGTCGACAACCATCATCATCTTTCAATCTCAAAGACCACTGCACTGCACCCACCATAGAGATAATCAAAGACCAATTTCTGTTTAAATCTCAATCACACCCCCAAATCAAAAATAGAAACTGAAAAATAAAAAACAAAAACAGATCTAGGTATTTCAAAAATCCACCAGATTCAATTTGAACTTTAGCTAAACACAATCTTAGATAAGATTAGGATTGAATTTGCCCTTTTTTATTTTGGGAGACTTAAAAATGTTTACTTTCTTCCTTTCATCTATCTGCCGGAAAAGACGAACGACGGCGATGGATCTGAACAGATCCAACACAGATCTGAACAGATCCAGTACATATCTGAAGGCGTCGGAAAAAATGGTGAAAGAGAGGTGCAAATCAGCGTTGTAGGAGTTCGAGAACAATGATTTTTTAGCCGACACATCATCGCTGAAGATCTGGTCGGAATGCTTGATCGCTGGAGAGCATGTGTGTGTGTTGAGGAGGAAAAGTTCCAGGTAGCAGGTGCAACGACGATTATCGCCGGAGACGGACGAACGGATCTAGAGAATTGCCGGCGGCGATTGGAGGAGGAAGGGAAAGGGGCTATGGTTTGGATAGAGAGATAACGTGATTGAGTGTGTGTGTGAGAGAGAGTGTCGTCAAAGAGAAGAAAAGAAAGTCGGCCGACGCCGTCGCCGGAGGAGATGACGGCCAGTGAGCGTGAAAGAGAGAGAGAGAGAGAGAGAGAGAGAACGAAGTGTGTGCGTGTGTTTTGAAGAAGGGGGGAGGTGGCGTGAAGATTAGAGATGAGGGGGACAGGGGAGTTGGTTCTGCCGGAATTTTGACTGGTGGGGTTGTGGCTGGAAGGGAGAAAGGGAGGGGAGGGGAAGGGAAGAGGGAGGGGATTTTTGTCACGACCCGAAAACTAGGCTCTATTTTATTAGTAATAAATAATTATTATTTATTTATTTCCTTGTTTATTTATTTAAATTATTATTTATTTAAATATTTATGTGTGCATTTTATGTGTTATACTATTTATGCCTAGCATTTTATTTGGGTCATTTGTGCTAGTGTAGAAGTGTTGGGTCTTAAATGTTAGTGGGGAAAATAAGATGATTGAGTTAGTGTGTAGGGGAGGGGGTCTATGTGTAAATCTCCTACTTACTCCCTCTTTTCCCCTCCTTCTCCCTCACTTCTCATCTCTCTCCCCCAGCACACACACTCTCTCTCTCTATATATTTGGGTAAGTTTTTCTTCTCCACCTTCTCTCTTCAATCTAATCATCTTCCTCTTGTTATTTCTCATTTCTTAAAACATGAATCTTGTTTGGATCGTCGATAGGATCGTAGGAAGCCAAAAATATTCGAGTTCCGACAACTTTGAGAAAATCCGGGTAAGTTGCTTTTCCCCCATTTTTATGCTAAAATGTTCATATCATTCTTATATAATGCTTGAGTTGTTATATTTGAAGTTTGGTTGAGTTTAGAATTTATTTGGAATAAAATTTTGGGTTTTGATTAAAAATGGTGAATTTGTTGAATGTTGGGATTTAATCTTGATTTTGGTTGTTATATGTGTTCTTTTAGACCCATAAGTTGCTCTAGTACCTTAGTATGCTAGTTAGGAGTGTTGGATTTTGGTTTAGTTTTGGTTTGGGTTGAAAATGGAAGAACCCAGTTCATCCCTCCCAATTTCCGGCAGACCAGAGGGTTGGGCGACCGCCCAAAATATGGTGGGCGACCGCACATCTATCTGAAAGGTTTTGTTCTTGTTTGATGGCTTTTTGTGCGACCGCACAGACTCGAGTGGGCGGCCGCACAGAACCTCTGAAGGCTTTCATTTGTTATTTTGTGTGATTGAAGAATGCGTTTTGGTCTAAGTCTTGGGTGTCCTTCTTGTCGACCTTAGTGAACATTGTAGTGCACTCTAGTGATAGAATTGGGTCCCTTGTGATTAAGTTTGTGTTGTGAAATTTAGTTTTATGTTCTTTAATAATTTTGGGGTTACTTGGGTTTTAGAGGCACATGAATTGAGTTTTCTTGTCTTTAAATGTTAGGATAGAAGTATATATAGGTACTCCTAAGTTTTAAAACGAAAGGAGTGAAATTCGGAGCTGAAACAGGGATTTTTCTTAATGTCCGGCCGAACACTTTATAAAAATTGTCCGTTTACGTTCAATCTTCCGGAGACCATAACTCCTTCGTCCGGACTCCGTTTTAGACGTGTAAACTATCGTTGGAAAGCTCTTTTCGAGCACTACGCAATAGTTATATTGGCCGCATGGTTACAGATCAGAATGTTTGTATCATTGTTGAAGTTTAAGATCAAGGTGTAGTCTCGGTCTAGGTTCCATAGTACTATTCTAGTTGACTTAGTTGGGCACCGTAGAACACTTTAGTGATTGAAATTGGTTCCTTTGTGAACAATGGTGTTATGTAATTTGATCAAGTATTATTTGGGAAAGTTTGGGCATCTTATGATGTGTTCGTGATTGTTCCAATCGAATTGATTTTTGAGTAAGACTTGGTCTAGGTTTTAGGCGATGACCTATAGTACCTAGGGGGTTGTTATTGAACACCAAGGTGTAGGGTTTAGTCCTGTCGTGATCATGTTCTAATAAGTGTAACCTTTTGGATTCGTTTGGGATGTTTAGAATTGGTTCGTTACGAACGGAGGTAAAGCGTGAATTGGCAATTGGGTACCTACGGTTTGATTAACCCTAAGGTGTATTCATTCTGATTTCCTACTTTGGAATTCCAGGTGTGATGAGATGGTTGAGTTCATAGTCCTAGTACATCTTTATGAGTAAACGTTTAGGATAATTTTGGATTATAGTCGTTGTACTATTTGTGAGTGACCGTTTGGGTTGTGTTCTTTATGATTAACTCGTGGGTATCATCTTTGGAATGTATCTGGTATGGTTCCTCTTTATGGAATTATCGTATTCTAATAATCATTGTTGTTGAGCTCCTTATGAGCAATTCCGTTTATCGTTGTTGTGCTCTTTATGAGAAATTCCGTTTGTCGTTGTTGTGCTCTTCATGAGAAACTCTTGTTATCGTTGTTGTTAAACTCTTCATGAGTAACCGTTGCATCTTTATGGTGATTATTTGGTATGGTTCCCTACTTTGGAACCCTAAGTTGTTTAATTAAGCTAGTATTTATTACTTAGCATTTATTTGAAAGCCCAGCTGGCATATTTGTTGCATCGGGCGATGGGAAAGATTATAATGGCAAAGCCAAGTCCATTATAATGTTGACCATTGTTTTGCCCCCTTCTATACCCCCTTTTCCAGATTGGCCTTGGAAGGGATGAGTTAGCTTCCTTTGTGAATGTATCTAGCTACCGAGCATGACTTTGTGTCATGGTTCTTGTCCTTTGTGACACTCTCATTGTTATTGGTTCCGGTACCGGGTTTTCTCTTCAGCTTTTATGCTACTATGAAGATGGCTTGATGGGTTGATTGATTGATTGGTCGGTTCTGACCGGGGTTCTCTTCAGTTGTTATACTGCTATTGTCGATTAGTTGATCGGTTGAAGCTGCGCAGCGATTGTTCTATCAGTTTGGTGAAACCTTGGCTAAGTATCATTTGTTACGTGTTTATTTCAGTCTTATGTGCTGCATGATGAGTTAGTCGTTATTTCCAACTGGTATGGGACAGTTGGCGATAGGGAGCTTTCTCATTTGTTGTTACGTGATTTACTTGTTCAGTTATCGTTGATTTGCATGATATTATGCCATGTAGATGCATTTAGTAACTTACTGAGATTTTATCTCACCCCGTTTCTTGTTTCAAATTGTTTTTCCTTAACCCCCCCCCCAGGAAAGCAAGTGGTAGCGTTGTGAGGTCCGTTGTAGCGGGAATCTTCTGAGCAGGTTGATCGTATTTGAGATAGTTGCTCTTCGGAGCCTTTATGTATTTTATTGTGAGTTCGTAGTCGTTCAGTGTGTTGTATATACGGTTGTACTTTGGGTATTTTTGTTAATAGTTGTTCTTGCTTCCGCATTTGTTTCTAGTCTCCGAGTTATAATCTCGTTGAGGTGTTGTTTGATGGTATTGGTTTATAGTTGAATTCACGCGCCCGGTTTGGTATATTACATTTTGGAGATGTATATTATAAAAATTTTATATTTATGGATTTGTAAGATTTCCGGGACGTGACAATTTTTTTTAATTGAACTAGTTTTTATATAACAATTTTTATATAATAATAAATATATAAAAGCATAGTTTTTAATTAGTTTTCTATATTTTGCTAAGATTCTGGGGGAAAGTGGAATAATTTACCATCAGAGTCACGTTTGTAAATAAAAGTCATACTTTTTGTTAAGTTATTAGCATCCTCGTTAACTTTTTAACCGACGTTAGAAATCTTAGGGAAATAAATGATAAAACTATAGTACGCATGGTACATTTATTGAGTTCATCGTACGCAGGTCAAAGTGATGTTGGGGCAATAGTACGCGGGTCCATTTTGTAGTTTACTCTAAGGTATATAGACCCATGAAGATATCCATCTTGTTGACTGAATTATTCTGTCTGAGAAATCGTCTAAGGTGGTTTGGTCATGTGAGACGGAGACCGAGTGATGCACCGATTAGGAGGCCTGAAGAGTGGAGAAGTGATAAAATGGCGAGGGGTAGGGGAAGACCCAAGCAAACTTGGATTAAGGTGATTGAGAATGATATGAGTTTACTCGGAGTGGATGAAGATGTGGCGTTGAAGAGGCCGGAGTGGAGGGCGAAAATTCATGTGAATGATGGGGGTTGATCGTACTTTTTATTATTATTATTATTTATTTATTTATTTATTTTATTTTATTTTCTCCATCTTTTTCCTCTCTTTCTCTCTCGCTCTCGCTCTCTCTCTCTCTCTCTCCTTCTCTCTCTCTCTCTCTCTCTCTCTCTTCCTTTTATCACAATGACATATGAGGATTCATGTTAGCCGACCCCAAATTATTTTGGGACCAAGGCTTTGTTGTTGTTGGTAGTATAATGCGCTCCTCAGTCTCAAAATAAACATCTCGTAAAAATTTTGTTTTAAAATGAATAAACTTTCTTTTGAGGAAGTTACATAAAACTGTTTGGTTATTTACTTTTTACTAACAATGTTATACGGTGAGATAATTAAAGGTATATATGTAAATATATTCAAAAGTGGCTAAATGTGGAAAAGTTGATATTCAATTTGAGACCAAAGAAGGTAGTATTGAAAATATTTATTATGTATATCCTCGTTTTAAAATAAGTAATTAATTTTTATCATGTCAACATAATAGTAACTAAATATCTGCTCAATCCGCCTAAATAAATTTTTCTCTTTAATTTTTTTAACCGATTTACATTAATAAAAATAAATATTTTAATAACTTCATTAAAACAAGCAAATCAATTTATAATTTTTCTATGATATATTAATAATTATTTTTATTTTATTTTTAAAATCAGAATTCTATTGTCAAAGTCCCCAAATACATAGTTTAGCTTTGTTGTCAAATTGGTTCCAAAAAAAAACTTTGTTGTGCCTCAATGAATTTTGACAAAATAATTACAAAAATCTATTCATATTAAAACTATAATTATTTTTATTGATGTTATAATTAAAATAACATTAACATTTAAGTTAAATTTTATGAATATTATTAACTCAATCTAAAAAAACAAATTAACAAAAAAGAAAAATCATATTACCTCTATCCAAAATGAATAATTATTTTTGTCTCAAAATGAATGACCGTTTTGATCTCAAAATATGTCCCTATTTTTTTTTTTTTTTTTTTTGTTTATCATTCTTTCAAATTTCATTTTATACTTGAAAACTCAAATTTTAAAAAGATACTACTCCCTCCGTCATAAAATGATATTCTCATTTGCCATTTTCCATTGTACAAAAAGTTCTTCTCATTTCGACAATTTAGGATTAAAAGTGTATAAACACAACATTGCTAGTGAAACAGGTGCTCATATCCTTAAAAAGTTTGAATAGTCAAACATGAAAATATTTTGGGACTGAGGGAGTAATATTTATAAATTTTAGTGGGTGCATATGTCATCTTCCATTCCTTCCATCCGCGACTAACCGACTCTTTGGCATCAGGTACTTGCTACAACGTTTGCTCTTTCCCCCTCAGTCTTCCCCGATTTTAATGTTAGTCCATAAAATTTTAAAATTTCCATTACTGTTGTACTATAATTATCCAATCTGGAGTAGATAACTTGTGATGTTGCTAATATCTTCTCGGAAAGCTTGCAACTTTTTCGTACTCTGTTGTACGCGCAAAAGGTGTTCGACGGAATGTCTCAAAGAACTGGTTTTGTGTACAAAGCCTGATACGCGTTTGAAAACATAAATCTTGAACTGATAGTTCATGGTGGCCTACTGAAACCTAGATTTCGTGACGAATTGGCATTTAAATGTTTGTTTTTCTGAGAAGTGGAATCGGGAAACTGGCATTCACTATTCCCGCGTTTAGTGTTCTATTAGAACCATCAGCTAAACCTTATCAAGCTATTGTGTCAATTATAAGCCCGTTTTGCATATTCAGACTTAAAGATTCCCAAGACTAATTTTTTACTCTCTCCGTACCAAATACGGAGTTGAAGAAGAAGGAATCACATTGATTTTTTCTTTTCCAATAATTATTCTGTTACTCTTTTAGATGCTTTTAGCTTGCACTAATTTGACACCTTTACTTGTCTAATTTGTGAAGTAGCATATGGATATGGTTTTCGAAAAGAAAATAAATACTTACAAAAATAATGGACCTTTATGTATGGGATGGGGTCACTCGACCCATAATTTTTATTTTTTTTTTGGAAAATGTCATTTTAGTATCTTTTAAATTTTAATATGTATACCAGAATGCTATTTTTGTCATTTTCTACCCCCTTTACTTGTGGTAAAATTTGTATTATGATATCATTTTGATCCCATGTGTCAAATTACTACTACCTCCGTCCCAACTCAATGTGCACTTTTACTGTTTATGTGGTCAATTCATTCGAACTTTGACCATTATTTTGTGAAAATCTAGCTATTATTATACAAATTTAAAAGTTGTTATTGTTTTATTGTTAGGAATAGTATCAATAACATCTTTCAAAATTGCATAGAGATATATAGATTTTCATAAAATTAAGGTCAAAGTTCAGTCAAGTTGATCAAAAAAAGTCAAACAATGCACATTGATTTGGGACGGAGGTAGTATATGAAATTGTATTTTTTATTCCCTAAGCAATCTTGACACCCTTTGATTTTTTTTGCTTCGCCACTGTAGAAAAATTACTCGGCATGACATTGCTCACGCTGAACCACAAAAAAGGATCCCTAAGTAACTGAACCTGGAGATGTATGGCTGCACGTAATAGACAGTAAACATTTAAGTCCTCATTGCATTTCGAATTACGTACTTGTTTAGAAAGTTCTAATGCTCACGAACTCTAACGACATATTTATAGTTCTAATGCAATTTGAACATTATTTGTGTCTTATTAAATATGTTCTCTTCCTACAAGTGAAGCTAGGGATGTTGACTTTATCCGGTGCTGTAACTTTTCCTTGGAGACAA
Organism: Campanula takesimana; assembly: GCA_026119855.1. NCBI lineage: Eukaryota > Viridiplantae > Streptophyta > Magnoliopsida > Asterales > Campanulaceae > Campanula > Campanula takesimana. The sequence continues at coordinate 68,164 of JAOWBW010000303.1, forward strand.
CTACATCCACCTGTTGTTCGTACACCTTATGCGTCATATGGTTGTAGCATTACCAGTGCCTTCTATGTAACTAGTCACACAAGACAAAATGGTACCAGTTTTGCTGCTCCTGATGTCCGGGAGCGTCCCAAACTGATCATTAATGCTGTTGAATCAGACCACACCTCCTCAGCCGACCAACAAAAACTTTGGGAAAATCCTGATTATGGGAGTGGCACTGACTCTGATGACGATGATGAGGAAGAAGTGGAAAATAATTTGGATCAAAGGAGTGACGGGGATGAAGAAAGTGGCACTTCAGTGACTCATAACAGTGTGAATCAGCTGTCAGAAATCCTGTATGAAGAGGAGCTTGTTAGAGGTTAAATTTCTCTTACCGGCTGGCTTTATAATTGCAATTGGGTTGAAAATCTCTGTTTTCAGCTTTAAAATCGAAAAAAGTTAATTACTATTAATGTGACCTTTTAAATAGAAATACTTGCATGCTTAATATTTTTCTATGGTAATTTAATAAGCTCCCAGAAGCTAAGCTCAGCTGGCTTAGATATTTCAAGAAGTTTGCTTTTGTCTTAGTTGCAGATATATCGTGGTTCTAATAAGTACTGTTGTGTTTTGGTGCCTTCGAAAGTCGCTGAAAGAATTTGTTTCCTGCCACCAACAAAAATAAGATTCAACGGAAAGGTTGGAGTAGATGCTCCCTCTGAAATGATTTATACACACTTAATCTTTCTCACAAAAGTGGAAGTAATGCATAATAGTTTAACCAAATCTGAAAAGAAAGTTTTCTGTTTGGAAAGCTGAAGGGTTGTTTGATTAGCCTTCAGAACTTTTGTTCTTGCAATGGTATTTACATTTGTGAAATCCCAATGCCTGGTACTTCCCGCATCAAGATAAAGTAGAGCGCTTAAAGTTCATTGTTAATTTCATTCATAGGCATTCACAACTTGCAGTCCGTGCGGTCAAGCGTTTTACATTCTTTGTGAACAAAGTTTTATCTACGCAACATACGTAAAGTTGAGCATTATTTATGTGGAGTGTTAGTGAACATGCAAATTATGGTTTACTTTAGACTTCGTGCTGATTATGTACCAATGAGTTCGGTTTACAAAATCCAGTGCCACTTTCTGCTGCATGTGATACATCATGAAACCTTGTGCTTCTGGGGTGATAGTTTGCAACTAATGCAGTATTCTCTAATTCGTGCAGAGGTTGAACAGCTTTTGACTCCTGAAGAGTTAGCAGTTTTGCAACAAAATGAAACTCCAAACCTGGATAAACTTTCAACTGTATGTATTAACAAACTTGAGTTGCCTCTTTCAATGAATGAATCAGTGTTTATTTATCCAACCTTCTGATTTTCACAAGTATGTGTATCTGGTGCCTTGTCATGTACAGTAAGTTCATACTTCGTAATAACGCTAGATAAGGAAATATGAGAAAGAAATATGTGGACTCTTTTGCGGGAGAGGAATAGGAGAAGCTTTGAAGGAACCACATTGCCTACTCATAAGCTTTCTTTTTTGATGCTTAGCACTTTGTTTTTTTGGTTGAATGAGTATTTACCCAGTGCACTCATCCCGTTTGTGGATTTTTGGGGGGAGATGGGGATGGGTAATTTACTCTTTTTGGTCTATTTAACTTACTTTCTTTGTTTCTTAAGCTCTAGGCCTTTTTCTTATCATTTAAGGCCTTTTGCTTCTTTTGTAAGGGTTCGCCCCCTTGGCGATTTTTTATTGCACATATTTACTTATCAAAAAAAAGAAAAAAAAACAAAGAAATATGTTATATATGAACTATGAAGTACTCCCTCAGTTCCTAAAAGACAGTTCCTCTTTCCTTTTTGTTTTGTCAGAGTAGGAATTAGTCCCGTTTCTAAAAAGGTAATAACTTAAAGCAATTTCAAAAGTATGAGCAAGTAGACCTACATCCTTAAAAGGTTTGACTTATCAAATGAGACTATTGTCTGGGAACTGAGTGAGTGTATAAAATCATTATACACCATTTGTTTTCTTAACAGTGTTTTATATTCTCAGGCGAAATGGAATCCTCTTCATACATTTGCCCTTGCAGGACAGATAAAATTCATGGACATGCTCCTAGACAACGGATTTGATATAGACTGTCCTGATATGGTGAGAATTGTGCTTGTCTACTTTGTTTGGTGATGAGTGTGCGCCTCTCTCTCATTCCTTCCTTCCTTCCTTCCTCTGAACTCTGAGATGACATGCTTGATTTAATTTGGTGAAACAGGATGGTCAGACTGCTCTTCACAAAACAATTATAGGCAAAAAGGAGGCTGTCACTAGCCATCTTCTAAGAAAAGGTGCAAATCCACAAGTTAGAGATCTGGTGAGACACTTTTCCTTCGTCAGTGATTTTCTTTTTCGACCACTTTTTTTCATTTTTAAGAGCTATGAGGTTTCCCTATTTAACCCCATGACAGGATGGTGCCACTCCACTTCATTATGCCGTTCAAGTAGGTGCCGTGCAAACTGTGAAGCTATTGATCAAATACAAGGTTGATCTGAATATTGCTGACAATGTGAGTGTAGTTATAAAACCTTTTGCTACCGTTCATTTTGCCTTTTGTTTACTTTGGTTTAAGAGTTTTTCACTTTCTCCCACAGGATGGATGGACTCCCTTACATGTGGCTATACAAAGTAGAAACAGAGACATAGCAAAAATTTTGCTAGTCAATGGCGCAGACAAGACTAGGAGAAGTAAGGTAGTATACATAACCATATCTTTTGCTTCTGTATCTGTGGACAATCAGAGTCTTACTATTTAGGAGAAACTGCAAAAGGAGTCCCTCAACTCTTAGGATATTGCAAGTTTGGTCGCTAAACTATTTCTTTTTAAGTCAACACATTCAACTAATTATTTGTATGCATTCATGGTCACTGTGACTAATGACATCCACTTTATGCCGTTAAGTTGTCATGTGTGATGCATGCTAAGTAGAGTTTTAAGAGCAAAATAGGAGAATTAACGCATATTAAAATAAAGTAATATTGAGGGTTTATGCATGGAAAAAAAACTGAACTAAACAAACCCTCCTTATTCCTCCCCCTCCCCCATTTCTTCTCCAGCCGTCATTTTTACTACCTTTTTCTGCAGCCTCATACTTAATGGTCTTGATCATTGTGGTTTCCTATACCTTCCAAACCTATTCACGAGTTTCTTAGAAATAACCTACTTGCTGTGGTCATGCATTCTATAAATTCTGTTTACAGAGATTCATGTTATTGGAATTCCATAGTTTTTTATTGGTATTTATCTGGGAGTTCCGTGCTGTTAAGTTTCTACGGGTGTCGGGGTTGGGGAAGGGGTTCTTTCTCTTAACAGTGATTGTTGAACTGTAAGGTTGAGGTAATCAGAATTTCCTTTGAGGCATATATGAAACATTTTTATTTTTTATTTTATTTTAAATATTACTCCCCGTGTCCCTAAATGAATGCCCAAAAAAGTTTCAAATTCGCTGTGATCAAGAGCGAATTTGTAACTTTTTTGGACTAGAGAGCAAATTTGAAACCTTTTTGGATATTCATTTAGGGACAGAAGGAGTAATTTCTTTCTCGGTATTAGAGAAATAATGAATTCGTATTGTCCATTCCTTTCAGGATGGGAACACAGCCTTTGACCTAAGCTTGTGTTATGGGAAGGATTTCAAGTCCTACGATCTCGCTAAACTACTAAAGCTTGTACCAGCCAACAGGTATCTGTGAGCGTTGGTACACAGTTTTGTCAGAGATTAAGCTCCAAACATCTTGGATCACGGAATTAAGGGATTCAGATTTTCTCAACCTTGCCTTCTCCTAACACAGAGTATTATCAAATTCCTTATGAAAGGATTAGATCTGTACCGTTGATCCTTAAGAGCTTGAAAAAGGTGTTTGGCAGATGTTGCATCCATGGCCTGGTGAATGATTTTGATATTTTGCCTTGGGGATAAATCAGCCTCTGCAAATAGTCAATGATGTATGTTCAAAGATGCCACCTAGTTGGGTGCAAAACATAATACTTCCATCCAATGAGGTTTCTTAATGCGCATCCAGTTATGATTTCCTCTTTTGTTAGTAAAGTAATATAGAATATAGGATGTACTCCTTGGAATGGTATGAATTGGACTTCAAAAATGTCATTTTGTTGTTATGGGTTGAATCCGGGATTGTACATATACAGACAAGACAAGTCATTTTGATCGTTGAACCATTTTATTAAGAGTATGATTGTCTTATATGACATATTCTCCCACCAACAAGATCACCTATTTATAAAATGTTAAATCTAAGTTATTGAGTAGTCTAACTGCGATATCGTGGAGCTTTCACATCCAAGCAGTCATGATTTTCCAACCGTGAGGGAGTAAAAGATGCATTAAAATGAGTGACATAGTGTTGTTTTTTTTTTTTGAAAGAGAGTGACATAGTGTTGTTGAAATTTCTCATTTAACATACCACATTATGAAATATGATGTAGGTATTATTGGAGAAAAATACTTCTCCAATCCTTCAAAATTTAAAATTTCTGCCAACCTCTCATAAACTAATACTACTAATTTTAAATTAATAAGTTTTTTTTTTTTGAGCAAAATTTTAAATTAATAAGTTGATTCGTATGAAACACGGTGACTTAATTAAAGTTCATGACAGATTATGTTATTTTTTGTTTTATTTATCAAAGTGCTTCTCTCAAAAAACTAAAATAAAATAAAAGTGCTGATTTTTTGACCAATTTAGACACCAAAATAACTAAATTAAAGTGTTGAAACCCAATTTGGAAATTTGCCTTTTGTCATTCGAGCATTTAAAAAAAAGTTGGAAATTTGCAATCTGTCATTCATTCGATCCATCAGGCGGCCTGGACATCGTAAAAAAAAAAAAAAATTAAAATAACAACTGTTAAATTTTCTGGTCAAACAGAATGCTGAAGAGCGGAGGACCACGGTCAATTCACGTCTGTCGTCGCATCTGCTCATTCCCGCCAGGAAGCCTGTACTCCCAAAACTCACTGCCGGAGTAAACGCCGGATTCCGTTCCTCTCGTCGGCCGGTTGTATAAGGTATACATTTTCTCACTCTATAATTATGAATTGACCTCCGATCGCTCATTTCTCTAAGCTTCCCTTTTTGCAATGTTAAAGGAAAGTGTATTTTTGCCTTTATAAGGTAATTAGGGTTTATGGTACACTTTCCAAAATTTAGTTTCCTGTTACTTATTGAACTCGAGATTTCAAAATTTTGGTCGGGGATATGGAGATCCAACCTTCATACTTTTTTTACTCTGATGATTTGATTGTGTATTTGGGAACTAGGGGATTCTTATTATAAGTGATATGCTGTTTGGCTTGCAGTTTTTGCTGATGCTAAGTGAAGTGTAGAAACTGCAATGGAGACACAGAAGGATGCCTTTTACGTTGTCCGGAAGGGGGATCTCGTTGGAGTCTACAAGAATTTAAGTGACTGCCAAGCTCTTGCTTCAGTAATTTTTCTTCACCTTTCTTCACCGTTTCTTCACCATTTCTTAATACTCCATCCTTCCTGAAATGATTGTCCTACTTTTTTTTGTTGTTACTTTGAATGAACTTTAAGCAATAATTTTAGGTTAATTTAATTATCCCGATGAAAATCTAAAAATTGTTATTGATAGTAACTGTTTATCATTAACAATTTTAAGATTTTCATTAGGATAACTTAGTTAACCTAAAATTACTACACAAAGTTCATTCAAAGTAACAACAACAACAAAAACAAAAACAAAACAAAGGAAAATCATTTCAGGACGGAGGTAGTAGTAAATAAGTTTCTTTCTTTATAGATAGGTTGTTAGTTTGCCATATCTAGGATTGAGCTAGTGATAAATGGCCTTATATTGAGATTTGGCAACCTCAATTTCAAGCATAGGTATTATGAATTCCATAAACGAAAAATTACTCATCCAATTCCTATAACAAGGCCTGGTATTGGGGTGCCAACATAGCCTAAAATTTTCTCCTTTCTATTAAATTTCTGGTTATGTTAGTTTGTGCTAAATTTGGCATCGATTGGTGGTGCTGATTGTGTATCCTTAAGCAATTGTTTCTGATGGTTTATCCTAGCATTTTGGCCTGCCTATGTCCGTAGAAAGTTTATGTTTTGGTCTTATGTACGCCCCGCCTCACATAGAAGAAGGGGAACATCTTCAATAGAAGAACCCGTGTGAGTGGGAAGGGAATGAATCATTCATTCATTTACTGATCTGATCTTTTACGGAATCGATACCTTTTGTGTTCCTAGGTAGCATAACACAAGATTTTATCACTTTGGATAGATGATTAGATCTCCTTGTAATAAGTGCTTTATTTGTGAGACTTTTGATGGATTATTTGTTGACGGTCATCCACGAAACGATAGTCTGTTTGAAAGGCCTCGTATTGTTAGGAAATATCTTTACGAGTAGTAATAAGATCTTGTTCCACAAGTGTGCCAACAAATTTTGTTAATACGTACATACGATTTTCGATTATCTTGGACATTGATAGTAGGAGTTTAAGGAAGATAGAAAACCAATGTAATGAGTTGTACATATTGGCGATCCGCTGATGTTACAACCTCTTTATGAACACATACTTTTCTTTGTAGCATTGCACCACTACAAACACAATTTATGCATTTGACTTTCAGAGGTGCTCAGATTCTGACTGTAAGATAGAGGTCAGCTTTGTGCATTCACTTTGTTTAGTTGAATCTTCTGCTAACATGTCTTTAGACAACTGAATACTGGGGTTGGGGCATGGAATGGTGTATGATGTGTCAGCCCATTTTTTATGTTCATTTCTAGTGATCAAATACCGATAGAATACCAGTCTTGCTTTGGCAATAACACATTGTAAGGTTCATACAACACAGCCAGAAAATCCAATTAAAGTGAGTTGTTTCTCTGATTTTGCAGTGCCCTGATGTTTGCCTCTAATCCATTACATACTTTTGAGCTCCCTTTCTTGTTATATACTTGCTAGTGTCTAATTGTATGACATGGGGACTTTAATGTTCCAATAAAACTACTTATTGAACTAATCTGTTCTTTAAGTTGAATGTGTAATATATCATTAAACACAATTTTCTGATAGTAATTAATTTCTTATGTTGTTTTAGATGTATGGTCCTACTGTAGCTGTATTTAAAGGGTACGGACTGCCAAAGGAAACTGAGTCATACCTTGCCTCACGTGGTCTCAGTAATGCAATTTACTCAGTTGGTGCATCTGAAGTGCGAGGCGATCTTTTTGGCCAACTTGCTTCCTGTCCTTTCCAGGTTAGATTTTATCTCCCTATTCTCTTTCCCATATTTTCTTTTTCTTTTGTTTTTCATTTTTGTTTCCATTGTTTATTTTGGAAGTGTCTCATTTATTATGCTACTATGAATAATCTGGTTATACTTATCTGCATATAGCTTTTGGTATGAGTATGTTAATATCCATTGTTCTTTATAAACTTTTCCCCAAATCATTTTTTTGGGACTAATGCTTTCTTGTTGTTGTCGTGCTCTATAACCTTGTCAAGGTCTTGCCGCCATGTAGAAAAGGTTTAAAGAATTTGTATTTATATTACCATTAATAATCAGCATTGTCCTATTTATAAATCAGATGCCCTAATTTGCTCGAACTACCTACTCATTGTCAATCGACCAATAATGAAAATATTGGACTAAGTTATCCCAAGATTTGTTAGACAGGTGTTTTACTTGCCTCTACGCTTTGGATAACTGAACTGAATGATGATGTCTTGTAGTTAAAGTAATCGGTAAGTCTGACTTGCTAAAAGTCTTGTTAATGGTCAATTTGTCAATGTTAGTGTTGAATGAATTGACAAGTAGTTCAACCCCCCTCCCCCGCCCAAGAGCAAATTTGAAAAAAAGAAAGAAAGGACATTCATTTTGGGAAGGAAGGAGTACATTATTGAATGTGCTTAATATAGCATTGAGGTCATGTCTAAAAAAAGAAAAAGGGCTCTTGGTCTTCTATGGCATACTGAAAGAGTAGTTGGTTTTTCCCCCTTCTCTCATCGGTAGCTGACAAGTACTGCCTTTACTTGCATAGTTGACATTAATAAATGTTACTAGGTTTCTTGTGTTTCCGATGCTCAGCTGATGCTGATACATTGTTTATTTATATCTCTGAGTGGCTGGCTTATTTATTATTTCTGGAAATTCCCACAATTCCTTTATAATCCTATTCCATATTGGATGGACAATATACTGGTACTGGCTTAGTCCTAGGCACTAAGCACAATGTGACTGGTTTAGATTCGAGCTCACTTACTTGGTAGTACCTCTATGATCTCTTTTGGTTGGAAAAAGAATATTAAGCTAACTTGTATCAGAATGGGTTTGAAACAGATTTATAAATATATACATTCCTCCGCTTGACCCTAATGAGTGCCATTTTCAGAAATAAGTTGTCACTAAATATCCATTTCTTAGTGAAGTTACTGAAGTCACCTTATATGCATACTATAATGTTCTAATATGCACTTTCAACACAGTGTGCTCATTAAGGGTATATTTTTGAAATGCTCTTAAAGTGCTTAAAAGTGGACCGACTTAATTTCTTTGATAAACTGATTTTTTTTTTCTTACATCTTTTCTTTCACGATGACATATGAGGATTCATGTTAGCCGACCCCAAATTATTTTGGGACTAAGGCTTTGTTGTTGTTGTTGTTGATATATGTGAGAAGATGTGTAACCTTTATGTTGCAAGGTTCAAATATGGAAATGTCTTCCTATTGAGTAGGACTGTAGGATGAAGTAAATGAATGGAACCGTCAGCAGATAAATGAAAATGGTTTTTGCAATCATGTAGATGTCCAGAATCATATGTAGTAGGACGGTCAGAACCCGTAGCTGTATCATGAGATTCATATTAGCAGAATATATAAGCCAGCGGGCAATTATTATACATGTATCTATGATTTGAGTTTTGAGGTTTTTAATGTACATCTGTTTTTCATAGCTGGGGAGTTGTAAGGGTTTACATCAGTTGATGATAACCCTTGATAAGCAATAAACTCCATAACCATCATGCATTACTCCATTTGTTCTTTGTGTGTGTCTCTCTCTTGTTCTGTTCCACGAAACTAAACCTCATGGAAATTTTGACTCTAGCATGTTTAGTAATTGAGACTTTTTGAAGCATTGTATGATTGGAGATCTCCATGTTGCAGCAACCACCTTCTTCTAAAGTTAAAGCAGTTCGCAAGCATGTCATTGACAAGACATTACAGGTAATGATTCACATGGTATTACTTGAGAGAATTATTTTATCATGTGAACAAATATTGGTACCGGAGCATGCGGGCAACATACTAACATTAATATCTATATACTTAAAGCAATATACTTTTGGTAATACAGTTAAATCATGTGACAGTACTCCCTGCATCCTTAAATCAGTGTTTTTCCCCAAATGAGTGTAAAATTTTCTCCATGTAAGTTAGAATTCCCTTTGCTCTTAATCATTTCCCGTTGTCCCAAACTAAGGGTATTCATGCATTTGTGCCTACTCTAATTGACTTAGCAGTCGACTTTCATAATTATTGTAAAAAACAAAAAGGGACACTCAATTTGGAACGAAGGGGTGTTATAACTGAAAATTGGTAAAGTGTGTGTTTATAAGGCCACAGTCGCAACATTCCATTGCTAGAAGTGCATATAATAGTGGATATCCAGTTTGGTTTATAGCTTCTCTAAAACCTTTTCCTTCATTCACCTTCTCTATGACCCCTCTCTCCCTCTCACAAAGAACAAAATTAGATTTGGGAAAATCAAACTATGTTGGACCCATTTATGTGGGGAAATTTTGTGAAAGATAAAACATGGGTCCTACATAGTTTGTTAGCTTGAAAGTATATTTTCTCATTGAAATGAGATAAATAAGAAAGCTGCAGCATGATAAAACATGGGTGCAACATAGTTTGTTAGCTTAGGATTTATATTTTCTTATTGAAATGAGATAAAATATGAAAGCTGCAGGATAAATAAATGTAGATTGTATTCCTACTTAGAAGACTGGTACCTTGTATAGTGGCTTGATTATCATTGTTAGTAATTTCCATGTTCATTTTTTCTTCTTTTAACAGAAAGTCATTGGATCAACTTCGTTCTCAGAGAGTCCGCAGAGAAATCAACTAGAACTAAATAACTTGGTCGAAGCTCCACCTGTTTCTGCATATTGTGTAAGCTTCTATCTTTCTGTTTTTACTTTTCAAATTTGTAAAAGTATCTTAAGCTTAGGTCACACAACTTCAATTTAAGCTGCACAAATTTGGTGTGCCGTCTCTTATCCACGTGCTCCACTTACTAAAATTACGTGTTTCATTGAATCGATACAATTTGTGGTGAAATCACCGGGTGTAAAAGAGTTGGTTGTTGTTACATCTCTGAAATCTGTTTGAAACAGCTCTAATAAAAAGGGTTTTTCATTTATGATACTAACCATTAAAAGTCTCATTCATGCTCAGTGTTCCTGTATTCTTGAGTTTGATGGTGCTTCAAGGGGAAATCCAGGGCCATCTGGTGCAGGGGCTGTACTCCGTGCTGTAGATGGAAGTCTGGTATGCCTCCACTTGTCTTCATAAGCTTAGCTTAGCAGATCGAATAGTTCTCAGTATTGCGCTCTAACCCCTAACTTTGGTAGGTATACCGGGTGCGCGAAGGTTTGGGGATTGTGACTAACAATGTGGCTGAATACAGAGGTGTAATTCTAGGATTGAAGTTTGCACTTGATAGAGGATTTAAGCATATTCGTGTCCAGGGAGACTCGAATCTTGTCTGTATGCAGGTATGATGAACATAACTTTTTAAGGTTTCCATTCTGGCACTGTTTCTTTTGACCTGCACAACTGGTTAACTTTTGCGTACTCTATTTAAAAAAATAAATAAAATCATATGGAAAAACAGGTTCAGGGGATCTGGAAAACAAAGAAATCAAACATGGCTGACTTGTGCAAGGTGGCTAAGGAGCTGAAGGATCAGTTTCTTTCTTTCCAGATCTCTCATGTTGACAGGGTAAGTCGACACCATTCTTCTATTCTGGTCTCTTTCTATACCAAAAGAGGAGAACATCTTACTCCCTCCGTTCCAAAATGAACGTAAAAAATAATCTTAATTTGCTCTTGATCAATCAAAGATCAAACTTGAAAACTTTTCGGATATTCATTTTGGGACGGAGGTAACAACATCATATAAATTGCTTTACAAGAAAATATTTGTGCATATTTGTCAATTGTCAGTTTGTTAACATTTTCACTTTGATATCTGTTTGACTTGAAGGAGTTGAACTCGGAAGCTGATGCTCAAGCAAACCTTGCAGTATATCTTCAGGGTGAGTGTGGACCATTTGGCTCTTTTAAGCTTCTTTCTTTTTCTCATTTGTCTATTTGGATAAAAGTTCATTAGATACGTATAAACGTATGTGCAGCTGGTGAAGTTCAAGTGGAATGCGAGCGAGCGGGGACAGTTCAAGGTTCAAACGCTTGACAGCAGCAATCTTTACTTGTGTTGTACCTATCTTAAAGATTATTTGTTAAGTGTTGTTGTATATCTAAATTAAATCAACCAAAGCTTGTTAATCTAAGTATGGCACATTGTAACTAGGATAAAGGCCAAAGAAGGTGCCTTGCTTGTCCTTTCCACATTTTGAAGTTAGGCTATAGACAATGTAACATATCTCTGTAGTTTCTACTGCACCAACAACATCAGATTCTGTCGGAGTAATCTCTCCCTCTTTAAAAGAAGATTTAGCGGTTGAGAAGTTAAAAAGTTTTTCTTTGTAACATAGTGGGGTTATATCTACTTTACTCATTAAAAAAATATATATTTATTTTCAATTACTGTATTTTACCCTTACTTTCACTTCAACCACTACAGTATACTTTTTTTTTTTCTAACACAAAAAATAAATAAATGTTTTGAAAAAATATTATGTTAACCACAAATTTGTGTCTAATTCATATGTAATCTGTGCTCTACTTTGCGAATTTGTGGCTAAAATGATACTAGTTGCAAGAACATTTGTATTTTTAATGCTAAAAAATAAAATTCGGATTAAAATACAATGATTGAAGATGTTTTTTTTTTTTTTTCTTAAAACGGTTAGAAGATGAATTTAAACCTTTAATTTATAATCATTCATACTTTTAATAAATGTCATATCCTACAATGTTTTCTGAAAACATGTTTCATTTGTTTGCACATTCCAATGTATGCATACTAGTACGTGTGCTCGTGTCAATGGCACGGTGACAGCGACGGTCTAAAATAAAGAGAAGAATGAAAACGAATAACCTAGAAAATTCACTAATGTCTTTATAATTAATTTCATTAACCTTTTGTCTAGAGTAAACACGCAATTCTTCACACCAATAATTTTAGAAAACCAAATGTTCACCATCAATTGATCACCTACCCCCACCTAGCAGAGATTGTTGATAAATTTCATGATCATCCTAAAGAGGAATACATAAAGAAAAATGGCAATATAAAAATATATGAACTTGATTGTACTACACATAAAATTTATGAATACATAGCTTGAAATTTTAAATGGTATATTACTGTGAAGCACAGTTACAGGTGGTGTATTCATAAATGTGAAGCACAGTTACAGGTGGTGTATTCATAAATTTTACGGGTGTGTATAACAACACCGTCAGTAAAACTCAGTTAAAAGGAGTGCTAAAAAAAAAAAAAAAAAAAAAAAAACTCACGGTAAAAGGAGTGGATAGGCCCGATAGGGAGATGTATAAATGGCGGCTATTGGCGAGACGTAGCAGATAATCTGAAGATTCTGAAAGAAAGAAAGAAAGAAAGAAAGAAAAAGAATGGCTGCCGTCTCAGCATTTCTCCCCACATTCTGCACAACCAATTCCACTTCATCCCCTTCCACTCTCAACATTCGAATTCCACTCCTTCCATTTCAAACCCATGCCATTTCCCACTCCAATCTATCAATCCTCAGGAAGAACAAATTCCCCAAATTATCAAAGATAAGGTCCGTCGCCGAAGAACAAGAAACCCTAGGCGTCGATGCAATTACCGGAGAAGAGATACTTGCAACACCGGAGCAACCCGTTTCTGTTCCGGTTTCCCCTTCCGACGTCCTCACCATGTTCTTCCAGGTATCTGTCACTCCATTCCCTATCATTCATGGCATTGGGACTTCCTTTGATAATGCTAACACTCTTAATTTTGTCATTATTTTATGTAGGCTGAAGGAACAATGGAAGATGCATCTATTGATAAAGTTATCAAGGCCTTAGATGTATGTTATCTTTCTCTTTCTTATCTCTATTTGTTGTTCAATTTGATAGTAATTGTGTAGGCTGAATCATTTGGTTGAGTTACAGCTTTGATATTGGTTTTGTAATCAAAGTATAAACATTTCATTTGCTTGCATTTTGGTGACGGTTACCTTTGTCCTTGTAATGATTTTGTAGGAACAAGAGGGCATCTCAGACTTGAGAGTCCACGTTCTCGAGGGTATTGCTAGTGTGCAGGTGAGGAATTTGTTGTCATTGCAGTTTTTTTGCAGTACATTTGTGTGGTTAAATTGTAATTGAATGTCAATGTTTATGAGTTTGACAATTTTGTACTGCTCATCCGACCAAAATACATGCCTATTAGAAACACAACTCTGGAGAGCTTGAACATTAAGTTAAATTCTTGGAACATATACTCCCTCCGTCCTAAAATGAATGTCCAAAAAGTTTTCAAATTTGCTCTTGATCAAGAGTAAATTTGAGATTATCTTAGACATTCATTTTGGGACGGAGGGAGTAGTAGAATATTGTAGATTTGTAATGCACCAACAACACAGCAAAGAGAGTTTGTGTATGTAGAAGACCATAGCATCGATGAGTGATCATCGGTGGCTGCTATCTTTTCTTTCTTGGAGAGGCAGGAGTGATCACATTCGATGGAAAGATTGTCCAAGCTTCCGAGTTCTTTCGCTATCTTGGATCTATTATCCAAAAAGATGGAGAATTGGATGGAGATGTGGCTCATAGGATTAAAGCAGGTTGGTTGAAGTGGTTGAGTGCCACAGGGTTTCTTTGTGATCGTGGCATGCCAAATAGATTAAAGGGAAAATTCTATCATACGGCAATTAGGCCTGCACTGCTTTATGGCACTGAATGTTGGGCCGTGAAACAGTGTCATATTCATAAGATGAATGTAGCGGAGATGCGTATGCTACGATGGATGTGTGGGCATACAAGAAAAGATCGATTGAGAAATGAGGTGATCAGGGGTAAAGTAGGAGTTGCGCCCATTGAGGATAAAATGAGGGAGCATCGTCTAAGGTGGTTTGGTCATGTGAGACGGAGACCGAGTGATGCACCGGTTAGGAGGCCTGAAGAGTGGAGAAGTGATAAAATGGCGAGGGGTAGGGGAAGACCCAAGCAAACTTGGATTAAGGTGATTGAAAATGATATGAGTTTACTCGGAGCGGATGAAGATGTGGCGTTGAAGAGGCCGGAGTGGAGGGCGAAAATTCATGTGAATGATGGGGGTTGATCGTACTTTTTATTATTATTATTATTTATTTATTTATTTATTTTATTTTCTCCATCTTTTTCCTCTATTTCTCTCTCTCTCTCTCTCTCTCTCTCTCTCTCTCTCTCTCTCTTTCTCCCTCTCTCTTCCTTTTATCACGATGACATATGAGGATTAATGTTAGCCGACCCCAAATTATTTTGGGACTAAGGCTTTGTTTTTGTTGTTGTTGACTTTGTAGGGTAAATTAACCCTTTCTTGAAATCCGAACAATGTAATACCGAACAGCCATACCCACAGCATATGAAAAGCTAAAAAACAATTATACCAGAACTTTTCTATCTCTACCTGCTTCCTTAGATGTAAGAATCTGTAACTGGAATTAGTGATTCAGTGTTAATATTTTGAAGTGTCAAGTCCACCACCATCTCCTGAATTTTTTTCCGTATATCTTCAGTATGGTACACCTGCTGCTGCACCTGGCCAAATTTCTTATTTGTCAATGATTAGTTTCCCTTTGAACTTCCTTCAAGATATTTTGCTGTCCTGTACTTATTAGACATCTATGTGCGACCTCTCTCCCTCTCCATATTTTATTCGCTAAGGACATTTCCATTACATTGTTCAGTTTTCATTATGTTCAACACCATCCTAAACAACTACTCCCTCTGTCCCAAAACAAACTACCCATTTTGCTATTTCGGACGTCCCATTTGAAAGTATCATTTTCCCAAAAAAGAAAACATATACTTCACTTTCTCTCTCCTTTCCACTCACAACAACTATCCACTTACTATTCCCTACCCCACTTTCTCTCTCCTTCCCACTCACACCACCTACTTTTCCAACATCTTTCCTTAATTCCCGTTCCTAACATTCTATGGGAAGTTTGATATGGGACAAAGGGAGTATTCTTTAGCGTAAATTTTCCCACAAAATGCCAGCCGACTGAATGCTGCTCATATTTACGGGGAAAGCAAACAACATTTTGCCATGCACCACTGCACCATTCTTCTTGTTTCCTGCCAATCACACCTTAGTCTGCATGTAATCAGTTCATTTTTCTTGTTGGCTTCCACTGCATGTGCTTTTTGTGCACCCGCTCTAAGAGTATTCTGTGTAATTCTGCCCATGCAATTGGGTAAAAGTGATCTCCAGCCCTGTTCGTCTAGGGTATCAGCCACCTTGCCATCCACATTACATGTGGTTCCATAACAAATCCTATTACCATGTTTTCCAAGAATACCCATCAATGACTATCATAGTATCATACCATAACCATGTTCTGTGCTTTGCCTATACGTTCCTGATTCCTTAACTGAGGAGCAGTATATTTTTTTTTTACTTTTGGGTCAAATTTCATTAATATCAATCTGCTTCAAAATATATTTTTCCAAGATTCATAAGACATCTGCTGGCTATAGGCCTGTTTTCCACGGCCTGTTTGATGAGGAAATATTAATCGATGATTTAGAGGAATGCTGGATCTTTACATCTCATGGTGCTTTCATGAAGAAACACAAATAGAGGGGAGGGTTTGTTTTGAGCTTCCATGTTTGACATCTATATTGAATCAGTAAATTATTCAAGTTTGATGTAGTTGGTAAGCTTTCACTATAACTGATTTAAGCCAAGGGAAATGAGGAACACACAGTTATCAACACCCAAGAGCGATGTCTCGTGGAATATTTGACTGAGTCCTATAAAGCATTCAACAGTTGCCATTATAGTATATGATGTTTTTTTTTTGGTTAAAGTACTCCGTATATGATAATTTGAAAAGTTACCGCTTTCCTTTGATGTTCCAAAGGAACTCCCATTTTGAAATTTAGCAACTAAAATAACGATTTCTCAAATGTTTCCGTACCACAAGATTTGCAGACTCATACTAATTTACGTCTTTTATTATTTGTGTAGTTGAAGAAGCAGACGACAGTACAAGCTACAGGCGTGTCTTCTGGTTTGGTTGAGACCATACAAGGTTCTGGCTTCAAATTACAGACACTGAGTTTGAGCTTTGAAGATGAAGAAAGCCCAGAAGGCGTTTCCTAGATCTTCTTGTTTCTGTTCAGACTTCAGAATTCATACTCACGCTAATCCTCCAAGCTCTACTGTATTTAAGTTTCTGCGCGTTCATTGATTCAGTATTATTGTAGAATCCAAAGTTTTGAGGCAGTAATACACTAATACTAGTCCTGATCCTTATTGAGTTGTGTAGCTTTATTATATAAATTATAAAATTATTCAGCGATTTAATATCGCTCCCGCACCAACAAAAATTCTCGGTCCAAAAATGATTTGGGGGCAACAATGTCAGTGTATCAACTCTCTGCATCTTTCGTCTCGTTACGCTTCCAAAGTATGGCATGGCTTCTTGAGAGACATTCTGCAAATTTTTTTTTTTTTTCGCTAAGTAACAACGAGATAAGTCATTTTATCCATCGATAACATGTCAATCTAATGGGTAAACGACGTTTAGCTTACAGTAATAGCTGTAATTGAAGGAAAAATCTTAAATATCAGATCTCACGTATGTAATGAAGTCAAACTATGAGCCACTCTTTGTTTAAGAATTAAGTCACTTTCTGCGAGTGATTAAGTTATAATTATGAAGACTTGAAATTCAACTGTCCTTCTGACATTCGTATAATCACAATTAATTAACCGGAAAGAAGCAAGAAACAACCATTGTTCTTAGGTATCTACGTACACCATTAGGCCGGCAATGCCAACTGTTTGACATCTGCCTCAGCATCTAACCTCATTTCCATGGCCTAATCCCAAAAGACAAGATCAAGAGCCTCATTATGAACGTCGTTATTTCCTACTCCAACACTACATATATTGTCACCCGAAGCATGGCAAAAACATCAACAGACATTAACTATTCCTATTACAGTTAGTTTTGTAACGAGCATAATTATCTGCATAATGGCATTCGAGAAGATGGCTTTTGTTTTGGCTATTTGCATCGCATTTGCAGCATTGTCAGTGAACGTGAGTGCACAAGTGGAAGCACCTGCACCTGCTCCGTCTGACGCACCAAATGCGATTCAATCAGCGTTTGTTGCGTTTACGGTTGTTGCCATTTCTTACTTTCTGCTCAAAGAGGTGGCTTAGGCTTTCTTTACTGCATATTTACCCCCAACAATCATGTAAGAGTGTGTGTATTAAAGCTATAGTCTTTGGTTGTCATGAATAAAGTTGGCCTTCTTAATTACAGTGAGCATGTTTTTTTCAGTATTTTCCTTTTGTGAACTGTTGTAACATCGTTAGTCTGATGCCTAAGCCTAATGTGAGTTTAAACCAGCCAGGTTTGGAGCTTACGTATCAGTCACGGTAACAGACTATTTAGTAATCGTGATGGATGTTATTTCAGACATTTCGCTTCTCACGCAAATTTCATCTGATATATTCACTTGATTCAACTGCTAACTAAACAATTATATTTATTTTTCACACTAGAAAATAAAAATCAAATCAAGTTCTGCTATTGACCAATTGCAAAATAAAAGTACTCTCTTCTGTAAGCAAAATAATGTCCCAGACTAAACATTTTTAAAAAACGTGCTTTTACTTATTTACTTATTTGTACATCGCATTGCATTGCATTGTACTATGACAATATTATACTTCATCCGTCTCATAATAATGTACACAAAATTTCTTTTTGGATGTCCATTGATAAGTCACGGTTTCTTTAAATAGAATTTTTATATACTCCTATTTATTTATTTAATGAAACTCATTTATTATACTCACAACAACTATTCACTTCACTACTATTCCTTACACCACTTTTTCTCTTATACGTCATTTACAACCAAGGTTCTAAAAAACGCTAGGCGGTCGCTAGGCGCCGCAGGGGAGCGCTTAGGCGGGATCTAGGCGGGGCCGAGAATTCAAAAATAACAATAATATCCTAGACGAGACCTAGGCGTTTCATAGTGCCTAGGCGGGGTCTAGGCGGGTGTCTTTTAGAACACTGTTTACAACAACTACCCACTGCTATTAATCTTTTAATTCCCGTGCAAACTTTATTTTGTACACATTGTTATGAGACGTAGAGTGTATTAAAACACTTTTCTAATTTTAAAATGCAATTCTACTTTGAAAAATATTAAAATGAGTGTGATATTTATTTTGGGAGTCGGGGAAGTAAAATACTATACTCCCCGTCCCATTTTAAGAGTTAAAAATTTCTAAAAGGGCGTCCAATTTTAAAAATCAAAATCTTAAAATAGAAAGTGGGTCGTACATCCATACATACTCACAACCATTATCCACTAATTTTTCTCTACCCCACTTTCTCTCTCATACCAAATTATCAACCCTCAGTAAACATCAACTTTTCTGTAAATTCTACTTATATTTTAGTATTAAATTGGGACGGAGGGAACGGCTCTAGAACACAGGCACGTCAAACGGTCAAAGGCAATCTCCCCCAGACTTTTGTTCCAACTCTGAATCGGATCTTTTGTCATTCACCCGATCCATGATCTAAAATCCCAAACGAAATAGGCGCTTCTTACCGTAATTGTGTAAAATTACCCGGAACTCCATTGATGAAGAGCTGGTAACACAGTCGATTACGAAAACACAGACCAAATTAGGAGAAAGAGAGAAAGAGGCAGAGATGAGGGGTAAGGGGATCTTGGGTGGGAAAGACGGCGAAGAGAAGAAATATGCGTCGAGAATCCAAGGGCGGAAATGGCTGAATCGGAGAGAGAGATGGCTGGTAGTGGTTGGGGTTGTACTTCACGCCGTTTATATGCTCAGCATCTTCGACATTTACTTCAAGTCCCCTATTGTTCATGGCATGGACCCTGTCTACCCTCGGTTCACCCCACCTGCCAAGCGTTTAGTCCTCCTAGTCGGTAATCACATCTTTCACATCACCTGCTCCATCATTTGTCTAAACCAACTGCTTGTGTTTTTCTTGTCTTGCCAATTCTCTTAGGAGTTTTTCCCGGTTCTAAATTGTTGCACATGACTTGTTCGACCATTTGCTTATAGAAGCTGCTCTGTTTTTGTTTGTATCGGCAATGTAGTAGGCGTCTTGCCAATTTCTACTGTTCCATTTCCTATCAAGTAGTTAAGAAGCTTGTTTCAAATGCTTCAGGGGGTTTTACCTTGATTCTTCTATTCATTCATATGTTTTGTTGTTTGAACATTTCATGTTATTCTACTTCGCATCTAATATAGTTTGTGGCTGAATTTTTATCATAGCTTGAGTAGTATGGTCATTTTTAAGTGAGCGGTTGTTTTGATGAGATCTGATGCCCTTTGGTAATATTAGCAAACACATAGCTAATTTACGTATGCAAGTATATATTGTACTTTATTGTAAGTATAAAGTAAGCCATTTTGAGATAGCAGTAGGTTTTGTGATTTTTCTCTATTCTCGTATATTTGGAATTATGTAGTATTTTAAATAGTTAAAAGTATATAGATTTATGTATGTTGAATTGAAGGGCTTTGTCCTAATATATCTGAGGGAAATTTCTGACTGCAGCTGATGGTTTGCGGGCCGATAAGTTTTTCGAGCCTGATTCTGAAGGAAATTACAGAGCACCCTTTTTGAGAGCTGTTATTAAAAACCAAGGTCGATGGGGAGTCTCCCATGCTCGTCCCCCGACAGAATCTAGGCCTGGGCATGTTTCTATAATCGCTGGCTTCTATGAGGATCCAAGTGCAGTTACAAAAGGTGGAAATTTTTATCTTTCTGCACTCCTTAGAATAGATTTCTTCAGGTGAAGTTCATGGCTGTTACTTCGTTAAAGTACAAGTTATGAGATGCACTCATGGTAGAGGAATATTCTTTCAGCTGAAATAATCTGTTACTTGTGTAGGCTGGAAAGCGAACCCAGTGGAATTCGATTCAGTTTTTAACAGAAGCCGGCATACTTTTTCTTATGGTAGCCCGGATATTGTTCCAATATTCTGTGGAGCGCTGCCACATAGCACGTGGAATACCTACCCACATGAATTTGAAGATTTTGCTACTGGTGGGTTCACAATTTCAAAAGAGCACTTCATGTTTTTTTATTTTTTGTTCTTCTAGTAATTCTTCTTTTATCAGAACTCTTTGAATACTTTCTCAAAGCATGTTGTATTTCCAGGTTTCTCATTTACAAATCCTGATATCGTAACTTACCTGTTATTGCAATTTGCAACAGTTTCTGAAAGTACAAAATAGAGTCACCTACTTGTCTATCACTGCAGATAGCGCAGCTAATGAGTTTTTGGGTCAGTAATACGTACATATATGTGTGTGTGTGTGTATTTATAGATATAATTTATGTATCTTCAGTCATGTGAAGGAAAGTAGAAACACAAGTTACTTTGGTCAGGAATTACAAAACTTCATCCCTCTCTTATCCTCAATAAAATAGCTGTGTTGAATGATGCGAATTTAAAGTTCATGCCATTTTTAAATCTTTTCATTTCGAGAACTCTACTTAAGATCAGGGAGGAATATTTCCTCTAATTGACTCATGAACATCTGAAACAAACTTAGGCGGCTGAGTTGAAAAGTAGAAATTATAAAGCCACCCCAAGTAACCTGTAATTTATTAAAGGACTTCAAATAACAACATAATATAAGTAAAGTGGTACTCATTATGTAATATACTTCTTCACTTAAAATATTCTAAATGCAGGCAAGGCTCAAATGTATACTATTAACGGATTAGTTTCGTCTTCCCTGGCTTATCTAGCTTATGTGCAGCTTTCCCTTTGATACTTGTTAATGCTCAGCAAAAATATCTCCTACTCTCTCCACCCCAAATAGAAGAGTAGTAACATTTGATTAAACACGGGAATTAAGAAAATTGTTTGGAAATCTTTTATTATCTAAATGTCCCCTCTAAACATTTGATATCAAACTAGGTGGAAATATTTGAAAAACAGGGCGAGAAAATGACTGTTACGTTAGTCAATGTATTGTAAAGAGGTTTCCTTAAATGGAAATTTTACTCTTCAATGGGATTACCCAAAAAAGAATACATGCCTCTTCTATTGGGAATGGCGAATTACTATTCCTCTCTCCTTCGTCCTCCTCCTTTCTTTCATATAATTTTGTACACAGAATGGACTTGAAAAACCTTTTGCCTTGTGAAGTTTTAGAATCTAGTCTAGAAACTGTGAAAATCTACATTGCTCAAGAAACGAAATTCTTTATAAGAGTATATTTGGCATAATAAGTTAAGTAGCTAAGTGTAATTGCATTGCCATCCCACCATATTGCGTTGTTAACTATTTTAATGCAGTATCTTCATCATTTATCTTTTTAGTTCTTCCTCTTATCCCAATTGTGTGCTAAATGTTGTGGCCACATTAAGCTCCTTAAATCTGCATTTTCAATTGAGTGTTATATTGATTGGGAAGTTTTCTTGCAGATGCATCTTTTTTGGATGAATGGTCCTTTGATCAATTCCAGAGCATTTTGAATAGGTCAAAAGAAGATGTCCAACTCAAGCGGCTATTTTGGCAAGATAATGTCGTCATATTTCTGCACCTACTTGGTTGTGATTCAAATGGTCATGCACATCGTCCCTTTTCGTCCATATACCTCAACAATGTCAAGGTTGTTGACCGCATTGCTGAAAGAGTTTATCATCTTCTTGAAAATTATTTCCAGGACAATAAGACAGCATATATCTTTACAGCTGATCACGGAATGAGTGACAAAGGTTAGAATACATATAAAAACTTACTGTTAGTCACCCAGATTCACATCGTTAAATCATTCATCAGATTTACTTGGTCGTATGATATGTAGTCTTTTAAAAATTTGTTTTGAGGTAAAAGAGATAGATTTTGTGCATAGTAATATCAAGTGGAAACTTCCAATTTTCGGGATACAAAACGTTCCATTGTTGTAACAAGTATGGTATTAGGAGAAAATGCTTGATAACTTAACCACCACTAATGGAAGTCTACTGTACCAAAAACTGGAAGATGGCCTCCATGACCATCCCCTTCCTCTCAAATACCGTTCTTCCTGTTTAGGTCATCACTAGTTAACACCAAGACACTCACATGTGTGTTCTGTAGACATGTATCCGAATATATGAGAATTAAGAATCTTGGGTCAAATGAAAGGAAAAACTCATTATAGTTCAGTTTTTGCTCTAAAAGGATATAATCTTTGTCGTGATTCAGTTTCACTGGTGCACGTGCCCATCTTATTTGTATATACCAAGGAAAATCATTTATGAAATCATCTGTGTACTTTGAGCTGTTCATGTCTTCTATGGCCACCTTACATCATTCTTCCTCTCTAAATACTTATTTCTGGGATTTTTAGACAGACATTTAGTTTATCCATAGTCAACTTTGTTGGGAAGTATCTTAGTGATTGAACTATATGCTAGGTTTGTAGTTGGCTACATCAATTATTGTCGTGAATGATATTCTGTTCTTGTTGTGGCCACATTGGCAGATGGTGTCACTACTGTGTGTTTTTTCATGAAGGTTTTAGAGCAAAACCTTCAAAGATTAGTTGTTGGATGGCTTACTAATTGCATGTAGTCCAAAGTTTACATGGATGATGTGAAGGAAAAAAAAAAAAAAAAACCTTTCCACTCTTTTTTATAGATGTTTTCAACAGAAAGTATATACAATTTGAGAAATTAGCATAGCTTTTCTGTTTCCCAGGTGCTATTAGTGGCTCCAGTATGCACTATAAAAGTTTAGCGTGCAAGATAGGTTTTGCATGCTTTAGTAATTCGGTGCGAGAAAGATGCATTACTACCATTTTAATGGTTCAGTTTGTAAAGTTGAAATAAGAAAGTAAATATAAATGCTCTTTATGCAAATTTTGATGAGCCTACACTCTACTTGAAGTTGTGTTGATTCCTTGAGTTACTATATGTAAAAAGTTGTTGCCATTCTAAATTCTTATGGCATTGTTCATAGGGAGTCATGGAGATGGACATCGTTCAAACACTGATACTCCCCTTGTTGCTTGGGGAGCAGGCATCAAGCATCCCATGCCAGTTTCCGGCAATCACAATCATAACCATGCCGATCGCTTTGTTGATGAACATGTGCATGATATGCCAACACCTACAGACTGGGGCCTCAATGGCATAGAGAGGGTGGATGTTAATCAGGCTGACATCGCACCACTAATGGTACCACATGCTTTCTCCATAAAAATTTGCATTTTCACTTGACTTTACCCTCTGTATTCCCCTTAGTATGCCTGACTTGCTTATTAAATGCTTGGCAGTCGACGGTTCTTGGTTTGCCGTGTCCCGTTAACTCTGTTGGAAATCTACCCCTTGGTTATATCAATCTGAACAAGGTGATTGGTGGCATACTTTCATGAATTTCTATTTCAAGTGCGCTAAATGTTGAATGGGCTCTGTTGCTGTGTGACTGTAGAGAATATAAACTTTTATATTTTGGATATTTTGAATGTTCCCTATTGATCTTTAAAGGTGGAAAGTACCTTAAGCTTTTCAGTTTTCATTTCTTTCAGGAACAGGAAGTCGAAGCTGTACTCGCTAATACAAGACAAATTCTTAACCAGTTTATTCGCAAATCACGTATCCTTTCTAGATTCAAATGCTGTTGATGGGCTAGTAGAGGCATAACCTTGTTTTATTTTAATTGTTTTCTGTGTATGTTCGAGAAGTATAGTCGATACTTTTTATTTTTCACGAGTTCTCGATGTCATATTTAGTGATCACACCACTAATAAGCTTGCTATCTTTAATCATGTTCTCTTACAAAACCCAGAACTTAAACAGTCAAATTCATTACGATTCAAGCCTTTCAAACCACTAGCTGATTATGCTACAGTGTTGGATCAAATTGAGTCTCTCATATCCGTTAGAGACTATGAAGCTGCAATGGAGTTATCCCAAAATCTCAGAAGCTTAGCGCTCAAAGGGCTCCATTATTTTCAAACATATGATTGGTTTATGCTGATGACTGTAGTAACCCTAGGGTATATCGGTTGGATGGTCTGCCTTATTCTTCACGTGTTGCAGTCTTATACTTCATTGCCTGCAAAGATTCTTCGAAAGGAGCAAGCTATTTTTGTTAGAGACAATCCTTCTAAGGTAATAATGTATCTCTTGTGTACTTATTTGGATATTTATTTGTGCACCTTCACCATTATATTAATGGAGGATGCTGGAAGAATCAAGATTAAAACATGGCCAAAGATTCACATGTTAAACTCATCAGGTAAGGTCTGTCAGGGGGGACCTAGCATCATTTTTGGGGGTTACGAGGGGGAGGAGGGGAGTAATATATTATGCAAGCTTCTTCGTTAGACCTATGAAACCAGAAGAGCTTTTCATAAGCTATGGAGAATCTCTACGTCGCATCCTGTTTAAATTCTGATTCGTACCTTAAATTTACTAGCTTCATCTTTTGCATGAACATTTTATTTAACTAACCTTGCGTTAATCAAAATTTCCTCCTTCATGGCAGGTCTACCTTTGTGGATCCTTGTTCCTTGGATTGCTGTGTTTTATACTGTTTATGGAGCACTCTCCTCCTCTTTATCACGCATATACTGCAATGACAGTTTTCCTTTGGACTCAAATATTTGGCGAATATCAGTTTCTGGGAGCATTATGGGGATATTTACATGAGAGGGACTCTTACTATGCCATCAATCTCTTAGCGACATCTGCGATTGCCATTTTCATTCTTGAATTACTGGTATAACCTACAATGCTGCTGTAAAAGAACATTCTATTACCCATTATACTCCCTCCGTCCCACCTCACTTGAGACCTAAGAGGTGGGCACAATAACTAAGGAAAAAGAATAAAATAAGGAAAATGTGTGGTAGGAAATGAAAAAAGAGAATGAGTGGGGTTAATAGTAGGTTGGTTGAATGAATTGTGTGGTGGAAAATGAAGAGAGAGAATGAGTGGGTGGGGTAGATTGAATATAAAATTATAAAAAGATTACCATTTTGGGGAGTCTCAAGTGAAGTGGGACGGACCAAAATAGAAATAAGCCTCATGTGAGGTGGGAGGGAGGGAGTATATTGGTAGGCGAATTTGACGTGATTCTGCTTACCCAGAACGAACTGGTAGGTGGACACAGTGAATCTGGGAGTTAATAAGTTGTTATCTAATGCAGGTCAAAAGCTTCACCGAGAGGATGATTTACACTTGGTGCTTCTTGATTATTGGTGTCACCGCTTCACTTTATCTGTTCTATTCAGTACAATGGAAGTCTCGAATTCCAATTTTTTTGTGGTTGGCTTGCTGGTTTTTGTCCATATTTACCTTGATGCCTGCGGAAATACCCGATAATACTCTATTAGTGTAAGTATCGTCCTTGATCCTTTTCCTAATAGTTGCATTGTGGTTTCTGCCTCCTCATGTTGCTGATTACGAATGCTCTCCTTAACCCAATTCCTGTTTCCCTTTTTCTATCAAGTTTTCAGAAAGAAATTGACCTTTATGTGTGATATTATTATAAATGTGCCCTGTCCGATCTAGATTTTCTGTCAGTTCTTATGTATGGTCTTATAAGAATGATGATTTTATGCATTGAGTAGCATTGTACTACTACAATTTTTCGTGCTTCCCCCATTGTGAAGGCCTATGTTTCTTTTTCATAAGTGTTATTACTGTTATTATCTCTAATATGAAGAAAGGACCAAGTGTTTAACAAGCAATGGGTTAGTTGCTTCTCCTGATTTTTGACCCTCTTTCCTAAGGATTATGATTGTTTGATTTCCCAATGTTTTGTTTGTAGAACTGTAAGTGGAGGAATAATTATCCTGATAGCAGCATTTGCAAGATATCTTGATCAGTATTCCAAAGAGAATAAGTATTGGCGTTATCTTGTTGATTCTGATGCAAAATCCAAGTTCCCCATGCTCTTTCACTTGCAGGTCTAAGCTTTACTGCTTCTTAAGATGGTATTTTAAAAAGTTTCTTGTTCACCTACAATACTAATTGTCTTCAAGTTCAGCTAATCATAATTCTATGGTTTGTTGAATAGGCTGTTTTGGTTGGTGTATCATCAGTGATGGTCTATGTGTCCACGTCTCACAGAGCCAAAAAACAGGAACTGCTTGCATTGCATCAACTGATAAACTGGTCCATTGCAGGTACACTACTGGATCCTGCTATTGCTTATCTTAGATTTCAGACCTTGCACACTGCTTGACCCCCACTCACTGACACACCTTCCTGCTGCACTTCTAATTTAGTATGCTGTGGTATGCTTTCAGTTCCGCACATGACTAGTCAATATGTTTTGCCGTAAAGGAGATAGAATTTTAATTTGTGTTGGTGAGGGAAACTCTCCATCATATTCAAATTAGTTGTTCAGTTGTTGTCATAAATTAATATTTATGGGACATTCTTTATTCATGTTATTTGCACTAGTTAAGATAGATCCATACACTTACTTGTTTAGACTTTGTTGGCCAACACTAGTGTCAGCACCCAAAGTTCTACAATATGCATCTTAAAGTAGTACTGCTGTCCAATCTTGACATGTGGTATTCTCAGAATCATATATCTTGCAGGACACTTCCTCCATCCCAAACGAATAGTCTCATTTGATGAGTCATTCTTTATAAGATGTACTTTCTTGTTTGTTCCTTCTTAAAAAATTGCAGTAAAATGTAACATCTCTTAGAAATAATTGGGTCAAACCAAAAAGGAAAGATGGGCAACTGTCGGGGGGAGGGGGGACGGAGGTTTAGATTGTTTCTGCTTGAGGATTTATATTTCTATGTTTTATGCTACAAGATTGTTTATTGTGTTGATTCATACCCTTACATTTGCCTCAGTTATCTCAATGGTGCTACCGCTGTTTTCATCAACGTGTCTCTTGTCTCGCCTTACCTCCATATTTCTTGGTTTCGCACCGACATTTCTACTTCTGTCAATCGGGTATGCTTCATTAACTACTTTCATTATTGTTTATGGAGCATATCTGTTTCATGCATTGGATGTTAGATTCACTCACTTTTTTATTTTGAAACCTATGCAGTTATGAAGCTGTTTTCTATGGTTCTCTAGCTCTTGCGCTTATGGGATGGATATTATTTGAAAATGCAATTATATGTACAAGTAAGCCAAACCTATCTAAGAGTTTGTTTAAAGCTGCAAACAGTAACATCATCCTTGAAGAAGAGGATAGATGTCTGCAACTGTCGGACATGAGAATCCCACTAATGTTTGTAAGTTATAACCTTTTTCAACTTTAACTGTCATTTAGTCAATAAAAAAAAAATTAAGCCATTTACGTGCAGCTCATTTTTTGGGTCAGTTGTAGTATTAGCTTTGACTATCTACTGATGCAGGACTTTTTTGCACTTTAACAGCTGTTATTTATTTTGCATGTCCATGTAATGTGCCTATAAGATGTACTTTTCATCCGTACACATTTGTATTTCATAAATTCACAGCGATGAGCTGTCAGTTCAGAAGAACTTTATAACTCGCGGACCTAGCTAGTTATGCTTTTTTCCACCTTCGCTTTCCATTTTCTATTTCTGGTTTCCACTTCTAAATGATTGAGACTTGGATTCAGTCTAATTTTTTTTTTGTCTAGATGGTGTTCTTTAACATTGCCTTTTTTGGAACCGGAAACTTCGCGAGCATTGCAAGCTTCGAAATTTCATCAGTGTACCGTTTCATCACAGTATTCAACGTAAGTAAAATTTGTATATTATAAGTTAGTTTGCAGCTACCTCTTAACTTCCGTACTGATCAGACCCCATTTGCTTATAATTGCAGCCTTTTCTTATGGCGGCCCTGCTTATATTCAAATTATTAATACCCTTTGTGCTTGTCATGTAAGTGTCCGAGACATTTTTAACTGGCTGTTGTCTATAATATTTTCCTTGACCCAGTGGTTAATTTTCTTTCAGTTGCTGTTCCTTTGGTTTCTGTTTTTCAGTGTCTTACAGATGAGTCTAGTTATTATGCGAAGCTAAAATCCCGAAAAATATCTTTGACAAATTTGGCATCCATGCGTGCAGAATGATCTATAGTGCTTCTGTGCTGTTATATTACTTTCAGAAAAAAAAAGTTGTATTCTTAAGTCTATCGGAGTAGTATTGTCATTGGTTCTGAATTGGATCTCTTGCTGGACTTCCATTGAAATTTCATGATTCACAGTTGTGAGCTAAACTTTGCTTGTCGACAAATATGACAGCATCATTAGCATAGTTAACATTGTCCAAGAAAAGATTTCGTACGATGTCAATAAGTTGCCTTATTTGACATTTATTTCCTTGCTACTTTACATCCCTGCCATGTGACATTAAGCTTTACATGAATTATCATTTCATATCATGTTGTTGATTCTGCATAAATATTCTAGCTTACAGTCTTCCTGCTTTACCTTGTTAGATCTGAATGGAAATGCACGATGAAAAATGGGATCATGTAGTCTTGTAATTGTGGGTTCAAGATGATATGGTGAATAAGTTTGCTTCTTGTTGCAGTTTTAATATTGTGCAATGATTGAGAATTTTATGGTTGTATCTGATGGGCGCCCACAACCCAAAACGCAATCAAAGAAAGAAAGCCGGCCACTCTTCTTCAACCACTCCGTGAAAGCTAATCTTTTCTATTTCTGAAATTCAATCCCTTTAGCTTCCCAAACAAATAAATTTTAAAAATGATTAAAAAAACTCATGAAATCATAGCACCCCCACTGGCCCACTCCTGCTGCATTACTAAAATGGGTACTCCTCTAAAGTGATGACTATAGAACTCAAAATTGTATCTCTCAAAACAGATTAGAATAGTATTGTCTGTCAAGAGACGCTGCTACTTTTACATTATTCTTACCTGATAAGGAACTTTCACTCCTATTTGTGCTATTGGAAACTATTTTGAAACATTATCAAGCCTCTACAGTCCTAGTGAAACATGCATGTGATTGTATTTGTTTGCAGATGTGCGTTTAGTGCGATAACCAAATTAATTCAAGTTCCAAGGCTGGGATGCTACTTTCTGGTTATATTATGTTCAGATGTTATGACAATCCACTTCTTCTTTCTGGTGAGCACACTGTACTCGGCTACTGATGCTTCTTGATGACTTCATGTAATTGTGGGATGGACTTGCAATCTGTTTGTTCTTTCATTTTTAATTTGCGCTAGATGAGCATGATAAAGCTGTTTTGCCCAATGTGCGCATCTTGAGCTAATCCCTAGTTGTTCATCAATTCTTTAGCTTCGGAGGTGAACTGAAGTAATTTGTTCCTTAGCAGTTAGCATAACCTTCTGGTAGCAGAACTGGTTCTGGGTAAATAGGGTGGCAAAATGTGTGTTTCGGTTACCCAATGGGTGTTATCCATTGAAAATATCACGCTTTAAAAACTGTTGTATATGACACAATGTACAATAGTTCAGAGCATGATAGTAATATTTTAATGGGTATACCTCTCGGGCCGAAATTGCCACCCCTAATTGTCTGCAATTAACTGACAAAGTAAACATGTGAAGCATCCTGACAGTGCTTTCTGTAAATGATTATTAGCAAGAGGCATATGTTTCTAGGTTCACTATTATTCCTTGGGATTTCATATATCTGCGTTTTGTTGTTCCTGTGAAAGGAGTTGAAATGGTTCTGAAAGAGTGAGTAAAGGCCTTTTAATAACCTCGTGTATCTTTTGATGGGTAACAGGTAAAAACTACAGGAAGCTGGATGGAAATTGGGAATAGCATAAGCCATTTTGGAATCGTGAGCGCTCAAGTTGTGTTTGTATTACTGCTTTTTGCAGTCACAAATATATACACAAAAGACATACAAACTCGCCCAGTAGCAAGGCAGTCATCTAGGAAATCAATTTGATAATTAATTTAAGAATTTTGAATTTTTCCTCACTCTTCCATACATAGTAGTACCAGTAGATAGGTAATCTTCCCACGTTTGTATCCTCGCTAATGAAGCCTGTATTACTGTACACTCTGTATTTTATATCCTCCCAACGTTTGAACGCATAGTGTAGAAATTGCAGTGCAGCGAGTTTGTATTCTTGAGACTGAGGAAGTAGTTTGTTACTTTTCCATTTTACCCCTGCTAACTCGTCTTTTCTTATGTTAACGAAATACAGTATATTAGAAACAAGTAGCAAAATAGTGGATGGAGTATCATTCTAGAGTGAACTGCTCTATTCCAAATAAAGGTTCATTTTTTCTTACTCACCCATAAAGTGTCATGATATTGGCGCTAAAATAATGCAATAGTTTTGCCACCAAAACAAGTTTGGTTTCTGCTTTCCACAACGACGACAAAAAAAATAGCAATTTATTACTGCCTCCGTCGATCGATCAAGATCGATCAAGAGTAAAATTGGACATTTATTTTTGAAGCATAACTTTAAGCAATTCTTTGGAAGCTTCATAGATCATAGTCAAGGTATAGTATAACTGGGTTGTCTTAGTCATAACTTTAGAAAAAGAACATGGAAATGATACAATTAACAAACTCTTCTGTAATTGGACAATCAAGCTATATGACAAGGAATTCTAGGTGATTGAGATCTTTAGACTGTCTTCTGAAAATCAAAAAGAAAATGGTTCTTTTTACTTGCTTAGGATGGTTTGAAACGGCTGCAGCGAGCAAAAAGTTACCATATTTGGGTAATGATAGGTTGAAATCAAACAAGTCTCACTCACAAGCACTCATCGGTCAAGATTTTAACCTACTCACCATTGCCCAAAACTACTTGCCCAATCAGGAGTCATCGGTCAAGATTTTAACCTACTCACCATTGCCCAAAACTACTTGCCCAATCAGGAGTCAGGACCGCTCACTACAACGATTACAAGTCGTTATCTAGGTCCTTGATCGTATGGAAAAACCATCCCAACACTGCATCTGCAAAATTTTATCCAATTGCTAAAGCAAAATCACCCACCAAAAAGATGAACCAGTTCTCCTTGTAAGTTTCCAACACACACAAACACGCACTATTTACTTGAAATACATACATGTACACTATAACCATAGCTATTCACTTAAAAAAAAAACACATTGCTGTGAGGACTTCAATCTAACTCAATTCACTTGAGCTTCTTTTACACTTATTTTCATCTGCAGGTTCAGCAGTGGACTAGAATTGGCAAGTTTGGTAGCCAACTCAGAGTTTCTTTATAGTTCTTGGAATGCTATTTCGAAGACCTCTTCTCCTTTCTCTGTCATTCCATACGCTAATGGCACGGTTATATCTTTTCTGGTCTCATCCATTTCTGCAGACCAACATCTTCAAGGAGATGGTAAAGATTCTCAAAGACCATTTCCCTGTCTTTGAGTTCATTTCCACCAAAGTCAACCCTTCTTTCTCCATTAACAAAGCCGCAATCACCCTTTATGCAAATCTCCATGACCAGCTCTCTACCTTGGAGGTAAACGATCACATGATTCATCTCCATAAGTATTTCATTTTTCAAAATAAAAATGAAAATACCTTCCTTAAAAAAAATGAAGTTATTCATATATGACAGGATGAATCTTAATGACCACTAGTCCGTAATAAATGAGCACTAAGACACCTATGTTAGTTAATCCCTCCATTCCAAAAAATGAATGGTATGTCTTAGTTCTTGATCGGTAACGAAAAACGGAGGAGGGGTACTAATTTTGACCAGATCAAAAATGATGTTTACATGATCACTTTGAATCAAGTCTGATGTTCATGTGGTCTATTGCAGATTGACATATACAAGACAGTGATAATAACAGGACATTCTTTAAGTGGCTCTATTGCGTCCCTCTTCACGTTATGGCTTTTAGACAAAGCTTAGTCAAAGAAGCACAAGGACAAGAGAAAGGAGCAACCCATTTGCCTAACTTTCGGTTCACCTCTTCTAGGTGATGGGGCCTTTCATTTCAGCAAGCCATACAAGAACGCCCATCCTGGAATTCTTGCTTTCTTAATCTAGTCTCAGCCCAAGATCCTATCCCTAGATTGTTAGTCTCAACTGCCCATACTAATCTGTTTTGCTCACAATCAGGCTGTGCTTGTTTTGAGGATCCCCAATCTGTTTTGAAAGTATTGATTGCGATCAACTCAAGTAGCTTAGGAACTGTAAACAAAATCGATTATGGAGAGGTTTTAGATGCCCTTAAGAGGAAGATCCGAGATGGGGGAATCCATTCTTCTCAACCTACTTAAAACCGGAATTACCTTACAACTAGAAGCGATTGAAATCCTAAGAGTCCAAGTAAGTTATATCTTTGTGCCCTCTCGATGTTAATTTTGAGATTAGTGACTTTCTAAGATGTTATATCGAATTTCAGTAGCAACAACAGCAGAGCAACGGCATGGAAAATCTTGTCGAGAGGTTAGAAAATTCTTTAGAGTTGCAGAGGAATTCTTACAATATCATATGAAGTTGAGCGACACAAAAGTAAACATGACATACATGGAATGGTACAAGAAGAGGAGTGAGGAGGGTATGGGAGGTTACTATGATTGCTACAAAAACCTGAGAGGGCAAAGTGAAACTAGTCGTCAGTAAGAAATTGTCAGGCACCAAAGATGCTGACAAAATACTGGGAGGATTTAGTTGAGAAAGCTGATTTGATACTACACTTTACGCAGGGACGAATTATAGAAGGATGGTGGAGCCACTTGACATAGCTACTACTACCAAAAAGGGAGAGAGAGATTGTATTAACAAAGGCAGGTCTATGCATTACAAGCTGTTGGAGGAATGGATGGAAGATTATACGAAAAAGGAGCAGATAACAAATGAAGACAGGAATAAGTCTTGTAGTATGACTGAGGATTCTTGCTTCTGGGCTCGTGTGGAGGAGGCTATGATATCATGCAGAGAGGTGAAGGAGAGAGATGTCGTTGTAGAACGGAAAATGTTTTCATTGAAGTTGTCTGAGTTTGGACAAAGAAAATTGAGCCAGAAACAATCACAATGGAGAAGATATTCGGATGGTTAGATGAATGAACAAGAAAATTGGACAAAGAAAATTGTAGCATCATTACATGGAAGTTGGAACACAAGCACTGATAGTTGGATTAACACAATCCAATACCAATTCACCCACCCAAAATCAAAAGACAATGGTAACATTGGTATCTCTCAAATCAAAAGGGAAAACAAAAGAAATGTTTACAATTCGCATATATAACCAAAATTACAAACACTCCAAAGAAAATAAAATAATTTTCATTGATCATTTGATAATGGTTCTTCTACATACTCCTTTTGTCCCATTTTAAACTTCAAGGTACAAACAAAATTTGTCAATTTCATTGCACTTTAACTATTGATTAAGCGAAAATTTAATTATCCTATTGAAAAACTAAAAGTTACTTATGAGAATATTGATAATGGTGAATAAAAACAATTTTCAAAATTTTATTAAGATAATTATTTATATTATAAGTGTTTAGTTAAAGTAAAATTAAGTTGACAAAATTTCTTTTGTCTTTAAAGTTTAAAATGGGACGGGAAGTAAACATTTTAGGTCAACTCACTCAAAAATCTTTATTTACACCTTTTACCACATTTCATGCATAATTTTTTTTCAAGCGCAAATAATAAGTAAAGCTCACTGAAAGGAAAAAAAACATGCAGAAAAAATAATTAAACCCTAAACTCTACAAAAAAAAATTCAAGCACAAATAAAAAGTAAAGCTCACTTGAAGAAAAAAAACATGCAGAAAAAATAATTAAACCCTAAACTCTAAAGTAGTACTCCCTCTGTCACAAACTAAGATTTTTACTTTCATTTTTGGTTTGTCCCAGACTAAGGTTCTTAGTTGCTTTATTGCTTAAAATGGACAATGGGGCTCACTTGTCATTCTCATCATTATTTTTACAGTTATTATTTAAGTTATAACTTTTAATAGTTTTGCAAATCTATAATTAAGAATATATTTAAAGTTTTATTATTATTGTTGTTATCCGTGCAATACACATGCATCGAACGGTTTCAAAATATTATAACTATAATCGTTTTTACAAAGAGAAAATTTTGGGGGAAACTAGTTTCTCCATAAGTTATAAAAAGTCTTATTTTTATAGGGGTTAAAGTTTAGGGTTTAAGGTTTAGGGTTTAAGTCTTAGGGTTAAAGGGTTAAAAAGTGGACTTTTTATAACTTATGGAGGAACTAGTTTCCCCGAAAACCAACTCTTTTACAATAATACTATTATCCGTGTATTGCACGTTCATCGCACTATTTCAAATACATATTGTAATTAATAACAATCATGATAATTGGTTTTCACATATTACTATAATATATATATATATATATATATATATAACGTTTCTGGTACGGACGAAACCGTACGCATTATGCAAAATTTGGCTGATTCAGGGGTAAAAACCGTCAGGGGTAAAAACCTAAGCCTTGTACGTCAATGAATGTGTTTCCAAATTGTTGTACGAAAAAGGAAATGAAATGGATTAAAATGGTTGTATATTACGCGCTTGCCTTTTACGTTAGTGAATGTGTTTCCAAATTGTTGAGCAGAGATGTTGGTTTTGGAATACTCTTTTTCTCCCTGGCTATGGGGTTTTTGAGCTTTAAAGCCGTAAGGCCTCGGCAAAGTTTTGGGATTCTCGAATGTTTTTTATCTAAGTTTGTGTGATAGGGTTCGGCCAACGAGTATACGCTGCTTGCGTGTTTTGGGGCGACCGATATACAACGATAATTCAGCCCAGGATCCACCTGAGTCGAGAGCCAGAGCAGCGAGAGGGAGAGCGGGGGCAATACCAGGACCGAGTTCGTTATTGGTTCGGTCGGGGTTAGCATCGAGGAAAAAAAGTAAGTTACCGGGCAAACTTGTCAATTATTCATTGTTATTAATGGATTAACTTGTAATTTGATTATTATTAATGGATAGTTAGTTTTATTTTTAGGGTTGAATGAGGGTTTTATCCTATGTAATTGAATCGGTATATGTTTTAATTTCAGCTCCCCGGAGTCTGAGTTGGAGTTGGCCGCCCTAGTGTGAAGGCAAGCAACAGAGCTGGGATGATAAGACATATTCAAACAATATTTTGGATTTTTGTTGTATAGAAAATGTTTATGGTTATCTTTTTTGACCTAGCGTCAATTTTGTGAGTGGTTTTCATATAAACAAAGGATTCTGGGGTACTGAATATTGGCGAAAATGCTTGTCTTGTTCATCCCCTTCAGGTCGATTTTGTGAGTGGTTTTCATATAAACAAAGGATTATAGTATCAAAATGTTGTGAGGTCATTGATAGATTCATGTGCATAAATCTTATTGGTATTTGAGTTTTTACTTCTATATGATGCGATTCATTTTCCTATTCTTGATTTTCCCCTTGCTATCTAATTTTGATTCCATCATCTTTCATATACACACATATACATATTGACTCTTCTGCTGCATGAGCATATCTGTGTGAGTGTGTGAGAGATATGGAGAGATATTTCGACGACATCAGATTCTGCACATGCAATTCAGTAGGTATTAATTGTCACTTGTGTTTAATATTAAGTTATGGCTTGAGTGCTGCTGTTATATCAAATGATTTAGATAGATCTGACCGCATCTCGAGGGTGAGATATGCTCTTCCAACTTCATTGAAGTGGTTTAATTTTGCTTTCTTTGGCTGTCTTCTTTTTTCAGTTGGCTTATTTGACACGCTTTCGAAGTATGGGTTTTTTGGACAAGTGCGTGTCTTGAGCAAATCTCTAGTTGTTTATCAATTCTTTAGCTTCAGAGGTGCACTGAAGTAATTTGTTCCTTAGCAGTTAGCATAACCTTTTGATACTTTTCGCATTACACCTACTTTGGCTCACGTGGATCAGTATCGCAACCTAAGGTAGGATGACACATAATTCACTCCTGAGCTTGTTTGAAACTTAAAGAGCTTAGCATTCAGTATACTCTAAAACCCATTAAGGGAAGCTTGAAAAACATTCTGATGCTTCAGCTGAGTCATATGATATGGTTATGTTACATGTATCCCACTTGTTTTTCAACTTGCGTTGAAGTTATGACTAGGGAATGCCGCTCTTCCAAGGTAGTTATTTTTGCATTTGAAGCCGAAGGATGAAAATCAAAATCTTGGATCAAATATGGTGTTTCCGAGCTGTTAGGTTATTGGAAATATCTAGTAATCTATATATCAGTTGATGATGCAATGAAGTTGAAACTAACCATTATAGCCTGGAATCTAAGTTTTTGTACCACAATTTTAACTTTTTTTTGCCAAATACTGGTTGTTGTTAATTGCGCAATTTGGAAGAGACCAGCTGTGCAGAAGTTTATTAAATCGTTAAGGAATTTCGTGAAGTCAAAAGTTGCGAAACTAAGCAGAGGAGCTTGTAGTATAGATACCAGGGTTGAACCCCATGGTATGTCTTTGAGTGTCAATATATGCAAAATGGGTGTGTTAAGCTCCTATGCATCTACACACACTAGAAGCATCACCTATTCTGTATAAATACCAGGTTAGAACCCATATTCCATAGTAACGCTACATACCAACATGGAATTAGCTCCTGGAACATAATTACCTTATCTTGTTTTATGGCTTCAGTGTCACTCCTACAGGATAACCTTCTTTCCTTGTTGGTATGACCCATTTGTAAGCAATCTTTCTATGCTGCTCTCCATTTCCTACCTAGTAAAGAAAACCTTCAAACCAGCTTTGGAGCTGATCACATATGAAAGAGAGCTGTGCAAGGTCCCAATAAGAAGTATATGCTTAAAGACACTAGTAAAACTTCTCTTTCTTACATTAGAAATGTTGCAACCCCCCCCCCCACTTGCCGAATGATACCTATTTGACACTTAAAATTGACGTTGCCAAGTTGCAGCATACCCTTATGTTGAGTGTGACTCTCAATTGGGACTTGGTTTTGATCGGTCTTGCAAACAGAGAAAAAGATGGAAGTCTGGGTGACTGGGCGATCGCCCATATAGGATCAGGAGGCCGCTCACTTGGGCTGCTTTTGTACCAGAATCAACGCAGATTGAGTGGGCGAGCGCCCGGGTGATAGTGGGCGGGCGCCCGGTCCATGTCGGGGCAGATTTCCTGATTAAAAAAGGAAATAGTTTTTGGCTGTGATTTGGATTCCTTTTCTTCTAGGGTTGGGTCTATATTTCGTGTATAAATATAGGCAAGCCTCCAGACCTTTAACCACGACTTGTAAGCCTTGTAAAGTGAGAGATTGATAGAAAAGTTAGGTTATTCACTATTGTGAGAGATTGTGAGATTGTGTGAAAGGTTTTCACCTTGATTCTCCGTGTACTTTTCTTGATTATAGTGAATTGATTCTCCGTCGCCCGTGGATGTAGCCAAGTTGGTGAACCACGTAAAATCTCTTGTGTTCATCTATTTTTCAATTTTGTTCCGTTCTAGCTATTTTGTTATTTTGTGCTTTCAACTTTATCAATTAATGAAATTGTGTTTGAGACCTAAATCCTAACACCTTAAGCAATCAACAAGGAAATTCAACATCTGGCACTGAGAAAAATCTTCTAGATAACACAATCACCTATGTTAAACTTTCACCCTCTATCGATGTGATTTGTCTCGAATCCCCCTTTTGTTTTCCCTCGTAAGTATTAGGAATGTTATTTATATCAAGTATATATTGTATTTATTTAATTACCAATATTAGAGATTGTATATATCAATTAGGAGATTTATATCTTGTTAACCAAGTTAGATTAGTCTAGAATGTTCCATGTAACCCTATAAATATGTAACCTATTGTTCATTAATAAATTGAGTCTTTCATTTTCAAACACTCTCTACCATGTATGATTGGCTCCGACTATCTCCCTCTCTAATACTTGATAATAAGAAGTTATGCGGCAACCCAGATCTCATTCCCGTAAGGTGACTACACTTGCTAAGACTCTTGCCTCCCACAAAACCAGGAGTGTGTCTTGTTAAGCTAATATATATCTACCTTCTGGTAGCAGATTCCAGTTACCCAATGAATGTTATCCATTGAATATATCACGCTTCAAACTTTTATACATGATATAATGTACAATAGTTCAAAGCATCATAGTAATATTTTAATGGGTATAACCATCAGACAGAAATTGCCACCCCTAAATGCAATTAACGAATAACACATTGTGAAGCATCCTGACAAAATCGTGATTTTCTGTAAAATATTAATAGCAACAGGCGTATGTTTCTAGGTTCACTGTTCTTCCTTGGGATTTCGTATATCTGCTTTTTGAAGTTCTTTTTAAGTTGTGAAAGGAGTGGAAATGATTCTGAAAGAGTGAATAAAGGCATGTCTACATCCTTTCAATGAGCTCTAATATATGTGTATATTTTGATGGGTAACAGGTAAAAACTAGAGGAAGATGGATGGAAATTGAGATTAGCATAAGCCATTTTGGAATAGTGAACGCTCAAGTTGTGTTTGTATTGCTGCTTTTTGTAGGCACAAATATATACACAAAAGACACACAAACTCGCTCAGCAGTAAGGCAGCCATCTCGGAAATCAGTTTGATTAATTTAAGACTTTTCATTTGTTCCTCACTATTTCATACTAGTAGGTACGTAGGTAATCTCTACATCATTTTTGTGTTTGGTCCTCAGGGGTTGTATCCTCCCTCTAGCAGTGTGATTTTTCCAAGTTCCCCTTGATCGCTAGTGAAGCCTGTATTGTATAATGTATATTTTGTATCGTATGTATGAGAGCATAGTGGATCATTTTTCCTTTTAAGTGTAGAAATTGCAGTGCAGTGAGTATGTAATCTTGAGATGGAGGAAGTAGTTTCTTACTTTTCCATTTTACCCCTTTCAAACTCATCTTTTCTTACGTTAATTCTTTTCTTACGCACTGATCAATTACAGTAAGTAACAAGATTTAGAGAGAAGGTGTCATGATATTATGGGTAGTTGGCGCTAAAATAGTGCAATAGTTTTGCCACCAATACATGTTTGGTTTCTGCTTTCCACTAATACAACAACAACAAAGTCTCAGTCCCAAAATAATTTGGGGTCAGCTAACATGAATCCTCATATGTCATCGTGATAAAAGGAAGAGAGAGAGAGAGAAAGAGAAAGAGAAAGAGAGAGAGAGAGAGAGAGAGAGAGCGAGAGAGAGAGAAAGAGAGGAAAAAGATGGAGAAAATAAAATAAAATAAATAAATAATAATAATAATAATAAAAAGTACGATCAACCCCTATCATTCACATGAATTTTCGCCCTCCACTTCGGCCTCTTCAACGCCACATCTTCATCTACTCCGAGTAAACTCATATCATTTTCAATCACCTTAATCCAAGTTTGCTTGGGTTTTCCCCTACCCCTCGCCATTTTATCACTTCTCCACTCTTCAGGCCTCCTAACCGGTGCATCACTCGGTCTCCGCCTCACATGACCAAACCACCTTAGACGATGCTCCCTCATTTTATCCTCAATGGGCGCAACTCCTACTTTACCCCTGATCACCTTATTTCTCAATCGATCTTTTCTTGTATGCCCATACATCCATCGTAGCATACGCATCCTCGCTACATTCATCTTATGAATATGACATTGTTTCACAGCCCAACATTCAGTGCCATAAATCAG
Source organism: Campanula takesimana (assembly GCA_026119855.1). NCBI lineage: Eukaryota > Viridiplantae > Streptophyta > Magnoliopsida > Asterales > Campanulaceae > Campanula > Campanula takesimana. The sequence continues at coordinate 108,214 of JAOWBW010000303.1, forward strand.
TGCAGGTCTAATTACTGTACGATAGAATTTTCCCTTTAATCTATTTGGCATGCCACGATCACAAAGAAACCCCGTGGCACTCTTCCACTTCAACCAACATGCTTTAATCCTATGAGCCACATCTCCATCCAATTCTCCATCTTTTTGGATAATAGATCCAAGATAGCGAAAGAACTCGGAAGCTTGGACAATCTTTCCATCGAATGTGATCACTCCTGCCTCTCTGCTTCCAACTTTGCTAAATTTACACTCCATATATTCAGTTTTGCTTCTGCTTAACCTAAAACCTCGAGATTCCAAAGTGCGTCTCCACAACTCCAATTTACTTTCGACACCTTATTTTGTCTCATCAATCAGCACAATATCATCTGCGAACAACATACACCATGGAATATCATCTTGGATTGACCTCGTCACTTCGTCCATTATCAGGGCAAAGAGAAAGGGACTAAGTGCAGAGCCTTGATGCACTCCAATCGTGATAGGGAACTCTTCTGTCTTTCCAATGCTTGTCCGTACACTAGTACTAACTCCATTATACATGTCCTTGATAATATCAATATATTTCTTTGAAACGCCTTTCTTTACTAAAGCCCACCAAAGTACCTCTCTTGGCACTTTATCATACGCCTTCTCCAAATCAATGAAAACCATGTGCAAATATTTCTTTTTATCTTGATATTTCTCCATGATTTGTCTCATAAGATAGATTGCGTCCATAGTCGATCTGCCGGGCATAAATCCAAATTGGTTATCCGAAATATTCACAATTTTTCTTAGCCGTTGTGCAATCACTCTTTCCCAAAGTTTCATAGTATGGCTCATTAGTTTGATCCCTCGATAGTTGGCACAATCTTGGACATCACCTTTGTTCTTATACAAAGGGATTAGGGTACTTTTTCTCCACTCCAATGGCATTGTGTTACTTCTCCATATCTTGTTGAATAGTGTTGTTAACCAATCTATTCTCCTCTCCCCAAAACATCTCCACACCTCAATTGGTATTCCATCCGGCCCTACGGCTTTCTTTAATCACATCTTTTTCATCGCCATTTCCACTTCACCCTTTTGAATTCGCCGCATAAAATCTCGATTAATCATACTCGAAGGGATAGTTATATCTCCAATTGATTACTCGTTCCGTTTAAAAATGAATGTGTTATTATTTTGCTCTTGATCGAGGGTAATTTATTTTGAGAAAGCATAACTTTAAGCAATTCTTTGGAAGCTTCATAAATCATTGTCAAGTAATTGGGTTGTCCTAATCATAGCTTTAGAAAAGAACAAGGAAATGATACAATTAACAAAAAATTTAAGATTTATTTATTACTTGTCAATGTAACGAGATAATCAACTATTACAAGGAATTCTAGTGTCCTCTTCTGAAAATCATAAGGAAAAAAAAGTTCTTTTTACTTGACCTAGACAACTTCCTTCCTTCAAAATCGACTCCCTAGGATGGTTTGAAACGTCTAGAGCGAGAGTTCACCATTTGCTCAAAAGGGCTACGTGCCCTAATCACGACCACTCGCTATAGCAATTACAAGTAGTTTATCTAGGTCCTTGATCATTTACCAAAACCAACCCAACATTGTTACTGCAAAATACAGTTGCTAAAGCAAGAAATATCCACCAAAAAGATGAACTAGTTCTCCTTGTAAGCTGCCAACACACACAAACACAAACTATTGCTTGAAATACATGCAAGTACACTATTGCTGTGAGAACTTCAATCAAACCCAATTCGCTCGAGCTTTACAGTTATTTTTATCTGCAGGTTCAGCAATGAACTAGAATTGGCTAGTTTGGTAGCCAACTCGGAGTTTCTTTATAGTTCTTGGGATGCTATTTTGAAGAAGACCTCTTCTCCTTTCTTTGTCACTCCATATGCTAATGGCACAATTATATATTTTCAGGTGTCACCCATTTCTGCAGACTAACATCTTCAAGGAGAGGGTAAAGATTTAGTATCATCTACAGTTCTCAAAAGTAATATTTCTTTATACTAGTGTGATGATTCCACTTTCTTTCATTAGAAACCCCTAAAAGGATCTGACTTCAATAATAAAAAAAGAGGCATTTCTTTATATGGTTTACCAACAAATTCGAATTTAACTAATTTTCTAAATTTTTCTTTTTTTAGTAAATTTCAAAAGTATATAAAATATAAGTAACAATATACCCAACTCATAAACTTGATTATGAGTATTTTGATTTTATTGTTCAAGTCTATGGACAAACAACTATGGGCAAACTCCTGTAAACATTTACAATGCTCTTTTTGATGTTTAATTTTTTTTTTTTCGGGACGGAAAACATATTCCACAAATGGTGGGTGTCTGGTTTGTTTTTTTTTTTCTTTTTCTTGTGCTGCGTTGTATTGACATTGTTCAAAGATTGTGTTTGTTGACTGGTTATGAGTATATGGGTCAATAAAATTTCCAAAATGGTAGTTCCATCCTTAGATTTCTAGGGTTTCTTTTTCTTTTTCTTTTTTTTCATTGATTGCTCGTAATCTTTTTTATACCGTAATTTTGGGCATATCTATTAATATATAAAAAAATATTAAATTATAAATTTTAAGTAGTAGTGGTTATATTTTCAGTAGTAGGGGTTTTCTATCAGAAGTAATATTTCGTTAATTTTTTATTTTAGTATGGACAAAAGGTCGATTTTGTGAGTAGTTTTCATATAAACAAAGGATTATGGGGTACTGAATATTGGCGAAAATGCTTGTCTTGTTCATCCCCTTCAAGTCGATTTTGTGAGTAGATTTCATATAAACAAAGAATTATAGTATCAAAATGTTGTGAGGTCATTGATAGATTCATGTGCATAAAGTCCTATAAATTACAAATCTTATTGGTATTTGAGTTTTTACTTCTATATGATGCGATTCATTTTCGTGTTCTTGATTTGCCCCTTGCTATCTAACTTTGATCCCATCATCTTTCATACACACACATGTTGGTGATTTTAGTGTCATCAACGATTTTATGTAATTGTGATTTACTAGAGACCAATGCGATTTCATATTCTGCTCGGATACGAGTAAGGGAAAGTGTGGAGTACACACTCGTTTGAGTTAATATGTTTTCGACCACGATAAAGAAGCAGGGGTCAAGGGGGCTGCGCCCCCTTGCGGGGTCAAGGGGCAGCGCCCCTTGTTGGGGTCCCGCTCCCAACAGAGCGGGCGGGGGTCCCGCTCCAAACAGGAGTTGCTCGACCGAGCACTTCCTTAACTCGGCCGAGCATGATTTTCACAGATTACAGAAGCCACGGAAAAAGGCCTGCTCGGCCGAGCACATTTCCTTGACTCGGCCGAGCAGACACTGAATCAGTGAAAAGGTGCCTTTTCTGTTGACAGTTATGACTGTTGTGAATGTAACCATTGTCTCTCTTCTGCTCCAGACGAAAATCTGTTTATAAACAGATTATTTGGACTCAAATTAACATAGAAAAACACACAAATTCTCCAAGTTTTGATCTGATCTCTTTGCCTAGAATCAGATTGCTTGATTGTCTTATCCCATACAAAGATTTCGTGTAACCTAGGCATAAAGGGTCGAAATACTTTGTTCGGAAAGTGAACATACACAATTCAATCATTATCCAAGATTATCAACAAACCCTATTTCCCCAACAAACGAACAAAGTATTCTGTGATAATCATGGGTGGAGGAAGTACTGTGAAGGAGATGACGACCAACTTTGGGAAGTTGGACAAATTTGAAGGCTATGATTTCAGACGTTGGCAGAAGAAGATGCACTTCCTTCTGACATCATTGAAGGTGGTGTATGTTCTGTCTACCCCCATGCCAGAATTGTCGGAGGACGATAATTTGGAAGCAGTCAGGAGAAGATCGAAGTGGGAGAACGATGACTACATCTGCAGAGGGCATATATTGAATGGTATGTCTGACTCTCTCTTTGATATATATCAGAATGTTGAATCTGCGAAGGAGTTGTGGGATTCTCTTGAATCCAAGTACATGGCAGAGGATGCTTCGAGTAAGAAGTTCCTCGTAAGTAATTTCAATAATTACAAGATGGTCGAATCAAGGCCTGTCATGGAACAATTCAATGAACTCCTGAGAATCCTTGGACAGTTTACACAACATGGTTTGAAAATGGACGAGGCAATATCTGTTTCAAGTATAATAGACAAGTTGCCTCCTTCCTGGAAGGATTTCAAACACAACTTGAAACATGGTAAAGACGATCTGTCTTTGGTCCAACTTGGTAGTCACCTGCGTATAGAGGATTCTCTAAGGGCACAAGAGAGTGACAAAGGAAAAGGAAAAGAAGTTGCTGGACCCTCGGTGAATATGCTTGAGGAGGGTGGAAAGAAAAGGAACAATAACAAAAACAGAGGAAAGAAACGTGGTTCCAATAACAACGATGATTCTGGTCCCAACAAGAAGCCTAAAGTGGCATGTTGGAGGTGTGGCAAAACTGGTCACTTTAAGAGGGATTGTCGTAGTGTGAACAAGAAGGATGGCGCAAGCACTAGTGGTTCGGGGAAGGGGTCTAAGGACCATACCCAAGACCAAGGATGATGCAATTGCGTGGTGGATTGATTCCGGTGCCACAACCCATGTTTGTAAAGATCGTTGCTGGTTTAAGACATTTGAATCGGTGGAAGACGAATCTGTTCTCTACATGGGTGATGATCATTTTGCTCCCGTTCAAGGAAGAGGAAATGTGGTGCTGGAATTTAGTTCAGGAAAATCTGTTATTCTGTTTAATGTATTGTATGTACCTAAACTTCGGAAAAATTTAGTTTCTGGTCCTGTTTTGAACAAGTGTGGATATAAACAAGTTTATGAGTCTGATAAGTATATCTTATCAAAGTCTGGTGTTTTTGTAGGATTCGGTTATTATAACAATGGGATGTTTATGTTGAATTTAAATAAAGTTCATAATGATTCTAGTTCTGTTTATATGACTGATTCCAATGTTGATTATTCCTCATTATGGCATGCTCGTTTAGGACATGTGCACTATAAAAGAATGCTTGAAATGTCTAAAGATGGTTTAATTCCTGCTATTAATAATGATACTGGAAAATGTAATACTTGCATGTTAACAAAAATCACTAGGAAACCTTTTAAAAGTATAACAAGGAATTCTGTAATACTTGAATTAATACATAGTGATTTATGTGATTTTCATGCAACTCCATCTTTAGGAAATAAAAAGTATATTGTCACTTTTATAGATGATGCCTCTAGGTTTTGCTATGTTTATTTGCTGCATGCAAAAGATGAAGCCCTGGATAAATTTAAAACTTTTAAAACAGAAGTTGAATTACAACAAAATGGCTTGATTAAAACCTTACGCACAGATAGAGGTGGTGAATATTATGATCCTGTATACTTTCAATCCGTAGGAATCATTCATGAAACTACGGCTCCTTATACACCACAACAAAATGGTGTGGCTGAAAGGAAAAATAGAACTCTTGAAGAAATGGTCAATGCCATGTTATCTTACTCAGGCTTGAGTGACGGGTTTTGGGGGGAAGCCATGTTAACGGCTTGCTATCTATTGAATAGGGTTCCTAATAAAAGGAACAAGATTACCCCATATGAACTTTGGTATAAGAAACGACCCAACTTGACATTTTTGCGAGTTTGGGGGTGTAGGGCTGTGGTTAGACTTCCAGATCCTAAAAGGAAAAAGTTGGGAGAAAAAGGTATTGATTGCATCTTTGTTGGATATGCTGAGCATTCCAAGGCATATAGGTTTTATGTTATAGAACCTAATGAGTACATTTCTATTAATACAATTATAGAATCAAGAGATGCAATATTTGATGAGAATCGTTTCTCTTCAATACCTAGGCCAAAGGATATTATACCAAATTCGGATGTATCTCAAAGGGATGATCATTCAAATGATACACCAAGTGAGACACCCGAGCCACGTAAAAGCAAAAGAGCAAGAAAAGCTAAATCATATGGTGATGATTTTCAACTGTATTTAGTTGAAGGATCAAGAGATCAGGTTGAATCTCAATACTCTTATTGTTATAATTTAGAGGAGGATCCAAGAACCTATGATGAAGCTATAAAATCGCGAGATGCTACCTTTTGGAAAGAAGCAATTGACGATGAGATTAGTTCTATTATGGAAAATAATACTTGGGTCTTATCTGATTTACCACCAGGTTGTAAACCTTTAGGGTGCAAATGGATCTTCAAAAAGAAGATGAAAGTCGATGGAACAATTGACAAGTTTAAAGCTCGATTGGTAATCCAAGGCTTTAGACAAAAGGAAGGAATCGATTACTTCGATACCTATGCACCAGTTGCTCGTATCACTACTATTAGATTGTTGATAGCATTGGCAGCTATTCACAATTTATTGATCCATCAAATGGATGTCAAAACAGCATTTTTAAATGGTGATTTGGAAGAAGAAGTGTATATGAAGCAACCTGAAGGATTTGTTATGCCAGGTAATGAGCATAAGGTGTGCAAGTTAATTAAGTCATTATATGGGCTGAAGCAAGCACCTAAACAGTGGAATCAAAAGTTTGATGAGGTTGTTTTGTCCAATGGTTTTGAATTAAATCAGTCAGACAAATGTGTATATAGCAAATTTGATGCATCCGGCAAAGGTGTATTCATCTGTCTATATGTAGATGACATGTTAATTTTTGGCACAGACCAAAATGTAGTTGATAAAACTAAGAAGCTTTTGTCATCAAAATTCTCTATGAAGGACATGGGAGAAGCCGATGTAATTCTTGGCATAAAAATTAAAAGGTTGAACAAGGGAATTGCAATTACTCAATCTCATTATATTGAGAAAATTCTCAAAAGGTTTAATTGTGATAATTGTTCTAAAGTCAGTACTCCTATGGATCCAGCTGAAAAACTTATGCCAAATACTGGTAGACCTGTGTCACAGCTCGAATACTCAAAATCCATTGGCAGTTTGATGTATGCTATGACAAGCACTCGACCTGATATTGCGTATGCAGTAGGAAGATTGAGCAGGTTCACTAGTAATCCTAGTAGACAGCATTGGCATGCTTTAACAAGAGTGTTCAAGTACTTAAAAGGTACTATGAATTACTGTTTGTGTTATTTTGGACAACCTTCTATTTTAGAAGGTTACTCAGATGCTAGTTGGATCAACCAAGAAGATTCATCTTCTACTAGTGGCTGGGTGTTCTTGCTAGGAGGAGGGGCCATTTCATGGGCTTCCAAGAAGCAGACATGTATTACTCATTCTACTATGGAATCCGAGTTCGTAGCATTGGCTGCTGCTGGTAAAGAAGCAGAATGGCTACGAAACTTGATATATGAGATTCCATTATGGCCAAAACCGATATCGCCAATATCTATCCATTGTGATAGTGCTGCCACATTGGCTAGGGCTTATAGTCAGATTTATAATGGCAAGTCTAGACACTTAGGTGTCAGACATAGTATGATTCGTGAATTGATCATGAATGGAGTGATTTCAGTTGAGTTTGTTAGGTCTCAACAAAATTTAGCTGACCACTTGACGAAGGGGTTAGCTAGAGACTTAGTGAATAAGTCATCAATAGGGATGGGATTAAAGTCCATCTAATCCTCTAGTTGTGAGATACCCAATTCCCTTCTAATACAACGTTAGAAGCTTGAATTCAATGTGGAAATCTCACAGATGGAGATTGGAGCACATGTTATTATGTTTCCCAAGGTATGTGTTCAAGACCTGCAAGTGATAGTTAGGTTGAAGAATATCTTCTTAATAGTTCTTTTGAAAAATTGCAAATGCAGGTGCAAGACTAAAAGAACTACCTATGTGAACATGAAGTTTTGCCGCTTCAAGAAGCTAGGACTTGGCTTTCTATATGTTCATTAATGGATAGGGACACATGGCTTATAATAGTGTCAGGAATAAACTTTAGAGAGTTGTAAGAAACTTATGTGTATAGTATCTTCAGGTATTCATATGAGTTGACGGGTTCAATCGTTAGGACACCCCGATTCTCGAGTATTTGAAATGTGTATTATACTAAGATGAAAATTCAATCGCAAGACATTTTCATTTATGCATTCGTTTGTTTCGTTATGTTTATTATATATTCATATGATTAGTAAATCGAGGATTACACTAAAATGGGGGGAAATGTTGGTGATTTTAGTGTCATCAACGATTTTATGTAATTGTGATTTACTAGAGACCAATGCGATTTCATATTCTGCTCGGATACGAGTAATGGAAAGTGTGGAGTACACACTCGTTTGAGTTAATATGTTTTCGACCACGATAAAGAAGCAGGGGTCAAGGGGGCTGCGCCCCCTTGCGGGGTCAAGGGGCAGCGCCCCTTGTTGGGGTCCCGCTCCCAACAGAGCGGGCGGGGGTCCCGCTCCAAACAGGAGTTGCTCGGCCGAGCACTTCCTTAACTCGGCCGAGCATGATTTTCACAGATTACAGAAGCCACGGAAAAAGGCCTGCTCGGCCGAGCACATTTCCTTGACTCGGCCGAGCAGACACTGAATCAGTGAAAAGGTGCCTTTTCTGTTGACAGTCATGACTGTTGTGAATGTAACCATTGTCTCTCTTCTGCTCCAGACGAAAATCTGTTTATAAACAGATTATTTGGACTCAAATTAACATAGAAAAACACACAAATTCTCCAAGTTTTGATCTGATCTCTTTGCCTAGAATCAGATTGCTTGATTGTCTTATCCCATACAAAGATTTCGTGTAACCTAGGCATAAAGGGTCGAAATACTTTGTTCGGAAAGTGAACATACACAATTCAATCATTATCCAAGATTATCAACAAACCCTATTTCCCCAACAACACACACATATATATATATATATATTGACTCGTTTGCTGCATGAGCATATCTGTGTGAGTGTGTGAGAGATATGGAGAGATATTTCAACGACATCAGATTCTGCACATGCAGTTCAGTGGGTATTAATTATCACTTGTGTTTAATATTAAGTTATGGCTTAAGTGCTACTGTTATTTCAAATGATTCGGATAGATGTGACCGCATCTCGAGGGTGAGATCTGCTCTTATAACTTCATTGATGATGGTTTAATTTTGCTTTCTTTGGTTGTCTTCTTTTTTCACTAGTGCTACGCACGGAAATTTGTTTACAATTTGTCGTTTATTTAGTTATGCAAATAGAGTATATTTTATTATGATTAAAGAAAAATAATTTTTAACTATCTCAAAAATACAACTAAAAAAGAAGACATGTAAATAATCAATTACATTGTAATTTTCTTTTTATTTTGGGGGGATAAATTAAAGAGTAAATCATTTTCTAACTTTGGATTTATAATCAAGATTAAATGTTTTTTGTGACTTTTCCTTTGTTTGCAGGATTAGAGTTGCATCAACATAAACTTTTTAATTTATTAGTTAAACAAAATAAATTATTTGAAGACTTTTCATTTGTTTTAAGTAACAAATCAAAAATTTATTTTTTGTGACTTTACATTTCAAATTATGACTTTTCATTTTTATACGGGAGAAGTTAAAGTCAATTTATCATAATTATTTTTAATATATTAAATTTTATTGAGACTCTTCATATTTTTGTAACCATTGCACTTAAACGAATGCATATAATGATATATGGAAAAAATCTTAGGTACAAAATTATTTGAATGTAAAATTTTAAAAAATCATTCATTTTAGTATAAACAGGACGTTCAATTTGGAATGAAGAGAGTAACAATTATGATTTACTAATATTATTAATAGTAATAGTTAATTTTTTTTAAAAAATAATAATTATTAACTTATATAATAACTATTATAATTAACTAATATTGTTAATAGTAAAAGTTAATATATATAGTAACTATTGTAATTAACTATTATTGTCAATAGTAAAAGTTAATATATATAGTAACTATTATTGTCAATAGTAAAAGTTCATATCATGTTGTTGATTCTGCATAAATATTCTACCTTACAGTCATCCTGCTTTACCTTGTTAGAGCTGAATGGAAATGCACGTTGAAAAGTGGGATCATGTAGTCATGTAATTGTGGCTTCAAGATGAAATGGTTAATAAGTTTGCTTGTTGTTGCAGTTTAAAAATTTGTGCAATGAGTTTGTAATCTTGAGACGGATGAAGTAGTTTCTTACTTTCCCATTTTACCCCTTTCAAACTCATCTTTTATTATGTTAATAAATAGTGGATGGAGTATCATTCTAGAGTGAACTGCTCCTTTCCAAAAACAAACGCTCATTTTTTTTCTTGCGCACCGATCAGTAAGTAACAAGCTTTAGAGAGAAAGTGGCATGATACTATGGTAGTTGGCGCTAAAATAGGGCAATAGTTTTGCCACCAATACATGTTTGGTTTCTACTTTACCCCTAATGCTATCAAAAAATAGCAATTGATTACTCGTTCCGTTTCAAAATCAATGTGTTATTATTTTGCTCTTGATCAAGCGTAAAATTCAATATTTATTTTGAGAAAGCATAACTTTAACCAATTCTTTGGAAGCTTCATAAATCATTGCCAAGTAATTGGGTTGTCCTAATCATAGCTTTAGAAAAAAACAAGGAAATGATACAATTAACAAACTTTTTTATGATTTAATTTCTACTTGTCACTGTAACGTGATAATAATCATCTATTACAAGGAACTCTAGGTGCTTGGAATCTTTAGAATGTCCTCTTCTTTTACTTGACCTAAACAACTTCCTTCCTTCAAAATCCACTGCCTAGGATGGTTTGAAACGGTTGGAGCGAGAGTTCACCATTTACCCAAAAGGGCTACGTGCCCTAATCACCACCGCTCGCTACCGCAATTACAGGTTGTTATCTAGGTCCTTGATTATTTACCAAAACCAACCCAACATTGTTACTGCAAAATTTAATCCAATTGCTAAAGCAAGAACATCCACCAAAAAGATGAACCAGTTCTCCTTGTAAGTTGCCAACACACACAAACACACACTATTACTCTACTTGGAATATATGCATGTACACTACAACTATTCACATACAATTTTTCGTTGCTGTGAGAACTTCAATCAAACCCAATTCGCTCGAGCTTTACACTTATTTTCATCTGCAGGTTCAGCAATGGACTAGAATTGGCTAGTTTGGTAGCCAACTCAGAGTTTCTTTATAGTTCTTGGGATGCTATTTTGAAGAAGACCTCTTCTCCTTTCTCTGTTACTCCATATGCTAATGGCACAATTATATCTTTTGTGGTGTCACCCATTTCTGCAGACCAACATCTTCAAGGAGAGGGTAAAGATTTAGTTTCATCAGCAGTTCTCAAAAATCATTTCCCTGTGTTTGACTTCATTTCCACCAAAGTCAACCCTTCTTTCTCCGTTAACAAAGCTGCAATCACCTTTTATGAAACTGTCCATGACCAGTTCTCTACCTTGGAGGTAAACGATCATGTTATTCATCTCCATAAGTATTTCATTTCCCAAAAAAAAAAAAAAAAACTTAGACACCTATTTTAGTTACTCCCCTCCGTCCCAAAATGAATGGTCCTTTTTTTGTGTGATCAAGAACAAATACAGACCAAGACCAGATCAAAAATGATGTTTACATGATCACTTTAAATCAAGTCTGATGTTCATGTGGTCTATTGCAGATTGACATCTACAAGCCGGTGATAATAACAGGACATTCTTTAAATGGCTCTGTCGCGTCCCTCTTCACGTTATGGCTTCTAGACAAAGCTTACTCAAAGAAGCAAAAGGTTGAGAAAGGAGCAACCCAAACCCCCAATTTGCCTAACTTTCGGTTCACCCCTTCTTGGTGATGAGGCCTTTCAGCAAGCCATACAAGAACGCCCATCCTGGAATTCTTGCTTTCTTAATATAGTCTCAACGCAAGATCCTATCCCTAGATTATTCATCTCAACTTCCCATACCAATAGTTGTTATTTTCCCTTCGGCACATTCCTCTTTTGCTCACAATCAAGCTGTGCTTGTTTTGAGGATCCCCAATCTATTTTGGAAGTATTGATTGCAATCAACTCAAGTACCGAAGGAAATGTAAACAATATTGACTATGGAGAGGTTTTGGATTCACTTAGGAGGAAGGAAATGTTTAGAGGAAGATCTGAGATGGGGGAATCCATTCTCAACCCACTAAAAACCGGAATTACCTTACAACTAGAAGCGATTGGAATCCTAAAACTGCAAGTAAGTTACTCCCTCCGTCCCATAATAAGGGTTACTAAAATTGAATGTGTGGGAATTAAGGAAAAGTAAATATAATATTAATAATGGAGTAGGTGTTGTGAGTATGAAAAATAAAGTATAAAGTATGGGGTAAAAATAGTAAGTGGATTGTTGTTGTGAGTGGCAAGTGGATCCCATCAAATAAAAAGTACATAACAAGCCATGAAAAGGAAATAAGTAACCTTTATTATGGGACGGAGGGAGTATGTCTTTGGGCTCTCTCAAAGTTATTTTGAGAAAATTGACTATTTAAGATGTTATATTGAATTTCAGGAGCAACAACAGCAGAGCAACGACATGGAAAATCTCATCGCGGACATCGAGGAAAGGTTAGGAAATTCTCTAAAATTACAGAGGAATTCTTACAATATCATAAAGAAGTTGAGCGACATAAAAGTAAACATGACATACATGGAGTGGTACAAGAAGGGGAGTGAGGAGGGTATGGGAGGTTACTATGATTGCTACAAAAACCCGAGAGGGCCAGGTGAAACTAGTTGCCAGCAAGAAATTGTCAGGCACCAAAGAACACTCACAAAATACTGGAAAGATTTAGTTGAGAAAGCTGATTTGATACCACAAAAGGGGAGTGTGAACTTTGGGACGTGGTGGCTTTATGCAGGGACGAATTATAGAAGGATGGTGGAGCCACTTGACATAGCTTACTACTACAAGAAAGGGGAGAGAGATTATATTAACAAAGGAAGGTCTATGCATTACAAGCTGTTGGAGGAATGGATGGAAGATTATAAGAAAGAGGAGCAGATAACAAACGAAGACAGGAATAAGGCTTGTAGTATGACTGAGGATTCTTGCTTCTGGGCTCGTGTGGAGGAGGCTATGATATCATGCAGAGAGCTGAAGGAGAGAGATGTCGTTGTGGAACAGAAAATGCTTTTATTGAATAGGTTGTCTGAGTTTGAAACTTACGTAGCGGATTCGGTAATGAATTTTTCGGTAGGGACGGAGATATTCTTGGAGAAGAGTAGCTACATGAAGTGGTGGAGAGAGTATGATGAGATGATGGGAGTTTCGTATAATTCCCGGTTGACTGATTATATGAGGAATCCAGGTCGGAGATATGTTTAGATTCAGCATTTGTTTAGGAGCATGGCTGATAGAACAATCTAAAACTGAACGTAATTGTGTTTTTTTCTTTTTAGAGGTGGGTGTGGGAATAATGAAAGTGTATGTGTAATACAGTGTTTAAAAGTGCTAAAAATATAAAAGAGGTTTAAGATGCTGAAAATACGAGGATAATTAAAACCAAAACATAAGCAATTGGTTTTTGATAGTATAGTACTATCAAAAACTTTGCCACAGAAAAGGGGATGGAAATCGTTTTTCCTAACAGCAGATTGGCATCAAGATTGTAAAACAACAGACATCTGGTGAGTGTATGTGCACATTCTAATCTCTTGCTAATTAATGTGGAGTTATCCCAGTTACCCCCTACAGTCCACAGATGTTTTGACATGGATAAATATGTTTGATAGTAGCAGAATTTCTCAAATGAACAAATGAATTGTGGTTGTTATTACTAAATTACTTACAGGACGCTTTTCATCTGATCAGCAAGTTGCAAGGCTAGCAGTCTTCAGAATTTATCTTCTTGACCTATGATTTCATTCATGAGAAGCCCTGTTGTAGTGTTAGTTGCAGAGGTTATGGCATTGGACAACTTTAACTAATACATGCTGCAGGAACGTGAATGTTATTGATGTTAATGAGCTAGATATTACCTGGTTGAGCATTAGGGTCGTGTCTGATTTCTGACAATCGTAAGATTTAATCTACATGTTGTGTACAACTCCCGCACCCTGCGATAGGACGAATGGGCTTTTGACAATAAAGCTTAACTTCCAACAGAGCCTTACAATCACTAGCAAGAAACAAACTCGGACAACAAAATTTGAGCCACTAACAATCACAATGGAGAGGATATTTGGCTGGTTCACGGAATGCACAAGAAGTGTTTGTAGCATCATTACTTGGAACACAAGCTCTGATAGTTGAATTAACAGTCCAATTCCAATTCAACCACCAGAAACCAAAAGACAACAGTAGCAGATATCACCCAAAAGGGAAAACAAAGAAAGATCTTCCAAACCACAACTAATGTAACCAAAATTACAAACACTCCAAATGTGCAGTCTTTAAAACCTAAAATGTATCATTGTGATCAAAAGAACACGAAAATCATCTCAATTGATCATTTGATGGTTCCGCTACACAAACATGTCCGAACTCTCGCTCAAAATCTTTATTTACACTTTTTACCACAATTCACGCATCACTTTGTTCATGCACAAATAAGTAAAGCGCGCAGAAAACAAACCTAACAACCTAAGCATCAACATATAATCACAAAACCATGCATGCCCTGCCCACAAATAGTAACTCGGTTTACTTGACATTAGCATCCGAGTTCAAACCTTGACTGAGTCACCTCCCCTGAGTTAAGCAACGCCTCCCAATCCACCACCTCTTCCTCCTCCTCGAACCTCCTTGTCAATACCTCCAATATTCTCCGAGCCTTTTGCCTCGATCGATCACTCCCCATTTCCTCTGCCTTTTTTAACACCTCCTCCGCTCCGGCCTCCTTTGCCAACCCTTTAAACCTCATCCCACCATGGCTCAGGCCATACAAAGTAGCAACACATGTCTCCCGAGTCGACTCTGAGTCAAACTCGTTCCGACTCAGCATACCAATAAAACACTCCACTGCACCGGCATCAAGCATTGCCGTACGGCCTTCAACACTCCCAGCCAAATTGCACAGAATCAACATGATCCGACCCGTCATTTGATCCGATTTTACCATCCCAAATAGCACTTGAACCGACCCGAGTTTAACAAGTTTGGCCCGGTTGCTCTGAACGAGGGAGAGGTGGTAGAGAGCGAGAGCCGAGTCATGGCGGGCCTGTTCAGATTCCGATCGAAGCGCGTGGAGAAGTGGAGGCAACGCGCCAAGGACACCAATGGCGGTCTTGTTCTGATCATCAAGCGCCAAACTAAACAGAGCACCGGTGGCATGGCCCTGCGCCTCAGGGAACCCCCCTCTCAAGACGTCAATCAACGGCGGGATGATCCCGGACCTCACGATCATAACCTTGTTTTTATTCTCTAGTGAGAGGTTGACCAATGAGGCGACGGAGTTCACCTGAACGGATGAGTATCTAGAGGTGATTAATGATCGGAGGGCAGATAGCAATCGAGGAGTACATAGCCGGAGCCGATTGTCCTCTCCGGTTCGGGTGATTTTTCTCAAAGTAATGACAGCTTCTTCCTGGTCAAACACTTGAGAACTTTTCAATTTAAGAATAATTTCATCATCTTCAGGAAATTTGTTAGGGTTGGTAGGAATTTCAATCTCGGAGGACAAAGACGAGGAGGAGTAACAAAAGGGTATAGTAGTTAAAGAACGAGGAGTGGCCGGAGAGACGGACTCTTCCGACGTAGACGATAGATTACGAGTCAAGTCGGGAAGCCGTGTATTGTGGGATGGCTTGAGTGAGTGGACAAGCTTCAAAGCAGTGGGGAAATCGAGGGGAAGGGGAAGTGGGAGGAGTGAAGCTTGGCACCAATTGATAATGGTGGATTTGAGGGCGAGGTTAGGAATAATGGTGGTGAAATCGGGAGTGGAACCGTCGGGAAGGAGGGGGAGGAAAGGGAGAGACAAGCAAGCTTGAACGGAGTTACGCTCGAAGGTGTGGCCGGAAGAGACGATGACAGGGTCGGCCATTAGAGAACCGGAAATGGGGCAAACAAATTCATGAGGGGGTTGTTGTTGTGTCTTGAGATTACAGTGGAGAGAAATCTTCCATCTATGCTTTCCACTGCCCATGATAACAACAATGGCGATTAATTGATTGATGAATAATTTGTGGGTTAGAGAATGAAAGGTATTGATTGAAGAAGGAATAGAGGGTGGGGGTTGAAGGTGGAGTGAGCTGAGGAGAAAGAAAGGAACATATTGATAATGTTGAGGTGAAGATGGACAGAAATGGGTGAGATGGTAACCATGGAAATGGTGTCAAAGAGGGAAAGTAGACCAATAGCGCGATCAAGGAAGGTGGGCTCCAGTTTCACCACCAAGCCGGATTTGAGGGATCTGTGCATGGTAAAACATACTAATCCATAATTATAATAGTTCATTTATTAAATTTTTTATCTACTCCTTCCGTCACATTTTAAGAATCAAAATCCTAAAATGGAAAGTAGGTTTTACATGTCATACTCACAACAATTATCTACTAACTCTTCTCTAACTCACTTTCTCTCTCCTACCCAACTATCAACACTCACAACATATCACATTTTCTTTAATTCTTGAACTCACCCATTTTTTGACTCTTAAAATAGGATGGAGGTATTATCCATTTATATAATAAATTTTTATATATGTATATGTAAATTCACATATTTATGAAAACATTGCTTTTAAACAAAAAATCTTTTGCTATTACAAACGAATTTTGAGAAATACTCCCTCTGTCCAAGTTTAAGGTTTTTACTTTCCTTTTTGGTATGTCTCAGTTTAAGGTTCTTAGTTGATTTATTCCTTAAATGGCAAATGATAAATAGTGTTTTGGACATCCATATCATCATAAAGTTCATATATAACAAAAAACTCATCACTTACCCATCTACTTTCCACCCACTTGTTTTATAAGTGGACAATTATATCCTCCACACACTACTTTCTTGACTCAAATTTTCATTAGTTTCTTAATAAGCAGGGAGTAGTTTTAAGTTAAGTGAATTTTTGAACAACAAACAAATTACTTAAATGGCAAATGATGAATAGTTGCACTCTCCGTCTCAGAGTATATGCCCACCCTTCCATTTACACTAAGATTAAGGAATGGTGTAAGTGATGGAAGTGTTGTGAGTATGAAAAAGTGAGGTAGGAGATAGAAGGTGAGGTAGAGAATAGTAAGTTAATTAGTGTTGCGAGTATAAATGTAAAGTAAGAGAGAAAATGAGTGGGAGGAATAGCAAAGATTTTTTTATCATTTTAAAAAGTAAACATAAACTCTGAGACGGACTAAAAAAAAAAGGTGCACATATACTCTGAAACGAAACGAGTAGTTAAAATTTGTTTTAATAGTAATAAGAAAAAAACAATCGGAAACAGAAAGAGTACTACTCCCTCCGGTCCAAAATAACTGTCACTTTTGAGTCAAAATTTTGGTCCAAAATAACTGTCACTTTTGAGCTAAATGTCCTTCTTACCCTTACCTTGAAACTTGTTTTGCTTTATTAATTGTCTTTGTTATGAGATATTAGTGTAGTAATTATGCATATTTAATAGGGGTAAAGTTGACACTTTTATCACTAAATCATGATATTAATTGCTTTCCTTAAGAATTGTGCAAAAGCAAAAAAAGACAGTTATTTTGGACCGGATGGAGTAATAAATTAATGGGTAAAGTGATGATAGAATAAAGAGCAATTAGTTATTGAAAGGAGGGAAAATGAAAAAAGGTTTGGGGTTTTGAGTATTTTGACCACTTTGCATTGAAGTTGGCAGGAAGTCAGCAGCAAGAAGAGCACTCATGTGTGTTGATTATTGCTAATTTGGCTATTTGCTTTGCTTACTTCCTAAGATTTCTTAACCATTGATCACATGTTTTTGAATTTTATATTATACTCCTACGTAGCTACGCTGGATATGCAGTCTTCTTCAACAGATCGAGTTAACTTTCCTTCTCTATTTTTTTTTTCTTTTCTTTTTGTTGTTGTACTTGTATAGATTTCAACTCTAGAAAACCTTCAAAAATCAAAGTCTTACTTAAAACCATCAAAGCTGAACCCTTTATCCCAAATCCCCCAAACTCTAAACACCATCCTAAACCTTGTTGACGGAACATCTCGGAGTCTTGATTCTTGGAATGAAAAGACTCTAAAGGAATATCTCAACAAATACAAACTCAGCTCTAAACAAGTTTTAATCACTGACGGATCTTGGAAAAAGAATGCCAGATGGGCAGGCCTAGGATGGGAATTATGAGAATAAAGGGCATAATCGCCACCGGAAGTAGCTCATGCAAAGCAACCTCCACCATTCAAACTGAATGTCTTGCTATCTGGAAAGGCGTAGAATGGGCGGTTCTTAACAACTACGTCAACATTCTTATCCTTACATACTCATCACAGGCTCGGGACTACATTCAAGATCAAAGGAACCGCGATTTCTCCATAGAACCGATTATCTCTGATATCATATTGTTTAAATCTTTATGTAATAGCTTTAGTATAAACAAAGTAGATAGAAATGTAGTTAAATTCGCGCACAATAATGCGACTTATGCTCAAAAATTGTATCACCACTTTATAGGCACTGAGCCTATTTTCTTAATAGCATAATTTATTTGTGTTTAGATAAAAAAAAAATAAAAAAAATCTTACTCCCGATTATATTTTCACCTTTCCTTTTTAGTTTGTTCCAGAGTACTGTATGTATTTACTTTTTAAAATAGCAAAGAATTTTTACTATTCTTCCCGCTCATTTTTTCTCTTACTTATTTTTATACTCACAACACCAATCAACTTACTATTCACTCCCACTCATTCTCTCTCCTACTTTACTTTTATACTCACAACAATTACTTCACTTCCACCGTTTCTAATCTTCATAGCATGAAAGGGCGAGTATATACTCTTAACATAAAGTGAGTACTCCCTCTCCCTCTGTTCCTAAACGAGTGTCCATTTTTAGAAAATCTTTGTCTCAAAATGAGTGTTCATTTTGATCATAACTTTGTCCCTAAATGTTTTTTTCCAAATTTTTTTCCACCGGTCTCTTTATACTTGCGAAAACTAAATATTTGTAAAGAGGATTACAAGATTATACTCCTTCTGTCCCACCACAAGCGAGACTTTTTTCCCTTTTAAGTCGTCCCACTAAAAGTGAGACTGCCCAAAATGGAAATGTTTCAACCCCACTCATTCCCTCTATTAATTTTCCACCATTAAATTTATTCAACCAACACTACTATTTATCACACTCATTCTTTCTCTTCATTTTTCACCACTCAATTTATCCAACTAACACTACTATTTACTCCACTAATTCTCTCTCTTCATTTTCTACCACACATTTATTAGTTTGTCTTAATTAGTGTGCAAACCTCTCTAGTCCTACTTGTGCTGACACAGAGGGAGAATATGAATTTTGCCACCAAATTGTACAAAACATTACATCCCTTAAAATAAATTTTGGACACTCATTTAGAGACAGAGATAGTACTCCATCCGTCTCATACTTATCGCTACTTATTCTTGTCTCAATTTCCTTATATTTCGTGGGAAATGTATCCTTTCCTCTCATTTGAAATTATAAAATTTACTACTCCCTCCGTCTCATATTTATCGCTACTTATTTCCATTTTAGGTATCCCATACTTATTGCTAGTTTTTCAAAATGTTCACTTTTCTCTCGCTTATCCATTCAGAACAACTATACACTAACTTATTTTCTCCCCTACCCACTCACAATACATACTTTTCAAACATATTTTCTTAATCCTCTTGCACTCTCATTTGGTAGCAATAAGTATGAGATGGAATGAGTATTTAACACTCTTATTAAAAATTATAAAATGTATAAATAGATATTTTAATAATTTTGTATTAGCGGAATCCATTTTTCTTAATCACCAACCAACCCACATATTATTTTATACCTCATTTTCTATCATCTACCCAAATATCTATACTCCTAGCTTATATTTATCTCTTTTTTTCTTAATTCATGCACATTGAAGAATGAGCTAGACCGGGCCATTTCTCAAGAACAATAGCTAAGACCATCTTTATTGGCAATCTTCAACCAAGATTGTAGGAAGAAGACAAAACATTTTGCAAAAAAAAAAAAAAAAAAAAAAAAGAGAGATTGACGATCCGTTCGGTGAACCGAACGGGATCTCAATCTTGATTGAGCAAAAGATGCCAAGTTGGTGGGACACTTGGCATTTGTTTGTTGGTTGTTTTTTTTTTTTTTTTTTTTTTTAAAGCAATCCATTACAATAATACTCCTTCCGTCCCAGAAAGATAGTCCACTTTTTTTCGTTGTTACTACGAGGGAACTTTGAGCAGTTATAAATGCTACTTTTTTTCCGTCCCAAAAATTTCATTAGAATAATTAAAAGTAGCCTTGATTATTACTCAAAGTTCATTCGTAAAACCCATGTATTTGTAACGAGTGAAATGAAATTTTATTTGTTTATTTGGAATTTTATTTTCGTCATGTATTTGTAACGAGTGAAATGGAATTTTAAGTATAATTTAAATTTTATATGTTTATTTATTTTCGTCATGTATAGCTATTATAAGATAAAAGAATAATAAAAATTGAATTTGAAAATACATTTTATAAAAGAAATAAAGAAAAATGAGAGTTAATTTGGGTTGGGTTGGATTGACTTAGATTGTGAATAAAAGATGAAAATAGAAAAAGTTGATTGAGGTTGTAGATTGTGTAGGTGGAGGAGGAAAAAATAGTATTTTATTTGTAGATTGGGTTGAGTGAGATTGCTGATAAAGATGGTCTAAAGGCCCTAAAACTATAAATTTGATCTGGAACATTTTTTTAATTCCGATACATGACGGTTTTTTGCAATTTAAAATGAGATGAGAAGAGTACCCCTTTTAAGCTTCTATTTTTTCTTTTCGACACGTTCCGGTTTTTTTTCAGTTTGCTTCAAACTATAAATGACAGTTTATCAAGTGTTTTGGACAACTTTATCCTTATAAAATTCTTAGAATACAAAAAAAACAAAACAAAAAAAGACTACATAATTTACCTACTTTTCACTTACATAAATTGTGAATAATATTTTGAAAATAATGTCCCTAACCCATTACAATTGTTGACCCATTTTGCATTAATTACTTAATAAACGTGTAAAGTCAAACTGAAAATTTTAAACTAAGATAAAGATCACCAACAATAATTAACATGTAAAATATTCATAGATACTACATTCGTCCTAAAATAAATGTGTAAATTTATTCGTAAAACAAACAAACGGTTTTTCCCAGATATCTAGTTTCTCCACCAAAATCTAACAAATAAGTATATCATCAACTGGCACAATGAAATCCACAGTAAGAGTGAAGGAAATAGAATAATGAGGCTATGATCAACGTGCAAATTAGTAAAATTAAAAGACATAATTAACATTACTACAAAACTAGTCGTAGATATAAATAAATAAAAAGAAGGAATTAAACACAAGAAATCAAAATGGCTTTTGAAAAAAGGGGGTTGATTTAGACAACTAATGTTTGGATATTGACCACTGGCACCCACTCACCATGTAATTGGTCGTTTCTGCCTGTAATTCTCTATCGCTTTTCCCATAGGTGGGGCCCAACCCACCATGGCATTCACACTGTACAAATTTTTTATAACTGGAAAAGGCCTCCATGCAATGGTTAACATCAAACAAAAATGTTACCAACTCTCTCCTAAAAAAAATGATATTCTCTCCGTCTCAAAATACTTGTAGTTTTAGCACTTTACACACATACTGTATTGTATTAAGAAAAGCAATCAATAAATATCAAATAGACTAAATTATCCTTTGAATAATTCAACTACCAAGGCAATTAAATGATCTTACAATGACAACTACTTATCATAAATAAAGACAGTTTAAGTAAAATGTGCCAAAGTTGTATGGAAAATTGTGAAACTGCATGTATTTTGAGACGGATGGAGTAATTCCTTTTCCTTCGTGTCTTCAAAATTTACTTCTATTTTTTTTTAACTATTTTTAAAAGTAATGTGTTAAAATGATTGAATTATTAAATTTAATTTTGTAATGAATATATTTAGTAATACATGGTTGCTACATAAAAATTAGTGAAAGTAATAACTGGATCTTACTAGTGGTGATGAAAATAACAATAGATTAATAATATGCTTGAATAGTCAAACGGAACTATCATTATTATGAGAGGAAGGAGTAATTATAATTCTTATATCAATTATTACTCCCTGTCTCTAAATGAGTGTCCAATTTCAGGAAATTTTTGTCCCAAAATGAGTGTCCATTTTGATCATAACTTTGTCCCTAAATGTTTTTTTTCGAAAAAAATTTCACCGGTCTTTTTATACTTGCAAAAACTAAATGTTTGTAAAGAGAATTACATGATTATATATGAATTTTGCCACCAAATTATACAAGAAGTTATGTCCCTTAAAATAAAATTTGGACACTCATTTAGGGACGGAGAGAGTATTACTAGGTTTTGAAAAATTATTAAGATGCATGGGATGTCTAAAAGTGGCCCGTCCTTGCCCATAAATAATGTAATGTAATGTAATGCTATGGGTTTAAAGAGGGGAATAAAAATAATTGAAGTTTGCATTTATGCTTTGATAAACAAATTCACTTTATAAAAAGAAAAAGAAAAGAGAATCCCTTGCCTTTACAAATTGGCATCCTCCATCTTTTTGTTTTTGCTACCCGCAGGGTGTACACGTTGTTATGGAGAGAACTAAGTTTTATTCAGCCATTTGCTTTCATTTCTTCCTACTTTCACCAAGTATTTCCGGGACGCTGCCAGTGTGGGGGTGAAGGACCTAAATTATTCTCTGTTTTGGGGTCAACCACTATATTCATGCAACCCACCAACATCATAACTTATCCCCATGCTCGCTCCACGTAGAAAAGGTTCATAATTCGCCACATAGCTAAGTCGTGTGTAACTCACCCCAAGTTGTTCTAAATTAGCCACATAGCTAAGTCGTGTGTTCGTTACCGCCCACTGAAATCAAATGCGTTGAGCGAGCTGGTCCACTCAAAAATTATAGATATTGGTGCTCAATAGTAACGAGTGACCATCTATTATTGCAATTAAAGTCATATCTTAGTTATGTAGATCTGTGATCAATTTGGGGTATCACATGTATGTCCGAGATAACTCACTGCAATTTACTCCGTTCGTATAAAAATTGATCTTTTCATTTGTCATTTCTTACTATTCAACAAAAAAATAAAAAAAAGATAAAATCTATTTCTATACTTTGGGTTTAAAGTGTAGAAAAAGACAGAGCTAGTGAATGAAGCAACTCATTTTTTATTTTGAGATGGGAGTATTTTCTTCTTCGATGTGAGCTAAATCAAATGCAAGCCCAAATTCAAATTTGTACCTATCATGGTAGTACTTGGGCAGTGTATGACAATTGATAAACAACCCACTGACAGAGACTCGACCGGACACTCATCTACGAGATCCAGCTAGTTTTTGTTATTGGGCTTTCATATGTAATGAGTTAACATTTAAAATACTCACTTCGTCACATTTTAAACTTTAAAAATTTCCATTATTTTTTGTGTTCATTTTAAGCTTCAAAACCTATTATTATTATTATTATTATTATTATTATTATTTTAATTTGTGGGCCCCATTTAAATTGGGGCGGTATATAATGGCCCAAAACTGACAACCATCTCATCTGCTTCTCAAGATCATTCCAGAACTTTGAATGGAAGGCCGCCTTTCTATAACCGTGTGGCTTGTGGGACCCTTCAAAATTAGCGTTTCCCCTTTTTTCTTATCTTTCTATTTTATACATGTATTTATGTACTCATTGTTTAATTTATTTCCCTTTCCTCCGTGGAGAAGGAACAAGCAAGAGGCCAAATTGCACCAAGTTTTAGCTTCTTCTCCAAGACAAAAAGGAAAAAAGGAAACCCTATATATACGTCAAACAACCTACAGGCCCTTCCTCCAGATATCATATCAAAACTTTTCAGTCTACCAAAATTCTTAGCCCTCTGCAATTATATTTCAGAAAGATAAATCAATTCCCGGTATCAGATCAATTATCATAACCATGGGAGGAGGAACAGAGGCTTTTCCAGATTTGGGTATGCATTGCCAGCTCCCCGATTGCCATCAGCTCGATTTCCTCCCCTTCAAATGCGATGGTTGTCGTAAGGTCATTCTTCAATCCAAACCCTCCCCAGTCCCCCAACCCTTTTTTTCATCAAGTTTCTGAAAAAAATATACTGTAATAATCTAAAATTGATTTTTGTTTATGTCTCACAGGTCTTCTGCGTGGAACACAGATCCTTTAAATCTCATGAATGTCCGAAATCCGACCACAACAGCAGAAAGGTGGTGGTCTGCGAAACATGTTCCATCTCAATTGAAATAACTAACCGTCAAGGAGAAGACGAGAAGGCGATCCTAAAGAGGCACGAGGAATCTGGAGATTGCGATCCAAAGAAAAAGAAGAAGCCTACCTGTGCTGTTAAGAGGTGCAAGGAGATTCTGACGTTTTCAAATACCAGCACCTGCAAATCATGTCAGGTCAAGGTCTGTCTCAAGCACCGATTCCCAGCTGATCATGCCTGCACAAGCAAATTGTCATCGCCTTCATCTGCCCGAGTGGGCAGGGAGGCCAACAAGTTTTTGGCCGCCTTGGCATCTAGGAATGGTCAAGATTGTACAAAGAAGGGTCGTGTTTCTTCATCTTCCTCTACCAATCCTTCTGTTAAAGCTTATTGAGATTGTAATTCATGCTAGCTCTCCTTTTGTAAGCTTATTATTGAGATTGTAATGCATTGTCCTTTTACTCATTTTAATAGTCAAGCCTAGCTGTTTAACTTCATATTTATCACACACAAAAAAAAAGAAGCAGAAAACCACGGCTCCAAGTTATTCAACTCCTTAAAAGGTCCTTAAATTCCCCAAGTTAATGGAAGTTTTGGCTATCTTGCATATAAAGGAAACCAAACGACTCCTTTTATAGATTGTGCGCTAATCCTTCCCTCGTATGTTTATGGTTACATAAAAGCACCTAACGGTTGTTAAAAAAAAAAAAAAAAGCACCTAACAGAACTATCTACCCACTTCCAACCCTCCAACTTAGGCAAACTGCGGTATATCATTATCTAGTAGAAGCCAATTGACAAGATGATCGACGAAGACAGACAAATGCATGAGCAAGTCGAAAAATAAAACATGGAAGGCATGAAATATGAAGCAAGAGTGTGTTACTGATTAAGATACAAAATATACATACGGTCAACTATGCGTCAAAAAAGCGAAGATGCTACGCTAGAGCACTACATATTGGCAGTTGATTCTTTAATTTCTTCCAAGGTGATAGTCTGCATAAGAAAGACAGTATAACATGTTACAAGACGACAGTAGAAATCCAAAAAAATATTCTGTAGTATAAAAGAACACTTAGAAAATTATTATCTTTCTAGAAGACTTTTTACAGGTTCAAAATTACTCCACGGTTCAACTATGAAGTCCAAGTAATTAAGAGAGGCATTGATCCCCTTCAAGATTAATTGAAACAAAATGGATATGGTATCATATACTCCCTCTGTCCCGAAATGATCTTCCTACTTTTTTTTTGTAGTTACTACGAAAGTACTTTGAGCAAGAATTATACGTTAAGAGCCCGTTTGGTTGTCAGTCTACACAGCGAATAATTCTTCACGGGATAATTAAGATGAGTAAGTAGACGTTTGTTAGGAAATAACGTACACATACTATCAATTTAAAACAAATAAGGGTAGCGAACTATCACTCCTACATTTCGGCATAGTTATGAATATGATAAGGGGTATTGTTGGAAGTTAATAATAATATACAGAATATTACTACCTCTGTCCCTAAATGAGTGTCCAAATTTCATTTTAAGGGACACTGAAAATCTCAACTTTGTTGTACAATTTGGTAGCAAAGATTCATATATAATCTTGTAATCTCCTTTCCAAACATTTAGTTTTGCACGTATAAAGAAACCGGTGAAAATTTTTTCAAAAAAACACATTTAGGGACAAAGTTATGTTAAAAAAAGGCACTCATTTTGGGACAAAGATTTCTTGAAAATGGACACTCATTTAGGGACAGAGGGAGTATTTTTTTTTTTTACCAAAGGATGAATTAAGCTAAGATGGGATTAAAGCTTTTTAATCCTGCTCTCGTACCAAACACAATATTACTGTTAAACTAAGGATTATTATCATCCAGGATTAATAGTGAAGGGATTAATAACCCCTTCACTAATAATACTACCAATCCTTATCCAACAGCCAAACAAGCCTTAAGTTAATTATCTTACTGAACATTTGAAAATTATTACTGATAGTTTCTATAATGGTGTATCAATAACAAGTTTCAAATTTTCATTAGTATAATTACAATAACTTAAATTATTGCTCAAAGTACCTTTGTAGTAACTTAAATTATCTTTGGGTCTGTTTGCCTTGCTTTAGGGTTGGCTTTTTTTGTAATGATTGAAGTGTGTGTGTGTGTGCGCGCGTGTGCGAGTGAGAGAGATGGTGGAACCAAAAAGAGACCACAAACGTAAACCACAACATTACTAGGTGAACACAGTTAACGAGGTATGGAGTATGTAAGTGGTGTGTGGAAGAAACACTTTTCATTCCAGGTTAACTTGAACAAAAGCAATTCTCATAGATGAACTTAAGGTGATCCTCATGCTTCCTCTACACATGTTACTAGGAAGAAGCTAAGAGGAGGAGATGGAGAACCTGTTCTTTGCCAGCAAAATCATTGTCAGGGGTGAGAAAAAGCATACAGTGGCACTCCTTCCTGTGAAAAAATCTGCCCATTAGAATATGATATGCTGGCTTCAATTGAAGCAGAAGAGAAAACTGTATAACATTACAAAAAGTATCAGCGCATCAGCAGATGACACAAAGGACATAGGTAGTGTAACACACAATACTCGAGCATGTTTCATACAACTATCCGTCGCACTGAAAGAATACATTTGCTAACAAGTAAAAAAACAGCTGATAAGGCAGTCCTGAATAATATATGTCAATTTTTTCTGCTTCGGAGCTTTAAACAAGATTTTCCTGATCTAAGCATATATGTACCACATGATCAAGCTTCCATCTTTCTCTTACTGTATTCATAGATCACATGATCAAGAGAAAATCACAAAATATTTTTTATTTTTATTTTTGATGAAAAGAGCACATACCTGAACACACCCAATAGTTTTCAATTTTTTTTGGTACTAATGTGAATTTTATTGAAGATACAAACATGTGTGAGAGAATAATATTACTTGGGTCACGCCGAGAGTGAATAAGTCCTTCAAATGGTTGGCCATACTAGCAGCTATAAAAACCTGATTACAGGACCTACTAACAGCGCCCCCCCCCCCCACCCCACCACCACCACCAGCCACCCACCCACCCACAAAAGAAAAAGAAAAAGAAAAATAAATAATAAAGACTAATTGCAGGACCAACAATTTATCTATGCCACAAATGAACATGATTTTTGAACAAGCAAAGCTTACACTGACAGAGAGGTCAAAACTCAATACTCTATAGATTCTGGTCAAAGAAATATTAATTACTCTGTACCTTTCTCTCATGGGAACACAAGGACAGTTCCAAAAGCCTTGTGTTGCCTCAGCAGCTTTGTCATCATAGTGCCTGAAACCAAATTAGAGTTCTCATGGAACATTAAGAATGAACAATGAAATCAAGCTAATCATGTATTCGCATGAAAGCATAAAAGTAAGGCAGCAGTTTCTGATTGATTGAGTGGGCAATGGCCAAAAAAAATTACCTGCAAGGACAAAGGGGTGCACCCAAGGAATCTTTGTGGTCTGCCAATCCCTGTTACACCATAGTTTTATTTAATATTTGAAATGAATGAGCTCCCGATGCAAAGGAAACAAATATCATCAGTTTCAAATCGGGAGAAAATGTAAAGGAGGGAACAATGATCTCTAAGTCCATCTTAAAAGTTTTTTGTTTTAAACATTTTAAACACAAATAAAACATACTCCCTCGTCTCAGGAAGAGGCCCCTATTGACTTCACATGAGTTCTGTAAATCTCACTCTATGTGATCTTTCTTCAACACCAAAGTTATCCTCCATTCAAGCCAAATCGACGGGCAGTACAATAAATAGTTGACTAACAGTCACTTTCTTAAAAAGTGTAAAGTTACCAACTCATCTAAAAGCAAAAAAGATCTAAGATAGGGAAAAACTCAGCAGTTACAACCAGTGTTCTAAAAGACGTCCTCCTAGGCGCTAGGCGTTCATGAAACGCCTAAGTCCCGCCTAGGATATTATAACTATTTCTGAATTCTCGGCCCCGCCTACGCTCCGTCTAGACCCCGCCTAGGCGCTAGGCGTTGCTGTGGCGCTTAGCGACCGCCTAGCGCTTTTTAGAACCTTGTTTTACAACAGCAAAGACTTGATTCTTATACACAACGAATAGAGAAACATAATATACAATCAGTTTCACGTAAGGAACCCTTTTTGCTTTCATCCTAGTTGCAGAGTCTGTATATAGAACTCAAGTTCCATTGAATCCTAAGTGTTAATATTCTCATATTTGGAACAGAACCGTAAAATGTTTTTACGGAAAATGTTTTACATGTTTTCCGGTGTTTGGTAACCAAAAGGGAAAAAAAATCAATGTAAAATATTTTACGGTCAATGGAAATAAGCTAGGTTTTCCGTAAAACAACTTACGGATTTCTCCTCCGTAAGTCATTTTACGGAAAATGTTAACTCTCTCACTCACACACCCAACTCCCCCATACAACCCCATGCTACCCACTCCACCTCCATCCCCACCCTCCAACCTTACGTTCCCTACCCCATCCACCCCCACCCCGCCCCCCACCACCCACCCACCCAATAAAAAACTTTTTTTTTTCATTCATATTAAAATTATCTTTCAACACCCCTTGCCCCCACCCCATTTACCCCCCCCCCCACAAAAAAAAAAAAAAAAAAAAAAAAAAACTTTTTTTCAATCATATTAAAATTATTTTTGAACACCTCACCCGCCCCCCACCTACCCCTCCAAAAAAAAAATTACTCTTATTAAAATTATTTTCTAACAACTCACACATTCACACTCCCTACCCCAACTACCCCACCCAACCAACCAACCCCACCTCACGCAAAAAAAAAAAAAAAAAACACTCAAATTAAAATTATTTTTGAACACCTACCCCACCACCCACCCACCCCCACAACCACCCATCCCACCCCAACCCCAAACCCCCACCCACATTCAATTTTTTTCTCATAATAATTTTTTTCCTCGTATTAAATTATTATTTTTTTCATATGAAAATATTTTCCTTAGATTTACCAAACAACCAAAAGCATGTTTATGTCATTTCCGGAAATTGTTTTACGCGAAACAAACGGAGCCAGAGTCTCGCCATACTTATGGAAGCTATGAAAGATATATAACATTCGATTAGCTGCTGCAACAACACACCTACAATACTCCTTCATGCTTATGAGAGTGCTTACGATTAAAGGTCCATAAACTTTTGAAATTTTTCATTTTGTGAACGGTCAAAGTTATGACATCGTTGAATGTTACTCCCTCTGTCCCTAAATGAATGTCCAAAATTCATTTTAAGGGACATTTTGAAAATCTCTACTTTTTATACAGATTAGTGGCAAAGACTCATATATATTCTTGTAATCCTGTTTCCAAACATTCAGCTTTGCAAGTGTAAAGAGACTAGTGAAAAATTTTGGTAAAAAACTTTAGGGACACAGTTTTTTTCAAAAAAACATTCAGTTTGGGACAAAAAATTCTTGAAAATGGACATTCATTTAAAGACAGAGGGAGTACTATTAATGAATGGTCCAAAAATATCCCCAAAAGATAGGAAAGAAGAGAAAACAATGGTTTTAAAGCCCATAGTTATAAATCTCGTCCCGTTCCGATCGAAAACCGGTGCGGAACGAGCAATATTCCGCTCCGGTTAAAATCCCCCCCCCCCAGAACCAGCTCATACCGATCTAAAACGGTCTGAACCGGACGAAATGCAAATTCCGGCCAGAAAGTGAAACAAAGTCAAAGAACGAGAAAAGAAATGACGTCAGCCATGAGTTGGAGGCGCAGACAGAGACGAGCCAGAAAATATGGGTGGTAGGTGGTTGCGTGAGGGGTAAAGCTTGAATAGATTAATAGTGGTGTTGATTCGCTGAATTGTAGGGCCTGGAGAACCCAATTCTTGTACACAAAAGAACCCTTAACACTCTTTAGGGAGAGAAATAGAAGAAGAGGATTTGGCCATGCAAAAGATGAATCAGTTTGTAATGAAAGTGAGATGTTGGCTGGTACCGACGCGGCTAAACAAGATGTTGGAGATGTCCTCTCTCCTTCCCTTGGTTGCATTGCATCTCTCTTCCTTTTGTTAAAGATGGGTAGCTTTCAAAGCAATCTAGATATGTCTAGAGAGTTGCTTTGGTTAGGGCTCATGTTTAGTTTTCAGAATCGACAAGGACTATGTAGACTGAAAATGCAAAAGTGAGGCAGCTTAAGTGGCGTGTAATTGTAGATAATGGGTGGGTGATGGGCTTGAGGTGTTCTCAATAGTTGATGGGAGGGAAGGTTTTAGTTTTTGTTGCTTACAACTTCAATGTTCGTTTCACATTGTACAAATCTCAATGCGTGCTTTATTTTATTATTGTATTTTGATTAAATTATGTTAAATTTATTTATTTTTTTGACAATATACTCCCTCCGTTCCAAGTAAGTTGAAACATTCATTTTGAAGTTGGGAAATTAAGGATACTAATATTATATTAAGAATGAAAGGTAGTGAGGAAGAGAGAGAATTAGTGGGGAAGGAAAGAGAATGAGTGGTTGGGAGGAAGAGAGAGAATGAGTGGAGGATTATAAAAGTAATAAAAAGCTTACATTTTTGGATTGTTGCAACTTAAATGAAATGCCCTAAATGGCAAAATGTTGCAGCTTACTTGGAACAGAGGGAGTATGATACAATTTTTTGGACAGAGAAAACATATAACGCCATGAAAAATTGGAAAGTGCGGTAAATCCGGAACGGTGCCCCAGTGCGTTCCGATACTGTTACGTCACATTCCAATGATAAACTCGGTTCGTTGTCCGAAACGGTAATTATAACTATGATTTTAAACTCCAGTCAACGTCAATGGTAAGAATAAAATGAAAGTTTTGGTCTAGCGAGTGATCTTACCAATTGATTTATATATGACTTTTTCCTTCAATCCAACAACGAATCATTCCATCCACATTCCGTCTCATCTTTTCTCGCGTCGCTCGTTTCTCTCCATCGTGAAAAGCGAGGTCGGTTTCTTCAATTCCTTCATTTTAGTTTCCGGAATCTGGTACCATGGTTTCTCCGATTTGGGTCGCGTTCCCGAACGACCCTAGACGAAAACGAACCGTGTTCCGGGACGTGGGAAGAGCGGGGTGGCACGTTCCTGGTAACTATGTCTTAACATGTACTGACTGTACCACAAATATTGTGCTACAGCCATCAAAACATGCAACATCCATCTGTTTTGGGATGTAAGGCTGAAGTTCACTTGTAACTGTGTTTCACATTTTTACCATCTGCTATTAAACACCTTGGTTTTGAAACTTCAACCAATACCAATATGAATGACCGAATATATTGCTCATACTTGTATGTTGTAACCAAAGATTCTACAATCTCAAATTTCATGTGGAAGACTAAGCTCAATAATTTCTCTTCGAGTGTCGAGTGAAATATACTTAAATCAAGATCTGATGAAGTTCAAAGTTCAAGATGTGTCAATAATTGTGCCTATGGTCCTAACTCCTAAGGAAACCAAGTATCTCTTCTGCTAAAAGAGGCCAGTGTCTATCTTGGAATTTTCAACTGCAAAAGTCCAATTTGAAAAACAAAGCGTTTTAAGTTTTTTGAGTTCTCAAATTAACATGTTTGACTAAAAAAGAAAAAGTGCATTGTTGTTCAAATTATGCGTACTCATTGAAAATAAAATTTACCATTAAGAAGATTGAATTTCAAAAAAAAAAATTGAGAGTCTAAACGCACAGAGGAGTAACTGGATGTATCATACATGCACATGTGCATATGTATAGGCCTCTATGAACACTATGATTTTTAATAGAAAGAGTATAGTTCACCTGCTTCCCCAATATCCTAAAATAATCCTATGCTCATCATAACAACATCCAATCTTATACAGTATAATGTCAAATTTAAAAAACGCAAATGTAGCAATATACCTTGATAACTACAGAGGTAACGCCTTTGTCAACGCAAAAATACGTTCCAGATTTACGAGCGTACTGTTCGGAAAATTTCCTCATTATTTCAACAGACTTCTGAGTAGGCTCATCAGCTGAATCAACAACCACAAACATTTACACAACAATCAAAAACTGAAACACTTAATCGTCTATCAAATGAAGTGGAACCGAATTGAATTGAATACATCACTTACGGTGTGTTAGTAGTAGGAGAAGGGAGGGTGATTTTACCTTGGGCTTGGACGATGAGACGGTGGTGGAGACGCGTCGGCGGAGGGGATGAGCTTGAGAATGAAGGAACACCGCCGAAACCGACGGTGTAAGAGGTGGATGCTTGAAGAGATCTCATGTTCATTTCCAGAATTGAATTGATTGAATTTTGGAATTTTGATCAAATTATTAAGCGGAAAACCTAAACATCATCGTGCAGGAGTTTATTTATATAAATTGTGTGTGTAAGAATTAAGTAGCAACGAGTGTGAGATTTTTGGTTGGGGGAAGTTTGAGCACCACTCGTTGAGATTATCGGTGATTGGGTTTAGGTGAACCTAAGAAATTTACACTTCTGGCCGACGTTTAACCCTGTCTTGTATTGGGCCTTTCTTTTGGGTTATTAACTACCCCCAGACATTTTAATTGATCGAGTCTATACACATTGCAAAATGAGTGTCATAATTGTGTTGGTGTTTTTAATTGGAGTGTATCGAGTCCACTATCGATGTGGTCAATAAAATATAATCACCACATATTGTAAATATAATCACCACATATTGTATCATTCACTTTGTAAACTTATTTTGTAAGTCTAACGTTGCCCTTTAATGTTTGCCCAATCTCATGGGATCATACTTTGGTTGAGAATATTCGTATTTATTGAAAATATTTTTGTTTGTTTTTTTCTATTTTATCGATCACCTCATAGGCTCATATTATAAACGTTTGGGTTTTTAGTTACGGACATTGTTCACTCAGCTTTTTATTATTTTTGTTCTTTTTAACTAATAGTACCTCACTCACACAGTGTTATTATTATTATTTTCTAGAACCAGGTAGGCTGTAAAGATTAAGGCTAGCTTACTTTATTTTAAACTAAATTGTCTTTCTTTATGTTGGAACATTTTGAAAATAACCATTATAATAGTTAACATGTAACCCTGAACATTAGTGATTTAGGTGTAGATCCGATGACGCCGGTCCACACGTGAGCATGTTATGTTAGTGATCTATCATCACCATAACCTGAAAATCAACTTTGAGAGGACGCAAAAGAAAATTTTGTTTATGAAACCTTCAATGATGAATCAAAAGATTGAACTACAACTTGAAAAACAACATTTGGAAGACGCAACAGAGGATTTTGTCCATGAAATCTCCAATGATGTCTCTAAGGATGGATTAGATTGTGATAGTTCAAGCTGTAGAGACTTTGGAGGAAACATGGCCCATGAGCAAGCCATCGAAGATCTTGAGTTTGCCCTAAATGTGTAATAACCTAAAATTTTACTCAGGTGACTATGAGATTAAATTAGATAATTAAATTATACTCCCTCCGTCTCAGTTTAATGTTCTTAGTTTGACTATGCACGCTTATTAAGAAACCAAGGCAAAAACAAAGGAAATGAGTCAACCAAAAGTAGAGAGTGAAGGATATAAATGTCCAAAAACACTATTTATGAAGCAAGTGAGTGAAAATAAGTTAGGTAAGTAATGGTTTTTTTGTAATTAAATGAACTTTTTGAGGGCAAAATTCTCTAAGCACTATTTATTCCTTGCCATTTAAGGAAAGTAAGAACCTTAAACTGGGACGGAGGGAGTAATAATTTATAATATTATTATATTACTAGTGAACTATTGAAAATTTGATGGAAGGCATTTTCAAATTGAGATAATCGTACGAAATCCAATTAAGTGATCTATATATTACTATACCAATCATGTCGAAATTCGGCGGGAATAATAAAGCTAATTAATTTTAAAAAATAAATAAATAAATAAATTGATGCACGGCGTTTTCAAACTGAGATAATCGTACAAAATCCAATCAAGTGATCTATATAATACCATACCAATCTCAATCTCAACCTCATTCTCAAATAATATTCAACAAGTAAATTTGTATATCAATTAAGAGATTTGTATCTTGTAAACTAAGCTAGATTAGAACTCTATAATATTCTTTGTAACTCTATAAATATTTACCTCTACTATCAATAATATTTGAGTGTTTCACATCAACATTTTTCTTTATCATGTGTGATTGACAACGTCTAACCCTCCTAAAATCCTATATTCCTCTCTCCGGCCACACATCCGCATAACTCCATTAATTATCTTTACATACCATTTTATATCCTGTAATACCCAAAGTATGTCATGGCTTCAAAGTCCAACAACTAATGAATCATAAACTGCAAGTACAACTTTTCTTGTTTAGGCATGCAGATACCACAAACTAAAAGCTATAACTGCATGTCAACTTTTTAGCTTTCAGCACCAGATGATAACATGCACATTTGCAATTTAGGCATAACTCTCAGCTCAAAGAGTTGAACTACGTACTAAAACACAGACTGATTTAAATAGCCTGATAACCACTAAAAAGGAAGTAACAATATGCCTAACTAACAAAAACGCAAAAACTATAGATCAAATGGAATTGCGACGAATTAAATCGAATGAGATTTTCAATTTCCTGCTCATACTTACTATGGCCACCAGCAGGTAAAAA
Source organism: Campanula takesimana (assembly GCA_026119855.1). Taxonomy (NCBI): domain Eukaryota; kingdom Viridiplantae; phylum Streptophyta; class Magnoliopsida; order Asterales; family Campanulaceae; genus Campanula; species Campanula takesimana. The sequence goes on from JAOWBW010000303.1 coordinate 143,216, forward strand.
GACGTCTCAGTAATTTCCTTATCCATCCTTCTTCTTCTTCTTCTTCTTCTTCGGTCTCCCAAGAAGGAGGAGCAATTGGTGCCGGCAATGGCGACGGAACAACTGAAAACACCCCCCACCAGGACACAAAACCAAAGTATCTTTGAGGAAACTTATGATAGGCACCCTCGATCAGCCCTGTCCTAAGATTGTACTTGAAAATATGAACATGGCACCAAAAATAAATCAAATCCATATTTAACGGGTGAAATCCAATCGGCTTAATCACCCTCCTCGAGAAATGAACAGAGTGCCATGCATCCAAAGGCGAAATATCCCGATTATACCCCTTGTGCTCCAAGCACCATTCCCCTTTATCATAATCTACAAGCACCCACACACTCCAACCAGCCATTTTCCCAGGCATTACCATATCATCATCTAACTCAAAATAACGAAGTCTTCCTCGGCAAACATCAAACATTGATTTCTTCCACGCACCATATGCAGCAGATTCTGTACCCCCAGGCACGTCGATTGAACGACACACATCATTAGTAGTCTCGGTATTGTAGGCTATAATCTTATGGTTTTCATGATCCATCCAATGAATAATCCCAGCAAAAGAAACAGACTTCTTAATGCGAGGTTTAAATTGAACCTCAGGAGGCAGTTCAACCATTTTATTCATCCACTCTCCAGTTTCAGACGAAAATATATCTATATCAAAGCATAGCACATTCTTTCGGATAAAACGTCGAACCGTATCAATTCGCACAACTTTGCAATGCGCAACACCTCCAATGACACAGGAAGATAATCCAATCCCTAAATGATAATAATTTTTACGACGGCGTAATCGAGGAAGTTTGATGCATTGACGTGTGATAACGTTACAAACATAGTAACGACCATACTGATCGAAATGGAATAGAAGTAACAAATCTCGGCACGAAGCAATGCATCGAAATTTAGCAGGTGGAGGGGAAGGGATGGAGTACTTGAACAAAGGGTTTTCGGAGATAATGAAATGCTTGCCTCTTATGTCATGGGGAGGGAGATTGTCGAGGTTAGAGATATCTACATAGCGAGAGAAGAGGAACCATGGCGGCAAGCCATGTTTTTTGGAGTGAAAAGGGTAGTTCTGGAAAAAGGAAGGGTCGTTGATTAGAGAAAACCAGGTTTTGGAAACGCAATTGAACTGAAAAATTGATTTAATTGGGAGTCGATGAAGGATATCGAGCAATAAGCAGTTTGGGATGTGAATGTTTGCAGCGGATTCTTCACCGCCACCGCCACCAACGCCGCCTGTGAAACTGGACATGGGGATTAGGGCGGATTAGTGGTGTCGATGATGGGGAGGAGTATTTATTTACGGACGACTTAATTTTTCATTCGATTCGATAAGGGATTCGGGGATCTCAAAACCAAATCCCTTCACTCAGCTCTATTTATTTTTATTTTTAAGCAAAAATAGCTAATTACTCGTATTTTTAAGGAGTGACATACTGGCATATGCAAACTTGAGCAAGTAATTTATCATAATACTCCCTCCGTCTTAAAATATACTCCCTCCGTCCCAGACCACTGGGCACTTTACAACACCGGATTCCGGTAGTTTATTTAAGCACAACAATCAAGTATTCCCAAACATGTTTGGCTGCTTACATAAAACTATAAATAGCTGTCCAAAAAACAAAAACAAAAACAAAAACAAAAAAACTCCACCTTCGTTCTTAACAGCTTCTAGTCTACAGAACTGGCACTAGCTACAGTGACAGTAACACCACTGTCTATCTCATATCTAAGCATCTCTTAAAACCAAACTACCTGATGCTATTCCAAATAAAAATGGAAACCCAAAAAAAAAAAAAAAAAAGGAATTTGAGGAATTCCTTTCATCAGCTTCTTTTCGTCTCGAGTCAACTTAATCAAATGAGGTTCCGCAAAATAGCTCCCTTCTTTTTCCTAATACACGAAACAGAATTTCACATATAGGAATTCAGTATGAATCAGCAGAATGGCAAACCTGTTTTTAACTGGGAAGATGGCACAACACCACCAAAGTGCTTCAATAAACACTTACTGCTGGGGCCGCAAATCTAACTTGTAAGCCTGAAGTTCCATTGGTGATATGACGACATTTCCTTCCTGAGAAACATCACCAACTAGTTCACTATATCCAAGCATTTCCGTATCTTCATGTAAAAGATTTAAAGAAGTGGCTTTTGCATTTGAAACTGTGAGACCTTGGAACATGTTGAACAGATTTACAGGTTCATCTGCCAACCTTGAACAAACTGACCTTCCCTTTCGACAATATGATGAATCCCAATGTCTTCTTTGAAAGATTAAGACAAGTCGAGGGTCTTCAAGAAGCGGCTGTGAATATTTCAAAGGTTTGGGAACCTTGAAGCTTACGACGTGTAAGTCACATGGCAACTGAGCGGTTAATGGAGAGAAAGATCGTGGAGGAGGCTGCACTGAAATTTCCTGTGATTTCTTGGCAAAGAATGCGTGTAATGGGTAGTTCAAGTGGGCCCCAACACGATGAGAGAGAAGGGACGGACTACGCGGATGGGGATCTGAAACGGGATTTGAAGCTGACGATATGTTTGATTCGAATACTAGATGAAAAACTACGTTCATCGGACGATTATCCATCACTCCTTGACCAAGTCCACGTCCATCATCTCTGACCAAACGTCGGTCCAACATGATCTCCAACCATCCATTTTTAAGGCTCGCGACACCCAATGACTGACGAGTGTGTACAGAAAAGCGCTGACCTTTAGAATTTTGAAGAAATGCAAGCGAAGGCATAGGATAGTAATTTCCCTGCAAGGGAATTTTGTCGTATGTTTCTCTCCGACTCATCTGAAAGCCATTCAAATCAGAGTAGAATATCCTCTTGTTGTCAATATCTGTCTTGTACCGCACAATCAGTTCTCTGTCATTGAAATCTTGGCCAATAAGCTCGACATGATACTCCTTCTCAATGATGAACTTCTGAACTGTGTTGTCATCATTGTAAATGCGGGTGCTATGGGAGATGGGGGCTTTGTCCCATGCTGTACTAGGATATGAGAAAACTTCCTGCATCAAAGGGCCCTCAGATATTACCATTTCGCCACCAGCTCGGGTGATCGTCTCAGCATCACCGTTCGGCTTGAACAGATAGGCCCCACTTTCAGAGCTAGAGTACATACCTATCTCTTCACCAATAACATTCTGGCTTCCTTCAATGTGGGATACTTTCTGCAATAAACCTTGTTTGACATTAAAAGTAAGTGTTTGATGCCGATTTTTGATATGTACTGAATCCCCCTCGATCTTTGAGCAAGTGTACGGGGTAAGGCAGGGTAAATTGTTGGAAGTCGACAAAACTTTTAGTCTAGCTGGTTTGGCCTTTTCACATCCAACGAATCCATTAGCAATATAATAGGTTTGCAACCCCATGGCAGGAATAGAAGCTTTCCAAAAGACACGATGCCTTCCAGTAAACATCTTACTTTTGCTGTGCTGCAACTCGGGAGAAATTTGGCTTTTCACACATGTCCAGTTCGAGTCTAACACAGTTACATCTGGGCGCTCAACAATCACCATCACAACCTCATTTCTTGTTTGCTCTAATGGATTGAAAAGCACCACGGACTGCACAGTTCCTTCATGAGCTGCAATTGCCCGGTGCACTGGTTGGGCATCGTATTTGGATCTCGTTTGTGCAGGCTCGAATGATGAAGGGCTCTGATCATTTCTCTCATGCCTGATACCAAGAAGTACCTCAATAGCCTTGGACATAAAAATCTGCAGATCCTGTAGAGAAGTATGCATACGAATCCCATAGTCCTCGACCACATGATCTTTAGATGTACCAGTCACCCCGTCATGATGCTGAAAAAGAGCCAAGTTTCTTCTTGCTGCTGTCAACTTGTAGGAAAAACCAGTAGGAAACTTTTCACACTGAGCTCTCTGACAGTTTCCAAGCAAAAAAGCCATCATCATTTCTGTGGCACGGAGTGTCTGCTCAAGTACACGATCAACGGCCTTAAAGAAAGGCCTGGAAACGTAGTAGCCACTCCAGTAATCTTGTTGCCTATCAGCATAAGTAAAGAAGTCACCTGATAATGAAGGGAACCCTCCAATCTGCCCCGACCCCACCTCTCCTGGACGCGAATAATTTATCCTGTCGGCCTCTTCTCGTAGTGTTCGGAAATAATCATCCAACGTCCCAAACTTCACTTCAGTATTCAACTCAGAATTACCGTTTATATAATCAAATAGCATCTGATAATTCCTAAACTGAGCTTCTGCCTCATCAATGCTGATGTAACGAAAATCATCCCCAAGGGGGACGAGAAGGGTATTTGTTCGGTATAGTGTAGACTTCTTCTTATACTGATCCAGTAGTTTAAGTGCTCGATCCTTCACATTTTCTTGGGTGGTCTCTTCTGGATGTTCTCCCCAAGGGCAACGCTCGTAAACAAATCCATGCATTCGAGCAAAGTCAAATTGGCAACAAACTGCAGGCTCAGGCCCACAAGTGTGAGGAACGTCGTAAGAATAAAATGGCATCATATGGACAAAAATATCAGTCGTTTCCTCAGAATCCCAGCTTTGTCTCCATACATATTCTAAATTCTTGTGCAAAGCCAGTTCTTTCTTCAGTTCATAATGAGTCCTTTGTATGAGCATGTTCTCAAAACCCATGCGACGAAGAAGATATGCCATGGTTGGTGAATAGCCGAATGGATCAATTGCCCAAGAATTTCTTGGAATAACCCCAACAGTGTCATTTAACCACATATTTCCCTCCATTATCTGAGGTAATAAGAAGCCCAGAAAAGGGGGGAAATAAGTAAAAGATTAAACAAATACTCCCACCGTTCCGGAATGATGTTCCTAATTTTTTTGTTGTTAATATTAATGGACTTTGATCAATAATTTTAGGTTAATTTTAATCATCTTAATTAAAAAAAAAAAACTAAAAACTGTTATTGATAGTATTTACAATGTTGTATCAGTAACAAGTTTTAGATTTTTATTAAGATAAATAAATTAACCTAAAATTATTGATCAAAGCTCATTTATATTAACAACACCAAAAAAAAAAGTGGAAAAAAAGTGGGAGTGGAAAAAAAGTGGGAACATCATTTCGGGCAGGGGGTGTAATTAGTAATAACCTAGGTGGAAACAGCAAGAGCTTAGCAGCAGTATAGAAAGGGAAATAGCATCTTTACAGAGAAAACTACATGAGTTAGGCAAAAAAACAAGAAATTTTGTATGTATTCATAGGATAGGGACTTCTTTAGACTAACAATGACTGATTGAAGAGGAAGCAAGATGAAAGTTATTTAACAACAACACAAATACAGAATAGAAAGTATTCTAGAAAACTGTCATAGCTCTATTCCCTAAAATCCTGCATTCTCCTTTTCTAATATTGATAATAGCATCAAAAGAGCAGAAATAATAAAAATAACTAAATGAAACATTTTTCAAACAAATTCTCCTTCGTGTAAGGATCCATTACCCAGAACCCATATAAATGATGCACTCTGGATGATTATCACTCGCTCTCTCAACTCTAAATAAATATGACCAGGGGCATGAATGATTTAACCGTGATCAGTTTATTAATGATAATAATTGAAAGTGGAATACATTCTCCTTCATGCTTGACTTCTCAAAGACGAAATACTTTCAGGGTGTGAAGAATGTTGACACGCAAACTATACATCTAAGTACTAAAAAATGCCCATAAGGTACAAATGAAGAGTGTAAAAGAGAGTATACCTGCTCAATGATAGCAAAATAATGTGAATTGGCCTGCAGAAAGATAAAATGGAAATAGAAGATCAGAAATCAGTGAAGAGCATGTTACATATAGGCCCTCCATCCCTAAATGAAAGTCCAAAAAAATTCATTTTTGGACCTCCACTTTGGGAATGAGGGAGTACAACAATAAACAATTTATAATGCAAGAGGAAAATGCTGAGAAACTCAATTTTAATAGTACAGCATATAAGAAATGTAGTTGCTCAGTGTTATTCAAGTGATTCTATTTCCAGAAATACTAGTACTTGTATATATTTTAAAATTATTCTAGGATAACTGAATCGGGGTTTCAAAAGGATGGGAACTTGAATAGTTGAGATGATGCCTCAACTTTTCACAACCACGTTATGGTTCAACACTCTACAGCATAAAGTAACCTAAGGGCTTCTCATCACCCCTCTTAGCGAACCAATGATCATAAAATTGGTTCCAGTTTGAAAAAAAAAAATGTTATTAAGTACTCCCTCCGTCTCAAAATAGATGTCGTTTTGGGAGTTAAATTTTGTCTCAAAATACTTGTCGTTTCACTATTTTCAAAGCTTTTTTATTGCTTTATACCAATTATACCCTTGATAATGATAGTGAACTATCTCTTACCTAACCATTTAATTACTTAGGTAGTTGAATTACTTTAGGGGTATTTGGGACTTCTTCACATGCATTAATGGCATTTCTTAATATCTGTTAAACACTCCAAAACGACATCTATTTTGAGACGGAGGGAGTGGCTGATGCATGACCCAAGAGGGAAATTTCAACCTACAAGTGCACTACATAGAATAAAAGCAAGATGGTAAGAAGATAAAGCTTGTATTTTATGATTTGGGGGCACAGAAAAATTACATACTATAGTCATGTGTGACACGTGGGCACACAAAATTGGATTTTGGAGAAAAGCAATAGGATTTTACTTCATGGAAAACAAGTAACACCAAAACACATTCACGCTCTGTATCAAATTAATAAAAGAGGAAGTAATTAGCAGAGCTTATAAACGAATATTGGGTGCTTATGCTTACACAAGATATTCCTACTGTTGTAGTTTGGTCTCATCAATCATGAATATTACAGTGTCTATATTAACAATCAACACGCATACCCGTACCCAGCGTCCACAAATTCAATATTGCACCCACAAGTTCATGGACAATGAAGACATCACTCTTTACATTGATGGAGAAATTACATCAATACCAAAAGTACTAAGTAGCTAAAATTATAAACCAGGCCAGGCTAGGCTTTCAAATTATCAAATGCCATAAAGTTACTAGACTAATGCTAAATACTGTATCCCTAACCAACTACGAACACCCTGCACCCTACAAAACTAATCATGATTCCATAACTTCGATATACATCAGTAATATAAAGGATATACAGAAAATAACTAGTTGTCTGAAATCAACAATGCCCAAGGCAAAAGGGAATACTTCCCGACATTGATCACTAGGCTTACGTATCAAGAGAGAGCAAACAGAAGTTAGTAAGGATGAAAATTCTAAACAAGATAAGATCCAATATACTACGTTCAAGAACGTAAATATTACCTCATCATTCATGACCCAGCCACCGACAACAATTTCCAACTGCCCATTCTGCACTAAGTTGACAAAAGATTCTTTTTTGGAGGAAGAAGCATCTCTCCACCATCTTTCCAGATATGACATCTCTTCCCATATAAACTTCCGTCGTTCATCCTACAAATTCAATACAAATTAAATTATTCAATCAATTAAAACACAGTTTGCACCATACACTAAGAACCTTAAACTCAACGAACTACTTGCATACTTAAATTAAATCCATTTCATCGTAAACCAGCAAAAAACATTAACAGTTATTGACTTAAAATATAATTTGGGAAAATCTTGAAACTTCAATCAGCTATTAAAGTCAAGATTTGAGATTGACCTTGGAAAGAGTCTCGACAATTGTGTCTAGAATGTGCCTCGACTGGCGATCGTAATACTCCTCGACGGTTAGCTTCCAGCCAGGATCATTGTGCGAATGCGGGACCACGAGCACCTTCAATTTCTCAGAATCCCACTCGTTCCCTTTGTACGCAACCCTCCACCCTTGCTTCCATGGCCCACCATCGACATCGGAGAACTCGATCTTATCGTACAATTCCTTCGTCGTGATATCCACAACCGCTGCGCCGGGAAACACGTCGCGATTCGCCGCCGCCCCAGGAGGTTTCCGATTGATTGGCTTCCTGACCTTAATAAAATGAGCTCCGCGTTTCTTGAACTGGGAAGAGATGGGCTTTGGTACGCCGTAGTGGTAGATAATCAGGAGGAAGAAGAAGAAGGAGACGGCGAGGCCGATGGTGAAGAAATTGGCGAAGATGCAGTCCTTGAGGGCGGTGCGTCGGCGAGACTTGCGGGGATGCTTGGAGGATTTGAGGGGATTGGATGAGGTGAAAGGGAGGAGAGATCTGGTCCAGCCACCACCTCCACGGCGGACGTTACCGCCGATGTAGGATGAGAACGCCATTTTGTTGGTGGTGGTCGTCGGTGTTTTCCTAGTGGCGCCTTAGTAGAAAAGCCAATCACTATTAGTGAACATAAGACTGTGTTTGGCCGATCGATCCTTCCGGTACCAATTACTGAACTGAGAATTGATTCCTTTTTACAATAAGGCGAAGATAAAATGAAATATTCTGTCAAAAAAAAAAAAAAAAGAAAGATAAAATGAAATGAAATATTTACAGCGCAAAATGATTTTTAATTTTCGCATTTTTTTTTCTTTAGTATAAATGAATTTGAATAAATATTTTAAGTTAATTTAATTATTTAATATAAATTTAAAATTTGTTATCAATAATATTGATGAAAATATAAATTTTTATTTTTATTAAAATAATTATATTAATTTATAATTATCGCTCAATTTTATTTGTATTAACGAAATGTAAGAATATCGTTTTTATTTTGAAATGCAGAGAGTATCTCTTGTCCTTGTTAACCTTTTTCTTTCATATTCTCCACTTCCAGATTATAGAAATTTAACAAATTATTATAATACTCCATCTGTCCCAGAATGATAGTCCCTCTATTTTCGTGGTTATTACGAAGAAACTTTAAACAATAATTAAGGCTACTTTTAATTATTATAATGAATTTTTTGAAGTTGTTCTTGATACACCATTATAAATACTATTAATACCAATATTTAGATCCACATTAACATAATTATTAGTAGCTTTTATAATTGCTCAAAGTTCTCTCATAGTAACAATAAAAAAATAGGGACTATCTTTTTAGGACGGATGGAGTATATTTTTTGTTTGGGGAGGGGGTGTAATATAACTGTAGTTAGTAACATAAATTTAATTAGCTAAAGTATACGTACAAAATATAATTATTTCATGTTGGAAATGTGAGGTAAAAAGAATACTTAATTTATGTGTGGGGATTAAATTATGAATGCCGCTATTCAATCCCCTTAAGTCTAAGTAGAATACATTGAATTTCATCAAAATACATTTTTGTTTTGAATACAAGACACCAACATCAACAATGTACTTTTTGGGTGGGCTTTTAGTAAGATAAGTGAATCCAAAATGTTTGTGTTCAATATTTTAGTGATGATTATCCAGTGGATAAAGTTTTAGAGGATCATTCGTTGATGCTCCGAAGAAGCCGACCAACCCATATGTATCACTTAAAAGAGGATGATATTGCTCAGCTTTCTAGTTCTCGACTTGTGACACAATTGATGAGGTTGTGTTGCTATTAACATGGGTGTGGTGCCGCACTCTAGGGAGAGCAAGAATCAGTCTCACTTTTTTGTGGGAGCAGAGCAGTATCTAAAATTTATATTGAGGGGTTAATTTTTGAAGGAGGTCAACTATATGTTTTGAGGGTTAAGAGGGGAGGTCAAATGTAATTACTTAGGGATCAATATAATAAATTGAGAAAAATCAAGGGTTGTAATGGTGAAAATTTCAAAAGCCGACTCCGTTGACTTGACCCCACCCCTACCCTTAGATGTAAACCAATCCGGACTTGGGGTTAATGTGGGGTGGGGGTTAGTTTTAGGGTTGACTTCTTTTTTGAAAGAAGGGTTTAATATTGGGGGGAAACATAACATGTAATCCAGCGCCGCTGAATAAATGTTAAAATTTATTTGAAGGGACATTCAAAAATCTCTACTATTTATACGATTTATTGGCAACGATATTAATATAATTTTGTAATTAAAATTATCATTTATTTTGAGATAAAAAATTATTTAAAATAAATATTCATTTAGGAACAAAAGGAGCACGCATATTTTACCTTCTTATTCTACATTGAATTTCATCAAAATACATTTTTGTTTTGAATAACACTGGAACAAGCATGGCTTCAATAGTTTTAGGACTTGGTTACATAATTCTCTGTGACAATAATTAGTTGAGAATCAGTCTTTGCTTTGATTCTGATACGGAGTATTTTTTTTTACAATAATAAATGAGTTTTTTAAGCAATTAATAAATGTCAATCAAAATTTAAAAAAATAGTGATTAATGTTTTGTAAATTTTATTAAATTTGCAAACAAAATGTATAAGATATACCATGGGCTGGATATGTGAATAAGCCCAAAACCTAAAAGGGCAGAATTGTTAAATACTCTCTCTGTCCCAGAAAATACTCTCATTTTGATTTTTTATGGTCAACAAAAATAAATTTTGACCAAACATTGGTTTCATTTTCACGATCACAATAAAATTCAAAAACTTGATATTAAGTGATTTATCAAGACAAAGTCTCAGCAGCATCCGCCGCATGGTGTGCGGCAAGGTGGCTGGTTCCGCTGCTTCGCGGGCCTGCCTCTTCCGCTACAGCCGACGGCCAGATCTACCCCTCCCTCTTCCAGATCGCTGCCACGTGTTCAGCTTTTTTAAAAAAAACCAATAACTTTAAAATGTTATATCTTGAGATGTATAACTTAGAAAAAAAAAATAAAAATACCGTTTTGTTCGTTTCGACGAGACGAATAAAACTACATGGGTCATGATATGGTTTGATTTTTTTTAAAAAAAACATTTTTTTTACACACAAAAAGTTTGATTGCTTGTCAGCTGAGATGTAACACTATGTTCTGATAAAAGTAACACTTTTATCTTCAAAAAGTAACACTTTCTACTGTTGAAGGTAACAGCAGTTTTACAACAAAAAAAAATTGGGTTTGCATTTCAATTGTTACTTTCTTAATAAAAAATTGTTACATTTCATATATAATGTTACATTTAAAAATATAAACTGTTACAATTGAGAAAAAAAAATGTTACATTCATTTTTTATAAAATGTAACATTAGTTTAGTTGTCAATCCTATGTTAATTTTCGGGAGAAAAAAAGTGTTACATTTGAAAAAATGAGTGTTACATCCCTTTATAAAAAGTGTTACATTATTTTAGTTGTCAATCTTTATGTTATCTTTATCTATTGCAGCAAAATTGTGGTACATTTTTTTTAAAAAGTGTTACATTTGAATAAAAAAAGTGTTACATTTCGTTATAATAAGTGTTACTTTTGTTGGGAGGAAAAAGAGTTGGGGTTGAAAAAAAAAAAATAATAAATAAGCCTGGCCCGCCGCACGCCATGCGGCGGGTGTACAGGAGACCCTCTTCAATTACAAATTTTAGAATTTCACTAGAATGATTATATCGACACCCATACTTGATTAAAGTTTATTTTTATTGACCATAAAAAATCAAAATGAGACTATCTTCCAGACCCGAGACGTACGAGTACAATAACACGCCCACCGCGCGATAATCCTAATTTGAATTCCCGCGACCTGGAAAAAGCCGCTCAATTCACCACTCCGCCTCTTTCACCCTTCCCCCGACTCCGAATTTTGTCAGATCCGAAACCCGGGTTTTGAATTTCTCAACCCGCCAAAGTGAACGATTCCCTTCCCCACCTTCAACGGCCTCCCCTTTTCTGTCTAGGGTTTTACGATTGAAAGAAGAACAAGCTTTAGATTGATTTTCGTTCACTCTTATCCGGTGATGTCGTCGTCAATGGCGTCTCAAGATTCTGACTCAAAAAACAATTCTTTCTACAGCCGCAAAGAAAAATCTCTCGGCCTCTTATGTACCAAGTATTCATTTCTACCAATCAATCACTCTTTCTCTCTCTCTCTCTCTCTCACACACACACACACTCACACACATACATCCTATCCCTATCTGAATATTAACTTGCGATATTGTAATTTTGGATCTTGTGTGTTTTACATTTTGTTTATCGAATTTGTATTTAGTTTCTTGAAGCTTTATGATCGAGATGGGGTTGAGTCTATAGGATTGGACAATGCCGCTGCTCAATTAGGTGTGATTTTTGACCTATATAATTGATATTTGGATGTACTTTGAATTTTTTTTCATGGGTTTAATGTACTAGATTGAATGTTCATTGAATTGGTTTGAGCTTTCAGGTGTTGAACGGAGGCGAATTTATGACATTGTTAACATACTAGAAAGTGTTGGGGTAAATTCTTTTGGGTCTTTTATCTCATTTTTTTAGGGTTTTCAATTTTGTTGAATTTACTTGTCTAAAGTGCATTAGGGTTTTTATGCTTTTCTTCAGATTTTAGCCAAAAAAGCAAAGAATCAGTATTCCTGGAAGGGTTTTAGTGCTATTCCACAGACTCTTGAAGTGCTGAAGGTTGTCTATCCATTATCTTTATGTGGCTTGAACTAAATGATCATGAAACGGGCAAAGAAGTATCCAGAAAACTGACGTTTTTCTTTGTTCCTCTTTTCTGTGTAATCCACTTGCAGAAAGAAGCATTAAAAGAAAACTTGAATTACTCCAGTTGCTGCAATTCAAGAAATGTAAGTTCCTTGCATCAGTGGTTCTGTTAAAATTTTGTACTTTGGTGTATCATTCCATCTCTTCCTGGCTTTCTAAAATGGCGAGGATCGAACCTGCAAGGAGGCCAAATTTCTAGTGTTTTTTAATATTGTGAACAGAGCGTGATATTGTTTTTTTTTTTTTTCACTGGGACGAGAATGGAGTTAAGATAATTCAGAAAACCTTCTTTTCCCAGTGCTATGTGGCCTCAAGCTTAAAGCACAACGTACTTCATTCTTACGCTCCACGGCTTATTAGTGACCAAAACAACGTTGATGAAAATCTGTTGCATTTGATTAATTAGTTTTTACTAAAAATTGGATTTGTTTGATAGGTTTCAAATGAGAATCAGATTGGAGGGAGTTCTAGCTCAAATACCGATGGACATTCTAAACATTCTTCTTCAGCTAAACCTGGTACGTTTCCCTTAGGTTCTAAATCTGTACTCCAAAGTAGATTTATGTCATTTCCATCTATACCATTTCAGTTTTATGTTCTGCATAATACTAGCTTTTCAAAAATTAGTGACAAAACACCCTTAACGATCATATGTTTTTGGTGATTAATATTTGGTCTTGAAGAGAACCGGAAGGAAAAATCTTTAGGAATACTAACGCAGAACTTTCTCAAACTTTTCCTCACTTCCAAGGTAAGCCAAGCACTTGGATGTTTATGTCTTCAACCCCCGCTACTTGGTATGTTGACTGAGTTAAATCTCCTTTTGTGATATGATTTCAGGCAGACTTGATCACATTAGATAGCGCTGCAGCAATACTATTGGGTGATCTACGTGATCCAACGGCGATGAGAAGTAATTGGTCTTCATTTGTTTCTTCATCAATTCTATTTGTTTAAAGATAAGAAAGCAGGCTGTAATTTTAGCTGACATTCCCTAACTCTCTGCAGCAAAGGTCAGACGTTTATATGATATCGCAAATGTATTTTCATCCATGGACCTCATTGAGAAGGTATGAAGTATTCTAATTTCTTACATTTTTTTAGTGGAAAACAATTTGTGATTTCTGTGAACATTTCTTATGGCTTTGCTTACACAGGCTCGCCACCCAGAAAATGGGAAACCAGCATATAGGTGGTTGGGACTGGAAGGACATGCAAAGAGCAAACCCAATGCTACTTTGGAGTTGATCAACGAGACCAAGAAGAGAGCATTTGGGACGGATATTACAAACACACACTCAAAGAGACCCAGGGAGGATCATTTGCTTGGTTTGAATGAAAAGGTTACTGTGGCAACGCATAGGAATAATGACATGTGCAGAGATGAATGTAACAAGAACTTGATGAAGAAACAGCCACACCATAGTTCAAAAGATTTTGTATTTGGCCCGTTCAGCCCTGCAGATGTGCCCAATGTGGGGTTAGCTACAAACAAGAAAATGAGCAAGAATCATGACTGGGAGAACCTGGCATCTACTTATCGCCCTCAGTACCATAATCCAGGTACCTCCTGAAACCACAACATGAACATTCATCATACCTTCATTTCTACCAAAATATGCTTACCTGGGAGTATATGGAATTCACTAAGCTCTAGTACATTGGTTCATATCCATATACTGAATCTTATGTTTCCTTTTGAGTTATCATAATGATGTTAATCTTTATTTTATTTATAATTGTGGGTTATTGCTTGCCACAAACTCGGGGGGGGGGGGGGGAGACATTGTATTTTGCATCGAGCTTTAGTTCTTTGATATTATGATACCATTTGTCCCGACTTTTCTATTTTTTTGTACAAACCAACAAGGAAAGAGGGCTATCTTTTAATGGGACAGAGAGTAGCTCTGTTTGCACTTTATTTAGCAAGTCATTTAGGATGTCCTGAGCTGTTAGCAAGTTCAAGTTTTCTGAAGCTTGTAGTGCTCCCTTGAATCAAGCTGCAGATTGATTTCTTTTTCCTCTTTTTTTTTTTCTTCTTTTTCCAAAAATGAAATACTATAAACAATTTAATCTGCTAACTGATTTTCAACTCGATAGCATCTTATGAGGCTTGAAGAATGGATTTACACATTTTAAAGTTTGATTTATGCATAATGAATCATTCAACATATATTAAACTAAGGTTTGTCAGAATTAATTTTATGAAATGGACATCCACTTATGTTATAATGACACACATGATATACTGCTTGCAGCAAATAAATGACAGAAGATGGGTTTTGTTAATGATGTCACAGCTCTAACTGACGCTCTCGAGCACTACGTGGAGGCATGGAAGTCATGGTATGTTGAGGCTGAAGAAAAGAAACACACAAAACATGTACCGTGATCATTATCAATTTTAATTGTAGAAGATAATCTAGCACCCCCTCTGTTCATGAAAATACGGGGTTTTATGCCGTTTTGTTGGATGTATCATCTTGATGCACCAATTTAGATCGTAGAACTTCTTTTTAGTGACCATTACTATCATAACAGTCTCTTTACCAATTGTATGGAGATATTGAAAATATGTCTCAAGTGTTTTCTTGTGAAACGTAATCCATTGTTGTTGTTTCCAGTAAGATAGCTTTCGGATATCCCATTTGCACCTAGAATGCCAAATGTTGTAGAAAGTATTCACCCCCATGTGATTAAAGAATACATCTTTGGGAAGAAAAAAAAAAAAAAAAACTACTCTGTATATGGTTTAGATTGAAAAAACAACATTTTATTTACCCAGAAAAGAGACAGAGATAAGAATGGTCATTTGATGACTGGAAATATTGAGTAAAACTATGAACTGACAGAAGAATGTCTTGAAGCAAATTATTACATAACAAAGACAAAAACTTGTGGGAGATGGTCTCACAAGTGAGACGGTCCCACATGCGAGACGGATCTTGTTGAGAGACTAAATGGTTTGCCCCCTATAGGTGGGGCAGGGCAAGCCCATTTCCTTTCTCGTCGATATCCGACTCATGTGTGAGACCATCTCACACACACAAGACTTCCTCCATAACTAAAAGTGTGACTGAAGTACTCCTTCCTCTTCTTCAACATTCTAACTCCCATGGAGTTAAGAATGTATATGCTGGTTATGGGCAGCTAGCCAGCTACCAGTAAACACACACATGTATGATGGAAACTTCAAATATGCAAGCAATCCAGTCGAGCATCTTCCTCTTGCTTAGTAAGTCCCAGTTTTTTGTAATCCATCAATGTCAAAGAAACTTCTTTTTTTTTTCCCATAAGGTCCCTCCGTCCCAAAATAATGACCTTTTCTTGGTGAAGTTTACATAAAGCTCCTTTGTTGTGATCATAATGTTTAATTTTATTCTTGTAAACTATTAATGTTATCTGGTGGGATTAAACACTCAATTTATTGGACATTTAATTTGAGACATAGGGAGTATAATTTAATAGTGTGATGATCAAGTTGCATAAAATATCTTGTTAATTTATGGCATTGGGAAAAGAGGGAGAATAACTAATTTCGGTGGCACGGTTCTCAATGAGAAACAGTTGCCCTGTAAATCGATGATTCAACAGCAAGTTGCAAAGACAAGTTGCATTATCTCCTTGTAAGAAACTAAGAATGATGCCCACATTGTTCATCACCCCACTTATGTATCAAGACAAGTTCAGCACTACAGCTAGACTTTTGAAAAGGCACAAAAATAAAGGCATAGTATTTGTACACAAACTACTACTACAGAAAGCATCATACGTGACACGCATCAAAATTGCTACATCAAAAGCTTTTGGAGCCACTGATGCGGCATTTCATCATAACAATTATTCCAAAGTTGTATGGGTTTGATCCCAAATCACTAGCTAGTTTTAAGAATAACCACAATTTTCAAAGTTACATTTTCAATCATTCAACCAACAATCGGTAAAATTAAGATAAGAGCTTCAGATTTTGGGGTCTGTGAAGAAACTGTTGATGCCAGGCATGATCTCAGGGGACTTGCCGCGTACATACTTTCTAAGTGCATGCTGAGAATACTTTTCACCTTCAGCAAAGTTATCCAAAACACCAGCCGCTCTGTTTTCCTTGGTCACCCTATGTTTAGAAAAAGTAGGAAAAAGATCAGATATGAAAGTAGCATGTCTATATACATATGTATGTATGTATGTATATGTGTATGCATGTGCATGTATATGTATGTATGTATGCATGCATGCATAAATTCTGCTAGTTCATAATCATTATGCAAAATCAAGTTACGTTTTCTCCAGTCACGGTCAAGTACACTAGTAGGATAGAATGTTTTCCAGACCACAGAATTATCTTGCAAGAAGTCACGGAGAAATAAAGTAAAATTGTAGGTTAGATTATATAATTGAAAGGTAATTTCTAACTTGATCAGTAAAAATCTTTAATAGGTGCAAGTGACAGAAATATATCAAGGTTGTACTATGCATGGTAAGACATACTACATTTTACAAGTAATCTTCTCTTAAACATGTTGGGATAATTCGACTGAAATGGAACTAATCTCCAGGAGATTTAGTAGGGGTACCTGAGAACATTAGTGTACAGACAGAAAAGAACTAACCCCACCATCCCAAAAAAATCCCTAATTTGTTAAGGCAAACTTAGATTATAATTTTTCTTGTTTGCATATACTTGGATTTGCACTAAAGTTGGACCCTTTTTTTTCCTAACAAAAGTTGTACCCTTAAAATAGCAAGTTTTTTGGGACTAATCCAAAGAGAAAGAGAAACTATCTTTTGGGAAGGGGGATGGGATCTCCCGACTCCCTACACAACTGTGGTTGAAGAACGTATAGCAATCCCAACAACGAGAGAAGTGATACCCGAAGAAAACAAAAGGGAAGATAAACGAGCAAAATTTATTCCCTCAAATATATAAAGCTCAAAGAATTGACATCACATATATTAAGAATACATAAAAATTGTTAAGGACTGAGGTCTACAAAATCTTTCAGATTGATGAGCCACAAAAATTAATTAAGTCATCTTTGCAAGGTAAAAAAAAAAGTAAATTATAACAGCTCACGCATAAATAATGGGCACACAGGAGGCTTTCGAATAGTCTATATTCAGGAATTGAGCACTACAATTGTGACCCTAAATTGGCATCACAAAAATATAACCCCCCCCCCCCCCAAATTACAATTACATATATGATCATAACGCCGAATCACAAACTAATTAAACGATAAATGAAATTAAAGATGAAACCAAATTAAAAGAGAAAAAACAAGATAGGGGGAGGGGTTGACCTGACTTCAGGGTTAGTGGAGATGTTACGGATCAACTGCATTCCGCAAATTCCGACGGCTACACCAACGGCGGCGAATAGAGGATAAACCTGAAACATAAATCCATCAGATCTGATAACAGAACCACCATTAATTCCCCCCACCAATCTAGCCTGAGTTGTTATTATATAAACAGATAATCGGCCGTATATGCGAAAACATCAAGAACAATAGTAGATAGTAAGAGATTGATGAATATGAAATCGAAGATCTAGGGTTGATAGTTACGAACCTCGGGCCTCAACCACCGGTTGAGCGTTGAAGAAGCCATCGGAGCAGCCTGAAGAAAAGGAGCGGAGGGGAGAGAGAGAGGGAGAGAAAAGCGTCGCAGCGAATGGGATTGCGAGTCAGAGGAATTCGATTGTAGTCCAATTGGCGTTTTATATGGATTCCAGCTGGATACTCGTTGGGTACTACTATATACAAGGCATGGATTTTACAAGGCATGGAAAAATGACCAAAACACCCTCATATATATACTTAAAAAAAAAACTTCCCCTCCCTCCCCCATTTCAAACGCCAGTTCGACTCTTCTCTCTCTCTCAACGGCGGAAAAACCGTCTCTCTCTTTCAACGGTGAAATCCGGCGACCACCACAACACCACCACCATACACAACCGGAAATGAAGACAAACTTCCCTATCACCGGTGGAAAGTCCGGAGCCGCCTCTTCTACCGCCGCTCCAAAAATAATCCTAATTTCTAAACCTAAATTTCAATTTGAAAACCCAACTATAATTTCTAAACCTAAATTATACAACGCTTAAATATTGTGTACACCTATCCAAAATGGTTCTAATTGTGATTTGGTAACACAAATTGGGGTTTTTTGTTTGAATTGGTTACGAATTTGTGGGTGTATAATCTGGACATGTCGGGGTGTGTTTCGTATGAACACACACGAGATGCTTGTCCACATTTCGTGTATTAGCACACGAAATGTAAACTGATGAATCAGTTTACATTTCGTGTGCCAATACACGAAATGTTGGTGAGCATTTCATGTTTAAGCACATGAGATACTTTCCACATTTCGTGTATTGGAACACGAAATGTAAACTGATTCATCAGTTTACATTTCGTGTGCCAATACACGAAATGGGTATAAATTTATGGGTGTTAAGACTTGGACAATGTTGTGATGGCTTGCTAGAGTCCGCTCATGATTTATGAGCACAAATGTGTTTGGGCTCATTGCCAACTTAATATAATCCTATGGGGTCACACACAAAAGGACGAATTGTTTAAAAGGCTAAAATCGGAATTCTGGTGGTGCTCGGCCGAGCACCTCATATGACTCGGCCGAGCATGGGAAATCAGAAGGTCAGATTTTCTGGAGCAAAGGTGCTCGGCCGAGCACCTTAAAGGACTCAGCCGAGCAGGCCCTGTTCGGGCCCAAAAACTGATTTCGTGTTGTGACGGGTTTTAACCTATTTCTCCTAAACGGTTTAGGACTAATAAGTATATAAACCTCTAACAACGACCTAATCAGTATGTATTGATTCCATATCAATTAGATAGCCTCCGAGAGAGAGAAAAACAAGTTCTTCTTCTTCCTCAAGAACAAGAACATTGAATTTCCATATAGCCTTCAAAGTAGAAAGAGTTTCTATTGGGTCTAGCAATCCGGTTCAAGAATCGTTCTTGAAATTCGTTCGCGTGTGGATAAACATAGAGGGCGTTGGCATCAACTCCTTCAAAGTTCGTGATCCAAGTTTTGCGGTCGTTCCTACGTTCGTGATTCAAAGAAGAGCGAAGAACAAAAATTGAAGATCTCAGAATTTTAAAGCTCCGTCACGGTTAGTGTTCTAAATTCATCTCCATATTAATTTAATCATCGTGATCGGATCTAGGCTTTTTGGGTTTATTCCGCTGCGCATGTTTGCTCAAAACCCAACAGTGGTATCAGAGCCCCGTTCATCATGATTATTTTAATAATAACATGTTAATGATATAATTGGATTATATGTTTTGGCATGCTATGTGAATTTGGATTCAAGATGTTTATGTGATCTGAGTTTTATGTTTGTATATGAGATATATTGAAATCATAAAATCGCACCGTTTAAATACGTTATGTGGGATCTATGATTGCAATAATAATTTGATTATTATGTTCCTTTAGATTATCAAAAAAAAAAAATTAATTGGATTGATTTGTTGATGATCTTTGATTCATGAAAAATCGTTTATTCAAGGTTTTGATGAACATGATGATATGATCATTATGAACACCAAATCCTAAATGAATCGGGAAAGCAATCTTAGAATTAAAATTCGACAAGAAAATTTGTTCTGTTCGTGGTGCTCGGCCGAGCAGTCTACAAGACTCGGCCGAGCAGAGTCGTCGGAAGTAAAGGGTTTTCTGGAACACAGAGGCGCTCGGCCGAGCACCTTAAAGGACTCGGCCGAGCAGGTTGATTTTGGACAGAATTTGTTTTTCAGATGGCTGGTTTTAGAAACCGTGTTTCCTGAAATTAAATGGCTTGTTTAAAATCACTTTGGATTGAATTTGTTTGTCAGATGGCTGGTTTGAGAAACCGTGTTTCCTGAAAACAAATATCAAGGTCAAAGTAATGAATTGATGGGACAAAAGAATTTAGAATCGAGTTACTTTATGTAAGGGATTGTGGATGCCTATTGGTTTAATTTCGACCTTACATAGTTGTTTCTTCTAGTTTCTAAATTTGGTACGGGATTGTGGATGCCTTCTGGCTTAGTTTCGACCGTACAATCGTGCTCTCAATAATGTGTTAAAGAATTTATCCCCATAAATCAATCACATGAAATCTTAATTTAATTAATGAGATTAATTAAATTATTAACCGTTGCTTTAAGAATAACATGTTTATCTTGTGTGATCATAAATGTGTTATATGCTATATGTGGTGAACCTTCATAAAACTTAAGTTTTGTGCCAATCCATGATTAAAACACTTGCGAGTACGTGGATAGTTTTATGTGGGCTCTGCCAAAGCGAGGTGCATTAATTCTATTCATTTATGAGCAAGATGAGGAAAGAGTGATTCCTATACGTCTAAAATGGTTTGACTTAATTAGGCTATCAAAAGTCAAAGTTTTGGGCCTAACGCACAGATGAGATTAAAACATGTTAGACATATGATGTCTAAAATCTCATAAAGGATCTAAGAGTCATATTTGATATGATTGACAAAGAGTTGTCTACCTAATTAATTTAATTTTGAGCAGTATCGTCAAAGCGGACTTGAAATTAAATTAAAGATGGATCTTAGCCCATTTAAATTATATGATGCATTAGATGTATTTGAAGGTTATATAATTTAGTGGGAGTATTTGTGAAATACTAATATTTAATATCTTTAATAAAGTTGATACTTATATTTAATTATATGTTTGCATAATTGTAGATAATGGCTCAAAATACAAACTTATCACTGCGATCTATCCTTGAGAAGGAGAAACTTCAAGAAAATGGAGCTAACTATACGGATTGGATCCGTAGCCTTAGAATTGTTCTAAAGCATGAGGACAAGCTCTATATTCTTGAAGAGCCCGTTCCTGAAGAAGAATCTGCTTCTAATGCACCCAAGGATGAGAGAAACGCCTACAAGAAACATGCAAATGATTCTCGTGAGGTGGGTTGTCTTATGCTTGCGGCCATGTGTTCAGAGCTTCAGAAGACTCTTGAGCACTTGGAGGCATTTGACCTTGCTGCTTCGTTGAAAGATATGTTTCAAGAACAAGCAAGGCAAGAGAGGTTCGACACTATAGCTGCACTTGTCTCATGCAAGATGAGCGAAGGGTAGTCTGTGAGCCTTCATGTTTTAAAAATGAAGGCTTATTTTGAGAAACTAGAGAGGCTTGGTCATCCAATTGATGATGAGTTGGCTACCGATTTTATTCTTAATTCATTGCCCAAAAGCTATAACCAGTTCGTCATGAACTTTAATATGCATGGGATGGATAAGACTCTGTCTGAATTGCATGGGATGCTTAAGCAGGCAGAAAAGAAAATTGGTAAAGAAGCCTCTCCTGTGCTTATAGTGTCAAAGGAAGGAAAGAAAGGCAAAGGAAAGGGTAAGGCAAAAGTTGTCAAACCCAAGATTAGCAAGGCAAATGTTGTCAATGCTACTGTGGCTAAACCTGCTTCCCAAAAGGATGCAATTTGTTTTCACTGCAATGAGATTGGTCATTGGAAACGCAATTGCAAGGTTTACAAGGAAGAGCTAAAGAAGAAGAAGAGCAGTGGGACTGCGTCTACTTCAGGTATCTATGTTATAGATATTTTTCTTTCTACTTCTAGCTCCTGGGTATTAGATACCGGATGTGGATCTCACATTTGTTTAAATGTGCAGGGACTAAAGAATAGAAGGCTACTCAAAGATGGCGAAGTGGACCTACGTGTGGGAAATGGAGCAAGAGTTGCTGCATTAGCCGTAGGAACCTATGATGTCATTTTACCTAGCGGATTAATTCTTGTTTTGAACAATTGTTATTACGTTCCAGATTTGAGTAGGAATATTATTTCAGTTTCTTGTTTGGATAATGAAGGTTATAGTTTTCTTATTAAGAATAAGAAGTTTTCTATTTATTTAAATGATATGCTTTATTGTACTGCATGTTCATTTAATGGCCTTTATGTTCTTGATGTTGAAAGTGAAAATAATGATAATATCTATAATGTAAATAAGAAATCCAAACCTAATGATGTAAATCATACTTATTTGTGGCATTGCCGTCTTGGTCATATTAATGAGAAGCGTATCTCAAAACTCCATGGGGACGGACTTTTAGATTCACATGATTTAGAATCATATGAAACTTGTGAGTCTTGTTTACTTGGAAAGATGACTAAGACACCTTTTACTAAGAGTAGTGAAATAGCTAGTGACTTATTGGGACTCATACATACTGATGTTTGTGGACCAATGAGCAGCAGTGCTAGGGGAGGATATCAATACTTCATAACTTTTACTGATGATTTTAGTAGATATGGTTATGTCTACTTAATGAAGCATAAAAGTGAATCTTTTGAGATATTTAGAATATTTCAAAATGAAGTACAAAATCAACTTGGAAAAACTATTAAAGCACTACGATCTGATCGTGGTGGAGAATATTTAAGCCAAGAATTTGACAATCATCTTAAAGATTGTGGAATTGTTTCACAGTTAACTCCACCTGGAACACCACAATGGAATGGTGTGTCTGAGCGGAGAAATAGGACCTTATTGGATATGGTCCGCTCCATGATGAGTCAAGTTGATCTTCCTTTATCCTTTTGGGGACATGCACTAGAAACTGCTGCTCTTACACTAAATAGAGTTCCAACTAAATCTGTTCCAAAGACTCCATATGAGATGTGGACTGGAAGAAAACCTAGTTTGTCTTTCATAAAGATTTGGGGTTGTGAGGCCTATGTTAAGAGAATGATCTCTGACAAACTTGCACCAAAATCTGATAAATGTAATTTTGTGGGTTACCCTAAGGAAACTAAGGGATATTATTTTTACAACCGCACGGACAACAAAGTGTTTGTTGCTCGAGATGGTACCTTTCTAGAGAAAGAGTTTCTCTCCAAAGGAATTAGTGGGAGTAAAATTAATCTCAAAGAGATTCGAGAACCCGGAAATTACATGGAACAAAATGTTGGATCTGAGCAAGCTTCACAAGGAGTTGTGGAACCGGTTCAGAGTACTCAAGTTCCTCGCAGAACTGGTAGGGTGCGATCCGAACCTGAGAGATATGGATTTCTCATGACGGATAGCAATGAAGTAGAAGTCATAGTTGATAAAGAACCTACTTCCTACCAAGAAGCGATGTCCGCTCCTGATTCAGATAAATGGCTTGGAGCCATGGAATCTAAAATTAAGTCCATGTATGACAATCAAGTTTGGAACTTGATTGATGCGCCCGAAGGTGTAAAAACCATAGGATGCAAGTGGGTTTTCAAAAGGAAAACTGACATGGATGGAAAGGTGCATACTTATAAAGCTAGACTTGTAGCGAAAGGCTATAGGCAGATTCATGGAATCGACTATGATGAAACCTTTTCACCCGTAGCAATGATCAAGTCTATAAGAATTTTACTTGCCATAGCCGCATATTTTGACTATGAGATATGGCAAATGGATGTCAAAACAGCGTTCCTTAACGGAAACTTACTTGAGGATGTTTATATGACACAACCTGAAGGTTTTGTAATTCCAGAAAATTCTAATAAAGTATGCAAATTGCAACGATCCATTTATGGATTGAAGCAAGCCTCTAGGAGTTGGAATCTTCGGTTTGATGAATCGGTCAAAGAGTTTGGCTTCATCAAGAACGAAGATGAACCTTGTGTATACAAGAAAATTAGTGGGAGCGTAGTATTATTTCTAGTACTATATGTTGATGACATGTTGATCATAGGAAACGACATTCCCGCACTACAGTCTGTAAAGACTTGGTTAGGAAAGTGTTTCTCTATGAAAGATATGGGAGAAGCCGCTTATATCCTTGGCATTAGGATCTATCGTGATAGATCCAAGAAATTGATTGGTTTAATTCAAGATACATATATTGACAAAGTTCTTAAGAGATTCTGCATGGAAAACTCTAAGAGAGGAAATTTGCCAGTAGGACATGGCATAACTCTAAGCAAGAATCAGTGGCCTAAGACAACTGATGAGCATAAGAGAATGATTGGGATTCCATATGCTTCCGCAATTGGATCAATCATGTATGCCATGATATGTACTAGACCCGATGTCTCGTATGCTTTAAGCATGACGAGTAGATACCAATCAAATCCTGGTGAAAATCATTGGATTGCAGTCAAGACGATTCTTAAGTACTTGCGAAGGACTAAAGATTCGTTCTTGGTGTATGGAGGTGTGGAAAGTGATCTTGTTGTAAGTGGTTACACAGATGCAAGCTTCCAAACCGACAAGGATGATTTTAGATCGCAATCTGGATTTGTATTTGTGCTTAATGGAGGTGCTGTTAGCTGGAAGAGTTCTAAGCAAAGTACTGTCGCTGATTCTACAACGGAAGCTGAGTATATTGCTGCATCCGATGCTGCTAAAGAAGCTGTTTGGATCAAGAAGTTCATAACTGAACTAGAGGTAGTTCCTAGCATTGCTGATCCAATAGACCTTTAGTGTGATAATATATGCAGAGTACCGACTGATGATAACATTGCCGACCCATTGACAAAGGGTCTTCCACAAGCAAAGCATGATGGTCATGTTAGGTCTATGGGTATTCGATACATTAATTAGGCCTAGTGCAAGTGGGAGATTGTTGGTGTTGTATGCTCTAGGCACGTTTTGTAAAACGATTAATGTTATTTATATATTAAAGATATTGAATGTTTGATTATTCTATCATTTGCATGTTTATTATAATAATCCCCGTCCCTGATAATTATGATTAATTGTTAGTATAAGTTTAATGGATAATCATATGATGATTATGGTGTATGGGATACAATTAAACTTATGGGTATTTGTTGGAGACCAAATACTGGACTGACCCATATGAGATTTATGTCATGGTCACAATGTCATAATTAAGTCTCATATAGTTATATTACTGGAATCTTTAGACCTGAGATTATCACAGTCTTCCACTCGATGAACATTACGTTTGACATATTCAAACGTTACCCCTAATCGGGTAGCTATAAAGAATGTGATTGGCGTAATCGGATTCATGTAGGGAAAGGTAATAAATCAAGAAGGGATTTGTTCCTCGTAAGAGAGAGATGTCAAGCTTTGGCCACTCGAAGAATGATGTTGATGAAATGCATGGCCGTGCTCAAATAAGATTTGTACTATCAATACATTCTGGATCGAGAAAGCATTGAACATTGTAAGTTGACCATTGACCATGGCTTACGTTCAATAGACATCGTGAAACAAAGAGATTGTAATATGTTCTATAAAGGATTCACGAACTTATACAAGTTATATTAATTGGGTAGTCATGATGGCTTGCTAGAGTCCGCTCATGATTTATGAGCACAAATGTGTTTGGGCTCATTGCCAACTTAATATAATCCTATGGGGTCACACACAAAAGGACGAATTGTTTAAAAGGCTAAAATCGGAATTCTGGTGGTGCTCGGCCGAGCACCTCATATGACTCGGCCGAGCATGGGAAATCAGAAGGTCAGATTTTCTGGAGCAAAGGTGCTCGGCCGAGCACCTTAAAGGACTCGGCCGAGCAGGCCCTGTTCGGGCCCAAAAACTGATTTCGTGTTGTGACGGGTTTTAACCTATTTCTCCTAAACGGTTTAGGACTAATAAGTATATAAACCTCTAACAACGACCTAATCAGTATGTATTGATTCCATATCAATTAGATAGCCTCCGAGAGAGAGAAAAACAAGTTCTTCTTCTTCCTCAAGAACAAGAACATTGAATTTCCATATAGCCTTCAAAGTAGAAAGAGTTTCTATTGGGTCTAGCAATCCGGTTCAAGAATCGTTCTTGAAATTCGTTCGCGTGTGGATAAACATAGAGGGCGTTGGCATCAACTCCTTCAAAGTTCGTGATCCAAGTTTTGCGGTCGTTCCTACGTTCGTGATTCAAAGAAGAGCGAAGAACAAAGATTGAAGATCTCAGAATTTTAAAGCTCCGTCACGGTTAGTGTTCTAAATTCATCTCCATATTAATTTAATCATCGTGATCGGATCTAGGCTTTTTGGGTTTATTCCGCTGTGCATGTTTGCTCAAAACCCAACATGTTGTGGAGTATATCAATGCTGCATGGGTGTACAGCAATGCTGTTTCTCTGTAGGGTTAAGTTGTCTGCGTGTATATCGTGTTTTATGTAAGTGTTCAGGGTGTATCTCGTGTAAAGCCACACGATATAGTCTTTGTTTCTGGTAATTATCTCGTATGAACAATACACGAGATATAATGTTTAATTTCGTGTGTTGTTCATACGAAATGTCTTACTAAATGTCGTGTATTTCCACACGACACACCATATCATAAAAAAAAAAAAATTATAAATAAATGTGGTAGGTTATATGATATTGTATGATGTTGGTTCAATCTTATATGTAATCATTGTTTGTTTTCCAACTTATTATAACAAGAAACATATAATCTTGATTAACAAATATGATAATTTCAAATATATAATCTTGAGTAGTTGGTATTCCTCTAATGTACAACTTATCATTAACCTCGTTTGGCAAATCATCGAAACAACTTAACTCGTTATATAACATGTTTAATTAACTCATTATATGTAATCTTGATTAGAAATATAACACCATAATTCATTAATTTAACATAGTATATGCACATCATAACATCGTTTGTTAGTTGATAAATAAAGTGGTATCACTTTAACCTAATGAATGTGATATGTTATATATGATATTGTATGATGCGTTATAACATGTTTAATTACCTCTTTAAATATAATCTTGATTAGAAACATAACACCACAATCATTTGTTAGGTGATTATAAATAAAGTGGTATCACTTAAATGTGATAGGTTATATGATATTGTATGATCCAATATGACGTTTGTTACTTGTCATGTCTAAGTGTATAAATTTTGCTCAATTAACAACACAATTCAATAATCTAACATAGCATATGCGTATCATTAACATCATGTTGCAAATCATCGAAGAACACCTTCATTTTGACATGTCGTATGCATATACACGAGCATAGTGCTTTATATCGTGTTCCTAAATACGATATGTGTGAAACGGCATGTCTTATAAAATCTGCACGACCTGTTTATATTCATTTCGTGTATGTTTGTACGACATAGTATAGTACAATTCGTATAACTGAACACGACTGAACATTTTATACAATTGGTATATCTCGTGTGTTAATACACGACACAAAGCCTTCAAGTCGTCCTTTTGCACACGACACGCGAAGGGTAGTTTTGCCATTATTGGTGCCTTGTATGTAGTATGCCTTGTATATAGAATTTACCATACTCGTTCGAGGCGATTAGTCATATTTAAAAAAATTGCCCTTTTGGGGCCTTGGAAGTTGGACTATAAGAACCCTTGGCGACATATCAAACCCATAAAAAGCCCATCCGAGATCAAAATTCCACGGAAACCCACGCTCACACGTTACCCCTACCTGTCGGTATTATACCTAAAGGTATAAGACTAAAATAAGTATTTTTTTTCACAATTTTTTAGTTTTTTTAAAAAAATAAAAAAGAAATTCTCATATTTTGTTAAGCAATTCACTCTTATACCCCAAATGTACAAGACTCAAATTATTCTTATACCAAGGTTTAAGAGTATACTCCCTCCGTCCCATTTGAAGCTTCACCTTTTACACAAATGGGTGTCCCGTTGAAAACTTCATCCTTTCTTAAAATGGTAACAAATGTAGGCCCCACTTGTCATACTCACTCACTTCTTCATCTCACATACTTAAATTATGGGCCCACTTGTCATACTCACTAACTTTTCCCTCTCACATATTTAAATTGTAGGCCCCACTTGTCATATCAACTAACTTTTTCTCTCTCACAACCCTTCTTACATTCACCATCTTTCTTAATTTTTGTGTCATCACCAATATAGTGAAGCTTCAAATGGGACGGAGGGAGTATGTTCACAATTTTTGTCATTTTCTAAGAAAAATGGTAAAATCCACCCAAATACCTAATGGTTAAGACTAGAATGACTTTTATACTTAGTTACAAGTGTAATTTGTTCCGTTTAAATTGTGAAAAAAAATAATACTTTTATAGCTAAATACTGTAAGTGTAAGACTGACGGGGAGGAAGCATGTGTTTTTATGGGATTTTGATATGGATCTCTATGTATGTGTGAAATTTTTGATCACGTATGAGTTTTTATGGAAAAATGATCTCGCTGAGGAGGCCTCGTAGAATTCGTAGAATTATGCTTTTTTGGGTACTTTATTACTTTGAGACCCTTTAAGAATTCTAAGATTTTATAAAATTGCCTTTTATTATTAAAATATTTTATATGGTCACCTTTATGAGTACCCCATATGTGCATTTTAGAAAATTTCAAGTTCAATTTCACTTGCTAATTCCCGTAAACATATAATGATAGATATCGTAATTAATTTGTCAATTTTAAAAAAAGAATCTATTTTACGTTGCACGAATCATGATATGATTATAATAGCTAGCTTGATTTACTTAAAAACACATTCCTTACTCTGTAATGAATAACAAAGTGTGCCACTTATTGTTAAATAGAGAAAATATATACTATAATAAATCAGGATCTTTTCTCTTTTAGACATTTTAAGAATTCTTATTCATCCCAATTTTCTTAGCTTGGTAATTAAATTATAAGTTGGAACAAATTCAAATGTGATTTATTTATTCATGTAATTTTGTAAGTAAGAGTGAGTAATAAAATTAACACTAGAAAGAACATACTCCCCATGTCCGATGTCGCCATCTCCCACCTCCCACCTCCCCTCTCCCCCAAACTCTTTTCTCATCCGTAAGCACCAATCTCTCCCTTTCCTCCCCTAACCTCCCCATGTTCGTCCCTTTTTCTCCCTTACATGTCTGCCTCTCCTTCTCATGTTCGCATTTGATCTTTTGACAAAAACAATGTCAAACACTCATATTTGGGTTCTAATTTTTATCTTTTATTTTAGAGTATATTGTTTAGTTTTTTTAATTGTTGGTGCTATGAGAGTTTTTTTTTTTTTTTTTTTTTTTGCTAATTTTTTTCTTGATTTTGTGAAACTGGTGGTGGTGGCGGCGGCTAGATCTTGAGAAAAATGGTGGTGGTGGGGGATGGTGAGGTTGGGTAGAGAAAGAAATTGTCAACCTCAATAACAAAATGACACTTATACCTTTCTCTTTTCAAAGAAAATACCCTCACATGACATGCACATAATTAATTATCGGTTGAACTACTAAGTCTGTCAGCTGTTAGGTGCAAAGTGAGATGGAATGTTGATTAAAGTGTTACTCTAAAACAAAATTCGATCAAAGGTGCAAATTTAATAATTCAGAGAATAAAAGTAGTATTTTGGTTTTTTAAAAAACGCCTAAATAATTAAATTTGAATTAGTTTAATTTATTTTAAAAGAAAAGTACTATACTGGTACAACGTGTCCGCTTCGGAATCTGAAAAAGGGTCAGGGGCGCTCTTGGTGTTTCGAACAGTGAGTACTATAAAAGGGCGAATCTGTAAATCCAGTCAACGGACGCGGCCCTTTACGTGTCATTCAACTAAAAGAAAAAAAAAACCAAACAAGAAAACAAAAAGGTCACCGTGGTGGGTGGGCTCGAGAGATAGAAGGAGTCGGCAACAGATTCCAACTAAAAATCTCCGCCGGAGGCACCCCCAAAGCCACACAAACAAACTTACCTTCCTCTCCATCAATCCAGCTTTCATGGCGGCAGCAAGGTCTTCCTTGATCTTCCGCTTCACTGACCTTTCATTCAAGCCCATCCAATCTACTACTCCTTATTACCACCACCTCCTTATCCGCCCTTTACTTCCCTCAACCGCTTCCCTCTCCATCACTAATAACAACAAGAGACGTTCTCCGGCTGTCGTTACCTGTGTTATTTCCGGCGTCGACGGTGGCGGAGTGTCCGACGATTTTGTCTCAACTAGTAGCAACTCTTTCTTCGACCAGGAATTCTCAGTGATTGCCGAGATGTTGAAGCGAATCGAGCCATTGGATACGTCCGTCATATCCAAGGGCGTTTCGGATTCTGCTAAGGATTCTATGAAACAAACTATCTCTACTATGCTAGGTTTGCTTCCATCGGATCAATTCTCTGTTACTGTTAGGGTTTCTAAACGTCCGCTTGATCGTTTGTTGGCTTCTTCCATTCTTACAGGGTATTTATTAGACTTTCTATTTAATTTGACACTGATTTTATTTATTTTGGTATATATTTCTAAATTGTCCAATCGAAAGTGATTAGATTTGTGCACTCCTCAGGTATACTCTGTGGAATGCTGAGTACAGGATGTCTTTGATGAGGAATTTTGATTTGTCTCCGGATGCATTGAAAAGACCAATTTTTTGTGAGGAGAATGAGATTTCGGAAGATAAGTTGGGGAAGAGTGATGATAGGTGTGGTGAGGTTGGGATAGATTGTAATGGGGAAGATTCGATGAAATTGAATCAACAAAGCAGTCTAGAGAATTTGTCTCCCGAAGCTTTGGAGTATGTTCGACAATTAGAATCAGAGTTATCTGCTGCGAAGGAGGTGACTTCTATGACCTCTCTTTCTCAATTTGCATCCTAGTTCAATTCCCAATACTATTAGATAAAATATGTGGTTGAATTGCTATTGCCTGAAAAAGTGATTGCTAATTGTCATGCATGTGTAATAAAACTCACATAAATCTCTCAAGAATCAAGAGTTGTTCGTCTTAAATTACTATTGATGATGAACTTTACTGGCAATATGGTCTACTCAACGAACATTCTGAATACACTTTCCTAGCTAGGGCTTCAAAACACGGGAATAGCCGCTGTTCAGTTAGAAGCGGTCCTAGGTTCACTGGTTTATGAACTTGTTTACAATTTTTTGAGCACGTAGGACCAGTTATTATCTCAGATGGGGCCACCTTATTTTAGAACTATCCTGATATGTAAGTGCTCTTTGAAGTCGGAGAAACCTGCGGAATTGGATTTATCGAAAGTAGGGATCATGGTGGAGTAGTGGACCAGTGTAAACTATTTCAAAGTCGATGTTCAGAATTTGCATAGAGACACTAATAATAAAGTTATCTTCGGCATCACATAATGAGCGGATCTGGAAAGAAAACACAGAAGTGCATATGAAAGGTATTCCCATCAAATTTAATACCCCCTCTGTCCTAGAGTAAGAGTCCTATTAGATATGTACGCTTATTGTTAGAACCCTAGTTTCTTAACTAAGAGTTTTGACAAATAATTAAGAACTTAATATGGATTATCAAAAAGTATACTGGAAATCATCAAGCCATCCCAGGTCCACTATCTTCTCATGTCGAGATAACAGACCTTCAAAGATAGCAGACCTTACTCCTTGCCAACTCATCTCTCAGTCAAAGTCAAACCTGACATAACACTGTTCACAAACTTTATTCCAGTCAAAGATTAATGACTGACATATGCATTTCCAAGATGTTGAAGACCGTTGGAACTCAAACGGATATAAAATGAAAACCTATAAAAGGAGCTCAACATTACTAAAGCCATATCTCTGTCTTGGCCATTTTTCATACAACTTGACAAAAGCTTTTAAGCAAACTCAAATTGTAAAAGCACACTTGATATTTATAAACCTGTGCTAAAATAGATAAGCAAACATAGATCTCACATAGCTACTTAAGAGCCATTTTAGAGGTCACCAAACCCTCACATTTGTGAAACCTTTTTCTTTTCTTTTTTTGTACTTTGCAACAAGTACATAACTTAATTAGTGAGGCTAATTAGGTTTGAAAATTCTGAGGGAATTTTCTTGCAATTGATTGTAATTTCTTGACGAAGTATTATAGTGGATTGCTTCTTCACTGTTGAGGACAGTGAAGCGTGGATGTAGGAGAGTTGCTATACTCTGAACCACGTTACATCTTTGTGTTTGTGTCTCATTTACTCACACTTATTCACCACATATCACTTATCATTTACTCATTTATTTCTTCTATTTATTTCATTATTATTCCGCTGCATAACTCAACACACACACACTACACATCAAGATAGTCGACCTACTCTGCCAAGATAGTCGACCTCTTGTGAACTAACATCTACCTGTTTAAAGTGTATAAATAGAACAGGTTCTTTCACTTATTAAGGAAAAAAAGAGAGGAGTAATTAATACAAGTGGGTTGACTTGAGGGTATAATTGTCTGAAACCTATTCATTATGCAAGTGGGTAAAGGTAGGATGTTTTTTTTTTTTTTTTTTTTTTTTTTTGTAATTAAATAAGCATTACAAGGACAAAAGTGTCCAAGACACTATTCATCAATTGCCATTTTAGGAATGGAACTTTTATTTTGGACCTACCAAAAAGGAAAGTAGGACTCTTACTCTGGGACGGAGGGAATATATAGATGTGCTATTACTTAACTAGTTAACTACCTTTGCTTGACTGCTCAGGTTTGAGTAACCCACAAAATCATTTCCTGAGGCGCAGTAGGACAGACATTTGGTCCTCGTGGCGAGCATTGAGGTCCGTAACGATATAGCCTAATGATATACTTATGTACTACTACAACAACAATAACAATAACAACCAAGTATTTTCCCAACATTATTTCGGACTGGTTTACATGAATTTTCGTAAGGACTCCTGACTGAAATCTACTTATGCGTTATTGAGCCAAAACTCTCAGCCCAACTTCATTACCATACCGTACATGTCAATATAAGATTAAAACTTAGGGTTTAATGGTTTATACAGTTAGGGTTTCTGCTTGCATTTTCCCGTCTCGCCGCAGAGCTCCCAATCTGACGCAAAAATGGGGGAGTCTCTTTCACTCGCACACACCAACACGTTATCCAGTTTCAGGGCTGAATCAGGCTACTTACAACATAGGATAGCGAGGCCGCAAGCAGGCGACTGACCCCTCAGAGGTTGGTTTCTACAATGCCTTTATATTTTCTGGTACAATGGTTTGAGCGATATGGGTCATGTTCCTTAGCGACCTTGGCCAAAAACAAACCCGGTCCGTGACGTGAGACCCCCCTGGGGGAGAGAGGGGGGGGGGGGGTTCCCGGTCTTCATAGTCAGAAGTTTAAACTGGTTACCTTCTAGGCTGCTGACTTGTTGCAGAAGTTTGTAGGACCACGCAGAATGAGGTTTGGCCAGGCAACTTTTACTTCCAAGAACTGTATTACCTGCGTGTGTGATAGAAAGAAGCATGTGCCGCACATGACGTTACTTTGAACATAATGTTATTATGCGAGCAGTGAAAGTAAAATATTATTACAAGATTTCATCAGTGAAAAGTGAACTATAATACTCACTTTATCCCAAGAAAAGAGTTGCCTTTGACCAGTCAAGCTTTAAAGGATGTAGCTTTACAATTTACGTTGCTTTTACTTTCATAATAATTGCACTAAAATTATCTCCTCTTTTGGATATGTGAGTCCTTTTTTTGTGACAGGCGAAAATGGTAAATGTGATTCTTTCTTGGAACGGTGGGAGTATTAAGTGTAGCTGATGATTTATTTTTTATTTGTTTTATTTTTAGGAGCTTCGTTTGCAAAGGCAAGAAAATCTTCAAATGGAACATGTAAGAGAAAGTAGTAATGATCTCTTGAAGTACTTGCGGACTCTTGATCCTGATATGGTAATACTTTAGCTTCAAGTATTTGTTTACTAATTCTTTCGTCCTGAAAATGATAGACTCACAAATTATTATAACAGGTGACAGAACTCTCTAGGCCCTCGTCTTTAGGGGTAGAGGAAGTCATTCAGCAACTTGTACAATGTACATCAAGGAGGTTTTTTAAGGAGGAAACTACATCTGATTTGATGGAAAACTCATCTATAGAAGACCAAGAAAACTACCAAAATGGGAATGGTGAATTTTGTGATACCATAGCCTCTCCTCGGGATTACCTAGCAAAGATGCTTTTCTGGTCAGTTTCCCTATTTTCTTTTCCTGTTTTTTTTTTCTTGCGTATGGTGGCCGTTCTGAATCGATTGTTATTTATGTTTTGCAATGATAGCATTAAAATTATGTGTGCTTGTGTGCCTACGTCTGTGTGTGTGTGTGTGAGAGAGAGAGAGAGAGAGAGAGAGAGAGAGAGAGAGAGTATCAAAATTAAACTCGTAATAACAAAAAGAAAAACAGTAGCCACAATACCACCCGTGTATTGCTTTCTTATTTTTGGCTGTAGACCTGGTAGTATTTCCCAACCAAGCAATCCTTGTGTACTGTTCCATAACCGAGCAGCCTTAGCTCCATTCCTGCTTGATAGCTCGAGTCAAACTCGAGCATGATTTTTAACTAGATGCATTAGTTGGTGGTTTGAATAAGCTCAGTAGTCGCATAATGTTTGACAATTTATGTACAGTTTTCTTACTTTGGCCCCAACTAAAGCACAAACTGGGCTAGTTCATGAATTAATCAACTTGAGATCGAACCTGCTTTTTCAGATTAAGCTCAGAGTGAAAGTTAATGAGCCAATCACAAGTCTTAAATTTATTTCCCATTGATTACGAGTCTAGAAGAAATGTCCTGCATACACTAGACACGACCTTTTCATCACCATGATTTCTGCTTGGCTTGTTTGTTTCTTACGCAGCTTCTATGACCTTTTCATCGCCATGAGTTCTGCTTGGCTTGTTTGTTTCTTACGCAGCTTCTATTTCGAATATAGTATAAAGTTGATCTCTTGTTTCTGTTCACAGGTGTATGCTATTGGGACATCATTTAAGAGGCTTGGAGACTCGATTGCATCTAAGTTGCGCAGTCCGTTTATTGTGATAGACTAAATTAGAATGAGATGTGTATATTCCTTTTTTTCTCTTTTTTCCGTCCATTTTTTTTTTTTTTGTTTCATTCCATTACTTTTATTTCTCAGGAACAAGCTCTCGTAATATACGTAATTAGAATGTTATGTCTGTAACTTTATTATCTCAAATGTCAGTCAGCCAGTCAAGGACATCCGTATTCTTGCTATGGAGGAATGAAATAGATACTGGTTGCAGTTCTTGCATAATATTCTTTGAACTCGGTTTGCCAAAGAATGTGTATGTATATATTTATATATGTATATATTAAAAAATTTCCATCATTTCCGATGGAGCCAAAGACTCACTATTTTTTGGCTTGGGAATATGATGGAGTAAAGCAAAATGGGTCACTAAACTGTCTGCGCTTCTTTGTGATGAAGCAGCAGTCAGTCCATGCAATTTTCGACGCAATTTTCATCATGGGTCATCTGGAAACAGCCTCTCTGTGCTTTAATACAGGGGCAAGGCTGTGTACATCCGACCCCCCCCCTTACCCCACCATAGGTGGGAGCCTTTGCGTCACTGGGGTAATGTTGTTGTTGTTGTATGTATATATTAAAAAAATGTCATAAATGGCGGATTATACAAAAAAGAAAAAAAAAAGAAAGAATAATCATAATGCCTTTGCTATCGCCTCTGTTGTTGAGCATTGTGTCTAAAGAGATCATAAGGTGCCCAGAGATAATCGACTGGGCATGGGCCCCCTGCATCAATCCTCACCCATGGCTTCCCCTTCCCACTCCAATGTAGTAGACTAATCGGACCAGGGTGCAGGGACCTGCAACTATGAACCACATTGTTCCCACCGAGCCCGTGTTGGTTCCATCTATGATCAATAGGCTCAACATCTCCACCGAAAACCAGTAAGAATGGTGGAAGTGAACCCAATTCATAAATCCTTCTCTCTTTCTGAATTTCCATCCATTTCTCAATTCTGCTTCTGTAATCCCCTGTTCTCCACCTCACCAAATCCATCACCATAACCCCCGTGTTAAAATAACAAGGCCTCTTCCCTTTGAAGACGCTCGATAATTTCTGGTCAAACCAGAAATTATTTGTAAAGTAGTTAGTGAAGTTGGCATGACAGTAAACGGGAGCTCCAATAACTCTTGACCCGGTCAAAGATATTGACCATAGTTTCTGGACATCATCAACCACTACAACATCTGAGTCCAAATATATCACACGACCAACACACGGCTCCAATATATCCGCCAAGTAAGTTCTTGCATAATTTAACGGGTTTTCAAGAGCTTGACGAATCGACGAAGAAATCAAATTCTTAACCAGAGACACATTAAAAGGGTAAACCTTGAAGGCCAAAGATGGAAACGTTGACTTGATGACGTAAGTCAACTCACTCGGTTGAGGAGAGTTTGAATCCGAGGCTATGAAATGAAGGTAAACATTTTCTGGACAAGAAGCGTGTTTGAGAATAGAATGAACAGCTGCAATGGATCCTCTCAAGTAGTTTGAATCAAGGGTGATTGCTGTATGAATCAAAGAAGGATCACAAACGTATAAAGAATCATTTTTTCTTGTATCTAAAACAGGACATTCTTGCCCGTTTCTGTACTCTGGTGCTTCAAGATACTGTACAACAGGCCCATATTCCACAACCCTTTGATCGTTGCCGGTGTACTTTTCCGGCAATGAACGAATCCCATATGTAGGCAACACTAGCAATGAAACCAATACTAATACTGTTTGAAGATGAGGCATCTCGAAAACACACACACACTCACACACACTAAAGTTAGGTTCGTTTTGCTTAAGAAGATGGTTGAATTTGGGTGAAAACAGAGGGATGGATGGTGGGAATTTATGTCTGAAAATGGAACCAAATAGGCGTGGTGTATTCGGTGGAAAAGGAAAAGAAAATTTGCCTAGATGCATTCGGAATTTTCTAAGGGGTGATTTGAATATTTCAAAGTTTGTAAATTTCGTGGAGGTTGTTATTATGTAACTAAATTGATTTTCTAAGGGGTGAATAATTTAAATTTATAATTTCAAAAAATCTATAATAAACTTGTACAAAAACTATTTTGTTAGTATTAGAAAGAAATACTATTCATTTTGAGATAAAGTAAAAAAAGAAAAACTGTGACCTCAAATATTAAAAGGTGCTCATATATTGACTGCTGGCTGCATGCATAGAAGAGCATAAAGGATGAGCTAATCATTAAATTTCAACACACCCAAGTGGTATTTGGTATCAGTTGGTAAAATTGGGAATCCTTTTTGGTTAATGAATTGACCAAATACCCAGTCAATTGATTAATCAAACCTTCTCCAGTCCACAATGAAACCAAAGAAAATATTAGGTCAATACTTGTACCAAGCTTCTAACCATATCTGATAAGATGCCAGATTTTCACATACTATGGATATTGAAACTCGCTAGTAAGCCAAATTGAAACGCCAAGAACTATACTCCCTTTGTCCCACTCGAATTAGGATTATCGGTCAACCAAGTTATACTTTGACTTATAATTTAAAGAAAAATAATGTGCCAATAAAATTTTAAAAATTGTTTTTGAATCACGGTTAATAATAAACTCAATAACTACTTTTATATTTTCATTAGGATTATTACTTTTCTTCAAATTATTGGTCAAAGTATAATTAAGTTGACCAAAAATCTTAATTCAAGTGTGACGGAGGGAGTATATAGTTATAAGGCTGACTGATGATATAATTTAACTCGGGGGTTTCAAAATCCTTCCGAAAGTGTACAAAAATGAATAAACAAGTAAACACTCCAAACCTAAGAGAGAGATGTCAAAACAAGAGAGGGAGTTGTGGGGATGGGAGTACTCACTCTCCAGCTAATTCTTAAGAAAGGAATCTTTTTATTGTAAAATATAGAAAGTGGGGTAGAGTGTTGTGAGTATAGAAAGTGGATAGGAGAGAGAAAGTGGAGTAAAGAATAGTTAGTGGATAGTTGTTGTGTGAACATGCAGAGCAGGGCACACTAAATAAAGAAATATAAAAAACTTTCTTTTTTGGGATTTTGACTTTTAAGTTGGGACACCCATTTAGGATTTTTTTGACTCTTAAAATGGGACGGAGGGAGTATTCATTTAGGGACAAAACTTTTGAAAAGCGGTCATATTCATTTAGAGCCAGAGGAAGTAGAAAACACAAGTTATGTTCAAATGCAGAAGCAAGGGAATAGCAAAAAATATGCTAATCAGCAGCCTTTGCAGTTGCTGGAAACCCTCCTGAATGTAAGTGCAAGTGAAATCATGCATCAATCATGAGTAAAGAAAACACAGCAACATGGTTCACGTAAGTAGTTCACCGTGAATGATAGTATATGGAGCAACTGTTTATATAGATTAATGAATAATACTAGGGGCACAAAAAAATCGCAAAATCCTAGGTGTCATGATTTTATTGGTGTTTTTAAGTAGAGTGTGGCGGATCCATTATCGATGCAACCAATAAAGTGCCCCCTAGCATTGCTCCAGATTAATTTATGCAAAAAATAAACAGCACAAACAAAATGTATTATGTTAATGTAACGGGGAACAAGAGTGGTACCAAAAGAGAGGCTGGATAGCAGGGTATCCGTGTGAAACAGTTAGCATCATGCAAGAATAATGTATGAGATCCATTTCTTCCATTCCATACTGGCTCCATAAAAAATGGTACGCGATAAACTCAGGTATCTGCAAAATCAATCAAAACTATACTTCAAAAGAGCATGTTACAACTATATATATATACATATATATATATATATATATAGAGAGAGAGAGAGGGAGAGGGGGGGCAGAGCTCATGTGTAATGAACTTTATCTGGGAAAACTTGAACATCTTTTCAAAACCAGTGCAATTGCTAAATAGAAATTTCAGAAATATTATCACAAATTGATTCTAAAACTCTGACAGAATACTGCAAAATGTTTTATAACACTAACTCACGCTCATAGGCTCTTATCAGTGACTGAAACACATGACTAGTTCATAGCAACATATTATAGACAACATATACATCACGATTCTAGAAACAGAGGAACTCTCACCCTAATATTTAGCACTCACGCTGAAGCTTCTACCCATTCTAAGCACTCCACTTAATCCAACATCCCTTTTTTTGACCTCATAAGGCCTCCTGCAGCCTGGACATCGCTCATCTGCCTCGAGTATCCTTTTGTGACAAAAAAGGCAAAGACGGAATCCACATTGGCATGGCAGAAAACTCGAGTCGGTGAGATCGAAATCTTCATAGCAAATAGGGCATGAAGTTGGTCGAGGCATAATATTTTTCCAAGCCCAAGTGATGGTCTCACAAGTGGA
Organism: Campanula takesimana; assembly: GCA_026119855.1. Taxonomy (NCBI): domain Eukaryota; kingdom Viridiplantae; phylum Streptophyta; class Magnoliopsida; order Asterales; family Campanulaceae; genus Campanula; species Campanula takesimana. Next base: position 182,867 of record JAOWBW010000303.1, read on the forward strand.
ACTGATTGTATGCTGTTTTAACAGGTTGGGCAAACACCGAGGGCGGGAAGTATCATCAGGTCGCCATGCTCGAGAATTCATCTGAGCTCCAGATTTCTCATCGGACAATGCAAGATTAACATGGGTTACGGTCTTGGGCCCAGCTGGAGGATCTGTGACTCGGTCCTGCAGCTTTTCCTTAGCTGCTAAAGCATCTGCAATAGCTTCCCAATCATCAAGGCAGTCATCGTTATCCTCTTCTTCTTCACTGACACCTCCAAGTGGGATACTCATGTGGGGGCCCACCTTAACATCAGAATTACTTGACTTCTCAATGTCCAACCCTTTAACCCTTGATTTTGAAGTTCCTAGTAAACTGTTCTCCTCTTCAGTTACCAAAACCGAGAGAGAAGATGTGCTTTTGTTTGAATGCTCCTTGCATCCCGTGTCTTTGACTGCATCGTCATAAAAAAAGAAATCACTCCAAGTATACATGTTTCACCTCAATCAGCTAATGATCAAAGGCTAATCTTATTTTCTACTCCTATATTTTTGTAACATCGAAAAAGTGCACCCCTTTACCAACTTGAAATCATTTCCTAAAATTAAAAAAAAAACCAAAAAAACTGGGCAAACTCGAAAAATCAGTAAAACTAACACCCGTAGCCATGATTTCTAGCTCCAAAATCAGAAGTCTCCAAATTTAAAATCAAATTTTGCTTCTAATTTCTTTAAGAGTAAGTACATTGTCAGTTATCGATTTGAAGCATCAAAGTAATACTTACCGTTTTTTTTATGATCAAACATTTTTTTTTATATAAATGACAATAATTTTGAAACACAAGTGAAATAGAATCCACAATCAACTACAAAAATATTTGTTAAAATAGATCAACTCCGAGTTAGAATATATATATACACATGATATTTATGTATACATAATAATCTTGGTTCATCAAAAAACTCAACAAGCTAATGATTCAGATTCTGCAGTTCACAAACTGTAATTTCAGTCACATTTCCCAAATAATTACCAAAATAAATAGAAGTGATGCAAGAAACCTAATTCAAGCCATGCACAAATCAACATAAGAACAAAAGTACAATAAAATCACGATGATCGGCACGAATACACACGAAAATCAAACAGGATACCTTGACAAAGCGATTGTTCACGGCGGATGGCATCATTGCTCAGCTTTAGTTTCGCCAATCTGTTCGCCTGCGCAAATTCAGAAAAAAAAAAAGAAGAAAAAGAGTAACGAACAGGATAAATGAAACACAAATTTGTAACGTAAAATGCAATTCGAGAGATCGTACCTTCTTTTTCTTGCTAATTTCTCTGGAGGAAGCAGGAATTGCTGCATTGGAGGTTGAATCAGAAGCCATATTTAGGTTTTCCTCTCTATATTGATCGGCAAAATCCACTTGAGATTGAAAGAGACGGAATTCGTTTATAAGGGGAAGAGAGAGAGGGGTTGTGGTTTTGGGCTTCAAGCTAAACCCTCTGTTTCTTCCACCGCCAGAAATGCTTCTCTTTCGGGTAATTACCACGCTGCCCTTCACTTGACTCACTTTTATAAAACATACTCCATCCGTCCCAGCCTAAGGTTCTTATTTCTTTTTTGGTACCAGCCTAAGGTTCTTAGTTGCTTTATTACCTAAAATAGACTATAGGACCCACTTGTCATTTTCACAACAAAAATTCACTACCCACTTTATCTCTCATACTTTCTCTTACTTACTTTTTCATACTCACAACATTTACTTTTTCTTAATTTTCGTGTAAAGTCAAACTCAGAACCTTATGTTGGGACGGAGGGAGTAATAGTTATTCATTTAACTAGTCAGATTTTGGAATATATTTTAATTTTATATTGCTTGCATCATACTAATTGCATCCAAATAAAATTATTAATTTGAACACTAATATGTATAGTACTTTATTTTTGATTTTTTTTTTGTACAAAAATGTACCAAAATAAGTGTATACTCTCACCGTTCCAGAATAACTTGCACATTTTTTTCAATATGGGAATTGAGGAGAGAATATTCATATTCAATAGTATCGTGAGTGGGAGTGGTTATGAGTATGATAATTTGTGATTTCGAAATGATCCAACAGAGCACGCGTCTATCCCCCCAATTTTGCCACTTCGTCTATTTTTATGTTCGATGGATGATATGTTTTTGAGCTCAGTAGGACTCACAAATATGAAGCGATCTCAGTCACACACAAAATGAGCCGCAGGCGTGATCAGATCGGGACGGTAAGGTAGAGGGGTGGAGCAAAATAAGTCTGATAATTTAAAAGTAAGATTAGTAGTTTAAGTACGTAAGTATGATAAATGAGATACGGTAGATAAAGAAATAATAAACGTTAAAACATTTGAAAAAAGTGAATTTTGAAACACTCAAAAATAATGTTAATACAAGTTGTTTTGAAACAAATGAGTACCTATCTATTAAGAGACTTTAACAGATCAATCAGAATCACAAGTGCAAAGATTTTTGATCTCATATATCGAATTTCAAGTTAGTAGAAGGGAGGGCGAAAGAAACTAGCCCCAAAATTTTATTTTACATTTAAAGTATTCAATTACTTTGATTTGATACATGAATTAAATTAAGCAAAGTTAGTATATAATCTTAAATTGATGAATATAAATTATTTAAACGTGAACATCAAAAATTTTGTGGATATAAGTAATTTATGTATAAAATAAAAGAAAATTCTAAATTATTCCAAAATGAGCTTGTACATTTATTTTAAGAAGAATGTATATAAAAAAAGGGCAATTAGGTAATAACAGAGAAAATATTGGGACGAATAGGTAACTAAAAAGTGGACATGCCGGCCCGAACGTGAGAGCCTCGTTGAAGAGAGGATTTGGTGGACGTACCTCCTCTCCCTAACACGTGGACTGGACTGGACCGGACTACATTAACCCAATGCATCACACTTTGTGCTCAACCATTGTTTTTTTCTTTTTTCAATTTTTAACGTCTCGTTATATTTAATAGTGATCAAATAATTATTTATTATTACTTCCGTTTCGAAAATACTTCCCTATGTCCCAAATAGATATTTTCATTCTGACTTTTTATGGTCAACAAAAATGAATTTTGACCAAAGACTAGTATCAATCTAATCACTCTAATGAAATTCTAAAAGTTGTAATTGATTAATCATTAAGTGATTTATTAATAACACATTTTAGAATTTTATTGTGATGATTAGATTAACATCAATGATTGGTCATTTGTTGACTATAAAAGTCAAAATGAGACTATCTTTCTGGGACAGAGGAAGTATCTTCATACTTTTTTTCATTATTACTATTACGATACGAATAAACTTTAACTAATAATTTTACTAAAAAAACTTTAACCAATAATTTTTAGTTGATTTAATAATTCAAATAAAAATTTAAAACTTGATATTGACAGTATTATTGATGATGTAACAAGTGTACCAGTAGTTGATCTGTAATAGACTCTCATAGGGATTCTGTAATAGATTAGGAATCTATTTAATAGACTAGGCAATTGATCAATACAACATGATGGAAATTGCCTGGTCTAGTACCAGACTATTAACAATAAAAACTTTCAGATTTTCATTTGTACAATTAAGTCAATTTAAAATTATTGCTCAAAGTTTTTTTATAGTAACGGCTCATAAAAAGATATCTTTCTACCAAAAAAGAGTTGCATTTTGATAAAGAGCTTTTCAATATCCATAATGAAAAGAGAAAACGTTCTGAAGAACTCTTCATATAAATTCAAACCTTACCAAAAAAATATTATTGTGGACATTAGGTGCCTAAATTAAACATGAACACTGATGATAAGTTCTACGTGTGGATAAGTGCCTCAAGTCCAGTGTTCTAAAAGACCCCTGTCCAGGCCGCCTAGGCGCTAAGCCCCGCCTAAGATATTATATTTATTTCTGAATTCTCGACCCCGCCTAGATCCCGCCTAGGCTCTAGGCGGCCCTGCAGTGCATAGCGACCGCCTAGCGTTTTTTAGAACCTTGGCCTAAACACGCCCATATAGACTTTGCCATTCATTGAGCTAATTGATAAATAAAGGCCCAACAATGAATATTAATTCCCATATATCAGAAATAATGAGATAGTTCCAAATTTAAAAATGTATAACTTAGAAATTGAGATGGCAACAAAAATTCATGGATGATAGTACAAATAAAAGTCGGGTACAAGTTTTGAGTTCACCATACTCGAGACACTTGGAAAATGTAAGCTCTGTACAAAGGCAGGACGATCCCGGAAGCTTCCATTATCCAAATTCCTCATCTATACCCTTTTCCCAATGTCGAAAACTCGACCTTAAATACTCAAAGCATTTAAACATCACTAAACACGGTACTGAATTCCTCTATTAGGAATCACAAACCAAGGAAGATGTTACATGACGTACAAGTAATTGCACACATACCTCTACAATTTAACATCAACAGTCGACTCTATTTACATAACAGGTCAACAGCGCCATATCTGGTCAACAGAGTGAGTGATGAGCATATGTCACATGACGCCTAATTACCTCGACCACGCAGCTGTTAAGAATCTGTGAAACCGTTCTATTCTTGACTGATCAGAGCATGATGATGTGCCTTGTGCCGCCTTACTTTTTTGCCTTTTCTCACGGTAAAAGAAATCTTCAGTGTCAAGAACGTAGGATATCTGCAGACCATGCAAATCATAGCAGAAGAACAAAAGAATTTAACTACCATGGTATTTGGGTAAATGACCTTTTGCCAATCTAACAACTTAATCAGAAGTCATACAGCCAAATGAAAAAGAAAAAAGTCAACAAGGGAATGGCATGAAAAGAATGCAATATCATAAGACTTCTTTTTTAACGCAAGAAACCAAAAATCAGACAAATCCTTTGAGATAAGCGCCTTGAAGCGAGTGTTGTGATGGTGGGCGTACCTTAGATGAGTTGCAAGCCATCTTACATTCCAACCCATTGACCATATGCACCCCTTCCATAGCAGTAGATAATGCAGAAGACTCATCCAGGTGTTTATATTTGTGTTTATTTCTGCAAACAACTTAATTTGTTATGCCTTGGAAAGAAACTCGTGATATCTTTAGTTATTCATGGATACTTTAGGCATTAGCTTCGTGAGGTTATCTGTGGTAAAATAATAAATCAGGAAAAAAGTTGATTAATCAGTTGAAGCGGAAAGTGTACCTCTGCATCATGATCCTAGATTCCTTTTTTCCAGACAAAATTGAAAGAAAGTCATTGTGAAGATATGCTGCAAAGTTGGGATCAACAGAAACCGAAACTACTTCATGCTTTTCATTTCCATCATCCATCAGTTGGATTGACAAGCGGGTAGGGCTAGATGACTAAGACAAACAAAAAAAAAGAAACTCAATATCCAAAATTATCAATACAGAGAAAATATGGCCCCTGACTTCGAAACAAAAATAAGGAAAAATGAACCAAAGACACCTACACATTGTAATCGGTAAATGTTCTCATCATGCATGAGGACATGTGCATTCTCGTAATACACGGAATCAACATATTTCTCAGTTTTTCGATATTTTTCATATTCGTATAACTGTAGAAGCTTGTTGTCCATCTCATCACTTGCAACATTTTGAAGCTGCAGTAGATAGAGGCAAATTTTAGAAACCTTTGTTAAGTGAATTTGACACAAAAATTGATTGAGCACTACAAGCGGATCTATTAGTGCAACACACCTGCTTGACAAGCTTGTATACCACCTTGTCCAACGTAAATAGCACATAGGACTGATTTCCAATAATGGCTCGACAATCATCCTCAAACTTTCCGTTATCAATAGATCCGTCAAGCAAACTGTAAAGTGCACTCATAAATCTGCAATAGTACAACACATGATATCCGAGGTTAACATGAGATAAGAAAAACTAAGTAGACTAGGAGAAGAAAGATTTAGAACTAAGTAACCTGGAATAGAGGTCAGGAGGACAAGTATCCTTATTATTTTTCAATTTCATTTCAGCCGATGCCAAATTCAGTTTCGCCGTTAAGAGTCTGTCATACAACACCTGGCAAAAAAGCAGAAACAAGAATCATCTAGCAGGTTGTTGAAAAAACGGTGTCAACGAATAATAAGATGTTGGAAAAACCCAGGGACCATAACTAAACAAACAAACGTGTATTTCCCACATTCCCTTCAACAATTAAGATTAAAAACAAAAAAGTGAAGAATAAACAGAATACTTACTTGATGAAGCCTAAAAAGCACATAAAACGAATCATTCCCGTAAAAAACACGAGAATCATTCCTGATTCCATTGACATGTGATGCTGAAGCAACATACTTAGCCAAGGGCTTTGCAGTCAGCAGAAATTGCTCTGATGGGGAACCGTCTAACCCAACAAAGTTTGCATCATCTGTCCCCTCTACCTCCCCTTCGCTTTCCACTTTACCATCATGTTCCCCATCTTCCTCCTCATGCTCTTCCGGCGAGCACTCATCAGCAGCAGACTCGCTGCCTGAGACATCGTCACCAGCCTCCGACACATTTTCACTGTCCTCATCATCAGCATCTGCATCGTTTTCCCCTCCAGCATCCTGACAATGCCTGCTCTCTACACTACGCTTTTTATTAACATGTGATCCACCATCTCCATATGCAGAAAAATTACCCTCATCAAAATCACGAGTAGGTGACAGCTCGCCCTCTTCTTTCTCAATTTTGGAGGGGCCAGCAGAATCTCCGGTATGTCTTCTCGCCTTGGTGGCTTCAGTAAAACCTCCATTTGCCAATGTAACAACAGGTGTAGAAGCATTACCATGCTGAGGAACAAAATAGATATCAAACATTCAGACATCTTGCTAAATTAGGACCAAGAAGTTAGCATCACCATGGAAAATCATGGAAATCGGGTACGCAGAGAGGCAGGGTAAGGGGATAATTGCAATTGCATCATGGCTAGGGAAGTTATACCTCTGATGAGGGTATGTCAGTATTCAACTTGGCTCCATGACCATCCTCAGCGGTATTATTCGGTCTTGACAAAGTTGCGTCACGTCCTTGAAAGTTGAAATGAAATAATAAGATTAAGAAAATAGAGAACATTTGAAAATCTAGGGTAGGGTAAACAACAGTATCAGACATTAATTGGGACATTGTAAGAAACAATGGTTGCATGATCAGATAATAGTCAGTATACAAACCTGAATGTTCCATGCTAATTCTGCACATAATGTTATCTGCTCCAAGGACATGAGATTGACCAGATTCTGTTACTCGTTCAAGTGAAGATGCTGCTCCGTTAGATCCAGACACCTTATTATCCCCAACAGCTGTGTTCTTCAGCTCTTTCTCCGACTTAAACCCATCATCCTCAGCCATACTATCCCCATTTACTAAACCAATCCTGCTCGAATCTATAATACCCATTGAATTATTTTCATCTCCATTGCATAGAGGCTTTAACTGAAAATTTATCATAGCACCATCAGCTACAGGAATAATGTCACTTTCTCCAACATTTGTACCTGTAATCTTAGCAGATCGACGTCTAAAAGCACCAGCATCTTCAGCACCACCCTCGGATGTGTTAGGTCGAGAAGGGACACCTAGCATTGGCTCCAAGAAGGTGGTCCAAAGCCTCAAGACTTTGTTCAACTGCTCCTTGGTCGTGCATATCTCTTCACATGAAAACTTGATAAGTTTATACAAGTCATCATGAATGTCTGAATCAGAAAAGTCAAACTCGAGATTTGGGATAGTAGAATGTCTGTGTCCAGCAACAATAGTGAGGAGCATATCATCCTCATTCTGTTTTTTCTCCTTCATTTCTTTTATCTCCGCAACTAATGCTGTAAAAAAACATGCCAATAAATTTAGAACCAAGAGTGTATTAAATGAAAACTCATGTGCTTGCGTGTGAGAAAAAGAGGGAGAGTTTAGGAATAATGGCTCCCTTACATTTCGTGCTCAAGTTCTTAGAATCTTGTTGCTTGAAATAGAAGCTGCGGTGATCAAGAGACTTGTAATGATTCTTAGCATAAACGTCAGCCCAAACCTTGTCAAAATCTGATCGACACCTGGTCCACTCATCTTGCTTCTGTTTTAAGCGAGTCAGTATAACAGGCAATGTAGGAGACGGGTTTCGGCGCAATGTGTCCAACACATCAAGACCATGATCACCATATAGACGTTCAATGCACCGTAAATTCAGTGCTACACCCATAAAATGGCAAAGGCATTAGTAGACTACAAAGATATTTGGCAACATTACAAAAAACTTAAAAGTGCATTTTTTTATGTCATAGTATCTACTAACCTGTAAAGTGTTCTTCAATAGTCAAGGGACTCTCTGGACTGATTGAATTATCATTAAAGCGACTTAATAATACCTCAGCATGTTCAGCAGCGGAGCTTACAGACTCCAATATCATGTCTAGCTCAAATCTGGATGTAACAACAGGACTCAAATATCACTTAACAAGAGCCAATAAACTCAGACAACCATATCACATAGATGAATTTGTTACACGTAAAGCATCAAAAAGTAAAAGCACAGTTTAAACAAAGTCTCAATATACACTACTAATTTATTGGTACTGCATAATATTAATAATATAAGAAACCCATATGTCATACCTGTCGTCTTCACATCTAAATAGGCTCTCCTCATACTGATTTCTGCGCATATGCTTGAAAGAATAATCCTCACTACCTGAAGTCACAGATACCCATAGATCGTTCAGTACTTGAGCTCCGAGTTCTGACCTCTGGCTTACTGTGGGTAGTGGATACTGCAAATAGACAAATACCAATTATGTGAGATCAAGCATAGTCCATTAGGTCCATTCATAAGCCCAAACAACAAGAAAGGTAAGTGTATTCTTACATCCTCAGGGAGAAGCCTATAACTGGGAGTGCAACGTTGACAATTGGAGAGATCAAGCTCTTGTATAGATTTTCCCCAATACTTCTCCTTGCACTTGTCATTTTCTTTAGTCACATCAGTTTCACGCCTTTGCTCCCTTTCTTTATCCTCCACCTTTACAGACTTGGATCCACGACCTTCATTCCACAAGGATTCTGCAAAACAAGACTTTCTCGGTTACACAACAAAAATAAATATGAAGCATCCCTAGACATTGTGTTCAGCTTTTGAATTGAAAATTCTCAGCTCAGCATGCACAATAAAAACAAAATTAAACTACATGAACAAATGGAAGACTATTTTCCTATCTATCACAGATACAGGAGGCAGTAGCACCACATACTTTTGTCCATAACACCAGCAAGGAACCCATCTGCAAAACAAAAAAAAGAAATTATCAGAAACTATCTAAACATTGTTGTAGCAAACAATGTGACATAATTTCTTCAGCAAGTACCTATACTTTCACAACGCTCCAAAAATACATTGAACCCTTCCATAAGATCTGGGTGCTTTCCAAGTAAATCAGCAACCTAAAACAAGAAAAGTTTCGAACCAAATTCACTATTACAAGAAAAACTTAAAAGCACCAAACTCAATATAAGAAATCAGGAAAAATGCAACAACAGTAATTCATTATTTAGATTTCGGGTTGGGTATATCTTGACCTATATCACAATCTAGCCCGAACCTTGGTCGAGATGAAAAACAAATAGGTAAAGATACCATGTTCAACTTTGACTTTATACAATGGTCATTTAAAATAATTTAGCTTAATGGGTGAGATGAGAGCTGTGATATCAACATAAAGCTCAAGAAGCATAGCTTCCCTATGAAGAGATAAAGTGTAAGCTGAAATGTCATAATAACTCAAAACATTTATGTTTTCAGAAGTAAAAAGAAGATTGTTACTGACATATCATCCAAAAAATCTTCTAGTTCTGATATAACTTAAAGGCTTTACAAGGGTAACTAGAAATAACAGGTATAGAAAAATACAGATGGATAATTTACATACCAGACTTTGTAATTCCTTCCTCGTGATGATTTCTGTACTATAGATATGAAGACACTTCAAGAATGCCTGGTAATCATCTGGACTGCGTAACCTATCCTTAACTTTCTCACAAAACGTGAACTCATGGCTGTATATGTCTGAAATGAATACGTTGCAAGATAAGACAAACAGATTTACTACCTATACAAGGACACACAGAAGGCAAAATCTATTTAAAAAAAAAAAAAAAAACACTCCAAACAAATCAAATAGATTTTATTTGGTAGGCCAGGAAATACATTTCAAAAAAAAAAAAAAAAAGAAGAAAGAAGGCAAGACAGCTTGTATCCTTCCATGAAAACATAAAATAATCAAAAAGGTCAAACGTAAAGTCAACAACAAAACATTGGGGATAGCGAAAGACTTTCTTTTTAATGGGCCACGTTTAAAGAAAAGAGTTCTGCAGACTGTCCACAATACAAATGACATGTACAAAGATATTATAAACTAACTTATGAATATTCATCTCACTTTTTCATCAAGAATATGGCTTTACAAAACAGGCATAAATCAAATGGCCAATTGCAGGAAAGTTAGACCAAAAAATGACACGGCAAGCGAGTTAAGCACCTATTTGGTCCTTAACCTATTGAGTTGTTTTCCTTTTGGTCCTTAACCTATTTTGGTTTTCCTTTTGGTCCTTGATGTACGTAGGTGCAGGATAAAGTGGTCCTTAACCTATTTTAGTTTTCCTTTTGGTTCTTGATGTACCTATTTGCAGGACAAAGTGGTCCTTGACCTATTTTGGTTTTCCTTTCGGTCAACAAGCCATGTCGACGATTTTAAGGACCACTTTGTCCGGCAAATAGGTACATCAAGGACCAAAAGGAAAACTAAAATAGGTTAAGGACCACTTTATCCTGCAACTAGGTACATCAAGGACCAAAAGGAAAACCAAAATAGGTTAAGGACCAAAAGGAAAACAACTCAATAGGTTAAGGACCAAATAGGTGCTTAACTCCACGGCAAGCACATAATCAACCAGCCTAACCCAATATCCAACGAAACCAACGAGGATGGAATAAAATGAGGGACACTAGTTACTTGTAGGAGGTTAACAGAAAATTAGATAATCCAAGTACACACAAAATGTTGACAAGTATCCCGAAAGATGTAATTCAGGACATGACAATAATATATGATTTAAGCACTCACTTCTCAGGTTATCCTTGTCATCATATGAAGCCAAAACAGGATGCACTCCGAAGTCATCAACCTTGCGGGAAGGCTTCCTCTTTTCAGAAAGCCGAGGCATGCTCATGTCCCTATTGGTATCATGCTCAGGTTCTTTATAATCCTGATCGCGGTTTCTTCTGTCTCTGCTTTCTTTTTCAGCACGTTTTCGCTGCTCCTTGTGCAATTTCACCATCGTCTTATCATCGTGCATATCAGGACGTTCAACGCTTAAATCATTTTCAGCATGGGGACCAGTGATTCTATCCCTTCGACCTCGTTGCTGAAAACAATATAATGTTTATTCCCTTCTTAGTAAAAGTAGAAAACAATTAAGGATGAACATAGAAATACATTACCTTATCCATTTGCACCTGTCGCAATCCAGAGCTTCGCTCATCATAACGCTGATAAGAATGCCGGTTTAATGAAGCATGATGAGCTGATGCAACAGCTGAAGCATCTGGCAAGAATCTTGTGAACTCATCGAGAAGGTCTGGATGGTCGTCAAAAAGAGCAGCAACCTACACACACACCACATAGAACCAATATTCACCTGAATATCCAAGAAAGATAAACTGTACCATTTGTCAATGGACATTGATTATATAAATCACCTCATGGTAGACTTCAGTGATGCCCTTGTGCTCCTTACGGTACATGTTTAAGATGTCTAAAAATGATTTATAAACGTGATCATCACTTTGAAAACGTTTCTGCATCAGGAGTGAGAGGTAAGTTCACATATTGTGTAACTCAGATTCATGATTCGAAATCCTAAATTCATTAAAAAAAAAAAAAAAAAAAAAAAAGGGAGTTTCACCTTTATTTTGTTTACAAAACTTATTGCCTCCTCAAACTCGACAGTTCTTTTTGCCGGAGCCTCTTCCTCATCGATTACGGTTATTTCGTAACCCTTGGGCAAGAATGTGTTAAACCCAAATATCAGATTGTTATGCCCTTTAAACAGTTCTTTCACCCTTGCTATGACACCAGCAGTGTCAATTCTGCACAAACATGTGTCCCAGTACGAGTCAGTGAGATCAATTCAGAACAACTGCCTGTTAGACCATATACAATGGTTTCAACAAAAAAACCAATTCAACACCCACTTTATTACTCCACATCAGCTTCCCTCTCTTCCAACTCATCCATTCAACACTCATTCAACCAAACACCCTACAATGGTTTGTTTGATCCCCCATTCAACACTTTTCCCACTCATCATCCTATACCCCACCACTTAAATTTTATTTTTTATTTTTTATTTTTATGATTAGTGTTGAAATAGTTATTATTGGGATCCATTTCAAGAAAAAAGATGGGTTTTTTTTTGTGTCGGAATACAATAAAACTTATGTCAATTTAAAGAGAGAAAAAAAATTAGGAATTTTGGTGTAAAAAAAAAAAAATAAAAATTTTTTTTGTGAAATAATTGAGCTCAAATAATTGGGATAAAAAAAAAAACTCGTCCGCCAATCAGATGGCGACAAGTGTCAACACCAAAAAAAAAAAAAAAAAAAAAAGAGGCCGACTTCGGCGCAGACGCGCCCTTGTCTGCGCGTGAAGTACACGCGCCTCTCTGGCCCAATAGAGAGGCGCCACGTGGCAAAAACGGACCCATCTCTTTCCCATTCACAGTGTGAATTTTTTTCACAAAAAAATTCACACAAACTCATTTCAACAACCATTGGAGCAATTCATGGAAATTTTTTTTGTGAATTTCAATTCAACACCCTCATTTTTGCCCCATTGTACATGGTCTTACAAGCAAACTTACAAGGAGAAAATGATATACCTTTGAGCCTTGAAATCCTTCATCACGTCAAGGAACATATCATACTTCTCCCTCTGATCTCGGAACATGTCCTTGACTTCCTTCAAGTACGTTAATGCATCATTGGTCGTAAGTTTCTGTGCACTAGTGCCGCCGCCAACACCTTCTCCCCCTCCTCCTCCTCCCCCACCCCCTCCTCCAGGAACTTGGGGTTGTCCATATCTACATCCACAGATGAATAACAAGTTCAGGATGCAAAAAAGAAAACAAGCCCCAAATTAAATACTCCCTCCGTCCATAAGTGAATGTCCATTTTCAAGAAAGTTTTTGTCCCAAATGAATGTATTTTTGAAAAAAAAAAAAAAAGGTCCCTAAATGTATTTTTACTGGTCATTTTATACTTGCAAAACTAAATGTTTAGAAAGTGGATAATAAGAATATATATGCACTTTGCCATTTTAAAAAGTAAACATTTTCAGAACTTCCCTTAATTAAAATTTGGACATTTATTTAAGGATGGAGGGAGTAAAAATTAGTAACAAAAAATGCTATAAAATGGCACATGGAATTTTTTCCATAAATTAATCTCTCCATTCTGAAGCAGAAACAGTCCCTCTCATTTACTTTCTCCAAAAGCTCAAACTATCTCCTACTAATAAGATTTTCCCTAAATGGAAAATTTGGGCCTAAAATGATAAAACCCTAGACTGTCAAGTACAATTGCTTGGCTGGCCAGCATATGAAAAAAGTTCAAAATTTCTTATCTACCCCAGATATTCTGGTGAGCAAATCAATAAAGATGAAGAGCATAGGCAAATCAAAGTTTCCAAAACACAGTCACAAATAAAAGATTCTTCATCAAACCACTCTCTAACAAGCCCCCAACAAAATCAAACAAATTGAGGGCACTCACAAACTAAGCCCCATAAAAGCACAATCAAATTAAGAATCACTCAACACCATCAAACAATTAAGAAACTTCACTCAGTAGAATTGCATGACACACATAACTGACCTAAAATTCATAAAACCGCACTGTAAATTAATCAGACAGAAACGCACAACTCCTAAAGAAAAAATCAACTTAAATTAACAAAATCAACCAACTCTAACGAATAAAACCCCAAAAAACAAAACAATTGTAGAGATAGAGAGAGAAAAGGCTCACGATTCTCCCCGAGAAGAACCGAACGGCCGTTTAAATTGCGAGTTCGCAAAAACATCATCTCTCAATCGTTTCATCCCTACAAAACGAACCAAGAAAACAAGTTCATTAAACAAAAATGAAAAAAACACCCGAAAAGTACAATCAAATTAACGAATAATTTTGCATCGTTTCCCAAAAAAAAAAGAAAAGTAAAATTAAGAAAGTTCACCTGTGAAGTGAACGGCAGAAACAGATCTAGCATCCGAGAGATTGAAAAGGAGTAGAATCGTGTAGATCAAAGTTGTTGAAGAAGAAGGATTGATTAATCTTTGGGTTTAGTCCCTCGTTCGCCCCCCTCTCCCACTCTTTAACGTTAGGGAAGCATCAACAAGCTCTAACGAGAAAAAAAGTGTGTGTGAGAAAAAAGAAAAGCAAATGTTATGTTTGTACGAGTTGTAATAATCTTTAACACTGGAGTATTTATAATTCGGGGCCGGGCTTTTGTTGAATTGTTTTCAAACTGGTCTTGGGCTTTATTCACTTCAGTATATGGGCTATTGATCACGAGTACATGACCGTGCCTTTAATGAGTCCACCACTAAATTGTAGAGTCCAAATCCTTTGTGCCACTTTGTGTACAACTTCATATACCAAAAGTGATTTAATGGCTCACGGTTATTGAGAATGGTATTATAGTAATAGTTTGCAAACATGTGCACGATTGGATTATAAGTGGTATATGGAGTGACACACAAAAGTGGTACAAGAGATCTCGACTCTAAATTGTATGGAGTCCAAAATTGACAGAATCTCGAACAATACCTCTGTTTACTATTTTCTACCCGTCTTTTTTCTCTTACTTTCACACGAGAAAATTTTGGGGGAAACTAGTTTCTCCAAAAGTTATAAAAAGTCTTGTTTTTATAGGGTTGAAGGTTTAGGGTTTAGAGTTTCAATTTTAGGGTTTAGGGTTTCAGGTTTAGGGTTTAAGGGTTAAAAACACGACTTTTTATAATTTATGGAGGAACTAGTTTCCCCCAAAACACACTCTTCACACATTTGATAATATTTAGAGCCAGTCTTATAAAAACTTGTTTTACACTAAGAGATGAAAAACCGGGTTAACCATGAGTGTCACCGCATTTTGAAAACACATTTTATGCTAAAACGAGCGTAAAACAAGTTTTTCACGAGATTTTCGCAACACTTATACTGCTTACACTATTTTTAATCATGTACTCAAAACAAAATACAACTTTTAATAGCCCTAGTTAAGAAATGAAGTCTCCCCCGGCATGAGACGTTTTTCATGCACCCAGTAGCGAAGCCGCGCATACTATTCAATAGTGGTCGACCTCTTTGACTTTTTGATGCATGTTATTTTAATAAATCTAAATTTTGAATAAACAAATCAAAAACATGAGTTTTACCTATTACGCCTATATAATTATGGTATAAAAAAATAAAATAAAATCAAATAGGGAGTAACTCAAATCAAGACATAATTGAGCAATGGCAATGCATAAAGTACCTAAGAAGAAGATTCAATGAAAACAATAGGGGATCCCAAACAACAAAAGACAAGGAAAACACAAGGCAATTGCCCGACAAGATCTTCATTCAGACCTCATACAAAAGCATAAACTCAATCACCTTAAAACGTTCATTCAAGTGCTTAATCATTCAGATTATGGTCCCCAAAATCCTAATAAACTTCTAATCACTGACTAATTGCTTGTGCAATTAAGAGTTTGGGCTTCTTTGCAAACTAACAAGTGAATAATAACTCCCTTTACGCCCTTTAGCTATGAGTGAAGAATGAGTCCCTCTTTCCACCACCTTCCCCTTCTCCAAAACCGCAATCATGCCACAATTCTGTATAGTACTCAGCCTATGTGCAACCACTAAACTAGTCCTCCCCACCATCACGTGCTCTAACGCATCTTGGACCACCTTCTCCGACTGACTGTCGAGTGCACTCGTAGCCTCGTCCAACAATAATATCGCTGGATTTTTCAATATGGCACGGGCAATTGCAATACGTTGCTTCTGCCCTCC
The DNA here is from genome assembly GCA_026119855.1 of Campanula takesimana. Classification (NCBI taxonomy): domain Eukaryota; kingdom Viridiplantae; phylum Streptophyta; class Magnoliopsida; order Asterales; family Campanulaceae; genus Campanula; species Campanula takesimana. The sequence goes on from JAOWBW010000303.1 coordinate 198,995, forward strand.
TGAGAGCTGTAATCCTTTGTCTCCGCACCATGTGTTGTACCCGTCCTTTAGTCCTGCGATGAAATCGTGAGCGTTTGCTGCTTTGGCTGCTTCGATGATCTCTGTTTCGTCAGTTTCGTCAGAAGCTCCATATGTTATGTTTTCACGGATTGTGGCTGCGAATAATGTTGGCTCTTGTCGGACTAGTGCAATGTGTTTCCTTAGAAACTTAAGGTGGTAGGATTTTATATCTCTACCGTCGATCCTCACTACTCCTTTCGTTGGATCGTAAAATCTCTCGATTAAACTGATGATGGTTGACTTTCCGGACCCACTGTGTCCGACCAAAGCCGTTGATTTCCCCGCTTCAATTTTCATCGAAAAGCCATTGAAGATCATCACATCAGGTCTAGCAGGGTAAGCAAAGTCAACATCAAGTAAGTCAACGTTTCCGATTATCTTCTTGGCTTTGTTACCCTCCGGGTCTTCGGGCTCGATCTGCGTACACCGATCCAACACAGCAAAAACTGATGCAACCGCATCCGAACCTTTAGCAAGGTCATTAGTCATAGTTCCCGCATCACCAATGACCCGCCCGGTACTCATCAATATCATAATGGTTTGAAAAAGAGCCTTTGATTCGATATATCCTTGCGAAATAAGTTTCCCTCCGTACCAAAACCCTAAAGCCCAAGTGAGAGCCATAAGGCTTTGAGAAGTACCTAGTCCGATGCCAGCAAACCATGACTGTCAGATGCTTTCCTTCATCGGGTCCTGTGCTTGCTCGAGCAGTTTCAGAATCCGAGCTTGTGAGGAGAATGCAGTGACGGTACGGAGATTTGAAACGGCTTCAGCAGAAAGCTTACTGCTTTCATCTTGAGCCTTCATCGCCTTCTCTGACATGTTCTTGAGCAACACGCCTTTGCAGTAGAAGGAAATGATGATAAGGGGCTGGACTGCTATCATGACCAAATTAAATTAATTACCATAAATATTTACAAGCTCGAAAAGTGTTATTTCAGCAATATAAGTGATCAGTATCAAAAATTCAAACATACATACCACATTGGCATCTTTGGCAAGCCTAGAGCAAATGGCACCGCTAGAATTTTCATCCTGATCAAACCAGCCAATCTCGAAAGTCAAGATTTTTGTCAACATTCTCTCCCTAATTCTCTTTGTCAAATACTCTCCCATGGCAGCAAAACTGTAATGCTGCAGTATACTAGTGATTAGGGAGAAGACTGCCAAGCCTGCGAAGCATAATGTATAAATCCTCGTCTTGGACTTGATTTCATCATGATTGGGCAAGAAATACACGGATATCATGGACCCCATTGCAAAAGCGTACAACGGATGAATTGCACCAAACAGAAAGGCACTGAAGCTCCCCAGTGCCGCTTGTTTCCATTCAGGTAAATTCATAGCCAACAGTCACTTAAAAGATGGAGCCAGAAGAACCTTATCATTTGGAGGAAGTGTTAAGTTCTCTGCTCCTCCATCTCCATGGATGGAATTAGCTGAACTAGTTCGGCTCACGATCGAGTTAGACTGGATATCAGTTTGGTTTTCTATTAAGGTAGAAGAGCTAGGGAGAGTGACTGCATCCCCATTTTTTTCGGTTTGTTGGAGACAGACGAGACAAGTGTAAAGGGCATTTTCGTCCTGAATAAGGTCATCATGTGAGCCGGTTTCGATGACCTGGCCATTGTGGACGACTGCGATGAGGTCAGCGTTACGGATAGTGGAGAGGCGGTGGGCAATGATGATGGTGGTGCGGCCAATAGAAGCTTGGTCGAGTGCATCCTGGACCACTTTTTCAGACTCGGAGTCGAGGGCACTGGTTGCCTCATCAAGTAGGAGTATACGAGGTGACCTGATAATTGCACGCGCAATCGCTATTCTTTGTTTTTGTCCGCCTGACATTTGAACACCTCTTTCACCCACCTGCAGATACAACAACAACAACAACAACATTACCCCAGTGCCGCAAAGGCTCCCACCTATGGTGGGGTAAGGGGGGGGTCGGATGTACGCAGCCTTGCCCCTGTATTAAAGCACAGAGAGGCTGTTTCCAGATGACCCACCTGCAGATACGTGAAAAAAAAATACATTGGTACCTATTCCAGATAAATTGAGTAAATTGTTGATCATATAATTGAATAAAAAAAGAATTAGCAGTCTGGAATCCTATTAAGTGATACTATTTGACGGCTAGAATGCATTAGTAAGTATAATAGGATCTGGAATATCTGTTTTAGGCCCCGTTTGATTGGGCTTAATAGACCTCTTGATGTGGCTAGTGCTGACTCGGTCAGCACAGGAGCCCGTTCAGTGCGTTTGGTAGCCTCTGCTGAACAAAAGTGAACCATCCCAAACCTCTTGATCATCCAGTCCGAAACTGGAAGCTTCCCCGGCAAGTACTCCTACTGACTGATTTTGAACATATTTGTCCCTAAGAATATACCAAATTCTCTATGTAGATTCAGCTACCATAGTAATCAAACACACTTAACTATCCAGCATCGAGCATTCATTTATAAATTCTCATTCATTAAGCACCATAATCAGTGTCAAGCATCAAGCGCTTAATGTTACCAAACACACCCTTGTACTGTTTCCTGTTATTTCCTGCACATTGCAGTCAAGATTTGACCATTGTTAGATCTCCCAGAATGAATGGTGAGATGAGTGACAGTTTTGTGGGGGCCACAGAGCATTATCTCAGCAAAACAATCCCACCCACAGGCTTGCCGATGTGGTTCAATCTCAGCCATCCACCTCGTCAAGCAAGGAATAGCAGTAAGGGATAATAACAGAGGTTCACGGATCCAAAAAGGTACCTATATTTCTTAGAAGTAATACAATACTATAATGTGGACTCCCATTAAAGAGATAGTATTATTTTTCTCACAACGATTCCAGATATGTCATTTTTTGTGGATATGCAAATTCATGTATTTCTGAGTTGTTTTCACCTCAAATGACAAACAAAGTGTGTTCTGGAGCAGGTAGCATCAGCTGGAAAAAATATGATTCAAGTATCTCTTAACAAAGTTGATTAATTTAATATGTTCAGACGTTGTCTAAACATTTTTTTTTTCCAGCAAGTGGACCAAGTACATTTCTTGGCTGTGTTTGACCATAAGAAGGGTAAAACTGGAATTATATTAGTTGTATTAAAAAAAAAAGAGACACAACACAAGCAGCAGCAGAACAAACCTGAGTGTCATAGCCCTGAGGTAACTGACAAATGAAGTTATGAGCATTAGAAGCTTTTGAAGCTGCAATAAGTTGGTCCATATCAGCGTCTTCTTTGCCGAAAAGTATGTTCTCTTTAATTGATGTTGCAAATAAAGCCGGCTCTTGACTCACTAACCCCATCTGCGACCTAAGCCACTTGATCTGAATCTTATCTATTCCCACCCCATCAACTAATATTTCACCCCCCACCGGGTCATAAAACCTCTGCAACAAAGCTATCACCGTTGATTTCCCGGACCCACTTTCCCCCACCAGTGCCACCGTCATCCCGGCCGGTACTTGCAAGTTGAAGTCGTCAAATATTGTGCTCTCAGGGCGTGATGGGTAGGCGAATTCAACGTGCTTGAATTCTACCTCACCGGAAATGTTGGGATGAATCAGGCCATCCATGTTGTCGGAGTCTATTTCTGGGACCCGGTTTATTCCTTCTAGTATACGCTCGCTGGCTGCCATTGCTTCTGATATATGCCTCATGGTGGATAATGCAGAACCCAATGATCTGATCAATTTGGACAACGAATAAATTGTTAAGGGTTACAATAAACAAAGGACACTAGTTTCCAAAAATGTGACTTCACTGCATAGTCAATTTCTTAACTTATTATCTTTACGTGTAATTAAAATTATATGTATATAAACACTAACACTCACACTTGGTCACACGCTAACCCTAACAACTTTTTTTTTTTTTAATGTTATTCAAAGTTTCAGTGACTCGACTTACAACAAAATGGAATCAAATTGGCATCAGCAGACTACGACCAGTGAATTGTAACGTCATGCTATAACAAGAATAATAAAGGGGAGAAAGCAATCTGTAAATAAAGGATGGAACAAAATCAGCTTATGTTCGCCGTATATCCAAACAGAAAATCCAAAACTATTTCTGTTAATCCCACTTTTCTTCATCACAGTGTTTGTTATGCTTTTTTTCACAGTTACCAGAAAAGTGGGACGTTTCGGGACGCGGGACGGGTACGAGGAACATGACTTATTAAATTTTGGGTACGTAGGGGTAGGATCAGTTGGTACACAAGTTGGGAACGTTGTACACTTTTTATTGATGACGCATCACTAAGTTGAAAATACACACACACACACACACACACACGCATATATATATATATATATATATATATATAGGGACGTGCTCCTGTGAGAACCAAAATATCGTGAGAACCGTGAGAACTTGGATAAAAAACTAATATATCCAATGGTTCACTTGGATACATCATTGGATACATTACTTGGATACATTAGGTAAAAAGTAATGTATCCAATGTGCACTTGGATACATCATTGGATACATTAAGTTTTCACGGTTCTCACGATATTTTGGTTCTCATTTGAGCACCTACCTAACTAAATATATATATATATATATGTATATATATATATTCTTAAAGAGATAAAAGACTGTAAATGTAAAGGCAAATAACCCTACAAAATTTTAAAGGCAGACAAGATTTATCGATCCCAACTCCCACGACAACTCCAAGTTCTCGACCTCTTCTCAGCGACTCAAAGCCATCGTGTCTTTCCTCCATGAAGTCCAGTTCTCGACCTCTTCCCAACAATAAGTCAAAGCCATCAGAATTTAGATTGACCTCTACCCAGTGACGACTCAAAGTTGTTCATCTCCCTCTCCATCGTTAAAAGCAAGCCAATGTACGTTGCTGACCTTTTATTTTCCGGTACGATGGTTTGAGCGCTTTGGGTCGAGTTTCCTTGTGAACTGGGACGAAATGACCCACGATCCGGGACGCGGCACGAGGGGGGATGGAGAGTTCCCGGTAACTATGATTTTTCTATTCCCCATCATATTCTCTTTATCTCGATCAATTTCCCGAGAAAAAAGATTTTTGAACAAAAAATAAAATAAAAATGGACCCTCGATTTAGTGCTAAAAAGAGAAAATGTGCCTGAGAAAGAGATGAGAAACTTACAGTCCACCGACAGCCATAGCAACACCAGCTGCAAATACCATGCCTCCCTGAGCTCCATGATACATGACCAATCTGCTACCATAAAATGACATGAACGCCCAAATCGCGAAAACAATACCATTGCTACCAATGGCCAACCCTTTTGACAACCCTTGCTTTAATCCCAATTTGACAGTTCCTTGAAGAGCTGCAGAGTATTCAGACACGGTTTTATGTTCTCCTACAAAGGAATAAACAGTTCTGACCGAAGAAATAGCTTGTTCTGCAATTGTATTGGCCTTATTATACTCGTCTCTCATCTTTCTTGCAATACTCAATAGAGCTCTCCCATACATCAATCCTGGGATAACTAAAAGTAACACAAACGGAAACCCGACTATTGCTAGTCTCCATAACATAGCAAATGCCACAATATATGCCTCTATACAGCTTGCCACATTCATCAAAAATGTCGGTACCTACATTTAAAAAAAAAATAAAAATCAATTACATGAATTGGTCGAAATGAAATTCTTTCTACTGACAAATATGAACAATCAATTCAAAAACTGACCTTTTCGCTGATGACTAGTTGTAGGAGAATACTATCGTTCGACACACTGGTAATGACCTCGGCCGTGCTCGTGACATGTAAATAAAAATAGCCCACTTCTTGCCTTAATATTGCTTTCAAATATCTAGCCCTTGATCTTGATGCTTGCCTCTCTGCTGTTCTTGCCCAACAGTATCCCTCTAAACCAACAAATTAATATATTGAACACAAAAAACACATTACAAATAGAAGAAAAATTAAGAAAAACAACAAATTAAAAAGAGGGAAATATATGAAGAAAGAAAACCCACCAAGGAAACAAGCTACCCATATTCCACAAGCAAAGTAACACAACACAACTGCATTCTGTACCAAAAACAGCAAAATAAAAACAATCAAAACCAATTACTTTATTACTAACTCGTTCCCAAATTCATTTTGGGACAGAACCGACTAGAAATCAAGAATATGCTTATAAGCTAGTTAGGGCAGAGGTGGCGTTACAAAAATGAAACATAGCGGGCACATTACCTTGTTGATAGAATCAGTGAAGTTGGCCATAGTTACAGAGCCGGATGAACCGATTTCGTTCATGAGCTGACTGGTGACAAACAGCATCACCGGCAAGGAGCCGTCGCCCACAGCGCCAAGAAACCCGAGAGTCATTAATATCAAATCAAACCTGTCAGCATGCATGAAAATGGATAAAACCGACCTGTTAACTTTCTTCTTCGTCTGGGTCTCTTTCCCTCTACCCATCTTCCCTAGCTCTCCGCTTTGAACAAAGAGGAACTTACACTTGGATAATCAAAAATCTGCTTTCTTATGTTTGTTGGAATTTAAGGTTTTCTGGGGGTGGTTAGTTGTGAGATTAAGTTAAAAATGCTTATGAATGTGTGTGCATATATAGTGGAGGGGTTGACGGAACTATTTGCACCAAGACTAAATAAGGGATTTGAATCAAACGAGGCATTGCTTTTTGTTGCTAATGTTAAAAGGTTCGTGCCCCACTTGTATTAAAATAGATAAATTGGTGATGTTCATTTTTTAAATTTGTTTATTTAAGATGAATGTCTTTTTACAAATTTTTTTCTCAGTAGTCCTTTTGCCTTCAAATAAGTCCTCAATTAAATAAAGGTAGAGTGATGAGCATATTAGCTTGTGTAAGGTTGCATTATCTTAAGGTGATTTAGAATAAAGATGTGGCAGGGGGTTATTAATAAGAGCAAGTCCAAGGTATTCTACAATTTTATGTTAGGTGCAAAACTTCTCTCCAACACTTGGTTCAAAGGCCAAACTATTTTAAGTAGTTCACGTTTTGTTTCAAATATGATGCAAGATGTAAGTCGCGCTTTTTTGTATCATCTAATTGGTTTTTTATATACTCCCTCCGTCCCCGCTCCGTCCGCACAAGTGAGACTAATTTCCTTTTCAGTCCGTCTCACCACAAGTGAGACTGCGCAAAATGGAAATGTTTTAATATATTTATATTCAACCAACCCCACCATCTAACCCTACTCATTCCCTCTCTTCATTTTCCACCACTCAATTTATTCAACCAACACTACTATTTACCCCACACATTCTCTCTCATCATTTTCTACCACACATATATTACTTTTTTCTTAGTTATTGTGCCCCACAAGTTGGTCTCACTTGTGGTGGGACGGAGGGAGTATATTGTTTGAACTTTTTAGCCCGTCCGCCCAAAATATATACTCTCTCCGTCCCACACCAATGGGCACTTTTGATCAAACCTACTTGAACTTTGACTAACATTTTATGCTGAATAATTTATCTTCATAAAAATTTAAAAATAGTTATTGATAATGTTTCTATTCCTAATTTAGTAACTTTTCTAAAAAAAATTATGGAGATTAATAATTTAGCATAAAATTTAGTGAAAGTTCAAGTTGGTTTGACTAAAAGTGCACATTGGTATAGGACAGAGGGAGTATAGTATTTGAATATTCAACATTACAAGTAATAAACTTTACTAGCTTGTACGTTTCTTGTACTATGATAAAATTGCACTAATGAATTATATTTTATTTTTTAATAAATAATCCTGGGATACCTAACAGTAACACAAACGGAAACCTAACTATTGCTAATCTCCATAACAGCACACATGCTATTACATATTCCCCGACAAATGTTGACACATTCGTCAAAAAAGTTGGTACCTACATGTTTTTTATAAAATAATCGATAGCAAACAATTCTTTCATAATATAGTTGGTTATCGCTACGATGATAAAGAAGCATATTTGTAAAAATAATAACTAACCTTTTCATTAATGACTTCTTGTAGTATTGAAATACAATCGTTTGAAACACAGGTGATGACCATGCTTGTGACGTACAAAGTACCTCACTTCTTGCCTTAATATTGCTTTCAAATAACTTGCCCTCAATCTTGATGCTTGTCTCTCTGCGGTTCTTGCCCAACAGTATGCCTTTGCGCCCATAAATGATAAGCATATATATATATATATATATATATATTGGAAAATGAAACCGGCCTAGGAAACTCGCCATCCATGTCCCACAAGCCAAGTAACACATTAAAAAAAATCTATTAGCCCAAAGAAAATCAAAACCATTACTTTCACCAAGTAAATTAGCAATAATCAACAAATAATATGCTTATAAAAGCTCGTCCTATTGACGTTTTCCGTAGGTTATTAGAAATAGTACACACAATTAGAGCATACCTTGTTGATACCATCCATGAAGTTAGTCATGGTTACAGACCTGTAAGAACCAATAATATTCATGAGATTACTAGTGACAAACTGACAATCAACCTCACGGGATTGGAAATTCCATCCCCTATCACCCCCATAAAGCCCAAAGTCATCAATATTAAATCAAAACCATCAGCATTTTGGGACGGAGGGAGTATAAACTGTGTAAGGTTCTAACGTCAAAAAAAAAAAAAAAAAAGGGGAACAACATTTTGGGATGGAGGGAGTATAATATGTGTGAGTTTCTAATTCTACGTACGATGGTAATTAAATTTGATGATCATAATTGACGTTTAAACCCTTTTCAGATGATGTCATTATTGACGATAAGTGTGACTGAAGTTTCTTTGGGGGTTTATAACCTCTACTTTAGCAGAAAAGGATAATGGCCCTGTCACAATATGTGTTATTGAAGTTTCTTTTGGCTCAAGTCAGACTAGAGCCAGGGGCGGATCTATTAAGAGACGAGTGGGCGCGGCGGCCCCCACTGAATTTTTCATTTTTTTTTGCGGATATTGAATACTCCCTCCGTCCCACCGAAAATTGCAAAACTTACCAAAATGGGCGTCCCATAGAAATTGCACATTCCATAAATGGAAAGTTTTTAATACTTTTTAATTTGTGGGTCCCACTTCTCATACTCACATCCACTAACCCACTAACTATTCTCTACCCCACTTTCTCTCTCCCACTCAACTATCAACACTCACAACACATCACCTTTTTCACTTTTTCTCTTAATTCTTGTGCCATAATTTTTTTTTGAAGTTTCCGGCGGGACGGAGGGAGTATATAATATAACTGTTATAAGAAAACACAAACCTTTGCTTTCCAAGCTGGTGAAGCTACTATTGCTTAACCTAGACACCCAAGATCGAATCCTTGCAGCAGCCACCATGGAACTTCTTTTTCTTTCATTCATTGTTTTAAAACCCACCACATCTATTTTATAATATTGAAAAAAAAAACACTAAATTTTTTTTATATATTTAAAAAGCGACTACAACTGATTTTATTTCTTAAATTGTTCATTTTAAATAACGAGTGTCATAAAAAAGAGATTGTAATTGATAAATCGTTAAGTGATATAACAATAACAATTTTTAGAATTTCATTGAGATCATTAAGATGACACCAATGTTTTGTCAAAGTTTATTTTTGTTGACCATAAAAAATCAAAATGAGACCATCTTTCCGGGACAGAGGTGTTGGGATTTTGGCTCAAATTCTAGGATTGTCAAAATCATGGTGAGGATTTATTTCCTAGTTGGATTAGTAGAAGAATTATTGTTTCCTTATAATGGTTTTCAAATGCAAGAAGGAATGGGTAACAATCCTTATTATACTAGGAAATAGTTTTATTTGTAGCCTATAAAAAGGGTATGAGGGCTATAATTTTTTGTGTTCCTTGTGGTGCCAAGAGGGGCTCCCCTTAGGGGAGAATGTGAGGAAGAGGGGATTAGTTGGTGTGCCTCCCCTATACAAATAGGCATCACAACTAGTTAGGTTTTTGATAGAACTCAAGGGAGAGAGTTAGCATAGGCATATATAATTTAGAGAGATAAATTTTATGCTTGTATGCGTTGGTAAGGATATTCAAGAGTGTTGAGAAAGAGAGAGTCTCCATTCTTGTAATGTCGAGAGATTAATATATTTATTGTTGGGTGGAATAGGCTTTAAGCTGAACCACGAAAATTTTGTGTCTTTTTTCTTCGATAGTGTGCGTGTGTTATTTTGGTATCTCTTATTACGATTTCTCTTGTTGGTGAGCGATCCCAACAAAAGGAGTATTATTTTAATATATATAATATTTTGCATTTATAATGTCATATACTGAGTATCATCAAACAAAGTAAAATTAATTAGGTTGAATAATGGCCCAATGTGAAACTTTCTTTTGGCCCCCACTGAGCACAATTCTTGGATCCGCCACTGACTAGAGCCCTTTTCAAATTTAAGGAATCACGTTGATAACTCAAAACTTGATCTAGAGGGTTCTTTCACAGCCCTACACTTGTGTCCATGCAAGAATATATTTACTAAGGCTGTTGAGACTTGAGTAACATTTATTGGAGAAGGAGATACAGTACATTTTTTTTTTTGTCTTTCTTCCTCAATTAAGGGGGATACAACATGGGATAATGATGGCGAGGGCACCATTCTGAGCATTTGGCCTCTGACCAATGTGAAATTGTCATTAAGGCCCATCAATTTGGTTAATTTCTGCTAATTTTCATTATCTTCTTGTTTCTTAACTGTACCACGTGCAGTCGCAGCCTTTCACGTGCACTTTGGCATGCGACTAAGACTAGAGAATTCATCTCATAGTCCTCTGAACTTGGTAAAATATCCATTAACGGCCAAAGAACCTTGAACACAATTAGTTATGTCTTGACAAATGCGGAAAATTTAGGATCACCACTTTTTGAGAGTATCTGGTAATTAGATCAGCCCACATTTCCTTAGCAATGGGAAAATACACAAGCCTTGAGGAATTTCTCCATTAACCGCATTTAAAAACCATGCTATTACATCTAGCCCAATGAGATGCATACTTAGAAGAAGATGGTGGGGTGGATACATTCCCCAGTAATCATGCCCCATTTTGTTTATGGCAATTAAAGCATTGATAAAAGATCTTCTCCATTAACTAAAATTAAAACTTGAGTAATGAGTATCATACCAGGCTGATCATTTGTGTTGAGATGCAGAGGATGGGAAGACTGTAGCTGAATCACCTTTGCAGGTAGATCATAGTAGTCATTGTTGACGTTAGTTCTACCACTGTTAGTTGAAGAATCTCCATCCGCCATTGAAGCGAAAAGATAATCAAATCGAATTAGGGTTTCGGGATTTTAGAAAAAGATAAGGGTTCAAATCGAATCAACTTATTCGAATCAAAGAAATTTCACGAAATGAACATGAATCAGAGTTGTATTGCGGAAGAAATGATCAGGCAATCAACGATTGCTCTGATACCATTTCAGAGCATCAAATGCCAAATTATGCTTGCTTCTGATGGGCTCATTCGCCCTCGCTTGACTGTGATTCCAGCCTGAATCGAAAGCGGAATCGAAGCCGAAATCGGCATCAGTGAGAGCGTTGTGCGTCCCTGACATTCGTTCTTCCTCGGCTCCCCCTCTTCTTTCTTCATTCCGCTGCCAGCGTCACTATGTCAATCACCGCCGTCGTCAATGGTGGCGGTGCCGCGGCTGTTGTTGACGCTCCGACAGCCGCCGTTGGTGGAGCTGGTGACGGCCCCGCTAATAATCCACCGATCACGGAGGGGCCCACTTCCCTAACTACCAGCGTATTATGAACAGATTTCTCTCATGCTGGCTTCATCTCCCAAACTAAACCCTGACGCAAGGGCTTCAGACCTTAGGTCCCCTCATTCACAATGAAAACCCATAAAACCCACGTTATTTTTCAAATTTTACAGAAACCCTTAAATTGTAGTAATTGTAAAATGTAAATCATAAATTGGTACATAATTAGAACATAAATTGCTAATTGAAGCAGATTTTGGACTAAATGGACCCGCTATTTACAATCTGTAATTATAGACCGTCTCCTCCCATAATAATAAGTTGGCACTTGATTTTTACACTCTTCAGTGAATACTATTCTTGTTTGTATATTAATCGATTATAGTACAGTTGTACCAATATAATTTATTTAGAAATGTGATACTACTTCCAGTGGCGAAGCCAGGATTTTTCAGGAAGGGGGTCAAAGTTGTTCGTGGAATAAGTATTATAGTTGAGGCTACAATTTTAGTATACAAGGGGGTCAAAATAAAAATTTAGTCCATTTTTTTCTCAAAATTAAGGGGGTCAAAATGAGTATATTTATCATTTTTAGTAGTAAAATGTCAATTTTTAAAATTTTGAAGGTACTAAAATTGACACGTTCGAAAATTCAAGGGGGTCGACCGACCCCCTTGGCTTAGCCTTAGCTTCGTCAGTGACTACTTCTATCCCTAATTAAGTGTCCAAATTTTATTTTAAAAGACATCTGAAATTCTCAACTTCTTGTACAATTTGGTGGCAAAGATTCATATATAATCTTGTAATCTCATTTCCAAACATTTAGTTTTGCACTTTTAAAGAGACCGGTGAAATTTTTTTTGAAAAAAAAAAACATTTAGAGACAAAGTTATGTTAAAAAAAAGACACTCATTTTGAGACAAAAAATTCTTGAAAATAGACAAATAAAATAAAAGAGAAAATGCGTTTTTCTATAAATATAAATAAATGTCGCAGTTAGAATTGTTTGTCAACTCAATTCACGTGGAACTTTCGAGAATCCATTGATATAAACAGAGGAAGAAGTAAAAATATATCTCCTTGCAATTATGGATGCATGCATTTACAACATAAAAGCAGAAAAAAAAAAAAAAAAAAAAAAAAAAAAACAGAGAAGGAAAACACAAAGCCGCAATCACGTCAATTTATTAGTACTAGTTAATAAATTGATGATTCAGGCCTCCTTCAGATCATGGTGTCCAAAATCCCAAGAAACTTCACTGACTAATTGCTTATATCATTAGAGTTTGGGCTTCTTTGCAGACTAACAAGTGAATAATAACTCCCTTTAGGCCCTTTAGCTATCAGTGAAGAATGAGTCCCTCTTTCCACCACCTTCCCTTTGTCCAAAACCGCGATCATATCACAATTCTGTATAGTACTCAGCCTATGCGCAACCACTACACTAGTCCTCCCCACCATCACGTGCTCTAACGCGTCTTGAACCACCTTCTCCGACTGACTGTCGAGTGCACTCGTAGCCTCGTCCAACAACAATATCGCTGGATTTTTCAATATGGCACGGGCTATTGCAATACGCTGCTTCTGCCCTCCTGAGAGCTGTAATCCCCTGTCTCCACACCATGTGTTGTACCCGTCCTTCAGTCCTGCGATGAAATCGTGAGCGTTGGCTGCTTTCGCTGCTTCGATGATCTCTGTCTCGTCAGTGTCGTCAGAAGCTCCGTATATTATGTTTTCACGAACCGTGCCTGCGAATAATGCTGGTTCTTGGCTGACAAGTGCAATGTGTTTCCTCAACGACCTAAGGTGGTAGGATTTAATATCCCTACCGTCGATTCTCACTACGCCGTTTGTTGGATCGTAAAATCTCTCGATTAAACCGATGATGGTTGACTTTCCGGACCCACTATGTCCTACCAAAGCTGTCGACTTACCCGCTTCAATCTTCATCGAAAAGCCTTTGAAGATCATCACGTCCGGCCTAGCAGGGTAAGCAAAGTCAACATCACGTAAGTCAACATTTCCAATTATCTTCTCGCCTTTGTTACCCTCATGATCTTCAGGCTCGATATGCGTGTACCGATCCAACACAGCAAAGACTGACGCAACTGCATCCGAACCTTTAGCAAGGTCATTAGTCATAGTCCCAGCATCAGCAATCACCCGCCCGGTACTCATCAATATCATAAAAGTTTGAAAAAGAGCCTTTGATCCAATATATCCTTGCGAAATAAGTTCCCCTCCGTACCAAAACCCTAAAGCCCAAGTAAGAGCCATAAGGCTTTGAGAAGTACCTAGTCCGATGCCAGCAAACCATGACTGTCGGATGCTTTCCTTCATCGGGTTTTGCTGTGCTTGCTCGAGTAGTTTCAGAATCCGAGCTTGAGAGGAGAATGCTGTGACGGTACGGAGATTTGAAACGGCTTCAGCAGAAAGCTTACTGCTTTCATCTTGGGCCTTCATTGCCTTCTCTGACATGTTCTTGAGCAACACGCGTTTGCAGTAGAAGCAAACGATGATTAGGGGCTGGACCGCTATCATGACCAAGGCAAGTCGCCACGCAATCACCAGGCCCATGGTACAAGCGACCGTAACCGCTGAAATCGTTTGTACCACCAATGCCATTCGATCCCCAAGCAACGATCTCACCTACAAATTAATTTAATTACCATAAATTTTACGTGCTAGGAAAGTGTTACTCCCTCCGTCCCAAAATGATAGTCCCGTTTGACTTTCAAATATTTTAAGGTTACATTATAAGTTTTGAAAAATCAGTGATTTTGAATCCCTAATTTTGAAAATGGGACTAACTTTCTGGGACAAACAAAAAAGGGAAATGAAACTGTCATTTTGGGACAGAGGGATTTCAACAATATAATGATCAGTATCTAAACATACCACATTGGCATCTTTGGCAAGCCTAGAGCAAATGGCACCGCTAGAATTTTCATCCTTATCAAACCAGCCAATCTCGAAAGTCAAGATTTTGGTCAACATTCTCTCCCTAATTCTCTTTGTCAAATACTCTCCCATGGCAGCAAAATTGTAATGCTGCAGTATACTAATTACTAGGGAGAAGACTGCCAAACCCGCAAAGCACAATGCATAAAATCTCGTCTTGGACTTGATCTCATCATGATCGGGCAAGAAATAGACCGATATCATGGACCCCATCGCAAATGCATACAAAGGCTGAATCGCACCAAACAGAAAGGCACTGAAGCTCCCCAATGCAGCTTGTTTCCATTCAGGTAGATTCATAGCCAACAGCCTCTTAAATGATGGAACCGGAAGAACATCATCATTTGGAGGAGGTGTTGACTTCTCTGCTCCTCCATTGACCGAATTAGCCGAACTAGTTCGGCTCAAAATCGATAATCTCCTGCTGCTCGTGCTACGGATATCAGCTTGGTTTCCGATTAAGTTAGAAGAGCTAGGAAGAGCGAGTCCGTCCCCATTTTTCTCGGTTTGTTGGAGACGGACGAGAGAAGTGTAAACGGCATTTTCGTCCTGAATAAGTTCGTCGTGTGAGCCAGTTTCGATGACCTGGCCGTTCTGGACGACGGCGATGAGGTCAGCGTTACGGATAGTGGAGAGGCGGTGGGCAATGATGATGGTGGTGCGGCCCACAGAAGCTTGGTCGAGTGCATCCTGGACCACTTTTTCAGACTCGGAGTCGAGGGCGCTGGTTGCCTCATCTAGTAGGAGTATACGAGGTGACTTGATTATTGCACGTGCAATCGCTATTCTTTGTTTTTGTCCCCCTGACATTTGAACACCCCCTTCACCTACCTGCAGATCGATAAGTGAAAAAAATAAAGAACATTGTTTACTATTCCAGATAAATTGAGTAAATTGTGGATCAAATAATTGAATTAACAAAAAGAATTAGCAGTCTGGAAACCTATTAAGTGATACTATTTGACAGCTAGGATACTTTAGTAAGTATAACATTCCTCTGTCCCAAAATGGTCGTCCTATTCCTATATATTGTTTATCCCAAAAAGTTAGTCTCATTTCTAAAATTAAGGCTCTAAATCACTGAAGTTCCAAAACTTATAATTTAACCTTAAAAGATTTGAAAAGTCAAACGAGACTATAGTTTTGAGACGGAGGGAGTAGGATCTGAAACATCTTTTTTGTACTATTTCCTACTACTTCCTGCACAATGAGGTCAAGATTTGACCATGTTAGATCTAGCACACTCTGAACGATGAGATGAGTTTGCCAGCTCGTCAAGCAAGGGATATCAAGAAGGAATAATTAAGGAGGATCCGGATCCAAAAAAAATACTCCCTCCGTCTCAGACTAAGGTTCTTACTTTTCTTTTTGGTTTGTCCCAGACTAAGGTTCTTAGTTGCTTTATTACCTAAAATGAACAATGGGACCCACTTGTCATTCTCACAACAAAAACTCTCTACCCACTTTATCTCTCCTACTTTCTCTTACTTACTTTTTCATACTCACAATATTTACTTTTTCTTAATCTCCGTATAAAGTAAAACTAAGAACCTTTGTCCGGGATGGAGGGAGTACTACCTTTATTTCTAATAAGTAATACAGTACTATAATGTGGTTCTCACAACAATTCCAGATATGTCGTTTTTTGTGGATATGCAAATCATGTACTATTTGAGTTGTTTTTACCTTAACTGACAAACAAAGCGTGTTCTGGAGCAGGTAGCATTAGCTGGAAAAATTATGATTTAAGTATCTCTTAACAACTTCAAGTAGATTAATTTAATATGTTCAGACCATGACTAAACATTTAATTTATTTTCCCAGCCAGTGGACCTAATACATTTCTCGTCCGTAGTTGTTTGACCATAAGAAGGGTAATATCGGAATTATATTAGTCCGTGTTTTTTTTTAAAAAAAAAAAAAAAAAGACACAACACAAGTAGCAACAGAACAAACCTGAGTGTCATAGCCCTGAGGCAACTGACAAATGAAGTTATGAGCATTAGAAGCTTTTGAAGCTGCAATAACTTGGTCCATATCAGCGTCTTCTTTGCCGAAAAGTATGTTCTCTTTAATAGACGTAGCAAATAAAGCCGGTTCTTGACTCACCAGCCCCATCTGCAACCTCAGCCACTTGATCTGAATCTTATCTATTCCCACCCCATCAACTAATATTTCACCCCCCACCGGGTCATAAAACCTCTGCAACAAAGCTATCACCGTTGATTTCCCGGACCCACTCCCGCCCACCAGTGCCACCATTAAACCGGCGGGCACCTTTAAGTTGAAGTCCTTAAATATTGTGCTCTCGGGGCGTGATGGATAGGCAAATTCAACGTGCTTGAATTCTACCTCACCGGAAATGTTGGGAAGAATCTGGCCGTCCATGTTGTCGGAGTCTATTTTCGGGACCCGGTTTATTACTTCTAGTATGCGCTCACTGGCTGCCATTGCTTCTGATACATGCCTCACCGTGGATAATCCGGAACCCAATGATCTGATCAATATGTACAGTGACTATTTTGTTAAGGGTAACAAAAAACAAACGACATGCACACAGTTAATTACTTACTACCTCCGTCCCAAAATGAATGTCCCAAAAAAATTAAAATTTGCTCTTGATCAAGAGCAAATTTGAAAAAAAAAAAATGGACATTCATTTTGAGACGGATGGAGTACTAGTTTCCAAAAATGTGACTTCACTACATAGTCAATTTCTCAACTTATTTACTTTATAGGTTATGTATATATATATATATATATATATATATACACAATTATTTGTGTGTGTACACACACAGACACACACTTGGCCGCACAATACCCCTAACAACTAATATTAATTAATTTTTGTTAATGTTAATCAAAGTTTCAGTGAGTTGTCTTACAGCAAAATGGTATCAAATTGGCATCACCAGACTATGACGAGCGAATTGTAACGTCATGACCATAACTAGAATAATAAGAAAAGGAGAAAGCAATCCGTAAATAAAGGATGGAACAAAGTCAGCTTATGTAGGCAGTATACCCAAACAAAAAATCCAAAACAATTTCTGTTAATCCCACTTTTCTTCAACACAGTGTTTGTTATGCTTTTTCTATTCCCCATCCTTTTCTCTTTATCTTGATCATTTTCCCGAGAAAAAGAAATTTGAAAAAAAAATATAGTAATTAAAATGGACCCTCGATTTAGTGGTAAAATAGTGAAAATATGCTGAGAAAGAGTTGAGAAACTTACAGTCCACCGATTGCGATGGCAACACCAGCTGCAAAAACAGTGCCTCCCTGAGCTCCATGATACATGACCAATCTGCTACCGTAAAATGACATAAACGCCCAAATCGCAAAAACAATACCATTGCTACCAATGGCCAACCCTTTTGCCAACCCTTGCTTTAATCCCAATTTGACAGTTCCTTGAAGAGCTGCAGAGTATTCGGACACGGTTTTATGTTCTCCTACAAACGAATAAACTGTCCTGACCGAAGAAATAGCTTGTTCTGCAATTGTATTGGCCTTATTGTACTCATCTCTAATCTTTCGCGCAATACTCATTAGAGCTCGTCCGTACATCAAACCAGGGATAACTAAAAGCAACACAAATGGAAAACCGACTATTGCTAGTCTCCATAACATAGCAAATGCTACTACATATGCCCCTATAAATGTTGCCACATTCATCAAAAATGTTGGTACCTACAATTTTTTAAAAAAAAATCAATCACATAAATTGGTCGAAATGAAATTCTTTCTAGTGACAAATCTGACCAATCAAATCCGAAACCGACCTTTTCGCTGATGACTTCTTGTATGAGAATACCATCATTAGAAACACTGGTAATGACCTCGGCAGTGCTAGTGACATGCAGATCAAAATAGCCAACTTCTTGCCTTAATATTGCTTTCAAATATCTTGCCCTTGATCTTGATGCTTGTCTTTCTGCTGTTCTTGCCCAACAATATCCCTCTGCACCCACAAATTCATATAATAAATACCAAAAACACATTACAAAAGGAGGGAAAATTAAGAAAAACAACAAATTAAAAAGAGGGAAAATATATGGAAAAAAAAAAAACCCACCAAGGAAACAAGCTACCCATATTCCACAAGCCAAGTAACACAATAAAACTGCATTCTGTACCAAAAACAGCAAAAATAAAAACAATTAAAACCAATTACTTGCACATAAAAAATTACAAAAACGAAATCAAGAATATGCTTTTTCAGCTAGTTAGGGCAGAGGTGGCGTTACAAAAATGAAAAATAACGGACACATACCTTGTTGATAGAATCAATGAATTTAGCCATGGTTACAGAGCCGGAGGAGCCGATTTCGTTCATGAGCTGACTGGTGACAAGCAACATCACCGGCAAGGAAACGCCGTCGCCGGCGGCGCCGAGAAACCCGAGAGTCATTAATATCAAATCAAACCTGTCAGCATGCATGAAAATGGATAAAACAGACCCATTTCCTTTTTTCTTCGTCTGGGTCTCTTTCCTCTTTCCATCTCTACCCATCTTTCTTACCTAGCTCTGAATTTACACTTGGATGGATAGTCAAAATTCTGCTTTCTTATGTTTGTTGGAATTTAAGGTTGCCGGGGGTGTACTAAATGAAGTGTCGATTGTATAACGTTGGGCGGTTAGTAATGAAATCAAGTTAATGTTCATGAATGTGTGTGGGCATATATAGTGGAGGGGTTGGGGGAACTATTTGCGGCGAGTCTTTATTTATTAATAATGGATTTGGATCAAGTCAGGCATTGCTTTCTGTTGCTAACGTTAAAAAGGTTCGTTCCCCACTTGTATTCTAAATACTCCCTTCGTCCCAAAATACATACTCCCTCCGTCCTACCTCAATTGAGATCTAAGAGGTGAGCACAATAACTAAGGAAAAAGAATAAAATAAAGAAAATGTGTGGTAGTTAACGAAGAGAAAGAATGAGTGGGGTTAATCAGGGGCGGACCTAGGAAGGCCCTTTCGGGGGCCGCGGCCCCGTTTGATTTTTTTTTTTTTTTTTTTTTACAAGTGCAATTTTTTGTAAAAGTTAAGGGTGTTAGTGCAATTTAGTAAACTTTGCCCCCTTGGATGTAAAATAAAAATACACTAACATTTTTTTTTGCCCCCTTATGTAATTTTGCCCCCCTTTATATAAAATCCTAGGTCCGCCACTGGGTTAATAGTGGTTGATTGAATGAATTGTGTGGTGGAAAATGAAGAGGGGAGAATGAGTGGGTTGTGTAGATTGAATATAAAATTATATAAAGATTACCATTTTGAGGAGTCTCAAGTGAAGTGGGACGGACTAAAATGAAAATAAGTCTCAAGTGAGGTGGGACGGAGGGAGTATAGTTTAAGGGATTGATATTTGTCCCAAAATATTTGTAGTTTTGCTTTTATCTAGACATCTTTGACATTGTTTGTCAAATATACTCTTATTTATGAGGTAGTTGTCATTGTAAAAGCATTTAATTGTCTTGGTACTTGAAATATTTTAAGGGTAATTTAGTCCATTAGACATGCATTGATTGTTTTTCTTAATTTGTGTGAATATCCTAGAACTACAAATATTTTGGGTCGAATGGAGTATTAAAATGGGGAAGCCCTCTCTTTCTTCTTATTTTTTCTATTTTTATATATAAACAACAACTTTCAATTGCATTAATAAGAAGAGGGGAGACAGCAATCCACAAACATCGGAGGCTGGGAACAAGTATAAACTTAACCAGGAATCTGATGGTCCATCCAGTTCACCGTTATCTTTTTAGCTTTTAAGTCTTCCTGTGTAAATTATCCTTTTGTTGGTAAAGTTAAGATTTCAGAAATCTTAGGATTATGAAAATGATAATTCTAATTATGTGTTGTAGTGTTTGTAATTGTATGGTCTTTCAATTTGACTGCTAAAAAAAAAATTGCATTAATAATAAAAGAGACATCACTCCAAAAAAGTTGGAGGCTCAACATAGTGGATCCATTTCTTAACCTACAACAATGACATTTCTAATCTAAATTTTGAGACATTCAGATTCAACTCTAACTAAAACTTGAACACTGTCTCGATTCGGCAGTTACAATGTTAAGAATGTGACTTTGAAAGATAAGTCAGAATTTTGAAAAGACACAGAATAGGATGATGCAGCACCTGCACGGGCGTTCAAGTGCCTATACTCAGTCAAGCAAGAACGCATCAGAGAGCAGATTTTCTGGAGCAACTTTGCACGTGCGTCCGTAGGGAGTGCCTCGGCCGTGCACCGCTATTGCCATTGGGCCAGAAGGCGCAGAGCTTATCACCGTGAGGCTTAATAGAATCCTATTAGAGATTTTTGTTTTTTTATACTCCCTTCGCCTTCAGAGTTTGTGCACTAACAAGTATACATACTAGTGAAAACTAGTAGCCTCCACAGAGATTAGAAGTATATAATAGTGAGCGAATAATTTGTTCACGAAAACTTACTTTTTGTAATGGTGAGCATACTTTTTAGTTTACATAAACAATTTATCAATAAAAAAATATTTTTTTACTGTAATTACGTATCTTTGTAAACACGTACTTATAAACACACATAAATTCTAATAATTAAAATGCTATATACACATGTTGATAATAACTTAAAATATTACATACATATGAAAAATACAATAATAACTTAAAATATTCCATACATATGAAAAATATAATAATAACTTAAAATATTACATACATATGAAAAACAGGTGTGCATAACATCTACTACTCCATTCTCAAAGTAAGAGTTCTACTTATTTTATTGGTACTCCCCGAAGTAAGAGTCTCGTTCCATAAATTGAAATGATTTAATAGTGTTTTAAACACTTTAATACTTATTATAATGCTTGTGTTAATATAAAAAAAAACCATCACTACTTGTTTAGGTCCGACAACTCCTCAAGATAAGTTGTCTTGTTTCAATCGTGGTAAAAAAAAATATTTATCAGAAAGTTGATATCAAATCTGAAAATTTTCATCATATTGATATATAGCATAGTTTATTATAAACTTTCTATGGAAATTATTATATACTCCCTCCGTTCCATAACAATGGGCACACTTTGATTTTTTTGGTCAATTGGGTCAATCTTTGACCATAATTTTATGAATATATAGATATATATATACAATTCTAAAAATAGTTAATGATAGTATTTATAATAGTAAAACAATAACAAATTTTATAATTTCATAGAGATATTTAGATATTCATAAAATTATAGTCAAAGATTGACTCAGTTGACCAAAAAAATCAAAGTGTGTCCATTGTTATGGGACGGAGGGAGTAAATTGGTGCGACTTAGTCTATTACAAAAATTATACTCCTTCCGTCTCGGTTTAAGGTTCTTAGTTTGACTTTGCACGCATATTAAGGAATCAAGGCAAACTTGAGTAAAAAATAGTAGTTGGTGGAGGATATAATTGTCCATTCATAAAGCAAGTGGGTGAAAAGTAGTTGGGTAAGTGATGGGCTTTTTGTAATATATGAACTTTATGAGGACAAAAATGTCCAAAACACTATTCATAAAGCAAGTGGGTAAAAAGTAGATGGGTATGTCATTTTGAAGGTTTTCACTAAAATACAATTAATACAATGGAACGAGATTTAATGTAGTGGTAAAATTAGCAATTTTAACGCTTTAAACTACAAACGACGTACTCCCTCCGGACACAAATATAAGCAAAAAAGTTGGATTTTTTTTTTACTTAAATATAAGCAAAAAAGTTGGGTTTCAATACAAAACTCATTAAATGTAACTGTATTTAATACTATTTTACCAAAAATACCCTTAATTAATTACTCATTTTCAAATACAAGTGCACATTTATTACACATTTTAAATGAGGATATATTAGTAATTTTAACATAGTTTTATTATAAAATCAAGACAATTAACTAATTTTAACTATTTTCTTAATATAAGTGTGATTTAAGTTAGTTTTGCTTATATTTGTGACCGGAGGTAGTATATTTTAAATAAAATTTGACTCTCAAAACAACATTTATTTTAAAACGAAGGGAGTACACCCAAGCATACAACTAACCCCTACGTGGTAATTAATGACGATCTGTGTGATTCAATATTATACTACTCCTCTTTATATTAGGTTAGGCTCTACTTCTGCAGTTCTGCATTACCACTAATATCAATTGAGCATCTCAATATGGTATAAATTCTGCTCGATGGTATATGTATGTACCCCTCCGTCCAGTAAATAGTCCCACATTTTTATCATCAATTTGATTAATTTTAACTATTACTCCCTCTGTTTAAAAAGATAGTTCACTTTAGATTTTTGACGGTCAACACATGTGAACTTTGATTAAAGATTATTATCAATCTAATTATCTCAATGAAATTTTAAAAGTTGTCATTGATAAATCACTTGATGATTAATCAATAACAAGTTTTAAAATTTCACAAGGATGGTTAGATTGACATTTATATTTACTCAAAGTTCACCTGTATTGACCATCAAAAATTAAAAGTGAACCATCTTTCTGGGACGAAGGGAGTACTAAATAAGGATTAATTTAGTTATGTTAAGAAAAAAATTATAAATATTAATAGTGCATAAATAATAAATTTAAAATTTTATTTAAATAATTATTTTTCTAAACTTTTAACTAAAATTGATTGAATTTATTACTAAAAAAATGGAACTACTTTAATGGGGGAGCGCGTATGGACTACTCCCTCCGTCCGAGACCAATGGGTACAAAAAAAAATCTAGCACGAGAATTAAGGAAAGTGTTAGTATCGTGAGCATGAAAAGTGAGTAGGAGAGAGAAAGTGTTAGTGTTGTGAGTATAAGTAAGTAGAAGAGAGAATGAGTTGGAGGAATAGTAAAGAGTTTTACTATCTATATCTATATAATGGCATAAGTGAACTTAACACACTTACTAAACATGGCAATTTGGCGCCAAAAACATATTTCTATGAATAGCAACTTTTGATGAAACATCATTAAATGTATGTTTTTGTATTAAACATACCAATTAAATAAAGCATTGAAAATAACAGTATTTATTACATTTAATAAATATTAGGAAAAACTGCAAACACAGTACCTGAACTATTGGGGTTATTTTGGATTTGGTACCTGGACTCTCATTTTTTGCACACGTCATACCCAAACTCTAATTTTTACTGTATCCGTCACACCTATCACTAACGACATCCACTTTTTTCCGTTAAGTTAGTCATGTGCCATACATGTGACTAAATTTTAAGGGTAAAGATGTCAATTCTAAAATATCCTCACCCCCCTTCTTCCCCAAAACCCAATTCACCGGAGCTAGTTACATGTGTCCAGTTATTATTTCAGTTCGATTTTGTGTTACGATTCGATTGAATCTGCTCTGGTGAATCATCTCTCCATGAAGATGAGCAATTCGAGTCTTCCTAGTGGGACCCTATTTGATCTTTTCGTGTGGGTGCTTGAAAATAATCAAGAAATTGTTACGGCTGTTAAAGATGATTTGAGGGCGGTTAAAGAGAGGGATCCGACGTGTATTAGTTACGTCCATTATTTCTTGAATTTCAAGGGCTTTTTGGCTTGTCAAGCTCATCGGATTTCGCACAAATTATGGTCGGATGGTCGGAAAATCCTGGCTCTTTTGATACAAAACATGGTATCAGAGGTATTCGCATTGGACATCCACCCGGGGGCCAAAATCGGCCGGGGGATTTCGCTCGATCACGCCACCGGAGTTGTTATCGGAGAGACGGCGGTGATTGGGGATAATCTGACCTAGCTTCATCCTTCATTCTGAGCAACAAATCGTCGTCGTTTTGAAACTTGCCGCGCCTGTTGATGGGTTTGGGCTGGGCGACATGGTTTGGGGAAATGGAGACACAGGTAACTAGCTCCGGTGAATTGGGTCGGCAGAAACGGGAATAGGAATATAAATTGACTAAATTTGAAGGAGGGGTGCCATGGGAGAGGGTTTTGGGGAAAAAGGGGGTGAGGATATTTTAGAATTGACATCTTTACCCTTAAAATTTAGTCACATGTATGGCACATGACTAACTTAACAGAAAAAAGTGGATGTCGTTAGTGGTAGGTATGACGGATACAGTAAAAATTAGAGTTTGGGTATGACGGGTGCAAAAAATAAGAGTCCAGGTACCAAATCCAAAATAACCCCAATAGTTCAGGTACTATATTTGCAGCTTTTCCTAAATATTACAACTACTTTCTAGAAAGGCAAGAAAATCCGCAACATTTGGAATTTCATTGCTTCCTTGTATCTGCACATATAAAACATTATAGCCCATGAATATGAAATATGAAAAGTCACAAAACATTGATATATGAAAAATGAAAGGGCACCCCTTCATGCACCTTCTTCAATTGTTAATTAATAACATATTTGGGGAATATGAAAAATCACACAACATGGATAAAGGAAAAATGAAAGGGCATTTTTTGTTCCTATAAAAATGCACCATAGAAGACCTATAGTCAGCCGAGAAATTAAACATACCCCTTACATACTCCATTTTTTTCGAAAAAATATTAAAGTCCTACAAATTGAAAGTCCTAAGGTCTTCACTTGAGAAATTCGAATAGTCACAAGTAATCAAAAGGTTATGGTTTCACTCTATAAAAGATCTCTCTCTTTCAATCTTCAGGATTTGCCCATGTGACATTTTGTTGACTGCCATGGATCTTTCATCTCTCTTCTCAGTGATCTTTGAAGGTTAGGGTTGCACAGAAATGGTCTATTTCAGTACAAAATACAAAGAATCTGCAAGCCACAGGTTGAGTTAATTCTCATAGATAAATAGGTACTAAAGTAAATTAATTTCCTTCTATTAATAACCGTAAATTATTTAAATTTTCTACTGAATCTATGTTCTGATTTCTTAGTGTGGACGAATAAAAGCATACAAACTAATTTTCATGGCTGCAACTAAAGAAATCTTGATTGGTGACAAAAAGGAATCAAAACAACATTTATTAAACTTGGTAACATTTTCAGAAACTTCTGCCATTGAAAATATTTAGAGTCCAGTTTTTATAGACACATACTATCCAAATCGTTTTTCAAATCTTTATCCCTTCTCGAATCTAAAAGCCATCATACTAATATAATTCTGTCTTTTTCCAGTTGTTTATAGCCAGTGTTGTTGGGAAGGGAGCATTAAGGCGTCAACAACATCAAAGAACAAGTGCAGGAAGGGATGCAATTTATTTGAAATTTAATTAGAAGATATCAGTTTTTGATTAAAATTCAGTTATTATATTTCAATCGATTTAAAATATTATTTTTTAGAAAAATTATATTGAGAACTTCAGTGTTATACATGTTTGTCATTTGTGAAATATAATTTCAAGAATGGATTTTTTAAACTACTACTACATCCGTCCCAAAATGTATGTCTTGAAAAGTTTTCAGACATTCATATTGGGAAAGAGGGAGTATATTATGAACTTGAACTGAAAACATCCTAAGTACGAACCTGTACTGAAAAATTCTTCTTATCTTGCAATCAAACTTGATTATTCAAACTTTTTAAGGATACGAACACTTGCATGCTTCACTAGCCATGTTGTGTTTATACACATTTAAGCCTAAATTGTAGAAATGAGAAAAACTTTTTGGGACAACGAAAAATAACAAATGAGAAGATCATTTTTGGACGGATGGAGTATTTTAAATCTCAAAATATGAGGATCTGCATTAAATGACTGAAGTTCTTAGAAATCTGCATTTTTCACTCAATCAAAAAAAGAAAACCAAAATTTTCAAATAACTAAAAATTGTAGCATAAAATTGAGAATATTAATATCGACAGCAGGTTAGACAAAATTTCGGTTGGGGAACAAATTACCCTAATTAGGATCTCGAAATATACATTTATCTTCAAAATGAGTTAACTTTTTTAAAATTAATGATAAGTAAAATGAAATGAAATACACACCTAATCTCGAGAATTTCAAATTAAATAAAAATTCGTAAAAAAAAAAAGGATTGAGAAAATACCCAAGTTGAAGGCTCGGAATGAAAAATTGTCATTGATTAATTTCATTAATCTCACTTGAAATCCTATAACAAGGATTTCCTCGGAAACCATCGAATGTTTACGGTAGTTAAACCGTCATTTAAAAGCGCCGCCATCAAGAAAGTTTTATGATGCTAAGAAGATGAAGGGTATTTCGATGGTGGTGAAGTCGGCTCTTTTAAATTTAAGATACCACGACAATGGAGGACTACATCAAAATACGAGAAAGAGATAGAAAGATAGAGCGGCGGTGAGGATGGTTACGGTTTGTGAACGAGAGATGAAAAGAAAGAGAAAGACAGAGCAGCGGTGAGGATGGGTTAGGGTTTGTGAACGAGTGAGACGAGAGAGAGAGAGAGAGAGAGAGAGAGAGAGAGAGAGAGAGAGAGAGAGAGAGAGAGAGAGGTGCTAAGAATGGATTAGGTTTAGGGTTTGTGTAATTTTTTTTTAATTTTTTTTTTGTACAAAGGGTTTGTGTAATTGTGATGCTTCTATATGACAGTTTTGTTATTGGGCACCTGATTGGGCTTTTTAACACTCCATATTACTCCATATTAATTTGGGCAGTATGTTTTTTAAGGACCGGCTGCAATTTATTTATGCTAGAAATTCTACCCAGATATTGGGTGTTTCCCCCCCCCCCAAATGTATTAGATTTGTCTTTAATAATTAGTTTATTCCTATATTTATTTTGTTAAATTAAAATAACTACTTAATTATAATGGTACTTGTAAATTATTTTGTATTTAATAATTTTTTATTTCTAAAAATACTTGTTTTTTGTCATATTCAGTTGTATGTTTCTTTGTTTAAAGT
Organism: Campanula takesimana; assembly: GCA_026119855.1. Lineage (NCBI taxonomy): Eukaryota > Viridiplantae > Streptophyta > Magnoliopsida > Asterales > Campanulaceae > Campanula > Campanula takesimana. The sequence goes on from JAOWBW010000303.1 coordinate 226,535, forward strand.
AAATGCTTGGGTGCTGAATCGATGATTTTAGTTTGTGATGAAGAGGGAAATACTGTGGATTCAGAGGTAAACACTAAATAGTTATTAGTGATTTGATTTATTTTGTCTAGTGAAGTTTTTAATATGTATACTTTTACTAAATAAAAACTTTTTTTTTCTAGGGAGAACGAATACAAGCAACAGTTCCTACGAAATTTATAATCAAGTTTAAAAACAAATTGCATTAGGGACAACTGAATATAATCTCTTATCTTATTGTTGCGGATGCTAGTCGGGGATTTAAAATTGTGGCTCATCGATACAAAGAAATTTTTGAAAATTTGTAATTATACTATTAATTTAATGTTTACCAATTTTTAATTACATTTATAGCTATTCATTTTTCTTTTATTTATCAAAGTCAGTTGCCCGTGCCTTTAAGGCACGGGTGTAACACTAGTTTTTAGTAATGTGCCTATTAAATGAAACGCTCAAAAAAGAAATTTGTGCTAATTGGTTTGGGATAAAGGGAGTATTCTTTTTTCTTTTTTTGGAGGGGGGGGGGGTATGAGTAGTTTATTGAGAAATTTGCTCAAAATTATTTATAACTAAACTTCAAGCAATTTGGAATTGAAAATAAAAATTAATTACTAATAAATCAAATTGTTTTTGTCATCATCTAGTACTTTCACCTTTCCTTTAAAAAAAAAAAAAAAAACTCGTCTTAAAATGATGTTTTCATTGATTATTCAAATAAATAAGAATACAAACATTTGTTTTATTAGACATGTTTTGCTTTGCACTTTATATTTAAATTAGAAAAATAAAAAGAATTATTTAAAATAATAAAAATGACAAAAGTATTTTGAGGCGGAAGAACAGTATCTAACATTCAAACAAAATATTCAGAAGAAATGGGAGGTAGAAAAAATAAATTGTACTAGTATGTGATACTTCCTCCATTTCATAATACATGTCGTTTTAGACTTCTTCACACATATTAAGAAATGCAATTAATACATATTAAAAAAACATATGTGCCCCTAAAAGTATCAAATTACCTAGGCATTTAAATGTTTATACAAGAAATAGTTCACAATTAATAAATAAGGTATAATAGGTAAACAAGAGTAATTCTTTCTTGGTAATCGTAAAACTTCAAATATTTTGGAATAAAAAATTTCTCTTAAAACGCCATGTATTATGAAACGGAAGGAGTAGGATATAACATTAATGGAATGAATTAAGAAACTACTAACATTAATGGAATGAAGGAGTAAGAAAGTAAAACACAGTTTTCAGGTGTGTTAGTTGTGGAACTTGTGCCTAGCCTACTTGGTCATCTTCCATGTGCCAAATTGGGAGTAATATGCTTTTCTGCCCCTCGTACTATGGCCCCAACATCAATTTGACACTCGTACTGCTGAAACACTAAATGTATGATGCGTACTATGGTTTTATTAACAAAATTAACCAATTTACTATTCAGTTGTTAACTTTTTCTAACACACGTTATTTTTCTAACGAGCATTAATTTATTTTAACGGATGTTAATAATTTATGTTAACAAAATTAACTTTTGTTATCTCCATCATCTTCCCAAACCCAACATCCATCCCACCCTTCGCAACCCAACACCGCCCCATCGCCACCGCCACAAACCAGTCACCACTCCACCCAACCAACTCCACCATTGATGGATTAGAAGCATCTCCAACACCAATCGACCCCCTTCTTTGCAAATTAGGATTTGAGCTCCCATTTACACCTTCCACGCCAAAAAAGCTGTACCAATCCCCTTCCTAGCCATGACCGCACCTACCCTAAACCTAGGCGCCGGCCAAGAGCAAGAAAACATGGGAAAATTCCGGCCAAAAGGCCAAAAATCGAAGCAAAACCGAATCCCGTCACTTTCCCGGTCTGGTCCAGAAAAAATCAATTTCCCGATTGATTAACCGTTGGATCGCCTTCAAATTTCTGGAGAAGGTTCACGACACCTAGTTGCACATATTGACCGTTGGGATCTGAAAAATATTTACCGGAGAGGGAGATATGGTCGTCGGAAAAAGACTGACGAAAATAAATTTTTAACATTCGTTAAAATAATTTAATGCTCGTTAGAAAAAATAACGTGTGTTAGAAAAAGTTAACAACTGAATAGTAAATTGGTTAATTTTGCTAATAAAACTATAGTACGCATCATACATTTGTTGTTTCAGTAGTACGAGTGTCAAATTGATGTTGGGGCCATAGTACGAGAGGCAGAAAAGCAGATTACTCGCCAAATTGGGAATAGAGTTAGACGCTCGATCCGGAGTTCAAATCCTCTGTGATACTTTGTGTACCACTTTATGTGCCACAAGTGATTTAATGGCTCATAGTTATTGAGATAGGTATAATCGTAATATTATGCAAATATTTGAACGATTAGATTACAAGTGGTACATGGAGTGGCACACAAAAGTGGTACAGGAGATCTCGATTCCTCGATCCGGGGTCTTCGCAGTAGAATTTGAACCATTAGTTTGTTTTTATCGTTGAATTGCTTCATTAAAAGAACTATATCTACTTTCTTTTCTCCTTTTTTTTTTTTTTTTTTTTTTTTCTGGGACCGTAATCATAGTGTGAAGCTGAAGATTAAGATGGGGTATTCATGTTAAATCGTTTTCATGTGGCAAATGAAGATTGAATAACCGCTCAATTTCACTAGTAGCAAGTACTGGTTGAGTGAGATGGACCGTCCACGGTTCGACTCGCCCGCCTTTTTTTTGCTGACCTGTCCACCCCGCTTAGTTCTCAGCCTGACGCGTTTTTTCAGCTTGCGCTACGTGGTGCGCTGTAAAAGAAATTTCAATAACTTTAAAATGTAATATCTTGAGATTTTAAAATCGAAAAAAAAAAAAAAATCTGAAAACAACGTTGTTTTCGGTTCAATGAGACGAATCAAACTAGATAGGTCTTGATATGGTTTTCAATTTTCATTTTTTAAAATCATATTTTTAACAAAAAAAAAAAAAAAAACTGAGCTGCTCGTCGCCTAGATGTAACATTTTTTATGAAAAAAGTAACAGTTTAGGTTTGAGAAACGAGCAGCTCAATTTTTTCATAAAAATTGTTAAAAAAATATGTTAAGAAATTCCAATAACTTTAAAATGTAATAACTGTTACTTTTTTTCATAAAAAGTGTTACCTTTCAGGCAACGAGCAGCTCAATTTTTTTATGTGTTAAAAAATATGAGTTTTTTTTTAAAAAAATTGATAACTATATCATGGCCTATTTAGTTTGATTTATCTCGTCGAGACGAATACAAAGTTGTTTTAAGATATATTTTTTTCGATTTCAAAATCTCAAAATATTGCATTTTAAAGTTATTGAAGATTTTTTTTTTTTTTAAGCAGCGGCACATGTCACAAGCTGGGCGAATGGCTGATATCAGGCATCCGCTGAGCTGAATTGGGCGAGCGGGTTGACATATGCGAGGACGGGTCACCCGTGAACAGTCCATTTCACCTTATCCTATGAGACGGCAGCAACGGGAGTATTTGCCCTTATTACACATTGAAGTGCAGCACAATGAATGGAAGCAAAACCAGACACCATTAGCATAGACGTGCTGAAAAAGCAATACGAGTTTGCTTTTCCATTTTCTCCTTTAATTGATTGAAATAATAACGGGTATGTTTTTATGATTATTTTTAATGATTAGTGATCAAGGAAAAACTTAAAATGATGGATAGAAAAAAAGACCTACATAATACTGATATCTACGTTTTATTTTTAATTTAAAGCAAATTAATTTGCACATTCATTTTGAAATGGATCTAAAGCAATAATATTAACCCATTTGTCCTTAAATGATTTTTTCTTTTTTGAAATTTTATAAACATTAACATTGACTGCCTCTATTCCTTTATCAATGTCCAAATTTCACTTTTATAGACGACATTAGCTAAAATGTTAAGCTTAAGTACTTTTAGTAACGTAAATATCTGAATGATCTCATCATACCGCATTGCAAGTCAAAGTGTGAATTAGGACTTGTTGTATAACGAGGAATGAATTAGTAACTTTTTGAAAATATATATTTATTTTGAGATAAAATTTTAGAGATGGAGGGAATAAATATTTTTGATCACATATATGCATAATTTTTCTTAATAATATAATATCCGTATATAAAGTAGAAGTTTATATATTACACTAAAAGAAGTATAATTAGGCTATGATACTACTTCCGATTTAAAAAAAAAAATGATTTTTTTTTTGTCTTTAAAGTTTATCAGAAAATCTTCACATTTCATTATATATCCTTATAATATTAAAAGTTTTGAAAGTTGATAGAAAACGTATTTATACATCTGTTTCATTAAATTTTATAAAAATATGAAAAATGTTTTCATACTCTCCCTTAATGGACAATAATGAACATTTATCTGAAGATGACTAATCCTTTAGATTTGTATTTTTATTTTTATTCGCACTGCATTTCTCATGAGAGCTCAGTCACTCATTAATTTGACCTCCCTTAAGGAGAAATAAACTACTACATATGTCGTGACGTAATTGCATACGAACAACACAAAACATAAATAAGTTCATGAGATGATCATCGTGTTTATTGTAATTATATAAGGAACACTAATCTATGTTTCTTAGAAAATAGTAACTGACAGATCATCTATTAATCTAATTTTCCTTAAAAAAAAAAATGTAGTACTCGATCCCTCCGTTTCAAAATGATCTTCGTGTTTGACTATTCAAACTTTTTAAGGATATGAACACTTGCTTCACTAGCCATGCTTGCACTTTTAAGCCTAAAATGTAGAAATACGAATAACTTTTTGGGATAATGAGAAATAACAAACGAAAACATCATTTTGGGACAATGGGAGTTATTGAAAATTTATTTAAATTCTATTGTCACTATATTTTTTACTTATCGATCGATCAATTATAAAATTGTGCTTAATGTAAATTATGCTCCAATTTATTTAAGAGCTATTGTCGCTACGTTATATGGAACGAAGTACAAAATTTTGCTTAGAAAATAGTAATTCAAAGATCATCTATTAATCCAATTTATTTCAATTAAGTCAAATACGACAAATATATATAGAACGGAGGAAGTATTAGTTTGTTAATTTTATATGCCAACTTCGAGTAGATAAATGAACAAATGATTACTACCTCCTTGTCGAAAGACAAATCACTCTTTTAGTCATAGATTCGATTCATGAACTATAATCAATAATTATCATTAGTTGAATTTTCCTATTAAAAGTTTTAAAATTTATTATTAATATTAATATTAATGATTGTCAATGATAAATTTAGCATTTAACTTGACTATTTTTTTTAAAAAATATTTGGTTGAAGATTAATTAAATTGACTACTAAGAAAGTGGGAATTTTTCAGGATGGGGTGAGTATTATTATTATTATTTTTTTTAATGTAAGCAGGTTTATTAAAGTAATAGTAGTTTTTTTTTTTTTTTTTTTTTTTTAAGAAATGGTGAATTATAGTAGTTGAGAGACGTACGTATTCACTAAAAATATTCTCATTTTTCTTAGAATAAACATAAATGTGTTAAATATAAGTCTGAGTAATAATTAACTCTAGGAAACAAAGTAAGACGCATCTTTCTCAATTATATTGTCTGATAATTATGGCATTATGCTATTTATTTATAAATGTCATAACAACCGTCTTTAAAATTTAAAAATACGTTGACCTTATTTTTTATTTTTGAAGAGTAATACATTGACCTTAATGAAAACAAGGAAAAGCTTATTAAAAATGATTTTCGTTTCTTCTAATACTTGAGGAATGTACACATGCTAACAGTGGCGAAGCCACGTACAATCCATGGGTCAGCTGACCCCCTTCAATTTTAAAACTTGTCAATTTTACCCTTTTAGAATGTTTTTTTTTTCGAAATCAAAAGAACCATCTAATATTAATAATAATAACAAACGTTTAGAAGTCGACTATCCACAAACGTCGGAAGTTCGACCCAAACGGTGGGGCTCGCATTTACAAATATTGCCCTAGAAATTACATTCGCCAACATATTGGTATTTTGACTTATCAACTGCAAAGAAAAAAAAACGTCATAATAAGCACCTCCTTGCAATACATAATCTTGACAAAACCTGACTCTGGAAGATGCCATCCTTTGCAACGCTGGATTGCATGAATATCATCATGAAATATTGAGTCCGTGCTCTTCCACTCTTCTAAGCCAGATCCATTCATCACGATAAAAATAATAAACAAAGCCCTTAACAAACGAGGGAAATCACAGGTCCTCAACAAATGAGGAAAAACATAAGTCCTCAACAAAGGAGGAAAAACACAAGCTCAGGGGCGGACGCACGTTTGTGAGGGGGGGGGGTAATTGACCCCCCTCACCTTTCCGTTTATACCTATTTTCACCCTTAAAAAGAAATCAATTTATAACTTTAACCCCCCTCAAAATTTTCAATTGACCCCCCTCAAACCCCTACATATATATACTCTGACTTTTACACAACATACCCAAAGTTATTATTTTTGTTTGCCGTAAGTGGGTTCAGTCGACGAAGACGAGCGATTTCGAACATCGAAGAACGGAAGACTCGCCGTCGCCGAAGAGAAGCCATAGACGTCGGTCGCCCAGCCCGCAGGTAATCTTTCTCCCCTTTGTCGCCTTTTTACTCTTCCGTCCCTAATCTCAAATCCCTAAATTTCCCAAAAATCAAGTTTCCCCTTTCTTTCAATCGGCTTCTGTCTTTTTTTCCTTTTTTTTTTTTTTTTTTTTTGAATCACAGTCTGATAGCAAAGCGAATTTGAGAAACCATTATAGGTGTCCCTAATCTCAAATACCTAAATTTCCCAAAAAATCAAGTTTCCCCCTTTCCTTCAATCGGATTCTGTCTTTTTTTTTTTTGACAGACTATTAATTTTTGTGATTTTAACTCTAGCTTATTTTCTACAGAAAAAATAGGCCCTCCTCGAAGTTTGAAAAGATCAAGTGGGTCGGCTACTTCGAACTCTAAAGCGAATGAGGCTCCCTGTCCCGGAGGTTAGAAACTGAACTATAATCTTATTATGTGTTTGTGTATGGCCAGTGGCCTTGTATTTGTTGCCTTGTTGACGTGTTTATTTATGGCCGGTGTTTTTGCTCGTGCGGTTGTTTATGACCAGTGGCCTTGTGGTTTAGTGGACTTGTTGTTGTGGTTTTATGGCCAGTGCCCTTGTTGTTGTGGTTTTATAGCCAGTGCCCTTGTAGTTGTTGTGGTTTTATGGCCAGTGGCCTTGTAGTTGTCGCCTTGTTGTTGTGGTTTAGTGGCTTTGTTGTTGTGGTTTCATGGCCTGTGGCCTTGTTCATTTGTTTGTGTATGACAGGTGACATTGTTAATTTATTTTTTACGCATTTTCTAACAGTGCTCGAAAACTATTTCAAGAGACTGAAACATTCGCAAAGTAATGAAGAGCCTCAAGTTCAAGAGTCTAACGTCCTCGACCATAATGCCCAACATCGAAATTCTGAAGTGCCTAATGCTCAAGAGCCTCAAATTCAAGAGCCTATTGTCCCCAATGCTAGTGTCCCAAATCCAAATCCTGAAACGCCTAATACCCAAGAGCCTAATATTCTAACATCTAATGTTCAAGAAGCAGAGTATTTTAAAAAGATGAAGAATAGGAAACCACTTATGTAACACTTTTCGTATTATTTTATCAAAATTTGAATTCGTTTGAAAAAAAAGGCTTTATATGTGTGTTTTTTTATTGTCATTTTTTTAGTGTATTTTTTTTTTTTTATCTTTTCTATATAATTTTTTGACCCCCCTCACTGTAAATCCTGGATACGCCACTGCACAAGCTCTCACATATGGAGAGAAAAACAACTTCAGAAATTCCATAATGAACATTATTTAAAACTAGAATTAGAAATTAAAACAACAAATATAAAATGACATACCTGATTTTGTTGGAAATATTCCACAAGAAAGAACAGAATCACAGAATAATAAATCATAAACTGAAAATAAATAAACTGGAAATGATCAAACAGTAAAGTAAACAGAAACTGGAATGAAGTATATGTGCCGAGCCGTGTGTCTAGACACACTGTCCTTAAGACTTATTCGCCCTCTCACCGTGAGTGCTTTAGGTTGCTGTTTGGACGCTAGTCTCCCAGGATCACTCGCATGAACCTGATGCTTCCCTGCACTAAGAAATTCCGGCGAATTGAGGTTGTGCCTGGACAGTATCACCACAAATGCAGATGCAAGAGGCCAATGGAGGAATGAAACAATATGCAACAAGAGAGAAAATGTGAGAGAATGCTGGAAACAATGTTTTCTTTCTGTGTATTTTCCTCTTGCACTGGTTTGTTCTCTTTATATACTGCTCCAAGAACTCGAAAATTAATTAAAGGATAAACCCAATCCTTAATTAATTTATGGGAGAATAGATAAGGAATGACCCTTCACTTGGTATTACAGTTCAGATGGGATGAACTTGTTTCTGTTAAAAAATTTGACTGTAAGGTCAAAAAATTAAGCAAAAGGTGAGCTCGCACGGACAAGCCAAATTGGTGCTACATTCGTGTCCGCAAGACGCGCACACACATGAGTTCGAACCTCGCAAGCCAAATTGGGTCCATGATTTGCAACCCCCCTGCGCGCGAGAGAGAGCCTCTATGCAATACAAGCTTGAACATTAGTCAAGTGCTCAAGCCTTTATACAAGCTTCCCTTTACATTTCTTTCCAATGTGGGATAATTTCCATATTCCCATTTCAACCCACCAACTTTGAGCCTTCATATCTTATTCATCCCAATACCAAATTGGACAAATGAATACATTATCTCAATGTTCTCACGGAGTAGAACACAAACCCACAAACAACTTTGTCATTCGACAAATTATTTATCAATTAATTAATACACAAAATTAAGGAAAATACTCATTTCCTTCACATTTTTCCAACAAATTTCACATTTATTAATTACAAAATAATAATTAATAAATGTGAAATCGGGTTAAACTAAGCAATAAAAAAGGAGTAAGAAAAACATATCTTCAATTGATTATGGAGAAAGGGCTATGAAAGAATAGAAAGAAGATGGAAGTTTTTGTTCAAGGAAGAAGATGAGGTTTTTGGTAACTGCCGCAGAGCAAAATTTTGAGAGTACCCTTTTAGAATGTTGAAAAATGATATTTTACTATTAAAAATGATGAATTTAAGCATTTTGACCCCCTTGATTCTAAGAAAAATTGCACTAAAATATTATTTTGACACCCTTGTATATTAAATTTGGATATATTAATTATAATATCTATCAAGAAAATAATCTTGACCCCTTTTTCAGAAATTTCTGGCTTCGCCACTGCATGCTAACGATTTATTGGTCAAAAGGAACACTTAGGCCTCAGCAAATGAGCAACGACTTGTCCAAAGCTATGAGTCAATAGATGACGAGAATGTAAGCTATTTGTAGTTGTTGTGATTAGAGGTGGCCAATGGTACAAATCTAAACCAACCAATCACGTACCAACCGTACCAAACGCATTTGGTATACCAAAAGTTAGTACATGGTATAAATATCTTATTTTGGTTAGTATACCGTACCAACTTTGAAAATTTGGTTGGTACATGGTATGAATATTTGACTTTGGTTGGTATACCAAGTACCAACATTATTTAAAAAATGTGTTAAATTATTAATTATTTACCTAGATTACCTTTAATTGGTTGAGATGTATATTTAGTTTTTTATTTAAAGACAATAACATTTCCATTACAAGTATTTTTGTGAAAGTTCCTCACAAGTCAAGTTGAGAAATCTCCAGTAAATTGATTTAATTTCTATTGTATAATAAAATCGTAGTGCATGTTTGCTTTTACCATTTTTAAATGCATGGTTCACCTTTTGTTCTTTATATTGTTCACTAATTAATCAAAAATGCAAAAAAAATATTCAAAAAACATTTGATTTTTTTTTATTTAGTACTTCAATTCATACTTGGTAGAGTACCACGTACCGACCATACCAACCAAGTATCAACCGTACCAATAAGTTGGTATACCGACTTTGGTGGTTGGTAATGGTATGCATTTTCTTGTACCATGTTTAATTTGATTGGTACACGGTATAGGCAGAATACACTTGGTATACCAACCAAGACACCCTTAGTTGTGATTGTTGGAATTTAGTTTTGGAAAAGTGAGGTTTGACCGACTTTTGACTAATAATTCCATTAGGTTCCATTTTGTGTAAATAGAAATTAATTGCATATTTGTAATCTACGTTTGGAGTAGATTAGTGTGGTATATTTATTTTCTCAAAACCAATTCCGGGTGAATGAGAAATTAATGTCCAAAGTATGCAAGTTGAAGTGGGTAAATGAAGAGTTTATGGGATATGAAATGGTTATCCCACATTGGTCGGAGAATGAAAAAGATGAGAGTATTTAATATAGCTCATCTAAGAAGTTTCCAATCAAGTGTGGATTTGGGCTTCCAAGCTTAAGTGGTCCATTAGGCCAACCATGCTACCTAGTGGGTCGATCTAACTGATCACAGCCCTTCATCTTCACCAGATCTGACGGCCAGAAACCAACAGTGCCTATTCCCAAAAGGCACCCTAACTCTTCATTTACTATATAAAGCCCTCCACCAGATGACATTCCTCACTCAGTCATTAAATCACAATTGAATAACACACAAATCACTCTCTCTTCACTTCAGAAGTAGAGAAGCACATATTTAACTGAGTTAACGAACTCAGTGCTTCCATTATCGATTGTAAAGTCGTTTCATCTTGAGAGAAGATTGCCGCTGACCGTTAGCACCAGTGCGGAGATTGTGTCCAACACAAGACTCGACTTCAATTATTGCCCGGTTTGATTTAACATATGCATTTATAGTTTATCCTTATTTTCTGCCCTGTTAATTATTTTATGGTTCATTTTATATTTGTCATTATCGTTAAATTCAAGAAAACCATTACTATTGTTATACAATTTTTCCTAACAGTGATATAAAATGTTTTTATATATTCTTTAATTAATAATAGTGATATCCGTATTTTTTAAATATTTGCATAACAAATACTTACATTTTATAGTAGTATTAAAATTTTTACATAGTGATAATGAAAATTGACGAGAGAAGCGCTCCAACAAATTTCAGGTCCAAATTTCGTGGCAATTTAATCGCGAGACATATACACCTTTTTTTTTTTGTACGGAATAAAAACTAATAAAGGGGAAAATGGACCAAATGGTTAGGGTTCACCAAAAGTGATGGAGCTGTTCTTCAAGATAAGGAAAGTGAAATCTTTCAAGTCAGAAATGATTTACTTGATTTTTCTTTTTCAAAAAAAATAAAAAAAAATATCTGAATCTTTCAAAAAAAAAAAAAAATGTCTGAAATCATTTTTTGTATAAAGAGCAAATTTAGAATGATCTTCACAAAAACCAGGATGTGAAACTTTATTTTGGGACATAGACAATATACAGTAACAAGTTTCGAATCGCGGTAGAAAAATACGTCTTCTATGATAATGACACATCAATATTAAAATAAGATGTGTGTTACTCTTAACATCAAATACTAAAATAAGTTACAATATTTAAGTTAATATAAATGAAAATAGCAGTATTGTGTACCATCAACAAATGCATTACAACAACAACAAAACTTTAATCCCAAAATGATATAAGGTCGGCTAACATGAATCGCCATATGAAATCGTCAATAAGATCAACGAATGCATTATATATAAAGTATTAAAAATAATAAATGTATGGGTATTGAATAACTTTTAATCTATTCATAGACTCAATGTTTTAATAGTTTTACAAAATGATTATCATTTAATAATTTTAATTATAATGTATACAATAATTTACTTATTTCAAATTATCATTAGTACTTCATCCCCATAAAGAGACCATTTTTATTCATTATTTTCTTTAATAATAATACTTTAATTAGTTATACTTATATTTATACTTTCTTAAAGTACGCATTTTGAATTTGTTGTAAAGAGATTGTTTTTATTTATTATTTTCAATGACATATTTTATACTACATGTTCCGTCAATGAATGTTAACTTCCCGTTTTTGGAAACTTTGATAAAGCAAAATGTTTTTTTTTTCTAATGTGTGCCTTAGAACATATGATAAATTTTAAATATGGTAGTGAAAAGCATTTTCAGTAATATCCGTATATTTAGCATTTGATGTTAAGAATGACACCCAATATTTTAGTATCTATGACTATAAATTTTTTTATTTAGTAAAAAATATATTTCATTAGAAAAAAAAGAATAAAAAGCTAATAAAATTTAATCTTTTAATTAGTACTAAGTTGGATACGTTTGAGGTGATGAAAGTGAAATTTTCTTTTCTATTAATTTTTAATGAATACTGACCAAATGTCTGAATTATATAATGATTTTATGTAAAAGGTTTTCTTATGCAATTATTTTTGTTAAAGATTTAAATCGCAATTTTTTTTTTGTACATAGTATTTCTTGCAATTATCTCGTTCAAATTTGGCCGTATTTCTTTCAATTTATGAATATCTATTAATGGTAAGATTCAAATAAATCAAAATTAATTATGACACTAAAATATCGATACCTTATTATGTATCAATCTTTTTGTGACTTTTTTTTGTGTCTCTAACATTTTCCATAAAAAAATTTTGGTAGAATTTTTGACTGAAGTAAACGGAAAGAGTAAATTATAGAATTGAATTTAATGGACAAAGACGAGCCTAGTAAAAAAGTGATTCGATCCTAGTGTCCATCCCACGATCAGTTGATTGGCAAACGGATTGATCATGTTTGTACGTTTGATACTATGTTTGATGTGAACAACTATCACAACAACAATATCATCTTCAATTTGCAAATAAAGTAATCAACTCAAATATTCCATCCGTCCCATTTTAAACTTAAAATAAAAGTGGGTGCAAGAATTAAGATGAGGATCTTTATATTATAAAATATAGATAGTGAGGTAGAGTGTTGTGAGTATATAAAGTGGGTAGGAGAGAGAAAGTGGAGTAGGAAATAGTTATTGGATAGTTGTTGTGGGACCCGGAACCGCTCCACCCAATTTGCTACACCTCTCCACCCAACGGCTAAGATGAAGGCCACATACACACAAATCAGGGGGACGGTCAAGATAGCTCCCACTTTTGTGGGTCCCACCGAATTTGGCTCTATCTGAACCGTTGGGTGTAGGAAAAATGAGGTGGCATTGATCTCCACCATTGGGTGGAGCTAACTCTCCGGTGCACAGGTTCGAAATCCGTTGTTGTGTGTATGACATGTAGGTCCCACTAAATTAAAAAGTATAGATAAATTTTCGTTTTTAGATTTTGAAGTTTAAAATGAGACGCGTAAAAAGGAAATTTTTGAAGTTTAAAATGGGACGGAGAGAGTAGAATAGAATGAACCAATGGGAACTATAGTGGAAGTCAAATTTGATGGTTGGGATGCAAAGTTGGGTGTGAAAGCTCAGTAAGTGGCTAAGTGCTGCGTGCCTTCCATGCTCCTCCATGTACACCTTTTATCATTACTCATATTCCTTTCCTTCCATATACTTCCATATAATGTACTAATGTAAAAAAAAAAAAATCAAAAAAAATATCATGTTTTAAATAAAAATAGATTTAATATTCTCTTTGTTCTAAAATAATATAGCTCAATTTTACTTTTTAAGCATTTTGAGGTTACATTATAAATTTTGTAAATCATTAAAAAAATCAACTGCAATAATTATTATGGGATGTAAAGACTATTAGCTTATGCATGCCACAAATATTATGTGAAGCCATGAAATTTTTGGTTCCCACATTAACAAAAGTTGTTGAATTGTGATGATAATTGTGTCTATGACTTACTAGTGCTCAACACATCTAAATATGGTAATGAACTTATGAAGCGTGCTTTGCTAGAGTTGATGTGACGAGTAATTTGTGCCATCTAGATAGGAAATGCACTCGTGTATGAGAGTCTTGCTTGCCCAACTCAACCAAAGAAAAGAGAGGCACTTTTACGACTTTATCGGCAATGTATGCTTTTATAATTCATCAACGTACAGCCTTAACAAACGAGATATTAATTATCAGTAAAATTTATTTGAAGTTATAGAAATCTTCAGATGGAAATTTCCTAGCGTCCCAATCACTGTATGCAATTGTGTGTTCTATGTTAATTCCAATTTCCACATAAGTATCGATGTATAGTTGTGGCATGGTGTGTTATTGACCGTCTAGGATGAGAGTTATGGGACCCAAAAGACAGACGACTAGCAACTGGAAGCATATCATGTAAGATTACCACCCCCTTGCAGACCGAAATTCTTGCCATATGAAAAGGTCTAGAATGGGCAGTTTTCAACAGCCACACTGACATGATCCTGATGGATCATGGAAGAAGAACGCAAGATGGGCAGGCCTAGGATGGGAGTTATGAGACCCAAAAGACGGACGACTAGCAACCGGAAGCATATCATGTAAGACTACCACCCCCTTGCAGACCGAAATTCTTGCCATATGGAAAGGTCTAGAATGGGCAGTCTTCAACAACAACACTGACATCATCGTCCTTACTGATTCGAAACAAGCCCGAGACTACATCAAACATCCAACCAACCGGGATTTCAATCTTGAAGCTATCATTTCAGACATCACCCTTTTATCGAATCATTGTAATAGGTTTAATATTATTAAAGTAGATAGGAAAGTTGTTAATTTTGCGCATTTAAATGCTAATTATGCTAGTAATATGTATCAACACTTTATCAACTCTGAGCCGACTTTCTTTAATGAAATAAGTAGGTAATTTTGTCAAAAAAAAAAAAAAAGAAAAAGAAAAAAAAAAAAAAGACTCATTTTGGTTGATTGGTTTTAGATTTCAATATCTAGGTGCATTTGTTTCCGTTCTTGTGCTTCTTAGAGGATATGTGGGTTGAAAAGATAGTTTTTTTTTTTTTTTTTTTCCTCGTTCATTTAGGTGGTATGTTTTGGAAGTTCCATTCCATGGTTATTGCTAGATCTTAGAGTAGAGATGCGATGGTGTGGTTTTTTAGTAAAATAATACTCTCTTTCTCATAATAAACATCGCGCATTTACTTTTTTATTAACATAATATAATTTCGACCGCAAAATTACTCAAATTTACTTATGATCATGGGTGCTTCATTTTGGGTTGTCCAATTAAATACTAGTAGTTTTTTTTTTTCCTTTTCGTGAGATCATTTCATTGACAAATTTACTAAACTAATCTTCATTTTCCATCTTAAAATGTTCCCCTCATTGTTTTGAATTCAAAAAACTTTGAAGGTAAATTCAAGAAGCAAACAATTGTCATTCACTTTTTTGATTCATGTGTTTGATCAAACCCATCTCTTCAAGTGAGATTGGAGAAAGTCTAAGTTTTATTATGCATGTATAATTAGAATTTAATATTATGTGATTGGAATTTGTTTTTTTTTTTAACGACAAAAATGTAATTTCATTCACAATAATAAAAGAGATGGAACACCACAAAATTTAGAGGTTCATCTAAAATATCAAAAGTAGTTTCATCTTTAAACCTAAAACAAAGATTATTTCGATCTAAATCTTGAGACTTGCAGATTCTAATCCAAATAAAATTTGGAAACTGCCTCAATCTGGCATTCAAGAGGTCCATCACTGGATAAGATGTTGCTTTGAGTCCATACGTTAGAGAATCCGGGTTGACGAGGAAACTCCCTCCAAACATCTCAAAATTCACGAAACATCCCTGTGAAGTAAAAATAAAGACTTCTACTTCATTGTGAAATTCTACGAGATTTGTCGCAATTAGAAGATAAAAAAAACATAAAAAGAGTGAAATTTATTTAATAACATAAAAACAAATAAAAATCTAAACAACACAAAAATATGGAACTGGTCTAGACTGGACTGACATACTGTATACGATTTAGGCCCATCATCCATTCAAATTTATTTTGGCCCGAAGGCCCATTTAGAAATTAGGTGTTACGGAGAGAACTCCAAAAATCCAACAAAAAAAAAAAAAAAAAAAAAAAAAAAACCAAACGCGTCCAAAGGCACAAAGCATATAGGCTATACGTATATACCACTCACTGCAGATGAAGTAGCGGGAAACACAGAGGATCAAAAATCATGGCAGGCGGTGATCTAACCCTAATCCGCGACTTCGCTTCTGAAAAATCTCAAGGAGGTAAGATTTCTCAATCTTCTTAACTTCATTCTCTTTGTTTGCCAATAAATTTTGAATGGGTTAATGACAATTTAACTGAGTTTTTAACGAATTCCGTCAAATGTTGCTCTTCGTTTTGTCAGTCTCATTTCAAATCATTCCATCTCTTTGCTATTGTTTCATGCATTTTTCTCACTAATCGAACGAATTCTGATTTAGCAATTGATTGAATCATTGAACGGAGAATGTACCACCACACACACTTCCACCATTGTAGAACGGTGAGGAGGCAACCACAATAAGCAGATTCAAGAGCTTGAATTGGAGCTCTCCTCAGCGAATTTAGAGCTCGAAGAAGCCAATCAATTGAAAGATAGTGTTGAGCAGGAGCTTAAAGGATATGAAGTAGAATTGGACGTTAATGATGCCTCTATTCAATCCCTAGAGGTTTTATTTTCACGATTTTTTATGACATTGGCTGAAATTTTTTTCTCTGCTTGATCATATCCTAATAGAATTGATGTGGTTATTACAAAAAATTGAGTCGATTTTGATTGAATGTCCTTGTGTGATTTGGTGTTTGTGCAGTCTAGGGTTTCTGTGATTCAGGATAACGTTTCAACGGTTGGATCTAATTTTGAGGCTCTTAAGGTGCTAAATATTAAATACTCTCTATCGGTTCCCTTATTATGCACTAATTCTGTTTGTGTTTTAATTGATTGAACATGTATGTCTGCATACAACAGAATGAGGAAGCTGCTTTGCGGTAAAATCCTCTAATTACTGTTTTATCACTGTGAAGTATGCGAGCAGTAAACTTATTCTAAGTTATCCTTATTGTCTATGTAGTCAGCAGTTTCTTGGCAGAATGTTTGAGTTGAATGCAAAAATAAGGTACTTAATCAGTTAATCATTTGCGAGGTCATATGTCACATTAGAAATGTTGTTTGCTTTTGATTCCTCGGCTTCTTCTTATCACGTGATTATCTGTTTGCCTTGTTATTTTTAATGGCCTCTTATAATAGTCGCTTTTCCGTAAATATGAATATTGATTAAAAGTAGGATGTTCCAACATAGGAGTTTAACCTTGTTTGCAGATTATACATATTTTCTATATTGTGGAAGTAAGAGGGACCAATTATTACTCCCTCCGTCCCTATATTAGTGCCCATTGTTAACATTGCAAGACATTTTTTAACATTTAGTGATATTCTTAACATTTTGAGGATGTTCCGATTTTTTTTATTTTTTTTTGCCTTCTTGTAGGAGGTCCTGGTCACATAACTACTATCTGTGCATCCTGATTAAACAACTATTAACTGATTTTTCAATTCCGCTGATGCACGAATTTCCAGCAGACAATAGCTTCTACTTCCTATGAATCAAACAATACTGGAACCTCATGTGATGGTGTGTATTTACCATGTTGGTTACTGTGGGAAAAGTGCACAAACCCTCATTTTCTTGGAAATTGACCAAACTTCTATGAGACAGAAATTTTATTTTCTCAAAAAAAAATCAGCTAAGCATTGAAATTACGGTAGAGTTGTCTATTTATAACTCATCTTGAACACTATAATGAGATTACCTCACTGCATGAAAAATGAATACTCTTGCGGAGCAGCTGCATTTGCAAAGAAAGTTAAGGAAATGATTAATTGAGATCTTAACTTTGCAGTAGATTTGATGAGGGACTATCAATTTATCATCATATGCGATATCAAACTTCCTTTTTTCCTTCATTTACATCTGTTTCCCAGAAGCAGGAGATGTACATGCTAATTCTAAAGATACTGATGAAGCGAGAAGAGCTCTTGAAATGAAGCTTTCCCAAATAAGTGAGGAGGAACAAAAATACCAGCCAGAACAAGACATTCATACGCAGGTAATTATGAGTTGGCCGCTATATTTTAATGATGCTTCTGTATGCATGCTTGTCTTTTGTCGAATGTTGTGGATAAACAAACATGCATGCTTGTTTTCCAGAAGCAGACATTGTCGTATGTCTTATTTCAAGATAGTGATGCCAAGTAGTATTACCAATTGTCATTGTTCCTCTTAATTGCAACATATTGAACACTTGGTCACCACCTCTCAATTTGTTGAGCATGCGTGCTACATTATTTTCAGTGTGTGTTTGTATAAACATTGATTGAACGATAGATACCGATTAAACAGGGAGGATCTTCTGTAGGTGCAACAAGAGTTGAAGGGTTTGGAACAAAAAGTATCGCTCATGGAAGCAATTATGAAGGAAACCAAAGAGATGCAGGATTTAACCAGATATCCTTGTAACGCTTCGTCTAATCTAATTGATCGAGTGTCTATTTTATTGATTGATTAAATTTAATAGACTTCCACAAAAATCAGGTTCATTGTTGATTTCCAAAAGTTGTTAAAGAAAATGAGTTTTTGAAGCTATGTTGATGTGTAGGATCCCTGGAGAAATCTGATGATACAATAACTGTTATATTTGGAGGAAGTATACAAAAAAGATTTACAACCTGATTTTGGAAATCATATACTCCCTCCGTCCCATTTAATGCTTCATAAAATTTGGGCACAAGGATTAAGGAGAGGATTGTTTTATTATAAAAATGGAAAGTGGGGTAGGATGTTGTGAGTATAGAAGGTGGGTAGGAGAGAGAAAGTGGGGTAGGGAATTGCTAGTGGATTGCTGTTGTGAGATGACATGTGGGGCCCATTAAATAAAGAAGCGTTATTAACTTCCCTTTTGGGGGTTTTGAAGTATAAGGTGGGACACCCAAAAGACAAGTTTTTGAAGTATAAAATGGGCTGGAGGGAGTATAGCTTACAGAACTGTCTAAGTAATCTAGTCCAGGACATTAACAGTATTTAACTCCTCATTCCTTAACTAGACACAGGCAGATTTGAACTTGAAGAAGCATGTGCTTCCATAGGTGAAGAGCTGCAGAAGAAGTGTATTTGTCCCAGCTGTAATCGTGATAATGTGAATGCTCTAGGTGGAATTCTTCAGATACCCAGTGGAAGTTAACTTCTCGTAAGTTTCTGTTGGAGAACACAACATTTAGCCAAATTTACTGGGTATGAGCACTTATTGCTACCACGTAATGAATAACATTCATGTTCTTTTTGTGGCAGTTGCCTAGGAAATGGGCTCATACGACTATGTTCGGGAACAGCATGTCCAGTTTTGTTAAAAAGCTGCAAGTGCAAGTGGGTAATCAATAATTTTCTGAACTGAAGTTTTGTATTCATTTCTGATTAACACGCCTTACATATCTCATGAAACCTACAGATTCCTTCTGTCAATCATAAAATGCACTTGACTGTGTTTTCCCGTTAATTGTAGTAAAATTGAGTCACATCTGCCTTATAGAAATATAGCTAACTGAATGAAGTTGCACCACTTGTAACCCCTTTAATCTAGACTGCTGCTCTTTAGATGGTATCCTTTGATATTATTTACAATCAATGATGATTGCAATGTTGATGGTGCCTCTTTATCATTGTCCCTTCATATTGATTGAATGATATTGACACTCCTTAGAAACTAATCTGATAGTTCCAAATTGCAACACAACTCATGCAACTCTGTAAATACTCGCAGTAGTTACCATTTGCTTAGACGAAGTTTATTCGATACAATTGGTGGGAACGGGGCAACCCGTGGATTGGTGGACTTAGTAATTTCAATCTGTGTTAAGAAAAGAGCAGATACAATTGTTGGACATACAACCCAAACTTAAAACTCATTTGGCTCCGTGACTTTTCATTTTCAATAGAACATAAATAGTACTCCCTCCGTCCCAAAATGATCTTCACATTTGACTATTCAAACTTTTTAAGGATATGAACACTTGCTACACTAGTCATGTTTTATTTATGCACTTTTAAGCCTTAATTGTAGAAATAGGAAAACTTTTTGGGACAATAAAAAGTGGCAAATAGTAAGATCATTTTGGGACAGATTGGGACAGAGGGAGTACAACATATTACTTGGATCAATTAATGGTATCCAAACGGTGGAACAGTTTCCACTTCAAAAATCAATCAGGGTGCTTTGAGCTCAAGGATAGGTGCAAAACAAAAAATAGCATCCTCTTCAAATATCAATTGAAGGGTAAAACTTAAAAAACAGGGCACTATGGAATCGCGCGCTTAAACTACAGATATGCATTTGGACAAAATATATCTGCCATTCTTTGCCGGAGAACTGCAAACCTCACTCGCACTTTTCCCCTTCACATCCGAACAAACCAAATATTGCCGCCTAAACGTTGTAATGAAGGCCTCCACCCTCTCATTTAGCTCCTCATTCGATAAAGCCATTGGCGTTGACTTCTCACTCACGACCTCACATTCAATTATTTTCTCTTCCTCCTCCTCCTCTACTTGATCAGTCTTTTCACTCCTCCTTATTACCTTAACGCCGCCTTCTTCTGCCATCTCCCTCCGCCGCCTCTCAGTTTTGGAATCAACGTCACATTCTTTAAGAAAAATATCATCTATTGATCCCTCTGAACAAACCGCAGCATGTTTAGAAGTGAGGAGAATAGCCAAAAGCAAGATATTAAGAATGACAAAGATCCATGACCGCCATTGCTTGGCGCGGTCCAAAGACGTCGCCGCCAGTACTGCCAATGCGCCGGCGGCAACACATACTGCTTGTAACTGATCGTTTCTTTTTTCTTCCATTATTTGAGCTAAAAAATTGTATTGTGGTTCTTCCAAGACTACTCGTGTTGTATTTTTATAAAGGGTGATGATTTGATAATATTCATTTAATTTAAGTTATCCACAGGAATGCCATGGGGGAGTGGTGAATGGGTTATAAAGTTTGTCGAGTAAAATGATCACATGAGAGACAAGTGAGTCAGGTTATGGGGAGACAATCAAACAGTCTCGACTGTAATGAAATGCTGCTTCCCACTAACCTTACCATTGGGGACCATTAGACTTTGGGCAATGCTAGTGGCATAAAAGAAGTTTATAAAATGATGGATACAAAGTGAGGTGACAATATTTTATTGGTTACATCGATTGTGGGTCCGGCACACTCTAATAAAAAAACACCAATAAAATTTTGACACATCATTTTATAATAAGCCACATTTTGTGGCACTTTTTTGTGATTTTATATTTACCGAGTTTTATAAGATTCCCCGAACAGGGACAACTTATACTTACTATGTACAATCTTTCAAAAAAAAATAAAAAAATACTTACTATGTACAAACAAAACAACAGAGAGTACCAGCTTATCTTCCTGGCTGTGTTGGGACTGGCAATAGCAAATGGGAATATGATGGTTTTGGCAAAAATAATGCGTTACAGGTTCGATAGAAGAAAGGAGGAGAAATGGGGTTGGGAGCTTTATTTGGAGGGGACGGCGTCCAAGGCACGCCTGTGTTTGTCAAATTAGTACTCCTGACCTAAATGAGTGTCTATTTTCAAAAGATCTTTGTCCCAAAATGAGTGTCTTTTATGAATATAACTTTGTCGTTAAATGTTTTTTTTTTCTATCGGCCTCTTTATACGTGCAAAACTAAATGTTTAGAAAGGAGATTACAAGATTATATATGAATCTTTGCCACCAAATTGTACAAAGAGTTGACATTTTCAGATGTCCCTAAAAATGAAATTTAGACACTCATTGTGGTAATATTAGTATTAGTATGTTAACAACTGATAAACGGAGAAGACATTATTAAATGTAAAATAATTCATTGGAGAATAAAATAAATTATTGGTATTGATATTTTGATGTCTTCTCCGTGTATCGTTTAATAAATTATTTAAAAGTAAAATATGTTTAAAACTGAACGTTGAATGTAGTTTTTTTTTTTTTTTTGAAGCAAACAACAATATTTCATTAGCAAACACACAAAGTTTGGAGTTGGCAATCCACAAGTGATGGACGCTCAACCCAAATGGTGGGGCTTTCGTTAACAAAAGAAGCCCTAGAAACAACATCGGCCATATCATTTGCCGTTTGACGAACTAAATGCATAGAGAAAAAAGATTTTGCATTAAGCATATCCCTACATGCACTAAGAAGGTTGTCTAACTTAGAATAACCATGTGAACACGAGAGTACTCCTTCAAAAACAACCTTTGAATCCACTGCAAATTCCATCTTTGTGTACCCCAAATCAACAGTCGAGACCGCATGGTGAAAATCAAGGCCACGCCCTCAGCCATTCTGATAATTTCGTCCATAGTCGGTGCCCATCTAACGACAACCAACAAAGAACAGTTGCGGTACGGAGCTTCTAGCCATAATCCACCATTTGTGATACACAAATATAGATAAACGACGGGTATTTGATTGAGACAAGCAAAAGAAATATAGAATCAACAAAGAAAACACACAAATTACCCAAAGTCCCCAATAAAGGAGGAAAATCATAGGCCCTCAACAATGGAGGGGAAACAAAAGCTCCCACATATGGAGAGAAAATCAAATTCAAAACTAAAAAAAGATACATCAATGATTAAGGTTTAATTTAGGAGATTTAAAAACAAACCTAACCAAATCTTCAAATTCAAGTTTGTATGTGTGATAGAGGATAAGTTTGGAGAGAACGTTGAATGTAGTTGAAATATCATACATATAGTCGTTTAACAAACCCTCAATTCCTCAAACTTTAGACCCAATTATTAAAATGTTGAATTCCCTAAACACATTCCGGTCAAACCATTAATTACTTAACTAATTTTCCCACCATTTTAAAACATCTTATCATCCTCCACTAATAATAAAAAAAATCAAATTCAAAAATCAACCCAAGCGAACTCTTCCCAGCAATTCCTCCTTCTCTCTCCAAGATTAAAAGTCAATGTTCATCTAAATCATTTGAACTTAGATTCAACTTCACATCTCTGTGAATTTGAACAAACCCTAAGCCTAATCTCATGAGTTTCTCCGGATTCTTTCTCCGGTTCATCATCATAATCGGACTTGTCTTCATCTCAAGCCACTTCGCCGTCGGTCAGGACGATGTCCGGTGTTTACGAGGCGTTAAGAACTCTTTTCAGGATCCCGATGGAACTCTCAGCTCATGGAATTTCGCCAACAGTTCCAGAGGCTTCATCTGCAACTTCGTCGGAGTTACCTGCTGGAACGATCAGGAAAACCGTCTGATCACGCTTGAGCTTCGTGATCTCAGTTTATCCGGCACCGTTCCGTCCGACTTACAGTACTGTCACAGCTTGCAGAATCTCATCCTCTCCGGTAACAATCTCTCCGGTTCAATTCCTGCTGAAATTTGTAACTGGCTGCCTTATTTAGTTACCTTAGATTTGTCAAACAATCAATTCGCCGGCGAGATTCCTCCAGATATCGGTAATTGTTCGTTTTTGAACAGTCTCCTTCTTTCAGATAACAAATTATCTGGAGATATTCCGGCTACGTTTAATAATTTGGGTAGACTTAGTAGGTTTTCTGTGGCAAACAATGAACTTTCCGGTACAATTCCACCAAGATTGAGCACATTTGATTCACGCGAATTTTCTGGAAATGGACTTTGTGGTAGGCCTCTTGGGAAGTGCGGTCGTCTGAGTAAAAAGAATTTGGCTATTATTATAGCTGCCGGAGTCCTTGGTGCTGCAATTTCTTTGTTATTAGGGTTTGGTATTTGGTGGTGGTACTTTACTCGGTCTAGGAGGAAGATCCTGTATGGGATTGCGAGAGATGATAGTAGTAGTTGGGCTGATAAGTTACGAGCTCATAAGCTTGTTCAGGTTTCCTTGTTTCAGAAACCTCTTGTCAAAGTTAAGTTAGCTGATTTAATGGCTGCCACCAACAATTTTAGTTCAGAGAGTATCTTAATATCGACTAGGACAGGGACGACGTACAAGGCTGTTCTTTCTGATGGGTCCGCTCTTGCAATTAAACGGCTTAATACATGCAAATTGAGCGAGAGGCAGTTTCGATTGGAAGTGACTAGGTTAGGACAGCTAAGACATCCTAATTTGACGCCTTTGCTTGGGTTCTGTTTGGTGGAAGAAGAGAAGCTTTTGGTGTATAAGCATATGTCTAATGGTACTCTATCCTCTGTGTTGAATGGAAATGCAATCATGTTGGATTGGCAGGATAGATTTAGAATTGGTTTGGGTGCAGCAAGAGGGCTTGCTTGGCTTCACCACGGCTGTCAACCTCCTATATTGCATCAGAATATTAGCTCTAGTGTCATATTCTTGGATGACGACTTTGATGCCCGGATAGTTGATTTTGGGTTGGCTAGGCTTATGAGTAGCGAGGAATCCAATGAAAGTAGCTTTGTTAATGGGGATCTGGGTGAGTTTGGTTATGTAGCTCCAGAATATGCAAGCACAATGGTTGCTTCTTTGAAAGGAGACGTTTATGGTCTTGGAGTTGTGCTCCTGGAATTGGTAACGGGTCAGAAACCTCTTGAAATTAGTGGCCCTGAAGATGAGTATAAAGGTAATTTAGTGGATTGGGTAAATCATTTGTCCACGTCGGGTAGGATTGAGGATGCGATAGATAAGAGTATCCGTGGAAAGGGACACGATCAAGAAATTGTGCAGTTTCTGAGAGTTGCATGTAACTGTGTGACTTCTCGACCGAGAGAGAGATGGTCAATGTATCTGGTTTATGAAGCATTGAAGAGCATTGCCCAGGAATTGGGTTTCTCAGAACATTATGATGAGTTTCCGCTTCTATATAACAAAGACACGGATGATTTGGGATAAAATCCTGCAAATTTGGGTACGTTGTGACGCACCCTTGATGTACATTGTGTGATCTCCATTTTAGCTGGTATATTTATGTTCGTCATATATAGCTGTATTTATATACTCCCTCTGTCCCAAAATGAGTGTCCATTTTCAAGAAATCTTTGTCCCAAAATGAGTGTCTTTTTTAGCATAACTTTGTCCCTAAATGTTTTTTTTTTTTCGAATTTTTTTTCACCGGTCTCTTTATACGTGCAAAACTAAATGTTTGGAAAGGAGATTACAAGATTATATATGAATCTTTGCCACCAAAGTGTATAAAAAGTTGACATTTCCATATGTCCATTAAAATGAAATTTGGACACTCATTTAGGACAGAGGTAGTAGAATAAACTTCTTAATGGTTTATTTGGCACGTTACCTTGAAAATCTATGGTAAATGGCCTTGGACAGTTTTTTGTTGTTTGTAATGTGATCTCCTGCATCTATGAGAGGAACTTGTTAGAAAGAAGACAATGAATGGAGCTTCTGTTACAATTTGTGGATACTATGTGTTTCTCAAACACAATTTAAACAGCATGCGGAAAGATATTTGGGGATGATTTTGTTTCTCAAATAGATAAAAGCTTAATTATCTAATATGTTTTTGAAGAGTAGTTCTTGTGAAAAACGTGTTCTACTTTAAGCATAGGAAAAATGTGTTTTTCAAAAGATGCTGGCGCTTTTTTGAAAGACAAGCGGTGGCATTTTCGTAAATAATTGGGAGCATCGTAAATGACGAGTGTTAATATCACAAAGTGCTAGTAATTCAAACCGACGTTTATAAACATTGGAATTGACACTTTTCATAAGTGCCAGTGTTAGTGTTTAAAAGTGCCCGCCATTACGCTGAAACTTTTAAACATTGATACTGACACTTATTAAAAGTGTCAGTGGTAGTGTCAATAAGTGCCAGTGTACATGGCTGACATTTTTTACACTACCACTGGCATTTACGGATCAACGCTAAACAACTTCCCGTTAGTTACAAAAATGCCACTGCGTCGTTTTAAAAACACGTTGTACGCGAACCTTAGGGAAAAACACGTTTTTTCCCAATTTCTCACGTTTTTGAATTACATGAGCTTTTATTTGCGAAAAAAGTACATGAGATTGTTTTTTTTATATATATTTTTCTAAGTATTATTGTCTCCTTTAAAATTGTACTCCCTCCGTACCAGAGTATATGTCCATCCTCCCATTTGCACGAAGATTAAAAAATTGTGGAAATAGTGCAAGTGTTGTGAGCATGAAAAGTGAGGTAGGAGAGAGAAGGTGGGGTATGAATAGTAAGTTGATTGGTGTTGAAGATAAAAGACAATGCTAGGCTTACAAAAAAAAGTTTACAAAATGAAAGATGCAAGATATGGTGCGATATTTAATTGACCACATTGTAAACGTTTTTAATGGATTATAGCATTATTTTGATAATCGAAAATAGGGAGTCAAATGGTCATAATCTTCTTCATGCCGGATAAACTTCAACTTCGATTAAATACCTTTTTTGTCTCACTTTAATCTACAAAATCAAAGTGAAAAATGCCAACTTAATTGTTTTGACGAAAAAAATCACAAAAGGAATAATTCTCTTAAATAAAATATGATAAAAGTAATAATTTTTGTTTTGATTTGTAAATTAAAGTGGTGAGGAGGGAGTAAGTACTCAATTTGATTTGTCATGCCATGAACAAACCAAGTGTTCGGAAATAGAAGAGGACGTGAAAGCGCGTCATACCCGAACTGTTGGAACGTGGTCAACACTCTGCAATTGACCAATCAATTCCAGTTCCTAATTTCAGCCCTAATTGTTCAAATTCTAAAACCCCTAAAATCATAAGCTGACAATAATTAAGAACAAGTAAGTTAATTTAATTACAGTACAAACCCACCTGTGATTCCTAAAAGCAGTAGTTGACGAAGAGCATTCAATTCAAGACCTCTATCATCGCTGTATCCCAACAGTCAATGCTTCGAATTTTCCTCAAGTTGATGACCGATTGTTGGGAAGATTGTTTATTCGATTTAAATCTGATTTTGCCGCAAAATCAGATTGATCTGAGAATCTCCCAAACTTCCAGTGCATGATTGATTGTGTGTGAGAGATGGGAGTTTGTGGATCGAAGCCGAAAGGATGTGTCGGAGCTGGATTACGTTCCGGTGGAAAGAAAGACAGAAAAATCCGGCCGAGAAGAGGGAGAAAGGCTCATTCTTCGTCTCGCAAGAACATCAAGCAGCTCAATAAGGTCGATTCGTCGGCTTCCATCGATCGCTCTTACTGTAATCCTACTTTCCAAGGTAAATTTGAAATGCTTCTTACCCACATTTTTAAGTCGGTTTAATTACTATTCAATTTTTGATTTCTAACTATAAACTGTTTGGCAGTCGGGTTATTATAATAGTCTAATTTAATGTGTTTTTAGGAGTTTGCTTAATTTACTAGGATTCCTTCGAAATGGGTACGCGTCTGGATTCTTGTTGTTTATTTGTTGATTAATGTTCTTATCTTTTTCCATGGCTGAAATTGAGAAGATTTTATTCTAGTTTGCTATATTTTGCTAATTACTATTCCATATCCTAACACATTTCATAATCTCCATTTTTCATACCTAGAATAGATTTTTGTGTGGAAGTGTACTCAGTTTATGTGGTATCCAAGAAACTATTAAGCTTCATTCTGTGAAGGCTTCATTTGAATAAGCCCAATACTAGTGCATTTAAAGCGTGGATGGGCCAAGCTAAAAATAGTTGTGGTTTATTATTTTAACAGGAAATGGAGATGCTTGGTATGACCCAGAAACATCGATCGATTCTGATTGTGAGGACGACTATTACAGCATCCAAGATGGTAAGCAGTTTGAACAATCAACACATGATGCTGAAGTAACATTTACTTTGTACCATCTTTTGGAAGCGATCAGAAGCCCTAATCCGCGTTTTTTAACATTTGCAGATGTATCTCATACGGGTTCTATAAGTACTTCTGTTTCAACTGTTGTAACTCCAAGGTTTGCTGATAATGTAAATGGTTCTTCTTTCCGTTCTTCCGACCTTCAGAATGAGGTAGAAATTTCACACTCTATAGAGGAAACCCATGTTTTCGAAAGTGCAAAAACGGACGAAACGGGAGGGTCACAGAATTTTGGGATTCTACAGAACAACTGTTTGCCTTGTCTCAATTGTACTACCTCCTCCGATGTAAAGAGATCGCCATGCTCAAGTCCACCAAACATTCGGAAGAAGGCAGCCTTAAGGCTTTCTTTCAAATGGAGGGAAGGACAATCAAATTCTACAACATTATGTAAGACGACTACTTACAGTATTCCATTTTCAAGCATAGTTGCTTAAATCAAAAGTTACACATCATAACATAGATTAATTTGACTATGTGAAGTGCCATTTCTTTTCTTATTGTGAATGACTTTGATTTGTCGTTTGTTCATAAAAAACAAAAACATTTGTACCTTAGACTCTCAATTTGACAGCTTTTGAGTTGTCCCTTTTCAGTGTCTCCAAAGACCATTCTTCAAAGACCGATTGCAGGTTCTCAAGTTTCATACTGTCCCATTGAAAAGAAAATGTCTGATTCTTGGTCACCAATTGATCCTAGTACTTTTAAAGTCCGCGGGCAGAACTACTGCAGGTGAGAACATGATACATATTTGAACTGTATTTGTTTTCAATAAACATTTCATCTTTGTCTATACAATATAAGTGTGTTTCTTGCCCCTCCAATCTGTTTTACAGGGATAAAAAGAAAGAATGTGCCATAAACCATGCTGCATTTCAGCCTTTTGGTGTTGATGTATACTTATCTCCACGGAAAATTAGTCATGTTGCAAGATTTGTGGAGCTTCCTGCCTTTGAATCATCTGGAGAAGTCCCTCCTATTCTTGTCATAAATCTTCAGGTACTTAAACCTCCCTCTTCTTTATTTTTTTTCCTGCAATTTGTTCCTCAAATTCATTCATCCAAATAATTTAAGCATCTGAGTTTGATAATTATACTCCTACAAACTGTCAGTAACCTTTGTATGCCAAAAAACTGAGCGGTTTCATTGTTTGCCCAAAATTGGTTATCCTTTCAGAAGTCAATGTATATTTCATTGTTGACATTTCTTGTCCCGTTTTCAAATACAGATACCACTTTATCCAGCCACGCTATTTCAAAATGAGTATGATGGAGAAGGAATGAGTTATGTCTTATACTTCAGGCTTTCAGAAAATTATAAAGAACTTCCACTTCAATTTCAAGAAAATATCAGGGTAAGCTGGTTACTTTTCATGGTCTCTCCACAATATAGCGTTCTTCTCTCATAAATGAGGCTGCCATAGAACTTGAACTTCATTAACATATCATCTTACCATGTAAATGGCTACCGTTGTGCATTTTGAAGTTGCTGCATTATCCCTCAATTATATTCTGCAATTCTAGTACCAAACTGTAATTAGCTTTTATTGGTACTTACTTCTGTAACAGAGGTTAATCGACGATGAAGTGGAAAAAATAAAAGGTTTTGCCCTAGATTCAACTGCACCCTTCAGAGAAAGACTGAAAATTTTGGGCCGTGTGGCAAACATAGAGGATCTTCAATTAAGTGCAACTGAGAAGAAGCTCATGAATGCCTACAATGAGAAGCCAGTTCTGTCACGTCCTCAACATGAATTTCACTTGGTAAATCATCTATCTATTTATCACAAATATGATCCACTCAGGAAACTCGTAAACATCAGAAAATTAATGATCTTCACATCTTTTTTTTTTTTTTTTTTTTTTTTTTAACAAAATGACAGGGAGAAAACTATTTCGAGATTGATTTGGACATGCACAGGTTCAGTTACATCTCCAGAAAAGGTTTTGAAGCGTTTCAAGATAGACTGAAGCTCTGTACTCTGGATTTTGGGTTGACTATTCAGGTATCATCTCTATTACGGCCCCTAAGAAAGGATAGCTTCCAGTTTTTATGTATGGTTCACATATGATGCATATACCTTTAAGAATCTTATTAATTTTGAATACAGGGAAACAAACCAGAAGACTTGCCAGAGTGTATTTTATGTTGTGTTCGATTAAAAGAGATTGACCGCGCTAACTACAATTTACTAGGGTTCTAAACTGAAGAGTAGCACGTGTATGAGGGACCTAATCAAGGGCCACATTTTTTTTTAACATAATCCTTAATTCTACACTTTCTTCTTGTAGATTAGAAATCAATGTTGTACTATGTGAATTTACTTTGAAAATTCAGTATTGTATTGGAAAAGGTACAGAAGTTCTGTACCGAAATAAATGGATGCAGAACAAAAGTTTCTTCGATTTTTCATTGCCTTTTTCACACTGGTTGCTGTTTTTACCATCTCGAGCAATTGTACTTGTAGGCATAACAAAGAATTCCTATCTGGACTGGTTCGTACCCTGGTATGCACTGTATCGGTTCAAAAGATGTTGTGCATCGTTCCCTGAATATAATACACAAACTTAAGAAATAGGAATGCTGTACCTCCGGAAGGGTACCGACGACCAAAATATTTGAACTCGCTGGAATTTATAAACTATGATTGTAGGTGATGAAATATGATATTGTCCTATGCAGTACAATTCCTCTCTGGTGTATGCAGTTTATTTATTTATTTTTGGTGTTTGCAGTTTATGATGTTATAGAATTTGCCCCATATAACAATTTTACATTAACAAAAATATTCATTCTTAATTTTAATTCGAAGCATTAAACATTTTGAAAGAAGAATATAATTAATTAGAAGCATGCATAAGAACATGAGAATTTTTTCTTCTGAATTTTCATTAGAACTTCATGTGATCCTATGCATGCAGCCATGCATTACCACACAGACTAACAGACCTGCTGATCTATAAACATTAAGACAATGAAAATGAAATTTTAAAAGCAAAGGGGGGGGGGGGGGGGGGGGGGGTTGAAGATGATGAAAATATGCTAGAACTTGTGATTGGAGTTTTGGATAATTAGGCGGCACGCGAGCCTATACATCGGCCAAAGATAGAACCAAAAAAACTCCGTTGAACCTTAGTCACTGATGTAGGAGGAGGACGAGGAGGAGGTGAGGAGGACGAGGTCGTAATTTGGTGGACTTTATTCTCATTGCCTGCAGGGAATCGAGAGAAGTGAGAAAGAGAAAGCTCTTCCTGGTCGTGTGATCTCGGTCGTTGATCATGCAAATCGCCCGGCTTTAACTCGCTGACAGATTTCCGATCAGGTATCTGGTTGTCCCATATGCGGCCGGAGGAGCCCTGTCGCCTGAATGAATAAGTCGATCTCTGCAATGAATTCATGGATCAACCGATATATCTCGAGTTTCTGCCAATTTTCACTCTATTATTTTTTAAGTTTGATTTTGTCAAACTTTTTTCAGAATTAGCATAATAACGGAGGAGATGAAGAACTTTTCTTGTTTCATTTTTTCGTGGTGAGAGAGTAAAATGTAAATGTGATTTTGAAGGTGGGAATCAGATTGGATTTGGGTGTTGCATATATACACACATGTATATGTATTCATGGAGAGAAAAAAGAGAGAGAAGAGGCTTAAATTTAGGTATTTTTGTTACCAGTATATTGTTGGTTATTCAACAAATCTCATTTCGATTCTGGTTTCATCGATTCATAGCCATTCGATACATTTGCGATCATGAATGAGTACTGAAATCTCGCTCCTATAATTCTTCAAAAGTATCTTGAATAAATTTCGAATTATAAAAAAAAAAAAAAAAAAAAAAAAATCATGCAGTAAGAAAAGAGAAACAGTACAAGTAATTTAAACAAAAACAAGTTAAATTGAATGAAACACCCCTAACCCTCAAACTCCATTTTTTGTTTGGCAAGTCAAAAAACTCTCAGTACTCAAATTCTCCATCTAAAATTTGAGGGAACTCCAACTGCATCTCGCTGTCTCGTTCCAAGATTGCTTCAACAAAAGAAGATGGAGTTGGACCTTCCATCTTAGTTTCATTCGAGCCATTTGCACGTTCACCCGTAAAATGACACTGAGGCCCATCACTATGCATGGAGAGTGAATCAACGTTTGATGATA
The DNA here is from genome assembly GCA_026119855.1 of Campanula takesimana. Taxonomy (NCBI): domain Eukaryota; kingdom Viridiplantae; phylum Streptophyta; class Magnoliopsida; order Asterales; family Campanulaceae; genus Campanula; species Campanula takesimana. The sequence goes on from JAOWBW010000303.1 coordinate 258,518, forward strand.
ACATCCCTGATAGTCATACTCATGTTCTTGCTCTCTGTTTGCAGACAGAGCAGGATCCCCGATAAGAAATTCATTCCACGTAGAAGTAGAAGATGGTAAATTAGCTTGAGACCGAGATGCTTGTGAGAAATGTGATGAACTAGAGGAGGGTACTACTTGGTTGAAGAAACGCGGTTGAATAGTTTCTCGATTGTTGATTTGAGGATGAGCCAAGTTATTGTTTGTGGGAAACGGGTTTTCTTGAAATTGCTCTATTGCAGTAGAATGAGAGGAGAAATGATCTAGTGAGATAATAGGAAGAGGTGGCTCGAATTTTGGCACAATGTTGGAGGGTCCAATTTGGTTTCGCTTTGTTGGGAGGTCGTTATTGACATTTCCATAATCCGAAAGGAGCTGAGAGATGGGCTTGTGGGTTAATGGATCAATCCCCATCTTCGAGAGCTTCTTCTTCAGTTTTGTGTTCCAATGGTTCTTCACATCATTGTCTGTTCTCCCTGGTAGTCGTTTTGCTATCAAAGACCACCTACAACACAAGCAGCGTTACATCTCTGTATTTTCGTGCGATATATATATGTGTGTGTGTGTGTGTGTGTGTGTGTGTGTGTGTGTGTAGAGAAAGAGAGAAGAGAATTCTACCTGCTGCCAATTGCTTTGTGATAATCAAGAATGAGCTCTTCTTCTTCTGGAGTGAAGTTATCATGTTTGAGATCAGGCCTAAGATAATTAGTCCATCTCAGCCTGCAACTTTTCCCGCATCTGTTCAGACCTACAAACACAAACTCATGAATCCACGACAACAACTAAAAATGTAATGAAACGCGCTCTAAACAGTATAGCTATGTTGAAAAATTAACCTGCTTTTTGCGGGACTAAAGTCCAATTGCCAGTACCATGGCTGGCTACATAAGCAAGAATCTTAGCATCTTCTTCTGCAGTCCATGGACCTTTCTTCACATTGGACTTATCACAGCAAGGAGGCCTCCCCATGATAACGCCGTCACACACACACACACACACAAATGTCAGAGATGGGGGAGAGGGAGTACGTTAACGTTGAGGTAATGGTGATGCGATTTGTACAGCCTATTAAAATGGTGGTAAAAAATCATGAAGAAAGAGGAAACACTTAACGAATGTGCAGGCAAGAAAAGCATGTAATCGGCTCCTAATTAACAACAATCGCATGAACGTATCATCGACTCGAGGTACAGTTTAACATGACATGAAAAATATTGAAATGCCATGTAATGCATCTCTCTCTCATGTGCTTGGCTCGCGCATTAGTATAACGGGAGCTCAAATGGGGTGTGTTGAAATTAACTAACGGCTTTATAAGATTCATACACTGGTGATGCGCTTCTTTAAGCATGCGAATAAATATTAGCTGCTGGATTTCTTAACTGAAAATTAGGTCAGCAAAATGTACTTTTCATATATAAATAATATGGTGTTCATTTATTATTACACTAAGAAACAGTGACAATAAGTAACCTTGTGAAAAACAAACTGAACTTGATTCCCATCATGATCAATTGACCTGAACATTCTTCATCAGAAAGGTTTCATGGATTTCTGAGCTGCCATAGGGAAATCAAATGAAGAGGTTTAAGCAAGGGATTCTTGTTTGCAAGAAAGTCCTGAGATATATTTTTCATAGTTGGCCGGAGTTTGGGATTATCAGACAAGCATGCAAATGCGAGTGTTACAACTCGACTGATCTCCTGTTCTATCACTCGACCCCTTGGATGTATGAGGCGTGCATCTAGCACATCGGTCAGCATCATATCTCGACCAGACAAATGTCTTAGAGACGAGAGGAGGTCTCCTGGATGCTTTCCCATTATTATTTCCAGTGCCACCACCCCAAAGCTGTACACGTCACATTTCTCTGTCACCACAATTGTGTATGCAAGTTCTGTAGAAAGTAAGAAAACATTTAAGCCAGGGGGATAATATAGTAAGTGGTAGAACTGAAGGGGTAAAGGGAAGAGGAATGTTATAGCATACCAGGAGCTATATAACCATAAGTTCCAGCAAGTAAGGTTTGATTGGATGAATCAGGGTCTAGAAATCTGGCTGCACCAAAATCAGCTACAAAAGCCTCGAGCTCCGAGTTCAGAAGAATGTTGTTGCTTGATATGTCCCTGTGAACTAAGGGCGGCGTGCAATCGTGGTGCATGTAAGATAATGCATGTGCTATGCTTTTAACCATCTTCACCCTCTTGCTCCAATCCAACTCTGCAGCTTCTGCATAATCTCTTAGAGCACAAAATAGGCTTCCTCTTTCCATGTATTCATAAACCAGAAACATGCTTCGATTGTGCAAGCAGAACCCGTAGAGCTTCACGATGTTTTTGTGCCTTATGCTTGACAAGACTTGTGCTTCATTCCTGAAACTCTTGTCAAATGCTGGATCCTCAGCTTCCAAGCGGTGAAGCTTTTTCAGAGCAACCACGTTTCCACTAGGGAGCCGTGCCTCGTAAACACTGCCATAACCGCCAGTCCCGATGCAGTATTTGATGTCAAAGTCATTTGTTGCTTGGATTATATCGTCGTATGCAATTCTTCCATCATAGTTCCATACCGAGCACATATCACCGTTCTTTGTTGTTTGATTGTCAGGTAGAACAGCTGCAGCCCTGTGCCGAAGAAAGAGCACGATCACAGTGACAATCAATAGAATGAAAAAGACGGTGGGACCAGAAATGATGAGAGGAAGCCTGAATCGGTTCGCCTTCATGTCCCCTCCATAACTTTTTTTGTCACTCCAGTTGTGTGTAGAAACTGTCCGGGAACACCGCTGCAACTCAAGATCATTGTTGGACCAGCGAAACGAATCGCAATATTGACAAAGACAAAAGGGTATTTTGCCAGATAAATTATTGGTGGACAGATCCAAATATGTTAAAGGTAAATCTAAGAGTTTACGGGGTATCATCCCACTCAAATTATTCTGTGACATGTCAAAGTGATTTAAATTAACCAAATTATCAATGCTTGAGGGTATGGAACCATTGATTTGATTCCGCGACAGGTCAAGATGTTTCAAATAATCCAAATTACCAATGCTTGTGGGCATGTTACCACTTATTTGATTCCGCGACAGGTCAAGATAATTCAAATAATCCAAATTACCAATGCTTGTGGGCATGTTACCACTGATTTGATTCCGCGACAGGTCAAGATGGTTCAACCAACCCAAATTGCCAATACTTGAGGGCATGGGACCGCTTATCTGGTTTGAACTGAGGTACAAATTATACAAAAAACTTAGCTCTCCCAAAACAGAAGGGATAGAACCACTGAGTTTGTTATCACTCAAGTCCAAGTAAGATAGATTCTTGAGGCTCCTTAATTCTGGAGGGATGGGGCCACTGAATAGATTTGAACTAAGGTCAAGGTCAGTCAGATAGTTCAAGGACTCTAGAAAAGATGGAATTGGACCAACGAAGTCATTGGTTCCGAGGTACAAATTTCTTAGATCTTGTAATTTACGTATTTGAGAGGGGAGGAATCCTGAGAAATGATTATTTGAAAGGTCTAGGGATTGTAACAGAGTGAGATTGGCAAGGGAAACCGGTAGCTGATCTGTAAGATGATTGCCACTAAGAGAGAGTTGGGTGAGCTTTGTGAGCACCCCAATTTCATTAGGGATGGAGCCATTGAGTGAACAGTTGACAAGTTTGAGGGTTGAAAGGTGAGGGAAGGAAGACAAGTTAAATCTCCCGAGCTCATTTCCTAAATCAGAACCGTATAGACCTATGCCATCAACATTTCCTGCAGTTACGTTGGTGCAATAGATGCCTCTCCAGTTACAGTGACTTGTTGAAGTGTCCACTGGAATAATATTCCCCCACCAACCGGTGCCAAGTAGAGCTGTGGCTTCTGGTGATGAAGAAGATGTTGACTCTGCAACTATGATCCATATACTCACAAATAACACAACACACTTTGTAATACTACAAGAATAAGAAGAAGAAGAGGCCATTTAGATTTAGATGTTGGTATTTCTGTGTTTTAGCATTAACGATTGAGCATGTCTGTCTGTCTGTGTGTTCATGGTTTGTTAGTTATAGACTTTTTAGTACTACCTGCATTTGTCTTCTTGAAGTCAGTCTTTTATGCGTAAACATTACGCCTTCCTTGACCCATTGGAATTAAAGTTCCAAGTCTTCCCACCCTCTGGACCACTTCATAATTACAGGGTGTCTTCCTTGACTTGTCAACTGTGACATTTTTACCGGGACGGAGGGAGTACAAGATAACGAAATTATTGTTTCAACAACAAAATTTCATCGAATACTAGCTTCTTAAATTTTCCCAACTATATACAAAAAAATAATGAAAAACCCTTTTACTTGTTAGATAAAACCCAGCTTCAAATGCCACGCGAGAACAGCTTCTATGATGCTGACGATAATGCTTTGCAGCTCTTCATACAATACCTACCAAGATCCTCCATGACCACCATATAAACCGGATTCTTTTCACATTCCCCGTTCAAGGCCCAAACTACACATTTCACATTCTTATCTACACAACCTTGAGTGATTTCACTCGACTTTTCTGGCCTGTCAAAATCTCTGACGTGAATCCACTGACCACTTGTCACCCTCAATAACGGAGCAGCTTCCATGTGAGCTCAAGGGGTCAGTCGTAGCATCAGGGTGAAGACTGAAGAACAGCAATGCATCACCCTTGTTTGGTTTTGCTGCAAGTTAAATACATAGCAGAACAAGGCTCTTACAAAATGCAAGTATTTCGTTCGTTTGATTAGTCGTATTCACAAGTAATTTACCTGCATAGCCTTTCTTGGCACAATCTGACTCGGGAAATACAGTTTCCCCTCCTTTCTCAACAATAGACAGGTACATAAGCACGGTGGCAATCCTACGGCCACCCAGTTTTTGGTTGGCTTCATCATGGAAATAATCCCAGTGTGGCTCATACTTCTGACCATGCTCGTAATGTAATATCTGCATAGCCTCCCCATTTTCTAATATGAAAAGAAAAATAGAAATTAAAAATTGGTATAGGTGCACGATTCAGTACGATAGAAGTCCAGAAATCAAGTCAGCCAGTATTGTGAACTAATTCTTGACTCGATACCAGAGACTATTTCATCCTAAAGAAGTTAAATGGCAATAATATTGCTTTTATTCAGGGTAGGCAATATTGAATGCACATCGGTTTACTATATCTTGTTCCATATACTCCCTCCGTTCCAAAGAAAGTGTCCCATGCAAGTCAACTTGAGTTTGGACCAACCATTTATGAATATTTGATTATTATCATGAAACTCTAAAAATTGTTGTTGATAGTATTAAGACGCATCAATTACATTTTTTAAAGTTTCCGAAGAGAATGAACTTTTCATAAATTATTGATCAAACTTGAATGAAGTTGACTAAAGAAAAATCAAAACGGGACTTTTCTTGGGACGGAGAGAGTAATACTTTACACATGGTGCTAAAGAGCATCGTCCAATGTTAATTTATTAACATACCACGAGTTTCATTTTACTTCCTCCTTTTCCATAACTCTTTAACTTTTATTCAAAAACACAATCTACAGCCATAATTCGAGGTTTGCTATTTATAGACTTTTTAGTAACATATGCAACTGACTTGAAGTCGGTCTTTTACGTTTGAAGACGTTCCAATTATAGAGTGCTTCTCTCCCTCAAGTATATAATCCATTAACGTGTAACTGACTTGAAGTCGGTCTTTTACGTTTGAAAACGTTCCAATTATAGAGTGCTTCTCTCCCTCAAGTATATAATCCATTAACGTGTAACTGACTTGAAGTCGGTCTTTTATTCAGCATTTGTTAGTGCAGCTGTTTACTTAGAATGCGTGAGTTGACTCCAAGTCAACTGTTATGGTCTTTGTGTGTGATTTACGCTTAGACCCATCTTATTCTTGGGATTAAAGTTCCAAGTCTTCCCACCTTCTCCTTTGGACGACTTATAGTTGGAGGTAGCGTTGGTTCAGAATATCCGTTCACATTTTCTACTGATTGTTCCTTTCTTTTAACCATAGTTTCCCGGATCAAGCTAGATATATTTTTAAAAAGGTACTACTACTTCCGTCCCAACATGAATGTCCAAAAACTTATCAAATTTACTTTTGATTTTTGAGAATTAAAGAAAAAATTGGACATTCATCTTGGGACAAAGGGAGTATTAAAGATGACAATAGATAATATCACTTCCCCTAGGCCCTCCAGCCTAAGAATTATGCTATAAAAGGACAGAACATTTTCAAAATGACAAGATATATTTTCACATAAAAATTTGATTTAACTTTTATTTGTCAACAATAATATGGTAACTGTAATTTCAAGTAGGGAGATTAACAATAAATTTAGGAGGTTTATTTCCAATCATCTTCAAGTACTTAGTAGCTCAAATGTTTCGCCAACCCAACCCACATTTGATCAAACACTCACAGTTGATTAACGGACATTATCCATATTCGAAATCGGTTAAGCTGATAAAACAATCACAAAACCAACCAGTTTGTAGTGAGAATTTACCTTTGCGGGGCGAGGTTAAGGATACTTGTTTCAGCATTTTGCTGAAAAATGCTATAGAAGGTACATTATCAAGATCTACCTGCAGTATCACAAGCTATAATTAATAACTGAAATAAACTACTTTCATTAGCAACTGTGTTTCTAAGAAGTTTGAAGGAAATAATATTACCAATTAAATCACAATAAGTAAGTTTACTCATGTTCATGTACAGAAAAATGTGAAAACTTCAACATTAGCTCGGAAGTGAGCTTATCCATTGGCACCTATTGAAAAGTCTAACAATTAAGGGATTTGCAAGATTTGTGTTTTAAAGGGTTGCCCACGGCAAACTGTCTTTTCAAATGCGTAAATAATCTGTCGATGCAAAAGATTGATAGAAGACGTATGCTGATCTTTGCATCAAAATTTAAGCATATACCAACTTTTGCCTCGACAATGATTAACGGTCTAGTCTCAATCTTCAACCGGCCAACTATTGCTGTCCGCAGCCTGCCACATTGATCAACCACAATCACCTCGTTCCCTGCTTTCAACTATGAAAGGCAACTAGTTTTCCCTCCCAGAATAGCAACATAGGCATACTGGCCCCTGCAATTACAACACCATTATATCAAAGCCAAGATAGTCGGGAGGGGAAGAGGAGGAAAAGGCTTGTACTCCCTCTGTCCCAGAATGATAGTCCCCCTATTTTCGTGGTTATTACGAAGGAACTTTGAGCAATAATTAAGGTTACTTTGAATTATTCTAATGAAATTTTTTAAATTGTTTTTGATACACCATTATAAATACTATTAATACCAATTTTTAGATTTGCATTAACATTATTATAAGTAGCCTTTATAATTGCTCAAAGTTCCCTCGTAGTAACAACCAAAAAAGAGGGATTATTTTTCTGAGACGGAGGGAGTATAACAGAATAGTTATAGTTTAAAAGGTGATATCATACAGGAACCCTTGATGCTTATCATCCATCATGACAAGATAGTAGCGAGAGAGGCAAGAGGAAGGATTTTTATATTTTCTACCGTCAAAAAAGATTATTTTCATTTCACTTTTTCATTTTAGTTTGTCCTAATCAAAAAGATAATTTCACTTCTCTAAAAGTACTTATAACTAATTAACATACAATTGTACAATATTCCTACCACATTTGTTGCACTTTATTCCAAAAATGCTCAAGTATTGTACATTACTCATGTAGCAGAAATCCACCAGAAGCCATATGGCCAATACCAGGTTAAATTAATTAGGTTTTGTCTCTTGACTAAGTGGCATATCGACAAGCAAGCGAAATGGTCCGGGGAGCGGCCACCATCGCCAAAATCTGTCAAGTGACCAATGTATAAGACAGGAGAGTGTTCATTTGTTTGACCAAGACTCCCACAAAGGCGACCTAATTTCCACTTCGGTATTATGTTACTCCCTCCGTCCCAAAAAGATCTTCACACTTTTTTCGACGTTATTACGAAGGAACTTTGAGCAATGATATTAGGTTGCTTTAGTTATCCTAATGAAAATCTAAAACTTGTTATTGATAGTATCGTTGATGGTGTGTCAATAATAAGTTCTAGATTTTCATTAGTACAATTGAGTCAACTTAAAATTATTGCTCAAAGATCCTTTGTAATAACGGCGAAAAAGTATGAAGATCATTTTGGGACAGAGGGAGTATGTTGTTTCGGTTTCTATTAGTATTATGTTTAGTTACAGCAATGCGGACTTCGAAGGTTGAAAAATACTCTTGTAGATTCCAATGTAACATATCCCTCGCCATTTTTGCCATTGAGAGTCAATTTTGAAACATTGGCTCACGAACGATTTTAGTAGCAAGCATACATAAATCTCCTTGTTTAACACGGCAAATGGTCCAAATTAGTACGAAAGTGGAACGGAGATAGACAAAGACAAGATAATGAAGGCAGCAAAATATATTATCCTTAACACCCAGGAAGGTCAACTGTGCTGTACTATAGAATATTAAATTCAAGGGTCAGAGAAGCCAACTATTTTAAAGCAAGATAAAAACAACTAGTAATATAATTTGCCAGTCAATGGTAACACGTTAATGACTGTTTAATAGTCACTGTACACACTAATTATTCAATTAGATGACATTAATTAAATAACTGTCAAACACATTGTTTAATTATCACAACATATCTTACTCGGATCCCAAGAGCAATTCGTCACGACAGCAGGATTTAAAACTTGAAAGGAAAGCAATCGTGAGTTTCAATTCAAACAACTTGAATTAACAAGCTCATCAACAAGTCAATTTAAATACACACTATATATGTATATATATATGAATAAAGACTAAGGTTGCGTTTGATAGCATCAAGCACTTGATGCTTGATGCTTAATACAATATAGGCTAATTTGGAGGTAGAATGCATGATTTAATTCTTTCATTCAACATGAATACGTCGAATATCCTCTTAATGATTTGAGGATCAAAATATTTGCTTAATGAATAATAGCCTCACCCAAAATTGGACATCTAACGCTCAATGTGATTAAATGCATCCTATCTCTAAATTTACCCTACATTATATTAAGCATCAAACATCAAGTGCTTGATGCACCAAACGCAACCTAAATGCTTCTACTTTTTTGCTAATAATGATTCACATACACACGCAAATAATGTGTACATGTACATATATTCCATTTGAAGTGCGGAAAGACAGGAATCATAATTTTCTTCTAAGTGAGAGATGGAGTTTGTGATAGATGTATTAAGGGGGGAGGTCAATGAGGGTGGACGGCAGTGTCTTCCTCTCGCGTTTAAGTAGCGTATTGACCGGACTGGATACCGTCCAAGAGAGACCTTGGCATAGTTGCTCCCCATGTGAGATTTTCTTAATATGAAGGAAGCTTCATACTGTATATAAGATGGTATATATAATACAACAAGGAGTAAATAAATTAGATGGCTACGGCCTCTAAAAAGTCAACTGTCATTTAAGTTGAAGTTGAATTCTTCTATATTCAACTGCGTGTGCATGAGTATAATATAACAACTTACTAGGGGATGGTTCAGCAGTTGACATTTTGAAGTGTGTATGTGTGTGTGTAATGGTTGACAACTAGGGCTTAGATTTGAATTTGTTTAAAGTAATCTATCAAAATTGAGAATCAGCAGGCGGTTTAATGAATTAAGAGAGAGGATAAATGTAAACAAAGGTGAAAGGATTTTAAAGACACGGAAATATTAGTTAGAAGATAATCAGGAAAGAAAATAACTTCTTGAAGATGTCTTCCGTCTCCAAAAATGCATCCGGAGAAGGAAGCAGTGATGGTTCGGACGGCGGCAAAGACAGCTGCAAAAGAGGACCTTCAAAGGTAACCATATATCCTCTCTATAACTTCTCTTACACCTATTTGTTTGTTGTTGGATGTGTTCTATGTGTTTTTCACTTCTTTGTAATGGTATAAATTAATATCCTAAAAGTTTACAAGTCAAGTCAAACAATGTTAAGGTCTGTGAATCCTCTTCAACACTAAAGAAACCAAAAACGGGTGACCTTCTATTGTTTTCTATGAACACAATTTTAGGGCCGTCGTGCTCTTTCTTTGGTCTCTTTAAAATGTCCAGGAAACAGTGGCAGCCTAAAAAACCTAGGATTTAACTCCTACTGAGAATCTGAATACAGCAACTTCAGTCAGACTAATCCTAGCAATTAGCAAGAGTAGCATCCCATCATAGTATATTTAAGGAAATTGTGAATTTCCGAAAAACAAATCTGTAAATATACCAGGCAATATGCATCAAGAGTTCCAGACTTGTGTTGTGTTACCTTAGATCAGGCTCATCATGTCTGATTGTCTGGCAGAGATTAAGAGCTTAGCAATCAGACCGTCTAGCGACTCTGGCACTTTAGCGACTCTGGCACTTTTCTTTGTATCTATCGGGCGATCTGCGTTAGATTCAACACAGGAGCAAACTATCCTCGTCTGAGAATTTCACTCAGTAATATAAATAAATTGTTAATTAATGAACGTACATAATAAACATAAATAAACAAGTAATTGTTGACCTTACTCACCAAGTAAATTGATGCTGCCAGTGCCAACAGACCATGGATTGTTGGCTTCATAGCCCTCTATCTTGATCAAACGTGACATACTCGCTGTGTCCCGAAATGATGTTCTCATTTGGCTTTTTTTCATTGTCCCAAAAAGTTCTTCACATTTCTACAGTTTGGGCTTAAATGTGCACAAACACAACATGGCTAGTGAAACAAGTGTTCATATCCTTAATAAGGTTGAATAGTCAAATGGGAAGATCATTTTGGGACGGAGGGAGTACTTGTAATCAGGTCGATCGACTTCAATATTAACATAAATGAGTAAAAATGCAGAATCAAACAATTTACAAATGTCATGAAGAACTAATCAGTCCCTTTTTTTTTCATACCTCTCTAAACGAGTGCCCATCTTAGCTAATACTGTAAAAAGAAAGGAAAGCATTGTGTCGCGTTTTCAATATGCATAGTATTCCTAATATTTACACATTTACTCCATCTAGGAGGACGAGCTTGACTTGGCTAAAGCTGAAATGAACCAAGTGCAAGAAGAAAATGCAAGACTAAAGATGATGATAAAGAAGATAGATAAAGAATATAAATCTCTGCAAATGCGCTTTAGGGACATAGATCAACAAGGAGCCAAGAAGAGCAGCAACTCAGCTAGCATCATTGAAAGTACTGCAGAAGAACCTGAACTTATATCTCTTCGACTGGGAAGATGTCCGAGTGAGCTTAAAAAGGATGAGAATACTGGCAGCTCCAGCAAGACCAGAGAAAGTGAAGAATTCACGGATAGTCTTAAACTTGGATTGGACTGTGGCTTTGGACGGACCAAATCAGACACGATTGAGGTCAAGTCTGCAAGTCCTGAAAACAGCAGGCAAGAAACAAGGAAAGATGAACAAGGAGATGCAAGCAAAGATTCAAAGACATCAAGAAGCGAAGAAGAGGAACTTGCACACCAATCCAGTGTAAAGAGGGCCCGGGTTTCAGTTAGGGCAAGATGTGATACCCCAACGGTAAGTACATATCTCATGTACCATCTTAATTACTCATAATATTTATGCTTTTTCTGTAAGTTTTTTAAAACTTTAATCATAAAACTCAATTTTATGAAAATTTTCTCCTCAACAGATGAACGATGGATGTCAATGGAGGAAATATGGACAGAAAATATCCAAGGGGAATCCATGCCCGAGAGCATACTACCGTTGCACCGTTGCACCACTTTGCCCTGTTAGAAAACAGGTAACATAAAAAAAATCCTAAACTTTACGCTCATGTGACAAGTGGCTTCAATTCAGTACATCAAGTAATGCCCTTTTTATCTATTTGCACCAGGTACAAAGATGTGCCCAGGACATGTCTATCTTGATCACTACCTATGAAGGAACACATAATCACCAGCTTTCGGTTACAGCCACAGCCATGGCTTCCACCACCTCTGCAGCAGCTTCCATGCTACTATCAGGCTCTTCGATCACTCAACCAGGGCTAGGATCATCAGCTACAACCAGTCAAGCTGCTAACCTCCACGGATTGAATGTGAATCCACTTAATAATACAAGATCAAAGCCATTTTACTTGCCTAACCCTCCCTCGCCCTCGCCCGCATACCCAACTATCACCTTGGACCTCACTACTAGTGGTCCGTCCTCACATTTCAATATGTTCTCTTCTAATTTCCAGTCAAACCCAACATTTCCTTCACAAAACCTCAACTTTTCATCCTCGGAGACAACCACTATGCCTGCAATATGGGGCAGTGGATACCTTAACTATGGAACACTGCCCAATGAAAGTAAGTCCAATCCTCTTGGAAGACCATCTCAAGAACACTTTTACCAGCCTTACATTGAAAAGACGTACCAAGTTGCTTCTCAACAGCCCTTAGCCGAAACCTTAACCAAGGCCTTAACTTCGGATCCAAGTTTTCGATCAGTGATAGAGGCTGCAATCTCATCCATGGTTGGTGCCAGTAAGGTGACCCAAGGAGATCTAACACAACCGAGGAAAGAGCTTTGACTAGAACTTGAATGGCAGTAAGGCCATATAGATCATTCCTTTATATCCACCAACCCTAAATGCCAAAGATTATGCACCGAACTCCTTGGAGACCACCTCTCAAATTCAAGTCGAAATTTAATTGCTTTTCGACAAACTTCACAGCTGTGAAAAAGTCAACCCTATATAGGGGGACTGTTATTTTTCTCTCTGTAGTCTTTATGTTAATTTAATTGGGGAAAAAGTTGTAAACTGTGACACAAGTATAACTCATAACAGAGCAGATTACATTTAAGCATGAGATGAAAGTTGACATCTTTTTTACACCAGAGCATGTTGCAACGGTATACAACGTTTGACTGAGTATTGAATATCATTGTCATCAAATCCAGGTATACTGGAACGAGAGAACATGTCTGTGCACCTGTACGCCTAGGGTAGCATCAACGACCGAAAGGGCACCCTAGCAAGCTGCCAACAGTCTTGATACTTCATAGCTGAAATCCACATGGCCAAGAGTGTCAATCAAGTTCAGTAAGAAACTTGCATCATTCCCTTTGAAGTTGTTGCTATGGAAAATAGTGGCGGTCTGTGCTTCAACAATTATTTCCCTTTATCTCTCTACCTAACAAGCATAGCACCATATATCATCAAAAAGAGTAATCGGACATGAATATTTATGTCTAATTTGAATTTGAAATATTATTGCATCTTGCCTTTCAAAGGAACATGGCCAAACATATATTAGATTCAGATTAGGACTAACCAAAAGTTAGAAGGTCTGTGCTATATATCATTCCCTTCCGTTTTTTCTGAATATAATAGCATCTTACATCACATGTTCCTCGTAATTTCATCATTGAAACTGAATAATTGGAATAAGGGTGGAGTTGAATTTGTTTTACCATAACTTCATCAGATGATAACTGAACTATTTCAGGCTGCGTTTTCCACCTAATTGGCCCCACCCTGAGTACCAACAAAGCCAACCAACAATATTTATTCAAAAGAAAACATGTCTAGTTCCCAATGTGATATGGACATAGAAATATATATATATAGCTCCAAATTGCCTTCTTAGTTACCAATCATCATCCAACATTGAGTTATCAACGTTGTTAAGGAATGTGCTTTACTTATATTTGTAAGTTGCATTAAGATTCTTACACGCTAAGGGATAGAGTAATCAATAAAGAACAAGACAGAGGGGATATATACCTGCAATATATCAAGGTGCTGAGGCTGGCCAGTGGCCATGCCCTCTTTTGATAGTAGTACCTAAAGCTCAAGCAGCTGGTCTGCCAGTGAAGATTTGCCATGATCGACATGAAGAATAATTAAATTGGTAGGGTACTGGGTCAAATCAATGCTAATACCTTTACTGACAATGAGAACAAAATTAAGCCATGTTCGATCAGACCAATATAGGGCAAACTAAATCTTCTGTACAAATGGGTGAATTCAGGGGAGCAGATAATTTTTCTGATTGAGTTTCTGTTGAAATAACTCATTAGGGTTATGCCTCCGGCTCCGCCGCTACTCAGTAGAGTATCGACGACGCTGCCGCTGCAGAGTGTAGCGAAAACCGCCGCCGCGAACAAAAACTGTGTCACACAGCTAATGTTTATGGGAACGGCCTTTTTGGTTGTTTTGCTTTCTTGTACGTTTGTTTTGCATTTGGTTTGGAAGAGGTGGGGAAATTTATTTACCTAAACGCCATCAAGATATACTCCCTCCGTTCCGTTCAAGCTAAGATTCTTAATTAATCAAGCAAATTATATTTTAACTAATAATTTGAAGAAAAATAATAATTCTAATAAAAATCTAAAAGTTGTTATTGTACGACGATTAATAATAAACTAAATAACTATTTTTAGATTTTTGATTAAGATAATTATTTTTCTTGAAATTATTGGTCTGAGTATAAATTACTTCCAAAAAATTTAATTCGAGCGGACCAGTATACTCCTCCGTCTCAAAATATGTGTAAAAGTTGTCTGAACGTGTTTGATAATAATAAATGCAATTTTTTTATATGAGTTAGGAATGGCCAAACCGAACCAGAACCGAAACCGTCAAACCGGTCCGAAAACGGAACCAAAAAGTCTGGAACCGCCTTGAACCGTGACAAAAACTGGAACCGTGTGAACCAGAACCGTTTGTAACAAGGGCCGGTTCCGGTTCATACCTTCTAAAAATCGTGAACCGGCGGTTCCGAACCGCCTAGTCCGAACTCGAACCGGAACCGTTAGCAAAACCGACAAAATCGTTAGATTTCTAACGGTTTCATCAAAATTAACCGTTCCTAACAGAAAGTTGACAAGAAAGTTGAGTTTTGACTAAATTTTTAGCCAAAATCAATGAATAAAAATAATAGAAATTTGTTGAGTATATAAAAGAAAAGAGAGTTGGATCTCTTCAATTTTTTAAACATTTTCCCTATACCTTTTTGTGAAAAATGTTGTTTTTCTGTTAAAAAATTATTTTTTTTTTTTCAAAAAAGGAAAGTGTGGACCGGCGGTTCCGAACCGTGAACCGGCGATTCCGAACCGTAATTGTAACCGGAAGAGAGACACGGTTCGGTTACGGTTCAAGCTTTTCCAGAACCGGAACCGTGTTTGGTCATCCCTAATCCCTAATATGAGTGCTACATGTATAAAATATTAAAATTGCACCGAGAACAAAATAAAGCTAAGTATTGGAAGAAAGTTTATATAGAAAATATTTCCTTTTATAGCACAATATTTATGCTCTTATGCCTAAAAATATATGTTGCAGTTCGCTTGTAATATTTTAATAAAAAAAAATTATTTGAATATTGCATGTCAATATTAAAATTGCAACAAAGTAAAAGTAAAACTGTATAATATTGGAAAAGGCTGATATAGAAAATACAAATAAACATTTATTCTATAACAAATAACAGTATATATATGTGTAATTATGACAAGTGATATAAAATTATACTCCCTCCGCCACATAATGGTTTTTTACGTTTTTCTCGACATTACAACGAAAGAATTTCTTTTGAGCAATGATTTTAGGTGGTTTTAGTTATCCTAGTTAAAATCTAAAGCTTGTTATTGACACACGATCAATAATACTATTATAATAACAAGTTTTAAATTTTTATTAAGTTAATTAAATTCAAAAATTATTGCTCAAAATTTTTTCATATAATCGTTAAAAAAGTGTTAAAATATAATACTAATAAAAAATCATTTAGGTAATTTTGAGTAATGTTGTTTATCAAAAGTGAAAATAATAAAAAAATGGAGTATGTATTTAACCACATATCAATGGATTTTGGGTGAAGATATAGATCTCATATCACTTAGTTGGCCCTTCTTGCTTTATTTAATCTACAATAAACTAAACTAGCTATGGGTCAACTCATTTATGTGCTTATAAGCGTCAACTGCAATTCGGTTTTTATATGAGTTTTATAATTTTTTATAATTGATTAATCAATCTATAATTAGTATGCTTGATTTACAGGCTTATTAAATTACTGCAATGTGGTGTAAAAATTATAAAGTTGTTATATTTAAACGAAATTCATGTCATATGAGAGCCACATGGCCTTTAAACAAGCAAATTTGTCATTTTGCTAGCGCATTTAACGAAACTAACAATTTAACAAAACTAACAAATGTGACAAAAGAAATTAAACATGTCGCTTTATGTAAAAAAAATAACGAGACCCATAACCCCATTACATATCATTATCTTCATCAACACTAACACCACCACCACATACGCAACTTTCTCTAACATCATCAAACCACCACCAATACAAAATTTCGAATGTTCAAAACTTAAAAAAAAAAAAAAATCCATAACTCAAAAGTCCACAGATAAAGAAAGTCAAAATTGAATACCTATTTAATAATCCTCCAAATATCTTAGCATTTAGTATTCATATTTCCACAAAAGTCCACGGATCAAGAAAGTCAAAATTGTATACCTGTTTGATAATTCTCAAAATATCTCAACATTTAGTATTCAGAAGTCTGCTAGTGAAATTTAAAATTCAATATTGTTCACAAATAAAAATGGTTGTAGCAGGTCGATGATGGTAGAGGGCTATGCCAAAGTTAATGAGGATGGTCGGAGGACACTGGTGGGAAGTTGATGATGGATGATAAATGACATCTACTTTGCTAATTTCTAAACAGTCATTCAATTCGCTAGTTTGAAAACAATTTTTTAATTTTAGTACTATCACATTGCATCATTAATAAATTTAAAAATGATATCGTAATAATTATAAAATCGAGAACAAATTGTCAAAAATTATAAAATTCATGTTATCGAATTACAATGGACACATATGGTTTTTTTTTTTTTTTTTGAAAGAACAACTAGATTAACCCCGTGCGATGCACGGTTTCTTTAAGATTGTTATGAAATATGAATTTTACTTTTAATAACCTGTTACTTGTTACAATGTTTTCATGATTCTATAAATTTACTTATTAAATAAAATAAAATAAAATTATGAACTCTAATTGATTCAGCTCAACAATGAATTCATTACACATAATAAATTAGTTATAACTTAACAAATTGACTTAATAAATGATTGCTGATGTCAGCAAGTGGTTTCGGAGTGAAGTTTTTGCACCAGAAGCCGCCATGTGGCATTGCTGATATCAGCGACTTCTGTTTTAGTAATAGTACTATTTTGCTACCCGCGCGATGCACGGTTTACTTAACTTCATTTCAAAATTACACAGTTCACAAAATTATAAATCCTTAACGGTAAAAGATACTTTTTCTGTTCCAGAAAGATTGTCTCATTTTGTCTTTTTATGGTAAACAAAAATATACTTTAACCAAACTTTGGAGTCAATCCAATATTCTAGTGAAATTCTAAAAATTGTAATTGATTAATCATTATGTGATTTATCAATAACACGTTTTAAAATTTTATTGTGATTATTAGATTGACACTAATATTTGGTCACATGTTTGTTATTGATCATAAAAAGTCAATATGACACAATCTTTCTGAGACAGATGGAGTATTAAGTAACATTAGTATTTAGTAGTAGTTCTTTTTGACACAATTGTTTAACGAAAAACATTCTTAACTGAAACAATTGTTTTTTAAATAGTTTCTGAATACCCTCCATTGAAAATAAAAATCAACATATAATTAAAAAACCGTTTGACACGTTAGCAAGATTGACAGCTCAATAATAAACATAAGATTACATCAAAACTAATTTCAAATAAAAAAAAATTTACACCTTTTTCAAATCTTATAATTTGGAGTAACTATTAGGTGGTTGATTTAAAAAAAAAAAGTATTTCCTCACCCCTAGCTAGCATATGAATTCACTCCACAGCTATAATCTTATGTTACAAAATGGACAGAATCAGTTGATAAAATGATAAAGGTCTCCTAAACAAAAAAATACATACAACAACCAGAAATAAAAAAAATTCATAACAAACTTTATACTAATATCAAACAAATGCATCTACCTGCAAACAAAAAGACCATAAGTTAATCTTGTCATTGGGCAAGATGTAGATAAGTATGAATGGTCATGCCCATCTGGGTAGGCATTGTTGCAGCTTTTGTAATCCCAAGACAATAATAACATGGTTAACAAAGTAAGCCTCTTAAATAAAAAAAATTACCCACAACCACCATATGATAACTGTTAATTGTTATGTTCCGCATCGTGGTTTGATCTTAAAAAAAAAAAAAAACATATCCTCCACCTCGTACTTCACTTTCAAAACATGGGGAGAAAGTAAAAAATGGACAGAAGCAATTGATTTAAGAGAGAAATACTGAATAAAAATGGGTAAAAGAAAGTTTATCAATTAACAGCATCCTTAGGTGCATGACCTTTTTTTTAATAACTCCCAAAACAGCTCCAATTATACAATCGCAAATTGCATGAAATTGAAATTAAACAATTAATCAGATGAATTAACCAGTCAATTAATCAGAAATTGGCGATGGTGTTTTGAAGGTAATCTTCTCCAAGATTATTTAAATACCTGTGCATGCGACCGGATCTAGGGCTAAGGAATAGATTTTCCATGAGTCGAAGACCTTGCCGATGGAGGACGAAGGGAAGAGAGATACCGTCAATGACGATGGAGAGGCGGCCGGAGAGGGGTGAAATACCGGCGTTTCTATGGGTCAAGGACGGTGAACGGTGGTGATGAGTGATTCTTAGTTGAATGGGTTTGATTATTGAGAAATATGATTTGGGTTTGGAGTTTTGAACTATGGGGAAGAAGAACAGATACCTACAGCTTCAATTATTGTTTTGCATCGGTAATAGGAGGAAGAGAGCACGTACGTCTCCCTACTTACACCGTACAAGTACAACGACTTTAGTAGTTTTTATTTTTATTTTTTATACAGCGGCTTTTGGTTAAGCTTTGTGGAAAAAGAATAGTTTTGGGCGGGAAATCTTTTTATTAGAAGCTGCCAAGTGTCCAATGATGAGGTAAGGGTGATGTCAGCGGTTTTTATTTTAGTATATAATTATAGATTATAGATAGATTATAGATTATAGATTATAGATATATTATAGATTATAGATGGACACATATGGTGATTACTATGAATTTTCATAAGTATGGAAAGTAATTAAAAAATATAGTATTATCTCATTTGTTTTTTAGTTTCTCAAAGATTCATTACACGACGGTGGAAGGGTACAAAAACGTCACATTTCGTTCCAGCTTACATCTGACGCTAACTCACTCGCTAGACGATACCCTCTTTATCTCTCTCTCTTCCCGTAAAAACGCGCTAAGGGCGAACCCGCCCCGGCTCCGCCTCGCAGATCATCATCGTCTCTTCCACTCTAACCTTATTCTCGCCGGCTTCTCCACCGGGTTCTTGCCGCTTCCCCTTTCAGGTTATATGTCATCTATCTTATATCTATACGCAAATCCAAGTGCTAATAATACACTAACC
Organism: Campanula takesimana; assembly: GCA_026119855.1. Taxonomy (NCBI): domain Eukaryota; kingdom Viridiplantae; phylum Streptophyta; class Magnoliopsida; order Asterales; family Campanulaceae; genus Campanula; species Campanula takesimana. Next base: position 278,046 of record JAOWBW010000303.1, read on the forward strand.
CTAGGATCGTAATCACGACAATTGCTGTTAGTTTGTGCTTGTAGATCTAGGTTAATCAGTTTTTGATCCTTTTATTCATATCCAGGAGTTGATTCTAATGCTTGATTAAACGGAAATTTAATTTTGATACGTTTGTATAAATTGAGGTGTATATGGGGGAAATAGTTGCACTGAGAATGAAATATTGCTGTTTATTGGGATGATTAGGCGGCGAGGATGTCGACACCTGCAAGGAAGAGGTTGATGAGGGATTTTAAGAGGTTGCAGCAGGATCCTCCTGCTGGCATCAGTGGTGCGCCCTACGACAATAATATTATGCTCTGGAATGCTGTTATATTTGGGTTAGTCGCAGTTTGTTTGTGCAATTTTATTATATTCTATATTTTTAATTGATATTTATTATATATTGGACTGAATATTCCTTGCTAATCTCTGCCCTTTTTTGTGCTGCAGTCCTGATGACACTCCTTGGGATGGAGGTGAGTAGCAATTTCATCGAGTATTTACTTGAATATTGCTATTTGAGTAGGTTTCATGTGTTGTTTTTATGACAAAACATTTGCATGACAAATTATGCTGATGCCTTCCAGGTACGTTCAAGCTGACGCTTCAGTTTTCTGAGGATTATCCAAATAAGCCACCAGTTGTGCGATTCATTTCCAGAATGTTCCATCCAAATAGTAAGTTTTAGATTTAGAGTCTTAGAATATAATGTTCTTAATCCCTCATGATTATTTGTTTAAAGAAAACAGGCAAGGAGGGGGGGGGGGGGGCACTTTAAAATGTTAATCACTACCTGAGCTTGACCATGTAGCCCCCTATCTGCTAGAATTTCAAGAAGGATAAGAATGGGCCTCACCGAGGGGAACCTTGCTATACCAATCTTTTGACCTTATCCTGGACCTTTGAAGCACAACGCTGGTTACCAAAGAATAATGGGGCAGGAGTTAGTCTGTAGTTAGGGTTTGAACCAAACATCTGATCTGCATTCTTAATCTGCACGTACTACTTTATGAGAGACCTGTTTAAATGGTCTGTGCTCTTTATATTAACATATGCTGTCACTAGGATATAATAAATTTTTATTTATATCTTGTTTGGCCTTTTTTTTTTTTAATTTCGATGGGAGACCACATAGTTGCATGTGTTCTACATTGTTGTGAGAGGACTATTGGCAGACGGTTCGAGTTCATACATGAACTTAAAATGGTAATTTAGCATGCAGCATTTGTGCCAGCTTGCTCTTTGCAAGCCTCTTTATGTTTTCAGTGCTAGCATATTTCGTATATGAATCTTGTCACTGCGGTTGCTAATGATCATACTCACTGACAAATAATTTTGATTACAAAAGGACTGAATGTAATTTTGTTGATTCCATTTGCTTCAGTACAATCTAGGATGTGCTAAACAATTTTTTTAAATTTGTTGCGTACATAATTGATTGGGGTTGTGTGTTGTGGCTTGAATCTTCTGTTCCCTTTATGTTGTGCTATTTTCATAATTTATACTCCCTCCGTCCCACACAACAATGTGCATACTTTTGAGTATGCACGAGAATTAAGTAGGGAGTAGATGTTGTGAGTATGGTAAGTGAGGTAGAGAGAGAAAGTGGGGTAGGAAATAGTAGTGAATAGTTGTTGTGAGTATGACAAGTGGGTCCCATTGAGTAAAGAAGTATTATAAAATTTTCATTTTGCGAAAGTGGGACTTGTCTATGGGACACCCAAAAGGGAAGTTTGTGCACATTGTTATGGGATTGGAAGTAGGGTGTTATGCACTTGTGTTATCTATGAAAGTTTGATCATATGTGAAGTGGTTAAAAGAACGATTGTAAGATCTTTATGATGAAGGTATCAAAAGAAGATGAACTACAGCAAATTAGAATACATATATATGTGTGCGTGCGTTAATCTTATATATTGGCTAGCTTCCCTTTTTGGCCAGTCTCGGAATTTCTGGTCGCTTAGGTATACAAAACATGTGAATCACCCAATTTTCTCATTATACCTATAAATAAGTTAAAAGTTCACTTGATCACAGATTACCTTGATACTTCTGATATCCAATACCTTTAAATAAATGGGCATAAATGGAAATCTTTTTACTAGACAATGGTTATTGGGATATCTATTAGGAATCCAGAACTTTGCTTTTGTCCGATTTACAATATAGATGAGATTGAGGGTGTATAAATTGGAGGCCTTTTACGTACTCCCTCCGTTCCACTAAAAGATCACTTTTGTTTTAGGCACGGGGATTAAGAAAATGTGTAAGTGGTGAGAGTGCATCACTTAGTATTTTAAAGAAGTATTTTAAAATTTCCATTTGGGGAAAGTGCATTTTTTGTAGGACACCTTTTTGGGTAAAGAGTGCATCTTTTAGTGGGACGGAAGGAGTATATAATATAAAAAAAATACTCCCTCTGTCCCTAAATGAGTGTCCATTTTCAAGAAATTTTTGTCCCTAAATGAGTGTCTTTTTTGAACATAACTTTCTCCCTAAACGTTTTTTTTCGAAAAATTTTTCACCGGTTTCTTTATACGTGCAAAACTAAAGGTTTGGAAAGGAGATTACAAGATTATATATGAATCGTTGTTACCAAATTGTTCAAAAAGTTGAGATTTTCAGTGTCCCTTAAAATGAAATTTGGACACTCATTTAGGGACAGAGGGAGTAGTGAATAATGAACTCGAGCACCGGTCCTTAACATGGTACTCTCATCTCTCGAAACTTTAGATTAGGTTATTTGCAGCATTTTTGTTTTCTTTTCCTGTAATAACATGGACATAAATTGATTGGATTAATTTGTGATGCTCAAGCTTCATAATTTCTTTCTTGATTATACTTAAGTCGACAAGCTTGAAGACGTGGCCAGATAGTCTCTCTTAGAAAGAGTACTGAAGAGTAGCATCAACATGAAGCTGCACCTTGCAGATTTCTGGACCATGTACCTTATAGTGCTGAGAGAGCTGGAACAATGTTTTAGAAACATACAATTTACGCACATGCACTTTAATGGTTAAGAAGTGGTCACAATTTGCAAAGGGGTGTTCTCATGTGATTCTAGAGATCTGTGCATTTATTGTTGGCCTTTGGTGGATTTTTTTAGTTCTGAATTTCTACGCATGTCGCTCATAACTTTAATCACCTGCCTTGTTCTACACAGAGGTCTTCCCTTGCTATGCTTTTCCTTATTGGGTGATACTCAGCTAGGATTAGGATGCTCGTTCATAATGTTCTTGTTTTGTTGTTGACCAGTTTATGCAGATGGAAGCATATGCCTAGACATCCTTCAAAATCAGTGGAGTCCGATATATGATGTGGCAGCAATACTTACATCAATCCAGGTATGGTAGCTTGATATGATGACTGATTTTTTCCTTTTTTTAAATACAGAAAGGAAACGTGTTTCTGTACTCCGTCTCGGAAAAGATAGCCCCATTTACCAATTTTTTTGTTTGTCCCATAGTGATTGTCCCATTTCAAAAATCGAGGGGTTAAACTCATTGAACTTTCATAGTTGCCCTTGTGATGACTAAGGTGGCGTTTGTTTTTTTAAGTGTTAAGTCCTGAAATCTGATTTCACATCAGAATATGGCTGAATTGATAAGAGGCAGCGTCTGAAGTTTGATTTCTGAATTAGTCAAGCTGTTTGATTATCCATCTGAATTCATCTTCTGAATGAGTATGTTTTACCATTTTATCCTTTAAAATATTATATAATTGTCAGAATTAATAAGAAGTATTAAATGTCATTAATATTGTCGCATTTTAACATAAAAATATTTATCAAATCACTAATATAAACTTCAATGAATAAATAAACCAAATCTCAGATTTAAAAATAGAAACACAAACCTTCAAAAAAATATTATACACCTTCCATTTCACTTGATATATGATTTTAATAAATTTGGCTGCACTTTGACCAAGTCTTTTAAAGAAACATAATGATTCTAATAAAAATTTATGTATTGTTATCGTATCATGATTAATAATATTCCCAATAACAATTTCTAGATTTACATTGGTATAATTTTTTTATTCAAATTATTAATTAAAATATAATAAAAGCTACAAAAATACTATTTCGAACGGGACAAAGAGAGTATACAGTACACATTAGTAATAGAAACAAGCATATAAATTTTATAGGTACAGAGTACATACAAATTAAAATCATTATCTCCTGTTTTTTTTTTTTTTTTTTTTTTTTTTTTAATCTTCATGTTGGAGGAAGAGAGGACTGAGGAGAGAGGAATGTTGAGGGAGAAGCAATGAGAAAGGTAGTGCTGGAATTTATGAAATACAATAGGGATAGTTTTTTCCAAATTTGATTAAGAGGCAAATAAGTCTTGGTTTTATGTCTGAACACTTCAGAGGTAAATAAGTGGCTATCGTCTGATTCAGGTCGGGAAAAACAAACACACTTAATGCTGTTAATATGTTTGAATTGTCAAAGGTGACTAACATTATGGGACGGAGGGAGTACTATATTAAGGATTAAAAATTCCAACTCACAATGAGGGTCTCAAATTGAGCTTGTAACTTAAGTGCTTAATTATTCACGAGATGCAAATGTATTATCTGATAATTGAGATGTTTAGTTCGAGGATGTATATCCACACACACTTTCTGCCGACCTAACCCATTTGATAGGTAATACTTAGGGCAGGCTTGATGTGACGACTTTTATACGCTACCTAATCAAACCTTCATCCTTTAAAGTGGGAGTTTCAACTCATCATCTTGTCATACTCTTATGATCTCTTTTGAATTGAATGCATGATTTTTACTCAAAATAATATGAATTTGGACTGCCATTACTTGGGCTGAAATGAATCCGTAGTCTCCTTGAATTCAAGCTTTTTATCTAGAAAATATGGTAATTTACTTTCATTCAAATTTGGTCGGTTAAATATATATCCATTATGTGGTGGTATCAAGTACATCTGGACAAAGTGAAATGCTAACACCACAGCTGTGTATTCTCACCGTTTATTGACCGTCTCCGGGGAGTGTTATCGTTAGCATTCTTTCCATTTTAGGATGAGTGAATTGCAGGATTCGTCATACAAAGAAAATGAAGAAAGAGAGACAGAAGTCGTTAGACATTAGTAATTCCAAACTGACCTTGTTTCAATTTTTTATTTTTTATTTTGTTTCCTCCTGAAATACCCTCTTCCTGATAAGCCTGCGAGAATATGAGGCTAGATGATTTTTTGTTAGCCTCTGAGTATTTCGCACCATTACCTTTCTAGATTTTGGTTCCTTATTGAACCTATCCTGACTTGAGAACCTGCAAAATCCTGTGCTATTAGGTTGCTCCAGCATTCTGAGCATTGTGAGTATTCCACTCCACTTGTTTGGTTCTTGATTTCATCATTGCACCCGGCCTAATCCCATGAAAGCCTTCTAGAACCTGTCATTAGGTGGGGGCATGGTGACCCTAGCTATATGCTTTATCATCTTATTTGTAGTTTGTATGGCTGGAGAAAAGAGAAGTTTTATTTCACCTTTCATATGTTGTTGGTTAAACTATACTCCCTCTGTCCCGAAATAATCATCTCATTTGGCATTTTTCATTGTTCCAAAAAGTTCTTCCCATTTCTACAATTTAGGCTTAAATGTGCATAAATACAACATGGCTAGTGAAGCAAGTGCTCATATCCTTAAAAAGTTTGAATAGTCAATCGTGAAGATCATTTTGGGACGGAGGGAGTATTTTATTCATGCATGGGCACGGTGCACTTATTTTCACTGCATGTAATTGAGCTATGACATTCTGGATCTTATTGGTTATCTTCTATTTTGCTTTTCAATGCAGTCATTGCTCTGTGACCCAAACCCCAACTCTCCTGCTAATTCTGAAGCAGCACGGATGTTCAGTGAGAACAAGCGCGAGTACAATAGAAAAGTGCGTGAGATCGTTGAGCAGAGCTGGACTGCAGACTAAGACACAGTTCAAAGCTATCACACCTTGTTAAGTTAGGGAGCTGTGTCGGAAAAGTTCAAATCCCCTTCTTCTCTTGGCAGGTAGGGTGGCCTGTACAATGCCTGTTTCAGTATCCTCTATACAATAAGCATTTGTGTTGTAGAAGACTTTGCTACATAAAATTAATGATATATGAGTTCAAATCTAGGGACCCCCCAGTACGTTAAACGTTTGCTACAGATTGGGATTCATGTACATAATGTTTTCTTCATTCTTCTATCGAACCGATCTTCTCTAAATTTGTCCAAGTATTTAATTTGTGCGAGTAAACTAAGTTAGAGTTTTGTGTGTGTTGAGACAAGGTTGGTGTCTTGGTGACGGTTACTATAGGATTTGGGTCACGTTTAGGGATGACAACGGGTCGGTGTCGGATCGGATCAGGCCTGATTCGAATCCGATCCGAACACTGAGGACCCTTGATCGAACCCGATCCGATCCGAAGTTCCCTGATCCGAACCCCGATCCGTGCCCCGATCCGATCCGATCCGACTCAGCCACTTTTTTTGCCTTGTATCACCACAAACAACTCCCAGCACAATAGCCCTACACCACCGAAAATTAAACAATTCTGAAGGTATTCCCTCCAGAAAAGAACAAAGCAGACATACAAAAACCCTCATAGTAAGGCAATCAATTCTGAAGTTCAATGGCTAGGAAATGAACAGTTGAAATCTCTTTTTCGAAAATTTACCCTTTTAGCCAATCAATTCCGAAGGTATTCCCACCAGAAAATGAACAGTTGAAATATCTTTTTAAAAAATTTACCCTTTTAGCCAATCAATCGAAAAAAAAAATAAAAAAAAAATAAATCAATGGCTAGGAAATGTTAAATTACCTCATTAGAGCTGAAATTCATAAGAACTGTAGTAGAATTCAACGCAAATATAGATCTAGGTTTGACGGATTTGGGTAAAAGGTGGACGGCGGTGAGAAGGAGAGCCGTGAGAAGAGTCGAACGGCGTCATAGACACAGGCAAGGGCGCATAGAGAGGAGTAGAACGGCGTCGCATAGAGAGGGAGAAGAGGAGAACTGTGTTGAGAGAGTGGAGTCGGCGTGGAGAATGAAAAACAAACTCCAAAACCCTAGATTCTTTATTATATATGTAGGGTGATAGTGTATATTTCAAGAACATGAGGGGGTAGTAGTAAAACTTGTAAGTTGAAGAGGTTCGGGTCGGATCGGGTCGGATCTCGGATCGGATCAGAGGTGCTGCCGAACCCGATCGGATAATATAATTTGCAAACCAAACCCGAAATTCGGAGCTGATCGCCTTCGGTACGGATCGGGTTCGGTCAAATTGTCATCCCTAGTCACGTTCAGTCCAATAGCAGAACAATTCCATGTTGCTCCGTTCGATCTCTCATTAATGGTAGGATTGTCATTGACCCGCCCTCCTACTAACGGGGGCCTTGCATTTATTAGAGATTGATTTTGGGGAATTGGTGTAGCCGTTTTTGGGTTGTTGGTGCAGCGGTGTCTGCTGTTATGCAATTGGCTGCACCCACCCCAAATTTGTTACTCTCTTTCATCTTTAAATGAATGTCTATTTTTTATTTTTTTCAAAGTCGTTCTAAGCCTCTATCTAAGAGTTTTTTTTTTGTTCCGCATTTATTATAGGAGGGAATTAGTAATATAGAGGGAGGTGTTAGGTAAGTGAAAAGATATTTACACCCTGGAAATCCTGAAGATGCCATGCCATGCCATGCCTGGCCTGGTTGGTTCCTCCTAAGCTAAGCTGTCGGTGGCTCCATTATTTCTATTATCATACCCCCAGACAACCTACATTTTATCATAACTTCTATCAAAACAGGAATCAAAGCCTCAAAAATAGATTTGTAACAATAAATATTTTACTTTTTTTTTTTTTTTTTTTTTAATACGCAACAATCTTTCATTTGCTTCTCTGTCACTTGTTATTCTATGAAAATATGAATCGTGAAGATAGTGACATTTGTGGGGTGTCTGAAATTTATTTTCATATAGTTGTTATTTTTTCCCTGGTTGATAAATGCGTTCCATCACTGCCACAAGGTGTTTATTTAGCTCCATTTTTAATTTGTTTTATCCACCTCCAAACACATTTTCACTTCCAAAAATTCATTTTTTAAACTCTCATTAAGAGATAAAAGAGCCAGAGGTGATGAAAAATGGTTTATAATTAAAAAACAGTTTTTGTTCTAAAGTAAATGTCAATTTTTATTATAATCATACCAAAAACGGACATTTATTTTAAGTAGAGACAATATAGTAATATTTTGTTTCCGATCTAACCTTTGTGATTTGGAAGAATGTCTTAATAATGTCAACTGTTCCTTCTCTATCCATCTGAAAATGAATTCTCCAATTTTCTTTTGATCAAAAATCTCAAAATAAATGTTCAAATTCATTTTTAATTAAGAGTAGATTCGATTATTCACTAGACAAAAATAAATGGTACCAAAAAAAATGTTCTTAAGAGTGGTGGTCTAATTTTGGGATCATAAACGATGAATCCGGGAGGGGTCTAAAAGAATTGGGGAAAAAAAAGAAGAATAAAAAAGGACGACAATCTAATTTGACTCTTCAAACCTGAGTTGCGAGAAATTGTTAGTTATAAAGTCATTTTTGAGTCTTCCACATAAGGGTATAAATGGTATTGTTTGATTTCAATGGTATGGTTTTGAATCACAAGTTATTGTTTAAGAAAATTTCAAATAAAATTGAACTAAACTTTAATGGTCTAATTCAGTTATACAGTTCAAACTATAATTTACACAGCGGTTCAAACACAATTTAAATCACTATTTATACCACAATTCAAAACACAACTGATTACTAGATTTATTTTAGAAATTCAGTAATGATAATAGAATCGAACCATGAGAAAGTTCACTGAATTGAACCAAACCGCAGAGATTTGGTTCGGTTTGATTCAAATCGCATTTCACTTTTGTGTTTTAAACCATAAAATCAGACTACAATTCACGTTACGGTTCAAACACAAATTTGTTAAAAAATTTAGTGAACTCGGAGAAAGAGCGAGGAGTGTTAGAGAAAGAGTGAGGAATCCATGAGGAAGTGTCGAAGAGGAACACCAGAGGAAGAGGGAAACAAAAGGAAGAGAGACGCCAAAGGAAGAAAATGCATTATGCAATGTTGTCTGCGGAAAGAAATTGATTAGTTATGTGCTGCAACGAAGATAACAAATAAATTTATGATTTAATATATGCGTCTGGTGATTTAGTTTGATGCATAGGTCCCCTATTTTTGTACTATTTAACTTAATACAATATAATTTTGTCTGGAATGAGCACGCCACACATCGGACAAAACCATACTCCCTCTATTTTTCAAAATGATAGTTTCGTTTGACTTTTCAAATATAGACAAAGTGAGTGAGGGAGTTTGCACAAATATGATTTGTAAAATGAAAGGAAAGATGTGGAAGTGTTAGACCATGTCCAATAAGGGGGTTGAATGGGGGGTTGAGTGGGAGTCAACTAGTTGAGGGTGTCCAATAAGGGGGTTGAGAGGAGGGGGTTGAAGGGGAAGGGTTGAAAGGTTTCAACTAGGTTGAGGGAATTTGTGTGGGGCCCGGAAGAGACACTTGTCGGCTTGGGAGTGGCCAGCACTTGGAGAGTGTAGCTCACCTCCCAAGCCGGCGAGTTGCTACTCCATTTCCGTTTTTTTTTTCTTTTTTTTTCCTTTTTTTTTCTTTTTTTCCGGAGGTTTTTATCCAAATTTTTTGAGCTCAATTATTTCATAGTAAATTATTTTTTTTATAAAAAAATAAATTACCAAAATTTATAATTTTTTTCCCTCTATAAATTGATGTAAGTTTCATTTAATTTGGACACCGAAAAAAATCCTCTTTTCTCAATATAAAATTTTCAATTATACTTTATTAACATTTATTTAAAACATTTTAACATCTTTTTAAGTGTGAAGTATTTTTTATCCAAATTTATTTAATTGCAATAAAATTTAATTAAGTGTGAATTAAAAAAAATTAAAAAAAAATCTCGAATTTATAAGTAAAAATATTAATATTTTATTTTTAATAATAAATTTTTATTATTTTTTTAATTATAAAAATAAATATTGTAAATAAAATAAAAAGTGGTGGGGTATAGAATGATGAGTTGGGAGGAGTTGAATTTTAAACTAAACTAGCTTATTGTGGGGGGTGTAGTTGAGAGGGTAGTTGAATGATTAAGTGGATGGAGAGAGAAGATGAGGTGTTGTGATATTAAGGTAGTTGAATGTTTTTTAGTAGTTGGCTTATTGTACATGGCCTTAGTATGGATACCTAATCAACATCAAAAGCGTGGGGTTGTCTTTACCAACTCTCATTATCATATCATTGTTACGTACCTATTTCACCAATGTGTCGCTTTTTTATTGTTTATTTTCTTTAGTTTTAGTGCTATGTGGTTACCATTTTACTAGTATTTTAGTTGTTGCCTTGTCACATCATAACCAAACGCCACCTTTTGCATCACACTTCATCTCTCCACTAGGAATCATGTAGCCGTTGCATTGCAGCGAGGGTATATATAGATGGAGACCCCGTTTTTTATTATTTTCAGTATAAATATTTAAATCGTTTTTTTTTATTCATGTAAATTTTGTTAGATTTTTTATTTGAGTTTACCATTAATTGTGAATTTATTTTATTTTAATAAAACGGGTTAACTATTATAGTCCTATTTAGTGGAACAATGCACGATAAGCCCAATTGCTAATGTGATTTATTTATGAGCTTGTGCACACTTTATTTTATGATGTGAGTTGTATTTAAGTGTAGACTTTAACCCAATCTGAGTCCGTGATGGGAGTAACACAAATTGGAGTTCCTATTGATTAAGGATATTAAAGTCCTTATGGAACATGGTTATTTGTTTCCTTATTGGAAAAGAATTGCTAGGTTCATTTCCCACTCTAAAACACTGGGCTTATAAATATCGGCTATTCCATTGAGCCATTATCCATAGCGAAGAGTATGGAAAGAAGATCTAGTAGACGTCTCCGTCCTCGTTCTCGTTCAAATTATCGCTTCCGCCTAGTTTAACGAGATGACGAATTCGGGTACACAATTTATTTATTATGTGTTTTATTATTCATATGAAATCTCTAAATTGTTCCTTCAAAATTCCCTTTCATAAATAAATTTTAACTGCCAATAATATGTAGCTAACGATCCAAGCCCGAAAATATGACCCATTATACAAACATTACGTACTACCCCACTAAATACACATACCTTAAGTCCAATTGGCATACGCAATACAGTACATAGGTAATATTTAGGTGGGGATGTTAGCATAATTACAATTTGGACCACTAATATATGTTATGGTAAATGCACAACATTTTTTGTCTCAATTTGATATTTTTATTTGTTTTCATTTTTTATAAATAAAAGTTATTAATCGAGAAATCAACAAAGAATTATATTACAAGTACAAAAATGAAAATTATTACTAGCAGTCTATCTATGTTTCAAATGCTCAATTAATGTTACAAAGTTTGAATTTTATTAAGCTGTTTGTTTTCTATTAATAAAATGTATTGCATTAAAAAAAGTAATCATGAAAATATGTTAATTTAATCTTATAGTAATAATTTTGCACTAAGGTGCCATTGTCCAAACAATAGTGAGCTTATCCAAAAAATAACGTGGGTTAGAAAAAAAATTAACGATTGAGTAGTGCTTCAGCTAATTTCGTTAATAAAACTATAATACGCATCATACGTTAAGTGTTTAACATGTACAAACGTAAAGTGATAATTTAGAATAAAAGTGTTTAAGGAGTATAGAGGTAAAAGTGATTATTTATAATTTAGAGCAATGTAGTAGTAATTGGTTTTTTTAATCTTTCATTAATGATGTACTACCTCTGACAACAAATATATTTATAAAAAAAATATTTTTACTTTAAATATAAGTAATTTTCATCAGTTATAATGTAAAACTCATCAAATATAATTGCATTTAATATTCTTCCACAAAAAATATTCTTACTCATTATCGAATACAAATGCACAATTATTATATATTTAATATAAAAATATATTAATAATTTTAATATGTTTTTGCTATAAAATTAAGACAATTAATTAATTACTTTCTTAATATATGTATTTTTAAAAATATTTGTGAGAGGAGAGAGTAATAGTGAACTAGTAGTAATATCTTTTGAAATAAAGAAAAGAGCAACTCTCCTGTACACCCGTCGTACGGTGCGACGGGATTTTCCATTTTTTTTATTTTTTTTTGCCACCTCAAACTTTTTTCCTCCCAACAAAAGTAACACTTATTATAACAAAATGTAACACATTTTCCTTTTCAAATGTAACACTTTTTGTTCCAAAATGTACCACTATTTTGGTGCAATACATTAAAAAATAACATAAAGATTGACAACTAAACTAATGTCACACTTTTTATAAATGAATGTAACACTGTTTTTTTTTAAATGTAACACTTTTTTTCAAATGTAACACTTTTTCTTTTCAAAATATACCACAATTTTGATGCAATAGATAAAATATAACATAAAGATTGACAACTAAACCAATGTCACACATTTTATAAAGAAATGCAACACTCATTTTTTCAAATGTAACACTTTTTTTCTCCCAAAATTAATATAGGATTGACAACTAAACTAATCTTACATTTTATAAAAAATGAATGTAACATTTTTTTTTTCAATTGCAATAGTTTATATTCTTAAATGTAACATTATATCTGAAATGTAACAATTTTTTATTGAGAAAGTAACAATTGAAATGCAAACCCAATTTTTTTTGTCAAAAACTGTTGTTACCTTTAACAGTAGAAAGTGTTACTTATTGAAGATGAAAGTGTTAACTTTTATCAGAACAGAGTGTTACATTTCAGCTGACAAGCATATCAATTTTTTTGTCTTAAAAAGTATTTTAAAAAAAAAAAAATCAAACCATATCATGACCTATGTAGTTTTCTTCGTCTCGACAAGACGAACAAAACAGTATTTTTATTTTATTTTTCTGAGTTATAAATCTCAATATATAGCATTTTAAATTTTTTGGATTTTTTTTTAAGGAGGACACGTGTCGCGATCTGGGAAGTAGGAAGGCTGGATCCAACGGTCGGATGTAGCGTATCAGCCGGGCGCGCAAATCAGCGGAACCAGGCACCATTTGCCGCACCGTGCGACGGATTTTCCCTTGCCGCATTTGAGAATTTGTCTAAAGGAAATAGTTCAAAAAAGAGTAAACGACCAAAATGACCCGCGTACTATGTGAATACAACCAATTTGACCCGCGTATTATCTAAACTACCAAATCGACCTGCGTACTATGCATAAATGAAGCAAATCAACCTAAATTGTTAATATATGTTAATAACGTTAGTGAATGTTAGGAATTTAACGGATATCACAATCAAAAGTTTTTAAATGTATTAACCATAATATAAAAGGGCAAACATGCAAGAAATAAAACTTACAAATAACCCCCTCCTCCAATAAATCCCCCAAAAATCAGATCTTCCCCCATAAATAAAACTTTTTCTTTTACCATATTCTCCACCCCACATCAACATCCACCACTCCGGCGTCGCTCCATTCCACCGGCTGGCCATTGACCACCATCCTCCTACAACTGGATACACACCCATTCCCACTCCCCCATCGTCCCAAACTTTCGGCCAACTAGGTCTGCAACCGTTCCCCTTCCACTAACAAGATCTCCCGTCATCCCACCCACGCTCCCTCCAACTCTCTCTCTCTCTCTCTCTCTCTCTAACTCTCTGTTTTGATGGAGACAAAGTTCTCCACCAGATCAATACCCCTGTTTCATTTCAGATTTCAGAATTGGGAACAAAAGACCCAAAATTGAACAAGGGACTTCACTGTGACAAGGCAGAAAATTGTCGGACTGTAAAGACATTGACGCAGAGCTTCATCCGAAAATGCTTAGTTGTGCCTGAGATAAGGATGTTGGAAAGGGGGAACTTTCGTAAGCGGGAGTTGTGGGAAAGTGCTTGAGATGATAGCGTTGAGCTGGGCAATTTTAAGGGACAATGTTAAAGGGGTTTTGATGAAATGAAGGGGAGAGAAATGGGTTTAATGGTGGATCTTACATTCGTGCTGCACTGGACATGGTGGATTTGATGGGTTTGAGAGTGAGAAGATCAAATAGGTCTTTAATACTAAATTACTTACATTAGTCAGACGATTAAGTGGTGGGATGGTGGTCGGAGACGGTGGGAGGTGGTGGTGGTTGATGGTTGATAATTTCTTTTTCTTTTTTTCTTTCTCTCTATATAATTTCGATTAAGGAGGAGGGTGTGGTAAATATTTTTTGTTTATTTTAATGTGTACTGGGGTCAATTTTGAAAATTTTCATTATAATATCCATTAATTTTTTAACATTCTGTTGGTGATTTTAGTGTCATCAACGATTTTATGTAATTGTGATTTACTAGAGACCAATGCGATTTCATATTCGGCTCGGATACGAGTAAGAGAAAGTGTGGAGTACACACTCGTTTGAGTTAATATGTTTTCGACCACGATAAAGAAGCAGGGGTCAAGGGAGCTGCGCCCCCTTGGGGGTCAAGTTTGGTGTTCCAAATAATTTCCCGCCAGTTTCCCACCAAAACCCGAAAATTAAGAGACAGGCCAAACAGGAGGTGCTCGGCCGAGCACTTCCTTAACTCGGCCGAGCATGATTTTTACAGTAAACAGAAGCCTCGGAAAAAGGCCTGCTCGGCCGAGCACATTTCCTTGACTCGGCCGAGCAGACACTGAATCAGTGAAAAGGTGCCTTTTCTGTTGACAGTCATGACTGTTGTGAATGTAACCATTGTCTCTCTTCTGCTCCAGACGAAAATCTGTTTATAAACAGATTATTTGGACTCAAACAACATAGAAAACACACACAAATTCTCCAAGTTTTGATCTGATCTCTTTGCCTAGAATCAGATTGCTTGATTGTCTTATCCCATACAAAGATTTCGTGTAACCTAGGCATAAAGGGTCGAAATACTTTGTTCGGAAAGTGAACATACACAATTCAATCATTATCCAAGATTATCAACAAACCCTATTTTCCCCAACACATTCATTAACATCCATTAATGTATAGTAATGATTTGGGTTGATTTGGTTGATTTATGCATACTACGCAGATTGATATGGTAGTTTAGATAGTACGCGGGTCAAATTGGTTGTATTTATATAGTACGCGGGTCATTTTGGTTGTTTACTCGTTCAAAAAATTGCTTGTGCTACTCTCGGACTTGATAGGGATGGCGTGGACCAGGTCTTCTTCTTGGGAAAGGGAAGCAAAGAAGACAAACGACGCCGCTGTCTACAGTCTCCCAAATTTCAAAAAAGAAAACAAAATACTGTACTTAGTTTTAACTGAAAAATTAAATCTTTGAAACTATACTTATACCTTTACTAAAGTCTGTAGAGAGAGAGAGAGAGAGAGAGAAAGAGGGACTGTCGAGAGAGAGAGAAAGAGAGAAGCAGCTGAGGTCTGTGAGGCCAATTTTCGGTACGCCATTTTGATTTTTTCACCCCACATTTCATTCAATCTTTCCCATTTTTCTCTAATTCTAACGGAAAATTTTCCATTTTTAAGCTCTTTAAACTAATTTGAATCGTGGGTTTCTTCAGGAATGGTAATTTGAGGGTTTTGGAACCCATCAAATCTCAGGTACATTTCTAGATCTGAGCCGCATTGTTTCAATCCCTTCTTCCCTAAATGTTTTCTTGCAGGGTTTGTTTCAATCTTTGATCTTTTATGGATTGTAAAAATACCCTTTAATTTTCTTTAAAATTTTGGCGGAAGATTTTTTAAATTTCAGGTAGCGCAGATCTCGGCTGATTTAGTGTTTCAATGCCCAGTAAAAGAGTTTCTGATTTGAATTTAACTATTGTGTTCATGTCTAACATTTTTAAAGCAATTTAATTGTATTTATAGTGTTTATTTTCTCTCTAAATTATTTTGTTGGGTGTATGGTTTGTATTTGTGCACGATACTTTATGTTGGGTCGTTGGTGTTTGGTGAAATTTACCCCTTTACAATTTTAGCTTGATTTGATTTAGCATCTTTGTGTGTTTTTAATTTATTTTATCCCCTAATTGTTTCCAGCATATATTCATTTTATCCACCAATGTGGCAATTGTCAGTGTGATCATATGATCCAGTCAACAAAATTGAATTTAAAATCTGAAGTCTTCGATTTGAAATTTGATCTTAAGTTTATTTGATTTGTACAAGTCTATTGAAACAATTGTACTTCTGATTTTGTTCTCCTATCTATGTTAAGACTTCATTTTGGACTCTTGCAGGAACTAACAGAGTTTAGGGTAATCTATCAAGATGGGGAAATCTCCAGGAAAGTGGATCAAAACTGTGTTGTTTGGGAAGAAACCATCAAAATCCAATCTCTCAAAAGTAAGAACTGGGTTTTATGCCTGTTGACGACGACCTATTTTCCGTAACTGTTTTATGAGTGAATGAATACTTCGTCGGAGTCCTTTGAAATATATTTCAGGGGTATCTATGGTTCATCAAACCCTGGCTATCTTCATCCATGATTGTAGTGCTTCGAATTGGTTCCGATTAATGGCTACATTACTATGACATCCACCCTTGATGCAAACAATGCTTTCTTTTCTCAAATAAGTTTAACAGTGTTTTTTCAATGCCATTTTTTTTAGTAAGTTGTCTCTGCTTGGAAGCTTTCCCCGAGTCACTAAAGTCTAAATCTAAATTGCAGTCATTCATTATATGAGATAATCCATCGTGTTCAGTCCTTTTGTGTCACCTCTATATTTTTTATAAAAGTGATAAAGTGGATTTAATAGCTCAGTGACTTCAGTCCGTCAAATATGATTCTTCAAATGGTTATAGTAAACTGGATAGTTAGCTTGCTGAAAGACATGATACATGATGTAACTATTCTTCTATACCACAAATTGATTTGACACGTTTATTCATTTTTATCCGTGAAAGATTACATTTCAATTTTCTGTTTTATTGTTCTCCATATGAAAACATGCTCAATTATTTTATTACAGTGTACTATTTCCCTTCTACTTATTAACAATAGTATTATTGTTATAATATCTATAGTTCTATACTTGTTACTCGTTATCTAAATTTATCTTCAAGGATCGTAAGTTCTTTACTCATGTACTTAGTCGACCAATCTCTTTGCATCTAACTTATTTCAGATTAGACGTTTTGGAGTACCAAGCACTTAATTTATATTATTTGGTTTATATTCGTGTACTATTAAGAGTAGTATGAATTAGATGGAACTAATATATTCCGGGAATTTTGAGAATCTCCCATAATATTGGGACTGCTGAATAGTAAGACAGGTGCTGATGCATTATTTCTGCATCTTGTAGAATGTTACTACTACTGAGAGAAAAGCATCCATAGCTGACAAGGCACCTGCTGGAGACTTGGGTTTGGATTCTTTGGTGATATCAAATCCACTCCCGCAGGCAATTGATACAAGTGGAGAGACATTGTCAGAGAAGGGCTCATCTGTCAATTTACAATCTGATGGGGCTGCTGATGGAAGAAGTACCATTGGATTTAGTGCGGAAAATGAAAGTGAGTTCACACGAAAAGAGCAGGCTGCTACAAAGGCGCAAGCTGCTTTTAGGGGCTATCTGGTAATGCCCTTTGTCTTAAGTGTACTGCAAATTCTAAATAACAATTTTTATCCAAAGGAAGTAACGAGGCTCATTCTTTCTCTATTTTGCATGCTCTTTGCTTATATTATCACCTCCCCTGTCCCTAAATAAAAAGTGTGGTTCCCTTTTTGGTCTGTCCCGTTAGTTTTGTTGCGTTTTTGAAAAAAGGAAATAGTGATATTGCAATTTTACAATGGTACATACAAGGTATAAATAAGTAAAGAACCATCCTTGAAATGTTTGACAAGTCAAACAAGGCACTTTTTTTGGGATAGAGATGGAAAAATTTAGAGATACATTAGCATGTTATTCCTCTTTTCATATTAGAAGTTGTAGGCTTTCTTTACTTTTTTGTTTGGTTTTACAATTAAGTTTTCTTTCTCTAAATGATGCAATCAAGTTAAAATGATGAGGTACCCCAGGAATCATATGAAAAATGCTGCATTGAACATTACATCTGCACTAATTATTACTTGAAAATTTTGATGATCTCTCTCTCTCTCTCTCTCTCTCTCTCTCTCTCTTGTATGGAATTTAGTGGTATACCTGATAGGCTATTCGCACACCTACAAATTAAACCTGGACTAGGTTCTAAAAATATAGCTAGGGCAAGTCCAGAGTCGATCCACGAAGAACGGTTACTTGTTTACGTAATAGTCACTTAACCAGATTGGGGGAATAAATTTGATTATTAAATCCTAAAAACAGAAATTAAACTAATTATGAGCAAAAACAATAATTAAAGAATACTTTAGATTTGTTTCCGTCCCCACCTTTTTAATCAATTATCATCGGTACATCAATTCACTTTTAACCCTATTCACTTGATCCGAGATTTATTTCAATCTCTGTTCCTTCTTTCAGAATAGTTACTAGCAGTGGCACACTCACTAGAAACCCTAATTAATAATTTAATCTAACTGGCACAGTATAGATCGCAAAATTAATTGATGAACGATTTAAGAAACATAAATCAAGAACACTTTCTACAATTATTTCATATTGATAATTGCTTAATTTTACCCTAATCACAATTTACCATGGCACATGCATAAATCATGAAATTGCTACAGTGAAAACCCTAATTCTGGCACAGAACAGAGAATTCTAGCAAAGATCCAATCACAAAGATAAATAAATTGATCAGGTTTATAAACCCTAGCAACGGATCTCGAATTAAGAACAAGTAAAATTATGAATAGAAATCAACTTGTGAAAAGAAAATTACCTCAAATTAATATAAAGATGGTTCAAGATTCAAACCCAAAGCTTGGGTTTTAGTTCCTCATACAAAGTTTTTGAATCTCCATGGAAAAGAAATAAAAACCCTAGCTCTCAAATTAATGTAGAAGTCTCCCA
This sequence comes from Campanula takesimana, assembly GCA_026119855.1. Taxonomy (NCBI): domain Eukaryota; kingdom Viridiplantae; phylum Streptophyta; class Magnoliopsida; order Asterales; family Campanulaceae; genus Campanula; species Campanula takesimana. The sequence goes on from JAOWBW010000303.1 coordinate 297,094, forward strand.
AAAGCAAAATAAAAACCTAATTTAAATAGCCTATGAAAGTCCTAAATGAATAAGGAATAAAAAAAAATAAAGAAAATAGGGAAAAATCGTAAAATAGGACAAAACAGCCGGTTACACGCGCCTGCACGCGCCCCCACTCTCGCCAGTCAACTGCCACGCGCCAGCGTTGTCGACCACTCGCCAGGAACGCCAGAAAGCGCACCTGGTAGGTGCGTTTTCTCCCAATCCTTCACGATTCGTGAGTCAGCGCCCGACTCGTGCGCGATCTCCCCCATTCGTGAGCACGACTTGATCAGACGTGCAGTAACTTCACTCTTTCCAGCGCTTTGGGAGAAAACGCATGTGCTACATGCGTTTTTTCGTCTGGGCTGCCTTTTTGCTCTGGGCCGGTTGGTCTTGGGCCTTCATCAATGGCTTGGATCAACGTTGTTTGGGCCAATTTCTTCCATTTTGCAACCCAACTTCCAATCCACTATTCATCTTCAATAATCTTGGGCCTTTAAATTTAATTCCTATTTTGGAATTTCTTTTGAATAATAAAATACTTACTTGGGTAAAAATATAAAAATACTAAAATATCCCCAAATTACAATTAAACCCCAAAATTACATAATTGCCCAAAATTACATAAAAACTATCTAAAATACATAAAAATTATCATTTAAGCATCATAAAATCCTAGGAATAAAGTGTATCAAATCCGTCTCATCAAATTCCCCCACGCTTCGACCTTTACTCGTCCCTGAGTAAAATCCTAACTCCCCTCTAAACACCGGTCTATATAGCGTAGCATGGAGAAATTTGATTCCTAGTCTCCTCTAAACCACCAATCAAACATCATCAATAAATAAAATCGAAGTGTAGAAACTCCGTCTCCTTATAACTCCTCAAAGAAATAATAAAATGACATTAGCTTGATACCAACACCATAATAAACGGTATCCAAACTAAATGCCCACTCAAAAGCCAAGGGGAACTAAAAATGTCCTAAATTTCCCCCACGCTTATCTCACACTACAATCTCCCTCATAAAAACTAAGTTTTTGTGTGATTTATAAATATGCACAAAACTTTACCTCGTAACAAAAACACCAACACCCCCTTATATCTCCAAGAAAAGAACGAGGATTTCTAACCTAAACTCCACTATCCGAACCTCCTACTTCAATAGTGTATCCTACCCAAAAACTCCAAACCTCCCTTATGTCTTCTCTCCGGTGGATGTAAAATATTTTATTACTCAATCCTCACCTTTTGCCTAAGCGCCCTTTCGGGTTTTCACTTAGCCACTCATTTTTTTTTTTTTTTTTCAATTTTTTTTTTTTATGCACACCCTGGTTTTTGCCTAGACTGCCCTTTCGGGTTTTCAATCTAGCGGGCTTCTTTTCTTGTGCGTTTTTTTTTTTTTTTTTTTTTTTTTTTTTTTTTTTTTATGAAAAACTAACTATCTAGAAATAAAAAACTAACTATCTAGAAATAAAATGCGTATTATACAACTACAAACCCTTCCCCCACGCTTAAACTACACAGTGTCCTCGGTGTGTAAAAGTAAATAAACATAAGGACAGTTTAAACGTAAGGGAATAAATGGTACCTCATTAATGAACACTCCACCCCGTTTGAGCTCGAATTGACTGCATAGATCCCTTCTTTTTGTTGTTCATTGTGCTCAAACCTCCATGCTTCTCTATCGAACCACTAGCCATCATCACTTCTTCCTCACCTCCAAATGCATGCTTTCGGTGCTCAGGAAGATTCTTCACCTTTCTTGGTCCATGTTTTACCGCAGGAATCTCCAAACCAATCTTTATATCATCATCCCCACTGCAAATAGTGGACACATCCTCTACCTTTGGCTCAAATGTATCCATGAAACATAAACCACGAACATCCTCAGGGTGTTTCTTGGAGTCAAATATGTTGAACTCCATCAAATCCCCATCAAACTCCATGGTCAAAGAACCGTTGGAAACATCCAACTTAGTATGAGCCGTAGACATAAATGGCCTCCCCAACAGAATGGGAGCCTTAGGATCCGTATCCATCTCTAACACATAAAAATCAGCGGGAAAAATGAATTTACCAACTCGGACTAGAACATCCTCAACCTTCCCCTTAGGGTATGCATTGGATCTATCCGCCAACTGAATCACAACCCGTGTATCCTGTAAAGGTCCCAACTTGAGTTTTTCAAACAATGCATAAGGCATGACATTGATTGAAGCACCCAAGTCAAGCATAGCATTATGCTCACTATCATCACCCAAAGACACCGGTATCACAAACATACCCGGATCACTACACTTCTTGGGCATCTTTTTATGATAGACTGCAGACACATGCTCTTTCATCTTCACCTTTTTCTGACTCCTCTCCTTCTGATCCCTCTTCAACGTACACAACGCCTTAAGGAATTTGGCATATCTCGGGACTGTCTGCAGCAAGTCCAAAAATGGAATGTTTACCTCAAGCCTCTTGAAAGTGTCATATATCGCCTTGTCAGGCTCCGGTTTGCGATGCTCTCTCAAGGCCTCAGGAAATGGAACATCCGGCTCAAAAACTGTGGGCTCTGGTGTAGCATTCTTCTCCTCCTCCGGGCTCTTCTCCTCAGTCACAACCTGCTCAACCTCTGGCACTGGTTCATCCGGTACAACTTCCTTCCCAATCTCCTTACCGCCACGCAAAGTCATGGCACATGCACTCTGTTTAGGGTTCGGTTCTGTTCTAGACTGTACCTTCTCTGCGTCTCTAATCTCTAATCTCCCAACTGCATCAGCTATCTGACCAATCTGTCTCTCTAGATTACCGATACTCGTATCGGTCTTCTGTTGATACTGCTGGAAATTGCTATTCATCATGCTCACTGATTGTGCTAAGGAGTGAATCATGTCATCTGAAGACTGTCTCGGAGGGGTACTCTGATACTGCTGCTGCCCCCCATATGGTGGTCTGTACTGATTATACTGATTAGTCTGATACTGCTGACTCTGTGGTGGACCCATCAACAATTGTCTCATCATCCCCTTAAGGTCCTCAACATCAGTCTCAAGCTTATTTGTCACACCACTACTAGAATTTGCAACACTAACCTGTCTAAGACTTGACCTCCTGCCATGTGTCCGAGTGCTCTTAGCCAACTCATCAATAATCTCATTCGCCTCCTCAGTCGTCTTGTTAAGAATACTACCCCCACAGCAAGAATCCACCAAGCGCTTATCCTGAACCGTCAAACCCCCATAGAAATATACTATCAGTTGTTCATCATCAAATCCATGATACGGGCAACTCCTGCACAACTTGTGGAACCTGTTGTAATAATCATACAAGGTCTCATCTACCTTCTGCTCCATGTTGCTAATGTCCCGCTTCATGACATTGATCTGATCTGGTGGGAAGAACTCATCCAAGAAAATCTCCTTCATCTCCTGCCATGTGGTGATACTGTTAGGTGGGAGATGATAGTACCACGCACTAGCATCATCTTTCAGAGTGAAAGAAAATGCTCTAAGGAGGAGATGCTCAATCGGGAGTGCTGCAGGCTTCATACTCTGACAAACCTGCACAAACTGGGATATATGTTGGTTTGGGTTTTCACCGGGCATACCCATGAAGTGTGGTAGTTGACTCAACAAACCCGGCTTCAACTCAAATGTAACCCCAGTAGGCAGATCGGGGAATTTAACTGCATGAGGTTGCTCACTCCAATTTGGGGCAGTTTTCTGCCTCAATGTCTGATCTGCCATCTGTTTACTAATTCAAGACTTCCAAGCAGATTGTCAGTAAAAAAGGTGTGGACCTTACAAGGTTCCACACTAAAAACAAATAACAAAATTAAAAATAACTAAAAAGAAAATTAAATTAATTAAACTAAACCGACTAAAAAAAAAAAAAAATACAAAGAACATAAAAAGAAAAAGAACAAGAATTAAAATAAGAACGTAAACAAATAAACACCGTTCCCCGGCAGCGGCGCCAAAATTTGATAGGCTATTCGCACACCTACAAATTAAACCTGGACTAGGTTCTAAAAATATAGCTAGGGCAAGTCCAGAGTCGATCCACGAAGAACGGTTACTTGTTTACGTAATAGTCACTTAACCAGATTGGGGGAATAAATTTGATTATTAAATCCTAAAAACAGAAATTAAACTAATTATGAGCAAAAACAATAATTAAAGAATACTTTAGATTTGTTTCCGTCCCCACCTTTTTAATCAATTATCATCGGTACATCAATTCACTTTTAACCCTATTCACTTGATCCGAGATTTATTTCAATCTCTGTTCCTTCTTTCAGAATAGTTACTAGCAGTGACACACTCACTAGAAACCCTAATTAATAATTTAATCTAACTGGCACAGTATAGATCGCAAAATTAATTGATGAACGATTTAAGAAACATAAATCAAGAACACTTTCTACAATTATTTCATATAGATAATTGCTTAATTTTACCCTAATCACAATTTACCATGGCACATGCATAAATCATGAAATTGCTACAGTGAAAACCCTAATTCTGGCACAGAACAGAGAATTCTAGCAAAGATCCAATCACAAAGATAAATAAATTGATCAGGTTTATAAACCCTAGCAACGGATCTCGAATTAAGAACAAGTAAAATTATGAATAGAAATCAACTTGTGAAAAGAAAATTACCTCAAATTAATATAAAGATGGTTCAAGATTCAAACCCAAAGCTTGGGTTTTAGTTCCTCATACAAAGTTTTTGAATCTCCATGGAAAAGAAATAAAAACCCTAGCTCTCAAATTAATGTAGAAGTCTCCCAAAAGCAAGATAAAAACCTAATTTAAATAGCCTATGAAAGTCCTAAATGAATAAGGAATAAAAAAAATAAAGAAAATAGGGAAAAATCGTAAAATAGGACAAAACAGCCGGTTACACGCGCCTGCACGCGCCCCCACTCTCGCCAGTCAACTGCCACGCGCCAGCGTTGTCGACCACTCGCCAGGAACGCCAGAAAGCGCACCTGGTAGGTGCGTTTTCTCCCAATCCTTCACGATTCGTGAGTCAGCGCCCGACTCGTGCGCGATCTCCCCCATTCGTGAGCACGACTTGATCAGACGTGCAGTAACTTCACTCTTTCCAGCGCTTTGGGAGAAAACGCATGTGCTACATGCGTTTTTTCGTCTGGGCTGCCTTTTTGCTCTGGGCCGGTTGGTCTTGGGCCTTCATCAATGGCTTGGATCAACGTTGTTTGGGCCAATTTCTTCCATTTTGCAACCCAACTTCCAATCCACTATTCATCTTCAATAATCTTGGGCCTTTAAATTTAATTCCTATTTTGGAATTTCTTTTGAATAATAAAATACTTACTTGGGTAAAAATATAAAAATACTAAAATATCCCCAAATTACAATTAAACCCCAAAATTACATAATTGCCCAAAATTACATAAAAACTATCTAAAATACATAAAAATTATCATTTAAGCATCATAAAATCCTAGGAATAAAGTGTATCAAATCCGTCTCATCAATACCCTTGCAATCTATGGAAAGAACAAACACACACAAGCCCACTATAAGGAGAGAACACTCAAAGAAAACACAAGAATGATTAACCGAGTTTGTCGATCAATCCGACTGCGGCTGGGGGCGTTGCCAAGCCAATATATATCACTATTATCACTCAATATACTGCAACAATATGTTTAGTGGCGTCAAATGTGTTTATACAGGGTTCACAATAAAATCCCTAATCCTTGTATGAGTAGTAGGAAACCCAGCAAAACTAAAAAAAACGCCGTCGGGGCTATGCGGGTGCATAGGTCTCAAATTACCTATGCAGGCCGCTTGATGCAGGCACATCAGTTCCAGATTAGTTCACCGCGTTCTCGGCTTCCTTTCTCTCCTTTTCCACCACCTCGAGTACTTTGGCTCTTATTCAAACTCCTCAATGGATTTGACTTTTATCCCAATAGTGTTCCTTGTTGGTTTAGACTCCATAATCCAATCTCTCTCTCTCTCTCTCTCTCTCGTCATACTGCAAGTACTAGCCTTTATCACTATATATAAATTTGGTAGTGTCCAGGTACTATCTTAGTTTCTCCTTTAAGTCTGAACCCACGATAATATGTCTTGTCTTTTGGAAGCAATTGTCTCCATCCACAGTATTCAGATCTGAGAATGCAGATTTGCTCTCGGTTGTGGAGGTGATGGAGGAATGCTTGAGAATGGTTTGACGAGATTTTGGCAATGGTAAAGCAGAAATTCAGGAAGCTGAAGTTAGTTTGAGGGGAGCTGAATACTCCCTCTGTCCCAAAATGATCTTCCTATTTGCCATTTTTCATTGTCTCAAAAAGTTCTTCCCATTTCTACAATTTGGGCTTAAAAGTGAATAAACAAAACATGACTAATGTTGCAAATGTTCATATCTTTAAAAAGTTTGAATAGTCAAATGTGAATATCATTTGGGAGGGAGGGAGTATAAAACATTCAGCCAATAGTATGTAAACCTGAGGGATATGTGACGACAATGAAGGTTGAAGTTTGATCCGTGGTTTAGGATTCATGATGCAACTATGAGATCTTTAATGGAATTTCTTTGGGTGTGCAAACTGTGAGGAGAAGGATGGCTGCAACTGTATTGGATCCTTGACAATAGTAATTGGTGGATGGATGTGAGTGAGGGGCTTGGAGAGAGACACTAGAATGTGAGGGGTTTGGTGCTACTTGCATGCTAGTGGCCTTTCTAGACAAACCGCAGAACTTGGACATTGATGAAGTTTGGTGATCTTCCTATACTACCCATTCTAATAGGCACAAGTATTCCCTCTGTCCCGGAATAAATGTCCTACTTTCCATTTTCGTTTGTCTCAAAATAAATGTTGTCTTTCTAAAAATAGGGTATGAAGTTTGGTGATCTTCCTATACTACCCATTCTAATAGGCACAAGTATTACAGTGTCATAGGAGGTGTCACTCTACCCATATGAATAGATTAGGGCAATCAAGGAAACATAACTAAAAGCTTAAAAACATTGACTTGTCAACTATGACATTTATTTGGGGACAGAGGGAGTATTCTTTTATCTAATTCTCCATACAACCCTGGATTTACTTCCAACTTAACCTCCTTTCTGTACTAACAATAGAGCATCACTCCCTCCATCACATAATAAGAGTCGCAGTTGAACATTCTTAAGAAATGTGCTTTACCTGTTTGTACATTGTTTGTACCATGGCAACATTGCACTATGACTATAACCTTGCTTAGAAATGCGACACTTAATTTGGGATGGATAAAAAAGGAAAAACATGACACTTATTATGACACTATAACCTTGCTTAGAAATGCAACACTTATTATGGGATGGAGGGATGATTGATTAAGTAGAAAGTGAACTTATTATAAGGGTCATCGTTGCTTCTAGGATCTTAGTCATTTTTGTTTTTATCTCTAATAAAACAAGTGGGATGGACTTGGGATTCATCGGAGGGTCCCTACGTATTTGTTGTGTTTAGTGCACTTATCTGAGTTTTTGACTATAACAGAATGGAATTGCTGTAGTCTCTTTTTTAGAATCAAGCGCTGATTCCTGGCTTCCTTTCACCTGCATGAGAGTCCTTTCTGTATTTTGGTTGAGTTGCTTGTGTATTTCATGTCAATGTTCGGGCATGTGTAGTAATGTAAGTGATTCATTTGTGAAGGCTCGTCGTGCATTCCGGGCCCTCAAGGGCATCATAAGGCTGCAAGCACTAGTGCGTGGGCATTTGGTTAGGAGACAGGCTGTTGCTACTCTGCGGTGCATGCGTGCAATTGTTGAGTTCCAGGCCGTGGTTCGCGGAAGAAGAGTCAGAGTTTCTGGTGCTTGGAATCAGGCACTTCAAACATACGCTGCAGCGAAACTTCTGGTAAGTGCTCTTTAATCATCTCTTTTCTGTTTCATCGTTTGTAATTTATTTTCATCACTGTTCCTAATGCACCTGACTTGTTAGTTTGACCAGATTTTCGGACCCAAATTTTCATTTTCGGCCCACATCCTCTTAACTCACTGTCCTACTTTATATCTTGATCTTGTTGGTTTTGAATTGAGATGATTGCTATTGTTTCCAACTTATTTCCACAAGCTGCTTCCTCAAACTTGGACCCTTCTCTATCCTTTACTGGAGCAGTACTTATTACCCCATTTAAATTACTTGGTTTTGTTAATCTAGAAAGACCCTTATCTTACTTTTAAATACATTTCTTGTGAGAGAGTGATCACATTTTAATGTTTTTACGCAAGTGAACCGTTTCCATACTCTCTTTGTTTCTTTTTTACAGGATGTCAAACATAGAGACTTGCTAGAAGTTTCTGTTAGATCAGAGAAGCTGTCCACAAATGCATTTGCCACCAAGGTATTTTATATCTGAAGCATATCTTTGATGCTGTATATTTGCATCTGTTGGTCCAATGGAGAAAGACCTTAAAGTTATCGCCTTATCGGCAAAACTCTTTCGAGAGTTTGGTGTTATCCTGTTAATAGAGTAGCATATACTTGGTATTTTATCGATTTTGAAAAGGAACTAATGAAAATTTTGCTCTCGTTTTAGCTCCTTGCATCATCTTCTACTACTATGCCTTTAAGCCTACACTACGATTCCGTGGATCCGAATTCTGCTTGGAATTGGCTTGAACGCTGGTCGTCTTCCAACTTCTGGGAGCCACTTGTGCGACCAAAAAAGATTATCGATGCAAAACCCAAAAGAAGGACGACTAGACTGCAAAGTGAAGAGACAGAATCAGGGAAGTCAAAAAGAACTGTCAGGAGATTAAGCAGCGATAATAATGGGGCCCATTCTTCCGAAGCAGAGAAACCAAAGCGTAGTATGAGGAAAGTTTTGAGCCACCAGGCAGAACCAGTGCAAGAGCAACCTCATAATGAACTTGAGAAGGTGAAACGTAATCTTAGGAAAATCTCTCAGTCCGCCTCCACCACTAGTTCTGAAAAGCCAGAAGCTGTAATCGAGAAGCCGCCACAACCCGTATTGGAGAAAGTTCCAAGCTTTCCCACTCCTGATTCTACTATGCCAGTTGCAGGGACGGATGAGACTTTTGTGGAAGTAATCGATCCAAGTGTTGTGGAGCCAGAAGCACCTCCAGTTCCCCAATTAGAGGATAAACCAATTGAAGTTCTTCAAGATAATGATCCTTCTGTTGACCTAGAAATCACTACAAATGGTGAACATAATCCCACTGTGAATGAGGAACAGAACTGCAAGGAAGAACAAACTAGCAAGGAAGTATCAAGAACAAGGAGGAGAAAATCTTTGCCTGCGAAACAGGATTATCATCCTGAGAGTGTCTCGCAGAACACACCAACATTGCCAAGCTATATGGCTGCAACTGAATCTGCTAAAGCCAAGCTTAGAGCACAAGGATCATCCCCAAGGCCAGTTGAGGATGCAGCTGAGAATGGTTTCACCAGGCGGCATTCTCTCCCTTCCTCCACCAATGGCAAATTAAGCTTGCCGTCTCCTCGAGTTCAGAAGCCTGTACAAGCAAATGGCAAAGGAGTAAGCAAAAGTAACAAATCATTAGTATCCCCTAAAGATGGTAAGCACTATTTTATCTTGATAAAAATGCATTTTTTTTTTGTGCTTGTTTTGCCATGCAATTTCTCTATATTCTTCTTATTGTTATCAAAGTGGTCATTTCTGGTTTTGGTTTTTTAAGTTTATCATTAATTAGTTGATACTCATACTCCCTCCATTCCAGAAAGAGTCCCATTTAACAAGTCAAACTTCTATAGATGATGCGTTAGTTGCTTTTACCTTCTTGAAATTGCTGTCCTTTCAGAAATGAGACAATCTTTCTAGGATATACCAAAAAGGCAAGTCTTTTAGGACGGACGGTATATATAAGATGGGTGCTTATATTGTACAAAGCAGCTTGGGCCTTGGGTGCACGCTTGAATATCTTAATATTGCTTGGTGTATATATATATATATATATATATATATATATATATATATTTTCACTGTTGTTTTCATAGGCTAACATACTAGTTTCTGTAGCTTGAATTCTATGGTACTCTATTCTGACAGTTGAGAGTAGTCATGTTTGGTCAAGTGATTCTGTTCGTTGATGCTTATAATTGCAGAGAAAGTGGTGCAAACCGGGTGGAAGAGATGAGTGCAGCAATTGGCTCTAAAATGCGTGGAGAGAACAGGCGTTTGATTGGCAGCTGCTATCTATCTGTATGGTTCTTGTTTGTGCAAATTTGTGTTCTAATACATTGAATACTCTGAGGATTTTCGACCGTTATTTGTTGTAACTGGTGTTGGCCTTATCATGTTATTTTTTTTCTTAGCTTCTTTTGTGGGTGTTACTAGGAATTGTCGAATGTATAGTCATATATAGACCTCTAATTTGTTTTACATTTTATTCAATGTAGTTTTAAGTTGACTTTTATTCCCTCCATCCTAAAATGTCGCTTTAAGTCATGTTAACATTTTTAAGAAATACGTATGTTTTACTTGTTTGCACATTGCTTGTATAATGTTGCAATTGCAGTAAGCCGCTTTCTTTTTTTAGAAATGTGATATTTAAGCAAATGAGCCCAAGCTTAGGAATAGTCAAATTTATTGTCATTTTGCTTGATGCAAAGTTTGGGTATGTACAGTCTGATTGTACACAAGTCTGAATAAAATGCAGCTCGGAACCATTTTCATTTCTATTGCTTCTAGTATTCTCAAACTGAATTTGTTTTTAATGATTGATTTGGTAGGAGTACATTTTATTTGCATTAATAGTAATTAAAATTAAATCACCCCTACAAAAGAAGTAAACTTACACATCTAGTTATAAGGAGATCCAAAACATGCAAGAGTCTTATTATATCATAATTAAACCACAAAATAAATCCAGAAACAAAACAAAGACTAACAGATTCATGGAAAATAAAGCAGGTGTCAGAAATCAAACGCAGAAAGCGAAGAGCGACGTCCCAGCTGAATTGGAAGGATCAAGACTTCCATAACCAGACCTATACCCGTTCCCATGATAAATGCATCCGTCGCTCACCGACACCCCTCCAAACACAGTTGCTCCTGTCAAATACGACCACAATATCTCTCCCGTCGCAGCATTCATTGCATATATAGGCCCCGTTACATTTGTGGACCCCGCAAACAGAACCCCATTCGCCAATGTAACTGGCGCAAGAGCACGTCTGTTACCCGGGTCAGCTGTTGACCACAATATCTTGCCAGTCAAGGCATCCATTGCCACCCACCCTCCTGCATTTGTTGTTTTATTCAGTGACGGTTTCAGGGTGAAATTTTTAAAGTCCCCATTACCAATGTTGGTGTAGACCCTTTTTTGGTCTGTGGCAGCTCCCCATATGCCGCCTCCAAATATTGATCCAGGACCAGCATCCTATAATTAGTAAAAAATTTCTTATTTAGAAACGCGACACTTGTTATAAAATTAATCTGAATGAGGAGAGATTACTTACAGTAGACCATACAAGAGCGCCATCATCACGATCCAAAGCCCAAGCAATTCCATTTTTCTGAACAGCTGCAACAATGTCCTTTTTGTTCCCTTTATCATGAACAGTTAGCATCATCGGCGCCTCACCGAAATCAGCATCGGGGTTCGGGCCAACCGGGCAACCAGGAGTATTAGGGGTATTACACGCGATATACCAAACATCATATCCACCTAGCTGCTTATACCATTTGATATTCCCAGTGTCCAAGTCAAAGGCCAGGATTGACTCTGAGTGAATGTCAGGCCCAAGGCACGAATCTGGATGAGTAGGCGTAGTCTGATTATTCTCGAGTTCCTGACATTGCTCCACACTTTCAGGAGTTGAATACAAGTTTCCAGTAGCTATATATACCATGTTTCTTGGTACGTCAATGGGAGGACTACTACCCCATATTGCAGCTCCAGAGTATCCTCCAAGATTTCCATTATTATCAGGCAATATGTACTTTTGCCATATGATAGCACCAGTTTGAGCATTTAGTTTTGAAAAACTGCCACGGAACGTGCAACATTCACCGATGCTTGCAGTTTCTTCTACCGACGATGTTCCCACATAGAAAGCCCTGTATATAGACGACGAATGTGAAGTGCAAGTAAAAAGTCAACTGCTCTTTCTATGATTTATTAGTTAATACGGATTAGTAAAAAAAAAAAAAATCAGTCTTTCATTACATGTATCCATTTCCTTATCTTGGGTACTTTATTTTTGGTGGGATTTTTAAATTGGCATAGCTATTCAAGCTGACATAATGTCTGCAAACACGCACGTCTCTTCAAATTAGTCAGCGATGGAAAAAGTTCGACTTCTCATAAAAACTACTCCCTCTGTCACGATTTAAGGTTCTTACTTTCCTTTTTAGTCTGTCCCAATTTAAGGTTCTTACTTTACTTTATTACCTAAAATGGAAAGTGGGACCCATTTGTCATTCTCACAACAAAAACTCCCTACCCACTTTCTCTCTCTTACTTTACTTTCCACACTCACAACATTTACTTTTTCTTAATCTCTGTGTAAAGTCAAACTAAGAACCTTATAGTGAGACGGAGGGAGTACTGTATTTCAGGATATACTAGAGCCAAAAAAGGAAAAAACTAATAGTCAGTTTTTGACAGAAATCGTCAAAAAGCCCCTAATTGCCCAAAAAAAATGATTTTAAGTCTGATTTAGCCGGAAAAAAAGTCAAGGCCCCTTTTAGACGCCCCTTGAGTTCAGGCCCTAAATTGTCATTAACCTAGACGGGATTGCCCAATTTGCCCTCAGTAAAAGTCACGTGCAGCGCACATGTCCACTTAACGGTGGTTTTTTACGGAAACCGTCAGAAAGCCCCTAATTGCCAAAAAAAATTGATTTTGAGCCCTGATTTAACGGAAAAAAAAAGTTGAGGCCCCTTTTAGACGCCCCTTGAGTTCAGGCCCTATGTCATTAACCCATTTTAAAATTGGCATCGCTATTTTCAAGCTGACACTATGTCTGCAAACCCGCACGTCTCTTCAAATTAGACAGCGATGGAGAAAGTTGACTTCTCATAAAAACAACACTACTTCAGGATATACTAGAGCCAAAAAAGGAAAAAACTAATAAAGTCTCTCCTGAAGTTTTAAAACATGATGATATTTGACCAAGTAAGATTGATAGCAGAAACAATTGAGATGCGTATACGGTATACAGAACAAGTTTGTCAAAAAAAAAAAAAAATTGAGACTGACCCGCCATGATGAGTTCCAGACATGGTAATAGCACTGGCGAAATGGCTTTCGAGCTGAGTGGACCAAACCAGCTCTCCAGTTGCTAATTTCAAGGCAATAACAAATGCAGGTCCATAAATACCGACAATGAGGAGGTCACCAGCTATAGTAGGGGTGGATCTAGAGACAGTCACGTTAAGCCCAGGGATGACTCCCGGGGGATTAAGCCCTGTTAGTTGATGAACGTTTTTCTGCCACACAAGGCAGCCGTCTGATGCTTTGACTGCATAAATGTTGCCATTCCAGCTCGGGAAATAAAGGATCCCGTTATATATTGCTGGGGTTGCTGTTACGTCTTTCCCTGCGACGAATTCCCACTTGAAAGTGAGGTTTGAAACAGTTGAAACGCTAATCTTGGTTTCTTTGTCAGCATGTCTTCGGTTGAATATACCACCACCATGGTTCAACCAATCTCCTCCAGTATCCTAGTCACATAATAACAACATAAGTACGAATTTTGATGTGTGAGTGTGTGAGAGAGAGAGGGAGAGTGAGAAAGAGGGGAGACTTACGTATGAATCTGCTTTGGAACTGATAAGGAGCAGTGAAAGTATGCACGGAAGAAGAAGGACAAAGTGAGAGAAGAACTGAGCAGACACCATATTGAAGTGGTTTGTTTCTAAAAAAGACATTTCTATTTATGGAGTGTTTCGCATCGTGGTAAAGAAGTCTCTTGGCCTTGCTCTGACATTTTTTTTTTCCTTTTTTCGAACTGGCGTTGACAAAAATCATGCGCGTGAAGCAATTAACGTCTAGAGTTCTGCACTTGACTTGTTCAGATAAACTTGTTTATTCAGTAATTATGTCAGTGATCCAAAGAAAGCTCCTTGAATTGCTAAGCCTGTGCAAAACTGTGTTGACTTTTATAATTTTAAGCATATGATATGAGCAATGAGCTCAAGCTTAGGAATTATTCAAGTGAACATTTTGTGGATGCAGTGAGACAGCTCTGTAGCTAATTGGCAAAACCTATATTTTGGTCATTGAACTTTTGGCCAAATTTATATGTGCTCATTTAACTTTTTGTCTTTCGATTGTCATCACTGTAACATGTACGATTTCAACATTTCGCTCCTTGTTCTCATTAGGCCTATCTATGCTTTATTACCAAATTTGTTCCCATTCCCCAAGTTTCGCGATAACATTAAGACGCAAACTAAAGATGTGTTTATCATAATCAAAGTTGAGAATAAAGAACCAGAAAGAGTTCTTGGTTCATACAAACGTACGAAGTACTGAAGCACGGATAGCTAGATGGTTTATTGGTTTTGCAATAGCTAGCCTAACTAATTTCTTACATTCAGACACAGAAAGCAAAGAGCGATGTCCCTGGCGTAAAGGAAGGATTAAAAGCTCCCAAATTAGATTTATACCCATTTCCAAGATAAGCACACCCGTTACTCACTGACATCCCTCCATACACTGTAGCTCCTGTCGCATATGACCACAAGATTTTTCCAGTTTCAGCATTCATTGCGTATATAGGTCCTGTTCCATTGGTGGACCCCGCAAACACAACCCCATTCGCCACCGTCACTGGTCCACTAGCTAGGCCGTTCCCCGGGTCAGCTGTTGACCACAATATCTTGCCGGTCAAAGCATCCATTGCTACCCACCCTCCTGCATTTGTGGTTTTATTCAGTGGCTTCAGGGTGAAATTTTTCCTACCACTATTAGCAATGTTGGTGTAGACCCTTTTTTGGTCTGTGGCTGCTCCCCATATCCCTCCTCCACCAATTGATCCAGGACCAGCAGCCTGTAAATAGTATAACATGTTCAATGGTCAAATAAAATACTCTCGCTTATTTGTACATTGCTTGTATCATCAAAAAAATGTGAAAAAAGATTACTTACAGTAGACCAAATAACAGTGCCATTGTCACGATCCAAAGCCCACGCAAATCCACTCTTCTGAACAGCTGCAACAATGTCCTTTTTGTTCCTTTTATCATGAACTGTTAGCATCATCGGCGCCTCACCGAAATCAGCATCGGGATTCGGTCCAGGCGGGCAACCAGGGGTATTAGGGTCATTACAGGCAAAATACCAAACATCATATCCACCTAGCTGTTTATACCATTTGATATCCCCAGTGTCCAAATCAAAAGCCAGAATTGACTCTGAGTGAATGTCGGGCCCAAGGCATGCATCTGGATGAGTAGGCGTGGTCTGATTATTCTCGAGTTCCTGACATTGCTCCACACTTTCAGGAGTTGAATACAAGTTTCCAGTAGCTACATATACTGAGTTTCTCGGTACGTCAATGGGAGGACTGCTACCCCATATTGCAGCTCCAGAGTATCCTCCAAGACTTCCATTATTATCAGGCAATATGTACTTCTGCCATATGATAGCACCAGTTTGGACATTTAGTTTTGAAAAACTGCCACGGAAAGTGCAACACTGACCAATGCTTGCACCTTCTTCTAGCGATGATGTTCCCACATAAAAAGCCCTGTATGCAACAAATTAGTTAATCTAGCTAGAAAACTAGTCTTTCAATATTACACATATTCAAATCTTTTTTGTGGAATTTTTGAAGATGAACAGTGAGAGACTGACCTGGCGTGATAAGTTCCAGACATGGTAATAACACTGGCAAAATGGCTTTCGAGCTGAGTTGACCATACCAGCTCTCCAGTTGCTATTCTCAAGGCAATAACAAGTGCAGGTCCATATATAGCAACGATAAGGAAGTCACCGGCTATAGTTGGGCTGGATCTAGAGACAGTCACATTAACACCAGGAATGAGTCCGGTGGCATTAATCCCTGTTAGTTGATGAACATTTTTCTGCCACACAAGGGAGCCATCTGATGCTTTGACTGCATAGATGTTGCCATTCCAGCTCGGGAAATAAAGGGTCCCATTATATATTGTTGGGGTTGCGGTTATGTCTTTTCCTGCGAAAAAAATCCACTTGAGAGTAAGGTTTGAAACAGTTGAAACGCTAATCTTGGTTTCTTTGTCAGCGTATCTTCGGTTGAATATACCACCACCATGGTTCAACCAATCTCCGGTAGGCTGATGGTCAGGGACTTCACAGTGCTGCAATTAGTCCAAACATAATATAAGTATGAGCGTTCATATATGTGTGTGTGAGTGTGTGTGAGAGAGAGAGGAGGCTTACGTATGAATCTGCATTGGCACTGATAAGGAGCAGTGAAAGTATGCAAGGAAGAAGAAGGACAAAGTGATAGAAGAAATGAGGAAGCTCCATACTAGAAAGTGGTTGTGTTAATTTCTTCTCCATAAGCATTTCTATTTATGGAGATACTTTGGCATTTCGCATTAGGGTAAATATAAAGTCGCAAAAAAGTGCCACAAAATGTGGCTTACAAAATGATGTGTCAAAATTCTATTGGTGTTTTTTATTAGAGTGTGCCGGGTCCACAATCGATGCAAGCAATAAAATATCGCCACCTCATTTTGTATCCATCATTTTGTGAACTTCTTTTGTGCCATAGCTAGCATTACCCCTCGCATTATTGGTAAGAAGTCTCTTGGCTTGCTCTCTGACGGTTTTTTTTTTTTTAAATGGCGTTGACCAAAATTATGCATGTGAAGCAACTAGAGGTCTGCATGAACTTGACTGGTCCATATATATAAACTTGTCTAGGTTAATGTTAATCTGTTGACTTTCACACTCTTTAAACTTGTATCTATAGCAGATTATATTATACGGCAATGAAGAAAGTTGACTTAAATAAAAATTAATGAATTTGTTTCTACACGTCCTAATTCGTACCGTGATAGGAGGGAGCAGCCGCCTGGAATTGGAAGTGCTTCTGTAGCTCTACAAAAAAAAAAAAAAAAAAAAAAAAAAGTGCTTGGACTCTAGGCCCCTGAGCCCAGATTCAAACCCAAAATAGGAAAAGCGAGATACAAAATTCCTCATACACTCCCTCACCAGCAAAAAGACTAAAATGCCCTCATATCTCCTCCCATCATTATTTTTTTGGTCAAATCCTAGTCAACTCTTATAACTTACACATAATTAACATATAAGAGTGAAAAAATTACACTTTAAAAAAAATAAAAAATATTTGGTCAAATTTAGTCAAACTCGGTCAAACATCAGTCAAACTCATATAACATACACATAATTAACAAATAAGAGTTGAAATTTTTCACTTTTTCATTTTTTCAGAAAAAAATATTAATATTATTTGGTCCATTTTGGTCAAACTCGGTCAAACAGCAGTCAAACTTTTATAACTGACACATAACATACAAGAGTCGAAAATTTTCACTTTTTTCATTTTTAAGAAAAAATAATAATTTTATTTGGACAAATTTGATCAAACTCGGTCAAACTCTTATAACTAACACCAAATTAACATATAAGAGTCGAAAAATTTCACTTTTTTCATTTTTTTAGAAAAATAAATAATATTATTTGGTGAAATTTGGTGTAACTCGGTCAAACTCTTATAATTAACACATAATCAATATAAAAGAGTCGGATTTTTTTTACTTTCTTCATTTTTTTTTTGAAAAAAATAATAATATTTATTGGTCAAATTTGGTCAAACTCGGTCAAACAACAGTCAAACTCTTATAAATGATACATAATTAACATATAAGAGTCGAAAATTTTCCTTTTTTTTAGAAAAAATAATAATATATTTGGTCAAATTCGGTCAACCAGCAGTCAAACTCTTATAACTTATACATAATTAACTGTGACATCCCGAAATTAAGCACGACGTTTTGAGACGGATTGGGAATTTTTTTTTGTAAAATATGGGACGGAGTGGGTAATTGTTGTTTTGAAAAGAAAAAAAAAGTGGGCCACGTGCATTAGCTTATTTTTGAATTTGTGGCAAGAATTTGACAGCAAATTACTAGTTTGAGGTGTAAGAAGGTGTAAAAATTAACTGGCCATATTTAGCAGTGGAATGACTCCTCACATTACAAATACATATAAAAGGGTTATGCCTTTCTCAAAAGTCAAGTAACAAAATAGCAAATAAATTGACTATACACTTTCGTTCGGACAGTTTGAGTTTCAAAGCCTTGCTCGATGGTCGGGTTAAATGAAAATATTTGATGATCTGTCCTTTTCATTGTTAGGTAAGGGAGACTACGCAGTATTGATTCCGTGTCATTTCTTTTAATATCCGTCTTATCGTAGTGCTTCATTTTATTGATACGTATTTCGTTTATTCGGTCCGATTTGATAATTGCTTTGGAATTGAAATTGCTCGGTTAATATCATGGTTATTTGAAAAGCATGCTTTATGTGCTATTTGTTCCCAAATATGGATTTGTTATATGGAACAGTTGCGATATAGCTAATTGTGTGACGGTTGCAGTGGACTCGGTTATTGTTTGTGTTGGGTCGGCTCCATTGAGGACGGCCAACAATTCGGTTATTATTGTTATCCCACTGGACTTGATCATAATTAGTGTATCGGACTGTGAAATATGATCGATTGATGTTCGGTTTATGAAATCAGAGTCTTATTGGCATGTCCATATTTATAACTTCATGGACAATGTTATTTGATATATTGTGTTTCATTGGCCTCTGTGATATTATGTATCCCCTTTCTTACTGAGCCCCCCAGCTCACCCCCTCCAGTTTCAGTTTTGCAGTTAAGCGATGATCGGGATGAAAGGATTTGGGGCAGAGCAGTTTATAGAGAATTTGGGCTGATTAGTGATATCGTGTATAGTATGTAGTATTGTAGAGATGTAAATTGTTACATTTTGATATTTTATGGAATTAGAATTTTCGGGTCGTTACAGTTGGTATCAGAACGGAACCCCGACCTTAAGGTTTGTGAGCTAGCTCGGGGATAAGATCTTGGGATATGAGAGTAAATACTTTCAAGGATCAGTCTAAGTCGAATTCGGGGACGAATTTTTTTTAAGGAGGGTAGATTGTGACATCCTGAAATTAAATTAAGCACGACATTTTGAGACGGATCGGGAAAAAAATATATATAAAATATGGGACGGAGTGGGTAATTGTTGTTTTGAAAAGAAAAAAAAAAGTGGGCCACGTGCATTAGCTTGTTTTCGAATTTGTGGCAAGAATTTGACAGCAAATTACTAGTTTGAGGTGTAAGAATTAGGGGGTCAGCGGTTCGGTTCAAACCGCGGTTTGAGACTGAACCGAACTAAACCATGTAGTTTGGTTTGGTTTTTATACTTTAGTAGTTCAGCTTGGTTTGGAAATATCAGAAACCGTGTGGTTCGGTTCGGTCTGCGGTCTGACTCTTATAAACCGAACCGAACCCTATCAAACCGAACCGCGGAACCGAACTGCGGAACCGAGAGTCCCAACTGCGATGTGGACCATTGATCGTTTGTAAATGCTAATCTGGATCATTGATTTATACATATAAAACATAAACTTACACTAAACCCTAACAATACCAAATCACTTCTCACTCTCAGTCTCTCATTTTAGAACGAGCAGCGCTCTCCCCCGACGACTCCTCAAGCGCCGACGCCGACTGCCCCTTCCTTCTCCGGTGGCGATTGCTCCCTTCCTCCGTCCCCGGCATCATTCCTACTTAGGCCTCCCTCTTATTCACATCGAATCTTCATCTTTATCAGGTAATTCGAAACCCTAGATCTCTATTGCTGAAGATTCATTCCCATTTACTTTTCAATCTTGTTTTTTTTTATTGTGTATCCAGACTGTACTGACCCAAATCCCATTTTTATCTTTGTTTATGAGAATTAATTGAGTTTCTTCTGGCTAGTGAAAGGTATATTGTACAACTTTGGAGTTTGGACAAGTTTGTGGTTTGAACCGCAGTTCGGACCGCGGTCTGAACCGTTTATGAAACCGCGGTTTGAGACTAAACCGAACCAAACCGAGGTGGTTTGGTTCGGTTCGGTTTGAAAATTTTAATGGTTTGGTTTGGAATTTCTCCAAACCGAGTACTAGCGGTTTGGTCTCTAAATTTGCCCAAACCGAACCATTTACACCCCTAGTAAGAAGGTGTAAAAATTAACGGGCCATATTTAGCATGAGGTGCATCTAAAATAACTTTGAGTCCACGTATGATCTAGGTTGAGGTGTATCATGTTTGGTGTTAGTGGAATGACTCCTCACATTACAAATACATATAAAAGGGTAGGGATGGTCAAACCGAACAGGAACCGGACCGGAACCATCAAACCAAACCGGAACCGGAACCAAAAAATCCGGAACCGCCTTGAACCGTGACAAAAACCGGAACCTTTGTAACACGGACCGGTTCCGGTTCATACCCTCTAAAAACCGTGAACCGGCGATTCCGAACCGCCATGAACCGCCTAGTCCCAACCGGAACAGGAGCCGTTAGTAAAACCGTTAGAAAACCGTCATAATTGTTAGATTTCTAACTGTTTCATCAAAATTAACCATTCCTAACAGAAAGTTGAGAAGAAAAGTTGAGTTTTGACTAAATTTTTAACCAAATTCAATGAATAAAAATAATTCAAATTTGTTGAGTATATAAAAGAAAAGAGGGACAGACCTCTTCAATTTTTAAAAAAAAATTCTATACCTTTTTTGTGAAAAATGCGGCAATAAAATATTATTATAGTTATTCTTTCTGTTAAAAAATTAATATTTTTTTTTCAAAAAAGGAATGTGTGAACCGGCGGTTCCGAACCGTAATCGTAATCGTAACCGGAAGAGAAACGGTTCGGTTACGGTTCAAACTTTTCCAGAACCGGAACCGTGTTTGGTCATCCCTATAAAAGGGTTATGCCTTTCTCAAAAGTCAAGAAGCAAATAAATTGAATATACACTCTTAGTTCGGACAGTTTGAGTTTCAAAGCGTTGCTCGGTAGTCGGGTTAAATGAAAATATTTGATGATCCGTCCTTAGCATTTTTAGGTAAGGGAGACTACGCAGTATTGATTTCGTGTCATTTCTTTTTATACCCGTCTTATCGTAGTGCTCCATCTTATTGATACGTATTTCGTTTATTCGGTCCGATTTGATAATTGCTTTGGAATTGAAATTGCTCGGTTAATATCATGGTTATTTGAAAAGCATGCTTTATGTGTTATTTGTTCCCAAATACGGATTTGTTATATGGAACAGTTGCGATATAGCTAATTGTGTGACGGTTGCAGTGGACTCGGTTATTTTTTGTGTTGGGTCGGCTCCATTGAGGGCGGCCAACAATTCGGTTATTATTGTTATCCCACTGGACTTGATCATAATTATTGTATCGGACTGTGAAATATGATCGATTGATGTTCGGTTTATGAAATCAGAGTCTTATTGGCATGTCCATATTTATAACTTCATGGACAATGTTATTTGATATATTGTGTTTCATTGGCCTCTGTGATATTGTGTATCCCCTTTCTTACTGAGCCCCCCAGCTCACCCCCCTCTAGTTTCAGTTTTGCAGTTAAGCGATGATCGGGATGAAAGGATTTGGGGCAGAGCAGTTTATAGAGGATTTGGGCTGATTAGTGATATCTTGTATATTATTTAGTATTGTAGAGATGTAAATTGTTACATTTTGATATTTTATGGAGTCCAGGGGTGTGGGGGGAAATACAATCTCGGCTGAAGTCCTTATCAGGCATTTCATCTGGGCGTTTCTTTTTCTGTAATTAAATCTAGGACTGAGGGCCCTAAGGGAATTATTCCAAAAAAAATCACGTTCACCCGTCTCTAATGGGAAGGTTTGAGATTATATTGAACCCGTTTGACTCCCCCACCCGCACCTAGAGCTGTCAATACGGGCTGGCGGGGCGGGTTGGGCCCAACCCACCTCAGCCCACCTTCAAACGGGGCGGGGTGGCCCAAATTCTTGGCGGGCCGAGAAAATGCCAACCCAACCCACCTTGGGTTAGTGGGCTAGGCGGGCCAAGAGCCCAAGTCACCTGCTAGTTAAAAAAAAAAAAAAAAAAAAAAAAGATGAATTTGATCCAACAGGTTCCACTTCAACGCAAGACCTGCTTGTTAAAAAAAAAAAAAAAAAAAAGAAAGAAAAAAGGAAGAATTTGATCCAGCAGGTTCCACTTCACCCGTCTCTAATGGGAAGGTTTGAGATTATATTGAACCCGTTTGACTCCCCCACCCGCACAGCACCCCCACCCCACCCTAATATAATAAAAGACAAAAACTTGTGTGAGAACACTCCAACCCGTCTCATGGGTGAGACGGGTCATTTTTTTGACCCATTACCCGACCCACAACCCTGCTCCAGGACCCATGGGGGATCCTGCCACGTGGCAACCCCTCATTAGCCCAATTTTTTTTTTTTTTTTTTTTTTTGCTTTTTTTTAAATTTTTATATTTTTATTTTTGGTTTTTTTTCGGTTTGTGAAAAGTAATAGTTACCATCTCTTAAAGTAATAGTTACCATCTCTTAAAGTAATAGTGTTATTCTTATGTTTTCTTCGTTTGCCAAAAGTAATACTTATTATAACTAAAATGTAACAAACGTCTTATTTATATGTAATAGTATTTTGTACATAATTGTAATACATATGTATAGATATCTATATGTTTTCAAACAATAAGTTACAATGGGGTCAATTTTATCATGATACATGTAAAAGTATTACATTATCTATAGAAATCTGTTACAATTTCGTCAATCAAAGTGTTACATTTACTTATATAAACTTACTATTACATTCATATACATAAGTTATTACTTTTCAAATGGGTAAAAATGAGCTTTTGTTTTTTTAAAACAAGTATTACGTTTACTTATGAACAATGTTACTTTAAGAGATGGTAACTATTATTTTTTGCTAAACCACTGAAAAGCCGAAAAAAAAAATATAAAAACTAAAAAAAAAACCAAAAATTAAAAAATAATTTTTTTTTTTTTTCGGCCAATGGTGGGTTGCCACGTGGAGGGTTCGGCCCATGGGTCATGGGGCGACCCGTCTCATGCATGAGACGGATCCCCTTGTTCTCATGGGAGACCACCTCATAATAATATAGTATTAGTTTTTTGTTTGATATTTTTCTAAGTATTAGTATCCCTCTATGTGCCAAAATGATCTTCACATTTGACTATTCAAACTTTCAAACTTTTTAAAAATATGAGTTCTTGTTTCACTAGTCATTTTTTATTTATGCACTTTTAAGCTCAAATTGTAGAAATACAGTAAAAATTCTATAAATTAATAATGTTGGGACCGGTGAAATTTATTAATTTATAGAGTTATTAATTTATCAATAAATTAATAATTATTAATTTAAGGTTTTAGCCGATTTAACAAATTTCATATTTTCATATATATAAATTAATTCATTATATGTACATAATAATAAGTTGAAAAATATTGAAAGTTAATAATAATATTGAATTCATTGTACACAAGAATAACTATATTTAATGTATTTTTGAAACAAATATAATATATAAACGATATGCAAACTTTAAAATATTCAACCATATCTTAGAAGAAATTATGAATCGACAATCTAATGAATTACCCAGACGCATATTCAGATGTTCAAAACTTAAAATAAATTTTTGTTACTGTCATTCAGAACAATGTTGAGGATGAAGTTGGAGATGATATGGTGCATTTGGAACCTATTACCCGAAAGGAAATAATTTTGGAGTCTGAACTTTTCAAAACTTTATGATACAATTCGAAAATGATACAATTTGAAAACGCATTATCATAACCAGTGGATGCATTATGAAAATAGAGATGAAGTATATTTGAATTTTAGAAGAAAACAAACTATAGAGTCATATTTTCACTAAATGTAATTTATTTTTTTAATTTATAAGAATTATTAATTTATGATTTTCGTGGGACCTATATTATATAAAGGGGTCTCTTTTTGGAAAATTATTATCTAATTATTTTATCGATTTTTGTAATATTTTACACTGCCCCAAGTCGGGACCGGATAAATTTATTATTTTAGAGAGTTTATTAATTTATCGAGTATTAATTTAAAGAGTTTCTACTATAATAAGAATTTTTTGGGACAATAAAAAATGACAAATGGAAAAATCATTTTGGGACGGGGGGAGTAGTATTTATATACTATTAGGGGCAACTACAATTTAGTCCCTCAACCAAATGAAAATTACCACCTAGGACAAGGAATTTGTAATATTACCACCTAGTCCAAGGGTTATTAAAAGGACACTCATGCCCTTAATAAATAATGAAAAATTACATTAATGTCACTCCCTCCATCATTTCACTTTCTCTCCAACCACCATGTCCACCTTTGACCACCAATCCCAACCACCTCCGGCGACCACCACCGCCATTTTCCGGCGTTGTTCCAAAACAGGTTTACAGTTATTCCAAGAACAAATTCACATTTTTCAAAAACAAAAAATATTTTTTTCAAGAACAAATTCACAGTTGTTCCAGAATAAGTTTACAGTTATTCCAAGAACAAATTCACATTTTTCAAAAAAAAACAAACAAACAATTTTTTTCAAGAACAAGTTCACAGTTGTTCCAGAACAAGTTTACAGTTATTCCAAGAACAAATTCACATTTTTCAAAAAAAATATTTTTTTTTCAAGAACAAATTCACAATTGTTCCAGAACAAGTTCACAGTTGTTCCAGAACAAGTTTACAGTTATTCCAAGAACAAATTCACATTTTTCAAAAAAAAAAATACTATTTTTTTCAAGAACAAGTTCACAGTTGTTCCAGAACAAGTTTACAGTTATTCTAAGAACAAATTCACATTTTTCAAAAAAAAAAAAAAACTATTTTTTTTCAAGAATAAGTTCACAGTTGTAGGTTCACAATTGTAAGTTCGCAATTGTAAGATCGCAATTGTAAGTTGGCAATTGTAAGTTCGCAATTGTAAGTTCACAATTGTAAGTTCGCAATTGTTCCAATAACAAGTTCGCACTTGTTCCAAAAACAAGTTTGCAATTGTAAGTTCGCACTTGTTCCAAGAACAAGTTCACACTTGTTAACTAAACTAAGAACACGATCAACTCCGGCGACCAAACAACTGTGAACTAATCAGTAAGTTCACAGTTGTCAACTAAACTACTAAGAACACGATCGACTCCAGCGACCAAACAACTGTGAACTAATCAGTAAGTTCACAGTTGTCAACTAAACAACTATGAACACGATCGACTCCAGCGACCAAACAACTGCGAACTAATCAGTAAGTTCACAGTTGTCAACTAAACAACTATGAACATGATCGACTCCGGCGACCAAACAACTGTGAACTAATCAGTAAGTTCACAGTTGTCAACTACACTACTAAGAACACGATCGACTCCATCGACCAAACAACAGTGAACTAATCAGTAGGTTCACAGTTGTCAACCAAAACTACTACTAAGAACACTATCAACTCCAACGACTACCAACTCCGTCGACCAAACAACTGTGAACTATTCAGTAAGTTCACAGTTGTCAACTAAAATAATATCAAATACACACAATCTCCATGGATATCAAACAATGATATTAGTAAGTTCACATTTATCCCAATAACAAGTTCACACTTCACAGTTGTTCTAAGAACAAAAGTTTCAAGAATAAATTTACAGTTGTTCCAAGCAAGTTTACTGTTTTTTTTTTTCAAGAACAAGTATACACTTGTTCCAAGAACAAGATCTAACAACAAGTTCACACTTGGAACAAGTTCACTGTTTTTTCAAGAACAAGTTCACACTTGGAACAAGAACTAGTTCACTGTTGTTCCCAAAAAAGTTGCAAGAACAAGTTCACTATTTTTTCTAAGAACAAGTTCACACTTATTCCAATAACAAATGTCACAGTTACTCCAAGAACAAGTTCACACTTATTCCAATAACAAATGGCACAGTTACTCCAAGAATAAGTTCACTGTTGTTCAAAGAACCAAGAACAAGTTCACTATTTTTTTCAAGAACAAGTTCACAGTTGTTCCAAGCATGTTCACTGTTTTTTTCAAGAACAAGTATACACTTGAAAGTCAAGAAAATAAGTAAGAAGAAACTGTGTAATGTGTTTACACTGTCAAAGAGGTCAGACATGGAGCATTCCTACCCTGTTGCGAAGAGAAGAGAAACCCACATATCTAATTGACCATGAGAAACAAAGTTAGTATTATAAACTGTAACCAATGGAAAGGAAATGGATTAGAACATGAATGGATTGTGGTTACTCAAATTTATCCATTCCTTCCACACGAGCCCAGAATCTTTCTCAATTGAAGGCAAGCCTCGTATATACCCGATGTGGGATTAACACTTCAACACATCAATGACAAGCAGCATAACTAGTGCATGAACTAGCCAAACATTTAGTACTACCTTTGTGTTAGGAGATTGAGAGATAGAATTGGGTCCTCACAAACATTATATAACATGGTTGTAAGTAGATACCCAATACTAGTACAATATCAAAATTCAAACAAGAATAATCACCAACTTGGTTCACAACTAACTGTCTAATTCTCAACTTATTCTTGGTAGTGAAAACATTGGTACTATCACCATTACCCAACTTATCAAATTTAAAAACTAAATTAGAGTTTCCAACAGCTAAAATAACAAACCCAATTGAATCACAGTTCTCACCCATCGGAAAAATGCCACGGCCGAATTAGTATCCGGGCATCGGAGTAGCTGCAGACAGTTGTAGTTGAGAAATTCATCAGCATCCTGAATTTGTGGGCCGAAGTCGGCAGCAAATGAGGAGGCTTTACTGGGTAAAATAGAGGCGAAAGAGGTCTAAATAAACCTAGAGAGGGAGAGAAGGGGGAACGGTGGCGTGGGAGGTAATGCGAGGGTTGGGCGGTCGGCGGTCGAAGATGAAGAGCTGTAGTGAGAGAGACGGCCAGATCTGTTCAGAATAGGCTCGTCGAATGAGGAGAGCGGACATATTTTTATTTGTATAAAGGTAGTTTCGGGATTCCAGTATGTTAATGGACCCAGTGGCCAAATATTTTTATCTGTTGGATTAGGTGGTAAATCAAAATATCAGGTGGTAGTTTAGCTTAGGATGAGGGACTAGGTGGTAATTTTCTCATACTATTACTCTTATTCATATTGAGCACACAACATTAATAACTACTACTCTTGGCATCAACGTGCACTTTAAAAGAACACCTTTTCCTTTACTCCTGCTGTTCTCTACTTAAGTTATGTACAAACTACAAAAGCTGTTAAGAGAGGAGATAAGCAAAACCCCTCACCCTCATCACAACTACTGTATATAAAGAAGAAGAAGAAAAAAAAAAGAGAGATCACCGAAAAGTTGGGCCTATGTGGACTGCCTCCAGCAGTCTGAAAGATGAGCACCAAAAATAGGTATACAATTGAGATCAATCCTCCACGATAGATGGTCCGGTGTAGGGCGCTCCAACCACAGATAAGCCCTCGGGCTTCTCCCTTTCTTCGAGCCATGCATATCCTTCCCTTTCCTCCTCGGGTACTGATATCCCATCAACTGCATTTTCACACATTTCTACAAGGTTAGGGATTAAATAATAGGAGTAATAATTACCCTAACCTAAACTCAATATCTTCATTTTCTGAGATACCAATCCAAGAAAAAGAGTTCCAAATCAAGAGGGAGATTAATTGCACCTGGAAAGTTAGTGAATGGGAAGTCAAGGTAGTACTGACAATGCCTGCCTTGGGCGTCACAATAAGGTGGACCAAGAACATCTAGTACAGCACATGCCGTCACTGCTGTGAAGCAATGCATGTTACCCCCGTCCGCCGGGTAAAGGATGTTGGTCCCACGAGGAGCTGTGAAGTCAGAATCAACCTTAACCTTGGCCAACCTTACCCCATCAGGCTGGATCCCATCAGCTGGTAAAGGATTATTATTGACGACTGTTAGCAACAATTACCGAAAATATCTTCAAAGAGAAGGAAAAGTAGGAAACAAAGAGAAATTGGCTTAATTATTACTCCATTACTCCCTCTTCTTCCATAGTTGGCTCTCATCTTCTCCTCTTTCCCTCTTCTTTTTTAATTGGCAGTTATGGATTTGCTTATGGATGTTCAATGATTTTAACCTAACAATTTTGGAAATAAGACTTTTTTTTTTTTGGGGGGGGGGGGATGAAATGACAAGTTAGAATATCATTATGGGACGGAGTAGTACTATAACCGCCCTAACTACAACCATTACGGACTGCTTGAACACTGTATATTAAACTATATCAAACAAGTCCAACGTTAAATGGAGTATAATAAAACTTAAAACTGATTTCAAAACTTAGTCATCTGCAGCATTTTAAATTCTTTCCAAGCCAATTAAAAATTTATGTAGAAGAACCATGTAAACCTAAATAGAGTATGGCAGATGTAGAGAAAATTGAATCACCTTTTCAAGCAAGGAGCATAACAAACAAATCCCTCTACTGTGCCCTTATATTTACACCATCCAACAGATTTAGAGTCTATTTTTCACTTTAGGTCGGCACGCTACGGAAGTATTAAAGTCCAGCCTTGTACTTGAGAAGGATACTGGAAAGAATGTTACTATAGTACGCATACTAGAGTGAAATAATGTACTCCCTTTGTCCACTAAAAGTGGGTCCCATTGAGTAAATAAGTATTACTACAAAGTTTCCATTTCGGGCAAGCATAATTTTTAATGGGGCGCCAAAGGGGTAAAATGTGTAACTACTATTTTGGGACAAAGATCTCTCACCAAAATAATAAAAATATAATAATTTTAAGGGCAATGCTAGGCTTACAAAAAAGGTTTACAAAATGAAGGATACAAGGTATGGTGGCGATATTTCATTGGCCACATCGATAGTGGACCCGGCACACTCGAATTAAAAACACCAACACAATTATGACACCTCATTTTGTAGACCACATTTTGTAGCCATCTTTTGTAATTTTATTATTTCCCTGATTTTAAAAATACTCAAATGATAACTCACCTTTTGAAGGCATGACATCATCCACCC
The DNA here is from genome assembly GCA_026119855.1 of Campanula takesimana. Taxonomy (NCBI): domain Eukaryota; kingdom Viridiplantae; phylum Streptophyta; class Magnoliopsida; order Asterales; family Campanulaceae; genus Campanula; species Campanula takesimana. Next base: position 326,207 of record JAOWBW010000303.1, read on the forward strand.
AATCGTATGATTTGATGTGCATCGTTCCAAACAGAAGCTTACCAAAAACAGTCATCCCTGGATGGTTATGGAGTGGAATTATGCCTGATGGTGGCAAGCAGAAGATCCCAATCTACAAAAGATTATGAATAATCAAGCAACAACCAAGAGTGAATTTTATAAGTTATGGTTATTTCATATACACATTTTCAGTTATGTGTGTGTTTATGCAGAGAGGGCCAAAAATAACGTGGAGAATGGTGACATAAACTCTTTTAACTCTATTGAAGATCACAAATCTACGTACCGAAAATTTGTCACATTCATAAAGGTGAAGGTACGTGATTCTAGGAAACCCCACTGTCTCATTTGTCTCGAAATATGGCATATTTGGCTTCACGTCAACGTCCAATCCTGTCATTCCATCTGCAAATGCGAATCAAGCCTCTTAGTCATTTGGAGAAGACAAATATAAGCATCGCAAACTGTGAGTTTGGGTTAGCGCACAAGTTTTTCAAGTTATGTTTATAAACAGCCACACGTGAGTAATAATACATTTGTCACTTTCTAACAGTTTTCATCAACAAAAAACAATGTCATTTTCAATGCACAAAGAACAAAATTAGCCCCAGAACCAACTTGCTGTCATCATGTGGAAAGTTGAGAAGCCTGTTTGATACAATTTAGGCTACATTTCTACATTGGATCACTCACATTAGCATTTACTGATTCTAAATCAATTTTCACAAAGGAAATTTCATCTCATTATCTAAACCAACAATCAAGTCTATTGTGCAGTTATCACACTCAAGTTTTTTAGCTCCACTTGAGCCTCAAATCAAGTATACTACGATCACAAATGTTGAAAAGCTAAGAACTAACTTCATTACATAAATATCGTGAAGTGGATAATAAACTAAATAGGGTGGTCACTAATCTTGCTTACATAAGGAAAAAATTGAGAAGACCTCACTCTAATCCGATAAATCCACACTTCTATAAGGAAATCGGCCAACTGAAGAAAGATCATTTAAAGTCCAGAAACTAAGAACACTTGATGCCAAAATAATCTCACGTGTTAGCCTTCAAGAAATGAAGAGGCATAGCCCAAATTCCAAGAGTAGGGTGTGTTCAGAAAGCCAACAAAATTACATATGGAACACAGTCCTCTTAGAAAAATTCCCAAGAGAACCACCATAATCATGGGATAGGTATATGGGTTGTTATTAGTAACGACAGATGTTACCTTAAATCACTATTTTTTTTTTTGATAGGTAAATACTACCTTAAATCACATATACCTAATGTGACTGGTATTCCGAAAAAGGCAGATTTATTTTTTTCATTTTCTGCTTCATTCCTGTAATTAACAGGAACTAAGAACCGAAGTGAAACAGAATCGTTCAGGCCGGAGTGTCAAAGATAACCAAGCAAAGAGGGCTATGACTCGAAACAATGGCACGGACAAGTGGTGCCGACATGCGACTAATTATAGGAGATACACATACATGGTGATTTCTTGAGTTACATTCCTGCATTCTTTTGGCCAAAATCATTACTCATACTTGTGGCTTCTTGATCATTAGGCCATACCAATAGTTACACACATGTGAGGATATAAGTTCAAGTCCTCAAAAAATTTCAAGTAGGCAACAATGAAAAAACACCATAGAGTAACCTCCTACATTAACACTCAAATGAGCCGCACCTTTTACGCCAGACAAGACACTATCCACTAGCTAATCCGGTTCTAAACCGATAACACAATTTGATTAGACCCAAATAATAAAAAGAAATTGAAGTCAAACTCAGAGTACAGCCTACACACACCCCAAAAATAGTAAACTTGACAAAAAAAAAAGGGGGGGGGGGGGGGGGCAAAAATGTACTAATACTGGTTTTCCAAATCATAAATGTCATCATATCATCAGTACTAGTTAAAAGGCATTATCCAAATGCCAACACTAATCCCTAAGCACGGCACATACAGTTACAGAGTCATTTATTTTCTTCTCAAAACTAAAATTAAATCCAAAATCAACAAATAATCGAAAATATAAAGGAAACATACCCAAAACGGATTTAAGGCGTTCAATGTCAGAAGGTGAAGGAATAACCCCGGGCCCACAATTGGCAAACACTTCCTTGCACGTATCATATAGCTTCTGAACGACCGGAACCTTTCTCGACCGTCGCCGGCTCTTCTTCCTCTCGCTGAATTCCATACTTTTTCGATCACTCGCAACCTTCTCCATTCCCATTTGCAATTGAATCACGCAATAAAAAAGCACCCCCAATTGCACAAAAGTGATCGAAAAAACTCACTCCCGGAATGGAAAAAAAAAAAGTAGAAAAATATTTCAAGACAAATCCACCGTTAAAATACAAAATTACATTCTGGGCTCGAAAAGGAAACGAATCGATTGGTAGAACAAACAGGGTATGCACTGTACTGGGAATCAAACTATTCCGGCGACTAATGGACGGCAAAGGGGAGACCAAAATGTGATTATATGCATATTTGGAGGTTTGGAGGTAGGGGGAAGAAGAACAAGGTGGTGATAGTGACGAAGAGGGAGGGGATTTATATGAATAGTGTCGAGGGCGGAATCGAAAACCAGGGGCCATACCATATCTCCTTTGCTTTCCAGTGGGCTGTTCCAACAGCGGATTCAAAATCCTCCTCTCCCCTTCCCTCCCCCTCTATATTTTCCTCTTTCTAACCACCCCCTCCCTTTTTTTTTTTTTTTTTTTTTTTTTTTGATGCTAGAAATATGTACATCATGGTTTAAAAATATACTCCATCTATAAAAATAGACCTGTCACACTCTAATTAAATACAGTACACCAATAACATCATTACACTTTAAGATTTTATGAGCAAGTTTGTGCGATTTTTTTGTTCCCCTAATATTATTCTATTTGTGCTAAGACCACTTTTAATTTAAAGCGAGACAAATGTGCATGCACAACAAGGTTGGATATTAACACAATCTTCACACACGTTTTCGAAAGAGTGATTCAGTGGTAAAGCTTATCACTCTGTTAAAATTGTAATTTGATTACTCTCCTTTTCTCATGGCTTGAATTATCGTAAGAAGAAGAAATAAAAAACATCCTACTCACACGTATGCAATTCCAACGTTATCTTTTGTACAAAGTTATAAACGAAAGGTGGTTTTCTAAAATTTGTCTCTTTGCTAAATAAACAACCTTTAATTGAGATGGTTACCATTCAATTGTACTTTGTCCAAGGAGAAAACAATTTTCCTTTCTTTCAAAGTACTCCTTCCGTCCCAAAATGATCTTCTCATTTGCCATTTCTCATTATCCCAAAAATTCTTCACATTTCTACATTTTAGGCATAAGCAAAGCATGGGTAGTGAAGCAAGTGTTCTTATCCTTAAAAAGTTTGAATAGTCAAACGCGAAGATCATTTTGGGACGGAGAGAGTATATTTTTATGTTTGATATTTTGATTAATAATATTGAAGTTTAAAAAACATAATGAATACTTATTGTAAATATGATTATTATAATTGCTTTCTAACTAAAACTTGAGTATAGTTTAATGATTCAAAGTATTGATGTGCCTATAATAAAAAGGGTGCAAATAGTCACAATTTTTACTTATAATTTTTTTAATTGTCTTTATTTTGTGGGTTAAAAAAATAAAAACTTTAAATACCGATAATCAATTTCAATTTATGACTATTTAATACTCACAATATTATTATATATTACTCCTATTAAACAGCTCAATAAAGACATACTCTTTCCGTTCAAGGAAGTTGCAACATTTTGTCATTCAGAGTATTTCACAAAAGTTGCAACAATCTAAAAATGGTATTACTTTTATAACCATTCACCCATTCTCTCTCTTTCTCCCAACCGCTTATTATTCTCCACTCATTCTCTTTCCACCCCCACTAATTATCTCTATTCCTCTCTACCTTTCATTCTTAATATAATATTATATCCTTAATTTCCCAACTCCAAAGTAAATGTTTCAACTTTTCTGAAACGGAGGGAGTACTCTCTCCGTCTCAACACAAGTAAGACTGGAGGAGTGGGCATAATTATTAAGAGAAAAGTAGTGTATTTGCGGTGGAAAATGAAGAGAGATAATGAATGGGGTAAATAGTAGTGTTGGTTGAATAAATTGAGTGATGGAAAATGAAGAAAGATAATGAGTGGAGTTAAATTGTGGGGTTAGTTGAATATAAATACATTAAAACATTTCCATTTTAGGCAGTCTCAATTATTTTGGGACGACCTAAAAGGGAAAAAAAATCCTACTTGTGCTGGGACGGAGGGAGTAAATATTAAGAGAGATTGAGATTTTCTTAAATAAATCTTTTATGGTCATGGTTTCTTGAAAGTTACACTCTACCCCTTCAATTTATTTTTAAGAATTAATCTTTGAAATTCAGACCTTGGACTTATGCCTCTACTTTTTCTTACTTTCCAATCAACCCCCAACTTTTATAACTTACACGTGACCCCCTTATCTTCTCTTATTAAGTCCAAAAACTTTTCGAAACCAACTGAATGCACAACAGTTTTGGAAGTAAAATGAATTGCGCGCATATATTATAAAACAACTCAAATAAAAACGACATAACATAACTAATATTTCTTGAAAATTAAACTCTACCCCTTTAGTTTCTTTTACTTTAGAATTAATTAATCCCTAAAATTTTGGACCTTACACTTAAGCCCCTGGTTTTTACTATTTTCCAATCAACTCCCAACTTTCATAACTTACACTTTACCCCCTTCTCTTATCTTATTTTTAGTTAAGTCCAAAAACTTTTCGAAACCAACAGAATGCGCAACGGTTTGGAAATAAAATGGCATGTGCACATATATTATAAAACAACTCAAATAAAGAAAAAATTAACATGGAGAGTTAAGATTCTCCCAAATAAGCATCTTATGGCCAGGATTTATTTTGAAAATTACACTTTACCCTCTTCAGCTTTTTTACTTTAGAACTAATCACCAAAATTTCAGATCCTGCACTTAGGCTTCTATTTTAATTTTCCAATCAACCTTCTAACTTTCATAAGTTACACTTTACACCTTACTCTTCTTCTTCTTTTTTTTTATTACTTAAATTAAAAAAACTTTTCGAAAACGACCGAATGCGCAACAATTTTAAAATGTATAAGACCATCCACAATGGTGTGAAAAAAAGGGTGTGAATTTCAATTCACAAAAGAATTTTGTGTGAATTGCTACAATGGTTGTTTAAAGGGTTGAGTGTGAATTTTTTTGTGAAAAAAATTCACACTGTGAATGGGAAAAAAAGGGAGCCGTTTTTGCCACGTGGCGCCTCTCTATTGGGCCAGAGAGGCGCGTGTACTTCACGCGCAGACAAAGGCGCGTCTGCGCCGAAGTCGGCCTTTTTTTTTTTTTTTTTTTTTGGTGTTGACACTTGTCAGCGCATGATTGGCTGGCTCTATTTTTTACTTTTATCCCAATTTTTTGAGCTCATTTATTTCACAGAAAATGAGTTTTTTTTGTTTTTTTTTTTACACCAAAATTCTTAAAAAAAAAATTCTCTTTAAATTGACGTAAGTTTCATTGTATTCCGACGAAAAAAAAAAACCCATTTTTTTTAAAATGGATCTCAATAATAACTATTTCAACGCTAATCATAAAAATAAAAAATAAAAAATAAATTTTAAGTAGTGGGTATAGGATGATGAGTGAGAAAAGTGTTGAATGAGGGATTAAACAAACCATTGTAGGGTGTTTTGTTGAATGAGTGTTGAATGGATGAGTTGGATGAGAGAGAAGCTGATGTGGAGTGATAAAGTGAGTGTTGAATGGGTTTTTTTGTTGAAAGCATTGTATATGGTCTAATGAAATGTGCCTTTGCACGGGGTGGGTACTAGTTGCCTAATAAAATAAAAAAAAGTCGATTTTGTGGATTATGTTAAACTAAGAGAATTTGTGTACTTTACTTCAACGAGTAACCAATTAGATGTAAAATCTTAAATGACTTTCTGAGAATAATGTTGGGAGGAAAAGTTTTCAACATGTGAAACCACAAAAAACATTTGACTAGTGTGATAATGGATAGTAGGTCCCTTTGCCCAAATCTTACAAGTTCCACTTGGTACACGTTTCAAACTTATTTCCTTACTCCACTAATCATGATTCTAGATGCTCCATAATGCCAGCCCCACCTCAATAATTTTTGTGAAAATCTCGAGAAAAACTTGTTTTACACTCGTTTTAATGTAAAACTTGTTTTCATCTCTTAATGTAAAACAAGTTTTACACCTCTTAGTGTAGAACAAGTTTTTAATAAGACTGACTCATAATTTTTAGTTTAAAAAACACAAATTTTTTCCTGTCTCAAAAATTAGTCTTATTTCAATTTTTATTGTCTATTCAATTAAATTTTAATTATAATTTTATGAATGCAAATTTATCCTTAAGCAATTCTAAATATTCATTTCACCATAAAAAATACTATCAATAATAATTTATAAAATTGCATGAATATAGTTAAATATTCATAGAATATGGTCGTATATAACTGGATTGAATCGGAAACTTCGCATTTAAGCAAAAGTTCTTTTTACCTAACCTAAAAGTGAATTTGTAATATTTGTTACAGTATCTTTTCAAATAAAATGTACGTGAGGAAGTTTTGTGTGATACAGTTTCACACATGAGACGAATTTTGACGAGAGAGAAAATGGGTTTGCCCCGATTCGCTCATAAAAGTAAAGGGGCAAACCATTTGCTTTCTCATTCAACGAGACTCGTCTCACGTGCGAGACCGTCTCACATTAGTTTTTGTCCTTATACATTAATACATGGAGTAAGTCGCCTGTAAATGCAGTATACTCCCTCCGTCACATAACTATGTGCACAAATTGCCATTTTAGGTGTGTCATCGATAAGTCACACTTTCCTAAAATAGTAAAGAATATTTACTAAAAAAAATATCTCTCTTACTTTACTTTTACACTCACAACACCAATCAATCTACAATTCCCTACCCCACTTTCTCTCTCTCTCTCTCACTTCACTTTTCATACTCACAACAATTACCCACAACTATTCATCTCTTAATTCCCGTACAAAACCCATTTTGTACACATAGTTATAGGACGGAAGGAGTACATGCGAGTGTATAAGTAAGTCACTTTGCATCTTTTCAGTTTTCTACTACTCCCCCATCCATCCTATCTTAAAATGTAATACGACCTGAAAATTATTTACTGCCCATCAATCATATCTAACTTATTGGATACCTGGGGGGGGAAAGAGAGAAACTTTGGATAGGATTGATGGGCTTCCGTGTTTAAATTGGGCTTATTGGGTTTATATAAGTAATCTTTCTTTTGGACTTTTTGAGTATTGATGAAGATGCAAAGTGACCCGAAATTATTTTCTGGAATGTTCATTTTTCATTGAGCAATGTGTTTTTTTTTTTTTTTAAACAAAAAAAAAACACACTGAACAATGTTAGGATTACAAAAAATGCTTACAAAAAGTTTTTCAAATGAATGTTCATTTCTCATTGAACAATTTTTTTTTTCTAACACATTGAACAAGGTTAGGATTATAAAAAATGCTTACAAAAAGTAAGATACAAAACAATTTAGCAGTCATTAATTGAATACTTTATTAATGACTGCCAACACATCATTCTATCAATGACTGCCAAATCTTTTTGGTACATACTTTTTATAAACACTAGCGGGTAACCCGTGCTCTGCACGGGAAACTAATACTATGTCTTAAAAACTATTTTAACTATAGTTAACAAATATAGTAATCATCATTTTAACTAATACTATTAATAATAAAAATTAATCTATATGATTACTATTATTATAATAACTATTATAATTAGTTAATACCATTGATAGTAATAGTTAATATATATATTAATAGCAATGATTAGTCTATATAATAATAATTATTAATATAATTATTATAATAAAATAATATTATTAATAGTAATAGTTAATTGATATAGTAACTATTATGATTAATTAATATTAAAAAATAATAATCTAACTTATATAATAATTATTATAATTAACTAATACTAATAATAGTAATAGTTAATGTATGTAGCCTATTATAGTTAACCAATACTATTAATAGTAAAAAAAATAACTTATAAAGTAACTATTATGGTTAACTAATACTATTAATAGTAACAATTAACTATATAGTAACTATTATAGTTAACTAATACTATTAATAGTAATAGTTAACTAATATAGTAACTATTATAGTTAACTAATATAGTAACTATTATAGTTAACTAATACTATTAATAGTAATATTTAACTTGTATTGTAACTAGTATTGTTAACTAATACTATTAATAGTAATAGTTAACTATAATATAGTAACTATTACTAATAAGAGCAATAGTTAACTATAATGGTTAACTATTATAGTTAACTATTACTAATAATAGTAATAGTTACTAATAATAGTAAGACCATTTGCAATGGTTTATTTAATTGTCTATTGGATGGGGGTCAACATATTGAGACCATTGTAAGGGGGTGTTGGAGGGAGGAAGGTGTTGATGCTAATCAACAAGTGTTAGAGGGAAGAGGTGGGCCACACTAAAAAAAAATAACTCACCCAGTTTTTATATCTCAATTATCTTTCTTTTTTTAAAGTAAAAAAATAATAATAATAACACCAAAATTTAGCATTTGTTTTTCTCTATAAGTAGATATAAATTTCATTAGATTTGGACAAAAAAAAAAAAAACCTATTTTATTTTATGAAATGGAAAGAGAAAATGAGGTGGAGTGAATGTTTAGGTGGATGGATAGAGAAGATGAGATGGAGTGATAAAGTGGGTGTTGGATGAATTTTGGGTGTTGAACCATTGCAAATGGTCTAATAGTTACTATAATAGTTAACTATTATAGTTACCCTTTTTAGTAACTATTATTATTAGCTAATAGTATTAGCTAATGAAATGAAAATGAAAAGTCACTTATTTATTAGTATGTTGTTGATTTGGCTTCTCCAAATGCAAGCTTTCTCCATTGTTTGTCCACATGTCAATACCATAGCTCTTTTGGTCAATTTTAATATATATATATATATATATATATATATATATATATATATATATTTTGTAATCATAGTATTACTCTTTTTCATTTCAAAGAAATTTAGGAAATTCAATTATTTTTAAAAGTGTATAATTTTGTTTGTTATTTATTACCTAAATTTTAAGTTTTGAAATTACATAATAAATAGTAAACAAAATAATGAAAAAATATTCAAAGGTAATTTTTTTTTATAAGTCATTCATTTTAGAAAGAAAATAAATTAAAGATACTTGTTCATTTGGTTTCATCGTCTTTTAATCAACATACGGAGATTATATGATCAAACTTGCTTTTGTTTTTCAATTTTCGTTTGATCAAGAGATTTTTTTATAATAATCATTTGGGATAGATGGAGTAACATTTATAAGTGTTAGTTTTAATCTTTGTTAATACCAACATAAATATAGACAATTTGTCACATTAACACTTGCGCTTATGAGGGAGACAAAATTTTCGAAATGTTTTTTTTCTTAACAATTGGGGGACTAAAACAAATTCAAATATTTAATAACAAGATTAGATAAATATATTTTCCACATACTTCTAATTTCAAATCCCTTTTTTTTTTTTTTTGTAATATATCACCAATAACCATCAAATTGTTTATTACATATTACAAAAGATAGGGGAAACTTATCAGAAGTTAAAACAATATACTACATATTGATACTTTTGAACAAAAATAAACTTTTTTTTTTTTTTTTTTTTTGAGGAAATGGGTACTAAATAATGAATCAAAACAATTTATAAAAAAAAAAAAAAAAAAACATACAACACCCCCCCACCAAACAATATATGAGGACATACTATTCCATTTATTACCCTATAATCTACATGGGTGATATTTATTCCTGAAGACCTCCCATTTATTTAATGAAAAAAATGCAAACCCCAAATTACCCCTTCCCCCTCTTTTCTAAACATGCTCAATATCATCTTCTTCCTCATTTTACATTTCTCCCCATTCTTTACAAATGTAGTCCTCTCTCTCCCTATACCTCCACTTTCCCCAAAGGTAGTGTTTCTTCTTCTCTGACAAGTTTCTTTTTTTCTTCAGCGATCTCTTCCTCTCTTCTTCTCCAATGAACTCCCTTTTCATCTCCTACTCATAAACGACCCTACTGTTCTCCTTCCCGAGCCACTGACTAGACTAAGGAAGCAACGACCACTTCACCGTTCGTCCTTTTCGGTGAACAATAAGTTTGACCTTCTTTTATTTAGCACATCCCCATCGTAGATTTGAAAAGTGTCAAGCCATCTCAATTTTCTAGGGATCTTTTCTGGAATGTTTTTGGATATTATCACGATGTTTTTAGTGAGGTATGATGTTGCAGTTATCATCGGGTCTGGTGCTTTTTATCGTTAAAAACAATGATTTACATCGACACCTTTAGTGGAGTTAACTAATTCGGGTATGTATGCTACAAATTTGGTGAATCTATATTAATAAATGCATATTTATGTTCTTCTTATTATGCTCGTTTAACTTGTACTCCGTAATTGGTTACGTTAAAAAGTTTTTTCACTCGGAATTTGTGATTGAGTTTATGCTTTTTTACATTGTTTTTCTTTATTGTTTGTAAGATAAATGTATCATTTTCTACTGTATTTTTTGAGGAGAAAATTTTGGGGGAAAGTTTCTCCATAAGTTATAAAAAGTTGTGTTTTTATAGGGTTTAAGGTTTAGTGTTTAGGGTTTCAATTTTAGGGTTTAGGGTTTAAGGGTTAACAACAAAGCTTTTTATAACTTATGGAGGAACTAGTTTCCCCCAAAACACACTCTTTTTTGAGGACTAACAACTAGTCTGAGAGTCATGTCTCAAAGCTGGTCTGAAGCTTAATGAGTTTTCCCCTCTCATGTTTCTTATCTGTTTTGCTTTTGAGATACAATTATAAGAGTATTTTTTTTTACTCAAAGAGTTGAATCCCAAATTTTCTTTTTGCACTTAGAGAGTTATGTCTCAAGTATCTTTTTGATATAATAATTGGATATAAGAGCTTTTTTTGGTTCTGATAGTTGTAAATCACAATTATTTCTATTTTTGATAGTTGACTACGAGAGGAGTATGAAATTTTGACTAATGTACAGTCTATTTTGGGGCGGAGCGCACACGAGAGCGAGTGAGCGCGTGGGATAAAGGGCCGGGCATGGTATTTTTGTCCTAGGGATATTAGAAGAATTGCAAAAAGACAGTTTCTTAAAAAGAATTAACATTGGGTTGAGGGTGCCATTGGGGAATTGTTCAAATATTAATCGTGTTCGTTCGAGTTTCGACCAGACAAACACAGAGTAATACTAGTACTTATTAATCTGATCCCCTTCGTTTTTCACTTCTGACCCTGCAATCATCTTCCTTTCCTCCCGTTCTGTGCATTGTTAGGGTTTGACGAAGGGGGTTTTGAATATTCGATTGCTCAGATCTCAAATTGAAACAGCAAAAATGTATGGATTTGAAGCCATGACGTTCAATATTCACGGTGGTTACCTGGAAGCGATCGTCAGAGGTCACAGATCTGGATTGCTTACCACTGCCGATTAGAACAATCTCTGCCAGTGCGAAACCCTTGATGACATCAAGATGCACCTCTCCGCCACCGAATACGGCCCTTACCTCCAAAACGGTAACATATTACCACTCCCCCTAATTCATTCCAGCTGAGTTAATTCGTGATGTTTTTTTTTTAATTTCTGTATTGATACATGTTCCTGTAATATTAAATGAATTCTGATTATGTGGGCATGATCTGATCCGTATTCAAGTCTTACCATTATCAAATTTCAGAATTCAGTTAGAATTCAACTGTGCTTGAGATCAATTCTCCTTTATTCCACTAGTTCTGTGCTTTTCATCGCAATTAGTAAGTCCGTAGTTGAGGATATACTGTTCCAGTTTAAAAAGTGGCACATCATGTGGGCTTCTAAGGGTTATGCTGACTTATTAGTCTTTAGTTTACTATAATGTGTAGGAATGATCAAATCTCGGGTTTATGCTCTGCTATAATTGATTGATCCTGTCACCGAGTTGTAGACTGCAACAGAGTAGTTAATCTTTTCTGGATCTTTTATGGAAAGAGTTCCTATTTTCATAATATCTCAGAAATTTCTTAAATTGTAGTAACGTTAAACCCCCCAGTTTATGAGAATCAGATGCCAACGTGGTTCTTGGTCCCTGCTTACAGTTTCAGTAACCTAACTAGGTTGCGAATTTATAGAGCCATTATTACTTGCTGAAACTTTTGACTTGGGGAGTTCCATTTCAGATATATTGAACTTGATCATATGATTTTGTTGCAGAACCTTCTCCCTTGCATACAACAACCATTGTGGAGAAATGCACTCTTAAACTGGTTGATGAGTATAAGCACATGTTATGCCAAGCTACTGAGCCTTTGTCAACCTTCTTGGAGTATATCACGTATGTGTTCTTTTTTATATTTATTTATATATAATTGGTATTCATTTTTGCTATATCTTCTTTTGAACCTCCATCTACTGGCACAATTTAGGTTTTTGGAAAATTGGCATAGACATTGTAAAGGGAAAAAGAGAACAGTTGAAGTAGATCTGGCAACACTATTAAGGCCATTACGCAACAACTGCACATGAAAGATCATGTTTATTTGAATATTACAAGTTTTCCCCCTATCCACAAACACGACAACAACAACAAAGCCTTTAATCCCAAAATGATTTGGGGTCGGCTAACATGAATCGTCATATAGAATCGTCGATGAAAAGAGGTGAGTGAAAAAAAAATGCGAAAGCTAAGAAGAAATTCAAATGAAGAAATAGGTGGAAGAAATTTTGAAAAATAAGAAAAAAGAAAGCAAAAAGAAAATCAAATATAGAAAGAAAAAAAAATCTGAATACAGAAAAAAAGGAAGAAATATAAGAAAAGAAAAAAGAAAAAACTAATAAAAACAGTAATAATAAAATCAAATTAAACCCCATCATCGACATGTTTTCGCCCTCCAGTCCTCCACTCCTCTCCCCGGCACCATATTTTCTTTAATCCTATGTAGACACATATCGCTTTTAATATCCTCTATTCATTTTTTCTTAGACCTTCTTCTACCCCTCACCATATTATCACTTCTCCACTCTTCATGCCTCCCAACCCTCCTAAGCGGTGCATCACATGGCCTGCGTCTCGCATGAACAAACCACCTTAACGATTCTCTCTCATCTTATCTTCAGTGGGTGCAACTACTACTTTCCGCCTAATCACCTCATTCCTCACTGGATCCTTTCTTGTATGCCCACATATCCAGCATAGCGAATCATACGCATCTCCACCACATTCATTTTATGAACGTGACACTGTTTAACGGCCGAACAATAAAAGTAAATAAAGATATGTCAGGGCATAGCAAAATAATCAATATTGTGCTCCCTCAGTCCCTAAAGTCTAAAATGAATGTCCATCTTCGGTTCTAAAGGAAATAAAGGCTGTTCACATCTAAGCAATTTTAGTAGCATATCTACCTAATTAGCCTTAATGGTCTCACCATATAACGACATAGTTGCAAGCGTAAATTAGTATATGATGATTGACGATAGGGATTTAGTTCCTTCACCATTAGTGAATATTCATTTAGGGTGGAGGGAGTATTACTTTATTACACAAGAACTATCTTGAAATTTCAAAACAGGGAATATTTGAGATAGTTAATTCCTTTTGTGTTCTTTTAGTCCTTGGCAAATCGTCCTAGAGTCGTTCTTATGGATGTGCAAAAATAATATGACGTATGCTTGTTGGAATTGAGAGGCTCTATCAAAGAGGAATTGGGTCATGAAGCTACCATAGAGAAGTTGATTCATGCTAAACTTTCTTGTCCACAGCATAAGTTTCTACCCTGATTAGTTGGTGTGGGAAGCCAACAGAAACACAGAAATCTTTACATAGAGACATGGCTAATGGTAGCTATGAAGGGAGGGTTATGCTGCTGCCAAATGTGCCACACATTTTCTTAATGCATAGAACTTTACATTATTATCTCCTTTTATCTTTCCAAGCTGATATAAATCTAAAGACATAAATGAGTGTTTTGCTTCATCATTAGTTTCTAGAACCATGACAAAAAAAATATATTCGTGAATTCACTTTCAATCTTATGTTTGTGCCATTTATCAGATACGGCCACATGATCGACAATGTTGTCCTTATTGTTACTGGAACTTTGCACGAGAGAGATGTTCAGGAACTGCTAGAGAAATGCCACCCATTGGGAATGTTTGACAGGTAATACATCGTCAGTGCATTCCTTTGTATATGCTTCAACAGCTACCAATCTCATCCTGTTGTATTTGTGTTCTCAGTATTGGTACCCTAGCAGTTGCTCAGAATATGCGGGAGCTTTATAGGCTGGTGCTCGTTGACACGCCACTAGCTCCATACTTTTCTGAGTGCATCACATCTGAGGTACCAGACTTTTTTTCTTGACTGCTTTGATCAAGTTATATACGCCTGATGTGGTTTTCACCTTGTTGCAATGGCACCCTGGCGTTAAAGAACATGCACATATTTTGTTTGTGGATCAATGGACTTGTACCAATTCATGGCTTCAAAGAGTGAATAAAAAGATGCGCATATGGAAATACATGTGTCTGCTGTCTCTTATTACTAGGCTTTGGGTCATATTTATTTGTTGTGGGGCACCTCATCTTTAGCGAATGCCTACTGGCTAGAAAGTTGCTGGTTTACAACAACAACAACAACAACAAAGCCTTAGTTCCAAGGGGTCGGGGAACATGAGTCGGGACATGGACTCGTCAAAGAAAGATGAGAGAAACAAAGAAAAAAAAAGAGCTGGTAAACAAATATAAAAATAAAAATTGTGAAACCTAAGAAGATATTTGAAAGAAGAAATAAGTGAAAAAATCAAGAGAAATAGGAAAACAAAAACATTTGTAAAGAAAAGAAAAGAAAAATAAATAATTAATAATTAAATTGTAATAAGAAAAATTAAAATAAATTAACATCAAAACCCCGTCATTGCATATTTTTTTCCTCCACGCCGTCCTCTCCAGCGCCATATATTCTTCAATTCCAAGCAGACTCGTATCGCTCTCAATCACTCTTATCCATGTATCTTTTAGGTTTTCCCCTACCTCTCACGATCTTTTCCCTTCTCCATTCTTCGGGCCTCCTAACCGGTTCATCACTTGGTCTCAGTCTCACATGACCAAACCACCTTAGCTGATTATTTGTCATCTTATGGACGCAACACCTACTTTTTCCATAATAACCTCATATTGTAACCAGTCATTTATTATACACGCATCCACTGTTGCCGCACTTGTTTTCTTTTGCCGCAAGATGAGACTGTACTGTAGCTCTCTTTGAATCTTATTTCACAAAAATAAAAATGCAAGTAGCACAGCATTAAGTTACTGGTGCTTTGGCTAAAATGTATGGGACTGTAGGTCCATGAAATAAGATTTTGCCTTTTAAAAGATGCAACTTCTTTCTTTTTACCCATTTCTTTTCCATTTCTCTTTTCTTCCGTGACAACTGACAAAGGAGATGTAATTTGGAATTGCTAAGATCAAAGAGAAAGGAAGATGATAACGTTTTTGATGTATTCTGGTTATTCTTTAGGGTGATACTTTTGTAACTTGACTCTACTCATTGTTTACTACCTGATACTAGATACGTTGATCTGTTTTACCCGCTGTTGTTTGAGCAAAATATTTTGCTAAGCTACCCTTGAGTGTTTTTTTTTATTATTATAGATTGAGTTTTTTATTTGTTACTCCCTCCATCCTGGAATGATGTTCCCACTTTTTTTGTTGTCACTTTGAATGAACTTTAAGCAATATTTTAAGGTAAAGTTTATTATCCTAATGAAAATTTAAATATTGCTATTGACAGTATTTTTAATGGTGTATCAATAACTATTTTTAGATTTCCATTAGGATAATTAAATTAACATTAACATATTGCTCAAAGTTTATTTGAAGTAATAAAAAGAAACCCGGACATCATCTGGGACGGAGGGAGTAGTTTTTTTTAGCATTTGATATGAAATACTCCCTCCGTCCCAGCACAAGTGAGATTTCTTTCCCTTTTAGGCCGTCCCATTAAAAGTGAGACTACCCAAAATGGAAATGTTTCAATCCCACTCATTATCTCTCTTCATTTTCCACCACTCAATTTATTCAACCAACACTACTATTTATCCCACTCATTCTCTCTCTTCATTTTCCACCACTCAATTTATCTAACTAACACTACTATTTACTCCACTCATTCTCTCTCTTCATTTTCTACCACACATTAACTAGTTTGACTTAATTAGTGTGCAAACCCCTCTAGTCCTACTTGTGCTGGGATGGAGGGAGTACATTTTATGGAAGTATGATAAAAGAAGTGGAAAACTTGTTTCACCACTCTTTGTTGTACAATTTGAGGCTTTTCTCATCTATATACTACTCTCCGTTCAAAATGAATGTCCAAAATTTTGTCATGTTTGCTCTTGATCAAGAGCAAATTCTAAAAAAAATTGGACATTCATTTTCAGACGGAGGTAGTATATGTTATTCGTTGCTACTTGCATTATAATCTTATAGTTATTGGTTTCTTCTCTTAGAGTTTATCTTCCCATTTGCAGGACTTGGATGACATGAACATTGAGATTATGAGGAATACTCTTTACAAGGCATACCTCGAGGATTTCTACAGGTTTTGTCAGGTGTGGAATGATTTTCTAAATATTGAATATTTACCCGAGTTGTTATTATTTTCCTTGAGGTTAGATCCTAACACAAATGCTTCAAACAGAAACTTGGTGGTGCAACCGCAGAAATCATGTCTGACCTTCTCGCCTTTGAGGCTGACAGAAGAGCTGTTAATATATCCATAAACAGGTGCGCTCATATTCTAGAAGATAATCTCAGTTTGCTATTGATGATTTTCTTTTAAGTGTGAAGTTCGACCCCTTTGTCTTATTTTCTTCTGTGTTTTCCTTGAGCAGCATTGGAACAGAGCTAACTCGAGATGACCGTAAGAAATTGTATTCAAGTTTTGGTCTACTGTAAGATAAATAAAGCTCAAGCTTCTTTTTCCAAGTTACATTCCTTTTTATAGCTTACTAAAAGTGGTTAACTTATCTATGACAGTTACCCCTATGGCCATGAGGAACTTGCCATTTGCGAGGATATTGACCAGGTATAACAATAACCATTAAGTTTCCTAAAAATTTTCTTTTATTTCTGCATTCAAATCCAATATTATTTTTTTTCAAATTTTTATTTTACCTATTGAAAATGATTGTGAGAATAGCTTTACTTCTTGTAGCTCCCCACATGAATCTGAATTTCCCTATTTGAACATTAGCTCCCTTTCAGTGGATATTTCCATCAGTTTTGCATTCAAGTTCCCTTCATTTTTGTTTTCCCTATTTAAACATTAGCTCCCTTTCACTGGATATATCCTCGATGATTATTGAATATAGTTTTATACACCCTTTGTCCCGGAATAAATGTCCTACTTTCCATTTTCGTTTGTCCAAAATATCGTCTCACTAAAAATAGGGTATGAGAAGTTTGGTGATCTTCCTATACTACCCATTCTAATAGGCACAAACATTGTAATGCCATAGGATAGGTGTCACTCTACCCAAATGAATAGTATGAATAGATTGGGGCAATCAAGGAAACATAACTAAAAACTTAAAAACATTGACTTGTCAACTATGACATTAATTCCGGAACAGAGGGAGTAGCTTTTAGCTCCCCACATGAATCTTAATTTGTTGGATGTGAATTTGATAGGTTCGTGGTGTGATGGAGAAATACCCTCCATATCAGCCAATATTTGCCAAGTTATCATATGGAGAAAGCCAGATGCTTGACAAGGCCTTCTATGAAGAAGAGGTGAAGAGGCTTTGCTTAGCATTTGAGCAACAGGTTTGTAAATCTTGATTTTGAAGCTCGTTTTTGGTGTTTGGACCAGTCGTTTGGTTCTTGATAAGTTACAGACTGATACTAATAATTCTGATTATTGTTGTCCCGGGGGGTGATATGCAGTTCCACTATGGTGTGTTCTTTGCTTACATGAGGCTGAGGGAGCAGGAGATAAGGAACTTGATGTGGATATCAGAGTGTGTTGCTCAGAACCAAAAATCCAGGGTGCATGACAGTGTTGTTCTCATTTTTTAGAAGCTTTTGTAGAGTAAAACCAAACTATTTATTATTAAGGAACTTATGACGGCCCCGAATCATCATCATCATCATCATCATCATCATCATCATCATCTTCTTCTTCTTCTTCATCTTCTGTATATGTTGTCATTGCGTACATGGTCAGAATTGTTTTCCATGCTGCACTTCGTGCAACTTTCTCAAATAAGTTGTCATCTGTATGTTTAATTGTTGGAGGGAGAATATCGTATTGGCATTGAGATTGCCGTGAAATATATCATAAATGTGAGTGAATTTAATTTATTTATATCGACTTTTTATTCCGGAAATAATTAGTTTTTCTTTTTTCTTTTTTTAGTTAAATGATAGTACTCTTCTTTCAGTTGTGTTACGTGAGTGAAGGTGTTGGAGATTAACATGATTCAATACTCAGAAACCGCAAATGCAGTGTTATGAACTGAGTTCCAATTTACCAATTGAGTAACAAAATTGATCATAAATTCAATTAGGGTTAATCAGATATACTCCCTCCGTCCCATTTCAAATGCAAAAGTTGCCAAAAAGGGTGTCCCAACTAAAATTGCAAAATCCAAAAATGGTAAGTTTTAACCCAATTGCACACTCACATCCACTAACCCACTAACTATTCTCTACCCCACTTTCTCTCTCCCACTCAACTATCAACACTCACAACGCATCATCTTTTTCACTTTTTCCTTTAATCCCCGTGCCAACCTAGTATTTGCAATTTAAAATGGGACGGACGGAGTAAAGAAGAAGAGAGAATTTGAGCTGAGAATTGGAAAGTTCAGTAGAGAAGAGAGAGAAATTCTAGAGAAAACGCAATATTGCTTAATTCATGCTAACAGAGAAACTAGACACGCCTCATGGTGAAATACTCCCTCTGGCCCGTTTCAAACGGCACAAAACCGTTTTTGCACGAAAATTAAGAAATAAGTGGAAAAAGTGATGTGTTGTGAGTGTAGATAGTTTAGTAGGAGAGAGAAAGTGGAGTAGAGAATAGTTAGTGGGTTAGTTGATGTGAGTATGCAAGTGAATAAAAACTTTCCACTTTGGATTTTGCAATTTATGTGAGACAACTAAAATGACAAATTTTGTAATTTAAAATTGGGCGGAGGGTATAACATTCACCACTAAAGCCAACAAACCCTAATCACAACATGCAGTTGACTATCAGTGGTCCAGATTAATCTCAAGTTGAACAAGGTAATCCATTCCCAGTTCATTCAATCCTTTACTAAGGGTACAATTGTCAACTCATCACCTCCCCCCCCCCCCCCCAAGGAAAGGGTGAAAACAGACACGACGCCGTCTCATCCTTGCTACAGTCGGTTAAAACTACATGAAATGAATCCCGTGTGTTCGTCACACATTATATTTTTCTCCCTAAGCCAAACGACGAGGAGGGGGATAGATTAGAGAGAGAGAGAGCATTTTGTTTGTAAATTCTAATTCTTTGTATACGAACTTTTCAAACAGTAACATGTCGCCGGAGCCCTCGCCGTCGATCACCGACATGGATATGGACTCCTTAGTCCATTGCTCTACCTACCTCACCCTCCAGGATGTAGCCAACATGGCTTCCTCCTGCAAATTCCTCAATCAAGTCGCCTATTCCGATCTCATCTGGCAACGCTTCTTCAGGTTCCTCCCCTCCCCGCCATCTCTTTTAAAACCCTAATTTATCACTATTTTGCCTTTCATTTCACAATTCAACGACTCATTCAAACCCTTGTTTCATTTTGATTCTTGTTTTTCTACTGTAATTCCGTTTCGGATGTTGAATTTTGTAGGGAACGGTGGCCGCAGCTACAAACTTGTGGCATTTTGCAGAAATCTGGTGCAAGGGAAGCGTATTTGTCTAGACATACCGATTTGCACCAGTTTAAGTTCCTTGATCCTCTTGTTACTGACTTGTACACCGACTCCAAACCTTTCATCCATATGTATCTCAACAGAAACACCATCTTCTTTTCACAGGCATCCCTTCCACTATTCCCTCCATTTTATTAATTTGTTATACCAGCACTTTTCTGGCTTCTAAGAAATTGCCATGAGTTTAGCAAATTTGCACTATTCTGGAAATTATGGAAGAGTTGTCCAATCGTATCAATGAGTCTTACTTTGTTTTATTGTGTTACACATCATTGCAGGGTTCATCAATAAAGGTGATGAATATTGAGAGATTTTTGAACAAAGGAGACTCCTTTGTCACGCTTAGTGATCATCGTGCTAGAATTACTTGCATTAGGTGAATTTTTATTTCTTAAACATTTCTGTCTGCTTTGGCAATCTGAATGTTTGCTTTTTTCTTTTTTGGGTTCTGCTTAATTATGTATGAACATGCAATTTTGACTTCAAATGCATGGAAGTATTTTTGGCTCATGAGAATTTATTGAAAAAAAAGAAAGGAAGAAATTGCAGAAGTATATTCTAGTAAGTTTTTTTTTTTTTTTTTTTTTTTTTAAATGCTAATTTCTTCTTCAAACATGATGTCCTATATTTGGCTAGTTTTTCAGGTATCCAGTTTCTTACAGCTTACAGGTGTTTGAAAGCCATTATTTTGGATATGGAATCATGTTAACTTTCTTAACCATAGTTGATTTTGGGATAACTCTATAATGGATAAATTATTTCTTATTAGCCTCACATTAACAAATACAGTATTGTTTTTTTCCCCAGTATTATTAATTTATCTTCTTGATGAAGAATTTAAATCTAGTTGGAAAAAAAGATTTTGAGCAACAATAATTGCGCTGTATAATCCCCCCGTGTCAATGAATGTCCAAAAAATTCTCAAATTTGCTCTTGATCAAAAGTAAATTTGAACATTTTTTGGACATTTATTTTGGGACTGAGGGCGTATATAGTTTGCTGATTTAACATCTTACTGAATGTGACCTACATTGCATGCTAGTATATTATATTTTTCATTAATAACTGTGTGAAACTAAGGCTCTTAAAATAGCAATTTAACTCTTCTCTAGCTCACACATTTTACTGGTTCTTTCTGTTACAATTTGCAGATTGTTTCCTCTACATGAAACATCCTTGTTCCGAAGTGAGTTACAGATGAATGAAAATGTTTTGGTTACCTCAAGTTGTGATCACTCCATCCGCTTGTGGTGGAAGGTAAGAATAATATTTTCAGGGGGTCTCATCATTCATCTAACCGTAACTCGTCTTTTGTACTTTAAATATCTTGCTCCTAATGCGTGGACCCATCTGCCTGCATCGCAAAATTAGTTGCTCAAGAAGAAGACAAAGAATGTGTTTGATTGATTATAGTGGGTGCTGAAAAAACCCTTAATCCGGTTAGGTGTGTGCTCTATGTCGCAAGTGTGTTTGGTCCAAACATTTGAGTTAGCTCTGTGACAAGGTCTCGATGATTGACGTTCAAAAATAGCACATATTTTAGTCAGCACTGGCAATGAAACTTTCAGACAATTTTGTCCCCAACCCTAAGAACTTATTGGAATTTCCAACCCCTGACCTTCAGTTACTTCATCCATTCTTCTATGTCCTTCCTTCTTGCATTCATGGTACCTCTGTATTTCAGTTATAGCCATTTTCCATTTTCTGTACAGCCAATGCCTTCCCCCCGTCACATCTGCTACGGCAGAGATGGTAGTGGCAGATTTGGTTTTGGAGAAATGGTGTTTGGTTGCTACTTGCTAGTATGTGCCTTGGCACTGTCTTTATGTTTTTGATGAATTAAAAGGTAGATATCTATCTAGAGTTGAGCATTCAACACCAATCATATTTAACACACCATTATCCGTTCTTAGGGTCGAAAAATTACATCCATTCAAATGCCACTGACATTTGTTTGCGAGTCAATCTTATCCGTTCAGCATTCATGGACTTGCTGTAAATGAATTTAGACTATTCGAAGGTATATTAGGCTTCAACATCCATCAATAAGTGTTATCAATCACACCCTAAATTGGCTGTAAAAACTTTTTTGATTAGATCCGATAGGTCTTCCTCTGCATTGTAAATTGGTTATTAGGGGTGAGCTCGGTTCGGTTTGGTACGGTTTCTAGCTACAACCGGTACCCAACCGCATCTTATTGGTCTCCAGCATTTGAGTACCGAAATGTTTCGGTTTTAAATCGGCTCGGTGTGTTCGGTTTCGGTGTCGGTCGGTAGCGGTTCGGTGTCAATGGGCTGATTAAATGGGCCATTTAAGTTGGGCTTGCGCCAGGCCCAAATTGAACTACTTGGGCTAAATCAGACAATTGTAAGTTCAAATAGAAGGATTTAAACATAATTTAACAAACATTATCCTACTTGGCTATTTGGGCCAAATTAAACAAAGACATGTTCAAAGTTCAAACATAATGAATCCAACAGGAAATAAATGGTACTACATCCTCCACTTCAAAGCTTGAATAAAAATAAAATCTACTTCAATAACATGATAATAACTAAGGATTCAAAAAGTCCAATATCAGATTAAACAAAAGTCTTGAATTTCCTCCTCAGCACAAGTCCATCAATTCATAACAACCTGCACAAGGAAAAAGCAAACATTAAGGGCTCGTTTGGTAGCCCGTCAGGATTAAGCCGTATTAGAAATACTTGTATTATTAATACATGTACCAAAATAGCATGATCATAGACTAATCACTCAAATTACCAAAACACCCAGTATCTGTAAAGAAAAATTAAGTTAAACCATCTTTAATCAAATTACATTCATATTAGCAAAAAACAATAAAGAAAACTGGTACTACTTCCTTTCAAGAAAAAAAAAAAAAAAAAAAAAACTAATTAACTGCTACTACTTGATTTCACAATAAATACCCAGTTGCTTAATTTTCTACCAAACGTACTACCTCTGTATTAATAGTACAATCAGGGATTCATACGGGCTACCAAACGTGGCCTAAGAGTGTCTGTTTCATTACAACAAAAAATAAAAAAATACTTCAGTCGGGACAGAGGGAGTACATAACCCATAGGCCAAGAAGAAAACAAAAAGCAGTTTGCTTGAGAGCAGATCATGAAAATGGAAGTCAGCCAGCACAGCAAATACTTCTGTGAAATAGATACCAGGGAACAGTGGGCATTTGGGGATGCAAGGACTGTGGCAAGGTCAAAGCTGGTGGTGCTTATACATTAAAGTAATAATTTTGTTTCTGACTATTCATTTCATCATTTATTAAATAGATACCAGGGAACAGTAATAGCAAAAATAATAAAAAGAATCATACCAAAGTCAATCAATCATCTATCCCGCAAGGTTCAAAAAACTTTGGTCCACCGCCGAAAGCATCTAAAAGAGCATAGAAATAGAATGCCATGTCAGTTGTGAAACAGCACATAAAAAATACAAACAAAAATAAAAATTAAAGATAAAGAAAATTTACCAATTTCAAGTGCCTCTAATTTTTCTTGCAACTCTTCCGTGGCCTTAGCATGCACATCTGGAAGCTCAATATCAACGGGTGTAGAGCGTATCCAATCTTGTGCACAAATTAAAGCTTCAGCGGTTTGAGGACTAAGGGAGCTTCTAAATGTATCAATCACCCTACCACCGGTACTAAATGCGGACTCCGAAGCAACGGTAGAGATTGGCATCCCCAAAATATGTTTAGCAACTTGGGATAGGATGAGAAACTTAGTAGAATTGATTTTCCACCAACTTAAAACATCAAATTTCTCATCTCTCTTTTCCATTCCATCGGACAAATAAATTTCTACTTCGGTTTTATCCATCACCCCTCCTTGCTCTTCCAAATATTTTAAAAAACTAGACTCCAAATTAACTTTAGCACCAATGCCTGCAAAAGAAGATCCTCCAACAGAATTTGAAGATGAAGAAGACCCCTTATTACCATTACCATTGTTCACACTATCCGCTTTCAGTTTGTAATGATCATACAAATCATTCAATGTTTTAATCACTTTCTCACATATAAGCTTGGCCTTGGATGAATTAACTCCATGAATTTGACCCAAACACCATCCAAGATAACACATTTTATTGCGAGGATCCAAAACCACAGCTACATACAACAAGAAGTTCATATTATCCCAATACTTGTCATATTTTTCTTTCATTAAAAATGCCATTGCTCTCTTTACCTCATCTAAATCCAAGCACATTCGTGATATATGTGCATGCATTGTCACAAGTTCACCAAAAAATAAATTCGATGTTACATACTTAGACCCAGAAATCAGATTTGTAACATTATAAAAAACACTCAAATACTCAATAAATTGGGTTGCATTATCCCAATCACTTGTGTCGGGAGCATAGTTACCAGGAACGGGGGACGTTTCGGGACGCGGGACGGGTACGGGAACGGGGAACGCGACTTAGTAAATTTTGGGTACGCTGGGGTAGGATCAATTGGGAACATGGTACGCTCTATATTGAAAACACATCACTAAGCTGAATATAATAACATATACACACACACACACACTTACATATATTTTTATATATACTCCCTCCGTCCCACCACAAGTGAGACCAACTTGTGGGGCACAATAATTAAGAAAAAGGTAGTGTATGTGTGGTAGAAAATGAAGAGAGATAATGAGTGGGGTAAATAGTAGTGTTGGTTGAATAAAATGAGTGGTGGAAAATGAAGAGAGAGAATGAGTGGGGTTAAATGGTGGGGTTGGTTGATTATAAATATATTAAAACATTTCCATTTTGGGTAGTCTCACTTGTGGTGGGACGGACTGAAAAGGAAATTAGTCTCACCTGTGGTGGGACGGAGGGAGTATACTTTAAGGGAGATAAAATAGTATAATGTAAAAGCGGATAACCATAAAAGATTGTAAATGCAGACAAGATTCTACGTTGATGACTGTTTATTTTCCGATACGATTGTTTGAGTACTTTGGGTCGAGTTCCCTTGTGAACCCGGGGCGCGTGTTCCCGTGACGTGGGACAAGGGGGGGTTGGGAGTTCCCGGTAACTATGGTCGGGAGGCCCTGTAACTTTTTCTTTTCTCTTTCTTTTTCTTGTGCTACCCTCAACTTCTACTTCATCATCACTAAAGTAATCATAGAAATGGTGATCTATCATTTTCATCCTATCAAAAGCCTTCATATACTTCACAGCAGTTTCCAACATTAGGTAGGTCGAATTCCACCTAGTTTCAACATCAAGACAAGGTTTTTTTTTTTTACAACTGATATCAACTTTTCAGCACATTCTTTAAACTTTGCAGCCCTAGATGGTGATGATCTAACATACCTCACAGCATTTCTAATTCTTGAAATGGACACATCTTGTTCCTCTAACCCATCTCTCACAACAAGATTTATAATATGTGCACAACATCTCAAATGCATGTACTTACAATCCAATATGGCATTGGGCCCTTTAAGCATTTTTTTCAAGTATCGAATAGCCCTATCATTTGATGAAGCATTATCTACTGTCACAGTGAAAACCCGCTCAATGCCCCATTTTTGTAAGCACTTATAAACCAATTTCCCAATTGTGTCACCTTTATGATTAGCTATAGGACAAAAGTTCAAAAAAAATTCCTCAAAACCCAATCATCATCAACCCAATGCCCAGTAAGACACATATAATTGATATTTTGAACAGATGACCATGTGTCAGTAGTAAGGGAAACTGTTTGATTTTTTAGAAGCTTCTTAACATTTTCAGCCTCCTCATTATAAATCCTCAAACATTCTCTAGCAACGGTCCACCTAGATGGCAATTTAAACAATGGATTCAATTCCTAAGAGTATTCCCTAAATCCTTCATCATCAACAATACTAAACGGTCTATTGTCTTTGATGCACATTCTAGAAAGTGCCCTTTTGCATTTCTCTACACTAAAAGAATGAGTACCAAGAGAACCACCTTCCCCCTTTCCTACTGGCTTAAAACCCAAGGTAGATTGCTTCTTTTCTCCTTTCTTCCTTAACAAAACTGGAGACTTAGGACAATAGTATTCTAAATGACTCTTTAGACCAGAGGTACCATTATCTTTAGAATGACAAGCTAACACTTGAGAGCAGTAAGGACATTTTGAGCTTGATGCACCTTTTACATAAGTGAAATGATCCCATACCATTGATCTTTTAGCTCGCGTAGTCACCTTCTCCTTCTAATCATCAGCCTCTCCCTTATTAACATCTTGTTCTTTAGTGCTCTCCTTTTCACCATCATTACAATTTTGTTCCTCAATCTCCAAATCAATGGATTGGCTGGATTCCATCTACAAAAATTCAAAACCACAAAATTTCAATACAACTAAAAGGACAAATTGTAAACTTTTTTAATCTCATTAAACAACAGAACCTGTAACACCAATCACACCCAAATAGTATGTACAGAAACACTAGGCAAAAGAACAGGGAAACAAAATCTAGGTTAACACTTAACAGGTAAATCGAAGGGAAGCGAAATTTACCTTCGTCTCTATGGAATGATTTGGGGTTGAGGGTACAGAACCTATAACACCAATAGATAGATGAAACAAAATTTGGTCAAATTTTGATTAAATCGCAAGCCTAGGGTTAGGTTAAGAACTCGAGAACGAGATTCTGATTTCATCAAAATTTAACAACATTAGATGAAATCAGAAAGCTTGATAGAGAGAAAGAGAACGAGATTCTTACCTGATCGTCGTCGGCTACGGTGCAGCAAGCAGGTGAAGAAGCGGCGCAAGCCGCAAGGCTAGGGTTGGGTCGAGATCGTGTTTGAAGGAAAATAAGAAAGTGACGCTGAGGGTTAAAATGTCAGAAGGAAGGAGTATATGTTAAAAAGACAAAACGACGACGTTCTAAATTGTCGGTTCGGTTTGTAAAGTCGGGATTTGTCTCTGGAACCGAAACCGAGCCGCCAGATTCGGTTTTTAAAATTTTACAAACCGTGCCTTACCAATATCTTATTGGTTCGGTATTCCGGTTTCGGTTTTTTCGGGTTTTGTCGGTTTTTCTGCTCACCCCTATTGGTTATTGTCATGCTGAATGCAGGGATGTTCCCAGCGCTGTTTCAGAGGTCATAATGGTCCAGTTTTTTCTCTCTCTGACAAACTATTAGGTGATGGGGCAACCAAAGTATTTGCCAGTGGTGGTGAAGATGGTACTGTTCGCCTGTGGTCACTTAGCTCTAGTGGAAAACGTGGCCAACATGCTTTGAAGACAACACTGTATGGGCATGAGAAGTCTGTAATACTGACATCAGTTGCCGGGTATGAAGTTGTTGCTTGTATGCATATAATGCAGTTCATTCTATATTATTGAGAATTTGATCTTCTTTCTCTCTCTCTCTCTACTTCCAGGCACAATGCATCTCTTTTGGTCAGCATGTCGAAAGATTCCAAGGTATTAATCATTTTCTATTAAGTTTCTGCTCTATGCTAGTGCCCCTTAAATTAGTGAAAAAAATATTAATGAAAATGATTAGTCAAGTCTCTGGATGGGCCATTTACTGTATCACTGGCTCATTGGTTTGTAACTTTGTGTATAATTGAATACTATATGTCTTCTGGAACATCCCGTGCTAAGTTCTTGTTTTGCTTGGTATACTGGTAACAGTTGCTCTTTGGTCTGACAAGACTGATTGCATGCTTATGCTTAACATAGCTTGCTCATTGATTTCCACAAAACTTATCTTCAGATTTTTTTGTAGTTTCTTGAGTTAACAATCTGAAGTTTTGTAGTATTTGCTCCTCTTCCATTCTTGCTTTGCAAACTCTACGAGAAGTAATTTCACATTTGCAGTAATTGTTTCTCTCTCCCAGAACCTTCATCTTTTCTGCCACAGGATTCAATTTTCCAAAAAACTTCCACCTTCTCCCATCGTGCTCACACCTCTCTCTGACAGAACGGATCTCTATTATTGGACAACGCTGGTGACCTCACCGCACTCCGCGTCTCACCGTAAATTCACAGTTTCGTTCCTTCCATCACCAATCCCATAACCCTGCTTCCTCGACCTAACTCTAGCCCTTTCCTCTCTCTCACCTCCGACCAGCTACCATCTCCAGATCTTTGGCGCAAACCCTAGCCGCCCCCATTCGCATTTCCGGCTGAATCCCCAAATCACCGAGCCCTAGTCTTTAAATCTCTGACAACAATTCGTAGTTTCCGGCCTCTCTTCACAACACACCATCCTATTCCCTATGATGCGGGGTGGGGGGGGGGGGAGGCTAATGATTTTAATATTGGGGAATGTGGGTTTGTTTGGTTGGGTTGAGTTAAACGTTTTTTAAGGGTATATATCTATTAGTTGCCTAACCAAATTCAATGTTAATGCTGGCATGGCTGTTGACATGGTAGTCAATGTACGCTATATTAATGAATATCTTAGCCAGTTAACGATCTTGCACGATTAGTGAACTTTTTGAAGGTACTCAACATTCTTTTTTTTAGAGTACTCTATATAAGCTGAAAAGTGGCGTCTTGTACATTGCCAGTATGATTAGTTTTCTTTTTAATAATTATTGATAATATGCAAGTTGAATTTAGTTAAAAAAATAGCATGAGGGTTCAGATGATGTTCCGCGAATATTAGGGGGTCAAAAAAAGTAGTTTACTCTTTTTTCTTAGTTGTCTTGGTTATTTTTATCAATGAAAGCTGCTTTATAGTAGGTCTTAATACCCTAGTTTATATCTGTATCATACTGTAGGAAGCCATTCACGTCGTAAGATCTTATCTCTTTATGTTTATGAATGAATGATGTTTGTGAATCATAGTAGGAAACCATTCACGTCATAAGATCTTAGTGTAGGAAGCCATTCACGTCGTAAAGGTCAAGCGAGTTAATGTTCATCTTAAAAGATCTGTTTTATTTACATCTCTAATCCATTGTTCTTCATATTTGTTTAGTGTAATTAAGATTTGGTCCTGATCTAAATTCATCACAAAATAGGTAAGGGTTTGGGATGCGACAGCATCATCTTCTGTTCGTGATTCTAGCTGTGTCGGGAGGACTTCTGTTCCTGGTTCACCGGTCAGCCTGAAGTGCCACGATTCGTTGATCTATGTAGCTGCCGGTTCCTCTGTTTCAGCTATTGATTTGAGGATGATGAAAAAGGTTTTCAGCACAGACAATACTCGGGGAAAGCTGTACTCGTTTGACATTATGCCCGCAAAATTTTTAGTATGCACTGGCGGAAATGGGAGGTAACTCTCACCTGATCTCTTATTTTTCGTCAGACGTTTATCCTGGCAAGGACCAGAGTAGAAACATGTTGATTCTTCAGGGAGCAACAAATATGCTTGCATCTGATCTTTCCATACAAACGTGTGAGAGAGAGTTATTACTTTGAATTCCCTCTTTCTTGTTTAACCCGATATGACATGAACACAATTTATATGACTTGACAACTTCGAATCCTGCCCTTTTCATTTCATGTCTATCAAGTCGTTAAAATCTTGTTACTGACTGTGAAACTCTTGATTATAGGATTAGTATCATACCAAGTATTTGGTGTTTTCTTTTCTTTACCAAATGTTGCTTCCTGTGCATTGTGGCTTTCGTTTTACGAATGAGGTTGTCTTTTGTAGTTGCATCAAAATTTATTCATGACGACATTTTCCGCAGCCTCTTTTAAACACAATACTGACATTATAACTTGAGACGACTCTTTTCTGTATTAAGTTTGAGAAGCCTTTTTCTTTTTTGAGAATACATTGAGGAAGTGTTTTCTGCATCTGAAGCAAATATCGTGTCTTGATGTTATTAATTTCATTTCTTCTTTCACTAAGCATTATAATTTTATGTCTTCACTATCGCATTTTATATGCAGATCAATGCTCTGGGATATTAGGAAAATCTCCAACACAGAGGGAGCTGACCCAATAACCGAGCTGGATGGACATGAGGGTCCAGTCACACACTTACATATGGACCATTATAAAATAGTTACAGGAGGTCCCAAGGATTCATACATCAATGTCTGGGAAGCTGGAACTGGTGCACAGACAAATTCCTTGATATGCTCTGATGAAGATGGTTTAGGCGCTACTAGCTCTGGATGTTCAGCCATGGCTGTAGCTGGGTGTCGGATTGTTACAGGTAGCAGCAACGGTGAAATGGGTGTTTTACGGTTTCGAGATTTTGACAAAGCTACCAATTGTGTATCATCTGACAACATCGAGATTGCTTCTAAGTTCTGGGGCCGACAATGTTATAGTGATGCTGATGAATATGATTAACAATCATGAATATGTTTATATCGGCTTACTATCATTTCTGGCTTTTGTGTTTCTTCCCCGCTCTTGAGATATGTGGTTGGAACAAGGGTCAAGAGAAGCCTTGATGGCGCCAAGGATAAAGCAGAGGCAGATGGTGTTTCTGTTTCTATTGCAGATGGAGTATACATTAAAGATTAAGTGGTTCTTGTTTTTTTGTTTTAAAATTTCTTTTAAATTCGTAAATTTCTCTTTTTTTTTTCCTTTTTTTTTTTAATCATTTTTTCTCTCTCTATATAATCCGTATTATTTTTCATTTACTTTTTCAAACTTTATACCACCTATTTTATCTTTTTAATTACTTTTTTTCTCACTTTTTTTCATTCACGATTACATATGAAGATTCATGTTAGCCGACCTCAAATTATTTTGCGACTAAGACGAAAGCTTGTTGTAATGTCGTACTCCCTTCGTCCCATAATAATTGTAGTCATAGATTGTCCAATTATTTAAGGAATATGCTTCATTTGCTTGAACATTACATGTACATTGCTTAGAGAGATGGATGGGGGAGTATCATGTCAGTTTCAGTTTGTTTTGTTTAATCTGTAACCCTGATGTATGTCCAGGACAACTGCAAACCCAATTTCTTGTTAATATTTTACCCTTCCATCCTCAAATCCTTTATCTAAGCTGCCATCTCCTCCGACCACTTCCACCTCATTACCCCCTTCCAACAACCGCTCCACCACCTCTCTGTATCTCACTCCCCCACCTCAATGTTTTTCTCTCCCCACATATTCAATACTCTAAAATCTCAACCCTCCAACACTGTCACACCCCTCTGATCGCCTCTGTTCTCCATTCCATACTCCGTTGTTGACCAAACTATCAGGCAAGAATTCGAGAAAGAGAAACCCTTTCATGGAGTTTACAGTTATTCACTCAATTTGGGTCCCAATCAAAACCCTACGCCTATACTCCGTTATTGACTTGACTTGAATGCTGGACGATTACGGGCCTGCATTTTCCCTTGATGGTGTCCTGCCAAGGGGATAGTTTCATCCTTTAGCATTGCAAGGGCCACCAAAAACCCAGAAAGCATTACTTGCTGACTTGGCTTCATTGACTTGGAGTGCTAATCAGGTAATTCTTGTCCCTTCACTGAGAATCCCTGTTCAGAACTCATTTGTGAGGGCTCTTCAAGTTTATGTTTTTTTTTTGTTTTTTTTTTTTTTTTTTTAATTTGGATTTGAACACGATATTGTTGCTTGATCAGTATTACTAGTCTTGCTTTTAAGGATATGGTTGTTGACTTGTTGCGGTTAGAACAAAGAATACACAAACTGTGAGTGACAATAGTTGTAATGGTCGGCATGTCTTCGCACAGACTCTTGAACTTTAGAGACCGTTTGTGGGTTTGATTTCACAAAATATGTGAAGCTTCAAGACAAACCATTTGATGTGGAGCCCAAGGCACAATAGTACTCTTGTTGACTATACGTGGAGTACCGGACAGACACCATTTGGCCCATTTTCAGAGATTTCTTGTTTGTGTTCTATACAGAAGGATGCGGCTAGGAGGAATGTCTTTTGACATCTTTGAATTACAGCATTACTAGTGCTGTTAATGTTCTTGAATCAATATCTGCTCATGGTGGTAATGGAAAGCTTCTTAAACAAAATCGCATGCTGAGTTTCTATAATGGTGGAACTTGTTCAAGTGCAAGCTGGACAAAGTGATTTCTGCTTTGTTGCATTTTGATTTTGAGATGGCTTTGTATTTCTATAGGTCTTATGATCATGATCTGTACGCTATTCTCCCTTGTTTATCATGCATCCCAAGAGATTGAGGCATCACTTATTTGTTTCAACGATCCTCCGTTTCCCTGGGCATAGGTTTCTTTGTCTGCTGGAATGTGCTTTGTTCAGGGGCCTTGTGCAGTAAACCCCCTACAGGCGGTTGTCCGTCGTCGTAAAGTAGTCCCCGTAAAGTTTTCGGGAAGAAGGGTAGTCTTGTGTGTAAGCATAGCATTTCTGATCGAACCCGCCCTTTTTTACCAGTGACAAGTTGCAATAGCCAAGCAATATCAGGTTAAACTAGCTTGGCCATCTGTCTGTAAGTTATCCCCCTTTAATACAATTGCATGTATATTACATTTTCTGTTATTCAATGAATTCTCTTTCAAGAAATTGAATAGATCATTTGCTGCCTCATCAAATAGCCCCAATGTATTGTTAAGCTTTGCACTTATGAAGAGGAATTAGAATGAATTCAACAAAACTATTTGAAACATTGTAGTCTTTCGGCCGAGTGCTTGATTAATGAAGTCGTGATCTACTACACTCTGTACTTGTTAGCGTAGCTTGAGATCAACACCACCACCATTCTTTTGGCTTGCCATTGCCATGTGAAATTATGTCGAATGGAAAGTTAACGAGGTTCCAGTTTTGTGCTGTGTAAGATTAAAGTTTGTGGACTTTATGCTCTTGTTTACCAAATGATGTTGCTGAGAATATTGAGTCGAACAGCGAGCAAAGATGTTAAAATACAACCAAAAACACATATCAGAAAACTGACATAACTCCTTTTAAAACGTAAGCTAGGGTCCATCCTCCCCTTATAAAGCTAACCAGAAGAATGCCAAAATTAACACTTTACGACCAAAAAGAACAAGATCAAAGAGGGTAGATTGACGCAGTTCTGTAGTTTGTGGAGTAAATTTATTTACACATTGAAAATTATAAAATAAAGTTGCAGTCCTCGTTTATATTGTAATTCCAAGTGAATCTCCTTGATGCTAGTAGTTGAAGTTGAAATCATCTTGCAACTCAATAGCATGATGTAGATTTGAGAATACGAATGGGATATTATCGCCCGTGCCATCATAAAGTGTCTCACCATACTCATCTTCACTGCCTAGCTGTGGTCGGATCTTTATGTCTTCTTCTCCATCATATTCATCGTCAGAGGTATTTACATTCTTCTCCACTAACTCTCTAAATATGGAAGATCTCAGGAGTAGACCAAGTGCAGTTGGAGAAGACTTGTTACATGAACCAATCGGAAGTTTGCTTTGAACTACTACTTCTCGCTTATGTAGTGGTCTTCGATCATCGGCCGTTAATCCCATGGCGTGGATAAAAGAAGATTGCTTCTCTCCACACGATGGAACTGCATGGGTTTCTACTGTTGGTGGTTCTTGTGCAGATGGCGCGGCTTTTGTTCCTGGCTTCAACCATCTGATGTAAGTACTCAAGTCAAAGTTGGTCACTGCGTTGACCCCTCTGTACTCGATTGCTGCAATATCATATGCTCGAGCCGCCTCTTCTTGTGTGCCTAAAGAGAGATGATTCTCTGGTAAGCAAAAGTTCTACTAGTTTTTAAACTATTACTACCTCCGTCCCAAAATGAATGTCTAATAAATTTTCAAATGTGCAATAAGAGTAAACTTGAACATTTTTTGGACACACATTTTGGGACGGAGGTAGTAGTGAAGTGTTTTATATTTCAAATTAGTATTTTTGGTTTTATATATGGGTAAATTGCAATTTGGTTCCTGACATTTACAAACTTCTGCAATTTAGTTCCCAACAGTTTTTTTTCGCCAATTGGTTCCCAACATTTACATTTTTTTGCAATGTGGCTATTAAAGTAACTGGGCGTTAGTTTTCTAACAGATTTTATGTCATGTGACTAGCACATGACGTTTTAAGATATTCTTAAAGCTACACATATCCGATTAATATGATTCTTCTTTTAAATTGAAGCTAATATTTAAATCTACAATATATATTTTTTTGGAAATTTATTGGGTAGTTGGATTATTTTTACATTTAATCTTAATTTTAAATATTAAAAAAAATAGAAAACACGTAAAATATAATCTAAAAAAGATATTAGCCCAAATATGTTCCATATGAAGTAAATTCTATATGTAGATTATCAGTTCGTAAAAATCTTTGATAGAAAAAAAAGGAAGAAGAAGAGGACGATGAATCGAGGGAAGAGTGTATGTGGAATGGGTGTTGCGGGAAAGTGGCAGAGGGGTGGAGAAAAATAAACTTTAGGAAACATACATATAGAAATTACTTCATATGAAACATACTTGGGCTAATACATTTTTTAGATTATATTTCACGTGTTTTTATTTTTTTAATATTTAAAATTAAGATTAAATGTAAAAATATTTTAGGTACCCAACAAATTTCCAAAAAAAAATTATGTTGTAAATTTAAATATTAGCTTCAATATAAAAAAAGAATCATATTAATCGGATATGTGTAGCTTTACGAATATTTTAAAACGTCATTTAAAACGTCATGTGCTAGTCACATGACATAAAATCGTTAGAAAACTAACGCCCAGTTACTTTTATAGCCACATTGCAAAAAAATGTAAATGTTGGGAACCAATCGGCGAAAAAAAACCGTTGAGAACCAAATTGCAAAAGTTTGTAAATGTCAGGAACCAAATTGCAATTTGCCCTTTATATATAGATTCATCTATTTCCTTCTTTCTGAACTGAATAATACTAGGGGCACAAAAAAGTCACAAAAACTTGCTCACAAAATCCTAGGTGTAATGATGTTATTGGTGTTTTTAATTAGAGTGTGGCGGGTCCATTATCGATGCAACCAATAAAATATCGCCACCTCATCTTGTGAGCAAGATTTTGTGACTTTATTTTGTGCCCTTAGCATTGCTCGACTGAACTCTAGTATGAACTTAAGATGAGCTCAACTGAGTTTTGCTCACATAAACTCAGTTACAGCCGAATCTGGGAATAAGTAAAACTTACTGTAAGTTCCAAGGTAGAGATATTTGTTTCCAAAAACTCTCCCTATTCTTGCTTCCCATCTTCCATTGTGATGATGCCTGCATTTTTTACGTCAAAGCAATATTTAGAACCAATTCTCGTATAGGAGTTTGGATTCATTTTTTATTTATAAAAAAATATGTACCTTGCAACTCCTCTGTATTTTGATACGCCTCTTGAGAAGCCACTG
Organism: Campanula takesimana; assembly: GCA_026119855.1. NCBI lineage: Eukaryota > Viridiplantae > Streptophyta > Magnoliopsida > Asterales > Campanulaceae > Campanula > Campanula takesimana. The sequence goes on from JAOWBW010000303.1 coordinate 361,610, forward strand.
CTCTTTCTGTGTAAAAAAGTTTGAACAATCATGAGTCATGAAGTGATCACCAAATATCAATATGTAGTAAGTTTATATATCTTCCAAAGCGTTACCTTCTTAGTGTCGCTAGGTATTCTTCTTTGGTTACCGTCTGCATTATTTCTATTTCTTTTTCATAGTCAGAAACCTACGCCAAAAAACAAAGTTAAGATCAATGAGAAGCTTAGGTCTTGCATGGACCTTGAGGGAATTTTAAGATAATGCAGCTAAGAATATTACCGGAAAGTTGGTAAAGGTTGATGGCCCCCAATACTTAAGTGCGGCTAAGTCATATGCCCTTGCTGCAGATTCTTCTTCGTCATAGGCTCCTGAGATATAGTTGTAAATTTGTTAAGTTTTTTCTAATGAAATATATAACAACTTTGCAACTTATTTTCTTAAAAAGCAAGAGTTACTCACCAAGATAAACTGCTCATCCCAAAATCGCATTCCAAATTACAAATGAGAAACAACAAATAAATAAAAAGTTAGGCCCTAACTCATTAATAGGAACCTTAAATAAGATAGAAATAATTTATGAAACGGAGGATAAAAAGAAACGTACGTACCTTGTTTTCCTTTTTTCTTCTGGGTGACATTCCAAGAAAGTTTGTCCCACAAATGTGCTTCAAATCGGCCAGTCCACCTATGCTTGCTTACCCCACGATATTTTGAACTTCTCTTGACAGTTGTAGGAGAAGCTTGATGATCAACTTGTTGATGTGCAGGTTGCAGCTGTTGACGATCACAATCCAATGTAAGTGCAGCTGCTGCATCTCTTCTCCTCCTCTTTAAACACCGTCCTTCTTTTGCAGCCTCACCATCCACTACTGTGTACGTGCGCCTCTTTCCAAGGTTTTCTTCACTCTTCACCATCCTCATGGCCATCTTCCTTTCTTTTCTTTTTCTCTTTCTTTCTTTCTTTCTTTAGCACTTACGTTTGCTTTTATTCTTGCTTTCTGTATATGCTTGATGTGTTCAAAGATTGCGTGCTGGTGAGTATATATAATATCTATAGGCCGTTTTGGATTTATTATGTCTTTCGTCTTTTGTTGTAAGAATTGGATGCTAGATGTGGACATGAAAGGCGATAATTTCAAGGAACTTGAAGGAGTCAGTGTCTCTGTGATTAAACTTATTATGTCTATACTCTGTTCTTAATGAGACCAAAAGTCATTGTAAAACACGTTGGTTCAGACCCTTATATTGATAGAATATTTATTCGATCTTGAAATATAATGGTATTATTTGTTAGCAAAGTACAGAAAGACGAGAGAGAATGGAAGCTGTAAGTCTGTAACTTTGTTTTTGCATTGACCCGTATCGAGTTTAATGTTATTAAACAAAACTTTGTCCAGATTAAAAAAAAAAAAATCTCCAGTTGTTTTCAAGGAAGAGAAGATTTGGTTCTGTAGTGTAATTGTTGAACAGCATAAGATACATCATTATACTTTACCATTTCATAGGTTCCTTCATCAGGTAAACAATTATTTGTTTTTAATGAAGTCCTTAATTAGACTTTAAAGGCCATATTTAGAAGAATCTAGTACTCCCTCCGTCCCAGTACAGTATTATATGGTAAGAATGAAGTTTGTTTCCTCTTCAGGCGGATTTTTCAATGGAATCTACTGATTTTTTTTAATAGTATTTTTTTTTTGTGTGTGTTTTTGAAATGAAATTAATAAGGTATTTGATGTTGATATGTATAGGTAATGCTAACAAGGGGAAGAAACAAAAAGGAGTATAGTTTTAGCTAATAGTGTATTGTTTGTTTGGATTTCTACCCTGTCCTGTGGTTTAAGGTGGTCGAAGTATTCTTTTTTCTCTACATGGGAAGATAGATGTATGTAAACGACCCGCGGCTGCTTACCTTGTTCTGTTAAAGACTTAAAGCATCAGTTGGATCATATGTTACGACATTGATGGATGATTAAGTTGAAGATTTTATAGAATGTGGAGACAGTTCACAAAATCACAAGAATAAGAAGAGGAGCGGAGAAATGATAAGATGGTGAGGGGAGGGAAGACGGAGCGAAATATTATCCAAATCATTTTCTTTTCAAAAGAAAGATGCTCTAAATTATTTTGAGACTAAAGCAACGGTCTTTTTACATATACTCCAATGGAGCTTCAGTACTGCTCCAGTTTGTTGCAATTTTTGTCTCCAACAGTCTTTATGTAGCGCTACATTTTGAAGCAAGCCAAATCTTGCTTCACTGGCGCAATTTGGCGCCTGGTGATGTGCTATTTTTTTCCCTTCCGTTTTGCCCTGTATTTCTGACTTAAAATAAATAATATATTTAATATTATAATGATTAAATTTTAGTAGTATTTTTATTTTTATTTTTTAAATAAAATTTATTTTATAGTCTAATAAAATGATTTAATTTATGACTTATAAATTTTATTTAACATAAAATATAGATTGTATTATAACTAATAATATACCAACTAGTATAAAACATATTAAATGAGAAATATTTTAAGGATATGAACACTTGCTTGTTTAAGCCTAAAATGTAGAAATGTGAAGAACTTTTTGGGACAATGAAAAATGGCAAATGAGAAGATCATTTTGTGACGGAGGGAGTATATATATATTGTTTTCAAAATCTCAAGCATAATGTTGGAGATGGTGGTGATATTTGATGCAAAAATTGCAACATTTTATAGGAATAGTGCACTTTTAACCTCAAACATTTGGAGGAGATGGTAGTAGTCTCTAAACCAGGCAACTAAATTTATGATGAAAATGTTTTGACTTGGTATTATTTTTAAATACGGTACTTGTGCATGGAGCCCTTAGCTTAATCCATATTCACCAAGGTTGTTGAGTTCATTAAGCGCCAAAAAAAATAATTGGTGTTTTTTTTTTTTTTTTTTACATAAATGGAGCATGCACCTGTCAAATACATTCAATCCCAATTTTGACTTGTTCAATGAGATCCCACTATTTGTTGTTTTATGCGTGTGGGAAGTGGAATGTATCAACACATCTCCTATTCATTATTCACTATTCAGTTTGTTCTACAATAATTTTTTATAGTTTATTTTTTTATTAAATTTGATTTTTTATTAAACAAAAAAATTGAAAAAAAAGGACGTTTCAAATAAATTATGAATAAACTACAAACTAATCCGTGTATTATGACCACAACATCAAGACAAACTTACGAGTCTTGAAAGTTTAGGGTGAATAAAAAATAAAACTTAAATATTTAGAGTGTAAAAGAAATTATATAGCTTTCTTCATTTTTTTTTTATTTTTTTTTTTTGTCTCAACACAAGTGAGATTATGATCAACTTAATTGAACTTTAACTAATAATTTAAATAAAAATAATTGTTCTGATAAAGATCGTAAAAGTGATCTGAAATGTGTGTTATGTTTAACTAGGTTATACGAGTAACTTTAATTATCAAAATATTTAAAAGTTAATTACAATTTAGAGTTTGAAATCAATTAGAAGTCTTCCAGTCCAACTTCATTTGTCACTATCGAGCTCTCAAATCGATTGCCACCAATCATCTGTAGAAGTTCAAAAACCGCCATCCGCCATCACATTCGCGACATTGCATCCTTCTACTCAAGCTTTAATGAAGAAGAGTCGGTTTTATGAAAAACTTGTTTTACATTAAGAGTGTTGGGATAATACCTTTGAATGTGGGACGCCATGTTAGAGGATTGTACAACAGGGGATCTCGTAATGCCAAGACAGAGCAGAAAAGGAGACAAAGAAAAGGAAGGAGCAGCACACCCGAACAGGTAGCGAGCGGGCGCCCGGGTAGACCCAGGCGGGCGCCCCTGTGGGCAGAAAGTTGAGCCGCTTGGGTGTTTTAATTCAGGCGGGCGCTTGGTCCAAGGCAGGCGGGCGCCTGGTCTTGCGGCAGATCAGGCCCAACGCACGCGGACTGCAGAAAAACGGAGTTTTTTCCTTTGGGACTCAAATTTAGGACTCCTTATGTCTTCAGGATTAGGTTATGACTAGTATACATAAAGACTATCATCATAACAAGAAAAGAGGTAGGAAAAACACAGATTGCTCAGAGAATATCAATAATTCTAGATCTAGGGTTTTAGCACAGTCAGGAATTTTGTGACCAAATTCGTGCTAGCATAGATTAGTGTGATCTTGTAAAGAATTATCCAGATTGATAATAATATTCTCTCCCCTCTCCGTGGATGTAGCCAAGTTGGTGAACCACGTAAATCCTGTTCTTGTGATTGCTTTATTTACTCATCAAGTCTTGTTCAATTGCTCTAACAAGTGGCACCAGAGCTTGGTTCGTGGTTAGAGATTCAGGGATTCCGCTGCAATGAACGAGAAGATGGGTCAAGGAGCAGATTCGATCGACAAGTTCAATGGGAAGAATAGTTTTTCTCTCCGGCAGATCAAGATGAAGGCTTTGTTGGTAGACAAAGATTTATGGGAGCCATTGGAGATTGCAATCAGGGATCGCAAGGATCCCAAGGGTAAGGCGATCACTACAGAAGAGTCAGAGAAGGACAAGCAGACAGCCGCGAAGGAGGCAGCAGCATTGAAGAAGTTGGATCAGAAGGCTCACGCCAAGATCATCAGACAGTTGGATGATGAGATCCTAACCAATGTTGCAGGAACAGAATCCGGAAGCGATCTTTGGTTAAAGTTGGAAGATATGTACATGACACGTTCATTGACCAACAAGTTATACCTAAAGAAGAAGCTGTATGACTGTCGTATGACTGAAGGTATGCCCATTAATGATCATCTTGATAGATTTACTTCTGCATTACTTGAACTGCGTAATATAGGAGTTGTTGTGGAAGACGAGGATGCAGCCTTGCAGCTTTTAGTATCCTTACCTATGTCTTATGAACATTATGTTGATTCGTGCATAAATCGTAAGGATGGTATCTCTCTAGAGGAAGTGAAAACTTCTCTCAAGACGAAGGAATTGCGCCGAAAGGCGAGTGGGAATGAGACAGGTATCCAGTCATCAGGTTTGGTTGCTAGCAGTAGTGGTGGTAACAAGGGTTCTAGTGGGAAAAAGAATAATAAAGGTAATTCTTCACACAAGAAGGGTCCGAAGCCTGGGGATATTTGTAATTTCTGCAAAGAGAAGGGGCATTGGAAATTCGATTGTCCCAGAAAGAAGCGAGGCGAGGCACCAGTCAGAGCAGAGGCCATGGTGGCCAAGGGTAGCGGTTCAGATGAGGATTATGCTCTAGTCACATCAGAATCAGCACGTGCATCTGATGCGTGGATTCTTGATTCAGGAGCTTCTTACCATATCATTCCGAGGAGAGAATGGTTTACTGATTACATGCAGGTGGATGGCGGTGATATAAGCATGGCCAACAGTGCAGTCTGCAAGGTTGTCGGTATTGGTTCGATCAAGCTCAGGACTCATGATGGTAGGTTTGTCACTTTGAACGAGGTTCGACACGTTTCACTTACGACAAAGAATCTGATTTCTCTTAGTCAGTTAGACAACAAAGGGTTCAGCTTCAAAGGTAAAGGTGGAGCAGTAAGTGTATGTAACTGTTCAGAAGTGGTTCTGAGAGGCCTTAAGCGGGGCTCCTTGTATTTCCTCCAAGGAAGGACGCTTACAGGGTCAGCTATGGTAGCATCATCAGAAGTGAACGAGGGAGATATGCCTAAGCTGTGGCACATCAGGCTCGGGCACATGAGCATTCGAGGGATGTAAGAGTTGGCCAAGAGGGATCTTCTATGTGGCCATAAGATCAATGATCTTAAATTTTGTGAGCATTGTGTGCTAGGGAAGATGAAACGTAATAGTTTTCCCAAAGGCATACATAACACAAAAGGCGTTCTGGATTAAATCCACTCAGATTGTTGGGGACCTTCACGTCAGGAATCACTAAGGGGGCACAGATATTTCTTGTCTATGGTTGATGATTATTCGAGGAAGACTTGGGTGATTATCATGAAGCACAAGAATGAGGCTCTAAGGAATTTCAAGGACTGGAAGACATTAGTGGAGAACCAGACAGGGAAGAAGATCAAGAAGCTCCGGACAGATAATGGTTTGGAGTTCTGCAGCACTGAGTTCGATTCGTTTTGCAGGGAGGTGGGAATTTCTATACATCTCACCATTAGGGGCACGCCACAGCAGAATGGTGTAGCAGAGCGGATGAATTAGACATTGCTTGCGAGGGCGAGGTGCATGCTCTCCAATGCAGGGTTGTCTAAACGGTTCTGGGCGGAAGCGGTTAGTACATCATGTCACTTGATCAATCGTGGACCTCACGCCGGTATTGGCCTCAGAGTTCCCCATGAGGTATGGACTGGTAAACCTATTGATTATTCTATTTTAAGAGCTTTTGGGTGTACTGCTTATTATCATGTGGATGATGGGAAGTTAGAACCTAGAGCTAGAAAGGGAGTATTCATGGGGTATGGGGACGGTGTCAAGGGATACCGTATCTGGTCTCCATCAGAAAATAGTGTAATTATCAGTAGGAACGTTGTCTTTGATGAGAATTCTGTTATTAACCCTATTATGAGATCTACGATTGTTTCGAGTGTTAGTGGTGTTGATAAACAGGTGGAGCAACAAGAAACTGAAGAGTTAGTTGTCCCACAGTCAGATGTTGATCAGGATCCACCAACAGAGACAGAGATTGAAGCACTAGAAAGTTCAAGTTTAGTTCCTGAAGAACATGGGTTAGCACAAGGAAGGTCTAGAAGAGCTAATTTCGGGAAGCCTCCGGAGAGGTATGGATTTGAAGACTTGGTGTCTTATGCACTGCAGGTTGCTGAGGAAGTGGAGCCCGATCTTTCGGAACCTTCTACTTTCAAGGAAGCAGTTACATGTTCAGAGTCATCTCAGTGGTATGCGGCTATGGGTGATGAGATGGAGTCTTTTCACACGAATCAGACTTGGGAGTTGACCAAAAGGCCAGAAGGCAGAAAGATTGTGACTTGCAAGTGGATCTTCAAGAAAAAGGAAGGGATGTCACCGGCAGAAGGGATCAAGTATAAAGCTCGCGTTGTTGCAAGGGGTTTCACACAGAGAGAAGGGGTGGACTATAATGAGATATTCTCACCAGTGGTCAGACACACTTCTATCAGAGTGTTTCTAGAAATAGTAGCACAAAGGGATTTGGAGCTTGAGCAACTAGACGTCAAGACAACTTTCTTGCATGGAGAGTTAGAGGAAGAGATATACATGACACAGCCGGAAGGATTCCATGTTCCTGGTAAGGAAGATTATGTTTGTAGGTTGAAGAAGTCCTTGTATGGACTTAAGCAGTCGCCTAGGCAGTGGTACAAGAGGTTTGACAGCTATATGACAGAGATCGGATACACGAGGAGCCCGTATGATTGTTGTGTGTATCACAATAAGTTGGTAGATGGTCCGTACATCTATTTGGTGCTCTATGTAGATGATATGTTGATAGCAGCAGTCAAGAAGTCAGAGATTCATAAGCTGGAAGGCATATTGTCCGCAGAGTTTGAGATGAAGGATTTGGGTAACGCAAAAAAAATTCTGGGTATGGAGATTTATAGAGACAGAGCCAAACGAAAACTGTTCTTATCCCAGAAAGGTTACATCAAGAAAGTTTTAGAAAGGTTTGGTATGTCAACGGCTAAGGCTATAGATACTCCAAGTGCAGCAAATGCACGGTTGTTAGTCGCGTTTGGGCCCAAGTCGGTTGAGGAGAAAGAGTATATGGCTAGAGTACCCTATGCTAGTGCAGTTGGTAGTTTTATGTATGCTATGGTGTGCACTAGGCCGGATCTTGCACAGGCAGTTTGTCGCGCCCCAGACCCGTGGTCCTACTTGGCCCCACGCTCGGGACACGAGTGGAAAACGTTATAAAACATTTTAGGAAATTTCTCTCGAAATATACTTTCATAAAGTTTAACAAAATCCACACTCGAAGTTCAAAGACTTCATTTAACTTTCAAACAACTCTTTCACAAACGAAAGTACTTAGCCCGAAGGCTTACAAACTTTTATACAAATGTACATACACCGATATTATCCAAAATATAGGTGTTACAAGATGATAAAGTCAAGGAAACTCTACCCAAAAGGTATTACATCTATGTAATGTAACCTCTACAAAACAAATCTCAACTCTTACCACTTTAACGTCCTCTCGTGCCAAAGTGTCCTATTCCCTGGACTCGCCTTTATCTAAAACAGTAAACAAATAAGGGGTGAGAATGAATCTCAGTAAGCTACTAAAATGCAACTACGTTACATGTTGATATGATAATCATAAAGAAACAATATCAACAAATAATCATATAGCATATAGCACATAACATGAGAGGCTCCCTATCGCCGACCGTCCCATACCGGTTGGAAATAACGACCAACTCATCAGGCAGCACATAAGGCTAAATTATACACTCATACATGGATACTGAGCCAAGGTTCTCGAATCAAACATATAACCATCTGAGAGGTATCAACTGAGCAGCATCAAAGAGCTGAAGCCGGGATCCCGAAAACCAAACCATAACCAATAGAACCAAAGTAACCAGAGAGGGAAATATGACACATAGTCATAACCCAAATGCTCACTCGAGGGAGCTAGTTCATCCCATCCAAGGCCAATCTGGACTGGGGGTTAAAAATGGGAAACCAATGGTAGAAGCCTTACAATGAACTTGGCTCGTGTGCCATTATAATCCCTACCACTCTCCCGACTCCACAACACAAGACCAGCTGGACTTTAACACTAGCATAGTAATGAATACTTGCTTAAACAACAGCCAAGGACAATGATTCCAAAGTAGGGAACCAAGCCAAACACATCACAAAGATGAACCAATCCAAACCACATCAAAAGATGTTCAACCAAATCCAATTAACATTTATTCAAATTCCATAACTCTTATGTTCACAAAGGAACCCATTTCAAACACTAGGGTGTTCCACAACAACCCTCTAGGTACTCTAGGATATCACCTAAGACCTAAACCAAGATTGAACTTTAAATCACTTGAAATAGAACAACTCAACTTTTCAGCAACCCTGGGCGGTCGCCTACACCAGACTGTGCGGCCGCCCAAAACACTCTGTCCCAAGACAAAAATCTTCCAGATAAGTGTGCGGCCGCACGCCCTATTTGGGCGGCCGCCCAACACACCCGCCAGGATAAAACTTGAACAAACTATACTCCTTTCGTTTCACCGTCCCAAAAGTACAACACTTAACGTTTATAACTTTACTAAGACTACAAAATCAGTCTCACAACAACTTTAATACTACTTTGAGCCCTGTCGCGCCCCGTACCCGTGGTCCTACATGGCCCCACGCTCGGGACGCGCACGGAAGACGTCATAAAACACTTTTAACAAAAACTTTTCGAATACTATCATAAAGATAAATAAAATTCACTTTTGAAGTTCAAAACCTCCACTTTACTTTCAAACAACTTTCACAACGAAAGTACTTGGCACGAAGGCCTACAACAACCATACAAAAGTACGAACACCAACATTATCCAAAAATAGGTGTTACAAGATCAAGTCACGGATACACTACCCTTTAAGGTTATACATTTACATAATGTAGCCTTCGCAAACATACCCCAAAAGAATTACCACCTCGACGTCCTTCCTGGCGATAAGTGACCTATCCCGGATGCACTCCCTTATCTAAAACAGTAAACAAATAAGGGGTGAGATAAAATCTCAGTAAGCTACTAATATGCAACTATATTTCATGCCAACATGATAATCACAAAGGAACAATATCAATAGGCATTCACATTTGCATATAACACAAAAGATATAGTCCACTCATCACATAACACAATATGCGGAAATAAACACTCATAAGTGGATACTGAGCCAAGGTTCTATAAACGGAACACCATCCTTTGAGAAGAGTCCGTTGAGCAGCATCAAAGAGCTGAAGCAGGTTCCGGAACCAAGTAACACAACAACAACAATAGCGGGAGAAATGACACAAAGTCATACCCCTAAACTTGTAGCTAGAATACTCACCAAAGGAGCTAGCTCATCCCAACCTCAAACTCGGGAAGGGGCATCCCACTCAAGGCCACTGAACATGGGGAAACTGGGTTACCAGTGAAGTACATTATACTGGACTTGGCTCGTGCCATTATAATATACATCACTGCCCAACACAACACAAACAAGACCAGCTGGACTTTAGACAAGCACATAGTAATAAATACTCGCTTGAAACAACAACGGGGGTAATGATTCCAAAGTAGGGAACCAAGCCAAGCTCATCACAAAAGATGCAAACGGTTACTCACGAAGAGATCAACAATAACAACAAACACACGAAGTTACTCAAAAAGAGCCCAAATGGTTACACACATTCTTACATTTCAAATATGATCACCACGGACCAAACTCAACACTTCCAAACAATACTTGGTCAAATTTCATAACACATTTGTTCACGAAGGAACCATTTTCAAACACTTGAGTGATCCACAATGTCCACCTAAGTCAACGAGAATAGTACTCAAAACCTAGACCAATTCTAAACATTTTTCGTGTTATAGAACACTTACCGAAATCTTGACCTAATCTGAACCTGAAACTCAATTAAATAAACCCACTCATCTCGTAGTACTCAAGGAGACCTTTAAAACGATAGTTTACACGCCTAAAACGGAGTCCGGATGAAGAAGTTATGACCTCCGGAAGATTGTACGTAAAACGGGCAAACTGCAAAAGAAGAGGAATCTGGGCTGATCACGAGTCGTGCTGGGTAGCACGAGTCGTGATCACGAGTCGTGCTGAGGAGCACGAGTCGTGCCTGAAGGAAAAATTGCCTATCTGCACGTGTGTTAGACTCGTGCTCACTAGTGGATGAACAGCACGAGTCGTGCCACACAGCACGAGTCGTGCAGCACCGGAAAATGCCCAGATCTTGCCCAGAAACAAGGAAAACCCATGGGACAATATTGCTTCCTTAAGAGAGTATTAATTTGGGACCCTTATACCATCGGGGTTAGGTTATGACTAGTACACCAATGTACCAAAACAACATATAAACCTATAAAAGACTTATATAACAACATATAATCAACCCAATCCAAGAATGACCCAAGTATCAAAAAAATCGCAAAAAGATGAAAAAAGATACAAATCAACATTTAAATTCACAACTAAGCATTAAATCATCATCCAATGTTCACACAAAACATAAATGACCAATTTTAAGCTAAGGGGGGGGGGGGGGCTTAGTAGCTTACCTCAATGGAAATCAAACTCAACCAAATTAACTTCTATTGAGCTCCAAACGATCCTAGCGACGATCTAAACGTTTTATATAAATCGATTATTAAGAGAGGAAGCATACAAGATGATCAAAAGAAGAGAGAGGGATGGAGCTTACCTCAATAACAATGGAGGGAGAGAGAAAGGGAAATGAGTGTGAGTGTGTGGTGAGGAAGAGTGTAGGATGAGGAGGGATGAGGGGGAAAGGTTGACTAGTTAATTTAGGAGTTACACTTAAACCCCTCAATTTCTACTTCACCCGATTAAACCCTTAACAACTTACACCCAAGCCCTCCAATACCCCACACAATAATGATCATCTAACATAAAATCTAACACATAAATAAATCACAAATGATCAAGCAAATCACGTTGAGCATAGATTATTATGAGAGAATAAAATGCACACATAAATAATATTAAATTATTAAGATTATATGTCACGCCCCGAAAATCAATAATTCCAAGTATATAAGATTTACATAATATGCAACTCCAAAATACTAAATACCAAACCGGGCGCGTGAATCCAACTATAAAACCAATACCGTCAAACAACACCTCAACTTTATTATAACTCGGAGACAACTTACAAAGGCAGAAGAAAGAACATCTAATAGAAAATATACCCAAAGTACAACTCTACATACATACTTTATACGACCACGATCTCAACAAATGATATACAAAAGTGCCACTGAGCACTACCCTAAGAGAAGGTAACCTGCTCGACAGATCTCAGCCACATGCGATCTCACAATGTACTATCACTTGCTTCCTGGGGGGGGGGGGGGTTAAGGAAACAAAGATAAAAAGAAACGGGGTGAGATAAATCTCAGTAAGTTACTACATTAACTACATGAGATGCATACATGTAAGTATGAACAAGAAATAACATCATGTATCACGTATCATCAAGTAGCATACAACACGGGTAGTTATACCAACCCATTATGCAACATATAAAGCGGAAGCACACATTACAAAAGATATTTCTTGCACCTTATTCCTCCAACCCATTCATATACCATAACTGACGATGTTGCAGTCGTTGAAGTCAGCTCTCATATTTGATGTAGCTTCACAATATTGGTGGAGACCTGTTACCCAGTGCCCCAACCCAAGAACAAATAAAAGCTATCTAACTATTGTGCATGATTGCCCAATAATTAGGGAAGTAAGACCCTCACTTTGGCCAAAAGTAAGAGCAACGGCCACAGATGCATAGGCCTACGTTTATTGCTTAGCCCCAGCTCTCACAATATGCGCAAACCTATACACCCCCGACAAGTAAACCAGCTGGACTCACATAAAATTCACACAAGTAGTATTTACTTGATTTGAAATACGGGAAACAAATTTCAACTTGGGCAAATCCAAAAGTAGTGGACTAGCCCTTTTTCTTTAATAATGTGGCATGTAATCATTGCACATTCACAGGTACGCATTTAGCACATTAAGTGTCTAAAATAATATCAACACAATCACACAATTATTGAGCTATTTCAATCACAATTTAGACCCGTACTCTTAGGTACGTACTAAACTAATACACATTAGTTATACCCATTAATGACCAATATTCGGAGCTACCTTGCTCACAACAAATCTATCTAGCTATTTGAGGGCAACCCTTAAGATCTAGACCAAGTCGGAACCTAAACACATTGATTCTAGGATTTATCAGTTTTTCAGGACACTGTGCGGTCGCCCGGAATGATCTGTGCGGTCGCACACTTTGGTATTTTCCAAGAACAAAACCTTTCAGAAGATTGTGCGGTCGCACACCCAAACTGGGCGGCCGCACAACTCCATCGAACTACCAGGAATTTCCTCCTTTCATCCTAACACTCAAACTCAACATTTTTGACTCAACCTAGTTTCAATTCAAGAACCAAATACATATAGAGAGTGATATCAAAGTTAACAAATGGTACTTGTGATCCATTACTACTCATCCAACCCGGATTTCACCTGTAATTCACAATATCTAATTTGTATAATGAAGTCTAAAAATGACCTCTAAGCCTATAAAAGCTTTCCATAACAACAACAACCCATTTATACCACGATTGGAACCCAACAACAATTTATCCTAAAACTACCCAAAACACAAATAAATTCCAAACTTCCTATAAACCAACAATTAACAACCCAAGCATCATAGATCATAATTATGAGCGTTAATATACAAGAAAATGGGTAAGTAACTTACTTGTTACAAAAATAGTACCGAAAATAATACCGATGACATATTTTTCTGAATAGCTGGACTTGATCTACTCGACGCCACGAACATTTTGGTGAAGTCGGATCTTGAAACGGAGAAATATTTAAGGAGTAATTGAAGAAAGAGTGGATGAACTCCTCGTAGAACAGAAGGAGTAGAAATGGAGAAAATTTGGAGAGAATTTGGGAAAGTGTCGCAGAGAAGGAGAGAGATCGGGTAAATGGGCTAAATAATTGCCAAGTTACACTTAGGCCCCTCAAGGTTGATCAATTACATTTAAACCCCAAGGTTTCAACTTTAACACTTAAACCCCTTGTCATTAATCACAAATACTAACTCAACTATTTTAGCTTCTAGTTAAGCTAATAAATCTTTTTGCAACTCAAGTACTTTTATTTAATATTTTACTAGAATCAAATAAGTCCTTTTAAAATAATCAAACTAACAAAATTTAAATTATAAAATAATATTCAGTGTAAAATTTATATAAAATTGGGACGGGTCGTCACCCACAAGTGCTCAACTTATGACTAAAAAAATAGTGCCGGGGTTTCGGGTCGTTACATTATAAATAGGGGGGGTTTCGGGTCGTGACAAGCCCAACCAAACCAACATACTAAATACTCCCTTTGTCCCAAAAATTACAAGTATAACAAATATTACCCAAATCGCAAAATAACAATTACAAGTATCAATTATAAATATAATTTTTCTAATATACTAATATACTCATTTAGGGATACTTTCATTTAATTTCCCCGTCCCAAGAATAATAGTATAATTTTATAATATACTTATTTAACATTTAACTCATGTTAATATTTTACCGTCCCACAAGTAGGAGTATACTTTCAAACACTTATACTAACATTCTAAGGATATAAACATACTCCATATACATACTTGCATACAAACCAAGTCACTTACCCAGTATAATTATACTCCATTTGTCCCAAATAAACAAGTATCACAAATAAATTCCTTTCACAATAATTTCACCACATATCACACATATAGCAAATATATGACCATTTTACTATTTAAGGGGAATTAGTAACTTACCTATTTCCGGAAAAAGTATCGCAGAAATATGTTTTGTTCGGGTAGAAATGACCTACTCAACGCCCTGATCATTTTTATATAATTAGTTTTTAAAACGGATAAGTAAATAAAAAGAATTAAATCGAAATGAGTTGAACTTACCTTTTCTTCGTGAACTAGAGAGAGAATTGGGAAAGTTGAAATGTTTACGCAGAGAGAGAGGATTGTGAGGATAAGAAGCTTTTTGATATTTTCTACTTTTCACTTTGGTCCCTCTACTTTCATTTTCAACAATTAAGCCCCTGAATTTTAAAGTTACACTTTGGACCCTAAAGTTTCAACTAACTCATTTATTCCTTTTAACAAAATTACTACTAACACATTAACTAACACATATACTCAAATAATATATGCAATTCATAAAAATATTTTTTAACACATAAAATGCACATAAAAGTTCCATTTTAAGTTAAAAAAATTATGGTGGTTTTGGGGTCGTTACACAGTTAGTGTTGTTAGTCGGTTCATGGGTAATCCGGGTAAGGAACATTGGCAGGCTGTGAAGCGGATCTTCAGGTATCTTAGAGGTACCAGTGATGTCGGTCTCATCTATGGAGGTGGAGCAGAGTGTGCAGTAGAGGGGTTCTCAGATTCAGACTATTCGGGTGATGTTGATACAAGAAGATCGATGACCGGATATGTATTCACACTTGGTGGGTCAGTTGTCAGTTGGAAGGCTACATTGCAGGCGATAGTGACGTTGTCTACAACAGAAGCAGAATACATGGCATTGACAGAGTCCGCTAAGGAAGGAATATGGTTGAAGGGATTGATCAGCGATCTTGGGATACATCAGGATCAGGCTAATATTTATTGCGATAGTTTGAGCGCAATTTGTTTGGCCAAGGATCAAGTTCATCATGAGAGGACCAAGCACATTGATGTCAGATATCATTTCCTAAGAGATGAGAAACGGGTAAAGGTGAAGAAGGTAGGGACGGCGGACAACCCTGCTGATATGTTTACGAAACCCGTGACGGGGAGCAAGTTCCAACATTGTTTGGACTTGCTGAATGTTCGCAGCTATTAGATAGCAGTAGAGGCGAGGGGGGGAGAAAAGGTTTGTTGTCATGGAGATTCAAAGTCAAGGTGGAGATTGTTGAGATAATGCCTTTGAATGTGGGACGCCATGTTAGAGGATTGTACAACAGGGGATCTCGTAATGCCAAGACAGAGCAGAAAAGGAGACAAAGAAAAGGAAGGAGGAGCACACCCGAACATGTAGCGAGCGGGCGCCCGGGTAGACCCAGGCGGGCGCCCCTATGGGCAGAAAGTTGAGCCGCTTGGGTGTTTTAATTCAGGCGGGCGCCTGGTCTTGCGGCAGATCAGGCCCAACGCACGCGGACTGCAGAAAAACGGGGTTTTTTCCTTTGGGACTCAAATTTAGGACTCCTTATGTCTTCAGGGTTAGGTTATGACTAGGGATAGCAACGGGTCGAGTTCGGGGCGGGTTTCGTCAAAACCGAACCCGACCCTAATGCCAAAAGGAGTGACCCGAACCGAAGGCAAGGAAACCCGAACCCGACCCGACCGAAGCATACAAAATTATAAAAAAATTAGCTCATATTTGCTTGGGCTCAATCTATGTATAAGCTTCAATTTTAATTAGTTATAGAAATTAGTTTAAAATCATCAAACCTCACTAAAAAACAACTATAAAAATTAATTGAACAATATATGATATGATTAACTAACATAATATCTTGACTTTGTACATGAGGGTGTGGGTCGGGTCGGATCACGACGGGTCAATATCAAAACCCGAACCCGACTCTAACCCGCTCGGGTCATGAAAATTGCAACCCGAACCCTACTTTTTCGGGGCGGATCGCCTTCGGGTTCGGATCGGGTTCGGTTAAATTGCCATCCCTAGTTATGACTAGTATACATAAAGGCTATCATCATAACAAGAAAAGAGGTTGGAAAAACACAGATTGCTCAGAGAAGATCAATAATTTTACATCTAGGGTTTTAGCACAGTCAGGAATTTTGTGACCAAAATTCGTGCTAGCATAGATTAGTGTGATCTTGTAAAGAATTCTCCAGATTGATAATAATATTCTCTCCCCTCCCCGTGGACGTAGCCAAGTTGGTGAACCACGTAAATCCTGTTCTTGTGATTGCTTTATTTACTCATCAAGTCTTGTTCAATTGCTCTAACAAAGAGATATGTAAAACTTGTGTTATTTGTAAAACTTGTTTTGCATTAAGAGCTTACGTTTTACATTAAGAGGTGAAAACAGGTTTACACTGAATCGAGTGTAAATTAAGTATTTTTCGAAATTTTCATAAGTTTGAAGGAACTCAGCTCTAAAATATGATAAATCGGATCCCTTTTTCTTAAAAAAGAAAAAAGAAAGAAGGAAAAGCTTAAATGGGCTTTGATGAATAAATGGGCATTACATTCAAGTTTGGACTCCATGAGGATGATATGAGCCCAGCCCAATCCTTCCGGACACAATTCTACCGCAGGCCCTTTCATATGAAAAGGCGGCAAAGCAAAAACCTGAAGAACTGGCAATGTACTGAACGGGAACGCAGTCGGTCATTCCGATTCCCACTTTTCGCGCCATAAAACCTCCCGATTGGCGGACAACGCACTCTCCCCTCACAAAACAGCTATATAAACTCTCTTTAGTTTCGTCCCCGACTCCGACAGCATTGATTTGATTGATCGAAGAGAAGAAACCATGGCAGACGGTCACATGTTCAACAATATCTCTCTCGTTGGTCGAGGCGGCACCGTAAGTTTCCCCAATCTCTCCACCTTCTCTTGTCAGTGATTTTGAAGCTTTCGGTTTCTTGATTTCGTTTGATTAAGGTCATGTTTGATGAGTTTTTTTTGTCGAATTCCCGATTCACTGTGTTTGAAACCCTAACCTTAGTTTTTTTTTTTTTTTTTCGAAAGTCAGCCTTGTGAAAATATTTCCTCAAATCTAAAGTATGGCTGTAACTTCTAATTCAATGTTACTTTTTATGCTTTTCGTTGGTATCACTTTACATTTTACTGGGTTTTGATTAAAAAACACCATAGGTTGATGTGTTCTCTTAGAAATGGGATTGTTTTCCTTCAGTTTTATTCTTCATTTACAGTACTGTAGTATATTTTTACTGCTCTGAAACTCAAAGTAGGTTTGTTTGGAAATACAGAACCCAGGGCAACTTAAGGTTTATGCAGGGGGTATACTGTGGAAGAAACAAGGGGGTGGTAAGGCCGTGGAGGTGGATAAGGCTGATATCGTTGGCCTTACTTGGATGAAAGTTCCCCGAAGTAATCAACTTGGAGTTCAGATTAAAGATGGTCTAAAGTACAAATTTACTGGTTTCCGTGACCAGGTAACCTCCCCTCATTTTCTCTTTATATATTTCTATATTAGACTAATATATATCTCTTTTTTAGTCTGATTGGTGTTTGACTTAGGTTGCGTTTGACGCATCAAGCACTTGATGTTTGATGCTTAATAGAATGTAGAGTAATTTGGAGCAAGGTTCTAAAAAACGCTAGGCGGTCGCTAGGCGCCGCAGGGCCGCCTAGGCGGGATCTAGGCGGGGCCGAGAATTCAGAAATAACTATAATATCATAGACGGGACCTAGGCGTTTCATGAACGCCTAGGCGGCGTAGACCATTGTTGTTAAAGGCGAAAGGCGGGAGGCGGGTGATACGTACTTGAAAAAAGGCGAGAGGCGAGGCGGGCGGAAGGCGGAAAAAAGGCGAGCAAGGCGGAAACATAGTACAAAAATTAATAAATATTAGAAGAAAACAGAAAACATATAAACATATATTAAATTGTTTTATGAACAAAAATATAATATTAATAAATAGTATCATAACATAATCTAGACCACCAAAAGATAAATTTAAACCATCAAATTCAAAGTAGCAAAAAATAAATAAAAAAATACTAGTTTAAGAAAGTGAAATAAATTTAAAGTCTTAAACATAATAAAGAAATGAAATTAAGTGTTAAAGTCGTGCAAAAGTGGGTCAAACAATAAAAAGAAAAAGAAATAGAAAACTAAGACGAGAAGAGACAGATTTTTTTTTTTAAAAAAGAAGAAAAAGACGAGACGGACGGACGGTACCAGAAAACGCAGAAATTGAAGAGCCGATGTCGCGGAAATTGAAGATTTGGAGGTCGTTGTTCGCAGGCAGACAAGTCGCTGTTCGCAATTCGCAATTTGAGTTTCTCGTCGTCGACAATTTCGCGGTATTTCCTTCTTGCCTTTTGTCAAATTAGGGTGTTCTGCTGTGATTTTATACCAAGTCGCCCTTTCCTAAACTGGCGAGGATTCCTAAACTGATGGGGTTTCTTAGAAGAAAAAAGAAAAAAGATAACGCTAACAAACCGACCGCCAGATTTCAGAAAGGCGTCCCCGACCCCTCAAGGCGCGAAAATAGCGAGGCGGGCGAGGCGGGCGGACGCCTTTGACAACTATGTCCTAGACGGGGGTCTTTTAGAACACTGATTTGGAGTTAAAGATGCAATGATTTAATTCTTTCATCCAACATGAATATGTCCAACACCCTCTTAATGATTGAGAATCATTATCCTTGCTTAACGAATAAGAGCCTCACTGACTCACTCAACACTCCTCATCTAGCGCTCAATGTGATCAAATGCATTCTACCTCCAAATTACCCTACATTCTATTAAGCATCAAACATCTAGTGCTTGATGCATCAAACGCAACCTTAGTTTCTCTTCAATGTGCATTGGATATTACACAATTCAACATTTTTCAGACTGCTTATTTGATGACTCAAGTGAGAGTAAATAATGCGAAATAAATCTGAAGTTAATTTTTTTTTTTTTAATCTTGTATTGGGTGATACATGATGGAAATGGTCTCAGAGGTGTGAATTATGTTTATGCGTATGCATCAACTGAAGTAGTTCAACTTTCCAATAGCTGGTTGCTCAAAATCACCTTTTATTTTTGTAATGCTTAATCATGTCATTTAAATTGTAAAACATTTAGTATTTGAAAGGATTTAATATCGAAAGAGAAAAGTAGTTTATGTGGAAACTTTATTTGGCATCAAAACCTTCCTTTTGATTTGAATGTTAATAGAAGTTTACTTCAGTTGATGTCATAACATGGCAAGTGGTAACCTCAATTTTCCTCATTAGATGAACTTGACCTGACACATGTACAGAATGATGAGCCATTGCCCTAAAATATATTGGCCATGTCCTAAAGCGTTGGCTAGGAACAATCATAACATGCTTTCATGATCTCCATCTTGGCCTACCATCCTTCGTAACAGATAGATTCAACTTGAAGAATACCAGATCTGATTGTGTTCTTGGTGAGGTAGTCTCTTTCTTTTTATTTCCCTTTCTCATGGCCCATTCTTGTCATGAACTGAACTAGTATGGGGATTATCTTTCTTCTTCATAGGGGGTGGAAACATTCTGGAGTGTAGTCATACTACTGGTATATTATGTCACGGGTTGTTTTGTTTCTTATGAGGCATGCTGAAATTATTGATGGAGTATCTCGATAGGGACTGTCAACATGTATAGTAATGGGTATCAAGCCTTTTGTAATGGGTGAACGACCTAAATATGCAACGTAGTATTGATTTGGTTACAATTTATGCAACGCACCGTGAACTTACCTCTGAATCATATGTACTTTATCAATTTGTTACAATTTATGCAAGACACACTTAACGTCGTTAAAAAATAACAGAAATGTACATGGAGTTTTTGTCGTTAAATACAATAACGATAGAACACTCGCAAAGTTCAAAAATTCTAATTCAGCACACCCTTTTCTTGACCCTTTTCAACCTTTTATATCAATCTTCCAAACCTTCAACATACCACCAACACACCACTGTCGCCGCCATTAACACCAACTCCACCACCAACAGCAACCCAGAAAATCAAATTCAACAAAACATAAACACACAATCTGGATCAGATTATCCTTGTGACATGGGGTCTTTCGTGTCTAAAAAATTCAAGTTTGAAGCAGATTTACATTGATCAAATCCTAAGTTGTATTATCTTTTGCTACTTCGTGAATATGAAAATATACTCAACAAACCCCGTGATGAGCAGAATAGCCATCCTCCTGTTTCGATTGGATCAAGCAGCAGGTCTCCCAAGAAAGATACTCCTCCGCTCTTCCCAAATGCAAGCATCAAATGTGCAAAATTCACCTGATTTTTCTTCACGGCAGTATCAGAGCAGCAAAACTCTTCAGCCATTCATTCTGGCTCCGATGAGAATATTTCTAGTCAAGATTTTGACCTTGAATCAGATCCATTATGGTTATTCGTGACTACTGGAATAGTTCCACCCGGTTTTCCAGCCGAATTTTCTTCTTCATACCCATCTATTTTGAGTGGATTTCAGAAAATTTTGTGCAGGTTTTGTGGAATTTGTATTGATTTCGTGAATATTTGATAATTTTAATCTGTTTTTGGGTTTAAGGATTTGGTTGTGTAGTGGTGTTGATGATAGTGGTGGTGTTGATGATGGTAGTAGTAGTGGTAGTGATGGCTAGGTTAGGGCTTTTTAATTTGGGCAATAGCAATTCATAAACCCGTATAATCATTAACGTTGGATTGACCATATAAACATTATGCTAATAAAATTTAACCTCATCCAACGTGATTGCATAAATTGTAATGAGATCTGTACATATGATTATGTTGTCACTTTAAAGTACGTTATACTTTTTGTAATAAGAGGTGTGGTACGTTGCATATAGCGGTAATTATTCCCTTTTGTAATATATCAGCTGATAGTGTAACTGTGCATTGAGTTTTGTGTTCTACCTTTGGTTGGTGATAGCATAATACATGTAATGTGTATGTGTGTGGATATCGACCCTCATGTTATGGCATATTTGGAGAGCCAATATATTCCCATCAGTTTTTCCTTAAAAGTGTTCTACATTTTGTATTGGATTATTGAAATCCCTTATCAATGTATGTTCACTTGCATTGCAGGATGTTAGTAGCTTGACCAGTTTTTTCCAGAGCTCGTGTGGTATTACGACGGAAGAGAAGCAACTTTCTGTTAGTGGGAAAAATTGGGGAGAAGTTGATTTAAATGGTAAGCATATTCGTCTTTTTGAAGTATTTTACATAACAATCTCTTTAATAGCTGTTCTTTTGTAACGTGAGTCTAGAAACACTGTTGGCCATGCAAGCACCATGAACTAGCCCACTGAGCACATACACCTAGGGTGAACATGCCCATCATTGGCCTACCCAAGAGTCCATGGTTGATTTCGGTGCTGGTGGTAGAAGGTGAATGCATATCTTAGCACAATCAATTCTCTTATCTTTCCGATGTGGGTTAGGGGTATTTCAATCTCCCCAACCAAATCCTCATTGTCTCTGACAAGGTCTCATTTATCATCTGTAACGACCTCCGGCCAGCTATGCAAGCACAACGTACTGGCCTGCTGAGCGTAAGGACCTTGGGTGAGCATGCCTACCCAGAAGTCCATGAAGGATGTAATTTTTCAGTGGTAGTGGGTGACCATCTATCTAATACAATCAAATCCCATATCTTTATGTTGTGGTGTGGGGGTATTACACCTTTTGAACCTTATTTACAACTTTGTTCTTGACCAAATTTGGTTAATATTTGTGCTTAGTCTTGATAAATACAAATAGAGTAAATAGTTATTTGATAATGAGCATGTTTACCCCTGTTGAACCTTATTAACAACTTTGTTCTTTACCAAATTTGGTAAATATTTATGCCTAGTCTTGATAAATATGAATAGAGTAAAGAGTTACTCCTCCTTCTGGCCCAGAATAAATGTAGCCTTTTTTTGTACGTTAGTACGAAGGAACTTTGAGCAATAATTTTAAGTCAATTTAATTATTCTAATAAAAATTAAAACATTGTTATTGATAGTAAGCTTTATAAAACCTAAATTTATTGCTCAAAGTTCCGGCGTACGAATGTACAAAAAACGGCGACATCTATTCTGGGACAGAGGTAGTATTTCATAATGATCACGTTGCACACTTTGATTTCTCCCGTTGACCACTCCTTCCATGTTTCTCTTACTTTTCACATTTTAGTCAAATGACTTTCTTCTAAATTCTGAAATGTAAATATGAATCATTATTTTATATTTTAAAGATTTACTAAATATTGTGTTTCACATTGTGCAGGCAATATGCTTTCTTTTCTTGTTGGTTCTAAGCAAGCATTTGAAGTATCTTTAGCTGATGTATCCCAGACACATCTTCAAGGGAAAAATGATGTTATGCTGGAGTTCCACGTGGATGACACAACTGGTGCAAATGAGGTTGCTTATTGTTTCTTGTTCTCCTTGCTCTTCTTTCCTTGTGAATATCTCGAGTTGTCCGACTTTCGTGTGGTTCTTACTCTTTTGGTATTTCATAGTAGAATAACGCTACATGGTTTAGGGTGTACTGAGATATCATCGCTGTTTATATTTATTTTCATTGCCGCTATTCTACCGCATTTTCATTAGTATTCTTAACGCGTTGTTTTTTGATTGCAGAAAGATTCATTGATGGAGATAAGTTTTCACATACCTAATTCTAACACACAGTTTGTTGGTGATGAAAATCGTCCTCCTGCTCAGGTTAGTCATCCCAGATTCATCTTTTCTCATGACAACCATCGATCTTTTTGGTATTTATACTCATGATGCGTCTCATTAGATCTTTCGAGATAAAATTGTATCAATGGCGGATGTCGGTGCTGGAGGGGAGGAAGCTGTTACCACATTTGAGGGCATTGCGATTCTTACTCCTAGGTGGGCACTTTTTTTCTAGCCAGAATTTGTTGCACTGGTGTCAATTTCTAGTCTTTATGCTGCTCCAAATGATTTTTATGAATCCTTTTTCATTTTTGTAGGGGGCGATACAATGTTGAACTCCATGTCTCATTTTTGCGTCTTCAAGGGCAAGCCAATGATTTCAAAATTCAGTACAGTAGTGTAGTCCGTGTTTTTGTTCTGCCCAAGGTTTTTATTCCTTTCAAGCTAGTTTTGGTTTTTATCTCTATCTCACTTGCTGTGGACGGATGAATTGATGAGACAAATTTGTTCTCTTACTCTTTTGGTTGGTTGACAGCATGTATTTGTGAATCATAATGAACATGAGCAATTAATGTTCCTCTGTTCTTGTGCAGTCAAACCAACCTCATACTTTTGTTGTTGTCACTTTGGATCCACCTATTAGGAAGGGTCAAACTTTATACCCACACATTGTGCTACAGGTATGATTGCTGTTTTCATTTGGGTAACACCCATTTTGGTGCCTTTTTCATATTAAATATTGTTGTTTAATCATTGGTTGCATCTCTTATTCACAGTTTGAAACTGATTATGTGGTAGAAACCACCTTGACTTTGAATGAGGATCAGTTGAGTACCAAATACAAGGACAAGTTAGAACCTTCGTATAAGGTACTGGAAGCAAATATCTTTTTATAATATTGGGAGAATGCTACTTTGATTACAATGGATCTTATAGTGCTCTATTCACTTTCAAATGACCAGGGCCTTATTCATGAAGTTTTCTCCATGGTATTGCGTGGATTATCTGGTACCAAACTCACTCGACCAGGGAAGTTCCGTAGCTGTCAGGATGGTTATGCTGTGAAGTCATCGCTGAAAGCTGAAGATGGTGTCCTTTATCCACTTGAAAAGAGTTTTTTCTTCTTACCAAAACCTCCAACTCTCATTCTTCATGATGAGGTATTGAATTGGGAACAAATTGGACTTATTTTGTCATTCACTACTTCCATCATGCACTGTGCACTTTCTACTCACTTTGATCTGCATTTTACATATAGATTGACTATGTGGAGTTTGAGAGGCATACTGCTGGAGGGTCGAACATGCACTACTTTGATCTCTCTATTAGACTGAAGACTGAGCAAGAACATCTTTTCCGAAACATTCAGAGAAACGAATACCATAATCTTTTTGATTTCATCAAGTGAGCATAATTGTTTTTTTTTTACTGATCGGTTGATCTTTGATGTAGTTGTAACTGAATTCACTCTTTAAATGATGCAGCTCAAAGGGTCTGAAAATCATGAACCAAGGAGGTGTTCAAGCTGCAGATGGTGTTGCAGCTGTTTTGCGAGATGAGGATGATGATCCTGTTGACCAGTACCTTGAGCGTATAAAGAACGAAGCAGGTGGAGATGAGAGTGATGAAGAGGTAAATCATCCTTGCATTTTGTAGTTGTAATTTGTTTTTATTGTGTTTTTGTTGCCATATTCTTGGTTATAAACACAATCTGATGCAAACGAACTGTTTAGATGTCCATAGGAGTGATCTCTTAACTTTCTACATAAAGGATATTCTGGTCTTGACTTGAGTGATCTCTTAACTTTCTAAGAGTGCCAACTTGTCTTGATGGAATTCTTTCACGTCTTTCAGGATGAAGATTTTGTTGCTGACAAGGATGATGGAGGCTCACCTACGGATGATTCTGGAGGAGATGACTCTGATGACAGCGGCAGTGGAGGTGAAGAAGAGGTAAAGCACTAGTGTCACCATTTTTACTACCACATAGCAATTATTATTGTCAGCGTGTTCATCATCATCATTATCATTATTTTGGGTGTAACTGGTCTGACTTTGGATAAGATGTGGTTTCAGAAACCTGCCAAAAAGGAGTCCAAGAAAGAGCCTTCTGCTTCTAAACCTTCGGCAAGTAGGAAGAGAGGGAAAGGTGCTGAAGATGATGGTACAAAGAAGAGGAAACAGAAAAAGAAGAAGGATCCAAATGCGCCAAAAAGAGCACTGAGTGGTTTCATGTTTTTCTCACAGCTCGAAAGAGAGGTAAGTTTATATGACTATGCATGATTTAGAGTGTAGGTTTCTGTATGTTTGTATCATGTTAAACCAGATGTCTAGCTGAATGATGTGCTCTCAGTTGGTTTTGTCTTCACTTGAACATCCCTGATTCACAGAAGTAACAAAGTAAAACAATATGCATACTATACACATGGCTGTCGATGCGCACCTTACCTTTTGTTTATTCTACTTGTTGTGTAATAACTTCCTTTCCTGCTCTTGCATGACGATTGGTTGGTCTGGCTGCTATATTAACTGCAGAATGTGAAGAGGGATAACCCGGGCATCGCATTCCTAGAAATTGGCAAGGTTCTTGGAGACAGATGGAAAGCCCTGACAGGTTTGTTCAGCTTCGTGTCTTGTCTTGTAAAGAACCTCAGTGATGATATCTCCCTGATTGTGCAAATGCTGGTTTCCTTTTTATTTTCCCAGCTGAGCAGAAGGAGCCATATGAAGCAAAGGCTCAAGCGGACAAGCAACGTTATAGGGATGAAATCAGTGACTACAAAAACCCACAGCAGGCCACCAATATAGATTCAGGGAATGAATCTGACAGTGACTAGATTTGAGCAATAGATAATTGTCCTTTTTGCACATGCACTGGTAATATTATTGCAACCTAAGTATCCCCAGGATGTTCAGTAAGGCTAGAAAACTTTGTAATATCAGCGTATTATTTTTACAGTTGAATAGTAGTGCCTAGATTTCTGCGGGTTGGTTGAACAACTTCCAGTTTTCTTTCTTTCTTGTCCTCCTTTATATTTTCTTTTCATCATGTAAAATTTTGCTTTCATTCCGTGTCATTGGGAAGCAATATTATTTCCTGACAGGATAAAGTTCTTCGACTATCCAGTTTCACTCGATCACCAAGCATTGCCAAGTCTCATCATGTTCTGATTGTTTTTTTTATCTTTATCTTTTTTTCTCTTATAAAAGCCCTTGCCATGAGCCTTCTTGAAAGTAGATAACGACATGGTGCATAGGCAGTGGCTCATTGTGTCCAGATGCTCATTTTACCAAGCCCATGTGATCAAGGTAAATGGTTCCTAGCCATTGGCTCATTTGCATTTTTTTGCCCTTTTTTCTCTGAAACCTTGTGCATCCTTAGGTGCTGCAATCCGAGAGCTAGACTGATGGTACGGTCATTGCGATTATGATGGCAGCCTCTTGGTTTCCTTTTCTTTAGTTTAGCTTTGCAAGATAATGACTATATTGATGTTGATATTTTACCTTTTCCAGCACCAACAACAGGATGTGCACGAAAGCTGCTGGTAGGATGTTGTTCATCTTTTGCTCTTGATCTGATCGACCGGGTAAGTAGGTCTCTTTGGTTTTAGTTAGACTATTTTTTGATGTTAAATATACTTTTCTAATTAAGCAAGAGATTAAATTTAAAGGCCGTGCGTTTTTATTACATGCATTTTTATTATTGCAACATTCGATTATTCACAAGACTTTCCTCACACATCACGTCATATTTTGCTTCCTTAATCACCACAAACCAAGCACACAATAGACCTCACAAACCACTACATCTTTCTTCTTCTTGCCTCACGTATTATGATCTCACACCTATTGATTTCACTTCTCTTTGCCTTTCCATTTTGAAATGATGATAAGATGTTAGAAGAACCAGTTAACTAGCATGGCCTCCCAACCTTGCATGGAAGGGGACCCGCAAACTTGGTGAGCAATCCAACTTGAGATGCGGGTGCTGCCTTGATCAGTGGATAACCCTGGGCATGGCACCACCGAGCCCAATTGGGATCTCCAGATTGAGTAAACGTGGCTCCGTTCATCAACAAATCTCCCTCTGATCTCCACGTCCACCCTCTCCATACTGATTCAGGTGCACCTTGTCCAAACTGGTTCCTGTGTGCTACCTCCTTTGCATTTGGGTCATTTGGGGCCATGAATCTGTTACCCTGGCTGATGATGGTTGCACCGTCAGCTCCCCCAATCGCGTACATCTGCCAGTGTGTGTAGTCATTATTCACCACGTGGGCGAACCCCCAACGTATAGACGGCATTCTCTGTGTCACGCGTTTCCCAAAGTGGTTAAACGCGACTGTCACCCTGATTATCTTGTCCGCTGGGTCTTTATCTGATGCACCAAACAACAATGCCTGCAAAAACCCATCTTTTTATCATTCTGTATTAATTAAAACATACTATTGAAAATATATAATTATGGAGTTCTTGATTAGTATGTACGTGGTTGTGATCAACAAAATGGCAGTTGGATATCGTGACACCGGTTGATTGTTGAACAACGTCTATAAGCCCGTCGTCAGTCTTGGACATGGAGATGTGGTCGATCCAAATATCCTTGGAGTGCCATATGGAAATGGCGTCCCCATCACTAACTCCTCTGAGTCCAAAATGATCGACAGAGTCTCTAATCAACCCACCGTTGCCTTTCACAATGTGTCGAATCCGAAGGTTGTGAATGATGATGTTCTCCACATTCTGAAGCACGAGCCCAGCTCCGCCCGAGATGACCACATGAGCACCACGCCCATCAATGGTCTTATGACTAGCCATGATCAGTTCTTGGTTCAACCGTATGATCATGGACCGACCAAAGATGATCCACAGCGGCTCCTTTTGGATGACCGCGTGGCGTAGGGTCCCAGGTTTTGGGTTCACCATGTCGTTATCAGATGCGTCAGTGACCACATAGATATTACCATACTTGCCTCCGTGTGCTTTCTGGCCAAATCCTTGGACACAATCAGCTAGCCTCTTCCTGTTGTTGGCCCAATCAGGCTGGCATCTCCAGCACTTATCGATTGAGTTGTAGGCTACACACGGCCCGCGATACTTCTTTCCTAGGTTCCTTCTTGTGCTGTTGGTTTGCTCTTGAGCGATCAAGGCAGGGACCATTGCAGCGAGAACCAGAAACGAGATGAGAAATGACAAACTGATCCTTGCTCCCACCATCTTTTTTCGAGTGGAACGAGAGGTGGTGGTTATGGGGGGGGGGGGGGGATTATTTTATGAGAAATGGCTGATCTATGGGGTGGTCTCGGGTTTGTTGTTGAGACCTTGTTTGTTAGACCAGCAGGCACGAGTTGATCGGCGCCGCTAGATGATCAACATTGACCCAACCCCCCAACACCTTATTGGTAATGGTGTTTGTTCAAGGGGGAAGTGTTTATGAGAGAGATGTATTTACAGGGATCGTCTATGTTTTGAAACTCCCTTGAGGTAGCTGGGTTTATATAGAGTTATGGGTATTGATCTATTCTACAACCAATCCTTTTTCTTTTGACCGAGAAATGAGCAAAACCACTACTATAATAGAATTGGTTGTTCAACCTACAAGTTAATAGGATCCAAGTTGGACATCATCCAACAAATTTCAATCCACTTAATTAAATTTTGATAACGGACGAGTTTCGTGGATGATAATGTCATCTATGCTATGCTAGGAAAGTGTACCGGAACTTTATTGTAGCCAATGCCCACGATCTGGTTTTATCCTTCATTTTGGTGAATTAACGAATGCGGTTAATTTAATTTGATAACGGACGAGTTTATTACAGATCTATTTCTCTACCTATTACAGACCTTATGGATCTATTACAGAACATGAAAATCCACCAACACCAACTGACGTGGACAAATTGTGGGCGTTGATGGTAATGGAACATCAAATTTTCTGTTGCATGAGTTTCAAATCTATTAACCTTTCATACACACATTTCATCTATTAAACTTTCACACACGTATATTTTGTCAAAGTTTACAACTATTAAAATCATTATTTTTGAAGGATAAGAAGCGAGTATATGTTATACAGTGTTATTAAGTGGCGTGGGAGCTAAAAGAATACATGTGTATTCAAAATTAATTACTCCCTTTGTTTAGTCTCAGCGTAAATGTTAAATGTGCAATTTTTTGTACGTTAGTACAAAGAAATTTTGAGCAATAATTTTAACTTAATTTAATTATCTTAATAAAATTATCAAACTTACTCCATCCGTCTCATTTTAAATAACAGAAAAAATTTATGGCACAAGGATTAAGGGAAAAAGTGAAAAAAGGTGATGTGTTGTGAGTGTTGATAGTTGAGTAAGCGAGAGAAAGTGGGGTAGGAAATAGTACGTGGGTTAGTTGACAAGAGTATGGCAAGTGAGTCTCGCTAATTGAAAATTATTAAAAACTTTCTACTTTTGGATTTTGCAATTTCTATAGGACACCCAAAATGGTAAGTTTTGCAATTTGAAATGGGACGGAGGGATTACTATTGATACACCATTATAAACTGTTTAAACAGGAAAATGGAAACCTTGTTTTTTGAGTGAACTCGGGAGCCGTGGTCACTGTTACAAAAGATGGTTACAAAATGTGGCTTACAAAATTGTGTTGGTGTTTTTAATTGGAGTGTGCCGGGTTCACTATTGATGTAGCCAATGAAATATCGACACCACATCTTGTATCTTTCATTTTGTAAACTCTTTTTGTAAGCCTAGCATCGCCCTTAATTATTTTGAATGTCCGTACATGTGTCCGTTTCCCCGCCTAAGCTTGCTAGCTTTATATAGTTGTGCAAATTTACCATTAACCAGACGCTATTGAGCGAAAACAAGTTGATGTGTTAGTCTTATTACATGTAAATGGACACTAATTTGAGCTACTACCTCCACCCAAATCGAACGCATGTTTTTTTTTTTTTTTTTGTTGATTAAGAATAAAAATACTAAATAACTCTAGCTCAAATGGTATCCGGTGTTAGCTTCTCAAGCGGAAATCACAAGTTCGAATCCCGTTAGGGAGATTTGTGTTAGCCTATTTATAGCTTCAGTTTCAAGTTTCGGTTTTAGTCTTCTTGGCATTTTGAATTAATAAAAATAAAATAGATAGGGAGTAATACTTGCTGGACTTGAAAAACCATGGGGAAAAGAAAGGAAGGAGAATATACTAAACCAAATGATCATGTATATCATTAATGGGGTTTGGACCCTAGGCCCCCTGGTTTAGATTATAAACCCATAAGAACCCAAGACCAAATCAAAATTCTAATTAACCCCACATGCTTGAATGAACAGCTCCAACCTAAGCCCAGCCCATAACCGGTCCGGTACCCACAGCCCAGCCCGACTCCGCCCCGACCCGCTGCCCACCCCTCCCATTTTGAATGCTAAAAATGTAAAATGCCACTAGCAGGAGTCGAACCTAGGGCAATTCTATGGAATTTTCTCCCTAAACCACTAAACTAACCAACTTTTTGTTATTATCTTTGAATGTATAATATTACTACTAGCCATCCAAATCTAAATTGAAAAATACAAACAGATTCTCTACTGATTAATAAAATTCTTGATTATTCTCTAAGACACTAACTTTTTGTATAAAAAATAAATAGAAAATCCAAAAATATTATTTAAAAAATATAAAGTATCTAAATATCTATTAGAAAAAATAAATAGAAAATCAAAATAAATTAAACTATAATAATTAGATAAATTAAAACAATTTTTAAAAGATATAACTAAATATTTTATTGAAAAAAATATGATAGACCTAAAAACTAAATTGAACTATAAGTGTATTTTTTTTTCACAATTTCTCTTTCTTTCTTTTCTTTCTTTCTTTTTTTTTTTTTTTTTGCAAAAAAACTTTAAAAAGTCTCATATTTACCCTGATGTCTCTTGAGAATTTACAAGACTTTGATACAAATTATAAAACCTAAAAAAAATGCACTTATGAGACCTTTAAGGAACTCATGAGTCTGATACGAGACCTTTGTAAATGGCTCTCATGAGTGTGATATGAGACAATTTACATGTCTCATGATAATTTATAAGACCTAAAAAATGCACTTATGAGACCTTTAAGAGACTCATGAGTCTGATATGAGACTTTTGTAGATAGACTCATGAGTCTGATATGAGACCTTTGTATATAGACTCATGAGTCTGATATGAGACAATTTACATGTCTCATAAAAATTTACAAGAATTTGATACAAATTATAAGACTTAAAAAAATGCACTTATGAGACCTTTTAAAGACTCATGAGTCTGCTATGAGACATTGTAAATAGACCCTCATAAGTCTGATATGAGACTTATTTACATGTCTTATAAGAATTTACAAGACTTTGATACCAATTAAAAGACTTAAAAAATGCACTTATGAGACCTTTGAGAGACTCATGAGTCCGCTATGAGACCTTGTAAATAGACCCTCGTAAGTCTGATATGAGACTTATTTACATGTCTCATAAGAATTTACAAGACTTTGATACAATTTAAAAGACCTAAAAAATGCACTTATGAGACCTTTGAGCGACTCATGTGTCTGCTATGAGACCTTGTAAATAGACCCTCATAAGTCTTATATGAGACTTATTTACATGTCTCATAAGAATTTACAAGACTTTGATACAAATTAAAAGACCTAAAAAAATGCACTTATGAGACATTTGAGAGACTCATGAGTCTGCTATGAGACCTTGTAAATAGACCCTCATAAATCTGATATGAGACCTTGTAAAATTACTATTATATCTAAAATATAAGAGTTTTTTTCCTTGATTTTTTTTTCCATATTTTTCAAAGTTTCATAAAAATAAAAATCACAAGAAAATCTCATATATTATTACCGTTCTGCTCTCATTCTCATGGTATAAGACTAGATTTACTCTTATACCTAAGTTATAAGAGTTATTTTTTCTTAATTTTCACATATCTTAGAAAATAAAAATCATAAATAAAAATTCTTACATGTTATTACCCGTTCCGCTCTTATATTAGGTGTAAGACTAGTTGAAGTATAGGAATTTTATTTTTCATAACTGTTCACATTTAAAAAAATTATAAAAACAATCTCATATTTTATTAAGTAGTCTACATATTTAGGTATAAGACAAAAATTACTCTTATAAAAAGTCTTACATGTTATTAACATATTTTCATGTTTTCTTAAAAAAATTCATTAAAATGCCTTATATTTTATTAACTAATATGCTCGTATACTTAGGTATAAAGGTATAAGAATAAAAATTTAATAATAATAAAATAAGTTTATCAAATACAAGATTATATAATTACAGTTTAATTTATTTGTAAGTCTTTCATATTTATAAATAAAAGATTGCGATTTGTTATATTTTTTAAAACATGTTATTTAAATTTTTTTTTTTTTAAACAAAATTTGAGTTTTGTGAATATTTTAGAATTGCATTAATTGATTGTTTTATCTTAAATACTGTCATTGATTTCGTTCAAAAAGATACTAATATTAGATATTGCAAAATTATGAACACATGGTTCAATGGCTTAGTGGTGTGGGTGTTAGTTATTAGACCTTAGGTCTAAGGTTCAAAACTTGGGAGCTCCTTTTTTTGTTTTAATTATACAGGTGGGCGGGCTATGGAGTCGGGCTTGGGTGGGTGGGCTGTGGAGTCGGGCTTGTCAGCGGGTGGGTCGGAGGGTGGGCTTTTGGGTTTTTATGGCATTTTGATCTGGGCATTTGGTTGTAGGTGGAATTATATATCTCAGCTGGGCTTTTACGAGAAATGATCTCAGGGATCCATTATGCCATCATTAATAGTACAGTAATAATTTACAATTTCTACTATAAAGCCTTTCCATTGTAAAAAAATAAATAAAAATATTCTTCATGTCAGTCAATCACAAAAATAGATGCAAAACACTCTGTTTCATGCCACAAGTTCTCGACCTTCCACAACGTAAATACTTCCTTAGTTAATTTAACCTCATGAAAGTAGAACCCTTTTTTGAAATCAAAATCAAATAAACCCAAAACACATCCCCAGATTTTCTTCACATCCCCAGATTTCCCCCTAATCCGTTTGATTTCAACAAATCTGGAAATCCAAAACCTTGAACCAGACGTCATATTCCTGTTTTCGACTTCATTCTCATCTCTTTCTTCTTAGCATGGGCTCCCCACTTTGCAGGGAAGAGAACCTGCAAACTTAGTGATTAATCCAACTTCACTTGCAGCTCCCGGCCTAATCAACGGGTACCCCTTAAAATATTGTGCCCAGTCAGCACATCCAGATTGCGTAAAAGTCGCTCCGTTCAACAACAAATCACCCTCTGATCTCCATGTCCAGTGTTTCCACACTGACTCCGGTGCACCTTGACCGTACTGATTCCTGTGTGCCACTTCTTTCGCATTGATGTCGTCCGGTGCCCTGTATCTGTTACCCTGGCTGATGATGGTGGCCCCATCAGCTCCTCCAATCGCGTACATCTTCCAGTGCGTGTAGTCGTTGTTGACTACATGCGCAAATCCCCAACGCAGAGCCGGCATTCTCTGTGTTAGTCCCTCTCCGAAGTGGTTAAACGCAACCGTCACCTTTATTACCTTGTCCAATGAGTTTTTATCGGTTGCCCCAAACAACAATGTCTGCACAAATGCCGCATTCATTTCATAAGTTGGTTTTTCTTTTTTCATCCGGCCTATCAATCAATGCGTAATACTCCTCTGTACTGAAAATCCCTTTTGACTTCATATGGTCAAAGTTCACTTGTGTTAACCATAAAAAGTCAAATGAGATTATCTTTTTGGGACGGATGGGAGTAATGCATGACGTATAAGGTCGAGTAATATTATTTTTACTTACGTGGTCGTGATGAACAAAGTGGCAGTTGGAAATGGTGACATCGGTGGATTGTTGAACAACGTCGATAAGCCCATCATCAGTATGCGACATGGAGCAATGGTCGATCCAGATGTCATGCGAGTGCCATACGGAAATAGCGTCTCCGTCGCTGACTCCCCTGTATCCATAATGATCGATCGAGTCTCTGATCAAGCCACCGGAACCTTTGACAATGTTGCGAATATGAAGGTTATGAATTATAATGTTCTCAACATTCTGGAGCACGAACCCGGCCCCACCAGCAATGACAACGTTGGCCCCACGAGCGTCGATGGTCTTGTGACTGGTCACGATCAGCTCTTGGTTCAGGCGTATCATCATGTCACGTGCAAAGATGATCCACAGCGGTTCCTTTTGGATCACTGCGTGTCGGAGGGTACCGGGTTTCGGATTGACCATGTCATTGTCAGACGGGTCGGTCACAATGTAGAACTTGCCGTCTTTGCCTCCACGGGTTTTTTGGCCGAATCCTTGGACACAATCAGCTAGCCTCTTCCTGTTGTTGGCCCAGTCAGGTTGGCATCTCCAGCACTTGTCTATTGAGTTGTAGGCCACACATTGACCTGTGTATTTCTTTCCCAGGTTCCTTCTTGTGCTGTTCCTGATTGCTACATGCCTGCACCATATCATCAACATTAGTAAATGCATGTCATATTGACCAGGCGATTTATAAATAAATATATAAATATTTATATGTGTATATATATATAAACTTACTCCTCAGCCATGAAAGATGGTATTATTGCGGCAAGGGCGAGAAATAAAATGAGAAATGAATTCATCCTAACTCCCTTCATCGTTCTTGCTTAGAGAGGAGCTAGGAAACTGGGCTGGGGGGGGGGGGGAGGATGTTGAATCAGAGATGGCTAATATGAGACGGACTATAGTCCGATGAGACTTATTTTACTTAGCGGTTAAAATGTACCGCGGAGGGGGGTGTTGACTCAGAGATCCCCCACCTTATCAGCAATATGTTTGCTTAGAGGTAGTGTCGTTGAGAGATGTATTTATTTGGACGTTTGCCTATAGCCGGTCATTTCTGAGCGAGAAATGAGCGAAGCCGCTTGGAGAATTAGTTGAATTTACACATAAATAGGATATAACTTGTAGGGATCCAACAGCTTTTACTCCTTGCAATTCTAATGGTGTTGAAAGTTTCAACTTGTTATACTAATATCTATCTCTACTTGTAATTACAGTACGAGTTTCTGCTATTTTCAAGAGCCAAAAACCACCTAAAAATATCATAGCTGCTATATCAATCTTCTTCTGAGACATCCCTATGCCACCCTTTCTCCAGATAAATACTGAAAACTGAACTACTCGATTCGTACATAAATCTATGGTTTTGTATTTGTACATGCAGGGAGAGAAAAATCGGTTGTGGTGCCACTGCCATCCTGAAATTCATAACATAAACTTTATACTGGGAAAACAAGTTGAGTTCTCCATTTCGGGATACGATTATTTCATAACCATTCTTAACATAAATGCCATAGAAATCGAAGCATGCAAACAAAAAAAACCAGTAGATGCAATAATAATATCTTCTCCTGGAGAACAATATCCATATATTGTTGGTTTTAGAAAACCATTTCAAAGAATCTTTTAGCATAAAGATTCTTGGGTATTCTACAAATTTTGTTTAGATTTATGTTCTCTAAGCATTGTTGATGAATTAAGCTGTTGATTTAGCATGGCCGCTCACTATCATTCTCACACCAAGAGAACTCACATCTAGAAGAAATCCTCTCCTGGGCATTACATCAAATGGGTTGGGGGCGCCTTAGATTGGCTTATTTCTATTATGCATAATGACTAAGACTTAGCCAAATAACAAACTCCAACTGAAATCAGTGGACGAATTGCACAAATCTGGACACTTTTCTTTCTTTTTGAAGATTAGCTAATGGGTTATACAAATGGGTCAATTTGGATTTGGAAATTGTGCACCTTTTTAACTCCAAATTTGGACTGCATTTCACAAATGGGTCAATTTGCTTGTTGGAGCCTCAAGAAAATCAAAATGCATTTAGGAACAGAGGTACTACCTTTCTTTCTGACTTGGTTATTCTTTCAACTTCTTTTTCTTTCTCCTTTTACAACTCCAGCCATTTGATTTTCTTCCTGAACTTATGATTCCTTGGTGCATGATGTTCTTCCCATTGTAGCATAAGCTTTGGTGTTCTATCTGAATTCTGAACCCTTTTTGGACGACCTTTATTAATAATAGTAATATCTTTCCGAAGTCATTTTCTCTTTGCGCGTTGCAAGTGTATGACAAAATGCTTCAAAGATTGTGCTCTTCACTTGTTTTTGGCATATGTAGTTTCGTGAGCTCGCAGTAGAACTAACAGTAGCCACAAATATCATCCTGCTCGTTAAAACTTGACATACAACATTATTTGGGAGAAGAGAAATGACTTGTAAAAAGAAGAAAATAACCAATTGAACCGTTCTTGAGGTTAAAAATCATATAGCATATATATAACTGATCACATGAAAACTCTAAGATCATTATGTTTATGTTGAAAAAATGGATCGAGTATTAAACAGTTTCTCTCCTATGTCCCTTCGACGGTTGGATAAAGAAATCCTCAAACGCGCTACACCTTCTAAAATACAAGTTCATAGCAGACTATACAACCTTGTTGTTTTACCAAAAGGCAGAAACGGGTGAGAAGTGATTGTATAGATTATAGAGTTAAACCTCACCATACATTCAACTATAGTTCGTTGCATTCTCTGCAACTTACCTTGTTCCCGTTGCTTTTCCCTCTATAAAACATTAACCTAAGAACCAGACTCATCACATTCTTAATGTGTTGCAAATCTCTTGTACACCTTGTTGTAGTATGTGTTATTACCATAATATTGCTGAGTAATTGTATTATGTCAGTTAAACTGTACAATCAAATTTGAAAGAAAAAAAAAAAAAAAGTCTTCCCTCTTATATCGCCTCATTCTCAACATCCTCGATCTATGCAAACTAAGAATACAATTGATTCAACGTGCGTAACAACTTTTCATTATTTCTTCTCCTTCTCATATCCTTCTCGACTCCCATCTCATCTTTTCTTCTTCTTCTTTTTCATACATAAATGCGAAACAAAAAAGACATCAAACTCAAACTGATTACAATCGTTTTATCCTCTTCAGTCAATCTCTTTGCAATTAGCATGGTTTCCCCACCTTGCAGGGAAGTGATCCCGCAAACTTGGTGAGCAGTCCAACTTCAGAAGCTGGTGCTGGTTTGATCAGCTTGTACCCGTGATATTTCTGTCGCCAGTTTGGATCTCCAGACTGAATGAAAATAGCTCCATTCATCAACAAATCTCCCTCTGACCTCCATGTCCAGTGCCTCCATACAGATTCTGGAGCTTTCTTCCTGTATGTCACTTGATTAGCAGGGGAGTTATTTGGTGCAATGAATCTGTTACCCTGGCTGATGATTGTGGCACCGTCGGCCCCACCAATCGCATAACTTTGCCAGTGTGTATAGTCGTTGTTGACGACGTGGACAAATCCCCAGCGCACAGCTGGCATTCTTTGTGTTAGCTTCTTTCCAAAGTGGTTAAACGCAACTGTCACCCTCATGATCCTGTCAGATGGGTCAGTATCACTTGCACCAAACAACAAAGCCTGCAAAAGAAAATCCCTCCTGTAGCATTAGTACTAGATTGAATTGGAGTAGTGTTATGTAAGGGATTTGGGGTGTGTGTAGTCCAACTGCACAGAAGTCCGAAATCCTTCTAGGATGTAACTCATGTTACTATAATATACTATATATTCTTGCACACAAGCAGGAAAAATGTAACTCATTTACTGTAAAAGTCAGACTTCTGTGTAGTTGGACTGCATAGGCCCCTATGTAAGTACCTTGTCATGCTTAACAAAGTGACAGTTGGATACTGTGATATCAGTGGACTCCTTGACAATGTCAACAAGCCCATCTGCAGTCTTGGACAAGGAGACGTGATCGATCCAAATATTATGCGAGTGGAAAATGGAAATAGCGTCTCCATCACTGTGTCCCCTGAACCCGAAATGGTTAACCGAGTCTCTAATCATGCCACCGTTGGTGGCTATAATGTCGTGGATGTGAAGGCCATGAATGATGATGTTCTCCACATTCTGCATCATGATCCCGGCCCCACCAGCAATGTGTACATTTGCACCGCGTGCATCAATAGTCTTGTGACTAGCCATGATCAGCTCTTCCTTGAGCCTTATGACCATGTTGCAAGCAAAGATGATCCACAATGGTTCTTTCTGGATGACCGCGTGCCGGAGGGTCCCGGGCCTAGGGTTCAACATGTCGTTGTCGGATGGGTCGGACACAATGTAGATCTTCCCATCTTTTCCTCCGTGTGCATTGTGACCGAATCCTTGGGCACAATCAGCTAGTCTCTTCCTGTTGTTGGCCCAATCACCTTGGCATCTCCAGCACCTGTCGATCGAGTTATAGGCCATGCATGGGCCACTGTATTTCTTTCCGAGGTTCCTTCTCGTGCTGTTCCTAAATACCGAAACGCTGCAAAAAATAAATAAAATTGTAATCAGTAATTTATAGTATATCAGGGTGATTTCCTGTATGAAGAAACGGACTTACTTGTGAGCCATCAAGGCGGGGACCATAGCTGCGAGTGTGATAAACAAGATGAGGAACACATTCATCTTAACTCCAGCCATCTTTTTTCTAGCGGAAAATGGAGATAGGCGGCTGGCAATGGGGGGGGGGGGGTTGTTGGATCAGAGATGGCTATCGGAAAGGGGTCTAGGACACTGTTGCTACACCTGAAGCAAACTCAATGCAGCTCTATGCAATCAATATTAGCCCCCCCAACCTACCTGTAACTTGTTTTTACGTCGTGGTTATGCGAAATATGTACTTATTTCGATTTCATTCCCCATCCTAGGGTTATATATTTGTAAGAAATCATCTCTAACCCGTAAAAGAAAATTAAAAAAAAATTGCGTGTAATGCGCGAAACCACTTGAATATAGGTGCATTGCTAGTAAATAGGAGAGAAATATGACCATGTCCATTAGTTTCAGTATTTTTCAAAAGAATCAACCTGCTAAATTTGGTGTATATCTAAGGCCAAGTAAAAGCTTGGTTGAGAGTGGTTTGTGCAACAATCAAACTGATGTTGAACCATTTTTTTCAACCATGTCGGCCTAAGACGAGGAACTGCCACAGCGAGGAGCTAGGCGCTGCTCCAGTACTGCAATGTGTCGGACCATTACGACCTGAGATCTCTCTATCGATAATTAAGCACTTTGTTAAGCTTGACAATATCATCAACCAAAGTTTTGGTATTTAAGTGTTCAGTTTGTCAAAGAGCTCTAGTTCAAGCGATGTAACTTTTAATATGGAAAGTCATGAGTTCTCAAACTTAATATAACCGTTAAACAATTAACAGAGGAGGGGAAATATGGAAATGTTAAATGTGTCAACTTAGACATTAATCTAACAATTTCCGGACCCGACCCAATTGCATTTTGAACCCATCATACGACCCGCGTTTCCTTGGAATGTAGGGAAGATCAAATTACGAAAACATCTAGACTGTAGACCTTGCATAATCAGGCAGCTTGAAGAGAGAGGAAACAGGACATTTCTGGCAAAATTTCTCATTGTAAAGCAAATTCCCCTACAACACTCATTCTAACACTTTTGACCATATTTAGAAAACATTCTTCCTTCGCTCCTGCTGTTTTACTACTGTTACCTCTCTTACTTCGCCTGCAATTCAGGTCTTTATTCTTCTTTCCGCTAACCTGAAAAGAAAGATCAAAAGTAATGCACATGAGCTCTGGTTTCACAATATACACCAAATAAGTTTCTAAAAGTATACTATAAAGACATAAAATAGAAAAAGAAATAGGAAAGCACGGAATACAGTAGTCGAGTATATAAACCAAACATCCCCACGGCTTCTTCGTTACAAAAACAAAAGTATGCTACATTGGACCACAAGTATATAAGTACGAACTTGTGGGGCTACGGTTAAGAACTGTTTCAAAAGAACCAAAAAGACGACACTTTGACCATGTTTTATGCAAAACTTTTGCTAAAAATGACTAAACTACCATTTCATTAATAACTTACGGAAGAAATACTCACAGGCACACGAATTTGTATGTACATACATCAAAAATATACCAATGTTCGTTATGCAATCTATTTTCGTATTTGGAACAAAGGTTGAGTTAAGTATACTCATGCGGTTATGCATTGAAAAAGTTGGCTACTTTTGCATCATAGACGTAACATGTTCTCTTGACTGCGCTAAAAAAACAATTAACAGCTTCCATTGTTATAAAATGCGATCATTTTCATCCATAATCCAACAAATAAAACCAAGAATTCATATTAAAGACTGAACTCACCGGCGCGGGCTTATAAAATGAAAAGGTGAGTAATAGTTATCAGCAACAGAAATCAGTAAGCCAGGAGCCATGATTTCCCCAACAGATGTCTACCATGTCGTGGCAGCCATCATCCCACTATACGTTCCCATGATCTTGGCCTACGTCTCTGTAAAATGGTTGAAGATGTTCACACCGGAACAAAGCTCAGGGATCAACAAGTTTGTTGCAAAGTTCTCAATCCCTTTATTGTCCTTCCAAATTATCTCAACAAGTAATCCTTACAAAATGAACCTGAAACTCGTATGCGCTGATTTCCTTCAAAAATTTATAGCTATTGCTATAGTGACAGTGACGGCAAAATTTCACTCGAAAGGAAACCTGAAGTGGATCATAACGGGTTTTTCTTTATCAACATTGCCTAATACATTGATCCTGGGGATTCCACTCCTCAAAGCAATGTATGGGGATGAATCAGCACTGCTCCTTGCGCAGATAGTTGTACTTCAGAGCATACTTTGGTACAACCTGTTATTGCTTCTTTATGAGCTCTCTGCTGTGAAGGAAACATATGGTACAACACCATCAGACACCACAGGTATGTATGTACACATAGTTCAAACTCAATAACAGCACATACTTTAGACATGAAATTTGTCTAAAGGAAAAACTTCAGATACAATAGATTGTGGGGCCCCACCCCCCGATATATTCTTATATCCTCGACCTAATTTGTTATTAATATAACGGATATGTGTCAAATGTACGCTTGAGATAGTTACGTAACATCACTATTTGTTGGTTATCCAATCCAAGGGGAGCTAGAGGCCAGACAAGAAACGCAAGAAAATGAGGGATGGCGAGAAGTGCAAATAAGAAGTACAAGAAAAACAAAAGTAAAGCATATACTTGTTACTGTAGGAAGGAAGCTCGCAACCAATCCAAATACTCATGCAACTGTTGCTGCTGTTATCTGGGCAAGTGTAAGCTTCAGGTACGCAGAACATAATTAATCTGACGTTTCAAGAGCTGGTGAGATTAGAATAGCAAGACGGAAAAAAAATTATTGGTCTAATTCAGAGTGTTGAGCCCATTGCAGGTACGGACTAAAGTTGCCAAAGATAGTGGACAAATCAATATCTATATTGGCAGATGGAGGACTTGGAATGGCAATGTTCAGCTTAGGTACCAATCAAAACCAACGTCACCTTTC
This sequence comes from Campanula takesimana, assembly GCA_026119855.1. Classification (NCBI taxonomy): domain Eukaryota; kingdom Viridiplantae; phylum Streptophyta; class Magnoliopsida; order Asterales; family Campanulaceae; genus Campanula; species Campanula takesimana. The sequence goes on from JAOWBW010000303.1 coordinate 403,241, forward strand.
AAAGAAGATAAATCAAATAGATATCATTGACCAGTTGATTTGTACTTTTCGTAGGTCTTTTCATGGCATCACAAACCAGCATAATAGCATGCGGGTCCAAAATTGCACTCTTAGCCATGGCAATGAAGTTTATAGTGGGACCTGCGACAATGGCGGCCTCCTCCAGTGTCATTGGATTAAACGGAGTTTTGTTCAGAATCGCAATTATTCAGGTATAAAATTAATGTTTCTTGCTACGCTACTACAAACTAGATATAGAAGGTTTAATCATGTGTTCATAATCCAGGCAGCACTTCCTCAAGGAATCGTCCCATTTGTATTTGCCAAGGAGTATAACGCGCACCCAGACATACTAAGCACGGGGTAATTAGCAATCTGATGCAGATGACTTAAAAAATCATGAGCAAAACTTACGATATATTAACTGATTTTTCTGTTATTGTAGGGTGCTCTTTGGTTTGATTATTGCCTTGCCAATCACATTGGGATATTACTTCCTGCTGACATTGTAGTTGCTGCATTGAAAGTGTTCTATTTGAAAATCCCTTAGCAGGCGACACATAAGCAACCCGCAATTGTATTGAAGTCTATATACAAGCAGCTGTAGTACGTCAGTACGTGTACAATAATCTTGAGTTCTTACAAGATATATGAACAATAGAGAAAGTAATCATGTATATATGAGTCTAAAAATAGCCATAATTTTGGTACAATTTCAATAAAATAGAAACTATCTAGTATCAACACTTATACCGTTAGCTGCTTCACCTGACTCAGTAAAATCAAAACTGACACCTCCAGGAACCAGATTTTCGTTAAAATCATCATTAGAACCAATATCATTCTTCAATTCCTCGAGCGACTGCTCTATTCCTTTTCCAGAATCCATTCCCTCATGTTTTTCCACAATTAAGGATCTCGACTCCTCAAATAAATCCTGATAAAAACGAGTCACCATCCTATTATAATAATCTTCACCTCCCAAATGAGTGTCGCCAACAGTAGACTTCCTAATTTTACCTCCTTCAATTGTGAGCATGAGCACATCGAAAGTACCCCCCACCTTTGTAACTGATATTGGCTTTTCGCTTAGTCCAGGGACGAACCTTCATGTCAATCTGCACCAAAAAATCATTGAATCTCCTTCCAATCATTTATCATCAGAGGAGAACGTTAAAATCTGTTCTAAGCCCATGAAAACTGCCATACTGCAGTCTAGACAGATATCCCTTCATTCTAACTTTCTTCTTTTTCGAAGAATACCACAAATGCATTTGTAAATCATTAGGGATAGATGAGGAAGGGTAATACATCTCAGATTGAATTGTAGGTGGGAAATTGTGCTGGTTATACCGAGTATTGTATTGTGGCCATAGGAACGTACCATTATGAATATGAGCAGCAGCCAGCAGGGTTAATCTGTGGATTTGGAGAATTGGCAAAAGAATGATGGTAATGAGAGGAATTATAGTCCTGGACTGTAGTGCTAATATGTGATGTAGGTGTGTATTGTGTAGTGGTGTGAAGCTGATTGGTGTATGTGGTGTGTGTAGGCATGTGCCCTGTTTGAGGGAATGAATTCATATTCTGGGACTGAAGGCAATCCTTAGCTTTAGAGTTCCGGATCAGAGGTCTGGTAAGGTAAGTAGTCATGTATGCTAGAGCTTCAATATTGTTGCCATTTGTGTGAGACGGTCTCACACATGATATGCATCTCGGCGAGAGAGGAAATGTGCTTTCCCTTCCCCGCCCCGCCCATAGATGGGCAAATCATTTACTTTTTCAACAAGATCCGTCTCGTGTGAGTGAGATCGTTTCACATAAACAAGTTTTTGTCTATCATGATATCTGAAATAACATGGCCTGCAAGAAACCCAAAGGGCAACGGATGAAGATGGCATGAAAAAGTAAAAACTGACCAAAACTATTGGTGATGCTTTTTATTGCTAAGTTATCTTGTTGAAAACATATACTCCCTTGGTCTAGGAATAATCCATTTTTTAGGTTTCTTTAAATAATAAATTAACTCTGAGTAATTATTTAGTTTAATTTAATTATCCTAATAAAATTAAAATAATGTTATTGACAGTATTTATAATGTTTGTAGAATCAATTACATTAGCTTCTAAATATTGCTCAAAAAGAATACCCAAACACAAATTTGAACATTTTAAGTAGTATATCTTATGATTAGTTCGATTCAATTTTGTACACGTCTGTTTCACTTTTAATGATAGCAACATTCAAAATTAAACAATTTTTTTTTCTTTTTTGATTAACATAATAAAAGAATGCATTTCCTGTTGCACTCTAAATTTGAATGACATAAACTATACATACATAAGTAGCAAAAAAAAAAAAAAAAATCAATGTTTTTAACATTGCTAATTTGATACTACTACAAAATACTAAAAGATTGCCCTACATGTCATGAACATATCAACATGGGGTGTACAAATCAATACCAACCTAGTTCTACCAATCCTCCACCGAGTTGCTTTGCTGTTGCCACATCTATCAAGGCCCACTTGGCCCACTTGACAATACGGCCCAAGACCATAAACAACTTTTCTTTTTTGGTACTACATATGGTCGGAGGAGCGTCTACATCTACATGGACATGAACATATCTTGTAATGGCGAAAACTGGTATTCATTGTTGTAGTACTGAACCTGAGGGGCAAAAGGGTCATCAGGGAAATCATCCATGAAATTGAATGGAAAATCATCCCCAAAATTCTCCCTTTTGTGCTCACTTTGAACCTCTTTCTCGTGTCCTGAACTCGAATCGGACGTGTGTAATGTTTGTATCGACTCAGATGTATCAAATTGCCAAAAATCGTTCTTTACATGTGATGGCAATGACCTTGGTTGCGACGACAATGTTGTTGTTTCTACCTTTGGGGCCAAATTTGCTAACTGAGGTTTCTTTTCTTCCATTTCAGAGAATTCTACGGAAGAATTATCTGTGTCGTAATGCTTCTCCATAGTACCTTTCTTGTTGTATATTCGACATAATACCCAATCATCTAACTGCAATTAAAAAAAAAAACAATTATATTAGACCAAACAATCCTAAAAATAAAGTTGTGAAATCAATTTTATTTTTCATAATATTTATAAAAAAAAATTACTCCTTCATTAAAAGATAAATGCCATTTTCATTAAATGACATTATGAAATTGATTAATACTGTACTAAATAAAATTTAATATCATAAACTACTTCCTCCCCTAAATAAATGAGTGTCCATTTTCCGAAGTTTTTTGTCCCAAAATGATTGTCCATTTTGATCATAACTTTGTCTCTAAATGTTTTTTTTCGACATTTTTTTCACGTCTTTTTATACTTGCAAAAACAAAATCTTTGTAAAGAGGATTACAAGATTATAATCCTATATGAATTTTGCCACCAAATCGTACAAAAAATTATGTCCCTTAAAATAAAATTTGGACACTCATTTAGAGATCATTTAGGGACCGAGGTAGTAATATTCTTGCTAAACTGTTGGTAGTGCAAGTATATGAAGATTTTTTTTAGAGTTGGTTTTGGGGGAAACTAGTTCCTCCATAAGTTATAAAAAGTCCACTTTTTAACACTTAAACCTAAACACTAAACCTTAAATTCTAAACCCTAAACCTTAACCTTAACCCCTATAAAAATATGACTTTTTATAACTTATGGAAAAACTAGTTTCCCCCAAAATTTTCTCTTTTTTTTATTTTATTTTTTGCTATAAACACAACCAAATAGAAATAATAATAAACGATACTTACCCTTAAATTATTTTTCTTGCCAGCGGACCTATCCACGTTAGCAAGCCGGTACTCGTGCATTATCCAATTAGTCTTGACCCCTCTCGGCGCTTTTCCGGCATAGAACACTAACGCCTTCTTTATTCCGACCGTCTTTGGCTTCCCCACCGGTTTATCAGCTCCGGTAGCTTTCCAGTAACCAGTCCCGGCGGCCCGATTCGGCCTCGAACCATTTGGGTATTTCCGATCCCTAGGAGAGAAGAAGTACCACTCCTTCTCACCATACAAAGCCATACCTGAACAATCAAACCACACAACCATAAAAATTAGTCTCAGTCGGACTTCCAAATCGGATTATTTCGCAATTGACTCGATTTGAAGTCAAAATATACCTGGAAGCTGCCACGGATCGAACTTATACAAATCGATTTCAGCTATAATTGAAACAGAGATGTTCTGTGAAGCAGATTTAGGGCATAAATAATGCATAACAAGCTCCTCATCGGTGGGATGGAATCTGAATCCAGGCGGCAACTCTAAAGTATTGCAACCAGTCATTCGCGAAATTTCTTCTCTTAAGTGAATTTCCTTCAAAAACTTTCTCTCTCTAGACTGCTGCTGTTGTTGTTGTGTGTTGAATTGAATGTGAACACAGGTAAAGAAGGAGGGGATGAGAATATATACAGGGGAATAAATGGATATAATTAAATAAGTAATGTGTGTTGATATTGTCGTCACGTGGGGGATAAACATGGGGGGCTGAATCTGGAAGAATGGGTGGAAAAAAACGTGGTTTCCTGGAAAGGACTAAGGAGAAGGAGGAGAGAGAAAGGCCTTCCTTGGGTAACAAGGTTTTTGGTTGGAGATGGTTTGACCGCAGCCCTACCTACTCAGTAAATTTGTTATTATCTCACCTTGCATCACTCATTTCGTTAGTTGGACTGTTGGAGTTTGGAAATTAAATTAAAGCAAAGCTTCATATTGCCAAAATTTCAAATTTATAGTACTCCATTATTTTAACGTTTTTAATTTAACAAAAGTATGAAAACTAAAAAAATAATATTAGGGGTACAAAAAAGTCACAAAAACTTGCTCACAAAATCCTATGTGTAATGATGTTATTGGTGTTGTGGCGGGTCCATTATCGATGCAACCAATAAAATATCGTCACCTCATGTTGTGAGCAAGATTTTGTGACATTATTTTGTGCCCCTAGCATTGCTCAAAGTAAAATACAAGAGAAAAAATGGGTAAAGAGTTTTTATTGTTAGAATGACAAGTCAGTCTCATTGTACATTTTAAGTAGTAAAACTACTAATTAAATTTTTTTAACTGAGACAGACTAAAAAAAAGTAAGAACTTAAAACTGGACATGAGGAAGTAATATTTTAGGGTGAACATGAAACGAGATTCACGTGTCACTTTTGTATATCACATCGTGTAATACATATGATTTCACTATTCCGCATCAATAGTGACGTTAATTGTAATTACTCATAGAGCAATGCTATGTGCACAAAATAAGCTCACAAAATCTTGTTAGATCATTGTGGCTTGCAACACAAGTTAATAGGCACCTTCCATAAATAAAATCATGACTATGACATTAATATAAAGTATGGTCAAAATAGTCAATGTGTAGAATCCCTGAAATGTTATTTATCTATCTTTGATGGGCAAGATGGTAAATCAACATTGCTTTAGAAATGAATATGTATGGTCCCTATTTGAAGTGTCACCATGTTTACTATTTAAAGGCCTCTCCATCAAGCCTAAAACATACTTGATTCTTACTTTCTCTCATCTAAATTCTCTCTTTATTATTGAAAGAACTTTTGAGAGACTAAGAGACACTTTCATTTAGAAGATCATCTCCCTACATTATCTTCTACTTCATTCTTATTCTCCCTTCAAGACATCAAAATGGATTCAACAGGTATACATTTATTACATGCTTCCGCTTCATCTTTTCCTCATTCTTCTTCTAAATATGAGTTAGGCATTAGGGGATTATAATTGTTCTAACAATTGGTACCAGAGCCCGCTCATTATTTAGTTTGAGTTTGAGTTTTTGTTTTAAGAAAAGCTTTATGCTTTGACTATGATTCATTTTCCCTGTTGAATCTTAAGGTATTTGATGATTGATTAAGGACTCTAATTCATTCATAGAGTACTGATGATCTTCATCTAAATTAAGTAAATGGTTTGAAAAAGTTTTGTTATTTAAAAATGGTTCTTGTGAGACTATCCATTCATAACATGGTTTTATGTCTAAGTGCATACCATGTGGATCTACTCACTTGATTCCACTAAATTTTAAAGCAAGATTATCCATATATAACGTGGTTTTATGTTTTAAGGACATACCATGTGGATCTGCTTGCAATTAATTGATTTTGGGAAAGTTTGAACAAAATTCAGAAGTGCAGAAATCGTCTTGAGCGGCCGAGCGTATGAAAAGGCGCGAACTGCTCGGCCGAGTCTTGGGATCTGCTCGGTCAAGCACATGAACAGGCGCCAAAAATGGCATAAACCGGTCGGACCTTTGGTCGAGTTCGGTCTGGTTCTCTTGACTACCCGGTCGGGTTTTTGGTTTTGCCCGGTCGGACCAAGACTTGCGCGGCCGAGCATTTGGTTTTGCACGGTCGAGCATTGTATGTCAAATAAGGCAATTGTTTCTGATTAAGGTGCTCGGCCGAGCATTTTGTTTAGAGCGGCCGTGCATATATGTCAAATTGACCAAAACCTTCTGATGGAGGTGCTCGGCCGTGCACTTTTCTATGCTCGGCCGAGCAGGTACTGTTTACAAGTTTTGGAAAATTTTAAATTCTGCATAAAACTTTGTTTTCCTTTTTTATCAAAACATTTATTTTTCAAACCTTAAAGCCCTGATTAATTATATGCTTAAATAATTTTATTCATTATTTAAATAATATTATCACCTAAGTGATTAACGTTATATAAATGCAAAATTATTAAAGTGTTGAATGTTTAAGATATGAATGACTTGAATTTTCCAAATAAGATCTTGACATTTGACTAACGATTGTATATCAGGCTGGAAACCTTGACTGGTCTCCTCAACCATCCGAACGGATTGGTGGAACGACTAAGGTTGAACAACGCCACGTACTAAGAAAGTCTTAAGCATTCATGTGATGACATATAAAATGAACATTTAGTAATTTTATTAAATGCTTAAGACTACCCAAAGGAAGATTAAGCATTTAATCAAATATTGTTCGACGCCACTCGCCGCTCGCCGCTCGACGTCGCTCGCCTCTCCGCTCGCCACAGCCGCCGCCGGCCGCCCCCACACAGCCATCGCAGTCCGCCACCATCGCCGGAATGGATGGAGATATTCCCCCTCCACAACCCCCTCAAGAAATCAAGAAAAAATCCAATCAAAGGTAAACCCTAACCCCTAAAATTAATTTCAATGTCATGATTTTCTTCTTGATTTTGATTCTTTCATTCAAACTGATGAAAACTTCTTCTCTTTCAATTTTGTGAACTGGGTTCTTGCGGAATTTTGGGGGGTTTGTTGTTTTTGATTTTGAGTGTGCTTATTTTGATTTTCTTCAGCAGGATACTAATTTGAAAATCATAATTCATTTTGGTAATAGGTTGTTGGATCGATTCATTACAATGACTCCGAGAAATAAAGCAAGCGCTAGTGTTCCAATTGCTCAAGAGGAGCCGGAGGTAGTTCTTCAAGAAACACAAGGTCCACAACCTACAATACGATTAAGAGGCGAAGATGTGACCCTACAAAGTGATCCCGGGAAAAGGGATTCAATTTTGGTTTTTCACCCGGATGATGTTGAAAGAGTTAGAAGAATGTATCTCCATAAAGGACCGGAACAACCAAATCTACCAGAATATCCGACCACTCTAATCTCAGGTAAAAAGCGTAAATTTAATCATACGTGGTTTAGTCAATATAAAGATTGGTTGGAATATAGTGAATCGAAAGATGCCTTGTTTTATTTGCAATGCTATTTGTTTAAAGATGTGAGTAAGTATGGTGGTGAATCTTTTGTTGGTAAAGAGAATGGTTTTAGGCGTTGGAATAAAATGAAGGAGGGGCTTGACTTACATGCTAATAGTGAATCCCATCAAGCAAGTAAAGCAAAATGCACAGTTCTCACAAACTCAAAGCAGAGCATTAGAACATGTTTGAATAGACAAAGTGAACAAGAAGATAGTGATTATGTAATGAACTTGAAGACATCACTTAGAGCTACTAGATTACTTCTGAGGGGTGGGCAAACTTTTCGGGGCCATAACGAGGCAAAAGATTCTTCTTATCAAGGTCATTTTCTTGAATATGTAAATGTCTTAAGAGAGGTTCATGGTCAACAAGAGAGTCGTAAGATGACCGCCCCCACCATTCAAAAAGAACTTGCAAAGGCATGTGCATTTTTAACCACTTCAAAAATTTGTAGGGAGATTGGGGATGATGTATTCACTATTTTAGCGGATGAATCCGGTGATTGTTCTATGAAAGAACAATTGGGGCTTGTTGTGCGTTATGTTGATTCCAAAGCCGGTGTTGTGGAGAGATTTTTGGGGGTAGCACATGTGAAAGAAACAAATGCCATATCACTTAAAAATGCAATTCAAGACCTTTTGACTAAGAATAATTTGAGTATGTCTAAGATTAGAGGTCAAGGGTATGATGGAGCAAGCAATATGAGTGGTCGTGAAAATGGATTAAGAACTTTAATTCAAAAGGAGAATCCTTCTGCATTTTATGTTCATTGTTTTGCTCATCAACTTCAATTGGCACTAGTTGCGGCTGTCAAGCGTAATATTGATGTGGGTGCTTTTTTCGGATTGGTTAATGAAGTTGTGAATATTATTGGTTGTTCTAACAAAAAGCAAGAGTTGCTTCGAGACAAACAATTTGCTCATTTGGCCGAAATAATTGAAGAGGATTTGGTAGAAACCGGTAGAGGTTTAAATCAACAATCATCTCTTACGAGGGCGGGTGATACTCGTTGGGGGTCCCACTTCAAGACTCTTACGAGTATAATGAGGTTGTATGGTCCGGTGATTAAAGTCCTTGAAACAATTGTTGAAGATGCTTCTTGTGACGTTCGTGGTCAAGCAAGCACTTTGATAAATGGGTTACATGATTTTCGTTTTATTTTCATGTTATATTTGATGGTTGATATTTTAGGGATTACTCATGATTTGAATTTGGCTTTACAAAGACGTGAGCAAGATCTCATGAATGCCTTGAATCTTGTTACAATTGCCAAACGACGACTTCAACAAAAGAGGGATAGTGGATGGGAAGAACTCTTTAATAGTGTTGATGAAATTTGTAAGAGACATGGCATTGATGTGCCGGATATGGATGGACCCTATTACTTGTTGAAGAAATCCCGTCGTCAAAGTTCATTTGTTACTAATCTACATCATTACAAGAATGATTGTTTTTTTAGTATTATAGATGTGCAATTGAAAGAACTTGATGAAAGATTTAATGTGGAAAGCACCGAATTATTACAATGTGTAGCATGCTTGAGTCCTTCTTCGTTGTTTGCTTCTTTTGATGAAGACAAATTGATGAGGATGACACAATTGTATCCTAATGATTTTTTGGAGGAATGTGAATCATCTATCCGCAATCAATTGGCTAATTATATTATGGATATGCGCTTAGACTCTCGTTTTTCAGATTTGAAAGGGCTTGTTGATCTTTCAACGACACTTGTGGCAACCAAGAAGAATGAGACTTATCATGTGGTTTATAAGCTTGTGAAGCTTGCTTTGCTTTTGCCGGTAGCAACCGCAAGTGTTGAGCGGGTCTTTTCCGCTATGAAGCATGTAAAGAGCGATTTGAGGTCTAAGATGGGGGATGAATGGTTAAATGACCGATTGGTAACTTTTGTAGAAAGAGATGTATTCATGACTATTGGAGATGATGAGATTTTAGATTATTTTCAAAAGATGAATCATAGGAAAAATCATATGTAAATTGCGTTTATTTAATATAATATTGATATATTGAAGCCCATTATATTTATATTTGTGAATTTTACTTGGAGTATATTGTCTAAGTATTTTACTAACTCCGTCCCGCTTAAGGTTGCAATTGACTGCCGAGTATGCTAGTCACCTCTCTTAAACCTGAATAGAACAACAAGGGTTGGCTGCATTACACTGATGTGTGGTCATATAGTTTTTTTTTTTCCTGAGGTTGGAACCTTAATATGCTATAAATTGATTGTTGTGTGTGCTAGCCACCTTTCTGACACTTGAATAGAACAGCAAAATCGGAATGGAAAAGTAAGCAAGGATCTGATGATTTTTAATGAAAATTTGGTCCTATTGAAATGGACATGTATGTAAATGCAGGTGACTGCTATCATGGACAGTGCTCTGTAGGCCCCTATAGTAACATATATATGACATTTGTAAGATATTGCTCAAAAAAATTTCGGGGGCGCTGCCCCCGAACCCCCGTGCATCTTAGTTTCCCGTCAATTTTTTTTTAAAAAACAATAGGCACCACCAAATTTAAATGTGTAGATCCGCCACTACAGGTATACATTTATTACATGCTTCCGCTTCATCTTTTCCTCATTCTTCTTCTAAATATGAGTTAGGCATTAGGGGATTATAATTATTCTAACAAATCTTGCTCACAAAATGAGGTGACGATATTTTATTGTTTGCATCGATAATGGATCCGCCACACTCTACTTAAAAACACCAATAAAATCATGACACATAGGATTTTGTGAGCAAGATTTTGTGACTTTTTTATGCCCCTATTATTATTCTTACGCATAATTGTTCGATTACACGTGGGCGATATAGGAAAGTGGTACAGATGTTTCCGTCTCGATGAATATGGGCCTAATTATAATTTTTTGATGAACAAGTAGAAGTTTTTATTGTATTTTGACAGCTGGATCTGACCACTGCGGATGTAAATCTAAAATATAGCTAAGTGTCAAACTATATAATGAATAGGTTTTGAGGGAAACTAGTTTCTCACTAAATTACAGAAAGTTTATTTTGCACTACTTATAAGCATTTGGTAAATATTTAATAATAGTTTGAAGAATATGACTTTTTATAATTTAATGGGAACTATTTTCTTCGAAACTTAAGAAGAGAGGAATACACTTACAGTCAAATGAGTGGTGACCACGTAAGCTTGTAAATACTACACGAGCGGGTAGTTGCGCGTCACTGCTTACGTCGCGTATGTTCGATTGGTGATACGGGAAAAGGCCCTCAACATTGACGGGCATAAATGCTCCGTTCCGCTACTTCGTGCAAATAGCAAATTACTCTTTCCGTCCCAATTTAAACTTTAAAAAACAAAGTTGGCACAAGAATTAAGATGAAAATTTTTATATTATAAAATATAGATAATGGGATAGAGTGTTGTGAGTATAGAAAGTGAGTAGGAGCGAGAAAGTGGGGTATAAAATAGTTAGTGGATAGTTGTTGTGTGTATGACATGTAGATCCCACTAAAAAAGGTATAATTAACTTTACTTTTTTGGATTTTCAATTTTAAAATGGGATACCTAAAAAGAAATTTTTGAAGTTTAAAATGGGACGGAGGGAGTACACTTTAATACTAGGTTGTCAGTCAAACGTCAACACGTAACAGGTTGAATCTACAAAGGACTTTAAAGTCTTTTCATAAATATGTGCGGCGAATAGTGAGTTTGTTTGTGGGTAAGATATTTAAATATATTACTATGCCCTATGCGCTTACGTGTTCACCTTACGTCCGAACCGATCTTTCGGATCAGGGTAAGGCTATGGCTACTGACCTGTTTTATCTTATTTTATTTAATTTTATTTCTCGTATGCCCTTTCAACATATCCAATAATAATTTTGTTTTGAGAAAAATATACGCTCTCTATCCCAGAGAATATGTCTACCCTTCCATTTACACAGAGATTAAGAAATAGAGGATGTGATGTAAGTGTTGTAAGTATAAAAGTAAAGTAGGAGAGAGAATGACTGAGAGAAAATAGTAAGTTGATTGGTGTTTTGAGTGTAAAAGTAAGTAGGAGAGAGAACGAGTTGGAGGAATAGTAAAGATTCTTTGCCATTTAAAGAAGTTGACATATACTCTGGGATGGATTAAAAAGGAAAGGTGACATATACTCTGAGACATAGGGAATACTACACTTTACGTGTTAAAATATTACGTACTCTCCGTCTTATAATAAACTTTTTATAAAATATTATAAACGAGAAATAAAGAAAAATAGGTGGTGTGAGTGAGGAGGATAGAGAAAGTGGAGCAGGAAATATCAAGTGGATAATTGTTGTGGATGGGGAAGAGATAGAAAGAGGAGGTCTTTTTCTTTTTAGGTAACTGGGAGTTTCGAATGAAACGCCTAAAATAGCAAAATAAAAAATTTGTTTTGAGATGGAGGGAGTACTCTTTTTATCCTTAAATGAATGTTCAAATTTTATTTTTAAAAACATCTGAAAATCTCAACGTTTTAAACAATTTAGTGGTAAAATATTCATATAATATTATGTAATGTTTTTTAAAAAATATTTAATTTTGTAAGTATAAAGACTACTATATCTTATACTCCCTCCGTCCCAATTTAAAATTCAAAAAACTTTTGGGTTCAAGAATTAAGAAAAAAGTGATGTGTTGTAAGTGTATATGGTTTGGTAGGAGAGAGAAAGTGAGGTAGGGAATAGTTAGTGGGTAATTATTGTGAGTACGACATGTGGGGCCCACAAATAAAGAAGTACTCCCTCAGTCTCATATTATTTGGCCACTTTTGATTTTTGATGGTCAACACTAGTGAACTTTTACAAAACATTAATATCAATCTTATTATCCTAATTAAAATCTAAAAGGTGTTATTGATAAATCTCTAAGTGCTTTAAGAATATTTTTTTTTATAATTTCGTTACAATAATTACTTGACATTAGTGATTGGTCAAAGTTTATTTGTGTGACCATTAAAAATAGAAAGGGACCAAAATAAATGAGACGGAGGGAGTATAAAAAAAAAAATCCTTTTTAGGTTTTGATGTTTAAAATAGGACACATAAAATTAGGGCTGGATTGGTAGGTATACCAGTTACATTTTGTTTATACCATGTACCAACCAAGTTTAACTTGATACATAAAATTATGTACCATTACCAACCAACTAAGTCGGTATACCAACTTAACGGTTGGTATTAGCCTATACCAAATGTAGAATGTAATGTTTAAAAAAAAAAAAAAAAAAAAAACAACAACAACAACAACTTGAGAGTCTTGAGAGTAGTCGTTTTCAACAGGCAAATTGACATCCGCTTGAATATTCTTGTACTTGTATTGAGCTGTTACATGTTATGTAAAGGCCACAAAGAAATATTAACCTGCATACCTTGTTAAGATATGAATCTAGGCATGAAATCCGTCGATGAGACATTATCAGCCGAGAGAGAAAGAAACAAGTACTCCCTCTGTCCCAGCACAAGTGACACTTATTTCCTTTTCGGTCTGTCCCACTACAAGTGACACTACCCAAAATGAAAATATTTTAATATATTTATATTCAACCAACCCCACCATTTAAACACACTCATTCTCTCTCTTCATTTTCCACCACTCAATTTATTCAACCAACACTGCTATTTACCCCACTCATTCCCTCTCTTGATTTTCTACTACACATATCTACATTTTTCTTAATCTTCGTGTTCCAAAAGTTGGTGTCACTTGTGCCGTGACGAAGGGAGTATATAAGAACAAGAGATTTTTTTTTTGTAACTACTAGATTAAAAGAACCATGGAGAAGTGTAACTGTATATATTCTTTTAAAACATGTTAAATTTGTTCATTCAAGCCACTGAATGGTCTCATATATGAAAAGCCAAATATTTATTAACATACAAATTATCTTTGAAAAAAAAATTGCATTCAACTTTATTTCGAGAATAGAATAGGGATAGAATATTGAAAGATACTTTATTTTTTAATACATAATAGTATTTTTAATATTATTAAAAATTACAATTGGTACTTGGTATACCAACCAACATCAAATATCAGTATCATGTACCAACCAATTATACATAATTGGTACGGTAGTACCTACCAACAATGTCGGTATACCGATTTGGCCGTATCAATTATAATTGGTACAGTTGGTACATGAGTTGGTTGATACAAATTCACAAATTTTGTCAACCCTACATAAAATAAAATTTTTTGAAGTTTAAAATGGGAAGGAAGGAGTATTTGACAAATGCACTATCATGCAATTAATGCAATATAAAAACCTTTAAATAATGAATCATTGGACGTCACTTTCTACGTAAATTATTTACTATATATCACCACGCGACCGACATGGGTTAATGCATTCTGACTTCCCAACTAAATAAATACTCCCTCCGTCCCAAAATAAGTAGGACTAGAGGAGTGAGCACAATAATTAAGAAAAGAGTAGTATATGTGTAGTAGAAAATGAAGAGAAATAATGAATAAGGTAAATAATAGTGTTGGTTGAATAAATTGAGTGGTGAAATGGATTTAAATAATGAGGTTGGTTGAATATAAATATATTAAAACATTTCAATTTTGAGCAGTCTCAATTGTTCTGGGACGACCTAAAACTGTGACGGAGGGAGTAAGCCCCTTTTAATTGGAGAGTGAAATTCAAAATACAATTACATCCTTAACAAATAGTTTGATCATTAATAATGAATGACCAAACAATCTAAATTAGGACCACAACCGGACATCCATGAAGAAGTTCAACTTACATGAATTTGCTTCAGCAAATCTTTACTTTTCCCCTCTTTCTTAATACTCTGATTTTGTCACATCGTCTTTTTCATTTTATATACGGTCGAGATCGAATCAAAATTATAATTATGCGGTTTCCGCAAAGTATAGAAACAACTCGTCTATTGAGCACAAAAATAAAGCAAGATGATAAAATCGAGTCGGTCGAAAGGAATCTGAATCCACTTCGTTCGGCCTCAGCCGGATGCACCACACCACGCAACGCAAAAGACAAAATTAAAGCTGGCGGCTTAACATGCTGGGCAGTGGGCATCCGTGGCCCTCTTCACGCCTCTACATATTAGTAATTAGTCAAACAACTTGTCCACATACCACTTTTTTTCTGACTTCATCCCACACCAAAGCATTACATATCTGTCACTATATTTTTGGAGACGCTTTATTTATCAGTGTTCATTTTTTGAATTATGACATATAATAATCTATTTATTCTAATTAAAAATTGCAATTCCAAAGATCATTCTGAAACTTGAATGAGTTGCACAGTTTTATGAATATCAAAAATATATCTATGCAATTCTAAAATATATATATATATATATATATATATATATATATATATATATATTATTGATAGTAATTCCAATGGTAAAACGATAACAATTTTTGGAATTACAAAAAGATATCTAGATATTCATAAAATTATGGTCAAAAATTGATTAAGTTGACGAAAAAAATCAATTTGTGCATACGGTTATGGGACGGAGGGAGTATAGTCTAAGATGTCTATCACATATTCTGCACGTTTTACCTCATATTTAAGGTTTAAGTTAAGCCATCAACTTCACTAAAAAGCAGTGTTCTAAAAGACCCCCGTCTAGGCTCCGCCTAGGCACTAGGCGTTCATGAAACGCCTAGGTCTCGTCTAAGATATTATAGTTATTTCTGAATTCTTGGCCCCGCCTAGGCGCCCCTGCGGCGCCTAGCGAACGCCTAGCGTTTTTTAGAACCTTGCTAAAAAAGTAAGGGAGTAGCTTAATTAGATGAACATTAACCCAAAGATTATGGATATGCCTAAACGTTTCAACTCTAGAAAATGAGAAAAAGTTTTCAAATCCTGGAGGCTGATAGATACTGTTCAAGCATTGAATCTTCTACCATCTTGTAGTCTAACAACAGTAAGTTGCACTTCATAAATCTTAAATCTTTTTTACTACTGTACAGTCTGTGCTACTACTATTCAACTTAACAAGTTGTGGGAGGCTGGTAAATTCATTTGCTACTAAAATAATCAACGATATAAAATTCAAGAAGCATCAGCACAAGTTTCAATGCACATGTAAACGTCAAATACACGAGGCAAATTTACCTTAACGCAAGTATAGCATTTTTTAAATAGCGAAATATTCATGGTGCAAATTTACCTTAATCGAAGAAATTTACAACCAAGTAAAACACGTTCTTTTAAAGGTTTGAATATGTACTCCTAATTAAATAAACAGTCTTGGTTTTGATCTCATTTTTCTACCAACTCAGCCAATGAAAGAAGTCGCATGTGCTTCAACAGAGATAGTAAAAAAAAACATGGAGCGGAAAAGAAATTACACAACCCCAGTTTACCCAAAATGTTATGGGATATTCACAGCACAAAGTACCAGATTCCAAAACTCAGCTCGATTACAAAACAGGACTTACCTTCTCATCGGCAAGAGGCACATACTCAAAGACTCAACTTCTTTTGGCATCAATGCAACACCATTCATTAGCCCACTGTTTTCACCTTCAATACAAGGCAAAGGTGTTGTTAATCGTATAACATCAACACCAACGTGAACTAAGCGTTAAAACAGCTTTTCATACGAACCGGTGACATCTGAGTATAAGCCACAAGAGAGGCGGTTAAAGTTGCAACTGTAAATGTTAGTGCTCAATCCATGTTATGCTTCCCATAATCAAAATTTTGCTGGGGAGTTCTCCTCCTGATGGTGCGAGATATGTTATCTTTTTGCTGAGACGGTAATGGTCAAAATTCAGGTCATATATATGACGTACAGCCACAAGAAATCGGAAAAAAAGGCTTGAAGTTCAAACCTTTGAACATCTATGTCTGTGATCCAGATGAAACCGGCAACATTACTGCATTGGTAAAGAGTGTAAATATACACCGAGAAAAGAATGCCTCTTTATTGGCCTGCTTGGATAAGAAAAACCATAGCTTTAATTTGAACAAAAATGAGAACTTGTAAATACCTAGACATGATCTGATCTGGTTCTTTGGCAAATGAGACAGCGAGAACCATATGAAGTAAATCCCGGTTTATATTCACAAGAACCAATCTTGTAGGGTCGGCAACAGGCTGTGCACCAATAGGAAGCGCTGACATTGGGGCCTGTGGTCCCCCACCGATTCGGTAGACAGACAAGTCACTGAAATTTACAATATTGGAATGGGGGGAAAGGTCATTTGAGAGGCCATAGAAGTACTCCTGGACATCCAGAAAATAAACCTGATTACGCTTTGTTAGTGCAGAAATGTGGTGCTACCACAAGTGCTGCCAACAGTGTTACCTCAGACGGGATTTATAATAGTTTCATCATTTATTCACAAAATTATTGGACTAATGACTAATATTTGTGCAAGTTTATTGTTTATGTTGGTCCAATTTTCAGGTACAATATATGCTAGAATATTGCAAGGAAGTTAAAAAAGAGTTATGGATAAAATGGGATTTTATCCATTCAAGCATGTGGGATTTGTGCATAACTAACACATGGGTAATTGACCCATTCAAACGGCTGAGATGATGGAGTAAAATGTACAAGGCGCTGATGCAAGGTGGTACAACAAGGAGGAGCTATGACTTGGGCACAAAGAAGTTGTTCCTATTTTATAGGAAATGTGGAAATAAACATCCCCAAGGCTCGGCACTCTCTCCCTCCACTACACCACGTTTTTGCATCCTCTCCAAGCCATTATTGGAGTAACTTCCAAGTTCCTAAAGCCTATAAATAGCAAGAGGAGGTGAATATGGAAGACACGGCAAACACAACATACAACACACATCTTGAGAGAGAGAGAGAGCTCACATATTCTTAGACCATTGTTGCTAGTGATGTTATAACACTCATTCCAACATCACAATCTAGTTCTTGAATGAACTATTTGTTGAAGGCTAAATTGGTCTAGCCTTTTGATTGTGATGTGAGTGTTATTTCTTTATTGAAGGTTCTTGTATCTAGCACATTTTGTACTCTTATTTTCTTTAGAGGATAGGAGTTGTTTAGACTTTTGTACTTAAGAGAAATAATTCTAGTAAAAGTCTTTTTTGGCCATGAGGCTACCACAAGTTATATATTTATATAACTTGTGAAAATATATCTCTCTGTGTCAAATTTCCGCTGCAAACTCTTTCCAGAAATTATTTTCTGTTCGTGCGTGTTAAGTGTTGCCGGAAGTGTTATCGTTGCAGTGACAACACTTTTGATATCAGTTCCTTTCTGACTTAAGCCTTGACTCTGCTTTTTCAATTGGTATCAGAGCTGGACACTTGATACACTAAGTGTTCGGTCCAGTTGTCATGGCCTTAGGTCTTGCTAATTCATCTCTTAAGAGACTTCCTATTTTTGATGGCTCGATTTATCTTTCCCTTACTGACTATGAGGAAGAAGGGCCAATACACATTGAAGAACCTGACCAATCAGCCATGTTGACCACGGTTTGGGAGCAATCATCGTCAGATTCAGAAGGTGTTGTGTCTGGTGTTGCCCGGAGTGCGATAACACCAAGCCCAACACTGAGCAGGTATAATACTTCCGTTTTTTCTGACATTTTATGCTTTCATGGTTCAATTGATGTTGATACAGGAAGTCCGAATGAGAATGATTTAAGCAAATATGAGCTCATTGATGGGCTAAAGGATCTCTACGAGGCGCTTTTTAAAGAATGGAAAATAGAGCACAAGAAGGTAGAGATTCTAACAAAGGAGAAGGATGAGTTAAAAAACTCAAATGATGAGTTGAGAAACTCATTGACAAAGCTGGAGGTCCTCCTTTCAAAAAGGGATGTTGAACTTGATAAGATGAGGTCGAAATTGACCTTTGCTGAAGCCACTTTCAAAAAGCTCAACACTGGAACTTCAAAGTTGGATGAAGTACTCAAGTTGGATAAGCCCCGCAGGGCAGGTATTGGGTTTCAAAATTCTTTTGACAATACTGTTAAACATCTTTTTGATGAAAATGACAAATCTATTTTTGTGAAAGAAAAAGAAATTAAAAAGGTTTATTCAATGAAAAAGTCCACAAAAAGAAAGTTTATTTGTCATTATTGTAATGCTCATGGACACATTAAACCTTTTTGTTATAAACTAAAAAATAATTTGTCTAAAAACATGATGTCGTCACCTGTGTGGCCCAACATCAGTGACAACACTAATTCTCAGAATCAGGTGTTGCCAGAAATGTTGCCCAACACTAGTGATAACACTCTTGGACAGAAAATCAATATTGTTCACACAAAAAATTGTGTACCCAAGACCGGTGTGAAATATGATGATGTTTACACTGCCTTAAAGACTAACGATGCAGGTTCATGGTACTTTGATAGTGGATGTTCACGCCATATGACGGGTAACAAAAACTTTCTAAAAAACTATGAATTTGTTTGTGGAGGCTTAGTGACTTACGGGGGAGGAACCAAAAGTGAAATTATTGGGAAAGGGACACTAGATATTCCTGGATTCCCAAAATTGAGCAATGTATTGCATGTTAGGGGGTTGATGGCCAACCTAATTAGCATAGGACAATTGTGTGATGAAGACTTGGAGGTAAAGTTTAATAAAAATACTTGTGAAGTTTTTAATCACACTAACACTTGTGTTATGACAGGAAAAAGGTCTAATGACACGTGTTATCATGCTTATGGACAAGAAACATGCAATAGAGCTCAAGTAGATGACACAACGTTGTGGCATCTAAAGTTACTGGACTCTACCGGACATTCAAGAGATGCTGAAGTCTCAGATTTCAGACCAAATGTTGGCCCCGGTGTTGGACGGGGTGTTGGCCACAGTGTTATAACACCAGAGGTAACACAAGAGGCAACACCAGAGGTCAGTCCAGTTGCACAAAATAAAATTCATGAAAACCTCTATGAGGCTGTTCATGATCAGGTCAAGAGACATCCCTCAAGACTCCAAAAGAATCATCACATATCCCAAATGATAGGGGGAGTAAGTGGTGGGTTACAAACAAGACCGGGTGATTATAGAAAAATCGTAAGGTATGTGTGTATGTCTACCACATACGCTAAGGTAAGACACTCTTGTTTTGTATTTTCTCTTGCACCTGTAATTTTTTTTTGAGACATTTAAAGATGGTGATTGGATTCAAGTTATGCAATATAAGCGTGAACAATTTACTCATAACGATACTTGGATTCGTCATCACTTTTTAAGAGTTTTGGTTGAAAAGAAAATTATTCAAATAGAGCATATTGATACTATGTATTCAATTGCTACAACTTTTACCAAATTTATTAATTTTTGTCTCATTTAATATACTAGTTTGCTTGTTGTTGTACATTAATAAAAAAAAAAAAAAAAAAAAAAACTATTTTTTTAATTTTTGTTTAAAGCCTTTTTAATGGCGGCACTTGCTGACCTTTATGTTCTGGTATGGTTTATACTTATGTTAACAAGTTAGAAAAGGTCCCCCTTGTGTGCTGAAAGTGACAAAGTCACTAAACATTAAATGTGTGAAAATTGAAATAGGCAAAAGCATTATATATTCCCAAAGTAACTCGGGGCACGGCGTTCGCTGCGACGATGCTTCTTTGCCAAATGGGAGTATAAAGTGTTGGTTTTATGCTTAGTATTAGGAACATGGAGTTCGCGACTACAGTGTATCCTACTTGAACAGTATGAAATCTAACACAAAATTTTTTACACCTTATAAAGACTCGGAGCACGGAGCTCGCTACTACGATGCTACCTTGTAAATAAAAAGGTGTAAAAATGCTTTAAAAGGTTTGCCTAAAGTGCGAAATAAATGGAAAAATATCATGAAAATTTTCAAGGGGATCTGTTCTGATGTGTTATCCTAAGTGTTGCCAACATTGTCAGCAACACATCAGTAGGTGCTACATTAGTTTTTTTTAAAATTTTTATTTTTCGGGATTTTGTGATTAAAATTTGAATTTCAAAAAGTCTACATAGTTTTTGAGATCAAAAAGTTTTTATAAAATCCCTTGTTTAATTATTTTAGTTACTTGAGTTATATATGGATAAAATTTAAACTTTGAAATTTGAAATTTTAGATTTTATCTTTGTAAAACTCTGATTATTTTATTTCTTTTTTTTATTTTTATTTTTCGTTTAAAAAAAAATGCCGAATCTTTTGGTTGGCTTGTTGAAGTTTGTTTTCCATAAAGACTAGAAAATATGAGTCATTGTTTGTGGATTACCTAAATTCAAAATCAAATCCTTCTAGTCGTAAAATCACTCTCCAAAAAACCCATTGTTACTCTCTTCCTACCTTCTTCTATCTCTCTCTATCTCAACTCGATGTTTCAAATTTTTCCTTATTTATTTTTGGCAATGTTGCCATCAGTGTTAACATCACTGACAACACTTATAGCACTACGTGTTTTAAGGTTCATATTTTATTTTGCATAAATGCTTTTCATTTTCTTTCTTCACAAAAAGGGGGAGAAAATGTGATGAACCGGTAATCATGCACATGTGGTGAAAGAAAGTGTTTCGGATTCTATTTTTAATGGAATTCGTATTAAGGGGGAGTTTGATATCTAGAGCGAGATTGAAATGTTGATCCTATTAATGTTAGATGTTGGGAAAATGTTACAACATTTGATTTCATTTTTTAATGAGATCTTACATTAAAGGAGACTTTATTTTAAGGGGGAGATTTATCTAACTTTGTCTTGCAGGAACATCACATATTTATTTTGTGAAGAAATGTGAAACTAAGGGGGAGATTGTTAGTGCAGAAATGTGGTGCTACCACAAGTGCTGCCAACAGTGTTACCTCAGACGGGATTTATAATAGTTTCATCATTTATTCACAAAATTATTGGACTAATGACTAATATTTGTGCAAGTTTATTGTTTATGTTGGTCCAATTTTCAGGTATAATATATGCTAGAATATTGCAAGGAAGTTAAAAAGGAGTTATGGATAAAATGGGATTTTATCCATTCAAGCATGTGGGATTTGTGCATAACTAACACATGGGTAATTGACCCATTCAAACGGCTGAGATGATGGAGTAAAATGTACAAGGCGCTGATGCAAGGTGGTACAACAAGGCGGAGCTATGACTTGGGCACAAAGAAGTTGTTCCTATTTTATAGGAAATGTGGAAATAAACATCCCCAAGGCTCGGCACTCTCTCCCTCCACTACACCACGTTTTTGCATCCTCTCCAAGCCATTATTGGAGTAACTTCCAAGTTCCTAAAGCCTATAAATAGCAAGAGGAGGTGAATATGGAAGACACGGCAAACACAACATACAACACACATCTTGAGAGAGAGAGAGAGCTCACATATTCTTAGACCATTGTTGCTAGTGATGTTATAACACTCATTCCAACATCACAATCTAGTTCTTGAATGAACTATTTGTTGAAGGCTAAATTGGTCTAGCCTTTTGATTGTGATGTGAGTGTTATTTCTTTATTGAAGGTTCTTGTATCTAGCACATTTTGTACTCTTATTTTCTTTAGAGGATAGGAGTTGTTTAGACTTTTGTACTTAAGAGAAATAATTCTAGTAAAAGTCTTTTTGGCCATGAGGCTACCACAAGTTATATATTTATATAACTTGTGAAAATATATCTCTCTGTGTCAAATTTCCGCTGCAAACTCTTTCCAGAAATTATTTTCTGTTCGTGCGTGTTAAGTGTTGCCGGAAGTGTTATCGTTGCAGTGACAACACTTTTGATATCACTTCCTTTCTGACTTAAGCCTTGACTCTGCTTTTTCAATTGGTATCAGAGCTGGACACTTGATACACTAAGTGTTCGGTCCAGTTGTCATGGCCTTAGGTCTTGCTAATTCATCTCTTAAGAGACTTCCTATTTTTGATGGCTCGATTTATCTTTCCCTTACTGACTATGAGGAAGAAGGGCCAATACACATTGAAGAACCTGACCAATCAGTCATGTTGACCACGGTTTGGGAGCAATCATCGTCAGATTCAGAAGGTGTTGTGTCTGGTGTTGCCCGGAGTGCGATAACACCAAGCCCAACACTGAGCAGGTATAATACTTCCGTTTTTTCTGACATTTTATGCTTTCATGGTTCAATTGATGTTGATACAGGAAGTCCGGATGAGAATGATTTAAGCAAATATGAGCTCATTGATGGGCTAAAGGATCTCTACGAGGCGCTTTTTAAAGAATGGAAAATAGAGCACAAGAAGGTAGAGATTCTAACAAAGGAGAAGGATGAGTTAAAAAACTCAAATGATGAGTTGAGAAACTCATTGACAAAGCTGGAGGTCCTCCTTTCAAAAAGGGATGTTGAACTTGATAAGATGAGGTCGAAATTGACCTTTGCTGAAGCCACTTTCAAAAAGCTCAACACTGGAACTTCAAAGTTGGATGAAGTACTCAAGTTGGATAAGCCCCGCAGGGCAGGTATTGGGTTTCAAAATTCTTTTGACAATACTGTTAAACATCTTTTTGATGAAAATGACAAATCTATTTTTGTGAAAGAAAAAGAAATTAAAAAGGTTTATTCAATGAAAAAGTCCACAAAAAGAAAGTTTATTTGTCATTATTGTAATGCTCATGGACACATTAAACCTTTTTGTTATAAACTAAAAAATAATTTGTCTAAAAACATGATGTCGTCACCTGTGTGGCCCAACATCAGTGACAACACTAATTCTCAGAATCAGGTGTTGCCAGAAATGTTGCCCAACACTAGTGATAACACTCTTGGACAGAAAATCAATATTGTTCACACAAAAAATTGTGTACCCAAGACCGGTGTGAAATATGATGATGTTTACACTGCCTTAAAGACTAACGATGCAGGTTCATGGTACTTTGATAGTGGATGTTCACGCCATATGACGGGTAACAAAAACTTTCTAAAAAACTATGAATTTGTTTGTGGAGGCTTAGTGACTTACGGGGGAGGAACCAAAAGTGAAATTATTGGGAAAGGGACACTAGATATTCCTGGATTCCCAAAATTGAGCAATGTATTGCATGTTAGGGGGTTGATGGCCAACCTAATTAGCATAGGACAATTGTGTGATGAAGACTTGGAGGTAAAGTTTAATAAAAATACTTGTGAAGTTTTTAATCACACTAACACTTGTGTTATGACAGGAAAAAGGTCTAATGACACGTGTTATCATGCTTATGGACAAGAAACATGCAATAGAGCTCAAGTAGATGACACAACGTTGTGGCATCTAAAGTTACTGGACTCTACCGGACATTCAAGAGATGCTGAAGTCTCAGATTTCAGACCAAATGTTGGCCCCGGTGTTGGACGGGGTGTTGGCCACAGTGTTATAACACCAGAGGTAACACAAGAGGCAACACCAGAGGTCAGTCCAGTTGCACAAAATAAAATTCATGAAAACCTCTATGAGGCTGTTCATGATCAGGTCAAGAGACATCCCTCAAGACTCCAAAAGAATCATCACATATCCCAAATGATAGGGGGAGTAAGTGGTGGGTTACAAACAAGACCGGGTGATTATAGAAAAATCGTAAGGTATGTGTGTATGTCTACCACATACGCTAAGGTAAGACACTCTTGTTTTGTATTTTCTCTTGCACCTGTAATTTTTTTTTGAGACATTTAAAGATGGTGATTGGATTCAAGTTATGCAATATAAGCGTGAACAATTTACTCATAACGATACTTGGATTCGTCATCACTTTTTAAGAGTTTTGGTTGAAAAGAAAATTATTCAAATAGAGCATATTGATACTATGTATTCAATTGCTACAACTTTTACCAAATTTATTAATTTTTGTCTCATTTAATATACTAGTTTGCTTGTTGTTGTACATTAATAAAAAAAAAAAAAAAAAAAAAAAAAAAACTATTTTTTTAATTTTTGTTTAAAGCCTTTTTAATGGCGGCACTTGCTGACCTTTATGTTCTGGTATGGTTTATACTTATGTTAACAAGTTAGAAAAGGTCCCCCTTGTGTGCTGAAAGTGACAAAGTCACTAAACATTAAATGTGTGAAAATTGAAATAGGCAAAAGCATTATATATTCCCAAAGTAACTCGGGGCACGGCGTTCGCTGCGACGATGCTTCTTTGCCAAATGGGAGTATAAAGTGTTGGTTTTATGCTTAGTATTAGGAACATGGAGTTCGCGACTACAGTGTATCCTACTTGAACAGTATGAAATCTAACACAAAATTTTTTACACCTTATAAAGACTCGGAGCACGGAGCTCGCTACTACGATGCTACCTTGTAAATAAAAAGGTGTAAAAATGCTTTAAAAGGTTTGCCTAAAGTGCGAAATAAATGGAAAAATATCATGAAAATTTTCAAGGGGATCTGTTCTGATGTGTTATCCTAAGTGTTGCCAACATTGTCAGCAACACATCAGTAGGTGCTACATTAGTTTTTTTTAAAATTTTTATTTTTCGGGATTTTGTGATTAAAATTTGAATTTCAAAAAGTCTACATAGTTTTTGAGATCAAAAAGTTTTTATAAAATCCCTTGTTTAATTATTTTAGTTACTTGAGTTATATATGGATAAAATTTAAACTTTGAAATTTGAAATTTTAGATTTTATCTTTGTAAAACTCTGATTATTTTATTTCTTTTTTTTATTTTTATTTTTCGTTTAAAAAAAAATGCCGAATCTTTTGGTTGGCTTGTTGAAGTTTGTTTTCCATAAAGACTAGAAAATATGAGTCATTGTTTGTGGATTACCTAAATTCAAAATCAAATCCTTCTAGTCGTAAAATCACTCTCCAAAAAACCCATTGTTACTCTCTTCCTACCTTCTTCTATCTCTCTCTATCTCAACTCGATGTTTCAAATTTTTCCTTATTTATTTTTGGCAATGTTGCCATCAGTGTTAACATCACTGACAACACTTATAGCACTACGTGTTTTAAGGTTCATATTTTATTTTGCATAAATGCTTTTCATTTTCTTTCTTCACAAAAAGGGGGAGAAAATGTGATGAACCGGTAATCATGCACATGTGGTGAAAGAAAGTGTTTCGGATTCTATTTTTAATGGAATTCGTATTAAGGGGGAGTTTGATATCTAGAGCGAGATTGAAATGTTGATCCTATTAATGTTAGATGTTGGGAAAATGTTACAACATTTGATTTCATTTTTGAATGAGATCTTACATTAAAGGAGACTTTATTTTAAGGGGGAGATTTATCTAACTTTGTCTTGCAGGAACATCACATATTTATTTTGTGAAGAAATGTGAAACTAAGGGGGAGATTGTTAGTGCAGAAATGTGGTGCTACCACAAGTGCTGCCAACAGTGTTACCTCAGACGGGATTTATAATAGTTTCATCATTTATTCACAAAATTATTGGACTAATGACTAATATTTGTGCAAGTTTATTGTTTATGTTGGTCCAATTTTCAGGTATAATATATGCTAGAATATTGCAAGGAAGTTAAAAAGGAGTTATGGATAAAATGGGATTTTATCCATTCAAGCATGTGGGATTTGTGCATAACTAACACATGGGTAATTGACCCATTCAAACGGCTGAGATGATGGAGTAAAATGTACAAGGCGCTGATGCAAGGTGGTACAACAAGGCGGAGCTATGACTTGGGCACAAAGAAGTTGTTCCTATTTTATAGGAAATGTGGAAATAAACATCCCCAAGGCTCGGCACTCTCTCCCTCCACTACACCACGTTTTTGCATCCTCTCCAAGCCATTATTGGAGTAACTTCCAAGTTCCTAAAGCCTATAAATAGCAAGAGGAGGTGAATATGGAAGACACGGCAAACACAACATACAACACACATCTTGAGAGAGAGAGAGAGCTCACATATTCTTAGACCATTGTTGCTAGTGATGTTATAACACTCATTCCAACATCACAATCTAGTTCTTGAATGAACTATTTGTTGAAGGCTAAATTGGTCTAGCCTTTTGATTGTGATGTGAGTGTTATTTCTTTATTGAAGGTTCTTGTATCTAGCACATTTTGTACTCTTATTTTCTTTAGAGGATAGGAGTTGTTTAGACTTTTGTACTTAAGAGAAATAATTCTAGTAAAAGTCTTTTTTGGCCATGAGGCTACCACAAGTTATATATTTATATAACTTGTGAAAATATATCTCTCTGTGTCAAATTCCCGCTGCAAACTCTTTCCAGAAATTATTTTCTGTTCGTGTGTGTTAAGTGTTGCCGGAAGTGTTATCGTTGCAGTGACAACACTTTTGATATCACTTCCTTTCTGACTTAAGCCTTGACTCTGCTTTTTCACGCTTGATCAAACTAAGGGGGAAAATGAGTAAATGAGATTCACAGTCTATTCAGTAAACAATAAGCCACTTACCCTTATCCGTTGGCTCCTGGCACTAATACGGACTTTCGGGTTCCTAGATACCACACCACCTGATTTGTGGAGTTTTACAACATCCACATTGGGCTTGCTTTTCAAAACATCTCTTAGCATGCTGCAAAGTTTCTCCTGTATACAGTCAAGCACATACAGATTATTGTTTATATATATATGTGTGTGTGTGTGTGTGTGTGACATACAGAATATTAATACTCATGATTATAGGTCAAAATGCCAAGACTTCAACAAAAGCAACTACGCAATAAGGAATTCTTTCATTCTTTTGACATAGACAAAGCTCTGAACCGATCCAATCGAAGAAAAGAACAAAATGTAAAATATTTAAAGACAGTACTTCTTTATACTCCATGGTACGCTTCAACCAATACCTCAGACTCATTTTGGGCATGTTCTCAACATAGATCTTTGTTTGCTGAAGTTCTTTATAAGGTTTCGATTGCTGTCCAAAATAGGGCTTACAGCCACATGCATTAACGACAAAAACAAATTACTCACATTTTAATTTATAACATAAAGAAATATAACAAAAGAAACTGTTTTTGTTAAAGGTGTCAATGGTTGAATCAGACAGGCCACGCAAGAGACTTCAAGAACACATCACACAGGGCAGTCTGACAAGTAGCAGGATGGAATGAACTCATTTGGACCTTTATAGAATAACTTGCATGCCAACCATGAAAGTCTACCCCACATATATACTCCGTACACAACACATCAGGGACATCTTGCAAGATAAATGCTCCAAAATACTCGGCTGAAAGAAAAAAAATTGCAGTCACAAGTGTAAACCTATAACCTGACCCAACACTAGAACAACAGTGGCGTTGAATGTATCAATTGCGTGCAGAAGTAGCTGCAAAAAAAATGAAGATGGTGTTGTTAAAACAATAAACAATACTCCATCCCAAAATGATCTTCACACTTTTTTTACGTTACTACGAATGAACTTTGAGCAATGATTTTATGTTGATTCAACTATCCTAATGAAAATCTGAAACTTGCTATTGATAATATTGTAGATGGTGTGTCAATAACAAAATTTAGATTTTCATTAGGATCATTGAATCAACTTAAAATCATTGCTCAAAGTGCCTTCGTACACGTCGAAAAAAGTGTGAAGATCATTTTGGGACGGAGGGTGTAAAAATTATGTATCGAAATATGGATTCCCTAAAAGGCCTTGAAAAGAGATACCTCATAACCAACACCATCTATGTATCCCATGGTATTGATCACCATGCCTGCTGCTCGAGACTCGGCATTTCCAGTAAATTGCCTCTCCAGGATCTGCGCAAGCTCCTTTACAAGAACCTTGTAAAGATCTACATTGGCACTATAAAGCACAAAGTTCAAAACAACTGCAGAAGTTACCAAATAAGAAGCAAACAGTAACTGGCTATGCCAGTCCACTAAGAAAAAATGTCAAATGAAAGAAAAAATTTGGTACTTTGGATTGTTATGCCCATAGAAGTAAACAAGAGCCATTTCAAGTGGGATTCCTTCCACCGGATCAATAGGCATTTCGATTGGTGTAGCAGCGATGCATCCTTGAATGGTTATAGATCCTTGGCCAATGTCCAAATCCACAAAAGTTGGTTTCCATCCCTGTTTGGCTGCCCAACTAACAAGCATTCTCGACAATGTACTCTTTCCAGAATCTGTAGGCCCAACAATAATGACCCTGGGACCCTGACCAGATGTAAGACTTGATTCAGAACTTGTAAAGACATATGCTATCGCTTATATGACATTCACAGAAAATTAAGTAATCCCTATGTCCCGGAATAAATGTCATAGTTGACAAGTCAATGTTTTAAAGCTTTTAGTTATGTTTTCTTGATTGCCCCAATCTATTCATATGGGTAGACTTGTAGAGTGACACCTCCTATGACATTGCAATGCGTGTGCCTATTAGAATGGGTAGTATAGGAAGATCACCAAACTTCATACCCTATTTTTAGTAAGACAACATTTATTTTGGGACAAACGAAAATGGAAAGTAGGACATTTATTCCGGGACAAAGAGAGTACAAGGAAGCATGAACAAATCATTTATTATTCATGCGTATCACTACAATAAAACTTTAAAGGAAGCATTCACAAAACAGCTATTCCCTCCGTCCCATAATAAATGTCGCAGTTGACTTGTTATACTTATTAGGATTGTGCTTTACTTGTTTGTACATTTTTTGTGTTATGGTAAAATTGCCCTATGACTCTTTCCTTATATAGAAACATGACATTTATAATAAGGCGGACCAAAAAGGAAAGCGTGACACTTATTATGGGACCAAGGGATTATTATTCACGCAAATCATGTTTAATGTAGCAACCAACGGGAAAAAGAAAAAATCAAAATAAAATATAAGGTCTGGCTTACGCAATTTGTCTCGTTCATTTTTTTCTTAACAGCACCATCAGTAGATGCCATACCATTCTCATTACTTAGAACTAACCTAGAAATTAGCATACATCAACGCATACTGCAATTAGTTGGATGACTGAAGGCCCAAAATAAGTTGAATAATAGGCGAAAATGCTTGCCTGATGGGAGAATCAGAAACAACTACTTCAGCAATTTTTTATTTTTAGAGAAGGCTTCTTAAATGGAGAAAAAATATACAAATCTATCATCAGGCAGTAATTTCTATAAATTGCCATCACCAAAACCGAAAACATAAAATTATGCCGACTTTTATCCTCAATGTGAGGCAAAAACTTGCACGTTTAGCTGATGTTGCACAATGAAAATGATCGGGTACATTAGATGAATTATTAATGTATTAGTGACATGATAGCTTATCCATTATCTGAAGCGAAACCTAAAGAGTTCAGGTAATGTGGCGCCATGAAAAACGAATAAGTACAACAAACAAGATGAATTATTGATCAACTGTTGACAAGACTATCTAGAGATTAATTAATATTCCCTCTGTCCTAAAATGATAGTCCCCTATCTCCTTTTTCTTTGTCCCACAAAGTTAGTCCCATTACCAAAATTGAGGCTTCAAAATCATTGAATTTTCAAAATTTATAATGTAACCTTAATATATTTGAAAAGTCAAACATGACTATCATTTTGGGACGGAGGGAGTATAAAAATGATTAAGTACTCGTCTATTTCATATAGAGATATCAATAAAGCATTACCTGAGAAGAATCAGAGTCACTAGGTGATGCTTTAGCACGATTTCTTCGTCCTTCTAATACAGCATGCACGTTTACATAACTGACCATTGGTGTCTTAAATCAACATTGAACAACATAATGTTATTAAGATTTTATAATCCAAGGAAGTAATCTTCAGTCTTCAACATCATACTAAGCACCAAATACAAGGGATGGGTGGGAGGGGGAAGGTAAGTATCAAGAAAGTATACCTCATCTGCTACATAATCAGTTTCTGTTATACCATCCATTTCAATTGTTGCTCCATACCAGGTAAATACCTGTTGTACCAAAGAAGGTAAGGCAGTGGCCCAGCTATTAGTCTATTACTGTAAGTGGTAACCTCCGTAACTAATTGAGTGTATCACAGAGATTACCTTCTAAATTAAGTAAATCAACAAGTTCTAATATACTATCCAAGAGCGTGGATTGATGCACATAACCTAGTAGACAGCTTTGTTATAGGTAAAAAAGACATGCTGCATCATGCTTGTCATGTTCCTTGATGAAAGGGTTCACCGATATTTTTCTTTTCCACATACAAAGTAATAGATAACACGTGTGGCTGAAAACAAATAACGATATGACACAAAAGATCCTGAAATTCCTGTTAATCTACCAATGTAGTTCCTATCCCAAATATAATCAGGTACGCCATCAGGAAGAGAGCAGTATGTCAAATAAAACATATAATAGGTCTAAAGGTAGAAAAACCATGACCTTAAGATTATGTTCCCAAATCATCATCCATCATTTTGAGAAGTGTGTGAATATAAAGAGAGTTGTAACTTGCAAGCTTTATCAGAGAAAAAATCAAGAGGCAACGTTTTGATAACAAGGTCATTTAAAATTAGCAAAAGTATTCAACCTTATTTTATTACTCCCTCTGTCCCGGAAAGTTAGTCCCTCTTTTGTCGTTGTTATCATGAATGAACTTTAATCAATAATTAAGGCTATTTTTAATTATCCTCATGAAAAATTTCAATTTGTTGTTGATACACCATTACAAATACTATCAATACCAATTTTTAGATTCTCATTAAGATAATCATAAGTAGCCTAAATTATTGCTCAAATTTCATTCGTTGTAATAATGAAAAAAGAGGGACTAACATTCCGGGACAGAGGGAGTATAACAATTCAAGTTCCCAACGAGTCATCCATTACTTGGAGTAGTGTGAGAAGCATATAGGCAGTTATAACTTGCAAGCACTTTCAAGGAAACGATCAAATCATGATGCGTCTTTGTGACATGCTAGCCTCCATGTATAATGGTTTTCATAAGACTAGGAACATACAGGAATAGTGCTTAATATATTCTCGGATCGAATTTTCAAGTCAAACACTTAAAGTCCTATTGTAAGCCAACTATTCTAGAACATATTATCATGTTTATTTACATTTTACATAATCAGGAAACAAACATGTTACGCAGACATATCTGGTTTAAATACTCCCTCTGTCCCGGACAGTGAGTCCACTTTTATTGTTGTTAGTTTGAATGAAATTTGAGCAATAATTTAGGTTACTTCTAATTATCCTAATGAAAATCTAAAACACATTATTGATACACCATTATAAATATCATCAATAACAAGTTTTAGATTTTCATTAGCATACTTTAAAAGTAACCTAAAATATTGGTCAAATTTTGATTCAGATTCACAATGAAAAAGTGGGACTAACTTTTCGAGACGGAGGGGGCATCACATAATATACTTATTGAGGCTATGCTGCTGCAAACAAGTACACATCTAAACAATAGAAGCTTGAGAGAAGCCAATTGTGTGATTTTCAATCAGAATCAATTAACTCCTTAGCTCGGTCCTTATCTTCAATTAACTCTACGGGGAAGCGCTCCGAGCATAAGGTCCCTTTGGCGGGGGAATATACGGTAAAACCGCGAGAAGGAGACTCCAGACGGGGCTGTTTATTTTTTGAAGGCAAGGGGTCAGCGATCGGACTCGGACCCCTTTTCTTCGTAGCCTCGGGCACTATTCTGCCTGCATCGTGCGAGAGAGTGGGAGACCCCGAGCCCGTCAAATCTTTTCCCCGTCTGCTCCCGCGGGGCCGTAGAGGAAGCTCGCCCGTCGTCGGGACAACTGCAACAACCTTTTTAGACTTGTCCAAAAGATCCGTGATCGGCAGTTTTCTCCCTGGGGCCTCGGCCTTCTGCATTTCGGCCTGCCTCTGCTGCTTCGCCTCAGCCTCCCGCTGCTTCGCGGCCAATCTCAAAGCGTTAATATTCTTGGGAGGCATGGTATCAGTGGGATCTGCGGGCAAAAGTAACAATCAGTCAGATATGATCGGATAAACTAACAGGTAAGAAATTTCAGTTGATTAAGTATGAAAAAGACCAGTCAAGCGCGGATCCGGGCATTGTTCCCCCAATCGGCAAGCAGGGCACTCATGGGCAAAGGCAAAATCTTGGTGAACCTTCCAGCAAGGATCCCGCCACATAGGAGCCATGTTAACCCTGCTCTCAAAATCAGGATTTCGGCATGGGGCCACCCCGGCATAAGCCAAAAGACTCTCATTGTTGATGATGGCTTGAACGTCGAAAACTTGTTCAACCACGACCACGGTCTGGTCCTCTAAAGTAACTGATTTCGTATGCCGGGCGAGATAATCCTGCATGGCGGACGCAAGCTCGATACCCCCATCTGAGCTAGGATAATCCTTGGAAGATATTGACAGCGGGGAAGTATTATCAGGCTTAGAAAAAGGCCACCCGAGTCGATTCTGAATCACCAGAGGATATCTCTGCCACTGATCGAATTTGTTAGAAGCCGCAGAAAAGATCTTTTTCGACCTAGGTTTCGTTTTCAAGCTCAAACTGCTCGCGGTGACCTGATGGGTGAAGAAAACGTACAAGGCGGACAAAGAGGGTTCATAGCCCAGTACCCTACTTACGACAATAAAAGACACCAGATAACGGATTGCGTTGGGGGTCAAGTCCATTGGGAGGCACTTGGAAAACTCCAGGAATTCGCAAATGAACGGGTCCAAGGGAAGCCGGAGGCCATTCTCAAATTGAACGGGATAAAACACACAAGCGATATTATCTGCCCGGACGCGGGCAGGACCAGCCAAATTGCTTCCTGAAGGAGAGGTATAATCATCAAGACCGCCGACAAGGTAGATTTTGCGATCGATGTGATACACGGTTAAAAACTCATCATCGGAGTCCTGCTCCTCCACCATGCCCGCTCCAGAACTGGAGGCTCCGGCCTGGCTCGCAACCCTATCGTCGGGCCCCTCGGGGAAGGAAGCCAAAA
The DNA here is from genome assembly GCA_026119855.1 of Campanula takesimana. Taxonomy (NCBI): domain Eukaryota; kingdom Viridiplantae; phylum Streptophyta; class Magnoliopsida; order Asterales; family Campanulaceae; genus Campanula; species Campanula takesimana. The sequence goes on from JAOWBW010000303.1 coordinate 436,772, forward strand.
TTTGAACCGGGGAGCGGACGCGTTTGACCATACGCGCGGTATCTGGGGCCCTTCTCTCTAAATCCCCCCGGGGGTCACAGGGTGTCTCAGATGACTCAGACTCATCAACTAGCCCGTGAGCCACGATCGCCCCAACCTCAGCCTCAAGAGCGGGTTCACCATCAACCCCCATTTCTTGATCGGAAGCTTCCGCACTGCTCGTGACCTCAATAACACCAGGGGCCAAGCCCGGAGATCGTGCCTGTTCGTCCTCGTCATTGAAAGGAGCGTCCATCCAACTGTGAGAATCAGGGCCACTCGAGGCTACACGCCCCCGCACGACCTTACCAACCTTCTAGCGTTTCCAGCCATATCTACATTATCGGGGAATCGAGTTAAAACAGCCATGACAAAAATGCCCAAGTGTTCCTCTCCCCCCAACACCCTCATCCTTGTGGAATCATAATGGACGGAGGGACCTGTTTCCCACAACAGGGGCAAGACCCAGGGTTCCCAGCTATACGCTAAACCTATGACAATGAACTCATTAAAAGACAGCCGTTTCCAGGCATTCAACAGGAACCTGTATACCCCACCGGTCCTCCGGCAACAACCAAACAGGTCAGGACGGAGTTTACGCCCTAAATCCAGCCCTTCCATGGCTACAACAATATTTCAACAAATTTTCAGAAATTAGGGGCCAGAATCCGGACTCGAAGACACGAGGTTACGAGAAGTCACACAAATCTCGTACAAATCCGAAAGCTCGACAGGAGCAAGTTTTTAGGGTTCGCGCTCGAAAAACGGCGACGAAAAGAATGGCAGAAATTAAGACGACGAATCGAAACAAAGAAGAAAAAGTGAAGTGCGGAACAATACCTGTAAATTAGAAGTAATGAACGAGAACGAGATCTTCAAAGTCAGGAATCCGGAGAAGCAAAGTCTTCGTTGGAACTGGAAGGTAGAGAGACGGGAGTTACGAAAGTTTGGAATGATTCAGCATCCGTGATATTTATAGCGCCGGAAATGGGTCGGATCGACCCGAAATATCTGGTAACCCGATCGAAACCCGAAAAGTGAAGAGGCGGGAATTGCTTTTTCGAATACCGATGACGGTTCGCATTTAATGAATGTGTTCCTGGTCATGTCAAAAGACAGATGGCTACGCCACTAGCCTGACGCAAGGGGCCCGCCTGTCCTTTCGTCAACCACTATTCTAAGACTCCCGTCCCATTGCAATCCGTGCCCGCATTTATTGCGATTTGCCCGAATCGAGCCTAGGAAGTATAACTCCTCGCGCCGCACATGAATGAGCTAACCCTCGGAGTTAGGGGCCACTGATGAGACCGAGCCTTCTGGGCCGGATGCTCGCCGGTCCAAATCAATGCGACCTAACACGCCCGAACCGGACCTGAACTCTTGGGGCCGAACCGGCAAGGAACGCGGGCAAGTAAGCCCGAGGGGATCGATCTCCCTGATATATATGCCCGAGATGACTCTGCCTCCCGCTATCCTGAGGAGCCCGTGGTGCCCGGCTGGCACAAACGTACGCGAGGCGTCACCTATCCGTACCTGACACACCATAACGGTTGGTGATGGAACCATGCTTCCCTGACAGACACGCCACCTTCCCAGCCACTCTCCTGACCGATCCACTGGGGACTCGCCACGTGTCCCCCCAGTACCAGGGTGGTTAGTACCTTGTGCAGGTTTCTTTCCTTTGGTCATATATATACTTCTTTTCGCTCCCATGAGGAAGGTACGTGCTCTATCCCATTCACACACACAAGGTCTTCATTGAGCCTTCTTCTTAGGTTTTCCTCAGAGATCTTACTCTCACACCCGAGGGCCTAAGCCGGATTCCAACCCGGCCTTGGTCTTAACGGTGTTCTTGTTTGTGTTGTGATCAGGATCAAGAGACAGCAAAGTTGGAGTTCTATCTCCGTGACCCCAGAAATCTAGGGCGTCATCACAATTCTTTTTGCAATCATAGAAAGTAAGATGAGCATATAACCACTACTACGAGAATGAGATAAAATGGAGTGTTGTAACTACTGTATAAAGCAAGTAGCACAATTAGTTCAGAAATTGGGGGGAAAGTAAATTGCTTACAGCGAATTTGAGTTTGGGAGGGAAGGTGATCCAAATTTCGGGAGGAATCTCGGTGCCGAAAATCTCAGCCATACCGGTAAGTAACCGAAGGCGTAAAGGGCTGTTGAAACCGACTTCAATCCGAAGCTCGCATTCTTTGTCCAGCTTCACCTGCTTCATCGTCGGATTTGGCGGGCCACCGATCGGTGGCGCTTGAACGACGCCGGCGCCTCCGTACGCCATAAGTAACAAATTTCCTTTACAATGAAGAATAAAGTAGTGGGTTTAAGTAGTTATTATGCGTGATTTCAAAATCGGAACGGGGTCTACACTGGTGCAATCAATTAGAAATATGGAAAGGCAATTAATCAGACATAGAAGTACAGAGAAACTAGGAACTGACCTGAAGTCGAATTATTGGTGGGGATACGGGTGCACCGGCTGTTGTGGTTCAACGACAGGCGGTCGAGTGAGTCAGTTAAGTGAGTTACTCCTTTGGCCTCTTATGAACATCTTTTGTACTCATAACATTGTCTTTGACAAAAGTTTGTACACAAACATGATGGCCAGTTCAGATTTATTGATTGAGCAATGTTTGGACACAAAATAAGCTCACAAAATCTTGCTCACAAAATGAGGTGACGATATTTTATTGGTTGTATCGATAATGGACCCGCCACACTCTACTTAAAAACACCAATAAAATAATGACACTTAGGATTTTGTGAGCAAGATTTTGTGATTTTTTTGTGCCCCTAGTAATTATTCTTATTGATTAAGTAATGAGTAGCATGGGCTACAAACAACAATCAATCAATTATTGAAATACTCCCTCCGTTCCGCTCGAATTAAGATTATTGATCAAACATTTTATGCTTTGACAAACATTTTGAAGAAAAATAATTATTTCAATGAAAATCTAAAAATAGTTATTTAGTTTATTATTAATTGTGATACAATAATATTTTTAAAATTTTTATTAGCATCATTATTTTTCTTCAAATTATTGGTCAAAGTATAAATTGCTTGCGTAAGAATCCTAATTCGAGCGGGACAGAAGGAGCATGTATATGTGACCCATATTTTGTGAGTATAACCGTAAAAAATTGGAGTCCTTCACAGATTGGTTATTCTATTGTCTATCAGTTTTACATAGTAATGAATGTGATTTATTTGCTATGCTGCTTTGGTGTCTTTGGCATGAACGTAATGAACGTGTGTGGAACCATTCATCCAAACCTGCATGTCGTGTGGTGCAGTTGGCAAGACTACATCATTCGGACTAGCAGGAGGCTCAGCACCGTTCGCAAAGTTGTTCACATGGTTTTTCTGGTGTGCGTGGTGTCGCGCCCCAGACCCGTGGTCCTACTTGGCCCCACGCTCGGGACACGAGTGGAAGACGTTATAAAACACTTTTGAAAATTTTTCGAAATGTACTTTTATAAAGTTTAACAAAATCACACTTGAAGTTCAAAGGCATCATCTAACTTTAAACAAACTTTACAACCACTTTCACAACGAAAGTACTTAGCCCGAAGGCTTACAAACTTTTAAACAAATGTACATACACCAACATTAACCAAAATAGGTGCGACAATAGAAAGTACGGGTACTCTACCCAAAAGGTTTTACATTTACATAATGTAACCTTAACAAAACAAGTCCCAACTCTTACCACTCCAACGTCCTCCCGTGCCAAGTGTCCTATCCCCTGGACCCGCCTTTATCTAAAACAGTAAACAAATAAAGGGTGATAATAAATCTCAGTAAGCTACTAAAATGCAACTACGTTTCATGCTAATATGATAATCATAAAGAATAGTATCATAGCAATCACATAGCACATAGTATGAGAGGTAAAATCAACTCATATACCACAATTACCACATAGTACACACTCCGGTGGATACCAAGCCAAGGTTTACCCAATAACATAACTGTCTGAGAATACCATCTGAGAAAACCAACTAAGAAAACCATCTGAGCAGCATGAATAGCTGAAGCCGGGATCCCGAAAACCAAACCATACCCAATAGAACCAAAGTAACCAGAGAGGGAAATATGACACAAAGTCATAACCCAAATGCTCACCAAAGGGAGCGATTCATCCCATCCAAGGCCAATCTAGACTGGGGAAACAGAGAAGGCACAGTGGACACCTTATAGTGAATTTGGCTTGTGTGCCACTATAATTCTCTCACCGCCTGACACGAGGCACCAATGGAAAACCTTATAGTGAACTTACTTGTACCACTATAATTCTCCCATTGCCTGACTCCACAACAAGACCAGCTGGACTTTCACAAGAAGCACAGTAATGAATAATTGCTAAACAACAACAACCGGGGCAATGATTCTAAAATAAGGAACCAAGCCAAACATATCAAAGATGCACATAAAGAATCACTCACAAAGAGTTTACACAACATGATTCAAGGTCACAATACAATCTTGCACACACTTGAACACCCTTCTCATTAACCATGACAATATCCCAGGACACTCATATATTGGTCCTAGACAATACCCCAAGGATTAAACCAAAGTTAACCTTCTATACCTTACCTTAATTAAACTATAAGATTCAGGGGAAAGTGTGCGGCCGCCCAAAACAGGGTGTGCGGTCGCATACATCCTGACTTCTCAAGAACAAAATCTTCCAGATAAGTGTGCGGTCGCACGCCCCTTCTAGGCGGCCGCCCAACACACTCGGCAGGCAAAACCCAAAATAATTATACTCCTTCCGTTTCACCGTCCCAAAAGTACAACACTTAACATTTATAACTTTACTAAGACTACAAAATCAGTCTCAAAACAACTTTAATACTACTTTGAACCCAACCCAACCAACATACTAAATACTCCATTTGTCCCAAAATTACAAGTATAACAAATATTACCCAAATCACAAAATAACAATTACAAGTATTAGGTATAACATATATGACCATTTTAACATTTAAAGGGGAATTAGTAACTTACCTATTTCCGGAAAAAGTATCGCTGAAATAAGTTTTGTTCGTCTAGAAATGACCTACTCAACGCCCTGGTCATTTTTATATAATTAGTTTTTAAAACGGATAAGTAAATAAAAAGAATTAAATCGAAATGGGTTGAACTTACCTTTTCTTTCTTTAACCCTAAGGAAACGTAGAGGAAAGTTGCAGAACAAATGACACAGAGAAAGAAGAGAAAGAAAATTGCTTATAAATATCTTTACCCTAAAACTACATTTTGGTCACTCAAGTTTCGTTTTTAACACTTAAGCCCCTAAACTTATATTTTCAACAAGGACCCTAAAGTTTCAACTTAATCATTTAACTCCTTTAACCATTATTATTACTAACTAAGTAAATAACACAAATAATCAAGTAAGATGTGAAATCATAAAATATGATGCAACACTTAAAATGCACACATAAGTCAAATAAAAATCCCCAAAAATATAAAATAAATAAGGGCGGGTTTTGGGGTCGCTACACGTGGAGTAACAGGAGGTATCTGCAGTTATGGTAACTGGACTCCCCCATCTCATGCGTTCCTTAAAGTCAATTGTGATGCTGCTTTCTCAAACGACGATACGACCACTGGTATAGGATTGGTATTAAGGGACGAGTCAGGAAATTTTATTGCTGCTAAAACTTTGAGGTTCCCTGCTAATTATAAGGTGGATGAAGGGGAGGCAATAGGTGTACTGGAGGCGTTGTCATGGGTCAAGGATATGGGTTTGCAACATGTTATCGTTGAGAAGGACAACTCTGTTGTGTACAATTCTATCAAAACGACAACAAACGATATTACTGAGTTGGGAGGTTTAATTCGTGATTGTCGTTTTCTCTTGTCAGAAAATTCTACTGTTTCTATGTCCCTTGTAAGAAGGAGTGCAAACTCTCTAGCATATTTCTTCTCTAGAATAGCACTTCATGCTAATAATGTTGTAATTTGGAGTGAGCTTCCAAGTATTGTGGATAGCCACCTCCTTTTGTATTGTCAATGCAAGTAATATAGTTTTCTTGCGTTAAAAAAAAAAAAAAAGGTAAAAAAATTATTTCACGCAAACTAAGATAATTAATTAAACAACTTTATTATATTTAATAATACACATATAACAAATGAGTATCATAAAAATATTTTAACAATATTTTTATAGAAATGTGTACTTACTTTTTAAGGGGAGAATAAAAAAAAAGTACCACTAATATCAAACTAAATATCAAAATAGATTTTAAATTTGCTATTTTTTGGGTTTCAACAGTATGCGATGGGCTATTTCTTTGGGTTTCAACAAAGTCATATTTTAAGTAGACTCTAAATAGTCTACAATTAGATTAACGTATGTGCGATGCACGGTTTTATAAGTTTATTATTAATTTTTAATTTTAATTTTTAATAGTATCACGTTACTCTTTAACAATATATTCATGTGCTACTTTTATCTATTGAATGAAGTAAATACTATACTACTGGAATTAATTTATTTTAACATTATATTCATCAAATAAAAATATTGAATAAAATGTAATTTATGGTTTTTAATTAGTTGATTTGAGAATGAAAACAATGATTTATCTATTATACGTTTATCTATTGAACAAAGTTAAAGCGGAAATTGTCAACTTAATTGTACTTTGACTAAAAATTAACAATTAATTAATGATCCCAAAAATAAAATTAAAAATTACTATTGATTCACCATTAATAACATACTCATTACTATTTTATAGTTTTTGAAAAGGATAATCAATTTTTTTTGTAAATTCTTAATAAATTCGTGATGAAATCGACAATATTTTCTTTGACTTGATAGATTAAAGTGGGACATAGGGAGTATAAGATATGTAGATTATCAAATTGTTATGGGTGATACTATTATCACTTCATTGATAATTTATTTACTATATTCATCGTGTTTTTTTTTAATAAGTTGAGCATTTACTTGAAACGATTGTGGTTAATAAGAAGAAATCTGTTTATAATGAAAAAAATAATTTATTCACAATATCCTCTAATCTTTGCTATGTATAATATTAGTTATTATTGTTGCATCTTCTAAAATAATTCATTTAAACCATGATAAGATGATTAATTACTTATTTTCAAGAATATATAACGCCATATGAATGTTTTATAAGAAAAATACCAAAGAGCTTTAACACAAGCGGTATCTGATGTTAGATTCCCATGTAGAGGTCACGAGTTTGAATCTCATTAAAAATATTTGTGTTTGAATCCCATTAAATATATTTGTGTTAGCTTATTTATAGGCTCAAGTAGCCTTCATGACATTATTAATTAATATAAGAAAAACGTTAAAAATAGTTTTATCACTTAAACACACATACAGCGACTTTTCTCGCTCGTTGATTTCCCTACACTAACATTGACACTATTTTATACCAACACTAACACTTCATAATACATGTACTGGCACTCTTTTACACAGACACTTGTTTACACTAACACTGACACTTTTTTTAGCCTAACACCGACACTTTTTACACTAACACTGACACTTTTTTTAGCCTAACACCGACACTTTTTACACTGGAACATAATAATACATGTACTGACACTCTTTTACACTGATATTTTTTTTATACTAATGCTAATGCTGACACTTTTTTACCCAACGGCACTCTTTAACACTTGAATTTTTTCAAAAGTGCACTGAAACTTTTTTAAACTTATTGGCACAATTTTCCCCTAACACTGGTACTATAATTTATAACTAGGGTGTTGTTATACATACCCGTAAAATTGGTGAATACACCCGTAATGATGCTACTTACAAAAATGCCATTGTTCAAAATGTCAATACTAACCCCTATCCATTGTACATACCCACACATCCTCCCTTTCCTAAACCCAGATCTGAAGAACAGTTTCTCAAACCCACCCACATCTGAAGACAAAGATGAAGAAAGCTTCTCCTCCATCTTCTTCCCCTCTTATGGCAGCCGTTGGCTTTCTCCTTGCCCAACACCTCTCTGCCTCTCACATGCGTCTCTCTCCTTCCAGTTCCATCTCCTTGCCGACGAACTCTGACCCCTTCCTACATCATCTAAAACTCCAGCTTCATATCCTTTCATCTTTTCCGGTGTCCATCACCATTAGTCCCTCCAAAAGCTCATGCTCAATCTGCCCCAACTCCTTCTGCTTGGTCTCAGAAAATCAAGCTGGGTTACACCAGATCTAAGCATCCAGGTCTAAAACCCTCTCATTGCAGGAAATATGCGAAGAAGATGAAGTTGGCCGTAATTTTTGAGGTGGGTGGCCGAGAATTATGGATATTGCCAGAATTTGTTGGTTGGTTGCCGGAAAATTATGGAGATGGCCAGAAATCATGGAAGTTTATGTTTTTGGGTGTACAAGGGTATAAGGGGAAGAATGACGAATACTCCATCCGTCCCACCTCACTTGACACCCATGAGGTGGGCACACTAATTAAAGAGAATGAATAAAATAAGGAAAATGTGTGGTAGAAAATGAAGAGAGAGAATGAGTGGGGTAAATAGTAGTGTTGATTGAATAAATTAAGTGGTGGAAAATGAAAAGAGAGAATGAGTGGTGGAGTAAAGTGAATATAAAATTATAAAAAGTATGCTATTTTGGGAAGTGTCAAGTGAGTTGGGACAATCCATAATGAAAATAAGTGTCAAGTGAGCTGGGACGGGGGATTATATATTATGTTGACTGTACTTGTTTGTGTGTGTTTTTATCATTACGGGTGTATTCACCAATTTTACCAGGGTGTATAACAACACCCTTATCATTAATCTTCCAGCAAATTCAAATAATTCACCAGAAGATTGCAATCACATACTCATTCAACAAAACCCTCACCCATTCCCCAATTCCCCTCCTCCCCCAATTTCAATTTCGTGTCCTGGCCTTCTTCTCTCCACACCTAATTTTACACCCACCTGATTTTGCCCCAACTCCCTACACTTTTTTTTTTCTTTTTTTGCGGCGAAAACTCCCTAGCGAGGCGGAACACTCGTGTCCTAAAACACGTTTTTTTTTTTTTTTTTTTTTTTTTTTTTAGAGTTTTTCTAACTTGTGCCCATGGGCACATGTTAACATAGTAAGATTCTTTCAAAAATTGTGCTAAAGTGATTTGAATTTATTATATTAATTAATGAAGAGTTATAATTCTAGTAAATGAACAGTAGTATCCTCCCTAAAACAAACGTTAGACGCTTAGAATTCCTCTTCCTAGCTTCATTCACATTCAGCCTCTTTCCATCACCCCTTCCCCCACCCCACCTCCGCCTTCTTCCCTTCGGCAGTCCCCGCTTAAATCCACCCTCACTCCTCCCTCCTCTAGTTGGGATCCTCGCTGCTCCCTAAACACCTCTCTCCACCATCGACCCCTCCCCTCTCTCACCCACCCACTACCACCACTTGTTCTCCTCCACATCTTGTTTTAGTCTTCTTCATTCTCTGCTATTTTTGGTGGAAATTTTATTTCATGTTTCTTTCCTCTATTTTTACATCTGGATTGGACATTAGAATCAGAAGTATTAGCAATTTTTTTCCAGATTTAGTTGTGTACAGATGACTGTACAAAAGGGGAGACGACCAAAGAATCTTACTACGTTAACATGTGCCCATGGGCACAAGTTAGAAAAACCTTTTTTTTTTAAGCTTAAGAAAAAAACTATTTTTTTTTGGCATTTTCAAAAAAAAAAAAAAGTGAAATACTATGATTTATGTCCCTATTGAAGAAGGGCATTTACGTCTATTTGGTCAGACTTTGGGTTCAGAAAGGGTTTAAGGTCGGAGGAATCTGGGGAGGACAGAAGCCGCGCCGCACCGGAAGTAGGTGTTGAACGAACAAGGGGAAGAGGCATCGCCGGCGGGAGATAAAGATGGGGAAGAGTACAACACATATGAAGCTTAAAGGAGGACAGAATTTCAGACAAAGGATCCTGCTGGCTACCCTTTCTTCTACTCCGATTCATATTGAAGACATCCACGCCGACGCCACCTGGCCTGGCCTCCGCCCTCATGAGGTTTCTTTCCTCCACCTTCTCGAAAAAATTTCCGATGATTGCTCCGTCGAAATCAATGACACCGGTAATTTCTTCACCAAAGGGATTAGGTTTGAGTGTGTATGTGTGTGTGTTTTTTTTTCCAATGTGATTTAAATTCAAATTATTTTTTTTCCTTTTTTTTTTTTTGACAGGGACGAAGGCGAAATACAAGCCAGGGGTCGTGATGGGAGGGAAGTACCTGGAACACGACTGTGGTCTAAGTCGGTCCATTGGCTATTTCTTGGAACCTTTGATTCTGCTCTGTTTGTTCGGGAAGAAGCCCCTATCCATAAGGCTCAAAGGTAATTGAGAAACTTACCTTTGCTTTTTCTGAAAGCTAATTAAATAGAAAAAAAGCCAATTCTAATTTTACATAATCCAACCAAATTAAGTCAGTAATGAGTTGACAATAATTTACCCTCTGGATTTTTCATGTTTTTGGTTTGTTGATTTCTTCTCATCTGTTTTCTGTTATCCTGTTGTTACTGCTGTTAGCAACCGGAGAGATGAGTTGGGCTTTCTTATTCATCTTTTGCTCCACTTTTTCATGAAGTTTCGTCGGGTCAACTTGGTTAGGTCGTCGTCTCCAAAACCTTTGCAAAAGATTATAGTGCAATAGACATACAAGAACTACATGATAAACCAAAATGCAGGATGATAGTACCTGCTGCATTGGGCTTCGATACATAAGCAGGAGTTACAAAGGAATTTGGCGGAAGCGTGTATACTGCGATGGTGAATGGCTGAATGCGGCAGAAGAAACTGCATGGGGTGCCTGTGATGGGGAGATCAGAGAGAGACAGAGAGGCTGTGCCTTGTCACCTAAATCTCTATAAGTATACTAATATCAATTGCAGATAAGATCTTAACTAAAACCACCAACAACCATAGTACTTAAACCTATGCTCACCAAATTTTGCCGACCAGACCAACTAACGCCTCTGTAACCATATCAATACCCCCGCAAACCCTACAATTCTAACTCATTGCACAATCTCAAATTCAACAAAGCCCTAAACCAAAAAAGCTTATCAGTGGCAGTCAAGAGCTAGGAGGAGAGAGATGGTCGTGAAAGTAGAGGGGGAGAGAGTGCGACGGTGAAATGCAAAACAAGAATGGTCGCTAGGTACCGGGAGAACAATGAGTGGTGTTGGTAACTGACAATTGTGGACCGTTGGATGTTTTTTGTTAGACTAATCTGAGCCTTTAAAATAAAAACAGAAAAACATAGAAATAATGTGAGCCTTTGGATGAGAGAGGTTATGAGTTAATCTTAGCTGTTCTTTGTCTATTTTCTAATGGCATTTTACTCTTATGTCGATTATAATATAGATAGATAGGCTTGATGTCTATCATATTATCTGTATTGAGTATATTTTTGCTTTAAACAATGATTTCACTTGGCTTGCGTTCGAGTTTGCCTTGAGGTTAAGGATGTCAGAGGACAAATACGATAAAATACTCCTTCCATCCCAAAATTATTGTCCTTTTTTCATTTTGAAGAAATTTAAGAAATTCAACCTTTTGTAAATGTTAATAACAAAGGTGTATGAAAATCTTTGCTATCCACTCTAAACTTCTAATTTTGTAAGTATATAATGAATAGTTACCTTTTTTTTTTTTTTTTGAAAGAAGAGCATTTAGGGATAAAGTTTTTCGCGAAAAAGTCAGTCATTTTGAGACAATTATCCTAAAAATGGTCATTCATGTCGTGACAAACAGAGTAACTGATTGTGAACTGAGACGCACAAGTGATAAAATAACTGATGTGGGACTGTATGAGATGGAAAATAAACTCTTACTAGGTGAACAGTAAACTTGTCTTGTTCAGTGTTTGTAATTGATCGTCACTTTGCCTTCACTGTAATCAGGGGAAAAATCTACGTGTTGAATCCTCAATTGCCTCTTAAAGACGACGGTCATGAACCACTATCAAAATCCTATTGAAGCAAGTCACGTTGAAGGAATTTTTCTTCTTCTTTTGTTCTTTCTTAGGTTTATGAAATCTGCCTTTCAAATTAGAAATTTTCCTGTCCCAGATAGGCATAGATTTCATCATGACTTGGCGTTCTTATACCTTTTATTAATTTATTTTAAATTTATGGTGTTTGTTGAATTAGCAACTTCACTTGGGGGCTTGGGGCATGTTTGATCTTTGTCTCGAGGGCTTGCCTTGTTTGGATTATGATTTCTCTCATCTCAGAATGTGAACGGAGATAGTATTTTGTTATTATTATTTTCGTTAGAAGGCATTAAATTTAGGGGTATTGCGCAAGATCGTTTCTTCCCTCTCGTTTGCAGTATTGGCAAACTGTTATTATTAGTTAGAGTAGCATATATATATGGATCTTGCGCCCTATTTTCTAGGATGAATAACTAGAGAAGTATTGTGCTCCTAATTTTATCTCATCAATTGGAATTCATTGTCGGGATGGGCTAAGACTTGTCGCTTGTTGCTTTCAGGGATTACAAATGATCCTAAGGACCCATCTGTTGATACTTTTAGATCAACTACCTTACCTATGTTGAAACGTTTCGGAGTTGCTTCAGAAGGTTTGGATCTGAAGATTGAGAGCCGTGGAGTTGCTCCCAAAGGTGGTGGAGAAGTTCTTCTAACAGTTCCTCTTGTCCACAGCAGTCTGACTGTAAGTCTCCCATTAGCATTGATAGTTTATGTTTTCATGTTTTGGCTTCTCAACTTCCTTCCTCACGTCTGTGGGTGGTCGTTTTTATAGGCAGTTACATGGATTGATGAAGGCATGGTGAAGAGAATTAGGGGAGTTAGTTTTTCAACTAGAGTATCTGTTCAGTTTGAGAATACCATGATACATGCTGCCCGAGGAATCTTCAACCGCTTGCTTCCAGATGTTCACATTTTTACTGATCATAAAGCGGGTGCACAAGCGGGAAAGTATGTTTTTATATAAGGGGTTTTCATGTACTTTTATCTGTTTAGGTTTACACAACAAATTTTAGCTGATTGGTATGCTTAGAGTTAATCCCCCCCCCCCCCCCCCCCCCCAATTGCATTGCAGATCACCAGGTTATGGGATTTCGTTAGTTGCTGAGACTACATCTGGCTGTTTCATTTCTGCCGATACATCAATTTCTTATGGGAAAAGCGAAGATGAAATCGATGATGATGAGAAGAAAGAACTCATGCCTCCAGAGGAAGTTGGTGAGCATATGGCGTCTGTTCTCCTGACAGAGATTGAGCAAGGGGGTGTTGTAGATTCTACACATCAGGTTTGTTTCTGATTACTGGCAAACTTGCATCTAGTCTTCTTCATTTTATGAGCTAACATAGGCTCCATTTGTTTCGCGTAAAACGGCTTCCGGAAAATGATTTCCCGGAATGAAAATGTTTTCCGGAAAAATGACATAAACAAGTTTTCGGTTGTTTGGTAAATCTAAGGAAAATGTTTTCCAAAAAATATTTTCATATGAGAAAAAAAAATTGACCGGGGGGAGGGTGAACGTGTGGTGGAGGGTAGGGTAAAGGTGAGGTGTGGTGGGTGGGTTGAGGTAGGTGGTTGTGTGGTAGGAGAATTGTTAAAAATTGACTGGGGGTTGGGTTGGGGGTTCCCTTTACAAAGGAAAAACAAAACTGTCTCCAACATGCAGTATCCTTTGATTTATACAGGGAGTAATTCAAGCAGCCCTGATCCAGGTTCTCTATACTTGGTGGGGGTGAGGGTGGGGTGGGGGGCAATAGTAAAGGGAGGTTCCCTGTACAAAGGGAAAACAAATCTTTACAGTTCGTGAAAAATGCTGGTGGAGTAGGCATGATTTTGACCAACACAGCAGCTAATGGGGAGGAGCTGGTGGCAGACTGTCACCTAATTCCGGCTGTTGTAGTGGGGGAAGGGGAGGGCAGGGGTGGTGGTGGTTGAGGGGTGGTGGGTGGAGGTGGAGTGGGTAGCGTGGGGGTGTATGAGGAGGTGGGTGTGTGAGTGAGAGTGAGAGTGCTAACATTTTCCGGAAACTGACTTAACGGAAGAGAAATCTGTAAGTCATTTTACTTAGAATTGGGGGAAAAACATTTTCCTCATTTTCCGGTGCTTACCAAACACCGGAAAATGGGGAAAACATTTTTCGGAAGTCGGTTTACGCGAAACAAACGGAGCCTTAATGTCAGATCGTATCCCTGTTTTTTTTAGTGGCTCTTTTAGTAGCAAGTTAATGTTTACTATGCACGGGCTTGTTGATTACAAATATACCTTATCTTTCTTTTTAGGTAATTTACAAAACATATCTTACGACATTACAGTCCCATAATTAATGAACTGCACATATTTGCTTGTTCAATAATCCGATCATGTCAGAGTGTGTTGGTGGTTACTCGATCATTGTTTAGCTCATGCAGTAGCTTTCCACAAAGCGCAGCATGTAGGAGTTTATTGACATCTCACGTACACCTCCCGCAATGTGCCACCCAAGGGTAACTCTTCCCGTCAAAGTTCCATGATTTAGCTTTTGGTGTTTTAGCTCAATGATATAGGTTGCTTGTCGCGAGTTTAGGAAGTGAGTGGTTCGATTGTGCTCTTGACACAATAATTATTCAAGTGTGCTAAGTAAAATTTTGTTTAAATAATCCCTAATTTTTTTTAAAAAAAATCAGGGTAGGGAGCCTGTAATCAGGGGCGGATCCACCTTAGTACTAGTGGGGGCGACGGCACTCACTGGAATTTTGAAGTAATTTTTTTTTAGCAATTTTCAGTTACAAATAGTAATACATATAGTAAACGTTGGAGAACTATGGAAAGAGTGTTTGTGGCTTTGTTGGTTAGAGTTTTGGTTAGTTTGGCTGTGGTCTGTGTTTCGAAACCCATGTCCAGCCTTTTGCTCTACTTTTTCTTCTATTAGAATTCGATTTTCTCTTTTAACTGATTATTAACTCAAAATTTTATTAACTATTTTTTCATCAATTTTAATTTTCTAATTTAAGTATGGCAAAAACTCATGTGAGACCGTCTCACCATGTGAGACGGATCCTCCATGGGTCAAAACCTACCCACCCATGCATGCTCCAGCGCTCCAGCCACCCAGTCAATTCCTCCATCCTTCCAGCTTGCACCACGTGTCCTCCATTTAAAAAAAAAAACCCAATAACTTTAAAATGCTATATCTTGAGATTTTGAAGTCAATTTTTTTTTAAAAAAAAAACCGTTGAGACGAACAAAACTAGATAGGTCATGATATGGTTTTTTTTTTTTTTTTTTTTTTTTTTTAAAAAAAAACATACTTTTTAACACACAAAAAAGTGAGTTGCTCGTCGTCAAAAAATGTAACACATTTTTATGAAGAAAGTAACAGTTTGGTCTTAAGAAAGTAACACTTTATTATAAGATGTAACAGCAGTTTCGTAGAATAATATAAATAGTTTTTGTGGTTAGAAAAAGTAATAATTGAAGTGTAACACAATGCATATATGATTGTAATATAATATATAGATGAATGTAACAGTTTTATAGAGTAAATGTTACTTTTTTTCTTTAAAATAAGAGTGAAAATTCATGTATATAAGCGGTTTTATATTTCAATTGAATGTAAAACCCTAAAAAAGTGTTACAATTGAGAAAAAAAGGGTTACATTTATTTATTATAAAATGTAACATTAGTTTAGTTGTCTATCTTATGTTACCTTCAATCTATTTCAGCAAAATTGTGGTACATTTTTTGAAAAAAAAAGGTGTTACATTTCTTTATAAAAAGTGTTACATTTGTTGGCGAGCCAAAAATGGCCCCCAAAAAAAAAAGTTGGAAGGCAAAAAAAAAGGCTTGACTGCCTGTGAGCCGTCTCACGCCGTGAGACGGTCTCACAGTAGACCGCCCCATTAAATATTTGTCTATCAGTTCAAAATTTTATTTAAATTCTATTTGTAACTATTTTTCATTAACTTTTATATTTTCTTCTAACATTTTTTCAGTGTTAAACCCTTTTAATATTATCTATGTATCCATTAGCAAAAAAAAAAAAAAAAAAAGAAAAACTTAATTGCATGAAGTGCAAAAATAAAAATTAATCTATACAAGCAGACTTTTTTTTGGCACCCACTTAAATGAATTCCTAGATCCGCCACTGCCTGTAATATGCTTGCTACTTTCCAGACACATTCTGACTGGGTTGGTATAGTTTCTGTATCATTAGACCTTTATGTTGCAATATAATCCCTCTGTCCCTAAATGATATTCCCATTCCATTTGAGTATTTGACTATTCAAACTTGTTAAGAATATGAATACTTGCTTCACTAGACATGTTTTGTTTATGCACTTCTAAGCCCAATTTGTAGAAATGGGAAGAACTATTTGGGACAATGAGAAATGGCAAATGAGAATATCATTTTGGGACAGAGGAAGCATGATATATTGCATCAAGTTTCTTCATCATACTTACCAGTAATCATTGGCGGCTTGCCTGGGGGTTCCTCTTTAGTCGCTCTTCTGGTATGTTGAAGATGCATTATTAAAGTGGTCAAACTATTACCTTGCCCGGAAAGGAGAAAGAATAAGCAGCAGCGTGCACTTTATATTCTTGACTGTGGAGAAGTTTATGGGTTAAGAAGAGTTGGATCTGAACAGTAATGATCTATAACTTGACTGCCGAACTGACTAAATTAATCATATCTGTTCAGTGTACAAACAATAAATTGGTGGTAATGTTTTATTGAAACATAGAAAGTTATTCTTGGTACTATATTTCACTATAAAATGAATCTTGAAAGCCTTCTTCGAAACGAGGTCATCCATGTTTTGACCTCAAAATCTGAAGTCAATGACTCAATAATAATGATTATTGCATTTGTTTCTTTTATGCAGGGTTTGTTGTTTCTGCTTTGTGCATTGTGCCCACAAGATGTTTCAAAGGTTCGCGTAGGCAAACTCTCACCTTATGGAATACAAACCCTAAGGAATATCAGAGATTTCCTGGGCGTTAAATTTGTCATCAAGCCAGAGCCAGAAACTGGGACGGTCATGCTAAAGTGCATCGGATGTGGATTGAAGAATTTATCCAGAAAAATATCATAAGATAGCATCATCAGTTTATGCAGCACCTTACATTTACTTGTATGGCTTGCTACTCCTTTTTCATGTGTATTTGTTTGGCCAAAATTTTGTTATATTTGAAGCAAAAATTATGTTCATCTATTTTAGATAAGGGTTCTGTTATACAGTTACCGAAACACAGTTTCTTGGGCCACTTAGAAATACATTGCATATTAAGGACAAAATTTGTGTGAGATGGTGTTGCACTCGTTGAGAGATGAGAGAGTAAATTGTTTGACTTCTATAGGTTGAGAGAGTAAATGGTTTGCCTTCTATAGGCGGGGCAGGCAACTAACTTAACACTTATTTCCATTTCGGTCCATGCCAACTCACTTGACACTATCAGGCCAAAATATCTTATTTTTTATAATTTTATATTCACTCTACCTCACTACTCATTCTTTCACTTCATTTTTCATCACTCAATTTATTCAATCAATAATATTATTTACCCTATTCATTTTCTCTCCTTTTTCTTTCACACATAAATTATTTTTTCCTTAATTTTTGTGCCCACCTCTTAATTATCAAGTGAGGTGAGACGGAAGGAGTATTGCGAAATGGATGGAGTATATAACAAGTGATGTGACTCATACAAAAA
The DNA here is from genome assembly GCA_026119855.1 of Campanula takesimana. NCBI lineage: Eukaryota > Viridiplantae > Streptophyta > Magnoliopsida > Asterales > Campanulaceae > Campanula > Campanula takesimana. The sequence goes on from JAOWBW010000303.1 coordinate 454,528, forward strand.
TTTACACGAAATATAAGAATTAGCCTGTTTTTGAGGGGCTTTAGGAGAATAATGCCGAAAATTAAGGAGTAAATAAAATTCAAAACACGTGATGCAAGGTGCCTCAAATTAATTAGTCAATTCTATTATATTATTTAATATGGGCTGATAGTGATAGCTTAAAACCAAAGCTGTCGTAGCGAATTCGTGTTGATTCTCACCGTCTCCAGCGAACGCATAAATTTCGCAAACATGGGTTCCGTCGTGTCGAGTATTCTGGGCGGCGGACCGGCTTACGCCGACGACTCATCGTCGTCGGAACCCTCTCGCGTTCTCGAATTCCATTCATCTAACCGATGGCAACTCCACTTCAACCAGTCCAAGCAATCCAACAAGCTCACCGTCATTGATTTCACGGCTACCTGGTGTGGTCCCTGCAAGATGATGGCGCCCATCTTCCATGGCCTTTCTGCCAAGTTTCCCGACACCGATTTCATCAAGATCGACGTCGATGAATTGTCGGTACGTAGATCTGGATTATTTTATTTTAATTGAGCATTTCGTAATTTAGGTTTTTGAATTGGTAATCAAATTGCAAATTATTTGAACAAATTTATGAATGTGCAGGACGTAGCGAAGCAGTTTGGTGTTCAGGCGATGCCGACTTTCGTGTTGTTGAAGCAAGGAAAGGAAATTGATAGGGTTGTTGGTGGCAAAAAGGATGAGCTAGAGAGGAAGATCGCCAGCAACAGGGAAGCCCCCAAATTTGCTGCTTAAATACTTGTTCGTATTTGCATCCATCCATCATGTTATTGCGCTCCCGATTTTGGGAATGAATTTCGGAATTGCTTTTGTGTGATACAGTATTTCAATCCAATTCTAATAACTATGTTTCGCAATCACTGTCCATTATTTTCCTATTGTTTTCCTTTTAAGTAAACCATATACAAGGTTCTAAAAAATGCGGGATCTAGGCGGGGTCGAGAATTCAGAAATAACTATAATATCCTAGACGGGACCTAGGCGATTCATGAACACTGACCATATATACTGCGATTGAATTTTTATTTTTAATTATAGAAAGGCATATCATCTCTTTACTTTGACGTTTGTTCTGATCCGTATGATATGTATTCCGCAATTCTTCTTGATTCGTTCACTTCTTCTCCATGAGATGTATGTACCAACGCATGAACACCATTGGTATATTATTTGTTGTGCTAAAGGAGGTGTTTTGTTTTGTTCACTGCGTGTTGAAACTTCTTATGCCCTCTGTTTAACACGCAAGAGTAGTAGATTTTCTGAGTTTTTGACTGGGATCTCAGAAATCCAAAAGAGTAAAAGTAGATAGGGACTTGAAAGTATTGAATCCCATCAAAATATGGTAATCTGTAATTTATGATGATAACCATAATCAGCTGCTTGGCAGTTTAGTTCTCAATTTCTCATACACTGTAACTTGCAAATTGAGAAAATACGGAGTAGAATGAAATAAACCAACTCTTAGCATCATTCCAAACCCAAGGGTAAAATGAGATGGAGGAGAAGCATAAGATGCTAGCACACCACAAACAAGTTGATGACACCGAGGAATTTGGGCCGTCGTAGGGTATGTGGCTTTAGATCATCCACACAAAACAATGTTAACTCAACCAGGTTTGATCTCGGCCCAAAGTCTGGGGTGTGAGAATAAGAATCAATGAGGAATGAAGATATTAATCTTAGCTGAGCAAGAAGGCTTGGAATGCCTTAGTCTAGGGTTTTTGTATGAGATATCACGTACCTCCGGAGAGGATGAAAGAGGTGTTTATATTGCATGATTTGTGTGAGAGAGATCCTTGATTTAAGGTAAAGGACATTTATCAGGGCGGGACACGTAGCAGTATCCTACTGGTCCGCCGATAGGACAAGGTGAAACTTGAGGATGTCAACATAAGAGTATTGCTGATGGTAGGCAGGTAGTAGGCACACGAACGACCAGTAAAGTTAAGTGTGATGTGACCGGTTAGAGCCCAAAGTCAGACTGTATGGACAATGAGTCTGTAGGCGGGAGTCCGGGGGCGTAATGCAGCCCGGAATGGGAGCTCGGGAGAGCTTGACTCGAGCTGTCAATCATCTGGTCCGTTTGAAATGAATGTAGAACCGTTGGGCCCGGTCCACAGGGTTTGGTATCATCAGTGGCCCCTTACTCTGAGCGTTGTGTTATTTATGGCCGAGGCGAGGAGTAGTATTCAGCTTGACATTTAGGCTGAGAGAGACATGTATATACGTTCCCAACTCTCAGCATCATTCCAAACCAAATCCATGGGAAAAAATGAGATGGAAGAGAAGCATAAGATGATAGCACACCACAAACAAGTTTCCATACCATTTGCAAGTAATGTTGATGAGTAAATATGTACTGTTTGCTATTATTCCTCTAGGTCTTGGGTTGGGGGATTAACTAGGTTCCGTTAAGTGTTCATAATCGAGTAAGTAGTTTCCAATATATTCCAAATGATATGTATATATGCTCCCAAGTTATGGGTATTCACTTGGGCTCTAGAAATTCTCTCAAACTGTGTAGGACTGCTGGATTGTATCAATGTCAAGATTCTTCAGCTTCACAACCGACTCCACATGACCTTTCAGAGTGTGCAGTTCTCTTAGCCTACAAAACACGCAATGCAATATGTCAGCGAATGAAAATGGAGTAGACGGAGTATTATTTTGCCACATTATAGCCAGCAATAAGTACAGGGATGATAATAATTTGCTAAAGGATGAGATAACAGAGTCAGTCAGGAGAAACAGTTGCAAATTATATCCGGGCAGTGTTTAGAAAGAATATTAATGGAAAGGAACATCCTAAGACGGAGATACAGGATAAGCCTATCTCTAGCTTTAAGGATTAACAAATTATCTCTCCTAATTATGTTCAAATGCACAGTAATAATACTAAATCAAGGGCTTGACATTCAAGTTATGGATTCATAAGTCACCGAAAGTAACATAACGTGAGTGCAGAATATACTGAATGGAGACTTTGTGGTGTACCTTGCCATCTCAGCTCGTCGTTTGGCCTCTTCAGCTATCTGATTAAGTTCAGTAAAACTATTCTGGGTCTCAGGTGGTTGCAGACCATGGAGACTCCTTTGCAACTGAGCCCATTTAAGCTCACGATCTTCCTTTCCAAAATCTTTTTTCCTGGTAAAAGCAATCTGCAAAACCAAACAGTCAGCTTAAACTGTTGATAATATCTTCTTTAACACTATATTAAGCTCTGGCTTTGCTTACCCTTTGTTCAATTAAAAGATCCCATGCTCGACCACTCAGAACATATCTGATAAAGAACTTTAGGAAATCAAGTGGGATGTAAGTTACAATGTTGTAAAGCCATATTACCCCTGCCCAACCCCACCCGATCCCTTCAATTGCTGCAAAACTCCAGTTTGCATAGACAGCAATCAGTGTAGCAATCTGTTTTCAGACAAAAATGAACATCAAACTGGTAATCTTCTCAGTTGCGAAAGGGATAAAACATACTACCTCTGTCCCTAAATGAGTGTCCAAATTTCATTTTCAGGGACATCTGAAAATCTCAACTCTTCGTACAATTTGGTGGCAAAGATTCGTATATAATCTTGTAATCTCCTTTCTAAACATTTAGTTTTGCACGTATAAAGAGACCGATGAATTTTTTTTCGAAAAAAAACATTTAGGGACAAAGTTATGTTAAAAAAAGACACTCATTTTGGGACAAAGATCTTTTGAAAATGGACACTCATTTAGGGACAGAGGGAGTAGTAAATAAGACAATGATCAGCACTCACTCACAAGCTGAGCAACAAAAAACGCAGATACAAGCAGAAGTCCAGGGCGCTCAACGTATGACCAACTCCTAGCTCGTGTCACAAAGATGAGGGCCTGGCTAATGGTACTCACTTGGAGGTAAACTGCAGAGGCGAGCTTTCTGAAGTCATCACGAGCTGTTCTTTTGAGACTTGAAACCCCAAAGGCTTTCTGAAAATTATTCGACATGTGTAAGAACAAGTACATGAAAAAGTATGAAAAATATGAACAAGCAGCATGTGTAAGTTCATCTTCTGGTAAGAAAACGCAACATGCACAATAAAAGATCGAATGGCCAGGTACATGACACATGTTATAGTTTGTAAATCATTTACACTATTGTTGTATGTTTGATGCCAACAACAAATTGCTTTCTGTGAATGCTGATACTTCAAGAATGACTACTACTTCCTTCCTTAGCACCGCAACTTATGGACACATTAATTTGTCAGATTTTGGCTAATACACACATTCCATTGCATTTCCTAAATTATAATCCAGAATAATAAAGAACACATTAGATCTGAGCAGTTAGGCGGACATGGTTGGGGGTAATTCATAATGTGTGCTGCTTATTTCTTGACCAACATGCTTGATAGATACTAAACAACCAAGCATGAGCCAACATAGAAGTTCTTATGTCGACTGCATTCGTCATATTTAACTTGGGCAAGTACTTTGTTCCATAAATTGTAAAGGAGAGGTCTGCTGTAGCACAAAGAAGTTTTGTAGCTAAACGACTTCAGCCCAGCAGTTTTATAGCTAACAAAGAAACAACATAATTAAGTAAAAGAGAAGCTAAGTTATTTTCTACACAATAACAAATTTTACCGGGAAAAAGTCATGATCATAGGCTGCCCAAAAGAAGATGACTGTCATCATGGCCAAGTAACTACCGAGGATAACTCCAGTAGTAAAAATCTCAGCGAGCTTCCAACTGTCTGGCAGAGGAGATGGTTTTACTCTATCCTTTGAGATTGTCATAATGGTACCTGGAAACCCAAAGAGTCAGTGAGCATCATAACTATCCACACTCCCTAGAAAGTGAAACCAAATAGTCAGTGAGCATCATAACTATCCACACTCCCTAGAAAGTGAAAGGAAAGCGCGCTAACAAACAATAGGACAGATAACAAACCATCGTTTAAAATGGCAATGATTAGCACCATGAAAGGTGGAAAGTCGAATTTCCATATGAGGGCGAGTAACATGAAACCGAGCTGTCACAAAAGATAATAACGTTACATGGGATTTTTCCCAAGGCAAATAACTTTTAAAATTACACTGGCACGACACTAGCTGGTGAAAGAAGTTGCATAAAGCTTACTGCTTACCACAATACGGATAGTAATGGAAACTGCATAAATCTGCATAAACAAAATCCAAATAATTAGAGGAATTAGGTGAAGTAACGGCTGTAAAAGCACTTCAATTAATAACACATTTCAGTAGGTCAACGGATTTCGGGTGGGAGCGTTAACATTGGTGTGATAACACAAGAGAAACCACAAATCATTTTGCTACTTTTGTAGAGGGTTCGGAAGCGAAATCAACACAAACACCAATAGAAAAAAAATATTGAATTAATGCTATCTTAATTGACACTTTCCCATGTGCAGGCAATGGAAGAGACATGGATTTGGGAACAATATTACGTTGAATTTCAAATTAGAGTTTCCTCTATGAATTCAGGTGTCCGCGTATGAAGTCCTATCACAACTTTCATAGGTATGAACATCTTAGCGCTTTTATGGAAATAAAGTTTTGTTCATCATACCGTATAATTTTTCATCCTCTGGAAGATTGCTCGACTAGTTAAAACGGCACTGATGATTACACTGAGACCCGGTTCTGTCAGTACTATATCAGAAGCACTACGAGCAGCATCAGTTGCATCAGCAACAGCTATGCCTATGTCAGCCTTTTTGAGTGCAGGTGCATCGTTTACTCCGTCACCCGTCATACCACATATGTGGTTTTTGGCTTGCAAACGCTGAACAATCTCATACTTGTGTTCTGTGCTCCAACAGAGGAAACGTGGACAATCAGCTCTTCTCCAATTGCATAACCCAAAGACGCTATAAAAGCTTAGATTCATAAGATTTATACAAATAATTACCAGGGAAAACACCAGCAAACCCATCAGCCTTCTCAATCACCTCATCAATTGGCAAAGCAGCAATTGACTCGTCCTTGCTCTGTCCTAATAAAGCAGATGAAGGATACATGTTGGTTCCCATTCCCAGTCGGCGTCCTGTTTCCTTCGCTATTGCAAGTTGATCACCTAATCGAGGTTGAGAAAGGCAAATTTCAGATGGACGATTCAGGAGTGCAAAAGTGAAAAATAAAACCCATGACTGTATTTGTACAAGAAAAATATAAATACCAGTGATCATTTTGACATTCACTCCCAGATGCAAGGCCCTTCTTATTGTCTCTGCACTGTCATGCCTGGGTGGGTCAAAAAGGGGCATTAGGCCGATGAATTTCCATGGGCCTCCAGGACTCTCCTTCCTTCCCTCAGGAACCTCCTGTTAACAAGTATATAGCCCATTTAAGTAAATATATCCACCTAAAGTAGATATAATATAAACACGTGAGAAAATTCATGCCTGGTATGCCACTGCAAGAGAACGCAGCCCCCTCTCAGCAAACTTATCAATGACTGAATGCACTCTACGAGCCACTTCAGACTTATTGTACGCAAGATTCAAAATCTAACAGCCATGCAATGCACAAAAAATTTAGCTGATGGGCAATTCACCTCTTTACACAAAAACAACTGTCCATATTAATTTACCTGTTCCGGGGCACCTTTACTCACTCGATGCATTTTACCTTCACTGTCAATATAGGTCAATGCTGTGCGCTTATCAGTCGGGTTAAATGGAAGGAAATGGACCTCTTGAATACCCGCTCTTGCCTTGAAGAATGATAAAATAGTTGATTAATGAACATTCAACGAACTCTGAATTAAAACCTTTTTGACATCAATGTGCACCAAAAACAATAATTCCAAAAGAAGTTGCCCACCTCCTTGGGGTCAGCCAATATCCCTACTATAGCAGCATCGATCGCATCTTGATTTTCCACTCTAGAGGCTCTAGCAGCCATCAATACTACAGTATTTACGTCCACTCCTTTTTCAAATATCTGTGGAGGTATACCCATGCAAGGATAATAAGATACACAAAACTGAGAACAAGGAAAGTCATTTCTAAACAAACAAGAAGTAACAAACCTCAATCAGGTTTTTGTCAACAGTAAGCTTGTTCAGTGTCAATGTTCCAGTTTTGTCGCTGCAAAGAACATCCATGCCTGCCATTTCTTCTATTGCAGTCATTCTTTTTGTGATAGCTCCCTGTGGTGATGAAAATACATATTGGTCCATGTATGCCAGCACAAAAGATACAAAAATAACTGAGATACTTGCGTTGGAGAGCACCTGAAACCTACCTGCTGGGACAGACGGTGGGAACCAATGGCCATTGTAACGGATAATACTGTTGGCATTGCAATGGGGATTCCACCAATAAGAAGTACAAGCAAATTGTCAATCCCTGGACGATAATCTCGATGTTGAATTGGGTACATCACAATGATTTCTACGATCATCCCCACAGCGATGGAGCATATGCAGAAATTCCCGATAGCAGTCAGAACCTATAAGTTCAGAAAATATCTTAATACCAATGTAGAGCTGTGATTATATACATGGCCAGATTTTGATTTGACAACAAAAAGGGCAAGGTAGGAACAAACTCATTTTAAAATAAACTCCTTGATCACCGAATATACTCAATTAAATAGCAAATATGCATTTCAGAAAATGAATCGTTATCTATACTTGCTTCTTTTCTTTGTGTCAGTAGGGAAGTTATAGGATACAACAACTTGATATATAACTTTCCTTGACCTTTTGTTGTTATCCCGTTCATGTTTACATAAAGAAAATAGTTCAAATCCATCTGCATACCTTCTGGAAGTGGCCTACTTGATTTGTAGAGTCCACAAGGTGTGCAGCCTTGCCAAAGAAGGTATGCACACCTGTGGCAATGACAATCGCTTCAATCTCCCCCTGTTTGCATGTAGAGCCAGAATAAACACCATCACCAGGGTTCTTTGTTACAGGAAGGGACTCGCCTGTTAGAGCAGACTGCAAAAGCAAGGCAAAAAAGAATTTAATAAGTTTGGTCAACACACCAAAAAGACTTAACCGTTGTTTAGGAAGCACAAAATTCATGGTTACGGAGACCTGGTCGATCTTTAGTGGGTCACCATCAAGGAGACGAGCATCAGCTGGGACTATATCCCCAAGTTTTATGCTAATTATGTCGCCTGGAACAAGAACAGCTGCATCTTCCTCGTTCCATCTTCCATCTCGAAGTACCTGTATTCATATATCCATTTGACATGTACCCAGTTAAGGATAGAGGATAGTAAGTTTCTGGAATAAAGATAAAGAACGGGCAATTCAAACTGTGAAGTCAATCCTTTTAGGGCAGTTAGCTTCAACACATATGCAGAGTATTTAATTATTTATATTACCTTTGCCTTGGGTGCAAGACGTGCCATGAGAGCCGCAGCTGCGTTACCAGCATTGTTCTCCTCTATAAAACTAATTGTCGAATTAATGACAAGCAGAGTAATGATCCCAACAAAATCCTGCCAATCAGGCTCTTTCCCCTGCGAATTAAACAAATCACTGTAAGTAATTTTTTTCCAAGAAAAAATTCGGAGCCAGGAGTGAAAAGTAAATATCAATCTTGGCATAGGAGGGTGGAAGGTCACATGCAGACATATACAACAAATTGACTATACAAAAGGGTCGTGTTTCATTATAAAACTAAAGAAAGAACAGAACAGTATACGGGCACTCACTCCTCCATTTGCAAGGGCAATAGCCATGATTGCAGCAGCTTCCATGACCCATGAGAGCGGGTTCCACATAAACCCCAAAAACTTGAGAAATTTGCTCTCCTGAAAGCATAAAAATTCCCATATCGCCTCATAAATTCAATACCAACAACAGCATTAACAAGGGGGAAAATTAATAAATCAAAGATTGGCATAGAAACCTGTTTCTCCTCAAGCTTGTTGTGCCCAAAAATCTGCAACCTCCTAGAAGCATCCTCAGATGTGAGCCCCCCTGTGTTACACCGGAGATTGTCGAAAACCTCCTCAAGTGGTATAGTCTCCTATCAAATATTAAATTTCATGTCGGAAAATCTTGGTTAATTATCAGAGCCAGAGTAACAAACTAATCTAAAATCCCACCAACTCCTTCACCATAGCTATATACTCCCTCCGTCCCGAAATGAATGAATCAAGAGCAATTTCGGACATTCATTTTGGGACAGATGTAATACTATGAACAATATCGAAATGAAAAAGCATCGCCAAAAAACCCTTAACGTTACAAGAATATAAACACACAGAAAAGGCCTCAAAAACACATGCAGATGAAGGATCGTACCAAATCAACAGCTTCACGTTTCAGGGCTTCCAACTTCTCATCCATCTCCCCCATCTCAAATCTCCTCAACTAATCGACTGCAAACCACTGTCACAAAAACACACAAAACACAAGATCATCTACATGCATAAATAGAAACGAGCATTTTATACCAAAAAAAATTAATAAAATAGAAATGAACAACTGTGATTTGAAATTCATATAATGAGGTTTGAAAACAAAGTAGAAATCGACTAACAAATTGCAACAAAATTTGTATGGAGAGGGAATTAATTTTCACCTGTGCAACCAAATTTTGGTACTGGAAGCCTCTTTTACTACTGTTACGAAGAATAAATAGGAGGGAGGGGGTTGGGGGGGGGGGGGGGGGGGGGGGGGCGTAGGAATGTCTATTTCATGATGGGGATTACGGAGAAGATCATGAAGTTTCTTCACACCAAAAATTATTGTGCTTTCGAATTTACTTTTTTTTTTTTTTTCGAACTGATGATTTGGTGGTGAGTACGGATGGAAACTGACAAAGACCCCCCCCCCCCCCCGTCTTTTGGGTTGACTGATTTGTCCTCTAATTGAAAAAAGAAAACAAACGGAGTAACCAAGCCTATTGAGACTTGAGGCGTGTGCAGTTATATCAGACAGTGTATCAGACAGTATAACAAAATATCAAATAATTTGACCTTCGATGTGGAAGTAAACAATATTGTATAAGATTATCGTGCCATTACATTGCATGGGCTACGGATCCACTTCATGTTACTACACATCGGATCGGGATAAGAAACTAACGCACCACAGTCTCTTTTACCGAATTGTGAATGTACAATCAAGATCAAATTAATGATATGTGATTCGTTACATATCTAAATAATCTTAACCGTATCTCTTAATAAACAGATCCATCTCATCTATTCAATGCAATATGATAGCTAAATTCAAGTTAAAGTTGAAGCCAAATTTGTTGGGAGACTAGTAGGTGTAATATTATGTTGATTTTCTTGGCCAACTTTGTCATCTCAATTTTTTTACTATTAGCTCAAATCCCGATTAACTGTTAGGTCTAGTGCACAAAAGAGGTGTTTGGAAAGGTTTGTTTTTATTGGTAAGAGGCTCATAAATAAAAATACAGAATATTATTGTTATCATAAATTTTAAAATTCACAGTAATTGAGAACTCTATACTGAGATCAACCTAACTAATTTATGAGGAAAAATGACAGACATTTTTCAAATCTTTTCCTAATACAAAATAATTTAACTCAAACAAGAAAAACAGAGAACATAATGAATTTGACAATTAACTATTTTATTTAACCATTTAAGCAAGAAGTTACCCAACTTGGAACAACAAGGAGCCCTTCATAATAAATTGCACCCAACAAAGTAGTAAACCATGCATTTCATAATACTCATACAGTTACTACTAGTTAATGTATTTAAAGATTTTGGTTTATTCATTCTAATAAAATTTGGTTTATTTGTTTTTGCATTACGTGCATTATGATAAAATTGTTCTAAGACTATTTTTGTATTTTTAATATACCATTTAATATAGAATTTATCCATAGTAATAGTCAGTTGGATTCAAAACAACAAAGTGCCAACTTAGAAAATAAAACACTCCCGTTGTCCTAATATTTATCTATTTTAAAAAAATCTCAAAATTTGTCTACGTTTTAAAACTTTATCCCTAAATAATTTTTTACCAACAAATTAATATCACACTTTGTTAGATAAAACTTAGAGTTTAACAAAATGCGAGTATATAATTATCTTTGACTTTATTTTTTAAGGAAGTAATCGCTTTTCTTTTTTGGACAACAAGGAGGGGAATTGAACCCTTGACTTTCGTATCAGAGGAAAGGGCTTATGACGGAAGTAAATAGATAATTATTTTAGTATGAAGAAAGTAGTCCTTTTGTTCTTTGAATATACATAAATTTTTCAAGAAAAGGATTGCAACTATACTATTATCCATTAATTTTTGGTGAGGTTAATAAATCTTCTATATTTTCTCAATTTTCGTCCCATAAGACCTTACACTAATTTTTGTTATGAGTATCTCGTTGATAAGTTGTTGTTTTTTGCTAAAATGTTCACTTTCTTTTAATCTTATCTCATTTATTATACTCACACACTAAAAATTTATTTTATAATTGGGATACAAATCATACCTCATTTCTCATAGTTTTAATTTCTTTTTCCTTTATACTCCCTCCGTCCCAAAATGATCTTCTCATTTGATTATTCAAACTTTTTAAGAATATAAACACTTGTTTCACTAACCATGTTTAAGTTATACACTTCTACAAATTATAAAAATTATAACTTTTTGAGACAACAAAAAATACAAGTGAGAATATTATTTTGGAACAGAGGGGAGTAATATTTTTTTGTGTTAGTGGGAGTTGGGGGCTTGGGGCCAAGGGCTCCCCCACTAAATTCCCATGCCATATATAATCGGTTCCGTGTCGCCGTAAAATTATCAATTGTGCTCTTTCTTATTCTCTTTTCAATCCTTTGTTGATTATCTTCTCTTAAAGCTTCTATAGAATCCTCTACTTGTCATATTTTTTGCGGTTTGACTTTGATTACAACGGAAATGAAAAAAAAAAAAAAGAGCTAAAGAATTTCAACGTGTTATGTGGATATATGAAGGGATGGCGATGAGGAATTGATACCACCCTGTTGGAACAATTTTAATCCCTGAATGCCACACTCACTTTAGAATAGGATTGAGGAAGAGATGAAGCGGAAGCGTTAAGAACAAATACCTGTTGAATCCATTATGAAGTAGGGAGAAATGAAGATGAAGAACAAGTAGGAGAATGATCTTCTAAATGATGAATGTCTTTCCTCTTTTACTTCTTTAACACTTAATGAAGATTTATGGAGAGAGTACTAATGAAAAAATGGAGTCGTCTTAAGGGTTGATGGAATGCCCTTTATATAGTAGACTTGGTGACATTTCATTTAGGGACCACACCCTTTCAAGATTTATGATAATAAATTACCCTTTTGCCCATCACAATTAGGTAATATATATCCAGGAATTCTACACATTTTATTATCAACTATACTTTATAATTTAATATTATAATCATAACTTTATGAATGGAAGTCTAAATGACTTGTGTTGCAAGCCATGTCCTTACAATCTCCCACTTGGGTTGCAAAACAAAGTCCTTCCTTTAATTTATGATCATAACATAAATGACAACCCTTATGTGCGCACTTTATTGTCATTTATAACAATCTCGTCCATTAGCCATACAAGTATAGGACTAAAGGGGCAGTCGTTGTAATTGATTCGCAACTAAACCCACAATAATCACGTATACAAATCCAACTAAATGACATAGATCAAAAGTATAGATGTGTAGCATGGAATCATAATGAATATATACATATTCTTCCAACTAGTCCAACTTAACCAAATGAGATCAAAACTTTAAATAATAGAACAACTAATGAAAGAACAACACAAACTCCCACTATACTAAATGTTATCAAAAGTTGTTACACCCATATGAGCAACATGCTCGTGAAACACTGAAGATGATAACTTTTTCATAAATGGATCCTTTAAATAGAGTTTGTTTCTATAAGTTGTATCCCTTTCGTTCATTTTGTACTCTTTTCTTTATAACAAGATAATTAATGTCTAAATCCATAAACTCTTGTTAGAGTACAGAACTGCTACCTGATAGTCATTTCTTAATTGGTCTTTCGACACTTGTTTTGACAAATTACAGTCCATTAAAACATATGCAGCCATATATTTAACTAATGTCGGAATACCTAATGATCTCAAGATGATCCGACTTTAAAACATAGGCATGTAGTTCTTTAGTGGTTTTGTAAATACTTCTATCATTCTTTTGGCTGCTACTTAATGTTCTTTCCGGATTGCTTTGGTATTGACAAAGCATCCCAACGTTAAATGTAAGATTTACGTATACATTAAGCTTCCTACTGCTGATGCAAAGAGGGAATTTTCCATATACTTGGATTTAAAATTTACCTTTAGGACACTGTTTGAGACTAAGAATGTCTCCTTTAAAATTAGGGGTGTCATGTGGTTTACATTTTTGCATGCTAAACCTTTTGTAATACATTTCCATATGGCCTTTTGTGATAATCCTAAAACATTTCGTGAGCGATCACGGTGAATTTGGATTCTTAATACAAAGATGCCTTACCAAGATTTTTCATTTCAAATAAGAAATTTCTTAGTTTCCTTAATAAGGTTCACATCATTACTAGCAAGCAAAATATCATCCACATATAAGACCAAAATTATAAATTTACTCCCACTGAACTTATGGTATACTTAATATTTACCAAGATTCATTTCAAAACTTAATGAAAGAATGACTTGGTTAAATTCTAAATACCATTAATGAGAATTTTTACTTAAGTTCATAAATGAATTTCTCCATATAAATAGTTTCCTTAATGTCTCCATTAAGAAAATTTTTCTCTAATATCCATTTAATGAAGCTTAAGATCAAAGGTGCTATTAGTGCCATAATGATCCTAAGGAGCTTTTAGAAGATACCGGAAAAGTGTTTCTTTCTTTGTAATCAATACCTTTCTTATGAGTTAAAATCTTTAGCAACTGGATGGGCTTCATATCTTTCAACATTACTTTGTGAATCCTTTTAGGTCTTAGAGACCCATTTATAGGTTTCACATCTTTATGTAATGAAATAAGATCCCAAACGTTGTTATCTTTTAAAAGATTGTAACTCTTTATTAATGGCATTAATCTTCTTATGAGAATTAGGACTATTGATGGTTTTATGGAAGATAAATAGATTATCTCCCACTATACCTAAGTGTCCTTTATTTTCAACAAGATACACTTAATGAATATCCGGAATTGCATTCCTTCTTACTTTATTTGATCTCTATAAGGGCACCGGTTCTTACTAATTTCGAGGTTGTTGAATTTCCTTCTTATGATCAACATTTCCATGTTGTTCAATATTTATAGGGAAATCATAATTATTTTGAATTGTATGTTCTTTTTGAATGTCAAGTTCAAAACTTGATATCTCATTGGAACTATGGGAAGTGGTATATAAATGGATTTCATATAAATGAATTCCTCTTCCTTTTCAAATTCAAAATATTACTCCAAATTCTCCCACTAAATTCAACATCCTTAAAAGAACCTAGCATTTCTCGTTTTTCAAAACGTTCTAACTTTCGGGTTGGAAAATTTATATATCCCCTAGTTTTCTCGGCTTACCCCATGAATAACTACTAATAATCTTACGTCTAACTTTCCCTTAGTAGACTTATAAAGTCTATCCATATGCTAGACAACCCCATAAATGAATATGGTTTAAGGATGAATAAGGAACGCATCCTTAAATTATTAAGGGTTTATATTAGTAGCCTTAGAGGGAGCTTTAATGAGAATAAAGGTTGCGGTTTTAGCGTATCGCCCATAATGAGTGAGGTAAGAGAAGTATAAAACATACTTATTACCATATCCTTAAGGATTGCAATATGTCTCTATTACAATATTCATGCTAGGCGTACCGGGCTCAATGTAGAGAGAGATAATCCCACACTCTTTCAAAATAGCGAGTAAAAAGGACCTAGACGTTGTTCCTTTTAACAATCATTCCAAAGATGTATACACCATCATGAATGACCCTAATGTTCTTGATAGTCTTCAAAGTTGATTTCCAACTTTGACTTTATAAGACTTGAAAAACATCCAAAACTTAAAACTTTTATGAAGTAATAAATGTATCCATATTGAGAGTAATCATCTATGAACGTAATAACTATTGTTGACCTTTTCCACGAAGGAATAATGAATGGCCCACAAAATTCAAATGTATTAGTTCTTTGAGACAATTGATGCTCTCGAAAATATTATTCTTTTAATGTTTGTAAATTTCTTTTAAGGCATTTAATGCAAATGTATTTTCCAAAATATCAAGTTTGTTTAAGATTTCTTTTAACATAAGCTTATCAATTTTCCTCTTGGAAATATGACCCAAATGCCTATGTCTTAATGAAATAAAATTTACTTGATAACTTTTGCTTTCTAGTTTTGATTTCATCATTAAGGGACACATTTATTGTTTGAATAATGTCAAGTAAATAAAGAACACTTGACAAAGTACTAGTACCAACAACCTTGGAATTTAAAATAAAGGTCACAAAAAATGAACAAAATAACCTTCTTTATTCAATATTGTGATATATATATTAAATTCCGTTCAAATGATGGTACAATGAATGTATTAATACAAATAATACTTAGTACTTTAACAATAACCTAAAGGATCCTTATGCCTATAACTTCAACCGGATTCCTAGTTTCCATATAGATGAATTTCTTCATCTTTACTTAGGTCTTCGGTAATTTAGGCAATCCTACTTAAACATCTTTATGTGAGTGGTCGCACCAAAATCCAATCACCATGTATATGTAGGAATTGAAACCAAATTAGCCTCAATACAATACAAACAAGACCAAATGATATACCTTTCACGCCAAGCGTGATACTTAGGGTAATCGAACTTCATATTAGTAAGGTCCTTGCAAAAGAAGCATTTCTTTATGATCATTAGATGATCCTTTAGACTTCTCATTACTTGCAACCACAGTTTCTTTCCCTCTTCTCTTGTCCCATGAGAAAAGATAGATGCTAAATGAACACATTTAGTTCTAAATCACTTTTAACCTATCTTCCTCTTGTATCATAAGTGAAAATAATTCATTAATATTTCACTTATCATTTGACAATTATAGGTCACCTCAAAGTGACCAAACTGAGAAGGAAGAAAGATCAAAACTAAAAGCATAAGAATATCTTTGGATATCCCGGACTTAAGTGCTTTTAGTTTTGTCGATAGGTGATCTCTTTCTAAATGTACTCCCTTAAATTTCCGGTACCCTTATTCCTTAAGAAAACAAGCTTCTTTAAGGGTATCAAGGAACGTTTCAGCATCAACATCCTCGGAGACTCTATCCAAAATGTCTCCGGGACAACATTATTTATTATCATTAGGCTCACGCGGTTAGATTATTTTCACTTCTCAGCACTTAAGCAATAAGAAGAGAAAACGAATCCCTTAATGCGAGTTCTAGGTCCATATAGCCTAAGATTATAATCATTTTATTTTTTCAAGTTTTAAAATTAGTTCCATTAAGCATCGATAAAGTACTCATAGCAGTAATCACGGATGAAGCAATAAGTAAATCTGTTGGGTTTTGAGAACAAAAAAAGGAATGAAAACAAAAACATGAATAAGAAACTACAAATGAAAAATGATTAATTATATCAACGAAATCCATCAATAAGACAATCAACATGACATCAAAACTAATCTTTGGATTGCGAGTTAACTCATAAATGATTGCCTTAGGTAACAAGCAATTTGAACTTACATTTTAATAAATACTTAATCTTCCTTTGGGCCGACATAAGTACCTAAGAAAATATCCTAATGTTCATTTTATTTGTTACCACATGAATACCTAAGTTTAGTCAAATGTCAAGATCTTCTTTGGAAAATTCAAGTCATTCACATATTAACTTAAACATTCAACACTTTAATAATTTTGCATTTAAATAACGTTAATCACTTGGGTGATAATATTATTTAAACAATGAATAAAATTATTTAAGCATATAATTAATCAGGGCTTTAAGGTTTGAAAAAATGTATGTTTTGTTCAAGAGGAAAACAAAATTGTGCAAAATTCAATTCTGATGAACAGTAGCTGCACGGTCGAGCATAGAAAGCTGCACGACCGCGCAACAATTTACAGAAATGCATGTTCTCGCGGCACACTTTGCACGACCGTGCTAAAAAATGATGCACGACCGTGCCAAAATTATCAGACAAAGCATGTTCTCACGGTACAATGAGCACGGCCGTGCCAAACAAAGGACACGACCGTGCCAAACGAACCGATCCGACCGGTTCAAACAAGACACCCGTCCGGACCAGCACTATTCATACGCACCGGTTCAAGGTAATTGAGGCGCACGGCCGTGCCAAACAAAAGAGCACGACCGTGCCAAACAATCTGCACTTCTGAATTTTTGTCTAAATTTTCCTCAAAATCAAATGAATTGCAAGTAGATCCGCATGGTATGTACTTAAAACATAAAACCATGTTATTTAGGATAATCTTGCCTTTTAAAATTAATGGAATCAAGTGAGTAGATCCACATGGTATGCACAAAAAAAAAAAAAAAACATAAACCATGTTATGAAGGGATAGTCTCACTTGAACCTTTTAATGAACAAAACTTTCAAAACATTTTTCTTAATTTTAGATGAAGATCATCAGTACTTTATAAGAGTCCCTAATCAACATCAAAACCTTATGATTCAACAGGGAAAATGAATCAAAGTGAAAGCACAAACTTTCCTAAAAAGAACTCAAACTTAAACCAAAGATGAGCGGGGCTCTGATACCAATTGTTGGAACAATTTTAATCCCTGAATGCCACACTCACTTTAGAATAGGATTGAGGAAGAGATGAAGCGGAAGCGTTAAGAACAAATACCTGTTGAATCCATTATGAAGTAGGGAGAAATGAAGATGAAGAACAAGTAGGAGAATGATCTTCTAAATGATGAATGTCTTTCCTCTTTTACTTCTTTAACACTTAATGAAGATTTATGGAGAGAGTACTAATGAAAAAATGGAGTCGTCTTAAGGGTTGATGGAATGCCCTTTATATAGTAGACTTGGTGACATTTCATTTAGGGACCACACCCTTTCAAGATTTATGATAATAAATTACCCTTTTGCCCATCACAATTAGGTAATATATATCCAGGAATTCTACACATTTTATTATCAACTATACTTTATAATTTAATATTATAATCATAACTTTATGAATGGAAGTCTAAATGACTTGTGTTGCAAGCCATGTCCTTACACACCCAACTTATTAGGTTATTATGATAATACTCCCTCCGTTTTAAGTCACTTGACATTTTTGGTCAACTTAATATCGTTTTGACGAAGACTTTATAGAAAATTTGATGATCTTTATAAAAATTTAAAATATGTTATTGAGAGTGTTTTTTATGGTGAATCATTTTATAATTTTTTTAATTTTTATTAGGATCATAAAAAATTTCATAAAGTTTTCGTCAAAACAATATTAAGTTGACAAAAAGTCTCAACGTGAAACGGAGGGAGTATACGATAAGGAGAATTAGGTAAATTAGAATATAATCTCTCTGTCCCAGTCCCAGAAAGATAGTCTTATTTTGACTTTTTATAGTCAACAAAAATAAACTTTAACCAAATATTGGTGTCAATTTAATGATCACAATGAAATTATAGAAGTTGTTATTAATAAATCACTTAATGATTTATCAATTACAAGTTTTAGAATTTCACAAGAATGATTAGTTTGTCACCAACGGTTGGTCAAAGTTCATTTTTATTGATTATAAAAAAACAAAATGAGACTATCTTTCGGGGACAGAGGGAGGGAGTATTACATTAACAAGAAAAAGGATTTCAAATAATTCACTTTTTCTCTTTTATTTAAAGAATTCAGTGTATAACTAATTTAGAATTAAAATTTGATATGTTTTTTTTAATGGAAAACTTGATATATGTTAAATGTATTAGGAAATAAATTTGATTAAATTATTATCTGTAACTCAATTAAGTTTATTTTCTTAAAAAAAACTCAATTAATTTGATTACAAATATAATTATGAATCATTTAATTCATGAAGTACATAATCATAGCCCTCAAACCGTCAAACAAATGAAGCAGACAGTTACAGTACTATTTTTGTATTCTCGTAATTAACCAGTTTTACCTGACACTGGAAAAATTGAAGTCTTTTCTAGAGTTTAAAAATTGTTAATTTTGATAATAAAACTGATAGTCCATCAGTTAAAATTAGAAATGTTTAGATTATGATTTTGAAAATTTGACAACTTTAACTGATGAATTGACAATTTTAAAGAATTTAGGAATATTATTCATTTGTGTCCAATTTCTAAGAGTACTAGTTTGTCTCCAGTTTAGTTTCGTGAGTGGTGAATCGGTGATTCTAATGCTCTTGAATTACATAAACAGGTGGGCCAATTGCACCAAGATTACGAAAATCTGGTTGCATAAATATAAATAAAATCTCATGTACTACCTCCGTCCTGAAATGAACATCAGAAAATGTTTTTTTATATTTGACTATTCAAACTTTTTAAGGATATGAATACTTGTTTTACTAGTCATGTTTGTATTTATGCACATTTAAGCTTAAATTTTAGAAACGAGAAAACTTTTTTGGACAATAAAAAATAGCAAATGAGAAAATCATTTTGATACGGAGATGTGTGCATATATAGTAACAGGACTAGCTGCCTCATGTATGTTACAGTAAAATCCATTTTGATTTCTTGAGTCTTGACATGTACGGTACAATTGAAGATGATGTGTAGATATTGTACTTAATCCAAAACCTACCGATTGACCGACCGACCGAAAGCATAACCTCGCCCTTTTTCTTCTCCACTTCTTTGAATTACTTGTCAGTGAGAGAAAAAGAGATACTTGGTCAAACAACACAAGCTTTGCAAACAGGAAAACTGGTGACTAGTTTTGTCGCGCGCACAACCTATAACTTTTGTGTTATCTGACTGTGTAACAGGCCAGAAATAAACATATACACACAACATAAAAATGGAATCAACTTTCACGTAGAAAAAGAACCGAAAAAGATAATCCGAGATTAGAAATTTGACGGTTCCACACAACATAAAAACGGAATCAACTTTGACGTAGAAAAGAACTGAAAAAATAATCCATCAGCAAAATTTAGGACCGATCACTTTTTACAATCTAAGTCAAATGTTATACCACACAGCAAAGTTCTATTCATATTAAATGGCATACAATCTGCAGATGACTCTCATTTGCTGGCATCACATTCTAAGGGATCCAACATCGCTGTATCATTGAACATTTTAATACACCTAATTGTTTTACTTCACATTTTCATTCATTTTCCCACCTCATTCACATACAGCACCTAGTTTACATAATAAAATGACATAAACGATATCGATCGTCCTGGTTATTACAGCTTTGGTGGTGGGGTGGGGGGGGGGTTAAGAAAAGAAAAGGAGGGTTTTCAATAAATTGAATAAATGACTTTCAGTGCAAAAAAAAAAAAAAAAAAAAAAAGCTCAGATGAATCATGTATACCATGCTGTTTTAGCAAGGAAATAGTACCCTGTTCTTTAATTCTCCGCTTTCCACCCAAAATCCAACTTATGGCTGCTGCAATCTCCATGCCCATGTCCCATCAAACGTGGAAACTCTCCGCGACTCATTCACGTGCAATGGAAATTCCAGCTATCACCCCCTTTTTCTGCTATTAATGAAATCTAATTAAAATTAACTGAAACTCGTAATCTTTGTTACTTGCATTGCCTTGGTCTGAAATTATCATCTGATAGCAGGGAGCTAATAAGCTTTTCCAGCCTCCGTGCCCCCGACTTGGGCCTTATAACCGTGACATTACCCACAACAGTGCACGGATCAGATCCATTTTCCCGACTACCTACGCACCAACCGCCAGGGACAATCATGTCTTTTCCTCGAAACAAGAGCTCAGAGTCAATCCGATCAAGAACTGGGTCGTCTTGGTGGAACTTTCTTGCAAATGGTGCATTACTGTCGACCATCTTTTGCATGTCCTCGACAGTAAGGTAGTGAGGATGCTGCTTTGGAGGGTTGTCCCAAGATATGTAGTGAAGGTCACTGTTGACTGTGGTGTTGCGGAATTCATGGGCATTACATACAACTGTGTGGAAATAGCCTTCTGGGGAGGAGATGAAATTTGAGTAGTACATGAGGACAGTACGAGGTAAGTTGTCCCATCCCCATATGCAGAAATCTACAAAAGGTCTAGAGAGTGCCATCCAAGCTGATCCTGAGATATAGCCAGAATTTCACCTTGTTAGAGGAAATCTTCACCAATGAGCAATACTAGTTCACGAGCTAAACATATAACTATAGCTTCCTCTGAACGAAAAAAATACTACAACTTCACAAAAATTACTACATCCTTGAGTAATTAAGTTGATTGTATTTTCAGCATAAGCACATTTTGTAAACAGTGAGCAGTTACGAATTTATTGAGAAAAAGAGAGAGGGTGCTCCCATGTTTTTTATGGTTTATGGAAGTTATGCTTCTTAAATCTTAAGCAAGCCAATTACAACAGCACTATAGGCATAATCATATTAGCCACATTTGTATGATGCCACATGCAAACGGTGAGGAAACAATAAATAGATACTCCCTCCGCCACGTAAAGATAGTCCCTCTGTCCGTAAATCAATACCAGCAAAATCATCTTAGTCCCACTTACAACAGCTCTGTAGGCATAATCATCTTAGTCCCACTTACATCAGCTCTATAGGCATAATCATCTTATACACAAATCAAGCCCAGCAAAAAATAAAATAAAATTACTCCCTCCTCCCTGTAAAGATAGTCCCGCTTTTCTAGTCGTGTATCTAATTGAACTTTACCCAAAGATTTAGAAAAGAAAATCCCAATGAAAATTTAAAACTTTTTATTGATACACAATTACATAAATACTATCTATAGCAATTTTTTGACCTCCATTAGGATAATTACATTAACCAAAATTATTGGTCAAATTTCATTCAAAATAACAACTACAAAAGTGGGACTATCTTTCAGGAATCAAGGAGTGTAAGAAAGAACTCTCCCTGCATCCAAAAGGGGGGGGGGGGGGGGGGATTATAAAATGACAAAGTTAAAGCAGGTAATTGTAGTAAACTGATCTTGGTAAGGTATATTCTCTAATTTCCAAAAGTCAAAGCATGAAAAACTCAAGATATTTTACAGCATAAGAATAAGGCTCAAAAGGACTATGGGAACTAATGGATGCCAAGGCACTTGTTGGAAGAATTAATTTAGAGTATTTTTCATTTGAAGCTTGAGTGATTGCACATAGTAAATGCACATAGTAGCCTATTGATGAGAGTTCCATTAAAAAAGCAAATACTAGTATAGGTTCTTAGTGCTACTGGACACTGATTGATCCTGAATGCCAGTAGAATAATCGGCGATTGTGCAGGAACTCGAGGATGATATCGGTCCTCAACAGGTTCAACTTTCCTGACAAAGTTTGACTTCGAGGAGCAACCCTGTATTTAGTACTACCTCTGTCCCCAAATGAATGTCCAAATTTGCTCTCGACAAATTTAGACATTCATTTTGGAATAGAGGGAGTAGTCAATTTAAACCATACAGACCAGTTCCTCTTAAGTTTCTCTTTAACTGATCTTAAGTACATCAAATATCCAAAACAGTAAATTCATGTTCCCCTTACAACAGGACCATTAATTACATTTAGACATAAGGATACATTATTGCTGCCATGAAGTAAAACAGCAGAACTTCAAGCCTCTGGGAGTGAGGCAGAATGCTAAGTTCTGTGAAGATACAACTTTTGGGATGATGAAAATGCTATAACTATTGCATCGCATCAGCTTCATCTTTTGTACTCCCTCTATCCAATTGAAAAGGTAATGACTTCTTAGGCAAATTAAGAAGTGGACAAAAACCCTCGAACTTAGTAAAATACCCAACGTGTGGCGCGGAGTTGATTTAGTGTGGTTTTTTCTCGTCCACAAGTTCTAAGCGTATTAAAGTAATCGTCTTAAGGAAAAAGATCCATAAAAGGGAAATGTACATCATAAACTGGACAATTTTTGGAGGAAAGTAAACCTTCAATTGGGACATGGGGAGTACTACATAGTCGAGGCTAAAGGGCTGATTCATACTAACTAGCATACTCAATACCAGCATTACTCACTTGATCTGATAAGTGATAATGTTAAGGCTCTCTTGCAAAGTATTCTCTCAGTATGGTTTCTTTCACCGAGCCTTTTGTCCTGCACCTCATGTTTATGCTCTTTGTAACCTTCGAATCATTTCTCAATGAAATGAGATAAACTCAGCTATACAAAGCTTTGCCAAAACATCTTACAATACGGTACATGAGTAATTCTACAACATCCAGCATTTAAACTCAAACTATGAATAAGATGCACTTGAACAAGCATAAGATTACGAACTTATAGCTGCTCTAGGTACATAAAAGTATCAGAGACAAACGTGAGAAGAAAAATAATCAAGCTGTGGTTGATCAAAATTATTATGTGCAAGCCAAAATACAAACAGAAAAGCAGCGTCATCATACGACTCCTGAGAAACAGGGTAATAGTAACCGCAGCCGCGACCTACTTTCTTAACCAGAAAATAGTTTCCTACATATAGTATATGTTCCTATATTCAAACATTAGTAGACTTTAAGATTAAACTAAAAATTTCGCAACATTTCTACCTACATCAGGAGTGAAATTTTAATCTTGGCCCATGATTGTGTGCTACATAAGTGGTAACCAAGTAGGCTCACTAGTCTATATTCCTATATTCATACACACAAACACGTAAGAGTAATTCACTAATGTTGTTAATCTTTCGCAATATAAAAGTATTTAGAGCTTGGCGACTGCTTTGTTATATTAAAAGTGGAAATTACAGGCTTATTTACCATATCAGTTGAGAAAAGAATGAAAGTAGTGGAGTGGCAATGGCAGGAAAGATAATGAAATTAGATATTTGGAGATGGGAAGTTAAAAAAATCGAGAGCGTAACAGAAGGGCCTTCCTTCCAAAACAAATTCATAGCTTCCCAAACTACAATATCATTGCGTCAGTGGGGAAGAAATTGTGTGCCTAAACAAATGTCATTACTGGGGCTGCGTAGCCTTCCTACTTCCGATGAAATCCTTAATTTTTTTGGCAATAAATGATACTCCCTCCGTCCCATAATGATCTTCCCATTTGTCATTTTTCACTGTCCCAAAAAGTTCTTCCCATTTCTACAATTTGGGCTTAAAAGTGCACAAACAAAACATGGCTAGTGAAGCAAGTGTTCACATCCTTAAAAATTTTGAATAGTCAAATGGGAAGATCATTTTTGGGACGGAGGGAGTATTTCATATGGGCATTATGGATTATTCCTTCCAAGAATGTAGACCGCTGAGTACATATGAGAGTCTTTTGTAACTCATTTATCAATTATTCAGAAGTTACATTTAAAAAATGTGGAATAGAGGCTGGAAACATTTTAAAAGAATGAAGTCCACACTGGAAGATTTTAGTCATATGATATTGCCAGCAAACCAAGTACAACCAAGCAGTCATATTAAGAACAGATAAGCAGAATAAAACTTCATAGGCCAATCGGTTCATGTGGCAGAGACAGTAAACATTAAACTCATATACTAGTGTTTATAACTCTAGAAGGCAACAAATTCCACAAATGATCATTTGATGGCGAGGAAACAAAAAATCTCAACGTAAAAATAAAAATAGGTAAAAGATACCAAATTGTAGTTGCAAATATGTAAAGCAACAATAACAAACAATTCAAGTAATAGTTCCAACTGGGTTAATGAAGACATCAATTCAAACAGAGCCAATTTATAGCAACACAATGAATAGAAGAGCTACCAACCAAGTAAACATTAATGGAAATGTGGAATCCAAGAGGAAAGAACAAAGTCGCAATCTTAGACCTCAAATAAGTAAACGATGCCGCACCTGTAAAAAGTTTGAATGCTGTTGGCACACTTCTTCGTTGTGTGATCCAAAACACATCAGATTTCTTTGTCATATACAACCCCGGATCAATAATTACTGGTTTTGCACGTTGAAACCTAACATGAATAGGATACTTAAGCTCCATATATAAACAGCAATAACCGAAAAGAAAGTAAAATTGCTTTAATTAAAGAGAAAGGACTTACTCTTTCCAACCAATATTACTGGTATGATCAATAAAATTGAGATCCCGAGGCAAGTATGAGAATGTGTGAAGCAGATCTGATTAGGAAATCAAAAATTAGCAGCTAAACTAGGTCCAAAATTGAAGCAATCAAAGGAAATCAAAAGATATGGACGCACCATCTTGAGTGACGAGTGGATAATCAGATGCACTGAGATTGATAAACCAGTCCCAATCCCCACCCTCTTTCAACAAGATCGCGGCAGCGTGAAGCGTATTAGCCACCATAGTAGGCCCACGATAAGTCACCAGATTAGCCTTAGTGATCATCACAACGTTACCAAACTTAACAAAAATCGGTTGATCCTTGACAAACCGCTGGAGATCGAGCCGCTCCTCCGGTGAAGACTCGGCATCGAGGTGAACAACGTAGTAATTATTAGGATGGTAGAGGGCGAGAAGAGTACGGCGGAGCATTTTGCCGTCACGATTGGAGCCGGAGATGAGGTAAGCGAGGCGCGGAGGAGGAGGGAGGGAAGAGACAGGGATAGGGCGGAGCTTGGATTCAACGAAGGCGGCGGAGGAAGAGGTGGCGTAGCGGTAGAGAGGGAGGAGAGGGGTGCCGTCAAGAGAAGTTAGGGTTGTGAGGAAGAGGAGAAAGAGAGAAACAATGGAGCCGATTGCTAAAGGGAAGATCCATTTCCGTTCAATGGTGTGAGGATGGCGCATATGCATGTAATAGGTTTTCAGTTTCTTCATTTCTTCTTCTTCTTCCTTGAGCTCTCCCAAATCTCTTCAATTCCAGATAATATGAAACAGAAGAGGGAAAACAAGTGAGAGAAAGGCTTGAGCATGAATTTCAAAGATTGAATTTGGGAAATCGGACTGGATTTGATTCAAATTGCAATTGCAAATAACAGAGATGTTGTTGCGGAGTTTCTCTCTCTCTATAATGGCGAGTGTGAGAGTTTTCTCTCGCTATATGTATAGGTTTCTCGCTCTAAAAGTAAAGAGGGGAGTGTGTGAACGTGAATTTAAAGGTAGACCGGTGGAGTGTAGTTGGGGATGAAAGTGAAGGGGGGATTTCTGGTAGGTGTTTGGTTTAACTGAACGTATTTTCGACGACGGTGGTGGACTCTCTTCTATTTCTTCTCTTTTCTCTCAGTTTAATCTCATTTTCCAACGATAGCCTGATGCAATCGGGACAAATTTCTTTTTTCTTTACTCTTTTCTATTTGGTGTTATTCTCCTCACTAAAATACATTAATAAAATTAATTACCCACGTAAATTATGCTTACATAACGGTAAGAAACAAAAGTTTTAAATTAAAATATCACATTAATAACAAATACTACGTCTGGTCATTATTTGTTTTGTAATAATGGTCATACTTATACACTCATACTTTCTTTTAACCATTTCAATATTATTGTCTCATTTAACCAAAAAAAAACAATTTTACCAACAATAAAGTGCAATGTAAATTAATAAATAAAATATTTTTTTCAAAATTGAGAAGTCAACATGGCAAAGGAGTAATTCACTAGATTATTTACTTAAGGTTGGTTTGTGATCCTCTCCCTCTCTTTTTGAGATTACAAAAAATTATTTTGCTAATTTCATTCATATTTAATTTGTTATTTTGTGATCTTTTACTAAAAAAAAAAAATACTAATTGATTAGTGCAACCGACAACTTTCATGGAGGAGATATTTGTTTCTTCGAATCTCAATTTCTCCAGTAACGTTCAAGTGTCATTTATTTAGCCATTTGCTTCAAAAATTGTTTGGTATTCACCTTTTTTTTTTTTTTAAATCTTAAAGTCTCTTACTTCTTGTTATATTATACTCCCTCTGTCTCATAACAAACTTTCTCAAATAATGTTTATGAAAATTAAGGAAAAGTAGGTGGTGTAAGTGAAAATGAGAGAGAAAGTGTGGTATGAAATAGTAAGTGTTGGGATCTTACAATAACATTGACAACATTCAAACATTCAAAGATCCTCACAAGAAATAATACAGTCTGAAATGTTGTCTGATTATCCACAACACACTGTACAACACTAGCGAGTTTGAGTTTTTAATATTTTACTCTTTGAGGATTTCTGAGTGTGATATATAATGTGAGGTTATTTCAGATTGTATTCTAGAGTAGTCGTTCCATAGAGCTTTGATGTATATTAATTAGGGAACTTTTCGGCCCTGTACTTTTAAGCAAAATCATATTGAAAGGTCTTCGCCTTCGGGCACCCTCAAGTTATATTTATATAACTTGAGAAAAATATACTCTCTCTTGTGTGTTTTAATTATCCGCTGCAAAACTCTTTTCAAAAGGTATTTTTGTTTGTCTGACTGTCATCAAGTGTTGTATGTAGTGTTGCCAACACCTGGAACAACACTTTGAGTTTGTTTCACTTGTATAAGCCTTACATACAATTTCACATGTCGACTTTAAACCAAGCATCACGTCATTCGCATCACAATATGGATCATGGTAAAACCGTAAAAGTGAAAGAAGAGTGTCCCTTTGCAATAAATTACATATGAGAATGATCGACCATTTTTTTTAAAGAACGCTCAAGATGTTGTTATGATTATTGTTTATATTACTCTCTCCGTATTACACGATACTTCCTCCCCCGTCTCAACAATTTTTTTTGCTCTGTCATATCCTAAGGTTTTTAGTTGTTTTATTACTTAAAATGAACAAGGGGACACACTTTTCATTTTAACAACAAAAACTCTTTACCTACATTCTCTTTCATACTTTACTTTTCATACTCATAACATTTACTTTTTCTTAATACTCGTGTCAAGTCAAACTAGAAACTTTAGGCTGCGCCGGAAGGAACAACATGTTATATTTATACTAACAAATTAATTTAACTTTCAAAATCAAATTTTCAAAATCAAATTTTCAAAATCAATGATTTTTCAAGAATCGTTATACTACCTCCGTCCCAGCTCAATGTGCACACTTACCTTTTAAGTGGGTGTCGTTGATATGTGCACAATCCAAAAAAGGAAAGTTTTTTATTATTTTTATAATCTTCCACTCATTCTCTCTCTTCCTCTCAACCACTCATTATTCTCCACTCATTCTCTTTCTTCCTCCCAACCACTCATTATTCTCCACTCACAATACTTTTGAATATAAATAATCTCTCCTTAAATATTGTGCCAAACAGTAAAGATGCGTATTGAGTTGGGACGGAGGTAGTATGTAAGTATGTAACTTTACGATTGAAGAGACTATTGATTTTATGACGGTAGAAGTATTACTAATTGATTGCATAGGATACGATAAATTGTACTTCCTCCGTCTCAAAATAGATGTCATTTTGAGAGTTAAATTTTGTTTTAAAATACTTATCGTTTCACTATTTTCAAAGCTTCGTTATTGCTCTATACCAATCATACCCTTAATAATGATAGTGAACTATCTCTTACCTAACCATTTAATTACTTAGTGACAAAAGTTCCAATTTTACCCCTATTAAGTGTGCAACTTTCTTACATTAATGTCTCACACTAAGATAATTAATAAAAGAGAACAAGTTTTAATGCAAGGGTAAGAGAGACATTTAGCTCAAAAGTGACAATTATTTTGGACCAAAATTTTGGTCTAAAAGTGACAGTTATATTTTGGACCGGAGGGAGTAGTTGAATTACTTTAGGAGTATTTGAGTCTTTTTCACATACATTAATGACATTTCTTAATATGTGTGAAACACTCCAAAGCGACATCTATTTTAAAACGGACGGAGTATCAATTTCCAGAAAGAGGAAGTGACGTCCACCTCTCCCATATTAAAGAAAATGGATCCCGCAACATTCTGTTTCATACTTGGTCGATTTTGATTGAGGGAATTAAACACTCACCACTGTCCATGAAAATGGCTTGGGAGAAGTGCCATTTTCAAGTTTATCGGCGAGGTAAAATGGCAGAAGTGCACATCTAGATTGTTTGCTCGACCTTTCTTGTTTGCTTTGCCGGTTAAAGGACTGAATGAGGTCGTGTAACAGCGCCCTTTAAATGAATAAATACTTTCACCTGTATCCCAGAATAAATGTTTTTGTTTTTTAGATGTCGATACAAAAAAACTTTGAGAAATAAATTTAATTTGATTTAATTATCTTAATAAAAATGTAAAATTTGTTATTGATACAGACCAATATAAATATTATCAATATACTCCACCTTAACTTAAAATTATTGCTTAAAATTCCTTCGTACTAACGTACTAAACACGACGACATTTGTTCTGAGACAAAAGTAATACTAGTAATTAAGCAGATCATCAATATTTCAACTTACGATATACTCTTATGTTCACAAAATAAATATTACACTTTTTATTTTAGCCAATTTCAAAACAAATTTTGTTTTCTTTTAATTAAGAAATATTCTTATTGCAATTTTATCTTTGTACATATAATGTATAACTAAGTAAAACACATATTTTAAAAATAATAACGAATTAATTGCTACATTTATTTTAAAATTGAGGGTTGTTAAGAATATAAGCACCTGACCATTCACCATTGTAACAATTGCAGAAGAATGCATCTACTCTCTCCGTCCCAAAATGATCTTCGCGTTTGACTATTCAAATTTTTTAAGGATATGAAGGCTTGTTTCACTAGCCATGTATTGCTTATGCAATTTTAAGCCTAAGTTTTAGAAATGTGAAAAAAAAAATTGGGACAATAAGAGATACCAAATGAGAAGATCATTTTGGGACGGAGGGAGTATATAGGATAAACAAGCTAGGAAGGAAGGTATTGAATTTAACATCATAGAGGAAAAGAAGTCTGATTGTAGATCTCACTCTAACTTCCTTTACACATATAAGCAAAAGCTAATCCTCACGAAAAATATTCTGTTCATGTACACAAATCCACTCAACTCTCAAATATTTGTATTATAATAAGAGTTGCAATTGATTTATCAAAGTATATATGATTAATTTATTTATATATTATTTGTACTACTATAAAATATATTAAAACTACTTTTTAATTTTATAATGTGACACTTATATTGAGATGAAATAAAAAGAAAACCCGTTACATTAATAGCGAAGGCACATTTGTGGCATGGGGTCATTCGACAGCTTTGAAATTTGGATAGCATCAAATTTTAACCCCTCTTTTTGTTTTTTCAGAAAAATGTCATTTTGTAAGGAAAAAAAAAAGGATTTATATATATTGACACCACCCTTGAATTTATGTAATATTTGCTTGCACTGAATTACTCTATCTGTTTTATTTTGTTTGATCATTTTTCAATTGTTAACATAAATGAACTTTGAGTATATTACTAAGATGTATTTTGTGAAATTAAAAATAGTATTTAATTAAAAATAGTCTAAATTATTGTTCAAAGTTTAATTATGATAACAACGAAAGACTAATTTTTTGGGTTCGGGACAAGAGGGAGTGTTATGCAAAGGTTTTAAATCATGTGAAGCGAAATATCAATATTAATTAATAGAAACATAGCTGGCCTATTGAACGGCAAATATAAATAATTGATTGATGAATGTCTTATTATAGGTTGCTTGGAATTCAAATCTATAATATCTTCTATCAGCCAACTTGGAAGAATTATTTTATAGAATTCTTTATAAAAAAAAAAAAGAAATGGAAGAATTCCCCAAGGGACCCCACTCCCAGATTTTATTACAAATAAGGAAACGTCCAGATTGTATTTCCCCCCACACCCCTGGCTGCTGTTGACCAGTCAAATATAACTTAAATACCTAAACTACCCTGCCCAACAAACAAAACCCTCCCCTCCTTCCCATTTTCAACTCACGCACTCTCTCTCTAAAACACACACACACACATATTTCGTTCTCTCTCCCTCTAAACACCCACCGGCTGCTCATCTTCTCCGGCGACGGCGACCTTATAAGCTGGCCATCTTCTCCGGTGAGTACTTCTGTCCGACCACCGCCGCTCTTCCTTTGCTCCGGTGACAGATCTACTACTCCGACGACCTCCCCTACACATCGGATATTCATTCAACCAGACCTGGTCGCTAAATCGTTGAATATTTCATATTCGTACCAGATCTTGTCGCCTAAGCTCTGATTTCCTTCTCCTTCTTCTCCGGTGTACGGGATCCGACGAATAACTTTTAGATCCGTGTAAATCTGAAAGCCAATATCCACGTCATGAGATGTGGAAGATGGTCCCTACCTGCTATTGCCTCTTCGACAATTTCTGGTAGTGTTAATCTTACATACTAAAGATTAAGGGGTGAAATTATTTTTTATTATTAAACACAATCAATTGATGGCTTTTGAAGAATTACTGTATTACCTTGCTTTCACTTTATGAAAGAAAGTTCTCATTGTTTATCAGCAAGCCTTCTTGCTCCACAACTATTTAATATTTTGTTGTTGTTGGTAACTGGTTAAGAAATTTAGAATGTATAGACTTTTGTGTATTTTTTTAGTGGTGGTTTTTTCTTTGCTGTGATTTTTTTTTAGGCAAAACTGCACCAAAAATCACTCAACTATGACCACTTTGGGTATTTGGTCACTAAACTAATTTCCTTTTGAAACAACACATCCAACTAAGAGTTTATTGAATCGAAAGTCACTATCACTAACACCATTACATTTTTTTCGTTAAATAGTCATGTGCCAATGCACATGACTTTTTATCAAGGGTATTTTCGGTACAAATATGGGCTTTCTTTGAATCCGTCCCCCTTCAGTATTTCGATCCTTCCTGCAGTTCCTCCAATCTCCGGCCGGCACCTCGAGCTCCGGTGAGACTTGCAGATCATCTTTTCGTCACTTTTTGTCCGATTGAACACCGGGATCTGGTTCGCCTATTCAATCCAAGCATGAACCCACTTTCTCCTGACGGTTTTGACTCAATATTGCGGACCGATTGACCCATTTCTCTTTCTTTGCGATTTTCCGGCGTAACTTCCGGTGAGTTTTCAAACCTCGTTTTCTCGCTATTTAATGCTCAAATCAGTTCATAAATGTGGTTCTTCTTGTATTTCTGAATGTAATCTTGGAATTTTTGACAGATTCAACCCGTCTCTCACTCAAATAGCTTCCATTGGTCTTTCCTTTAGCTTCTTCGGTGAATACTCCGACGGAATAGTCGACCCACGAGTTGACCAGGTCGCCGCTTCTGAGATCGACGGAAACTGAATACAAATCGGCGATTTCTGTCGAGACCGCCGCCGATGGAGGAAGGGTTCAGGTTTGAGTTCCGGATTGTCGGAATCTGATGGGCTTTGAGTATAGAACCCTACTGGCGCCGGAGTTGGGGACGGCGAGGTCACGAGTGAGCATCACGCTCCCACAATGTCAGTAACTTAACATATTTTTTGTACCGAAAATACCCTTGATAAAAAGTCATGTGCATTGGCACATGACTATTTAACGAAAAAAATGTAACGGTGTTAGTGATAGTGACTTTCGATTCAATAAACTCTTAGTTGGATGTGTTGTTTCAAAAGGAAATTAGTTTAGTGACCAAATACCCAAAGTGGTCATAGTTGAGTGATTTTTGGTGCAGTTTTGCCTTTTTTTTATTAATAATAATAATAAAAAATAAAAATAAAATATGACTCTTATGCTTTAATTATAAAAGGTGGACATGTTTTATGTGTCATTTTATAGGAGTTGGCTGCTGTTTGACCGAATATGAAAGTCAACATTAATAAAATATTATTACTTTTAATTTATTTAGTGGGAAAATGTGAAATAGTGACTTTTATACTTCATTGAAAGAGGAGAACATGTCTTATGTATCAGTTATAAGAGTTGACTGCTGTTTGACCCAATATGAAGCCAACATTGATAAAATATTATTAATTTAATTTATTTTGTGAAAAAATGTGAAAAAAATAACTCTTGTACTTTAATTATAAGAAAAAGAATCGGTCTTATAAATAGTTATAAGAGTTCTTACCGAGTGTGACCAAATTTGACCAAATAATATTAATTTTTTTTTCTTTCTAAAAACTTGAAAATGTTGAATATTTATTTACTCTTATATCTTAAATATAAGAGATAGACATGTCTTATGTGTCATTTATAAGAGTTAATTGATGTTTGACCGAATGGGTCTTATAAGAGAATGGGTCTTATACACTAGTTATAAGAATTTGACCAAAAAGAAAATTCTAAAAAAATTTAAAAAGTGATTTTTTTTTTACTTTATATGTAAATTATAAGTGGCGGACAAGTCTTATGTGTCAGTTATAAGAGTTGACTGTTGTTTGACCGAATATGAAAGTCAACACTAATAAAAATATTATTATTGTTGTTTGTGAAAAAAGTGAAAAAATGGCTCTTATAATTCAATTATAAGAGAAGAATTTGTCTTATTCACTAGTTATAAGAGTTTGACCGAGTTTAACCAAATTTGACCAAATAATATTTTTTGTTTTTTTCTAAAAATATAAAAAAGTGATTTTTTTACTCTTATATGTTAATTATGTGTTAGTTATAAGAGTTTGACTGTTGTTTGACTAAGTTTGACCATATTTGACCAAATAATATTTTTATTTTTTATAAAATAATGAAAAAAAGTGAATTTTTTGACTCTTATATGTTAATCATGAGTCAGTTATAAGAGTTTGACTGCTGTTTGATCAAGTTTGACCATATTTGACCAAATAATATTACTATTTTTTTTTCTAAAAAAATGAAAAAAAATATTTTTTTTTTACTCTTATATGTTAATTATGTGTAAGTTATAAGAGTTTGACCAAATTTGACCAAATAATATTTATATTTTTTTTTTCTAAAAAAACGAAAAAAAAAAAGAAAATTCCGACTCTTATTTGTTAATTATGTATAAGTTATAAGAGTTTGATTGTTGTTTGACCGGGTTTAACCATATTTGACCGAATAATATTATTATAGTTTTCTAAAAAAGATGAAGAAAATGATTTTTTTTACTCTTATATGTTAATTACTACGTGTCAATTATAAGAGTTTGACTCCTGTTTGACCAAGTTTTACCATATTTGACCAAATAATATTATTTTTGCTTCTAAAAATATTGAAAAAAGTGATTTTTTTACTCTTATATGTTAATTATGTGTCAGTTATAAGAGTTTGACTGCTGTTTGACCGGGTTTGACTATATTTGACCAAATAATATTATTTTTGCTTCTAATAAAATTGAAAAAAGTGATTTTTTTTTACTCTTATATGTTAATTATGTGTCAGTTATAAGAGTTTAACTGCTGTTTGACCATATTTGACCAAATAATATTATTATTTTTTCTAAAAAAAATAAAAAAATGTTTTTTTTTACTCTTATATATAATTATGTGTAAGTTATAAGAGCTGACTAGGATTTGACCAAAAAAGTAAAGGTGAAGGAGATATGAGGGTATTTTAGACTTTTTGCATCTTTTTTCTGGTGAGGGGTGTATAAGGAATTTTGTATGTGGCTTTTCTTTTTTTGGGTTTGTATCTGGCCTCAGGGGCCCTAGAGTCCAAGCCCCGAAATAGATTAATTTACAATGCTTTATGATGCCAATGATTAGAGCAATATCGCTGCTGCCTAATCATTATTAAGGTTCGTACGTAATAAGCGTAGAATGCAAGTGCAGAAATTAGCAAAATACTTCCCAGTTCAAAAATGAACGTTGAGAAAAAAATTAATTACTTTTTATTAAAAGCATATTTAAAAATTAAAATAGGAAAGAGAATGGGTGAAAATAATAATAAGTTGATTGGTGTTATAAGTATAAAATAATGAGGTGGTCTCTTGTGAGAACACCTAGATCTGTTTCATAGAAGAGACGGGTCGACCCATGACCCGTTTACAACATTCTCTGCGGAGCGTAGGACCCCAACCCATGCTCCACTCAAAATCTGCCACGTGGCAGCGACTCATTGGCCCAAATTTTTTATTTTTTTTTTCCAACAAAAATAAAATCGTTCCCCCCCTTTTTTTAGTTTTCAAAAGTAATACTTAGTACAACTAAATATAACAATTGTGTTACTTATAAAGTAACATTGTTTATAAGTAAACGAAACACCAATTTTACCAAAAAAAAAAGCTCATTTTACTCATCTTTCAACTGTAATACAAACTATAAATAAGTGTAACACTAACTAAATGTAATTATCGTTATATTAAAATGTAATAGTGTTTTTCCAGAATACAGTATTTTTTATTTTTGAGTACTTTGATTTTATTTTTTAAAAGAAAGTAACATTTGAAAAATAACAACTTATATACATGAATGTAATTATTTGTACAAGTAAATGTAACACTTTAGTAGATGAAATTGTAACAGATTTCTATAGATAATGTAATACTTTTACATGTATCATGATAAATTGAACCCATTGTAACTTATTATTTGAAAACATATAGATATACTATTATACAAACAAACATAACTGTTTTACAATGTTATTATACAAGTAAACATTCGTTTATAAAAATTGTTACTTTCTTATTTTTACAATGTTACTAACACAAGTGTTTTTAGTTCTAAAGTGTAAATAGTTGAATTATTACTTTTCTATACATATGTGTTACAATTATGTATAAACACTGTTACATATAAGTAACACGGCATAAAAAAAAACACTGTTACTTTTCTGCATATATGTATTATTTTTATGTATACAAACTGTTACATATAAGTAACACGTTTGTTACATTTTGTTATAGTAACTATTATTTTTGACAACCGAGAAAAAAAAATATAAAATTTTTAAAAAAGCAAAAAAAAATATATTTTATTTATTTATTTTTTTGGGGCCTGTGGGTCATAGATCCGGGTATGGGTAAAAAATGACCCTTTATACTATGAGACGGGTCATGATGTTCTCATACAAGTTTTTGTCTAAAATAATAGAGAAAATGAACGAGAAGAAAAATAGTCCCTCTGTCCCAAATGAGTGTCCATTTTCAAAAAATATTTGTCTCAAATTGAGTGTCCTTTTTTAGCATAACTTTGTTCTTAAATGTTTTTTTTTTTTTAATTTTTTTCCACCGGTCTCTTTATACATGCAAAACTAAATGTTTGGAAAGGAGATTACAAGATTATATATATGAATCTTTGCCGCTAAAATGTACAAAAGTTAATATTTTCAGATGTGCTTTAAAATAAAATTTGAACACTCATTTAGGGACATACGGTAGATAGTAAATAATTTATTATGAATTTTAGAGGTAGAGATAATCTGTGAAACAGACAAAAATAAAATAAAAATGGTGGACGTATTCTGGGACAGAGGTAGTACTAATTTAGATAACCGTTGAATCGTTGAATCCCACCCACGCTTCTCTTCCCTCCCCTTTCTGCAGATCTCTAGAAATCTTCCCTCTCGAAATCCCTAGTTCATCGAATAAAGCCGAACCCAGATCTAAAAAGTTAATTTGTAAAAAAATAAATAGTTTTCGGTAAATTAATTTGTCCAGCGTCGCCATTCCCTGCAATCTTATCAGTTCCGTTGATTAATTGAAATCAGAGAGGTGGAATGGAATTCTTCAAGAAAGCCAAATCCGTCCGCCTCAAATCCCACCATGACAAGTATCTATTAGCCGAAGGCGATGGTGAGACCGTCGTCCAAGATCGCCATGGCTCTGTCAGAAATGCCAAGTGGACTGTGGAATTCGTACCGGATTACGACAATGTCGTCCGCCTGAAAAGTTGTTACGGCAAATACCTAACCGCCTCGGAGGAACAGTATCTGCTCGGCGTCACCGGCCGGAGAGTTCTTCAAAGTATTCCGAAGAAATTGGATTCTTCTGTTCAATGGGAACCCGTTCGTGACGGGGTTCAAGTTAGGCTCAAAAGTCGGTATGGGAATTATCTCAGGGCGAATGGAGGGTTACCGCCGTGGAGAAATTCGATCACGCATGATATTCCTCACAGGCACAAAGATTGGGTTTTATGGGAGGTTGATATTGTTGAAATTAAGCCTGATTCGCCCGAGAAAGTTATTAGATCGGATACTCTTGATGATGATTTGAGCTCATCTTTCCATCTTAGATCTCCCTCAACATCATCCGAAACCGAGGTTTGTTCCAATTACTAGTATTATTATTCCTATGCTTAAATAAAATAAAAGCGCTAAGGATATGTTCATTTAGCATTTTCTTCCACATTATTATGGTTTTAATGATTTGTACATTTTGTGGTGGCCATCTCGCTGTTGCTAGTTGTTGCGATGGAGCCACATTTTTTCTCCGAGCTGTACAGTCGAGACGGTGCTCCGGTGGGTCCTAGATGTTGTCTAATAAATTTTGATCATACAAATTGGGAAAAGGTAGGCGTAGCTGCATTGCGACCCCTCATTGCAGAGCAGTCGCGAGACGGCCCGCACATTGGTTTTATCTGATTTTGTAAAGATTATTGTGGAAGTGCTGGCGTTTAAGTAGAAAAACGACCATTTATTTGTTAAAATGCAACGCCAGTCATGAAACTAAAAGGGATCAATTTCATGACTATGAATATGTATACTTAGAAAGTTGCAAATTAGTTGTTTGAACAACATAGGTCATTTGGTGCAATAACGTTCAACCATTTGATGTTTTATGTTACTCCGTATTTATTTATTTATTTATTTATTTATTTATTTATTTTATTTTATGTTCTGATTCAGAAATATTAAGTGGGTACTTGTTTTTGTGAATGTAGGTGGATAATTCCCATGGTTGTTCATCGGTGAAGCCTGAAGGTCGGATAATTTATTACAGTGTAGCAGATGATGATGGAAATGCTGACGATGGGATTGAAGGAAAATCGTTCCATTTCAGAGGGCATGGTTTGGAGGACTTGACTCTAAAGCTGGAGGAAGAAACGGGGTTGGAGAATGTAATTGTCTGTTCAAGGAATCCATTGAATAAAAAGCTTTATCCACTTCGATTATCTTTACCGCCAAATAATGCAGCTATGAACATTGTTCTAGTTCCTGCAACTTCAAAAGGTTAGGTTACTTAAGCCTTTCTTGATTCTTTGATTTCTTGTAAACTCAATACTCCATATTTTGTAACGCCCTACTTGCCTCAACTTCAAACAAAAGCCTTAGAACGCTACATTTTCTGTGTACTACTTTTAGTAGAAAACTGTATAAAATTTGCAACTGTACTGTAGGGTTAGTTGCACATTTGCCATCATACATTTGTCTTCATAACCGCGCATTTGACTTTTTATTTTCTTTTTAACTCTAGAATTCATTTTCCTCTCTGTTCCCACCAAAGAGGATCTTAGTGCTGTCTCCAGTTACCACATTCTTGGGTTTGCTATCAGTTGTAAAAATGAGCTTTCAGCACTTGCATTTCTTTGTTACTCCGTGCTATGTTAATTCCTCATGAGTTGTTCCCATGAATATTGCTTCAGTGATGGTGTCCATTTCTTAGTCTTGGATTCATTTACCAAAAAGAGCTCTGATTGATCAGAAATCAAATCATTCAGCATCATTTTGTTTTGACCATGTTTTGAACGATGCTTCAAAATCATGTTTGGAGGAGTGGACTTGCCTCTCTTCAAAAGTGAAAATGCAGGGTCAAGGCTTAAGTCAGAAAGGAAGTGATATCCAAAGTGTTGTCACTGCAACGATATCACTTCTGCCAGCACTCACACACACGAACAGAAAATAATTTCTGGAAAGAGTTTGCAGCGGAAATTTGACACAGAGAGATATATTTTCACAAGTTATATAAATATATAACTTGTGGTAGCCTCATGGCCAAAAAAGACTTTCACTAGAAGTATTTCTCTTAAGTACAAAAGTCTAAACAACTCCTATCCTCTAAAGAAAATAAGAGTACAAAATGTGCTAGATACAAGAACCATCAATAAAGAAACAACACCCCCATCACAATCAAAAGGCTAGACCAATTTAGCCTTCAACAAATAGTTTCATCAAGAAACTAGATTGTGATGTTGGGTTGGGTGTTGTAACATCACTAGCACTTGGTCTAAGACTATGGGGTTTTAATAAATCTCTCTTGTGTGTGTTGTATGTTGTGTTTGCCGTGCTTTCATCTTCACACCCTCTTGCTATTTATAGTGCTTCTTGGACTTGGGGAATACTCATCATGGCATGGAGTTGATCACAAAAACGTGGGTAGTGAGTGGGAGTAGTGGCCGAGCCTTGGGGGGCTTTATCTCCACATTTCCTATTTTGTAGGAACAAACTTTCTTTGTGCCCAAGTTAATGCTTTGCCGTGTTGTACCTCCTTGCTCATGTGCCTTGTACATTTCTCCTTCAAATAATCAGCCTTTGAATGGGTCAAATACCCATGTGTTAGTTATGCACAAATCCCACATGCTTGAATGGATAAAATCCCATTTTATCCATAACTCCTTTTATGTGTAAATCTTTCCTTCAACTACTCCCTTGTTTGTAGCTCAGCATTTTCATCAACCTTGAATGCTCATTTTGACCTACAAATAACATTAAACTTGCAGCAAATATTAAACATTAATATCCAATAATTTTGTGAATAAATGATGAAACTATTACAAATCCCGTCTGGGGTAACACTGTTGGCAGCACTTGTGGTAGCACCACATTTCTGCACTAACAATCTCCACCTTAGTTTCACATTTCTTCACAAAATAAATATGTGATGTTCCTGCAAGATAAAGTTAGATATCTCCCCCTTAAAATAAAGTCTCCTTTAATGTAAGATCTCATTCAAAAATAAAATCAAATGTTGTAACATTTTCCCAACATCTAACATTAATAGGATCAACATTTCAATCTCGCTCTAGATATCAAACTCCCCCTTAATAAGAATTCCATTAAAAATAGAATCCGAAACACTTTCTTTCACCATATGTGCATGATTACCGGTT
This sequence comes from Campanula takesimana, assembly GCA_026119855.1. Classification (NCBI taxonomy): domain Eukaryota; kingdom Viridiplantae; phylum Streptophyta; class Magnoliopsida; order Asterales; family Campanulaceae; genus Campanula; species Campanula takesimana. The sequence continues at coordinate 494,487 of JAOWBW010000303.1, forward strand.
CATCACATTTTCTCCCCCTTTTTGTGAAGAAAGAAAATGAAAAGCATTTATGCAAATTAAAATATGAACCTTATAACACGTAGTGCTATAAGTGTTGTCAGTGATGTTAACACTGACGGCAACATTGCCAAAAATAAATAAGGAAAATTTTGAAACATCGAGTTGAGATAGAGAGATATAGAAGAAGGTAGGAAGAGAGAGTGATAATGGGATTTCGGAGAGTGGTTTTAAGACTAGATGGATTTGATTACAAATTTAGGTAATCCATAAACAATGAATCATATTTTCTAGTCTTTTTAGAAAACAAACTTCAACAAACTTACAAAGAGATTCGGTAACCCTTGTTTATTGTTTTTTTTTTTTTTTTTTTTTTTTTTTTTTATGAAAAAGAAAAGAAAGAAAAAAAATAAGAAAATACAAATAAAATAATCAGAGTTGTACAAAGATAAAATCCAAAATTTCAAATCAAAGTTGTTATGACATTTCAAATTTTAAATTTTATCCATGTATAACTCAAGTAACTAAAATAATAATAAAAAATAAAACTAGAAACAAAGGATTTTATAAAAAGATTTTGATCTCAAAAACCCTGTAGACTTTTTGAAATTCAAATTTTAATCAGAAAATCCCGAAAATAAAAATTGAAAAAAAAACTAATGTAGCACCTACTGATGTGTTGCTGACAATGTTGGCAACACTTAGGATAACACATCAAAACAAATCCCCTTGAAAATTCTCATGATATTTTTCCTTTTATTTCGCACTTTAGGCAAACCTTTTAAAGCATTTTTACACCTTTTTATTTACAAGGTAGCATCGTAGTAGCGAGCTCCGTGCACCGAGTCTTTATAAGGTGTAGAGAATTTTGTGTTAGATTTCATACCGTTCAAGTAGGATACACTGTAGCCGCGAACTTCATGTTCCTAATACTAAGTATAAAACCAACACTTTATACTCCCATTTGGCAAGGAAGCATCGTCGCAGCGAACGCCGTGCCCCGAGTTACTTTGGGAATATATAATGCTTTTGCCTATTTCAATTTTCACACATTTATTGTTTAGTGACTTTGTCACTTTAAGCACACAAGGGGGACCTTTTCTAACTTGTTAACCTAAGTATAAACCATACCAGAACATAAGGTCAGGAAGTGCCGCCATTAAAAAGGCTTTAAACAAAAAAAAAAAAAGTTTTTTTTTTAATTAATGTACAACAACATCCGCAAGATGGTAGATTAATTGAGACAAAAAATCAGAAATTTGGTAAAAGTTGTAGCAATTGAATATTTAGTGTCAATATGCTCTATTTGAATAAATTTATTTTCAACCAAAACTCTTAAAAAGTGATGACGAATCCAAGTATCATTATGAGAAAATTGTTCAAGCTTATATTGCATAACTTGAATCCAATCACCATATTTAAATGTCTCAAAAAAATTTTACAGGTGCAAGAGAAAACACAAAACAAGAGTGTCTTACCTTAGCGTATGTGGTAGACATACACACATACCTTACGATTTCTCGATAATCACCCGGTCTTGTTTGTATCCCACCACTTACTCCCCCTATCATTTGGGATATGTGATGATTCTTTTAGAGTCTTGAGGGATGTCTCTTGACCTGATCATGAACAGCCTCATAAAGGTTTTCATGAATTTTATTTTGTGTAACTGGACTGACCTCTAGTGTTGACACGGATGTTACCTCTGGTGTTATAACACTAAGGCTAACACCTGGTCCAACTCTGTGGCCAACATTTGTTCTGAAATCTGAGACTTCAGCATCTCTTGAATGTTCTGCAGAGTCCAGTAACTTTAGATGCCACAAAATTGTGTCATCTACTTGAGCTTTATTGCATATTTCTTGTCCATTAGCATGATAACACGTGTCATTAGACCTTTTTCCTGTCATAACACAAGTGTTAGTGTGATTAAAAACTTCACAAGTATTTTTATTAAACTTTACCTCCAAGTCTTCATCACACAATTGTCCTATGCTAATTAGGTTGGCCATCAACCCCTTAACATGCAATACATTGCTCAATTTTGGGAATCCATGAATATCTAGTGTCCCTTTCCCAATAATTTCACTTTTGGTTCCTCCCCCGTAAGTCACTAAGCCTCCATAAACAGATTCATAGTTTTTTAGAAAGTTTTTGTTACCCGTCATATGGCGTGAACATCCACTATCAAAGTACCATGAACCTGCATCGTTAGTCTTTAAGGCAGTGTAAACATCATCATATTTCACACCGGTCTTGGGTACACAATTTTTTGTGTGAACAATATTGATTTTCTGTCCAAGAGTGTTATCACTAGTGTTGGGCAACATTTCTGGCAACACCTGATTCTGAGAATTAGTGTTGTCACTGATGTTGGGCCACACAGGTGACGACATCATGTTTTTAGACAAATTATGTTTTAGTTTATAACAAAAAGGTTTAATGTGTCCATGAGCATTACAATAATGACATATAAACTTTCTTTTCGTGGACTTTTTCATTGAATAAACCTTTTTAATTGCTTTTTCTTTCACAAAAATAGTTTTATCATTTTCATCAAAAAGATGTTTAACAATATTGTCAAAAGAATTTTGAAACCCAATACCTGCCCTGCGAGGCTTATCCAACTTGAGTACTTCATCCAACTTTGAAGTTCCGATGTTGAGCTTTTTGAAAGTGGCTTCAGCTAAGGTCAATTTCGACCTCATCTTATCAAGTTCAACATCCCTTTTTGAAAGGAGGACCTCCAGCTTTGTCAATGAGTTTCTCAACTCATCATTTGAGTTTTTTAACTCATCCTTCTCCTTTGTTAGAATCTCTACCTTCTTGTGCTCTATTTTCCATTCTTTAAAAAGCGCCTCGTAGAGATCCTTTAGCCCATCAATGAGCTCATCTTTGCTTAAATCATTCTCATCCGGACTTCCTGTATCAACATCAATTGAACCATGAAAGCATAAAATGTCAGAAAAAACGGAAGTATTATACCTGCTCAGTGTTGGGCTTGGTGTTATCGCACTCCGGGCAACACCAGACACAACACCTTCTGAATCTGACAATGATTGCTCCCAAACCGTGGTCAACATGGCTGATTGGTCAGGTTCGTTAATGTATGATGACCCTCTTACCACACTTTCACTCAGGGAATCATGATTTGAGCCATCAAGAATAGAAAGTCTCTCAAGAGATAGTTTAGCAAGACCTAAAGCCATGACAACTGGACCGAACACTTAGTGTATCAAGTGTCCAGCTCTGATGCCAATTGAAAATGCAGGGTCAAGGCTTAAGTCAGAAAGGAAGTGATATCCAAAGTGTTGTCACTGCAACGATATCACTTCTGCCAGCACTCACACACACGAACAGAAAATAATTTCTGGAAAGAGTTTGCAGCGGAAATTTGACACAGAGAGATATATTTTCACAAGTTATATAAATATATAACTTGTGGTAGCCTCATGGCAAAAAAAAGCTTTCACTAGAAGTATTTCTCTTAAGTACAAAAGTCTAAACAACTCCTATCCTCTAAAGAAAATAAGAGTACAAAATGTGCTAGATACAAGAACCATCAATAAAGAAACAACACCCCCATCACAATCAAAAGGCTAGACCAATTTAGCCTTCAACAAATAGTTTCATCAAGAAACTAGATTGTGATGTTGGGTTGGGTGTTGTAACATCACTAGCACTTGGTCTAAGACTATGGGGTTTTAATAAATCTCTCTTGTGTGTGTTGTATGTTGTGTTTGCCGTGCTTTCATCTTCACACCCTCTTGCTAATTATAGTGCTTCTTGGACTTGGGGAATACTCATCATGGCATGGAGTTGATCACAAAAACGTGGGTAGTGAGTGGGAGTAGTGGCCGAGCCTTGGGGGGCTTTATCTCCACATTTCCTATTTTGTAGGAACAAACTTTCTTTGTGCCCAAGTTAATGCTTTGCCGTGTTGTACCTCCTTGCTCATGTGCCTTGTACATTTCTCCTTCAAATAATCAGCCTTTGAATGGGTCAAATACCCATGTGTTAGTTATGCACAAATCCCACATGCTTGAATGGATAAAATCCCATTTTATCCATAACTCCTTTTATGTGTAAATCTTTCCTTCAACTACTCCCTTGTTTGTAGCTCAGCATTTTCATCAACCTTGAATGCTCATTTTGACCTACAAATAACATTAAACTTGCAGCAAATATTAAACATTAATATCCAATAATTTTGTGAATAAATGATGAAACTGTTACAAATCCCGTCTGGGGTAACACTGTTGGCAGCACTTGTGGTAGCACCACATTTCTGCACTAACAAAAAGAAAATCACATCTCAAGAGGCTGTCATCATGAAGAGCCAATGCATCCATAGGCAACTGATTTGTTGCGGGTATTTCATGAAAATATTGGATGTGTCTATTGAACGCGGGAAGAGGTTGGGGAAGGAGGGGGGGGGGGGGGGGGAATCAGTCTGTTTTGATATTCTGGGATCAAATTTTTGAATCTATTGCAATCGTGGTGGGAACATCAGTTTGAAAATGTCTTCATGGTTTCCTTGGCATTTTTTGGTTGTTAGCTGCTTTCTTCTATTCTCTCAATTTCTGAAAATTCATCCATGTTGGCTAATATGCATTCTTTTTACTGTATATTATCAGTGGCCAGAGATTTTCTCCCTCCATCAGCGTGACAACTGACAAGGGGGCCATCCAAACGGTCTACAACATTTTTCAGGGTCACACCTGCTCGTACTTTCCAATGCAAAACCGGAAGCAAAGCTGAAGGACTCGGATTTATCCTAACTGCAATAGAAGAAATAATCAACAATCAAGCAGGCAGATGTTAATTGTAACATTTTTTTTTTTTTTTTTTTTTAATATATGGAATTGTATTCAGCAAATCATGACAATATCCTTTAGGAAGATTCAACACTATTGTATCTTAATATTATCTCTGTTCTTGGACATAATCTTTTCCATGAGAGTATACACCGTACACAGTTGGGACACAGAAAGGACGATGGTGATAAATTAGTGTGACTGGTCTGAGTTTAAAATCCCAGTCCACTACACAAGCACCACATACTTGACCACCGAGTACAATTAACTTGGGTGAACTAGTCTAGAATAGACCCACCTAATCCGTTACATTCAATATGATAGTTACATGTATTTAAATTGCCGTTGTGACCGATTTTCTCCAACGAAGCATTTATCGGACGCGATTTTGGTCATTGGGCCTTTTTGGGGAATGATCTTTTGTGATTAAATCGGTAGCACAAAGTGTTCTCCGGTTGAGATTTTTACCTATATCGATGATTGCCCAAAAATATCAGGTGTTCTAAATCACGATGGATCACTGCAGTGGAACAACAAATCAATCGCGACTGGTAGTTTGGTTAGAATTATCACAAATTATGGGATTTTTAGGAACATAATATTCCCGTATGGACCCGAAGGGAATAATAAAAATTGAATGTCCTAATGTTTGAGGGATCTTAGAGGGAGTAAAGTAAAATGGAGGGGTCAATAAGTTCTATCGTTCGTTTTTGCTCCTATCCGGTTGAGCAACAGTAGTAGCCTTCGGATTGCCATGGCGCTCACTCACACAGTTCGGTGTATCCACCGCTTTGTGGTTGCTCCGACCGTCTTTTCCAGAAGCTATGCCTGTCTTATTTCTGCTACCAAACACAAAAACTTTTCTGCAATGGCTTTCTCTTCTTCCGCAACGGTAACTTCAACTGCTTGCACTCCAAAATTTGTTACGCTAGACCTTTCCAAAACAAAGTTTGATTTTTCAAATTGCTTTTCCTTCATTTTGAAACGTGTGATTGAGTTTAAATCCCTATTTGTTTGTCATAGGAAAGTGAAGAGAAGCTGGTGGTGGTCGGTGGAGGAGCGGCTGGGGTTTATGGAGCAATTAGGGCTAAAACCTTGGCTCCTCACCTTAAGGTGCTTGTTATTGAAAAAGGGAAACCTCTTTCCAAGGTTTGTACTGTTTGAGTGAGACATTTTATATTTGTTATTGGAATGGTAATTTTGATTTTTGAATTCTTGAAAAGTGTACTTGTGTTGTGTTTTGGAAGGTTAAAATTTCTGGAGGTGGGCGGTGCAATGTGACAAATGGACATTGTCCTGATAATGTGGTAAGCTGATGCGTTGGAGTCTGTTATATGTTGGGGTTCATGGCAATGCCTCATGCATGTGATTTATGCAAAGTTTTTGAGTTTGAAGCGGTGATAATGGTTGTTCTGTTTTTTCATCTCATGTTTTTGCAATTTGGGATTGGGATAATTTGTTACTCCGCATGTTCCAGTGACTTGGTGATAGTTTTCACTTTTAAGAACAGAAACAGCTTGCTTTGGGTGTCATTGGTTATTTTTGAGAAATACTGCAGTTTTTTCTTCATTCTTGATCTTTGTCTTTTGAGCTGGTTTTGGCCTTATAATCGACTATTGTTATGTAACAAGGTAGATGTGAAACCAGTTAAGACTGCAGCGTTTCTGCAAATGTCCATTATGCTTGATTGCTAGAAAGGGGAAAAAAAAAACATGAGTAAGATACCATTTTCTTGTTCGAGTCCCTTATGCTCAGCAGAAGATCTGATGTTAATGACTCTCATTTCTATTTACGTAAACCTTGTTAAGATTACCCATTAACTCATTACATAAACTTTGATTCTCCATATCATTGAATGGGGGATAAGTTGAGGTGCGGAGATTGATTAAGACCACCTTAGTCTGTAGTCTTATCATAGAAGTCTTGCAGAAATATATATACATATAGTCCTCGCTACTGCTCAAGCAACCACTATCACCAGCAAACAATTACAAGAGAAAAAGGAAAAGGGTGACAAGATTTTTATTCTTCAGAAAGTGATGGTCTGCAACATATTACACCTTTATCATCATCATTACTCAAGTAGGAAATCACACTTTAGAGTAGAAATCAGTAATTTTTCATTTAAATAATTAGTTTGTTACTCTCTGGTTGTGGTCTACTCATTTATTTGTCTGATGTACTTAATACTGCCCTTGCCTCTCCAGTCTGAAGAATGAGGTCCTAGATCCACCCTGCTAAAGCCGTAACCTTGAGTTATAGACCTTCAGTTAAAGAAGATAACTGAATGAATTTTGTTCAGTTTTACCCTGTCACGAGATTGCAAAACCTACATTGCAACAGTGATCAACATTTAAGCATGGTTTTAACGCATACTTTGTCTACTCTTTTATCATAAACAACCTACTTTGTTGGTGTTAATGCTTACGTTGTTCATAGATTTTGGCAGATCATTACCCAAGGGGTAGTAAAGAATTGAGAGGCTCATTCTTCAGAATGCATGGTCCCTTGGATACCATGTCCTGGTTCACAGATCATGGGGTGGAATTGAAGGTAGGTTTGAAATTAGCTGTTTCAATTTACTTTCATATCCTGAGATAAGGAATCTCTTTTATTTATTTTGTTTCTCATAGCGTGGTTTTGTTTATCATTACAATATCCTCATGCTGAATCAGATTGAGGATGATGGAAGGGTGTTTCCTGTCAGTAATTCTTCATCTTCAGTCATTGACGCCCTTATGCTTGAAGCAACAAGGAGAGGAGGTAAATATTGTTACTCATACATCTTTCTTGGTCTAAGAATTACGTGCCTAAGTTCATTTGAAACTTATGATTTATCATTTCTATAGAGAAACGCACTCCAATATTTTACTCCCATTCTACGGTGATTGTTTGTTGAGCATTGATGACTTGAGCTCATAGTCTTGAGAGAATACCTATTGCCACCAGCATAACCTGAAGTTGAGCAGAGAGTTCTGGTTACTGTCATGTATTTTACTCCCTTTGTCCCGGAATAAATGTCATAGTTGACAAGTCAATGTTTTTAAGCTTTTAGTTATGTTTACTTGATTGCCCCAATCTAATCATATGGGTAGAGTGACACCGCCTATGATATTGCAATGCTTGTGCCTATTAGAATGGGGTAGTATAGGAAGATCACCAAACTTCATACCCTATTTTTAGTAAGACAAACATTTATTTTGAGACAAACGAAAATGGAAAGTAGGACATTTATTCAGGGACAGAGGGAGTAAATGACATTCTCCCCCCTCCCCCCACTGTGTTACATGCATGCTTGGGGTGTGGAACCTCTGAAGTTTTGATCTCTGGAGTATGTGGACTCGGCCGTTGCGAATGAGACATGTGGCATACGGAAAACTCCTACATTTTAAATTACCTTTCTCATACAATAGCTCAATTTTGACTTAGTATCTCTTCGACTGAAGTACCGAAAATTGGCTCAGCCCTAATTACAGTAACCATGCACGAAACCTACAGCTTGTGACAACAATGGAATTAACAATGGCAGCATGAACACTAACAGAATCCAAGCACTTGGTATCGGAGATATTAATGAAACTCTTTTCAAGCATAAAATCCAAATATGGACTCTTCTGGGTGCTTAAGGGAATGCTGATTTAACAGAGTACCAATGCGGAGGAACTTCTCAGCCACAAAAGGTTCCACAATCCGCACCTTCATTGTTGCCTCAAGAATTCCAGAAAGGAAAACCCATCTCCCATTCAACTCTCCCAACAGCAACAACAGTGGAGTCTGTCATGGCCAAATTCAAACCTCACGTCTCACAGAAGAAACTATCAAATCATTCTGCCAAAAAAAAAAAAAAAAAAAAAAAAATCTTTAATCAGACTGATTTGAGAAGAATCTCAATTTGGTTACTGATGGTGGCGCGGACCTGGATCTTAATAGTGGGTTGTTTTTCTTCATTTCATGTTTTAATTTCTAGATATCTTTTTGAATTTCTAGACTTCATTTAATTTTTGAACCTTGCCTTCTTTCAGTGTTGCATATGATTCTTCATACATTAGCAACAGTCTTGTGGTTTCGTTTTGCATCTGCTTTCTTAAGATAGTGGCTAGCAAGAAGATTCTTCAGTGAAATCTGATATTTCTCTAACCAGTTGTATTGCAGACGGGCAAAGTCGTTACAACTGCATCTACTACTGCCACTGGTAAATTTAAACTCAAGATTGAGAAACGCACCATTGATTATGTAGAATTTGTTGAAGCTGATTACGTATTAATTACTACTGGGAGTAGCCAGCAGGTTGGTCATAGGCTCTTTGACATTAATACTGACAAGGGCATTGGCATTATTGAGGTCTGTGATGTCAGATTACCGGTTTTGACTCAAGTTGCTGCTATCACAGGGTTATAATCTTGCTACTCAACTCGGTCATTCTATTGTTAAACCAGTACCAAGTTTATTCACGTTCAAGATTGATGATTTGCAGCTGACAGAGTTATCTGGGGTATTGCTTTTTTTTCTTTTTCCCAACAGAATAACTCTGAACTGCTAGCCTTTTCTAGATGTCAAAAACATGCTCTTCTTTTGTTATTATGCTAGTAACCAATCACACTGCTAAAAATGTCATTCAAGTTTTAGGCATTTGATTATGCATTCTTATAGACATTCCTTGTGATGTGTTCTTACTTGAGATTGGTGCTTGAACTTAACTACACTTCGCACACGGGTAAACGGTACAGTGTGATAGTAGAGGATAGATTTATAGTATGATTTTTCAGTCAAATGATGATTTTTTTCCTGCTTTGTCTTTGTCCAGATTACATTCCCCAAGGTTAAAGCAAGGTTGAAGTTAGAAGGTGCCCAGAAGAACATACCAGAGCTTACACAGGCACTCTTCTCCTTAGTTTACGTTTATGTAAATACAGATTATTTGTACTGTATCAATTTTCAGTCAAATGGTGAATTATGTTTCCATTGGACCACCCTTTGAGTTTCTCATTGGTAAATTTTATTCATGTAAAAGTCCATAAGCTATTATGTTAACCTTGATTAATAATCTATTGTGATATTACACTACCTTTATTTTCAGGTTGGACCCATGTTAGTCACTCACTGGGGACTTAGTGGGCCAGTAATTCTCCGGTTGTCTGCTTGGGGTGCCCGTGATCTCTTTGAATCAGACTATAAAGGTGAATAATAATATGTTATTCTTTTCTATAGGTCGACATTTTCTTCCTTCAAATTGACAAAATGTGCATTTAGGAACACTTATTGTGGATTTTTCTCCTGATCTTAATGTTGACGATGTGAAGTCTTTGCTTATTCAACACAAGAACAACTTTGCGGTAAACAAAAGTTACTTTGACTTCCTTTTCAAAACTCTCTCTTTTCATGGCCATTTTATACTTTAATATGTACCTGTATCTTTACGTGCCATCTTTTTTGTGCCCCTGCAGAAGAACAAAGTAGTTAATTCATACCCTTCTGAAATTGGGCTTGTTAAGAGATTCTGGAAGTACTTGCTGGATCACGAGGTTGGAGCTTCACTAACTATTCTTCTTAAAGATGATGTGGCTATGCCAACAAAATTCCCTTGTCAAATATAAGCTTCCTGTATTCATTCCTATGCAGGGTATAGATGAAGATATCCTGTGGGCCTCCATTTCAAATAACTCATTAATGTCTGTTGCAGCTCGGTTAAAACAATGCCTCTTTAAAATGAAAGGGAAGGTAAGATTCCAGATCGCACTTGTTAGATTTGTATATATTTGTCCTAATATTCATGGATTTCAGCAAGTGTGTTCCATTTTTAGGGTCAATTTAAAGATGAATTTGTCACTGCTGGAGGTGTTCCGCTGACTGAGGTAATCTCTCTCTCTCTCTCTCTCTCTCGTGGTGTGTGTTTGCATGTACTTGTTAGTTCACTCGTGTCACTCATTGTCATCATGTCTTCATGAAGATCTCGCTGAAAACTATGGAGAGCAGGATCCAGTCACGTCTGTTCTTTGCTGGAGAGGTAGTACCTTCACTTGTACAGGCAGTTGGATCATTTTGTCTCTACTCATTGCTCTAGCTCCAAGGGATAGATTCCATATTTACTACTATTAGTGGATAATTTGATTATCTTGTATATAAATAAAAAAAGCTCAAGACCAATTTCTAAGGTTTTGATCATCTGTAGGTTCTCAATGTTGATGGAATAACCGGAGGTTTCAATTTTCAGGTACGAAAAACGCTATGTATATTTTCTATTTTACTACATAATACTCCAGATGTATATCATAATAAAGCACAAGGCAAAAAGAAAGGAAAATGATATAGTACAACTTTTTTGTGAGGACAATATTACCATTTTTACTAGTCAAAACTTGAACTCTCTATATATATACCTCCGTGTTCAATTGAGCACAATGCCAATAGAGGACACTTTTTTAAAAATGCCATAAAAAGGATTCATACAAAATTATCACACGATCTCTCATTAATTACACTCCTGCCGTCGTTCTTTCACTAACTCACGCTTCGCGCACGCTCCTTCACATTTTGGCGAAATACCAGTCCACATCTGATAGTTGAATCAGACACAATCTGGTAGTTATCAGATTCATTTTCCAAAAAACAAAACAAAAGTCCTCTAATAACCGTGATGAATAAGTGGTATCACATACTTTAATCGGATAGATGATTTATCAGAATTTAACTTGCCCATCTCTACAAACGTGAGTTCACAAACACATTGATCAAAGGCTTCCCCCCCCCCCCCCTCCCAAATAATAATAATAATTTTATAAAAAGATAAATAAATACTCCCTCCGTCCCAAAATGATCTTCTCATTTGCCATTTCTCATTGTCCCAAAAAGTTCTTCACATTTCTACATTTTAGGTTTAAACAAAGCATGTGTAGTGAAGCAAGTGTTCATATACTTAAAAAGTTTGAATAGTCAAACGCGAAGATCATTTTGGGACGGAGGGAGTAAATAAAAAGCTAATAGCATAAACACTTATTTTGGGTCAGACCAAAATGGAAAGGGCTGACACTTGTACAAATAGCCAATCACTTTACCTTTCTAGCTATGTACTAAACAAACACCTAATTATCTGCTGGGCCTTGAATTTCATTTTGTGGTGCAGAATGCTTGGTCAGGTGGATATATAGCAGGAACAAGTATAGGTAACATAGCTGCAGCTGCTACTCTAAATAAGCAAACCGCGTGATTCCTTCCAGGCAGACAAAGCGTGCGAGATTTTGTAGTTTCAGAAACAAGTGTGTAACAGGTGACAAAGCCGGAAGTAATATTTCTATTTTGGAGGTCAGTTATCTGCTAAAGCCTCACTCCCCCCCCCCCCCCCCCAAGTTTAGGTCGGGGATTGAAGCATTACCATCCTAGCGACACAATCTGATCCACATAATTTAGTAGGACTATAGTGATGCTTTGGTCATGATTAGATTGTAACATGCTCCGTATATAAATGAAGGCGAATGTGACAGTATTAAAAAGTCAATTCTTGTAGCATTGGCTGTGTATTTGTTTATTTTGACTGGAATGAAGATTCAACTTATCATTCTTCATCCCAAGAAATCCATACTTTGAAAGGAAGTTAGTCCAGCTTTGTCTTCCAAATGAAGGGACCACTTGGAAAGTGTAGTAAGATTAGTAATAAAGTAGGAAAAGGGAAGATTTTGCTTACATTAGTACTTAATCTTCTCAACTAATACTAATTACCCCAAAATCCCCCGTGTTTAGGACATTTTCGCATAAAAAAAGCTTGAGCTTACACTTTATGCACCCGTAGTTCTTGTGTTTATAATGGAAGGACTTAGGTCTCTGACACTAATGTCTGTTAAATATCACATGTGTTTTGGCAGGGGTAAAATTATCTTTTGCCATACGCGTGTTCTCCATTGTGATTGAAATTAATTTACACATCATAGGTACATGTGGGTGGGAGCAAAGGGTTTCCTTAAAGGTCAACCGGAAAAGATGGATAGGAAGTGAGGGGTTTGCTGTTGGTGAATATGCCAAACAGAATGGGTGGTTGAGTGGGGTGGGGGAGAGCGGAGATGGGAGAGGTTGTATGGGGCGGTTAATAGGTGGTTAAAAGGGGTGGAAGAGCAAAATGGATGTGCGTATCAAGTGGATCATTTAACGGCCAAAGTTTAACGGACGTTAGTGCCAATGACCTTATTCCCTTAAATGTGTAACTAAAGGACTACAGGTGCAAAAAGTGTACGTACTCATATTCTTTTTTAATGTAAAATGTCCTAATAAAGGGACTTTTGGTGCCATTTCCCTACCATGTTTTGGTCACTTTTGTTTACCTAAGAAGATTGGCTCAGGCCAATAAAGTTTTGATGCACTTTCTTAGTGTAGATCATGCTATCATGCGCAAATTTAACTACCTGCTTATTTACTTTACATATACTAGGAATTATAAAATGAAATCATTGACCAAAGAGAAAATTTTGGGGGAAACTAGTTCCTCTATAAGTTATAAAAAGTCTTGTTTTGTTTTTATAGAGGTTAAGATTTAGGGTTGAAGGTTGTTTTATAGGGTTGAAAGTTTAAGGTTGTTTTATAGGGTTTAAGTTTGTTTTGTAGGGTTTAAGGTCTAGAGTTTAGGGTTTAAGGTCTAGAGTTTAGGGTTTAAGGGTTAAAAAACATGACTTTTTATAACTTATGGAGGAACTAGTTTCCCCGAAAACGTACTCTTGACCGAATATGTAATACCCCCCTGTCCCAGAAAGATAGTCTCATTTTGACTTTTTATGGTCAACAAAAATGAACTTTGACCAAATACTAGTGTCAATCTAATCATTCTAGTGAAATTCTAAAGTTGTAATTGATTAATCATTAAGTGATTTATCAATAACACATTTTAGAATTTTGTTGTGATGATTAGATTGACACCAATGTTTGGTCAAAGTTCAATTTTGTTGACAATAAAAAGTTAAAATGAGACTATCTTTCTGAGACTGCTGGAGTAATATTGAATCAATTTCAAAACCTATATAAATGCAATTGTTGAATCAGAGAGAATGTTGAATCAGAAGAATAAGGAGATCCACAAATGTGGTTAGGTTGGAAATTTGGAATTAGTTCACGGGGTTGTAATTCCACGAGCATTAATTGCATTTAAGTAGTACTCCCTCCGTCCTATTTTATTTTAAGAGTAATTTTTTTTTTTAAATAGCGTCCCATTTTAACAGTCAAAATCCTAAAATGGAAAGTGGGTTTTACATGTCATACTCACAACAATTATCCACTAACTCTTCTCTACCCCACTTTCTCTCTCTTATCCAACTATCAACACTCACAACACATTACCTTTTCCTTAATTCTTGAACCCACCCATTTTTGACTCTTAAAATGGGACGGAGGGAGTATAAGATTATTCTCACATGAGCAGGTTATTCCATGTCTGACAATTTGGATCTTACATGGTATGTTTATTCTCGCACGTGATACTGTTTTCAATGATTTTCTTTAAGTACATTTTATTTTATTATTATTATTATTTATTTATTTATTTATTTTTTATGTTTTTTAAAGCAATGCTGCATAAACGAACGTGTTATTAACGAGCTATTGATGAATCAATCACTTAAAAAAAAGAGACTATATTTTATCTGCTTCTCGTTTCAAATTGATAGTCTCTTTTAATTTTTTAAATATTTTGAGATTGTATTGTAAGTTTTGTAAATTCAGGAATAATATTTAAAATTTCACTATAGGAAACAGACTATCATTAATGTATTGTGAGTGATTTATTTGTAAAAATATTTAGAATTTCACTATTAAGAAGAAGTTATAGTCAAAGTTCAAAGTTCACTTGTATTGTTGCTTTCCCGGTAAAAATATAAGAAGAGCATTCCCACAATATCCATCACTATATTTTTTTAATTAAAAACTTGAACACAAGGCAAAAAAAATTCCATCTCCATCACCAAGTATACTAAGAGTATTCTCACCTCTAAAAATCTGTTGACAAAAAAAAAGTCGATGATAACTAGAGGGCACAAATGGACAGAAGGAAAAGCAATTTGAATTTTTTCTCAAATAATTCCCTTATTTCTAAGTATTTACCAAAGTATCACCTTTTTCAAAGTATATACCAAAATGACCAACTTTGAAGTAATTCGCTTCTAGAAAAAGCGAATTAAGTAATTCGCTAATTCCAAAAGCGAATTACTCTTTGACCAGATTAGGCGCGCTTTGCATTACGGGGTTAATTAAGGTTAAGATAATTCGTTTCCTGTAGTAGCGAATTACATTAATTCGCTTTTTCAAGTAGCGAATTACATTAAACCCACACAATAAGATAAGGTTTCAGTATGTGCTGCTCATTATATCTCCATCTTATCTGAAAATAGAGAGAGAAAGAAGAAGGGACGCAAAGAGGAGAGGATTTTGCAAATCCATTTCTTGAAATACTCAGATCAAGCAAAAAGGTACACCAAGATCTCTATCTATATGTCATTTTTGTGTTTGATGTTATTTATTTTAGGTTTTTTAGTGAATTTGTAGAGAGGAATGATAAATTTAAGATTTTGACTGTTATTATCATTTTCTAGGGTTCTAGGGTATCGATGAGTGGGTTACCGCTTATTTTCATGTGCTACTGGGGAGGGGATGATGAAGATCCATTTAATGGTCCTCTTTTTGAAAAAGGACCAAAATTTGGTCTTAGAGCGATACATAGATGGACTTACACTGAGTTGATTGATCAGTTGTATGAACATATTGGGGTAGATCGAACAAGATTTCAGCTGGAAGTTATTTGTAGGTTTCCTCATTCCTTTGACCATGGAATTGCAAATTACTTTCCATTTCACATCCAAAACGATAATGGTGTGGCGTTAATGTTTGATGTTAATGCTCAATTTGGTGGGTTGAGTAACTTGCAGTTGTATATTATCATGAAGGCTATTGAGGTGTTTGATTTCCGTGGGGGTGGGACTGATATTGGTTATAATCAAGAGACGAACGTTATGCAGAGGCAGAGACACTTTATGTGAATTCGCAGAGTTACAACCGAGAGCCTGACGAGGGTCCAAGTACAGAGACATTCTATGATAATTCGCAGAGTTACAACCGAGAGCCTGACGAGGGTCCAAGTAACCAGAGACCGCGTCGTAGACGAGTGCCACGTGAGGATGTTCCGGCTGATGATGATGTTTTAGATGAAGATGATGAAGATGATGAAGACTATGATGCACAAATAGATAGTTTGTTGTTTCCTGATGATGATGATGATGATGATGAAGAAAACAGCACCGGTAGTGAGATTAGCGAGGGTGACGATGGGCCGAATGATGGGATTGAATCAGATTTAGTAGCGTACGAAAGGAGAGAGAATCGAATGCATGAGAGAGCAGACTATCCTCTTTATCATGATATTGGAGAAGAAGTTGATGTGATTGCTGTTAATAATCAATGTAGTTTTCCGATATGGGATGGAGAGAAGGGTGGATTGGCTAAAGGGATACGATTTTCTAAGAAGATTGAGGTGCAATATGAGATAAAGAAGTATCACATACATTCCAATCGACGTTTTAAGGTAAGAAAGAGCACACTCCGAACGTGGGCCATTGAGTGTTTGTTGAAAGACTATCCATGCCCTTTTTATGCTCGTGTGAGTCAGAAGAAGATAGGATATTGGGAAGTGACCAAGTATAAAGGCCCTCATTGTTGTTTGTATTCTGGACTTAGTCTTGATCACCCCAACTTTGATGCTAAGTTTATTGGTCGGCATATTCTCCATAAGGTCAAGGCTGATTCTGATTTGAATGTTCAAGTTATTATTGCAGATATAAATGAGAAATACGGTAGGACAATTTCTTACAAGAAGGCATGGTGTGGGAAACAAAAGGCCATTGGCTCAGTGTTTGGAGACTGGAAGGAATCTTATGCTCGGTTACCTCGTGTCCTAGGTGCTATTCAGAAATACAATCCTGGAACTATTGTTGAGTATTATAATCCTCCTACACCTGGTGTATATAAAAAGTTTGATCGTGTTTTCTGGGCATTCGGGCCTTGTATTCAAGCTTTCACTCATTGTAGGCCTGTCGTGTCTGTTGATGGAACGTTCTTATATGGACGTTATAAAGGGGTGATACTCATTGCTATGGGTGTTGACGCCAACGACAGCATCGTTCCTCTTGCTTTTGCTATTGTTGAAAAAGAGGACCATGTTCTCTGGAGTTGGTTTTTACGCCTTGTTTGTCAACATATTATCAAGGGTCGTGAGGTATGCTTACTTTCTGATCGTCATAATGGCATTCTTGCTACAGTTGCAGAAGATACTTGGTGGCCAAATGTGCATCATCGATATTGCTTGAGGCATATGAGAGCAAATTTTCTGAAGAAGCATCATGGTAGTGATTTGAAGCGTCTGTTCTGGGTTGTTGGTTGTGCTCACCAAGATAGAAAATTGAAAAATACTTTAGAGTTGATCCGTTTAGTTGACCCAGAAGCCATCAAGTGGTTTGAGCATATAGATAAGAAGAAGTGGACACTGGCGCATGATGGTGGTTATAGATATGGTATTATGACTACGAACTTATCTGAGGTCTTTAATGGGGTCATGAAAGGATCACGTGGTATGCCAATAACAGCTATTGTTGAGACTTCTTTCTACCGTTGTGTGGAATACTTTCACAGCAGACTGGGGTTTGCAATGAATGCATTATGGGGTGTTACTAATAACCCTAATGCACTATACAAATTTAGCCAAAGGATCCATCGTCGATACAACTACAACACCAAAAAGACTGGGTCACACCATGTTCGACCGTTCAACGTAAATAACAGGGGAGTGTTTCAAGTGACAACCGGACGTCGTGGTGAAAAAGGTGGAAATACTCAAATTGTGAGATTTGATGAGCGTACATGCACATGTGGAAAATGGGTCGCATATCACTTGCCGTGTTCCCATGCAATTGCATGTTGCACATTCATGAATGTCGATGGTCGTAGTTACGTTGATCAATTTTACACTCTCGGGTCATACTACAAAACATGGTCAGGGACTTTTGAACCATTGCAGCATGAGGACTATTGGAATGTGGATGGTCGGGTGCCAATATTTGAACCAAATGATATGCTTCGACGCGATGCAAAGCAGGGACGACCACAATCAAGACGGCTTCGAAATAGTATGGACTGGCAATCTGGAAAACGAATAATCCATTGTTCAACTTGTAAGAAGGAAGGACACACGTGCCGGAGGTGTCCAACTAACAGGGAATAGATTTGAATTTGGTCAAATTCCACGTCATTTCAATGGGATTATGTTGTAAGATATTTATCTTGTGTCTGTCTTTCTTTTGTAGTGCTAATGAACTTGTATTGTTGTAAGATATTTGAATTGTGTTTGTTCTATCATTTGTAGTACTAATGACTTTGTATTGTTGTAAGATATTTGAATTGTGTTTGTTCTATCATTTGTAGTGCTAATGACTTTGTATTGTTGTAAGATATTTGAATTGTGTTTGTTCTATCATTTGTAGTGCTAATGACTTTGTATTGTTGTAAGATATTTGAATTGTGTTTGTTCTATCATTTGTAGTGCTAATGACTTTGTATTGTTGTAAGATATTTGAATTGTGTAAGATATTTGAATTGTGTTTGTTCTATCATTTGTAGGAAATATAACATAAATCCAAAAAATTCAGTGACCACATCCCGGTCACATAGGAAATTAAACATAAATCCAAATATTACATGTCCAACAAATTAACTTAACAATCGTTAGGGAATACCTTAAAAACATTGGAAAGTGTAATGTTAAGTACTTTTTTTGAGCGTGCGAGGGCGAAGACAACAACCTAATATCATCAACAAAACAAAATATTTAGAACAAAATGTTAAGGAAAATATCCTTAGGGAGTGTAATGTTAAGGAAAATATTTCATACCTGCTTAAGAATCAGAACAGCACCAACATCTATGTCACTTCCATACTCACTTCCGTTAAGCACTTTGGGGCCAATGATAGATTCAATTGTATCAGTAGGATCCTTTAAAGTCACCTTAAGAGAGCCAGTATCTTGTGGTGTGCACTCCGTGACAACAACAACAACCTGTAGTAGTAACCAAAAAAATAACAACCAATTATTTTTAAATATTAACCTTAAAAATAAATAATATTGATATCATACCTGATCCACCCTATCATAGTTATGGCATTTCTCCTTGATGGCCTTAAAAATAAATAATATTGGAAGCTTTGAATCTGAAAAAAATATATTCAGAAAAACGTCATTTATTCTGGTACCCACCATCCTTACTGAAAAGGAATTAGAAACTCACCATCCCTTCTGTGAGGCTAGCATGTGACCGGTACCCCACATCCTCTACATGAGCAGGATTGTGAATCAACAAACGTGTGATGCTTTTGTACCTTTTGAAAAAAATGTTAAAAATATTAAAAATTTGTGGTGCAAAGAAAGGAATAAATGTCAACTATAACATTTATTCCGGGATAGAGAGAGTATACAAAAAACAATAGACACTCACCAAAGCATGTACTCATGTGTATATGCATAGTCCATATCCACCTCGTCCTCTGACCTAGGAACCACATTGAACAAACGTGCTTCCCATTGTTGAATATAGGCGGCATGGTCATCCACCCAACTTATTCTGGGTCTACTCCGTCTATCAATCTGATGCAATCTAACATCAGTGTCAACTGGCCCAGGGATGAACTGGCGCATGCCAAACTGGCGCATAACTCGATCAGGCAGGTGCAACTCCACCCTCTCGAAACATATAAGAGGCGACCTCGTCCTCCAAACATCCTCCCCCTGCAAGCAATACCCTGGAGCAACACGCTCTCCATATGTCTCCCACACAACCTGATCCGCAGTCAAACTATCTAACGCATCCCTATAGCCGCGCAGGTTATGTCTAGTCACATAACCAAACGATAACGCCCCTCGCCATCTGAAATTGAAAATCAAAGAAAATTATACTCCAAAAGCGTAAAAAAAAATATATCAATTCATTGATAAGTAGTTGTCCTATCATACCTAGCCCCCAAAGGGTCATCTACATCTGCCCCAAATACAGCGCCTAACGACCGCGGCTGGGTACACCTCAATCTCTCCCATGCCCAAATCTGTTCAAAAATCAACATCAATATTTATAAATATATCAATATATATAAATCTATACTATAAAATGATATGGTGCACATGTATACTATATTTAAATAGTCATACCTGCACAATCGGCATGAATCCTCCACACTGACTAGTCTGGGGGGAAGTCGCCTTGCAAAGCTCTCGATAAAGGATGGCCAACGCAGCACTGCCCCAGCTATAAGATCCTACAACATCGATGTCTCTAAGAAGTGGCAAATATATGAGCTTCACCTTCGAATTACTGCGATCTGCCAAGATATATGACCCCAATAATGCCAAGATATAGGCACGTGTGTACCTATCAATATCCGCTACTGTGGCATGTTCTCCCAAATTAAGATTCAAGATATGCTCCTTAAGCCACTTGAGATTCAACATCCCCGTCTTCAAGTTCGGGGGACCAGGTCTGACACCTAACAACTCAAAACACAAATCAGCCCACTGGGCGTCTGTCATATATGTCTGATAGCCCGTGACGGGCAATCCATCTATCGGCAAACCCATCAATAGACCCACATCCTGCAGCGTAATCGTCATCTCACCAACAGGTAGATGGAAAGTGTGGGTCTCCGGGCGCCACCGCTCGACCAACGCCTCAAATAAAGCACATTCATATTTCTTCATCTCCCCCATCCTGTAAACTCCGTAAAACCCCGCAACCCTTAATCTGTTCACAACCCTTCCATCTATATTTGTCGGGGGCTTTGGACCATGTCGAAACGATATACTACAAACCTCTTCACCAGCCCATAGTTGAGAAGATCTATGGGAACCCTGTAACGTCAGCACCATCCGGTTCAAAGGACCCGGATCTACAAACGGCTCATTTACATCCATCTGTAACAATAAAAAACCCACGATTAGTTGGAAAGTGTGGGACAAAGGGAGTGTTAATTTTCAAACAGGTTAATCAATCACTTGATTAACTGAGATAGCAACACAACACAAAGTCCTTCCCTAATTGAATCCATGTTTGCTTTACTGATAATAGGCTTCAAATAAAAATCAATCACATTTTTTGCATTAATTTTTCAGTACAAAAATAATTTTCATACTTTCAAAGAAAAACTACAAATTAAAATCATCAAAATCCCATTTCAAAATCATCAAAATCCCCTCTCAAAACAACCCCAATTTCAAACCAAATTTTGAAATCAACCATGCAAATACCACACATTCAATATAATTGTACAAAAACCAAATCATAAACGCTACTTAAACTCAATAACCAGTCGACAATCACCCACGAAATTGAACCAAAAATGGCAAAATCCCAACCAATTCATATATATATTTTGCTAAAAATAAAGAAATACTTACATTTTATATTAGGAACGGGGAATGACACAACTTCGAATTGAGAAAACCCCTAACCAGTCGACAATCACACCAGGTCAATCGCCCAGATATCGCCCTCTCAAACTCTCTGTGTTCGTTTGTAATGAACTGAACTGGACTGAAGAAGAGCTCATTTCTTTAACCTAATACGCTTCCGCAAAAAGCGAAATCATTTAAACTTATTTCGCTTCTTGAAGAAGCGAATTACCTTGGCATAAATCGCTAGTACAGGAAGCGAATTAGGTTAACCTTAATTAACGCCCTAATGCAAAAATCTGGTCAAAGAGTAATTCGCTTTTGGCATTAGCGAATTAATTAATTCGCTTTTCCTAGTAGCGAATTACCTCAAAGTTGGTCATTCTGGTACATACTTTGAAAAAGGTGATACTATGGTAAATACTTATGAAAAAGGGAATTATTTGAGAAAAAAATCGAAATAGGCCGGGAAAAAGAATGCAAGATCAAATGATTAAAATTGTTATTTTGTGTCACATTTAATTTACGACACATTACAATGCTTGTAACTATTATAATGGGTGATATAGGAAGATCACCAAACTTTATACCTTACTTTTAGTAAAACGACATTTATTTTGGGATATACGAAAATAGAAAGTAGGACATTTATTCCGAGACAGAAGGAGTAGTTTTTAGTTAAAGACATACTCCCTCCGTCCCATACTTATCGCTGCTTATTTCCATTTTGGGTGTCCCACACTTATTGCTACTTATTCAAAATGTTCATTTTTCTCTCTCCTATCCACTCACAATAACTTATTTTCTCTCTCATACCCACTCACGATACTTACTTTTTCAACTTATTTTATTAATCCCCATACACTCTCATTTGGTAGCAATAAGTATGAGACGGAGGGAGTACGTATACTCATTCCGTTGGTTCATACTTTGTATTTCTTTTTAAATGTTCATGCTCATAAATGAAAAGTTTATGTTATATTCACACTAATTATTTACTTACTTTTTCCTCACTTACTCTCTCTCTCTCCCTCTCCTACTCCAGTTTTCTCATTTACAACGTCTACTCCATCATCAATATTCACCATTTTCTTTAAAGCTCGCGCACACATTTTAGTGTGAAAGTGAAAATGTGGACTAGGGATGGCAACGGGTCGGTTTTCATCAAAACCGAACCCGACCCTAAGCTCAAAAGGGCTGGCCCGAACCCGAAGAGAGTGGAACCCGACCCTTAGTGTATCAATATCTAATTTTTCAGCTCATATTTGCTTGGGCTCAATCTATGTTTAAGCCTAAATTTGACCAGTTATACAAATCAGTCTTAAATCATAAAACCTCACCCACAAACAACTATATAAAAATAAATTGCACAACACTTATAATATGGTTAATTAACATAATATGTTAATTTTGTACATAGGGGTGCGGGTCGTGTCGGATCACTGCATGTCAATATCAAAACCCGAACCCGACACTAACCCGCTCGGGCTATGAAAATTGCAACCCGCACCCTATTTTTTTCGGGGCGGATCGCCTTCGGGTTCTGATCGGGTTCGGGCAAATTGCCATCCCTAATGTGGACCATCAAAAAACACAGAGGAAGTACTCCCTCCGTCCCACCTCACTTGAGACCTAAGAGGTGGGCACAATAACTAAGGAAAAATAATAAAATAAGGTAAATGTGTGGTAGAAAATGAAGAGAGATAATTAGTGGGTTAATAATAGGTTGGTTGAATGAATTGTATGGTGGAAAATGAAGAGAGAGAATGAGTGAGTGGGGTAGATTGGATATAAAATTATAAAAAAATTATCATTTTGGGAAGTCTCAAGTGAAGTGGGACGGACCAAAATAGAAATAAGTCTCAAGTGAAGTGAGACGGAGGGAGTATATATTTAGGACCAATATTTTGGTGTATTATACGAATTTAAATCTCTTATACCACTTTTTGTGTTGTGTACTTTAATACTCCCTCCGTCCAAATGTGATCATCACGTTTGACTATTCAAATATTTTAAGGATATTAACACTTGCTTCACTAGTCATGTTATATTTATGCACATTTAAACTTAAATTGTAAAAATAAAAATAAATTTTTGAGACAATGAAAAATGACAAATGAGAATATCATTTCTGAACATAGGAAGAAGTATTTTTTTATTCCCACTTGACCACGTCAAATGGACCCATAAGAGAAACATACCTTACTTAACTAACACTTCTTTGGTACTCCGTATTACAAGGAAAATGACGGAAACAGCCAACAAAAAGATCCTACTCCTTCGAGTCCAGATCTT
Organism: Campanula takesimana; assembly: GCA_026119855.1. NCBI lineage: Eukaryota > Viridiplantae > Streptophyta > Magnoliopsida > Asterales > Campanulaceae > Campanula > Campanula takesimana. The sequence goes on from JAOWBW010000303.1 coordinate 518,046, forward strand.
CTGTACCACTTTGTGTGCTATTCCCTGTGCATGATAATCAAGCCGTTGGATCACTTGTGGTACAGAGAGGGACACACAAAGTGGCACAGAACATTTAGACTCTACTCCTCCTACTGGCCACAGTAGTTAGTATCTATCAACATCCCTTTATACCTTTTCCACCTTTTCCTCCCCCAAATGTATATTCCAGTATCCGACCCATCTAATTATTCCCATCCTCCCCCAAATGTATATTCCAGTATCCGACCCATCTAATTATTTCCCATATCATATTGTAACCGATCAAGTACAAATAAAGTATGTGAAAATTTCGTGAAATTAATATAAAATCTGTTTTCATTCTTTAATGCTATATATTATTCTATAAGTGTGTTTTGGAGGTAACTAGTTCTTCCATAAGTTATAAAAAGTCATGTTTTTAACTCTTAAACCTCAAACTTAAAACTCTAAACTTTAAACCCTATAAAAACAGAACTTTTTACTAGTTTCCCCAAAAATTTTCTCTTACTCCATCTGTTCCAGAAAGATAGTTCCATATTGATTTTTTATGATCAACATAAATGAACTTTGACCACAAAACATTGATGTTGATTTATTCATTCTAGTGAAATTGTAAAAATTGTAATCGACACCAATGCTTGGTCAAAGTCATTTAAGTTGACTATAAAAAGTTAAAATAATAAGATTATATTTCTGGAACGGAGGGAGTATAATATATCTGGAGATGAAAAGATTAAAAACATTAGTTGGGGTTTCTGATCACACCCTTTTCTCGTGCCTCCGCTTTGTAAACGATTTCCAGTGCAGAACGAAACGAAATACTCTCTGCTCAAAAAAGTTCCAACACAAACCAGGGTTAACCGAAACGCCGACGTTTAACCCGTCTGGCTTCATTCCCGTTATTCGTGCATCTCTGGTAACCCCTTCCCTGTCCTGGCGCTTTCTATCACATTTTTCACACCTCTTTTTTCGTTATTTTTCTGCATTAAACACTTTACATATATAGCTTCTATGTGTCTATTTTAATTGAGTTCCGTGCAGTAAGGTGGAAATTCAAAAGCGCAGTTGCTAGAGAGAGGGAGAGAGAAAGAAGAGAGAGAGAGGCGGTTTGTTTTTTTTAGAGAGAGAGAGAAATGACGGAGAAATGGAGAGTTGGGAAGAAGATAACGATTGGTGTATGCGTCATGGAAAAGAAGGTGAAATGCGGCCCGGAGGTTCTGTTCTTGTTGCTTGAATTACGCTAATGTAGATGATATGCAGCTTCTGATGCCACCGAACACATTTTCACTCTTCATTACTTGAAATTTGATTTCGTCCTTTTAATTTCTTTTTTTTGCCGGTGACGGCATTAGGTTTTTTCCGCACCGATGGGCCAAATTCTGGACAGGCTTCAATCGTTCGGTGAATTTGAGGTACTCACCTATAATTAATTACTCGAAACTTTGTGTTACATGTTGGTATAATTGAGAAATTCGGTTTTCTGAGATTATATTAGTATGAATGGCTCTGTATGAAGTGTGTGAGGTAGTCATAAACAGATCGTGTGATTATTTTTTTTATTTGATTATCATGCAAGTAGTAATATGCTGTGATGTTGTGATTGGATTTGTTTGTTATGGCGGCGTTCTGTGAAATATTTCTGATGTGACTGGCTTGTGGTTATTCTCTTGTAGATTAAACATTTTGGTGACAGAGTAATACTCGAGGAACCGATAGAGAGGTACATTTATCAATATAAATGTCGTTTGCTAGTGTATTATGTCTGCATTCGCTTGTTAATTATGTTACCATAAATTTTGCTACTCTGTATTTTCTCTCTTTTAATGTAATGATTGCTTACCTGTATAATGTTACTCAATTTCCCTGTTATCGTTCTGACGATTCAATAATTATGGAAGAAAGAGATTTTAGTTTTCGTCCTTTTGAGTTGGGCCAGTCTAGAACTAGAATCGGAAAGCAACTCTTGGCTATCCGTTGACTTTGTCCTGCCATGGTGAGAGGGGAATTATGAGCATAAAAAAGAGCGTTTTCGGTCTGCAAAGACTAATGTAGAATATCTATGCTGCAAACAGTCTTTCTTCGGAATTCTACTGAACGGGTTGATCCTCCCCTCCCGTTTGTTTTTAAAACTTCTCCTAAGGTCTCCTCGCCAAGAGCTCCCCCGCAGGAAGAGGAAATTTGTCGACTAATCAATAGCCCCTATTAACTGCAGATTTGTCTAGATTAAATAGATTGTCCAGGGAATCTAGCAAGCTGGTACCTGTGGACACTAACTCCATCAACAGAGAGAATAGGTACCTGGTGATTTTAGAATAATAGCTTCATATTGCGACATTGAGGATATAAACGCTACAATCACTTATGATTAAGTTGATGTGTTGTTTCCTCAAGTATGCAACCCCTTTTTTTTGTACGTGTTTGTTTAAAGTGGTGGGTGAAAAGAAGCTTGGGGGTGGGGAGTGGACCTTTTTATCAGAGGTGTGTGCATTCTAGAACTTTTAACTCTTCGCGAATTGTTCACCTTTTGAGGGAATGGAAAGACGAGAGATTTGGTTATTCTGAATTTGCTTGTTTGATGCCGCGAGTGTTCTAAAATATTTGTAGAACAACCAAATTTAATGAAATATTACCCTGTTTGCTAAAATTTATTAATATATAAACCTGTTAATATAGTGGTACGAACAATCCCCTTTGGCCTCTTAATATTATATTAGTTCCTCATCATATTTGGAATAGGAATCTTATGCACTTAAATAGTTAGGTTTATAACAAATCATGTTGTATGTTCTCTTTCCACTTATCAGCGGATGTTTAATAATATCTGGGATCAGGTTGAAGACTGGTAACAGAAAGTTCATATCAAGTCAGTCGATAGCAGGTTTCCTTGAATGAGGGGGACATTTTGGATGGGCATGAACAAGGAAAGAAGAAGTAGAAGCACTAAATTTACTCATGATGCCTTTTTATTTTATGTTCTACTTCTTTATAATTTTAATCTTGGTTCTTTATGTTGCTGTCTAAATAGTTCCTAATCGGACCCATGCCATATGGTTCTTGGATATCACAGATGATTGAGTAAGCGGAGTGCTACGATTTCTTATATTGTAGATCAGAATATAAATTTACTAGACAATTCATGATAAGTGCATTTTGTTTAAAGAGGCAATTAATGAGGACTTCTCTTTTTCTGATGACATATGTGAGGAATAAACTATACTGTAAAGTGTTTACTTAGGTAATTGATATCCTTATAAAACAAGTCATTCCACACTAAAGTGTTTCTTATGATAAGAAGGTTTTCTTGTTGAAAACTGCAAATTCTTCCTCTCTCTGATTGCATGATGTACTCATATAAAACATTTCAAACAATAACGTGTTTAGTCTCTGACTTCATATTCTTGTTATGACTTGCCAGTGTAACTTTTATCAAGTAGGGATGGCAACGGGTCGAATACGGTCCGGATATTGCAAAACCCGTATCCGACCCGAGCATGCTTAATCCGTAATATGAAAGTACAATGGGATATAGACTCTCTCATTGTCTAATTTCCTATTGACCTCATTATTTCAGGTGGCCGTTGTGTGATTGTTTGATTGCTTTCTATTCATCTGGCTATCCGCTTGAGAAAGCTGAAGCTTATGCTGCATTAAGGAGGTAAGTATTTCCCGTTGATGGTCCACTAATAGAAGTTTAAAATGAAAAAAAAAAAAATAGAATTTTTCCTGTATACGAGGGGCATCTGTATCATATCACGATAAGTAAAGACTTTCGGTCAATTACCAATACTCTGTTATTGTCATGTCTATAAGTGTACAATTTTTACCAAGTACTAATTTCTTAGAGTTACCAGTTGTGTGTTGTACTTATTTGATTGAACCCAGCATTGGCAGAGGACTGAAATCTGAAGCTACAACGTTCAGATTAAAGTATATACATGCAAGTTAAGTCATTTTCCAGATACTTGCTTAAGATTATTGTTGTTCCAGGGCCGGCCCTGAGGTGAGGAAGGTGAGGCTGTCGCCTCGGGCCACCGAAATTTTCCTCGATTTTAGGGCCCCAAATTTTTGTAAGTTGTTATATATATATATATATATATATATATATATATATATACAGCTCTGTTTTATAACAAACAGTCGGTTGTCCCAGTGGAAATGCTGGATTGTTTCGAGTCATTGTATAATACGGCCTGGGTTCGATTCATGCTTAGCTTCTCCTCTTTTTACTTTTCTTTTCAATAGTAAACAGTTTCTTTTATTCCCCCTCCCTCTCTCCCCTAATGTGGGCTTTCCTCCCTTACTCCTATTTTTTCCTTTTTTTTTTTTTTAACTTTTCTCACTTTTTCAAGTTTACTTAACAAGAAAAACTTTTTTTTTGCTATATTTTCTACTCCCTCCGTCCCAGAGTATATGTCCACCTTTCCTAGAAACAATGACAGAGACAAAAAGTCGAAGAGCGTTAGAAATTCAAAATGCACTGCATTTATTGCACGTGAGCGAATTAAGGGTCTCAATTAAATAGTTCGCCTAGGGCCCCAAATTTCACAGGACCGGCCCTGTGTTGTTCAGATAGAGGATTTTAGCCAAACTAGGCAGAAAGAAGGAAAATAACCCTTCCAGTCAATTAGGTGCAAGTTGGAGTGTCGATGTAAGGTTGTTATACATCTAGTTATTGCTGGAGCAAATGAGCCATATAATCAGTTTTGTACCAAATGATTTTTACGGAGTATTTTATATGAGCTGTTGTAACTTGTAAGATATGTTGGATCTTAGAATGACTACCATGAAGCTATACATGGCAGTAATATATATATATATATATAGTTTCTACCTAGTTATTGCACCTCCGCACCCTTGCCTCTTTTCTCAGTGGTCTCCAAGTGGTAACAATAATCTTTATCTACCCATCTTACTCTTGAACCCTTTCTACCAGGACTTGTTTGAAACATGGTATCTAGACCCCAATAAGGACACTAAGGTTTAAAGAGCAGTAGTTTAATGATCCACATCCTTCATTGGTGGGATGGTAATTGTCTTGGAGTCACGGAACCACTTGAAGAGGTCTAATGTGTAAGCCCTTTCGGGGTGAGGCAATTACCTACCCCTGAGTGTGGTCTATTTTATTATTTTATGTGGCATCTTTACTAATCCTTTTGTCCCAATAGCCTCTCTTTCTTTTGAAGCATTCCCCAGTTAAGGAGGTTCTATTTTAAGATGAAGCATGCAAGTTCCATAATTTTCTGACTTGAAACATGTAGCCTCATTTATTATTGACGCGTTGGGAAACCTCAGGTTTTGTCAAAACGATCACATAAACTGTAGTAACCATTTGCTTTAAGTGTTTCTTTCTTGGTCATCTATCTTCCCGCCCTGTACACGCACAGAAGAGTTTAGCTTTTACCATAACTTTAACTGGCATCATGTGCAGCAACTCATATTAAACAAAAAAGAGTTGCTGATTCTTGTACCCTGCACTTCCTTTGTTTGTTAGGCCTTTCCTTGTAAATGAACTGGAGCCTCAACATCTGCTTCACGATCGAAGGAAAGTATATGAGGTATGCCTATATAAATTCCATCAACTTATGAGATTTTACTCAGTGGAAAGAGGATAGAGCCTTGCAGACCTACTTATTCCGTTCACCACATGTTTACTTGCAAAGTCTCTCTTTGGTATACTGAGTTGGTAGGGTTGGAGAAACCTACATCCATTACTGTCTCCTACTTCATTCCAAACAAGCACTACATTTTCTTCTCTTTGTTTTTCTTCCTACTTTCCAAAGATTGATCTGTTTTCTTTTGTTATTCTTCTTTCATTTTGGATGAGAATTCTAGTGTCTCGAGTTGTATGGTATTCCTGTTCCAAGATATGCACTTGTGAATAGGGAAGTTCCATATGAAGAGCTGGATTATTTTATAGAGGAAGAAGATTTTGTTGAAGTCCACGGGCAACGTTTTTGGAAGCCTTTCGTGGAGAAGCCTGTTCATGGTAAGGAATTTCATTAATAATAGAGATTCAATTTTCTATTGTTCATACTCTTCCCTGTTTTATAAACAATCTAATGTAAATTTTTATATAATTAAAGGGTGTTCTCTGGACTTTGTTTTCTGTTACTCTTGTTTATTTGTTTTTCCGAGCCTAGGTGTTCACTTTTGGATTGTTGTGCTTGTGTAATGTCTACGCATATGGAGGCATACTTGAACTACTTCCCTTGAGCAATTTTTTCACGGAACATTTGAGTTATTACTTTAACGACACGAGAATTCTATGATGTGCAAATCACACTTCTTAATTGTGCATGACTATAAGTTTTATTTTTCCAAGGTGATGATCACAGTATAATGATATATTACCCCAGTTCAGCAGGCGGCGGCATGAAAGAACTGTTTCGGAAGGTGAGAATGCTAACCTGAATTTTCATTGTGCATTCAAAATTTAAGTTGTTTGTATGTAGCTCCTTATTTTCCTACCTCAAGTAATGTTACAGATTTATGAGGAGCATGTCTCACATATTTGAGTAGCGAAATATAGAGAAAAGTTTAATATTACAATTTTTTTTGGTGGAAGTGACTTTGTTAATGATCCTTTGCTGTAAAAAATCTCTCTTTGCTGAGGAAGAAACAAATATAACCAATGGACCATATGTTTAATATTTGTGACACTTACCATTTTTCTAAGCTTGTAGTAGTATCTGTTTTCAAAAACAAATGTACTTATCTAAGCTCAGTTACACGGACGTATGCATTTCTTATGTTTCATATTTCCCCCTTTTCTAACAATTCTGACGTGTCTCAATTGAGAATGAGATCGAAAAGTTTTCACTTCTGGTTCTATGAATATTAATCTATTTTGTAGTTGCTCAGAATGAGGGCCAGGAACCTTTTTTTCTTCTGTCTTTGCTGTATGAAGATGGATTTATAGCTTGCTTTTGTCGATTTGAACATTTAATATCGACAAATTTAACTCTCCATCACTGTTTTTCGGTTGGGACTTTTAAATCCCATCTTTCACAAAATTAAGCCTTCTTGCATTTGTCCTTGTCCATGAATCCTTAAGTTACAATTTCAAAACTAAAATCTTGATTCACTGGCACTTAAACTACCTGAAAAGTGATCAAGAAAGGTACTTATTTGCTCGCACATGAACTCACACACGCGCACACACGCGCTATTGCACACAACAGTACTGGAGTTATTCTTCCGTTAAGTAATGTTTTAGTGTGGGCATCTTATAGCTCATGAATGGTATAATCAAGGATTTTAGATCACAATATTACGTTCTCTGCTTTCAGGTTGGAAACAGATCGAGTGAGTTTCACCCAGATGTCAGAAGAGTGAGACGTGAAGGATCTTATATATATGAAGAATTCATGCCAACCGGAGGAACTGATGTCAAGGTTGTATAACCTGTCATACTCTTTGCATTTAGCAACCCCCAGTTGAAAAAAATTGAAACAAAAATAGAAAATGAACAAGCAAACAAAAGGCTCAAAAATAAAACTAATGTTTAAGATATTAACTTCATTGCTTAGCTATTCTTGTCTTATTATTCATGTTTACTAAGCAGTTCTTGTTATCATATTCTAGGTATATACAGTAGGCCCCGAATATGCACATGCGGAGGCAAGAAAGTCCCCTGTTGTTGATGGTGTTGTCATGAGAAACCCTGATGGCAAAGAAGTAAGAGATCTCTATAATATATGTAATTTGTATTGATTACTTGTTCTCTCATCTCTATGCAAATGTATGCAACTATAAGCATCTCAAAATCTTTCGATTCTCTACTTGGTGGTTGGCATTGTTTTGCTCATCGATGTTCTTGTTATACTCAAATATTTGCATGATGTTCTTTAACTAATTGAGATAGTGGTTATGATTCCTGCTATGATGCTGACATCTGATGTTATGGTTTTTAACTTGTTGGAGTTATTGGCTTCTATTTCAACAATCACTCTGTCAGCCATAGCCATAGCCATAGCCATAGCCATAGCCATAGCCATAGCCAGAGCCAGAGCCAGAGCCAGAGCCAGAGCCATAGCCATTCCTTATTTCTTTGTTTCTAAAATATTTATAAACTAGTCAAGTTTATATTAAAATGTGGATCCATGTAGTGTCATTTCACATTTATCCTTAAGTACTTGAACGGTTGAACCTTCATCAAACCAGTACACTTGATTTGAGTGCCCGAAATGAAATAGCAACCATCATACTTAGCAAAAAGTTTTTCTGGTAAGGTTTAATATAAGATGAAAAACCAGTCTAAGTTTGTTACTTCTCAGGTCAGGTATCCTGTGCTTTTGACTCCTGCCGAAAAGCAAATGGCTAGAGATGTTTGCATTGCTTTCAGGCAAGGGGTAGGTCAACTGATCTGTAAAAGTTATTTTATTTTTATTTTTTTGCTACTACTCTCAAGGTTCAAAACTTAGTTTTGCTTATTTATCTTATTTATCATTGTACTTGTAGGTTTGTGGGTTTGATCTCTTGCGCTGTGAGGGGCGTTCATATGTCTGTGATGTGAATGGTTGGAGTTTTGTGAAAAACTCCTACAAGTAAGTTTCATTATTCTACTTTAAGACAATCTCCTTTTCCCTGTGTAGCTGGTTAAATATGACAACATCTCTTTAAAAAGGTTCCCTTTGATTCTGTTAGTGTAAATGATTATCCAGTCTACTTAAATTGCTCCCTTCATTGTGGGCATGGCTAGGTAAAACATCGCAATAGAAGCACTTTACAACTAACTAATATAGGTTTGTGTTTGTTACTGGGATTTAGTTTTGGTTTCACTGATACGCTAGCACAAACTCAAGAGTTGTGTGTTATTTTTTTATTTTTTTTTTAAAAAATCTTATTATTGCATCAAGAGTAAACTGTTGCTCCGGAGATGTATCTGTGTGTATATATTAGAGGGGTTTGTTGCAATTACCCAATCTCAACAAGTATCTATTGGCCCCTGTGACATGAATAGATTGACTTCAGCACCCAAAAATGTTTAGGCAACGTTTAAGGTAGTAGGTTGCGAGTTCTGTTCTAACCCTTTTGATCTGGGACTGGGTTACCAATCTTAAGTTCCTTAAATCTTTTTTAACCCAACTGGCCAGCCTTACCCTTGCGTTCTTCTATGTTGGTTGCGAACTAGCTCCCCTCCCAACTCTCTATTGTCCTGAACAATTTGCTAAAGTTGTCCTGAACTATTTGCTAAAGTTGTTACGTTTCCAATAGCTAGCTTATTATAACAGTCGGTACTCATTACTTAAAACATTTGTAACGCCCAAGATGAGGGACCATGTGCCCCGGCATCATGAATTGGGTTCCCGTGTTGCCAAAATGCTTTGACCATGTTTATGTTGATGGTAAAAGAAACAGTTTCTCTCAACAGGTTCTGATGCGTTGCTTTAACCTTTGATCAAACGAATGCAAGTAGGAAATAGAATAACAGCACCACTTATGTAGAATTCCATGAAAATGGTTGTTGCGAAACAGCATCTACTTTTGGGATGGAAGAAGTAGATACTATGCTTGTGGCTGATAACTTTGTACGGTCATATGATGATTTTAAATTTAAATTTGACGCTCTATTGTGAAATGTATTGATTATTTCAGCTGCTAACTGCAGGTATTATGATGACGCTGCCTGTGTGTTGAGGAAGATGTTTTTAGATGCAAAGGCCCCTCATTTGTCAACAACCATCCCGCCAACTTTACCATGGAAGGTCAATGAACCAGTTCCACCTTCTGAGGGACTTACTCGCCAGGGTAGTGGGATCATTGGTTCGTTTGGACAGGCTGAGGAACTACGCTGTGTAATTGCGGTTATTCGTCAGTAAGTTGCATTGTTTATTTTGTTTGATTTTAGTTGCAAACATTTCTGTTAGCCTGTGTGCCTATAATTGTATATTTTGAGCAGTGGTGATAGAACTCCAAAGCAGAAAGTGAAATTGAAGGTCACCGAGGAAAAGCTGTTGAATTTGATGCTAAAATATAATGGCGGGAGACCTAGAATTGAGGTATTTTTCTATCAACGTGTATATTCGAACTTCTTCCTGCATACTTCTTTTTTTATGATTATCTCTTTGCTGGCAGACAAAACTTAAAAGTGCAATCCAGTTACAGGATTTGTTGGATGCCACAAGGATACTAGTTCCCCGGTCTGGGTATGACCTCACATTTTATTTTATTTTTTTATTGTTTTCTCCTTTCCTTTTTCTTCACTAGTGGTTTTTCTCTTTCATTTGATCTCATAGAGACAAGTAAATACTCAGAACAGATTTTGGGTTATTAGGAATCTTATCAGACTTCTGCTGCTTCAGTGTGATACATCAACAAAGTGAATCTACTGAATATTTACTAGCATTTGACTATTTCATTATAAATCCATGTTTAACTAGATATCCACTTGTAAGGTACATCCATTTCCCATCTCAATGTGAGATATAAGGTGTCAAAATGGGGGTATTGCAACTAGAATTTTGGATTAGCTTTCGCTTGGTTATAAAGATGGTTTTGTATTGGAAGCTCTGTTTAATTCTTTGCCACTTAATGAATCGATCGTTTTTAGCCATTGAGGCGTCAGTTTTTATCTACATACATATTTTATGTCTTTAATAAAGAAAATATACAGATGGGTGGAATACACATTTGAGCCAACTAAGTAATTGGGGAAATCTGGTTGGGTCGAGTTGGTAGTTAATGTATCATTTCGAATCAGTCACAATGATCATAAACTTGCACATCTGCTGAAAATGGTATTGCTTTTAGTAAATAGGCATGTTGGTTTCTGTTAGACCTTTGTCACTCCATTATTTTATGCTCCCTTTTTAAATATTCTTCTAGCTTGGTTGGCTGTTCTCTTTGTTTATTTCTTGAATATCGCCTCCCATGCCACTCCATTATTTTATGTTCTCTCTTTATGGACAGACAGTCGCTAATTAATGGCTTCTTTTTCAAGAAACGGTTATAGTCAAATACTAGTTAAGGATTTAACTTTTTATAGACCTGATAGGGAAAGTGACAGTGAAGCGGAAGATGTAGAGCATGCTGAAAAACTTCGTCTAGTTAAGGCAGTTCTTGAAGAGGTAATATTCAAATTTCCATTTCGTTATTTCTTTTGTTTCTCTCGGTCATTGTTAATTTCTGAATCCTGAAGTGTTTGATAGGTTTCTAGATTGAATGGTTTTCCTTATGTATGTGTGAGGCTGTTAAAAAGTGGATGCTTTTTCATGTTCAGGGAGAAGTTAGGTCAACTTTCTTACTTGAATGGCTTAGTGGTAATGGCGTTATGTGGATTGTGTGTCTGTCGCTTTGGGTGTGCTTTTGAATCCTTGAGTTTCACGGTGGGGTCGGTACCCGGGGTTGAGGGGTTAGAAACGTTATTTGCATTTTATCTGACCATATTTATGATATGTGTGATCAAGGAAAGGAAAGGAAAAATGGAGTACACAAAATTCACATGTTTCTGGACAGATTTACGCAGATTTTATAATGAAACTTGATGAAGGCATGAAGCAAAGTCGTTCTTCAACAGAAATTAATCGACAAGAACTGAAGAATCATATACTCACAACTAAAGCGTGTATATGTTAATGAAGATATATCGTTAACTCTTCAGATGAAGATGTGATAGAACTCTTCATCTCGTAAACTTTTCTCTGCTTTAGGTAATAATTATTGTTTTGATTTCCAGGGTGGGCATTTTTCTGGCATTTACCGTAAGGTACAATTAAAACCGCTAAAGTGGGTGAAAGTTTTGAAAGGAGATGTTGAAGAAGAAAGACCTGTAGAAGCACTAATGGTTCTTAAATACGGAGGCGTTCTGACACACGCCGGCCGAAAGCAGGTTTTCAACTTTAGGAATACACAGCTCCTTTTGTCTTTTATCATTCTCTTGGTTGAAGCTCCAGTGATGGAGCTTAGAAAGTAATTTACGCTGCATAATTGCCTTCTGTTTGTCTAAATAAATGTGTGCTTTCCCTTTCCTTCTATTGGCAGGCTGAAGAACTAGGCAGATATTTTCGCAACAATGTGTATCCAGGTTCATATATTACACTTCTTTGTCAGATTTAATATAAAATCCTTTGGAGTAAAACAACTCCTTTTCTTTTTGTAATTAATGTCATAGGAATATTTTCCAAAATAAAACTGAGAAATACAACTACAAAACGAGTGGAAAAATTGTAATTAACTTTCTATAGTAATCATCCGTAAAGATTGGCAATTACCTAACGGAAGATGTCATGCAGACCAACTAAAAGTCAACTGAGAGGACCAGGATTTGGGTCAGCGGCAGAGCCACATATACGACAAGGGGTCGCTGACACCCTCTAAGTTTGGAGCATAGCCAATTTACTTCCTAACAGCTATAAAAAATGCTCTATGTCAAACCTATAAAACTATTAATTTTATCGCTTTTAACTCCCTTTCTCCTTTCAAAACATAACCCCCTTTCTGTTTAGAAAAAGTTGCATTATACTTTTGACCTCATTGGGACCCAAGTTTAAACTCTATCCTTAAAATAATTTTGGCCCCTTTTATGCAAAATTCTAGCTCCACCTGGTTTGGTTTAATTTCAACATTTCAAGGTCGGGATGCGAATGATTTTGTTAAATCTACTTTGTATCATAAATATAAAGTTATAGACTTAAAGTGCAATCAGCATGGCTAAACAAAAATGAAAACAGAAAACCAAGGACACCTATGGAACTGTATGACTTTGCTGCCCACATTGCGAGGTTAATCTCTCATGTAAACTCCTTACCTTAGGAGCGGTATGATTGATACATCTGGTGAGCGCCGGTCCCAGGAGAGGCGGGATAGGAGAGAAATCATATATGCTCTACCTTAGATTTTGCACCTTGAACAATATTTGTTTGGTTTGCCATTCCTAGTAGGCCTTAGCTTTCCCCTAGAATCCCTTTAAAGAACTTATTCTTAAGCGAAGAATATAACCACATGATTGATTCTGGGACGAATAAGACAATACTACTTTTGTACCACTTGCCTTAGCAATATGTCCCAGGTAGATTTGACAGACACTGAGAACACAAAATTAAAGGTTTCCCAGTCTGTGATGGCCTGCTTGATATTATGATCAGCTATAAGCTACGCCTCACAAATATAACTCTCTCTCTCTCTCTCACTCACTCACTCACTCACTCACTCACTCACTCACTCACTCACTCACTCACTCACTCACTCACTCACTCACTCACTCACTCACTCACTCACTCACTCACTCACTCACTTACTCACTCACTCACTCACTCACTCACTCACTTTTTAGGTGAGGGTACTGGACTGCTTCGCCTCCACAGCACTTACCGTCATGATCTTAAGATCTACAGCTCAGATGAAGGCCGAGTACAGGTACAACCTTTGAATTATATACTTCCACCGTCCCATAATAAATGTCACATTTGACTTGTCAACAATTTTGAGGAATGTGCTCTACTTGTTTGCACATTGCTTGTACAATGGTACAATTGCACTATGCATATTTCCTTATTTAGAAATGCAACCTTTATTTTGGGACGGACAAAGAAGGAAAGTGCTACATTTAATATGGGACGGAGGGAGTACATTTAATTGGAATATATATATATATATATATATGATTTATATTTATTTTATAAAATTATTCATAAGTGTTCTTGAATTTAGATCTTCATTGAAATTACTCAGCTCAAGCGGTATTCCTTTCTGCTTGGTTTTTAGTATGTGTTTGCCTTCGGTTTTGATTTTCTTAATAAAATATTTTGTGGTTAAAATCTGTTGCAAGATGTCTGCTGCTGCATTTGCCAAGGGCCTCCTGGACTTGGAGGGACAACTGACTCCAATCCTGGTTTGTAGCTTGTTTTTGTGGCACATGTTGTCTTTTGACTTGCTGATTTGGCCCTCGCATGATTACGATATTCATTTTTTGAAGGTCTCACTTGTTAGTAAGGACTCCTCTATGTTGGATGGATTAGAGAATGCTAGCACTGAGATGGAAGAAGCTAAGGTTTTATCATTACCTGCAATTAATATAGCCTTAAGCGTACACATTAACTTGTATTCTTACATATGCTGAAGTATCTACAGCCAGGTGTCACAGAATGAATAATCATTCGTCTATATCAATATACTTTTGTAATAAATTTAGTAAATTCAAGCTTTCAAATTAATTGATGTACAAATCATTAATTAATAATTTATGTTTCATTTGGTAGTTATAATTCCCCATTTCCTTTTCAGGCTAGATTGAATGAGATTATAACATCTGGAGCAAAGACAGTACTAGCTAATGGATCCTCTAAAAAACCTTGGATGATTGATGGTGCTGGGATTCCTCAGAATGCTTCTGAATTGCTGCCACTACTGGTATGATCTTAAAGTGTGCAATTAGAATTTGCAAAATTTCAGATCTATTATGTGTAACCATCAGTGTAACTTAATCTGATGCATAAAATTAAAAAGTATAATGTTCATTTTCATCTACATAACATAGCTAACTACACAAATTATTCCAAGTCTGACTCACTGGCGGACCTACCCTTTGGGGTAAGGGGGCCGCGGCCCCCGTTTGCCAATTTTTTTTTTTTTTTTACTAGTTCAATTTTTGTAAATTTTAAATTAATTAGTGTAATAAATTGATATTTGCCCCCCTTTCAGTGAAGGAAGAAATACACTAAATTTTTTTCTTGCCCCCTTACACTAATAAAAATAATTTTGCCCCCCTTCGAAAAAATTCATGGGTCCGCCACTGGTCTGACTCATAGAATGTTCAGAATCAGATGATCATGGTATCCACCCAGGCTTACGTGTAGTCCCATTAAAGTGATTTACGCTATACAAATTATTCCGAGATTGACTAGCAGATCTATTATGGTGAAGCCAGTTTTTACTGAACAATACTTATCATGAGATCTTGCCCGTAGTTTATGAGACACTCTTGTTTATTACTCCATCCATCCCAAAATGTATGTCTATGTTTTATTTAAAGAAAGCTCTATGTTTTGGGAATAATTTAGTACTGAAAATGTATAAATATCCTTGCTATACACTTTTAAACTTTTAGTTTTCAAGTATATAATGAAATATGAAAAGAAAAAAAGGTAAAATCATGTAGGGACAAATTTATTTAAAAATAATATTTGGGAGTATACCCCGTAATTGGTGGTACTTCCACGCTCTTCTATGTTCTATTGTAGTTGACGTTCTCATTTTTTAGCTACCTCGAGAAAGGTCAATGTATTGTCTCTGCAACATGAGAGAATTAATTTTTTCCCTTTTGGGATCCTTTTGTTTGTGTACTGACTGCATATCTATCAAGTAGGTGAAGCTGACCAAAAAGGTTACGGAACAAGTGAGACTGCTAGCCGTAGATGAAGATGAGAAGCTTGCAGAGACAACCTCTTATGATGTAATTCCTCCATATGACCAAGCAAAAGCACTCGGTAAGACAAACATAGATGTTGATCGTATTGCTGCCGGCTTACCATGTGGAAGTGAAGGATTCCTTCTGATGTATGCGCGGTGGAGAAAGCTGGAGAGAGGCTTGTATAATGAACGTAAAGAGTAAGTTTTGTCTTTTGATTTTTTGTAATACTCCCTCCATTCCCGCGAAGAGTCCATGTATTGAAAAGCTAAATTGTCTAGTAATTAAGGGATATATCAATATCCTTGTAGTTGGTCACATTAAAAAAAAATACTTGAGAGCATACACGAGGTGCTTGTAGCACATATGAAGGCGCAAATTTGAAAGGTTAGAAAGATGTTGGCATTGTTTTTGAAAGATGATTGTTCGAGTGGTGCATTGCGGAATAGAATAATGGAGTCTTTGATTAAAACATAGTAAGTTTAGGTTCTCAGGATGAGCAGTTTCTATCGGAAGGTCAGAAAACTCATCAATTAATGTTTGCGTTGCTACTAAAATAATCCTTTCCACAATTATTGGATGTGGGTAAGTTGCATGTGGTTCACTAACATTGTTTGATGAACTTGCAGACGCTATGATATAACACAAATTCCAGATGTTTATGACTCCTGCAAGTAAGTTTAACCAGTCATTAACAAATTGTTTTGTTTAAATGCATGGTTTTGGAAAGTGTTGTGTTTGTGTACAGCTATAAAGCCTTTATGGGCGTTACTGTATGTATTCAACTATATGGAGTTTCTTGGAGTTAATACTAGTTCGCCCTTCCCCGATTCACAATTTTGTGCCCATCATGGAGTACGTATTATTGATCTCGGGATTGGGCATGTGCTGCACATGATAACAGAAAATGACATAAACAGAAGCTTGTCTGCAAAACCATGTCCTCGTGTCTGGGGGCCATACAAAATCCTGCAAGTCTATCACTGAATGGCTAAAGCAGTTATATGAATCTAAAATGCGGTTCACACAATTGTTTCGAAACATCACGTCAAATGCTGAGAAGTGATTTTATAATCATGCTGCCGCCAAAATGCCGATGTGTTTTACTAATTGAATATGTGCTAGAAGCTTGAACGTTATACCTTCTGAGGACCCATGCTTGGCACGTGTCTGCTAGACCAATGTGGTATACATACAATCCTCTCTACTAGGAGGCTTTGCATTTAAGGGCACTGATACAAGTGCAACTACAGACCAAAAACCATAAATTCCACCTATTAGTACATCCTGTATAGTACGTGCCTCATCACACATCAGCTCTCATTCATATGCGGGGCACTTTATGGTTCTCGAGATCTGCTTCTAAGATTGTCAAACATTACTCTTTTACTGGAACCGGGGGGGGGGGGGAGGTTGCATTTTACTTTACTCTACTCCCTGTGTCGAAATGATCTTCTCATTTGCCATTTTTCGTTGTCCCAAAAAGTTCTTCCAATTTCTACAATTTAGGCTTAAATGTGCATCAACACAACATGGCTAGTGAAACAAGTGTTCATATCCTTAAAAAAGTTTGAATAGTCAAATGTGAAGATCATTTTGGGATGGAGGGAGTATTTGTTAATAACATTAGTAGAATGCGGGCATTAAGATCATCTCATTCTGCTGGGAACTGATAAGTTAATAATATTAATAAAATGTACTGGAGTTCTTCCTATGCTGTTTCATTTTGTTAAATCATTCTATAGATCAATGTCAATACTATCTTCCTCTTTTTCTTTTTAATTTATATAGTGGTTCATATTCATATGTTTGTATTTCGTGTCATTCTCACTTGCATGTAAACTTTCATGGTTTACCTTTACAGGTATGATCTCTTGCACAATGCACATCTTAATGTAGAGGGGTTGGATGAGCTTTTTAAAGTTGCACAGGTACAAAGATTATTGCTTCCTATTAACATGTTCTGTTGATAGAGTCTCTGCCATCCTTTCTTATTACCTCTTTGATGCATGGCGGCGAATCCTCTTCATGATGCATCCCCGTGATCAAAACATAAAATTAAAAATAATGACACTCCATGAGTGCCCTGCACATACAGCTCGTTATAAGATCAAGAGTAGCTTCAGGATTCATATGTTTCATTCCCCTTAGAGGCTTTAGGTTTATACTCCCGCTGTCTTGAAGAAATAGTTCCATTTGATGTGTCAAACTTTTTACCTCCGTACTTTTGGGTCTGTATATTTCTCTTAATTGAACGGAAGCTATATATGTTCAGAAAGAAAGTAAACCTTGAAAAATACGTGGAGATATAGTGAGCCTGAAAACCAAACCAAGATGTGAAGTATGACACTTGTTTTGGGAGGGAGGGAGAAACAAATAGTACATTTAGCAGTCCTTGCGCCAATTAATAGCAATAATTAGTCTAGAAGAACAACTTGAAAAGCTTCTTGAGATACTGTGGAGAAAGGAGACTGCTGCCTCTAGTAGGGAGTAGCAGTGCCAGAACTTTGAAATACTGGAATACAATCTTTCTTCTTACATGTTGTCCTCAATTTTAAACCAATGGAGGAGAAAGATAAGAGTTGGTCTTATGAAAAACTAGTTTTTTCTTAGCTTATGGAAAAACCATTTTTTTGCCACTGGCATTTAAACACACATACACTGACTTTCCTCGTTCCTCGCCTTCCCTACACTAACACTGGCACAATTTTACATTAAAACTGGCACTCTCTTACACTGACACTTAATAATACATGCACTGGCACTCTTTACACTGGCACTTTTGTACATTTACACTGGCACTTTTTTACCCTATCACCAGCACTCTTTTAACACTGATACTTCTTAGATTTGCACTGGCACATTTTTACACTAATATTGGCACTTTTTTAAACCAACACTGGCTATCTTTTACACTTCCACTGGCACTCAAAAATGCACAATTCATCCCCAAAACACTGGCATAATTTATAACTATGTCCGGCACATTTTATAAAGTGCCTGGCATAAGGATACATTCAATAATACTCACCCACACATATGCACTAATACAATTCATACTATCTCTGTCCCAAACATGGCCGGCGTTCCTCCTCTTCTATCAAGTGGCTACCTCTGAATCAATTGAAGAATCCAGGGTTGTTGAACTGGAAATTTGGATCGAGATCCACAAAATCAGTGGAGAAAGGCAGGTTCCCAATTTGCAAATTGGTAGCTGAAGTATTGGCTGAGATCATCTCTGTTAAATGATATTTCGAGTTCTGGATCTAGCAATCCAATTACCAAGCCAGCCACTTCATCCTCGGCGCTCAGCTCCTTTTCCAGGCCAGATCCGCTAAAAACCGCTCCTCTGCTGCTTCCCTAGCCAAATCAGCCGCCGATCGATCCATCTCTCGACCCCATGGACGCCGCCGCTCACAGCCTAGCCCTAGCTCTCGACGTGGTTCAAGACCTCCGCTCTCGGCAAGGCGTTGTCGCCGATGGCGTCGAAGTCCCCAAAACCCTTTTTCCAATTGATAAAAAAAAAAAAACGCGTTTTTTGTGAGATTTTGGCGAAAGATAATTATATTTGAAATCCCCCCTCCCCCAGAGCACTTTTTCCTTACCCAAATGGTGTTTGAGCCCACGTCCTTAGGTAACTGGACAATTTTTGTATTCATGAACTCATTATTGGCCTGCATGTACTGCTATTATTTTTCAGTTACTAGCAGATGGTGTTATTCCGAACGAGTATGGAATCAATCCAAAGCAGAAATTGAAGATAGGCTCAAAGGTATACTTAATGATATAGCTTCTCATTGCTCTTCTAACTAATATTTTGTCTATCCCTATGTGCTGTATTTCAACCTTAAAGAGTGCCAAGAAAGGGGGTGTAAAATAGTATAATTCGCAGGTCAAAAGGAATATAACATGCAGATATGTATTTGAATCTTGAGATGATAACATATAAGAAGGAAGAAAGAAAAGTTTCTTTGTAGGTTTCTGCCTTTATGGTTTCATGTAGTAAGAGATTTCATGACCTATGGCGGAGCATAAATGCTTCAAATTTACTCTCTCTCTCTCTCTCTCTATCCATCTTTAAAATACGCTGCATGCTGCATCACTTTATTTGTTAGTTATTTTTATTTATTAGTTTTGGTTCCAGCTACCTCCACCATTCCCATTGACGTTTTTAAACTATTATTTTCCTGATATGTGTTTTTTTCGGTCCATGTTGCATGTGACCAAATAATCTCAAACAATTTTTCGCTTTACATTTCCTGTTGGAGCTTTATTTTTACTCTCTGAATAAATTAATTCGTTTCATCTTTTTTTGATTTACTCCCTTTGTGAACTTTGAGGAACTTATCAAAAAATTACTAAAGAATGATAATTAGTAGAACTTGATGAATATTGATGGATAGACACATCAACCTAACAGTTGTTTCTGACTCCTTAGATTGCTCGTCGTTTGATGGGCAAAATTTTGATCGATCTACGTAATACTCGCGAAGAAGCAATAAATGTTGCGGAATTGAAGAGTAGTCAAGATCACCCTTCAACATCTGTCAAGAGTGTGAAAGAAGATACAAATTATCAGGCAAAGCTTCATATTAAGAATGAAGACTCTAGAAGAACTAGTTTCACAAGTGAAAAGTCTGTGGATCTGGATGATGACGATGACAAAGAGATCAAGTACCGATTGGATCCAAAGTGAGTGTGTGTGTGAGAGAGAGAGAGATCCTTTTCACTTCCATCCAGTTTTTTGTTAGATAAAACTAAATTCAGCTTGGCTCAGCCTTCGCACTGCATAAAACTAAAAAGGCAGTAAGAGAAAAGCTTGTTTGTCCAAATTTTATGATTAATATTCCTTTATTTACTTTTGTAGATATGCTAACGTGAGAACACCAGACCGACATGTCCGGACGCGTCTTTACTTTACTTCGGTGAGTAAAGTAACCTTCATTGTAGTTTATTATTGTTTATTATACCATGAAGAATAGCTGCCCCCATCGTTCCTCTTTCACACACACGCACACAGACTCATGCAACGTACTCCAACTTATGTATGATCAATTTATTTTGGGCAAATGACAAATAAGGGCTTGAAGTTTGATGGTCATTCGTAGGTAGGGGCCTGAAGTTTCAAAACTAGCAGATCAGGGCCTGAAGATAGGAAAAACTAGCAAATATGGGCTTTTTGACGAAAAAGTTAGATTTTTCAGTTAAATCCGCATATGTCGTGCACATGTGGACTTAATTGAAATAAATGTTACTATTTAAGAAGTAAAATGAATATTTTAAATTTTAAAGGACTAAAAGTAAATTTTTCACCAATATATATAATTCACCAAAATAATTTTTTTCACAAATTAATTTTTTTTGAAAAAATAATTTCACTAAACTATTTATTTAAAAAAATATTTCACTAAATTCTTTGAAAAAATATTTTACTAAAAAAATCTAGCCTAATAATTTTTAAAATAATACTTCAAATAAATTTCCAAAATAATTAATTTAGTGAAATAATTAATCAGGTGAGGGAAGAATGTCTTTCTCACACTCCCGCCTCCTTTAGGAAATATAGACGATTGAGGATAAGCGAGTCATTCCCATGGTCTGTTTCAACGGTTGACTTAGACTGCCCAACGACCGAGCGAGTGCCAGAATTGAACTTGGCATAGGCGGATCGGTAAGTTGACTGATCTTCCGAGGTTCTCATTTTTTTAAAAAAAAAAAATATATTAAAAAATATTTTAAAATAATATTTCAAATAATTTTTCAAAATAATTAATTTCGTGAAATAATTAATTAACAACGTAGGTTCTCTTTTAAAAAAAAATATTTATTATAAAAAATATTTTAAAATAATTTTTCAAAATAATTAATTTAGTGAAATAATTAATTAACAACGTAGGTTCTCATTTTTTAAAAAATATATATATTATAAAAAACTAATATAGTGGTTTTCATTTTCAAAAAAAGTAATATTAATTTAGTAAATTTTATATTAGTGAAAAAAAATTAATTTTAGTCCTTTTAAGTTTTAAAATATTCGTTTTACCCCTTTAATAGTAATATTAATTTTAAATAAGTCCACATGTGCACGACACATGCTGATTTAACTGGAAAAAAAACCCATATTTGCTAGTTTTTCCTATCTTCAGGCCCTGATCTGCTAGTTTTGAAACTTCAGACCCCTACTTATGAACGACCCTCAAACTTCAGGCCCTTATTTGTCATTTGCCCATTTATTTTATCTGGTGTCTTGTTTGAAATTTTTATCAACTGAAAATTGATTTTACATGATATGTATGCTTGTGATAGTATAAGGTTTTTCAGTCATTAAATTTTCTTCTGGTTGTCTGTGGTGATGGTCTATTTTACTGGATTCTGCGAAGAGAAATTCTTAGCAGTCAGGTTTCTGAATGTTTTAGTTATACTCCCTCAGTCCCGGAAAGTTAGTCTCACTTTTTCGGTTGTTAACTTGAGTCAAATTTGAGCATTAATTTAGGCTAGTCTTAGTTATCTTAAAGAAAATCTAAAACTTGTTACTGATAGTATTTACTATTTACAATGGTGTATCAATAACAAGTTTTAGATTTTCATTAGGATATTTAAAACTAACCTAAATTATTTCTCAAAGTTTGGGGCAAACTCCGTTTTAGTCCATTGTACTTTGGGGCGTGTTTCACTTTTATCATCGAACTTTATTGTTTTCATTTTTACCACCGTACCAGAAAATGGTGTCATTTTAGACCCAAAATTTAACTTTGTTATCTTTATTAACCGAAAAAATATAAAAGCTAACACCCATTAAATATTTAACAAATAAAGTAACAAAATTTGGTCAAATTGTAAGAACTTAGTTAAATTAATCTTGACTCATAAAAATAAGGGCTCAATTGTCATTTAACCCTAGATATAATCCATGTCTTCTTCATACTGCCACCACCATACCACCACTATTGCTGCCGCCTTGCGCCACCACCAAACCACCACTATATAATGCATCCGCCGCCGTTGTAACCACCAATTTTAACCCACCAAATTAAATAAACCAGAACCACCCTAATCAAAACCCAAATTAGAGAGGATTTGATTGATGATTATGAAGAATTTGGGCAAAATCGAAACCCAGAGTTAGGGAAGATTTAGGTGAAATCGAAACTCAGATTCGGGAAGATTTCAGCGAAATCGAAACACATATTAGGGTAATTATATCACATGTTATAATTATATTGGTATTTTATTATTAGTTTAGTTTTAATTAGTATTTTTATTAGTATTTTCGTTATTAATTTTGATGGGTCATTTAAAGTATGTTTTAGAGTAGGATTAGGAGTTATTTTGCTATTTTTAAGTCCTATTATGTTACCATATAGGTTAGGGTTATTCCTAGAAGGTTTAGGATTGTTTTTCAAGTTTTATTGGCACTATAAAATAGGCCTCAAGTTGTATTCCGAAAATCAGCTTTTATTTAATAAAAAAATTGAATTGCAATTGCAATATTAGTTAAACCTTTTGGTTTTCAAGATTTATTGTTGATTTCTTGTTTGGGATTCCTTAATTCTTGCAGAAGAATTGTTCGTAGATCAATTCTTGTTAACTATTCCCCTGCGTTTACATCAGTTGGTATCAGAAAAGGTGCGATCCTTAGACGATGACCAATTCCGGTGGAGACGACGGAGCCATACAACCCACTCTTGCACTTATCCTAGAGCGCATAGCAACTCAAGACCGCGAATCTAGGGAACGTTCGGAGCGTCACGCACAGGAAGCTTTAGCCCTCAAACGCGAACAACATACCCAATTATTAGCGGCCTTGGCGGGATTGCGAGTTGGTGGCGGTGGTGGCAACCCTAATAATCAACATGGTCCTCGTGGGGATAACCTCCATCATGATGAACCGGTTAGAAGGGGATTTCGAGCCCTCCGGCGGCACAACAACCTCATATTCAGGCGGATATTTTTTTTTTTTTTTTTTTTTTATATTCAGGCGGATATTCCATCAGTTCATGAAGGAAAATACGAGGCACGAAATATTCTAGATTCTTTCACCAACAACAATAGTTTGGATCATGCTAGATTCATGGTTGAGTATGTTCGACACATGCAAATCTATGACTCTATATTTTTCGAACAATGGGTTGCTCAAGAAATTTGGTGGACTAAGAAGATTCGTGACTTGGAAGCACCAATAACTTTGATTGAAGATGTCGTAAGCAATATGGTTGGTAATAATTTTTCCGTGGGTGGAGAGATTACTTCCGAACCGAAATCCGATGAGCCACTTTTTGAAGTGGTGGTGACGGCAGAATGTGAGGATTGGCGGTTGGATGCGACAGATGCAGGAAGCAAAATAGCAATCCCTAGCCCCGCACAAAACGCAAGCCAGGAACCAGCCCTCCCAGGAACCAGCACACATCCGCCCGGACCTTGGACAAGCTCCGGCCGCACCTAGTGCCTTGGTCCGACCGCACCCATATACAAACCCGCCCGGATCATCGCGTCCCAGCAAGACAAAAAAGCTCGAATTGCTTGGCATGACCGTGCCATATCAAGGGTACGACCGTGCTCGGCAATCCGCCTGGAAGGTTAATTATTTTCAATGCGGTGTTCAACGGTTGTCTTATTTCCTACCGGGTGCAGCAGTACCAGATTTCTTACTGCGCGGACAAGCATGTGTTTATTCCAAGTATTTATTCAAGTGGAGTGGACGCTTTCAAATTTCAAGAACGAACTCGAGGACGAGTTCTTTTGAAGCGGTGGTGAATGATGCAATACGGGAATATAATTATATCACATGTTATAATTATATTGGTATTTTATTATTAGTTTAGTTTTAATTAGTATTTTTATTAGTATTTTCGTCATTAATTTTGATGGGTCATTTAAAGTATGTTTTAGAGTAGGATTAGGAGTTATTTTGCTATTTTTAAGTCATATTATGTTACCATATAGGTTAGGGTTATTCCTAGAAGGTTTAGGATTGTTTTTCAAGTTTTATGGGCACTATAAAATAGGCCTCAAGTTGTATTCCGAAAATCAGCTTTTATTTAATAAAAAAATTGAATTGAATTGCAATTGCAATATTAGTTAAACCTTTTGGTTTTCAAGATTTATTGTTGATTTCTTGTTTGGGATTCCTTAATCCTTGCAGAAGAATTGTTCATAGATCAATTCTTGTTAACTATTCCGCTGCGTTTACATCAATTTGAGTGATACGAATTTGGGTGACATCGAAATAAAAAGGTAGTACAAGATCTGGACGAAATTGAAACGTAGATTAGGGTAAGTTTTGGTGGGTTTGAATTCGAATGTGATTTTAAAACATGCTCAGAAGAATCAAAACCAAACCCAGATTAGGGAAGATTTGGTGTGGTTGAAGGTGGAGGTGGAAGGGACGGGGAAGTAGATGGGGGTAAGGGGTTCGGGAGGGAGGAGAGTTATTTTTCGTTTTTAATTTGTTTTTCTTTTTTCTTTCTATGGACAGCCGAATATTTAATGAGTGTTAGTTTTTACAAATTTCCCCGTAATATAGATAACGGCGTTAAATTTTGGGTCTAAAATGACACCATTTTTACTGATACGATGGTAATAATGAAAAAAAATAAAGTTCGATGGTAAAAGTGAAACACGCCCCAAAGTACAATGGAAAGGTTACCTCTATTTCAACATATGTAGGTCAGTAGGTCCAAATGATGCAGACTGCAACAAGGGCACACAATCATAAGTGCCTCAAATTTGTCTATCTTCTGTTTTATTTGGATGCATGCTTCCTAACTTCTTCCTTGCTTGCTTGTTTGCTTGTGCAGATCTTGTTCCCTTTATTTTGGGTTAAAAATAGATTCTGTATTTGCAGATTGCTAATAAAAAGTGATACAAAGGGAATTTACTAATATTAAAAAACAGATTATAAATCTCAGTGGAAACAAAGTAAATACAAAGCGAACATGCTGTTTTGATGAAACAAGCAGTATGTTGGAAGAGTTTTAGTTGATTACAGTCATGCAGCATTTTTAGCATTCACATAGTATCATCTTGATGATACTCTCTACTTATTTGTAGACAAACACACATTTCCAGAGATGGTGATAGCTGAACCTCCCTGATTATAATGATCACGTGATACAAAGGGGATTTACTAATATTGGAAACCTAAAACTTTTGATCATACTGCATGAATATGATAGATCGACATATAAGCATTGTGCATCATACAAGTGCTCTGATTGCATTTTCTTGTGATGAAAACCTCAATGGTTACTTGACATTACGAATTCTTCCCTTCATACATAATCGTAACCGCGTAGTTATTTGCCTGGTTTGTCTGGCAGGACAATGATCACACTCTTTCTGCTGTTGGAGTGGTTTCCTGTTATGCTAACTTGTTTGCTTTTGTGATTTTGTTCCCTTTATAGATTTATCTCTTATCTCTAGACTTATCATGTTCATACTTCATAAATTGATTTCAGGAATCCCACATTCATTCTTTAATGAATGTTCTCCGCTACTGTAACTTGGACGAGTCTCTACACGGAGAGGCCAGCCTTGTTTGCGACAGTGCTTTGGAACGCCTGCTGAACACCAAGGAGCTTGACTACATGAGTTATATTGTCTTGAGAATGTTTGAGAATACAGAGGTAGGTATCTTAATGTATATTACGTAGTATAATCTTTGGAAACTAAATGGAAAACTAATCAAATTTATGTGGTGCGTGACTGCATTCTTCTGTCATAACTTCTTTCTTGGAACCTCCTCAAACTCGATATGGTACTCTAATATGTGCATATTGCCATGATGAAAGACTCATCACCCTTGATATAAATGAGTATGATACGCAGATGTGGGCATGACTTCAAAGTATTCTTGAGCAAATATTCTGTTGATAGTTGAACTGGTTGTTACACTAAATATATACTCCCTCCGTCTCAGGTTAGTGTGAACTTATTTCCTTTTTCGTCCGTCTCAAGTTAGTGTGAACTGCTTAAAAATATCGAGTTAAGTACTTTTTTCGTCCCTCAACTTTTAAACTTTTTACCTTTACGTCACTAGACTATTTTTTTTTACCTAAGAGTCCTTAAACTTGACTACTTAGTCATTAAATGATCCTTCTGTTAGACTGCCATTCGTGTTGCCGTTAAGTCTGGCTTATGTGGCACAATGACATCATATGTTTGCATAAGTGGCACTGACAAATGAAGTGAAATGCTGGTAAGGTAATTTTAAAGAAATGAGGGGCACAAGTGTAAAATTAGAAACATCAAATCATCTCAACTCCCCACCATCTTCCCCAGCTCCATCTCTTTTACCACCATCACTGCCTCACCATCACCGCCACCACCATCATTCTTACAGCCACCATTACCATCATCATAACAGCCACCACCACCACCATCCCCACCGCCACCATCATCATAGCCAAATCACCAAATTTAAAGACCCAAAAACAAAATCCAAAAACCCAAAAACAAATTACCAAATTACACTTCAAATTCATGAACAAAATTACCAGGAAAAAAATAAAATATCAAGAACACAATTCATGAACAAATAACCTACACAAATATTATGGAATTTAATTCCAGCAGCCCATATTCCCCATCAACAAGCACACGCAGGTACAAGGGAATCAAATTCAAGAATAATATTAAATATTTTTTTAACACTTTTGTGTATGAAATTTACAATATCCATATATACCTAAAAATTAGAGAAGCATGGATAGAGGTGACCTTCGATTTTGACGAAACCCAGATTTGCCTTAAGAACCCAGAATCGCAAACCTTCTATATCAACAATCTGCAGCACACAAACGCACACAGAAGCACACAGAGTCGCATAAACTCACAGACGCAGATTCACGGACGTATTTGGGTGCCACTATGATGCGTCGAATCTGGACAAGAATCTGATCTAGATCTAGATCTGGAGAGAGTAGCGATGGCTGTGTTTTTGGGAAAAAAGAAAGGATCGGCGAGAAGGGAGAAGAGACGGAAGGGTGGGGAGCAACGGTAGCTGTCGGCGGTAGGTGGCATTGGGAGGGTGTAGTTGCCGGTCGCCAGTCGCCCCGGGGGGGGGGGGGCGCCGGAGAAGAAAATGATGGGGCAGGGGGGCTGACGATGGAGTTGAACGCAGCCTAAGGGGAGAGGAGACGGGAAGGGATCTAAGATTAAAATAGGTTATTATTTTTGATTTAGCCCTTAATATATATAAAAAAAGATTTTGAAGGCCAAAAGTTTAATATTTAAACACTTTAGCCCCTTGTATTTCCACATAAGCACCATGTGCAAGGCACATATGCAAAATGATGAGGTCATGACGCCACATCATCAAATTTAACGGCAACATGGATGACGAACTGACGGAAGGACCAACTAATGACACAAATGCCAAGTTCAAGGATTCTTAAGTAAAAAAAAATAGTCTTGGGACGAAAAGGTAAAAAAATCAAAAGTTCACGGACCAAAAAGGTACTTAACTCTAAAATAGCAAAGAATCTTTACTTTTCCTCCCACTCATTCTCTCTCCTACTTTATTTTTACACTCATAGCACCAATCAACTTACTATTCCTCTCACTCATTCTCTCTCCTATTTAATTTTCCATACTCACAAACACTCCTTCCACTATTTATCTCTCCTACTTTTCTTTAATTTGTGTGCCCAATTTTTTGGTTCACACTAACTTGAGAAGGAGGGAGTATACTTGAATGCATGATTTACACTTTTTTTAGGTAAGGAGTTTTTTCTTGAAAAGAAAAATCAACGAGTGTTTAATTACCTAGCATTTTACAGTACCTTTTGGCTTTATAGCTACTATTATTTTGTTTCGCTTAGGCAACTGTGTCTCATGATGAACTGCAGGAGCCTCTGGAAGACCCAAAACGGTACCGGATAGAGATGACTTTCAGCCGTGGAGCTGATTTATCCCCTTTGGAGGTAATTTATTGGAGCTAAAATAGGTTATTTTTATATCAGTAATTCCATATTAAACACCAGTAATTTCATGCCTGTGACATATCTCAACTCAACCCATTTGAAAGACGAATTTTATTTTTTTTCCTTTGTATGCTCAAGTAGTTGGGAAAACTTTCAACATTGTTGCATATTAGATGTCTAATTTAGAGATGAAAAGAGGAGAGATTTTGTTTTGTACGCAGGTCTATATCGAGTAAAGTTAATAACTAAAAGCAAGATAGTGTGCTGTTATTTTTTCCCCAAGTTTTAATCCTTTCTGACTATGTTTTTGCATTGCAGAAGAATGAGAATGATAGTGAGGCTGCTTCATTGCATCAGGAGCACACGTTACCAATAAATGGGCCGGAGAGGCTACAAGAAGTAGGGTCATACCTGACGTTGGAGAAAATGGAAAAGATGGTCCGCCCATTTGCCATGCCAGCAGAAGATTTCCCTCCTCCATCAATTCCCCAGGGGTTCACAGGCTACTTCTCCAAAAGCGCAGCAGTGTTGGAGCGCCTGGTAAATCTTTGGCCCTTCCACAAGCATGGAAATGCTAATGTGAAGCATTAATTATGTCAAATATCTATCAAATCTTTTTGATTTCTTCTGCTGCCATTAATATTCTCGTATGTAGTTTTAAAGGTATCTTTTGATTTATATGTAACCGTTAAACAGGACGAATGCTCCTGGTAATAACAATACTAGTAAAATATTCTTTTCACTAACATTGTTTCCTTGTAATTTTGTTATTTCAATCGTGTAGGATGATTCAAATTGGTGGTTTCAGTTTTAGTCAACCATCGACGGCTTCATTGTAAGTACGATATTAGAGTCACCATGAGTAAACATTCAGGAGGTTATGTTTTCGGATTTGTTGTAGAGCGTGGACACTGTTACGGAAGTTGTATAGTTGGTAACCTTGACTGGAAAGAAATATATCAAACGGGGGTGTTGTATGGTAGTCCAGTTTTTCTAAATGTGCATCGTCTTTAATCTACTGTTCATTCTCTATAACTTAGAAATATTAACTACCCATTAAAATTTGAAAGCAAAGTTAAAAGAAACTCAGATGTATGTGGATTAGTCTGTGTTCTCTGTATGTGTGTGTGTGTGTGAGAGAGAGAGAGAGAGAGAGGGATTGGTTGTGAACTTGGCATGGACAGTGAGAGGACAAACCTAATTTTGTCGCCGGAGAAAATGCACCTCCTTGCTGCTGCTACTACTGCACACACATATACAGCGGTTGGTGCCATTTTCTCATATAAGGGTGATGAATGGAAGTTGTGGAGGAGTGTTGTCGCAGGGGAACGACGCTCGCTCGCTTGCTAGCTCCATGCATATTACGATTAGAGCATAATGCAGAGGAGGTGTCATTCCTCCTGCGACAACACTCTTCCAAACTTCTCTCCTTGCTCTACTCATTAACTGGGATTCTCTTATGTGTCCGAAATACTGACCTTACCTTTCTGCTATTTATAGACCAAAGTCATTGGTCAATACAAATTTACAACTCTTCTTTCTGTTCCATTATTAAGTTATCAAATTAATATGTCTTATTTTTTTAATTAGGAATTATCAAAATTAAGTATATTTAGATGACACATATCCTACGCCATTAGTTGATGTCATCTCTCATGCGGGTTGTTTATTTTATTTAAAATCTTAAATTTTCAAATGTTGGAACCTTTGTGTACATATTATTTTGGACAAAAACTTCTATCAGAACAACATGACCCGTCTCATAGTAAAGACGGGTCATTTTTGACCCATAACCTGGATCCATGACCCACAGGTAAAAAAAAATTGTTTTTTCTTTTTAGTTTTTATATTTTTATTTTTGGGTTTTTTTTTCGGTTTGCCAAAAGTAATAGTTACTATAACTAAATGTAACAAACGTGTTACATATATGTAACAATTTGTATACATAAAAGTAATACATATATACTGAAAAGTAACAGTGTTTTTACATAATTGTAACACATATGTATTGAAAAGTAATAATTCAACCATTTACACTTTAGAACTAAAAACACTTGTGTTAGGGCATCTCCAATGGGTGGTACTAAGCCATAGGTATCAAAATCAAATTTTGATACCTATGATCACTATTCACAAGGTATCAACTTAGGATCTCCAATGGTAGGTATCAAAATCAAAATTTAATACTTGTGAAAAAAAATACTAGCATCTCCAATAATTAGTATCAAATTAATGACTCAATTTCTTATTTTCATATTATTAATTTTATTTCATATTTAAAATATTTTTTATAATTTAATATTTATAATAATCAAATATAAATAATTTTAAATATAAATTAAATTTGGATAAACTTATTTATTTTGACACATAGCATTACCAATGACAAAATAAAAAGGTAAATAAAATTTGGTGTGGTCCTAACGAAGGTAGGACCACATCAAGTTTTGGTGAGAAAATATTGGGGGAAACTAGTTTCTTCATAAGTTATAAATAGTCCTATTTTTATAGGGTTTAAGGTTTAGGGTTCGGGGTTTCAGGTTTAGGTTTTAGGGTTTCATGTTTAGGGTATAAGGGTAAAAAACATGATTTTTTATAACTTATGAAGGAACTAGTTTCCCCCAAAACACACTCAATTTTGGTACCTTCTTTGTTTGCCATTGTAGATGCTAATACCTTGAGGCATGTATCAAATTTTGATTTTTATAGTTAGTATTACAGTTGAAAGATGAGTAAAATGAGTTTTTTTTTTTTTTTTTTGTAAAACTGATGTTACGTTTACTTATAAACAATGTTACTTTATAAGTAACACAGTTGTTACATTTAGTTATACCAAGTATTACTTTTGGCAAACTAAAAAACATATACAAAAACTAAAAAAAAATCTTGGGAAAAAAAAATTTGGGTCAATGGGTCGCTGCCAAGTTGCAGATTTTGAGTGGAGCATGAGTTGGGATCCTACGCTTCACGGAGAATGTTGTACACGGATTATGGATCGACTCATCCCTTCAATGAAACAGATCTAGGTGTTCTAAAAGAGACCACCTCATTATTTTGACCATAGGCTCGTTTCATTCAACTTGTAATGTTTTCCTAGTGGTATGCAATTTCTTCTAGAACATTATTTTAATATGGTCTTTCTAACAAATGTGCTTCACAAATCGTGAAGATTGCATAAAAATATTATTATAAAATGAGTTGGTTTTGGGGAAACTAGTTCCTTTATAAGTTATAAAAAGTCATGTTTTTTAACATTTTTTAAACCCTGAAGCCTAAACCCTAAACCTTAAACCCTAAACCCTAAACTTTAACCCCTATAAAAACATGACTTTTTATAACTTATGGAGAAACTAGTTTCCCCCAAAATTTTATCTTATAAAATTATTGTAAGTGCGACAACTGAGCTCATTGTTTGAAAAAATGCTACTATAAAATTATTAATTTAAAATTTTATAATAATAAATAAGACTTTAAAAAAATGTAACATAAGCCTGGAACACAGAGGAAGTATAAGAGAAGAGTATTTTTTCTTCATCTCTTTTCTTTATCAGTAGACAAAAAAATCTTGATTTAAAAATATATAACGAATATTTAATTATATACTATATAATATGTATATATGCTATGTATATATATATACATATATACTCTGTGTGTATACATACATAGATATGTATATATATATTTCTTATTTTTTTATTATCTTGCAGTATAAAGATACAAGCTGTAAAATCTTAAATTTTGATAAAGAAGTAAAAAGAAATGAATTATTAATATCTATTGGATTTTGAAATAATGGCTGAAAATGGACAATTTTTTTTTTTAAAAAATGTTTAATAAAATATTTAATTTGAGACCGAAAAGAGTATTAATTTAGTTGTTATTTTATGATTTATAGAGAGAGACACCTATTAACATTCATATTCTAGAACATTACTTGTGTTTTCACATTTGTATGGATTTTTAGTCAAAAGTTTCGTTTGGAAAGAAAGGGGGAAATTATGAAAGACTTGGTGACAAGACTCTGCTAATCATTCATAGGTTTTACAAAGCACTTGCTTCGTCCTGTATTACTTTGATTTTTACTATTAGTATATTGAACAAAAATTGAAAGAACTTGATGAAAGATTTAATGTGGAAAGCACTGAACTATTACAATATGTAGCATGCTTGAGTCCTTCTTCGTTGTTTGCTTCTTTTGATGAAGACAAATTGATGAGGATGACGCAATTGTATCCTAATGATTTTTTGGAGGAATGTGAATCATCTATCCGCAATCAATTGACTAATTATATTATGGATATGCGCTTAGACTCTCGTTTTTTCAGATTTAAAAGGGCTTGTTGATCTTTCAACGACACTTGTGACAACCAAAAAGAATGAGACTTGCCGTGTGGTTTATAAGCTTGTGAAGCTTGCTTTGCTTTGCTTTTGCCGGTAGCAACCGCAAGTGTTGAGCGGATCTTTTCAGCTATGAAGAATGTAAAGAGCGATTTGAGGTCTAAGATGGGGATGAATGGTTAAATGACCGATTGGTAACTTTTGTAGAAAGAGATGTATTCATGACTATTAGTGAGGATGAGATTTTAACTTATTTTCAAAAGATGAATCCTAGGAAACATCAATTGTAAATTGCGTTTGTTTAATATAATGTTGACATATTGAAGCCTATTTTATATTTATAATTGTAAACGCGTTGAATTTTAGTTTCGCGTCATTTTTTTTTTAAAGGAAAGAATAGGCAACACTAAACTTTTTGGTGTAAAACCGCCACTGATGCCATCGATCAATACCATTTTCTGAGAGCCGTGACAAGATTTCCGAACAGTTAATAATTAGATTAATCATTAATGTCTATATTGGGCCTTTGGTGGAAGAAGCTAAGGTAGGAAAATAAATGGGCTTACTAACTCCTTAAAGCACTCATATATGTTCAGTCAGTAGGCCCAAATAGCATGATCTGATTTGTTGGGCAGTCGCCACATCCTTGGCCCAATTGCTAACCGGCGGTGGTTTGTGTCTCTTTTCTTTCTTATTAAGATGCACAGACAGATGGAAAGTTGAAGGTAATTAGATTGGCTAAAGAATTTGATTGTTTTGTTAATTTGAGGTGGATTAGATTTTACTGAGTTGGAATAATGGGGGGCTACATAATGGGGGTTAGTCCTTGTTGGAATAAAATATTCGACCAGTTTAGATTAAACAGATTTAATCAATTAAAGGGGCAATCACGAATTCAATAGCAATACAGATTATAGCCAAAGCATAACAGAAATAGCAACAGAACACGTACCAGGAAAAAAGGCAAACAGGAAAACAAAAGGGAGTCAGAATACTTATCAGATCGAGTTGCCTGTATGAGGCAAAATCCTCAGAGGATAAAACGTCTCAGCAAACGTACCAAGAAATCTCGCACGAACAGGTACAGATGCACTTGCGCCTGCTGTCCCACTTTGCCTGAATCGCCCGCTCAGATCAATCACAGAAACAGTGTATGGAAAAGACAGATTTCGGGTTGCAAAAATCAGAAGGTATTTTTGCGTTAGTAAATCTGAAACCGGGGCTGTTATTTATACACGTATGAAGTCGGTTTAGGATTTTTTAGAAGGACTCTAAAACCTATTCTTGAAGGAAAAGCAACTGCACAGTTAGAGTCCAGTTAGGAAATTGACGAGACTAACTGTTTCCGTTAGCAAAAAGGAAACTTCAAATGAATTTTGACTAAAAAGATACGCCCACGAACCGAACCATTCGCCCAAACGCCCGAGCCCGGCCGAGCCGAGCATGTGGGGAAAGGTTCAAGTCCACCTCACATGTAACTTAAACATGAGACTATGAAGTGCCTTGTAATTTATGGCACTCCAACTTCCCATTCCTATTCCATGTGGGTTGGGACAAAAAAACCTTTTATATTCCCAAACAAAGGGGAGGTTTAGCTTTCCTATCCCATGTGGGATACCAACCAACCCATTTCATCTTTGAGAATTAAAGCACTTCAATGCCCATCTTTGAAGTCTTAGAACCATTAATTAACTCCATAATTTGGCTTTCACCAAAACACACAATTTCCTCATGCTTCATCATACAATGTATATCAACATTGACCATGGTCAAACTCAAAGGGACCCACAAATGGGACCCACCCAAAGTTGACCAAATGTGAAATTTCCAACCGTCCTTTCCTTCTTCAACATCTTCCCTTCCCATATGACTTGAACGTCTAACCATGGGCGGATCTTATGTGTAAATAGGGGGTACACGTGCACCCGGTCAACCCAATTTTTTTAACTAAATTTTTTTATTTTTTTACTAAGTGCACCCCCAAAAAAAATTAATTAGAGTGGTAATTTAACTAGAAGGGATGTGAACTTAGTAAAAGGAAAAGTTAACAAGTTATTTAGTGTAAATTGTGTACTTGTTTTCTTTTATGAGACAATTGTTTTGAACTTATATACTTAATTATGTACTTGAATATAATTACGTTTTAAAAATTTTTGGTATGGAATTATTTAGTGTAAATTGTGCACCCGGTGGTTGAAAATCCTAGCACTGCGTCTAACCAATACCAAATGTATCTGAAACTAATCTTTCATCATTTATTCAATAGGTCACCAGGAGCAGATGATTAGCAAGAACATTAGGGTCAATAGCACAGGGCCCCAAAATTTTAAGGGGCCCCATTTTATTTATACTCCCTTCATCTCATTTTAAATTTCACAATTTTTTTAATTTTGGTGTCCCATTTTAAACTTCAAAACAAAACCATCTACACTCATAACACATCACCTTTATCTTAATTCTTGAACCCAAAATTTTTTTGAAGTTTAAATTGGGACGGAGGGAGTATCTAGTTATACCTTTACAAAATCATGTGTATATGAAAACATGTACTCCATTTGTTCCAAAATACTTTGCACTAAATTTTTTTAGGTGTCTCATTGGTAAGTTTTTTTTTCCAAAAATGTTTAAATTTTATTATTTTTCTATTCTTCCTATCCCTCTTGTTATACTGACACATTTAATTTTGGGTCCCACTTGTAAATCTCACTCTACTTATCATACTCACAACTTTTTTATCACTCATAATACTTTTGAATATATATGTTTATTAATTAATTTACGTGCATTCTCAAAATGGTGCAAAGTGTTTTAGGACGGATGGAGTATGATGATGAACACATACAAAGGATTGTCTTAGAGAGGAAGCCAATGGGGTAATTTGGCAATTACTACTTGATTATACAGTTGAGCTTTTAGACTTTACAATATTTGAATAATTTTGTATGAAAAAAATTATTGAATGATGATC
The DNA here is from genome assembly GCA_026119855.1 of Campanula takesimana. Taxonomy (NCBI): domain Eukaryota; kingdom Viridiplantae; phylum Streptophyta; class Magnoliopsida; order Asterales; family Campanulaceae; genus Campanula; species Campanula takesimana. Next base: position 553,624 of record JAOWBW010000303.1, read on the forward strand.
AGTGCAAAGAATTATATTTAATTTTTTAGTGCTCAACAAAAATTAACCATTATATAAAAGTACTTATATATTAGCGTGTGTTTTTATGTATTTTTTAAAACATATTAAGGGCACAATATTCACATTTTAGCCCAGGGACCCCATAATTATTGAGATGGGCCTGTAGGTCACACCACGATTTCAAATCTAAATGCAGATGAAACTAGTGAAGAAATTCGTATTATATGCATGTGAGCGTGTGAATGGAATTAGGCATGGAAATTGGAGGAAGGCGATAGTCTGATCAGAAGAGCACACTTGAACTTCTGTACTGATTAAGAAACAAAGACTCCTCTATGGCAACTTAAGTACGCAATCGTGTATCATTTATTTTTCTTCTTCTTGTTTATTTTAGGGGGTGGGGGTGGGGGTGGGGGTGGGGGTGGGTGGGTCATTCTCAGTTTCAGAGTTTGAATTGGTAACAAGGGTAGAAATTAGGCAGACATGGTTTCTTATACATGAAGCATTTCTGATAACTGATAAGCACCAGAAGGTTAAAACAGTGAAATGATTCTGATGTTATTACAAGTCTAAAAAGCGCCATCAGCTCAAGCTTTGTTTTCCCTTTCCAAATGAAAGTATTACAAGTCTATAAAGACATCTTCATCAAAATAATGAAATCTCCTGATGACCTGTCTGCATTTTCTACTTAACTTGATTATCTCTTCATCCACCTTTTCCATTCGAAAATGGTTTCTCTTCTTCATCTGTATGTGATTCTTCCCTCTTTCCTTCATCCTTCAAGTTAAGCTTAGCTTCCTCTTTTGCCATCTCGAGTGCCCCAATCAGATTCTTTAAGCTAGTCTCAGCATCCCCAGTACTCGTCTTTGGCATTAAATTCTCTGCAACATCAGCTGGTGTCATTTTGGTTTCATCCAACAACATACGTATTTTCTCAAACCAATCGTGTGATTCAAGATGAAGATAATTCTTCCCCAGCACCTTAAACGCTTCAAATGTGCAGTATGACAATTCAATATGCTTATCCATCCGCCCTCGGCGAATAAGTGCAGGGTCCAACTTCTCAACATGATTGGTTGTGAAAACAATAAGCCTTTCTCCCTTACTAGCTGACCATAGACCATCAATAAAATTTAAAAGCCCAGAGAGAGTGACCTTACTAGCTTTGGACTCACTCTCCTCTTTGGCCCGTTTCTTCTAGGGGTGAGCAAAAAAACCGGAAAAAACCGAAAAAACCAATAAAACCGAAAAAATCGGACCGAAAAACCGGTCCAATAAGCTATTGGTTAGAACCGGTTTCTAAAAATTAGAAAACCGAAATTAGTGGTTCGGTTTAGATTTCCAGCTTGTTAGAACCGATAAGAAACCGAACCGATTACCTAAAACTATGTCGTTTTATTCCTAGCTTATTATTTGAATTAATAGTTGTAAACTTTAATTTGTAGTTTTTGGCCCAAGTAGTATAGCCCATTGACCCAATTCATACTTCAACCAAAAAATGTGCCTTATTTGACATTATTATTTATTATGTGCAAATTGGGTCTCATTTGAATGTAGTCCATTAAGGCGGCCCAACAAACCCACAACCCAACAGTCCATTCTATTGGTTTGACACCGAACCAAACCGATATCACACCGAAACCGAACAAACCGAACCATTAAGAAACCGAAACTTAATGGTTTTGAATTACATAAACCGATAACTATTGGTTTGGTGTCAGTTTTGGCCTAAAACCGAACCAAACCGACCCGTGCACACCCCTAGTTTCTTCATCATTGTACCCTTCTCTTCGTCCTCCTCTTCTTCCTTTTTCTTCCTTTGTCCAGTTAGATCAACTCAACAATCAATGTCCTCGATCAAGATAATTGACTCCCTCAAACACGTCACTGACCTCCTCAAGTAAGTATCAATGGCGGAGTGAGCTTCACTGCGCATGAGATGATCTCCATAATTCATTGAACGTGATCTGGATGTAAGAGTAGAAGAGATTGACCAACTTTTCAAACTACTTGTCAATGTAGCTTTGAAGATTATGTGGTATGTATCGTTCAACTATTGCCCAAATAAACATGAAACCACCAATTGTTGACCCTAGTTGACCAAACATCTCCCCTATTTTCATATTTGATTTTTTCTTCTTCAACTCACTCCCTGTGCTAATCTCACCATAGAAAGTGTGAATATATGGGGGGATTGAGGAATTGGGCTGTTTCTTTTTTGGTTGTCTTGCAATAGCCAATTGCTTATTTACTTGTGTGTGTTTTTTTCCTTTTGTTTGTGGACTCTGTGTACCTCTGTTTGTGTATTTGCCTCTAATTTAATAACATGTACTCCCTCCACCCCAAAATGATCTTTTCATTTGTCATTTCTCATCGTTCCAAAAAGTTCTTCACATTTCTACAATTTAGGCTTAAAAGTGCATAAACAAAACATAGCTAGTGGAGCAAGTGTTTATATCTTTAAAAGTTTGAATAGTCAAACACGAAGATCATTTTGGGACGGAGGGAGTATTTACTTAAAAAAATAAATAATAATATAGGTCATGAGTTGATGATGTTGACACTTTTGTTAGGTCATGTAAATACTGGATGACTAGTACCTTTGTTGTTTTTTGAAGGAGACACATTTCTTTGTAATTGCCGTGTAGTCTGTGCGGAGTTTTCCTGTGTGACTATATGAAGGAAGGTTATTCGTATTTGGTTTCTTATTTATCTTTGTCGCTGTTTTTAAGCCCCACCATTTTTTGTCACAGACTGTCTTGGTGACTAAGTTTTGCACTTAGAGCCCCATTTCCAGTTGTCTATCAAAAGTTGTGCTTATTATTATTGGTGATGTTCCAAACATCTTCTTCCACCCACCCTACATGCCACTGGCCAGAATTTTCATTGTTAATTCATCCCCATTGCCGTAAACAAAAGCAGCAGACCAAACAAATCTTTGTTTACTGAATGATTATGTGAGCATGCATTTTCGTGTTTTTCTTTGTTTTCCTTTTTGTTGGCGCGGAAATGGAAGACTAGGAAATTCTTAACATTTTTCTTACATTTTGAACTGGAAATAGACGTGGTTTTTGGACAAAAGAGGTCTAGGTTTGGAATTTGGTTGAGATCTACTAGACCTGATGACAACTGACACTTGGCTGTTGTGCGTACAGATTTTTATCCTGACATACAAAAGGCGGTTTCGGGTCATTATGGGACGCGACAAGTGAAAGGCTAGCCGTTCATCTTATAAAACGAGCTCAAGCATCCACACAGAATGCCTAGCAATTCTAAAAAGGGCTTAAAAAAGATTGAACTTCTCACGGACTCTCAGTTAGTTAGCAAGATCCTACATCAGCAGTCAGATTCCACCATCTAATCTTGATCCGCTTATCCAATATATAAAATCTTTAATTGAGAAATGTATTACATTTAGTATTTGTAAAGTCGACAGAAAGACTATCCACTATGCTCACATGAATGCTAGTTTCGCTAGGAAAATTACCTTAATTTGTAGGTATTGAGCCTACTTTTCTTTACGATTAATATAATTAATATAAATATCGCTTATCTTCAAAAAAAAAATGGTTGCGAATGCTAAAATTGATCCATTTATAGTCTTCAACTAGTTGTATTAATGGATCATCTACTACGGTACTACCTGCACCTGCAAAAACACCCCATGAAATGAGTAAAATTGCACTAAGACTCCTAATTTAGAAATGAGACATTTATTTTAGGACGTACCAAATTAGAAAGTGTGACATCTATTTTGAGCTAAGGGAGTTTGTTTTTGGCCTTCAGATTGTGGGCACTAGTCCCACAACAAGCATTTATTTGCATAATTTGCACTTTTAAGCTTTTATAGCTAATTTTTGTACCCATTTTTTTTAATGTTCTGGTCAGTCACGCCTCTGTATGTAAGCAGAAAACCTTGGGATTTCAGGTTGGGTCAACCTCTAACATTGAGCATGTCTAAAAAGTTTCATTAGATGCTGTTGATTTGTTATCTTCTGATTGTTTAGTTTTTGGTCTGCACAGGCATTTTCCTTTCTGCTCATCAAATCCCAAGTATGCCACAGTTCAACAAGGCATGTTCATTTTAACAGATGAACTTTAACTGAACCGTGTCTAGCCATTTACCGGTTCAGGTTACGGTTAAAGACGGTTCACGGCTATGATTTTTTGTTTTTGCGCAATGCTAAGGGAACAAAATTAGGTGACGGTATTTTATTGGTTGCATTAATAATAGACCCGCCACACTCTACTTAAAAACCAATAAAATCATTACACTTAGGATTTTGCAAACTTGTGACTTTTTTGTGCCCCTAGTATTATTCATCAAATAAACAACCCAATACTTCAGCAATGATTTATTAACAGGGGTCTCATTCAAATGATCCATAAAGTAGATTGTAAACCTAGTTGCTAATTGCTGATTCTAGTTTAACTTTATTCACTTTTGCAACACGTTTTTCACTAACTATTCAGTCGACACATTGGTTAGATATAACAAAACACACATTCACTATTAAGGAACAAATTATGAATAACACACAAATGACAATTGAAAAAGCATTAAAATTCATTATTTATTTGCCAATGATTCATGACACAAATCCAAAATTTTAAAATAATTGAAAAAATATACAAAAAAAGATTGCTCTTGTGCTCAGTTAAAATGAAATTTATTTCTCATAGATCTTGCTTTCACAAAATCTCTGAAGTCTGACATGTGATATACTTTCATAATTCATCACAGCATAGAACAATTCAATAAACCAAAATAAGTAAAATAAGCAACTCTAAATTTCAATAAAATTAAATTAATTGTAGCTCTCATTCTTGTAATATGATTGTCTGCTCATGTAAATAATCAGAATAGCGTATATTGCCCAAACAAGGCATATAATCACAGAGCTACATTCAACTTTAAAAGAAAACCAAACTTTCAAAATATTCACCAAATAAGGCCAGTGACATAGAAACGTAGATATTGTAAAAAGGTGATAAATAAACCAAAATTGAAAAAAAATAAAAAAAAATGGAGATCAGAGGTTGGTTAAGGGTTATCGGTCACGGTTAAATCAGAAACACGGACCAAATTGTTACTCATCATATCTCTATCCTTTAATTCTATAATATTCGAATCAAATAAAAAAAAAAACAAATGAGAAACATAATTGAGTAAAAAGAAATCATCAGAGACTTAAATACCATGAATCATTGCTACAAGCAATCATATTGTTGCAGTATTTCTTCATCAATTGATTTCCTTTCAAACTGGAAAACTCCCAAAACAATAATCCAACAAACAAACACACACGGATAGAGAGAGAAATTGAGAGAAGAATTGAAGAATTAGGGGCTACGAGAAATTGCAGATATATGAAAATTAAGGAGAAAAGGATGCTGCTATATAGAGAGTGAAAACCCTAAATCAAGCGGCGAGGGTAAAGATATGAACCACGTAGTGATTTGGGCTTTAGCCAAGACCAAGCCCATATGTTGTTGGCATTTGCTCCTTGGGCTTCGGATCCTAAGGCCCCTCAGCCAAATCAAAAACCCATAAAAATCCACGACATATTGAAAATTTTAAATAAACCCACACTCCTACTTCAACTCTATCCAAGGTATAAGTCTATAATTACTTTTATAACTATGGTATAAGAGTAATTTTTTTATACAATGTTTTATATTTTCTTAAAAATAATTTAAAAAATCATATATTATTAACCAGTCTCCTCCTATATCTGAGGTGCATAAGATAAGAAAAAATAATATATACTCACTCCGTCCCACTCGAATTAGGACAAATTTCCATTTTAGGTGTCCCATTCGAATTAGGACAACCCAAAAAATGAAATGCTTTATTTAATGGGACCCACATTCACTCTCAGAACAACTTTCCACTCATTACTCTCTACCCCACTTTCTCTCTCCTACTTCACTTTTCATACTCACAACATCTACTACACTAACACTTTTTCCTTAATCCCCGTGCCCAACCCAAAAATCCTAATTCGGTGGGACAGAGAGAGAGTGTGTGTATATATATATATATATATATATATATATATATATATATGGCCGCGCTCTTGTGAGAACCATTTTATATGAGAACCGTGAGAACCAATCATAACCATTAGATTAAAAAAACAAATCAAGGGTCCAGATGTTAGATACACTTGGATACATTAGTTAATTTTCGAAAAACAATTGGATACATTAGTTTTTAATATAGTGTATCCAAGTGCAATACTTAGATACAATACTTATTAACCTATTGTATCCAAGTGTAATCGAATTTTTTGTAATGTATCCAAGTGTATCCAATGTATCTAACATCTGGACCATTGATTTTTTTTTTTAATCTAATGGTTATGATTGGTTCTCACGGTTCTCACGATATTTAGGTTCTCATTTGAGCACCTACCTATATATATATATATAACCTTTTCTTTTAAAAACAAGAAAGAAAAAATAATTCGTTCCTATACTTAAGGTTTATGAGCGGGTCAAAGGGATGTTGGGTTTATAAGAAATTTTGATTTATGTTTTGGGGGGTGTATGTGATCTTTAATAAATTATGTGGGTTTTATAACTTTTGGTTTGGACTGAGGGGGGTTAAGGAATTAAACTTTTGGTCAACTTTAGTTGACTGATCCAATTTGGGCAAAAGCTAAAAATAATAAAAATAAAATAAAATAAATACTCTAGTCTAAAATAATAGCGGTCACTTTTGGATAAATTTTTTGATTCAAAATAATTGTTACTTTTGAGTGAAAAGCATTCAAATTTCACATTCACTCTTATGATAGTTTTTGATACATTGTATTAATTATTACTAGTAGGTAACCCGTGCTCTGCACGGGAATCTATTCCGTTAATGTTTTTTTTATTTTCTTTTTTTGATGTTTTTAATTGATAAATTAACATAATAATTTTATTTGAAAATATATGTATATTTAAAATTAATCAAAACATTTTCATAGCTTTGGTTGTACATATTTGTAATAAATATATTTTTTAATTAATTTAGAAGTACATTTAAGTCTGTTGTATGAATATTTCAAAAAACCTAATGGTATTAATAGTAATAGTTAATATATATAGTAACTATTATGATTAAATAATATAATTAATAGTAATAGTTAATATATATTGTAACAATTATGATTAACTAATACTATTAATAATAATAAATAACTTATATAGTAACTATTATAGTTAACAATTATATTTAACTATTATAATTAACTAATACTATTAATAATATTAGTTAGTTATAATAGTTAAATATTACTCCCTCCGTTCCGGAGTAAGAGTCCTATCTCTCATTTGCACGGAAACTAAGAAATGATGGAAGTAAAGTAAATGTTGTGAGTGTAAAAGTAAATTAGGAGAGAAAATGAGTGGGAGTGAATAATTAGTTGATTGATTTTGTGAGTATAAAAGTAAAGTAGGAGATAGAATGACTGAGATGAATAGTAAAGATTCTTTGTCATTTTAGGAAAAAGACTTTTACTCTGTGACGTATCAAAATAGAAAGTAAGACTCTTACTCTGGGACGTAGGTAGTAATAGTTAACTATAATAGTTAACAATTACTATTATAAGTATTAGTTACTATAGTAGTTAACTATATTAGTTACCTATTATAGTACATATTACTATTATAAGTATTAGTTACTATAATAGTTAACTATAATAGTTACTTATTATAGTAACTATTACTATTATAAGTATATAGTTAACTATTATTATAGTTACTTATTATAGTAACTATTACTATTATAAGTATTAGTTACTATAGTAGTTAAATATATTAGTTACCTATTATAGTAACTATTACTATTAGAAATATTAGTTACTATAGTAGTTAACTATAATAGTTACCTATTATAGTAATTATTACCATTATAAGTATTAGTTACTATAATGGTTAACTATATTAGTTACCTATTATAGTAACTATTACTATTATAAGTATTAGTTAACTATAGTATTTAACTATAATAGTTACCTTATATAGTAACTAATACTATTAGCTAAGAAAAAGAATTTGAAAAGTCTCTTATTTATAAGAGTGGTAATGATGTGGCAACACCAAATGCAACCTTTCTCTAAGATTTGTCTATGTGGCAACACAATGGCTCTCCTCACCAACTTTAATATATATATATATATATATATATAGGGTGGGGCTATTACCACTACGAAAAATACTTTTCCACTACATCATTAATAAGATTATTACATTATAACATAATTACCCTTTACATTTTTGGCAGATAGTTAAATGATGAATTAGTTTTTCAAATTTAGTTTTTGTTCTTTCCTCATTTACTCTTAACCATATTAATTCCTTTTCAGGTTAATAAATTTAATAGCTATAATTTTCTTTAATTTCATAATAAAACGATCGTTACTTTATGCATTCGTAATATAGCCTAAAATTGTTGTTATAAGAAAGTAAGAAACGAAGTTTTTTTTTTTTTTTTTTGTGAAGGAATATAAAACTACTGTTTAGGTGATCAAAATTATTTTTCTAGGCATTGCTTGACAAAAGTGGGAGATTACTACTTTATTTTTATGGAAAAACTATCTTTAATTGTCCTAGAGTAAAAACACCTTATATTATTGTAAAATTTTGTTTAGTATTTAATCTTCTATAAAAAGTACAATCTTCGTACCAAAATGAAATTTTATTTTCATTCTTAATTAATAACAAAACAAATATTAACTCTGGGATGGCGAGGTATGTAAAAGTGAATTCATGTTATGTGTTTTTTCTTGGAATAATGTATTTCTAATTTTTTATACTACTTTTTATAAGCAATATGTATAATAGTTCTTATTCTGTTTTACTTCTTTTTGTCGTTTTAAGAATAAAAGTTAAATAAAATTAGGTCTAACAATTTATATAGTTTGGCTACTTACAAATAAATTGGGAACATTTATAAATTAACATCATAAGGAATGAATTAAGATAATCATTTTTTACAGTTGATTCTTTTACCACTATAAAGAATAAAAAAAAATCAACCTATCCAGTTTGCTCTATTGAGTTGAAAAGGATTTGATCAAGAATAGGTAAATTTAACAAGGAAAGAACATACATACTAAATTTGAAAAATATGCTAATAAGTAAAGGGTAATTTTGTCATAATATAATAATTTTATTAATGGTGTAGTGGAAAAGTATTTTTTGTAGTGGTAATAGCCTCTCCCATATATATATAGAGATTTTTTTGCGTGAAATAATAAAGGGGAGAGAGATATTTAATAATGATAAAGGCAGTAGTTTCTTCATTGGATATAAAAACAATTGTTTTTCTTAAATTTGTGAATAAGTCAAAAAATGAGAGCTATTTTGAACCAGAGTGAATAAGGAGGAACACATATTTTTGGACCGTATATTGAAAACACTTGCAAATTGCAATGCAACCACCAAATTACCGATTGAATGATCGTACATCGTGAAATTGGCGGGTCAATTTAAATCTTTGGTTTTTTTTAATGTGTGTTTATTTTTTCTTTGAAGCAAACAACAAAATTTTATTAGCAAAAACAAAAAGTCTGATGTTGGCAATCCACATATGATGGACGCTCAACCCAAATGGTGGGGCTTTCGTTAACAAAAAAAGCCCTAGAAACAACATCGGCCATAACATTTGCCGTTCGACGAACTAAATGCATAGAGAAAAACGAATTTACATTAAGCATATCCCTACATGCACTAAGAAGGTTGTCCAACTCAGAATAATCATAAGAGCATGAGAGCACCTTGTCAAAAACAACCGTTAAATCCATTTCAAATTCCATCTTTGTGTACCCCAAATCAACAGTCCGGACCGCATCGTATAAACCAAGGGTCACGCCCTCTGCACCCTAATAATTCCATCCATTGTCAGTACCCATCTAACGAGAACCAACAAAGGACCGTTGCGAAACTGAACTTTTAGCCATAATCCACCATTAGTGATACACAAACATAGATCAATGGAGGGTATTTGATTGAGATAAGCAATAGAAAATTTCATGAAAACAACAAAGAGAAAACACAAATTAACCAAAGCCCTCACCAAATGAGAGAAATCAAAGGCCCTACAATGGAGGGGAAACAAAGGCTACCAAATATGGAGAGAAAATCAAATTCAAAACTAAAAAGAAACACATTTTTATTATTGAAAAGCAATAAATCACTTCTAAATTAAACATGAATTATTGATGTAAGTCAATGATTAAAGTTTAATTTATGGTAGTGAAATATCAAGTTTAACTCAAAACCAACTGCCCTAGAAGAAAAAATTAATGATCGTGTGGTATGCTCAATGTTTACTCTCATTGCTTTAGTTTTACATGAAGAGAAATGCAAATATTTCCTTCTTGCAGAAACAACTCACAACATTATGCTAGAATATCTTTGAAACCTACTTCACAACAATTATTTGTAAGTTATAGCTCACACACAATTTCATTCTAATATCCACTTTCACCAAGATCACCAAACATTTTACATAAATATGATTAATTGTTACCAAATAGACTACCTCAATGGGGCAACTGACTCGATCATGCAGATTCAAGCTCGCTGCCCCATTTTGAAGGACAAAAAGTAATGACATACTCATCCGCAACACAATTCACCAAAGGAGGCGGATTATCATACGCGTAACTGTAATAAGAAGGACAAGCTTCCTTAAAAATATTCGCGTACACGCTCGGCTTGCACTTGTCCGGTGTCCCATACTCATTCCTGCAACAAAACTTGTCAAGATCAAAAGCCAAGCAAGCACTTTTGCAGGCCACAACTTGTCCTTCCTCATTCAAAACCTCAAGCTCTTGTGGACAAATTTTATTCAAATTCTTGTAACAGCCTCCAATGTGACATTTAGGCGAAACGGGCTTTGTTGTGACGGAAATAGGGAGATTATAACCGTCGACTAAGCTAATGTCATAAAAGCTTGGTTTGGTTCGGTCTGGTTGCAGTGCGATTTGGACTAATGTGACTGGTGGAAGGCCTATGCTTCCATTGCATTCTAGTTTTCCGTTACAGTCGCCTGTTTCACAGACAGGTTTCCAGTTGGATGGACCGAATTTGCAGCCTGTTCGGGCCCAAATGCGTCCGTTCCAATCTGAAGGGACCGGGATTTTTTTGAGTTGGCCAGAGGGGAGGTAGAATCCACCGTTAGCTATCACGGGATGGCCTTTGTTTGGGGCAGTTGCTGGCCATATGGGAAATGGGCATTTGTTGCTTACATAAAATGTGCATGCCTCTGCTACTTCATGCCCTGACAAGTTTGTTTCAAGTAAGTGAAATTTTGTGCATGCTACTTATTGATGCATCAATTGGAAACATATTTTATAGGGAGATAGGGAATATAGAACTCTAAACTACTGTTTTCAACAACCGAGATTTAGTCACATCTCTTGCTTTGTGAAATGGATGGTCGAGATGAATTGAATAAGATATACGTCTGAACCCAATATTCATCTTGACTACACATACCACAAAACGAGACGTGCGGCAAACTCTCGGCTTTTGAGAGCATGTAGCGGCATATTGACGGGAGCTTTAAATCCAGAGATTAGAATGAAAAACAACATTAAAAGTTGGCAAAAATCTAAGTTAAGCTGATTAAGTTACCAGAAGATATGAAATGGCATATTATAAAGACAAAAAGAGCAGGAAATGACTTGGTTGGATTCATTTTTATTTTCTGTTGGGGAAACATGAATTAGATTTGTGATTATTTATAGGGAAGAAAACTTTGATCGGTATATGGCAACTACCGTACTCAATTGTTCATGAAGTTTTGAAATTTATAGTCTTTATGAGTAAGAAATGGAAGCATATATACAGATTATGTTGTGGCATTTTTATATGCCATTACCTTGTCTTGAAAGACAGCCAAGCTACAATAGGTAGGTGTTACTGAAAATTGACACTTGCAAAGCGTTTTAGGAAAGAAAGATCAACTGGATATGATAAAAATATTAAACACCCCCCCCCCCCTTTTTTTCCAAAATGAATATTAAAATGATTTTTTTTCCAACAAATTTGAACATTTATTTTGAGCCGGAGAAAATACTCCCCCCAAATCCAAAATGCTTTTGGACATTTGACATCTAAAACAATGATGAAGTATCAACCTATTTTTATTCATTAGCCCTCTCTTCTACTCTCTCCGTTCCATTTCAAATTGCAAAAGTTGTCAAAAAGGGTGTCCCAACTAAAATTGCAAAATTCAAAAATGGCAAGTTTTAACCCACTTGCACACTCACATCCACTAACCCACTAACTATTTTCTACCCCACTTTCTCTCTCCCACTCAACTATCAACACTTACAACACATCACCTTTTTCACTTTTTCCCTTAATCCCCTTGCCAACCTAGTATTTGCAATTTAAAATGAGACGGAGGGAGTATATTATATTACGCCACTCAATAAGTCAAATAATAAAGTGTTCCGGCCGAAAGCATCTATTCATTAATCATTTTAGCATAGATTTTGTCAACAAACATACACACACACAAAACTCTAATAATTTGTGACATACTACTCTCAAAATTATATTATCTCCATCCCCAAAATTAGTATTTTTGATGCCTTTGAATTTGGGACGCCAAGTCAAAGGATTAGACAACAGAAGAAATCTCACAATTCCTAGGCTGGAGCACAGGGGTCCGACCGGACCAGGGCAAGGACCCGGCCGGACCAAGAATGCGTCGGAAATCAAGGACTTTGGAAAGAGGTAGGTCCGACCGGGCTATGGAGGAGATCCGGCCGGACTAGTGAAGGGTCCGACCAGACCAGGCTATATACCCGAGACCAAGGTCCAAGATTCCAGTTTCGGTAAGATTTTCGGGTATTCGCAGAAGGGAAGGTTTCGAGTCAGTTTTGGACTCGGATTCCAAGTTCCTACCAGATTTTGAGATAGGCTTTGAGTGGTATAAATAGAGGCTACTAGTCTAGATCAAAATTAGCCGAAAGACCTCAGATAAATTATTAGAGTGCTCAGAGAGATATGTAATTCTACAGTTGCACAGTTAGGAATTTTGTAATCAAAATTCGTGCAACAGTAATAGTGTGATCTTGTAATCGTTTCTCCAGATTGATAATAATATTCTATCCCCTCCCCGTGGATGTAGCCAAGTTGGTGAACCACATAAATCTGTATTTTTGTGATTGCTTGTTTTTCTCATCCAGTCTCGTTTATTGCTCTAACAAAAATGAATAATCAATTGTTAATTGTTGGCACTTGGCAGTTGGCAGGGGATATACTAGTTCTGAAAATTGTTTTAGGGCATCATGGACCCAATGGGCTCTAAATAAGTAATGAAACGAACCAATACAACAGTAATGAAATAAATATGTTCGGCAGGCCATCACACCACCATTACTTCACTTGACAAATTTGGCCCAAGAATGTGACTGAAATGGCATCTATTTAAATTTATATTTACAACACGTTTCCAAATCCTTCTCATACGGAAATAATATCATCTTCTTTTATTTCCAAAATTAGTATCACTATCAAAAATCCGATCTCAATTTTTGTTGGTGAGAGACTTGAAACTAAAAATAAGGAATTGGAGAACTTGAGAACTGTACTTCCTCCTCCGTTCCGTCCCAACTCACTTGTGATTTATTTTTATTTTAGTCCGTCTCAGCTCACTTGAGATCTCCCAAAATAATTAACTTTTAATAACTTTATATTGAATGTACCCCATCACTCATTCTCACTCTTCATTTTACACCCACTCAATTTATTTAATTAACACTGCTATTTACCCCACTCATTATCTCTCTTCATTTCTACCCTACATTTTTATTATTTTTCTTTTGTTATCGTGTCTACCTTTTAAATCTCAGGTCTCATCAAATGAGGTGAGACGAAGGGAGTATATTACATCTAAGGCCATCTACAATGGTCCATTAATTTTTGTGTGAATGATCTTTCACAACAAAAAATTGGTTTAATTGGTGCAATGGGAGTGTGAATGGGGGTTTGTGAATGAAATTGTGAATAAATTAAACAAGTGTGAATGGGCCGGATTTGACACGTGTCGCGACGGCATTGGGTGTGGCTGGGGCGTGGCTGACAAGCGCTGTGGAGGGTCAGTCCAGCGCAAAAGGGCCTGGTTTTTTTTTTTTTTTTTTTCTTTTTTCCCTTTTTTTGACACTTGCCAATCTTCTATTGGCTGACTCTATTTTTACTTTTATCCCAATTATTTGAGCTCAATTATTTCACAAAAAATGTTTTTTTTTTTTTTTAACACCAAAATTCCTATTTTTTTTCCTCTTTAAATTGACGTAAGTTTCATTGTATTCCGACACAAAAAAAAAACAATCTTTTTCTTGAAATGGATCCCAATAATAACTATTTCAACATTAATCATAAAAATAAAAAATAAAAAATAAATTTTAAGTGGTGGGGTATAGGATGATGAGTGGGAAAATTGTTAAATGGGGGATTAAACAAACCATTGTAGGGTGTTATGTGAATGAGTGTTGAATTGATGAGTTGGAAGAGAGAGAAGCTGATGTGGAATGATAAAGTGAGTGTTGAATGGTTTTTTTGTGTGAAACCAGGGATGGTCTAATAGGTTTGATCAGACAAGTGTAACGGTATTTAGGTGGTGGCATTTTAGTGTGCTTGGTTTGTTTACAAAATCTGTAACCCTCTTGTGACTTGTCCATGTCCTCCTCCGTTCTCACATCTCCCAATGCATGACTAGTCAGTCATACACACACTAACACACACACTCTCTCTCTCTTTTTCCATTTTATATGGGGAAGGGTTTAAATGCGAATATACACAATCTGATCCCCCTCCCTCCCCTGTATATTTTTTTGTCACCAAGCTGTTGCATTTTCTGGGAGTTTGTAATAAGACCCTTGACTCAAACCCCAAACCCCATAAGATATTCCCTCACCATTTCAAATTTGAATCATCTTTGATTCCCCAGGCTCTACCCCTTTCGCGCCCGCGACTCTCTCTCCCAACCTTTGACCGCCTCGGCGACGGCGAAACCCCTCTCCTCATTTGACTAAAACCCAATTGTTTTTATACCAAACACATCATTTTCCTTCGTTCAGTCATTTCATCGAACAGTTAGTCCGCATCATCATGAGCAAATTAGTCAATAAACTTGAAGGTTTTTCTGCCAAAACTCCCATTGTCAGTTTCCAAAACCTTAGTATTAATACTAGTCCTAGTACAGATTTAAGTTTTAGTACGGTCACTGGGTCGAATGCCAGTACTAGTAGTAAAGCAAGTGATGGTTGTTTTGAGGAGAAGGAAATGTTGTCTTTGGGGGTTGAATGTATTGATTTTGTTGAGAGTGAGAAAAGTAGCTTGAGTTCCTCTAGTTGTTGTTACAGTGTAGACCCAAATGAGAGTAGTTTTCGATCTGTTTGTCTATCGAAGCCGCACAAAAGTAATGATGTCCGGTGGGACGCCATTCATAGTGTGAAGGTTAAAGATGGTGAGTTGGGGTTGGGGCATTTTAGGCTTTTGAAGAAGCTTGGATTTGGGGATATAGGTAGTGTGTATTTGGCTGAGTTAAGAGGGATTGGTTGTTTGTTTGCTATGAAGGTGATGGATAAGGGGATGCTGGCTGGGAGGAAGAAGCTGCTTAGAGCTCAAACTGAGAGGGAAATCTTGGGTTTGTTGGATCACCCGTTTCTTCCAACCCTGTATTCTCATTTTGAAACGGAGAAGTTTTCGTGTCTGCTTATGGAGTTTTGCAGTGGTGGAGACCTTCATCTGCTTCGCCAGCGACAGCCCGGCAAGCATTTCTCAGAACAAGCAGCAAGGTTAATTTCTTTAGGTTTTACATTATTGGCATATATTTGCTGTTTGTACTGAAAGCCATTTATGTTTTGATTGATAATTGCTTAGTTTAACTCAATATCACCCGTTTTTGTAGCATGCTTTAGCATGATTCATGAATCCTGTTTTACCTTTGATTGTTTGATTAGGATCCTAATCGAAAGGATCGGTGCCAGTGACCTTCTGATTCAGGTGAGAGCAGGGAGTTCTTAATTAACAACAAAAAAAAAAGACTGCCTAGATGGTAAAAAAAGTGAGAGAAAGAAATTGATACTGAGAATTATGTCCAAGATCATATTTTTCAGACTTTTCCATCATTTCCGATGGAGCCAAAGACTCACTTTTTTTGGCTTGGGAATATGATGGAATAAAGCAAAATGGGTCACTAAACTGTCTGCGCTTCTTTGTGATGAAGCAGCAGTCAGTCCATGCAATTTTCGACGCAATTTTCATCATGGGTCATCTGGAAACAACCTCTCTGTGCTTTAATACAGGGGCAAGGCTGCTTACATCCGACCCCCCCCCCCCCTACCCCACCATAGGTGGGAGCCTTTGCGGCACTGGGGTAATGTTGTTGTTGTGTTGTTGTATCATATTTTTCAGACTTGAGCTATTTGTATTTTCAGGCTAGAAAGATATACTTGATTATGTTTTTCAGACTATATTCTCTCTCTTTTTTTGCCTTTTCTTTTTAAAGTTGGAGTGGGATTGAGAGCAGGGAACATGATGTTGCTCTTTCTGCGCTCCTGTTATGTATTCCCATATCTTTACTTTTGGCTTAGACCTTACTTTCATATTTCACTATGAAAGTAATATTGAAGTAAAATATAACCGATGAGTTTGAAAGTCTGATTTGTTTGCTTGATAGACTATTAGAGTTAGACCCTGTTTTCTTGACAGCGCAAATATAACAACGACAACAAAGCCTTAATCCCAAAATGATTTGGGGTTGGCTAACAAGAACCGTCACTCTTCAATAGATGAGATACTCATTAGTCATTATTAAATGTGTAATATGGTCAATACCATCAATATTTTTATTTTCATGGACTAATCACAGATTTTTCTATATTGCTTCACTATGCTTGTCATTAGTTAACATATCCTTCAAGTCTTCTGAATTATTCTATTTTCACTTTCTGGCAGATTTTATGTCTCAGAGGTACTTCTTGCCCTAGAGTATCTCCACATGATGGGTGTGGTTTATAGAGACTTGAAGCCTGAAAACGTCTTGGTGAGAGAGGATGGTCATATTATGCTGTCTGATTTTGATTTATCTTTAAGATGTTCTGTGAACCCCACACTTGTTAAGTCCAGTAACGAGCCATCATGTACGATCACTTCATATTGCATCCAGCCCTCCTGCATTGAGCCAGCTTATAAATTACCTGTTTGTGTGGAGCCCTCTTGCTTCCAACCTACCTGCTTCAAGCCACGCCTTTTCAGCTCTAAAACCCAAAAGGTGAAGAGTGAACGACCAAATTTAACAGGTCAAAATTCGCTTCCTGTTCTCATTGCAGAGCCAACTGCTGCCAAATCCATGTCATTTGTTGGCACACATGAATACTTAGCCCCTGAAATAATTAGAGGAGATGGTCATGGAAGTGCTGTTGATTGGTGGACATTTGGTATTTTCTTGTATGAATTGTTACATGGGAGAACGCCATTCAAAGGCAATGGAAACCGAGAGACGTTATTTAACGTCGTTGGCCAGTCACTTAAATTTCCAGAGGGGTCGACAATTAGTTTTGCTGCAAAAGATTTGATCAAGAGTTTGCTCGTAAAAGACCCACAAAAGAGATTAGGCTACAAAAGAGGTGCCACGGAGATAAAGCAACATCCTTTCTTTGAAAACATTAACTGGGCTCTAATTCGAAGCACTCCTCCTCCAGAGATTCCAAAACCAGTCGATCTTGCAGTCTATAACCAAGCCCAAAAATCATCCTTGCCGCCAAATGACAAGAACGCTTCCGACTCCGATCGATCATCATCAGGTCCTTATTTAGATTTTGATTTTTTTTAGTTATTTTCTTAAGAAGAGTTATTGTCAGTCATTTGCAAAGGCATCTGGATTTCCATTGCTGATGTATCATTCATTTTTTTCTCAATGAAATCTTAATTCCTTTGCAAAATCTTTTTCCCTGTTGCCATCAAACTCATTTCCTCTTGCTTTAGTCGTGGTTCACTTTTTCTTTTTCAGATAGAAAAAGCTTATCTTCAGGTATAGGTATAAATGAAAAAAATGTTTTTCCTTTTCAGAAATCTCAGAAAGGAATAAAAAAGATGGAAGCATGCTTTTGTTGCTATTTGGATACATCCTTTTTAAGCTGTGATGAGCTTTATGATTATTAAAAGATGCATAAAAGAAAATTGGACATGGACATATCATTTCAAAGTTCCTTTGTAGATTTGAACTGTGAATATGTATACATAGACAATGAGGGTGTGTTGAGTCAATCTCTGTCTTTGCTCCATTTTGTCTTGCTTACTCCCTCCGTCCCAAACTTATTGCTACTTATTTCCGTTTTGGCCGTTCATACTTATTACTCCCCTGTCCCTATTTAAGGTTCTTAGTTTGACTTTACACGCGTATTAAGAAACTAAAGCTAATTTGAGTCGACAATAGTAGTGTCAAGGATATAATTGTCCATTCATATAGCAAGTGGGTGAAAAGTAAATGGGCGAGTGATGGTTTTTTGGTAATATATGAACTTTATGAGGACATGATTGTCCAAAACACTATTCATACTTTGCCATTTAAGGAATAAAGCAACTAAGAACCTTAAACTGAGACATACCAAAAAGGAAAGTAAGAACCTTAAATCGGGACGGATGGAGTACTACTTACCCAAATTGTTCAATTTTCTCTCTCTTACCAACTCACCACAACTATTCTCTAACTTATTTTCTCTCTCCTACCCACTCACAATACTTACTTTTCTAACATATTTTCTTAATACCCATGCACTCATTTTTAGTAGAAATAAGTATGAGACGGACAGCGTATTCTTCAGCCTTCAACAGGCTTTTGTATTGAACACTGCTTTTGTGCCATGCTCCATTCATAATGTTTTCTGCCATTGATTAGTGAAATGAGGGTTGAATTATTACAAATATGATTATGCTTCAGTGGGGACTGACTGCTAGGGTTCCAAACCAGAGTGCATCAAACACGCCATCTTCTGTCAAGCCCGAGCCCAGCCCGTGAGTCGCACAGGCCCATGAGCAGTC
Organism: Campanula takesimana; assembly: GCA_026119855.1. NCBI lineage: Eukaryota > Viridiplantae > Streptophyta > Magnoliopsida > Asterales > Campanulaceae > Campanula > Campanula takesimana. The sequence goes on from JAOWBW010000303.1 coordinate 572,683, forward strand.
GGACAGGGTCACAGGGTCTGTGATTTGCATTCAACCACAGGCCAGGCCCAAAAAGCACCGCTTTTTTATAACATTTTAAAATGACAAAAATGTCCCTTAAACAGTGTTTTAGGGACATTTTTGTCATTTTGAGCTAAAACCTACAAAGGAGCTGCTGGCCCCCTTGAAGTTTTCTTGCAAGCTTGGTATATACTACTCCCTCCATCCGTCCGTCGTTGCTCATTTGACACTTTTCAAAATAGCCTACTTTTTATAATTTTATATGCACTCTACCCCACCACTCATTCTCTCTCTTCATTTTCCACCACTAATTTTATTCAACAAAACTACTATTTACCCCACTCATTCTCTCTCTTCATTTTTTACCACACATTTTCTTTATTTTATTTTTTTCTTAGTTATTGTGCCCACTTCTTAGGTGTCAAGTGAGGTGGGACAGAGGGAGTATATAGTATGGAGCCATTTGTTTGAATGTTCAAGTTTCTGGTAAGACTTGGAACTTTGATTCCCATGCGTCAAGTAAGGAAGGCGTAATGTTTACGCACAAAGACTATAATAAAAGACTGACATCAAGAAGTCAACTGCAGGTTACTAAAAAGCCTACTTACCAACAACAGACATGCTCATTCCTATATGTAATCAATCTACATGTAGCAGTTAGTGCTAAAACACAGAAATACCAACCATCTAAATGTAAATGGCCTCTTCTTCTTCTATAACAAAGTCGGTGGTGTTATTTGTGACTACATGGCTCATAGTTAGAGAGTCAACATATTTGTCACCAGAAGCCACAGCTCTACTTGGCAGCGGTTGGTGGGGGAAAATTGTTGGAGTCAACACTTCAACAAGTCACTGTAACTGGGTAGGCATCTATTGCAACAACTTAACAGGAAATGTTGATGGCATATATCTACGAAGTTATGTTTTAGGAAATGAGCTCGGGAGATTGAACTTGTCTTCCTTCCCTCACCTTTCAACCCTCGCACTTGACTACTGTCAACTCAATGGCTCCATCCCTAATGAAATTGGGGTGCTCACAAAGCTCACCCATCTCTCTCTTCGTGGCAATCATCTTACAGGTCAGCTACCCGTTTCCCTTGCCACTCTCACTCTGTTACAATCCCTAGACCTTTCAAATAATCATTTCAATGGCTCCATCCCCTCTGGCTCTGGGATTTGGAATCTGACCAATCTTCAATATCTCGATCTTAGCATTAACAGCTTCACTGGTGAAATCCCTACATCAGTCAGTTCCTTAACCAACTTGACTTTCTTAGACCTGAGGCAAAATCATTTCTCAGGATTCCTCCCCTCTCAAATAGGTAAATTAAAAAATCTAGGATTTTTGTACATCGGATCCAATAACTTTGTTGGTTCGATTCCATCTGCTCTAGAGTCCTTGAACTATCTGACTGTTCTTGACCTTCATTCTAATCTATTTAGTGGCTCCATCCCTCCAGAATTAAGAAGCCTCAAGAATCTATTTGACTTGAACTTGAGTGATAACAAACTCAATGGTTCTATCCCTTCTGTTTTGGGAGAGCTAAGCTTTTTGTATAATTTGAACCTCCGTTCAAACCTGATAAGCGGCCCCATACCCTCAAGTATTGGCAATTTGCGTTCGTTACACCAGCTTGACCTGTCGCGGAATCAAATCAATGGTTCCATACCCTCAAGCATAGGTATTTTGGTTAATTTGAAGCATTTTGACCTGTCACATAATCAACTCAATGGTTCCATACCCCGAACAATTGGTAATTTGGATTATCTGAATCATCTTGACCTCTCACGGAATCAAATCAATGGTTTCATACCCTCAAGCATTGGTAATTTGGTTAATTTGAATCATTTTGACATGTCACAGAATCAGATCAATGGTTCCATACCCTCAAGCATTGGTAATTTGGTTAATTTGAATCATTTTGACCTGTCACAGAATCAAATCAGTGGGCCCGTACCCCCAAGCATTATTGTTCTTACGCTGGCCTACATTGATATTTCTGCTAATCGGATAAATGGTACAATTCCAAAGTTTCAGTCCTCCTACTTTCTTAGGTATCTCGATCTCTCTCAGAATAATTTGAGTGGGATGATACCCCGTGAACTCTTAAATTTATCTGCTTTAACATATTTGGATATGTCCAGCAATAATTTATCTGGCAAAATACCCTATTGTCTTTGTCAATATTGTGATTCGTTTCGCTGGTCCAACAATGATCTTGAGTTGCAGCGGTGTTCCCGGACAGTTTCTACACACAACTGGAGTGACAAAAAAAGTTATGGAGGGGACATGAAGGCCAACCAATTCAGGCTTCCTCTCATCATTTCTGGTCCCACCATCTTTTTCATTCTATTGATTGTCACTGTGATCGTGCTCTTTCTTCGGCGCAGGGCTGCAGCTATTCTACCTGACAATCAAACAACAAAGAATGGTGATATGTGCTCGGTATGGAGTTATGATGGTAGAATTGCATATGATGATATCATCCAAGCAACAAATGACTTTGACATCAAATACTGCATAGGGACCGGCGGTTATGGAAGCGTTTACGAGGCGCGGTTGCCTAGTGGGAACGTGGTTGCTCTAAAAAAGCTTCACTGCTTGGAAGCTGAGGAACCAGCATTTGACAAGAGTTTCAGGAATGAAGCACAAATCTTATCCGGCATAAGGCATAAAAACATTGTCAAGCTTTACGGGTTCTGCTTGCACAATCGAAGCATGTTTCTGGTTTATGAATACATGGAAAGAGGAAGCCTATTTTGTGCTCTAAGAGATGATGCAGAAGCTGCAGAGTTGGATTGGAGCAAGAGAGTGAAGATGGTTAAAAGCATAGCGCATGCATTATCTTACATGCACCACGATTGCACGCCGCCCTTAGTTCACAGGGACATATCAAGCAACAACATTCTGCTCAACTCGGAACTCGAGGCCTTTGTAGCTGATTTTGGAGCAGCTAGATATCTAGACCCTGATTCATCCAATCTGACCTTACTTGCTGGAACTTATGGTTATATAGCTCCTGGTATGCTATAACATTCTTCTTTTCCTTTACCCCTTCAGTTCTACCACTTACTACTATATTAACCCCCTGGCTTAAATGTTTTCTTACTTTCTACAGAACTTGCATACACAATTGTGGTGACAGAGAAATGTGACGTGTACAGCTTTGGTGTGGTGGCACTGGAAATAATAATGGGAAAGCATCCAGGAGACCTCCTCTCGTCTCTAAGACATTTGTCTGGTCGAGATATGATGCTGACCGATGTGCTAGATGCACGCCTCATACATCCAAGGGGTCGAGTGATAGAACAGGAGATCAGTCGAGTTGTAACACTCGCATTTGCATGCTTGTCTGATAATCCAAAACTCCGGCCAACTATGAAAAATATATCTCAGGACTTTCTTGCAAACAGGAATCCCTTGCTTAAACCTCTTCATTTGATTTCGCTATGGCAGCTCAGAAATCCATGAAACCTTTCTGATGAAGAATGTTCAGGTCAATTGATCATAGTGGAGATCAAGAGTACTGGTTGTGTTTTTCCATCATGTTATTATCCATGGATTCCAACTGGAACAAATAAACATCAACTGTACTTATGTTTTTGCCTACTGTCAAGCTTATTACGATCAGCCACAATATAACCAGTAAATCCAAACTGTTTGATAGCGTGTGTATGAGGCTGCTAATTATGCTATGTATTTGTAACTCGGGAGAGACATCAAATACATCTATCTGTTTCTGTAGCTATATTCCCCTATTACCTGAGTTCATTTTTCAAGTAGTTCACCGTACTTCATAGACATCTTGACCCTTTTCATGTGTGTTTCAATCTATTGCAAAAAAAAAAAGGGGGGGGGAGGGGATTGACAGTGAGCTGAGAGAGAGAAACTGAAAACCGGAGCTTTACTAACAAAGCATATCAGACAGAATACCTATGCTTAGCTCTTGAAGAGGCTGAAACATTAAGTAAGTCCCTCTGTCCCGGAATAAATGTGATAGTCGACAAGTCAATGCTTTTAAGCTTTTAGTTATGTTTCCTTGATTGCCCCAATCTATTCATATGGATAGAGTGACACCTCCTATGACATTGCAATACTTGTTCCTATTAGAATGGGTAGTATAAGAAGATCACCAAACTTCATAGCTATTTTTAGTAAGACGACATTTATTTTGGGACAAACGAAAAAAGAAAGTAGGACATTTATGCGGGGACAGAGGGAGTATAACTGTATGATGCGTAACGAGACTTCTCTTTCAAAAAATGTGATGTAAAAGCTCCACTTCTGTAAGAGCTGACATATAAAGACATGAAATTTATGATCTGAGTTACCTAATAGCATTGGGAGAAGAACATCACATGTCTGGGGCTCCAAGGCTTCAACAACTTCACTAATTAGAGTTCTGGCATTGGGGTCACGGCTAAGGCAATGGGCAGCCAACTGAGCAGCTTTTTGTGCACCTCATTGAGAACTGACCTTCAAGCCGAGATCTATGAGCCAATAAAACTTATGCCTCTCTCGCCCATTCCACCAGGCTATGCTCCCCATTGGGTCGGTGCTTGTCCATGGATCTTCGTCCCGTCAAAATCTCAAGTAAAACCACCCCAAAGTTGTACGTATCACTCTTTGATGTTAGATGACCTGCCATTCATATATCATATCACTGATATCAGAAACAATTGGCAACATAGTTAACAAATGCTGCCACATGATTTTGGTTGCATCTACCATTTATTTGCCCAAATACAAACTTAAGCAAGTACAAAGGACCAAATTTTCAGTATCCAGCAGTTGAATCAAATGTGAGTTGGGTTGCCAAACATGTGAACTACCATGTACTTGAAGATGATTGGAAATAACCTACTATAATGAGGAGCCTAAATTCATTTGTCAATCACCTTACGTGAAAGTAGTGTTACCTTATTATTACATACTAATGTATAAGACTACCCACAATGGGGGTATGAATAGGTGTATGAAAGTTGGGGGAGGGGTATGAAACTATTGTGGGGGTGGTATGAAACTTGGTGTATGAAATGTGGGTATGAAAAAATTCATACCGGTTGAATTTTGGGGAAGGCTGGCGTCAAAGTCCACGTGGCGAGGCCTTATTGGACCGCAAAAGGCGCGTGCACCACACGGCCCGACAGGGCGCGTGTGGGCGCGGCCCGGCGGCTTTTTTTTTTTGTTTTTCCCTGATTGAAACACGTGTAAGCACATGATTGGTCCATGGATTTTCGGATTTAATTTTTTTAACTCAATTATTTGAGCTGAATTATCACCTAGTATTTTTTATTTTTTTTTCCGCCAAAATTCAGCATTTTTTTTTCCCTATAAAATGATGCAAGTTTCATTAGATTTGGACACCAAAAAAAAAAACTATCTTTTCTCAATTTTCCTTCTCCATTTTAGCCTACATTTAAAAAAATTCATCATCTTTTGAGTGAAATGGATCCCAATAATAATCCTTTCAACACTCAAAATTCCCAAAATTTTTCACCATTCAACTACAATCCTAATGATTTTAACTTGGAGAACCAATCTTCCAACCAACCCCGTCCCCAAAATGTTTCAAATCCTTTTTTTCCACCCAATTTTATGCCTTCAGGTGTCCCAAATTTCATGCCTTCAGGTATGCAAAATTGGAATCCATATGCTTATCCTATGCAATTTCAACCACCTCAGCCCCATTATTATCCTAATAATCCTCAAATGCCAAGGATGAGAAATGAAATTTCTGGAAATTCTCAACCATTAGAATTTCCATAATTTTCAAGCACATATGGGCAAAATTCGGAAACCATGTGTGATTTAATAATTTTATTGTCTTTCATTAATTATGTCGCGAGCTAAGTGTATTGTAACTTTTCTTATTTTGAATAATAATTATCGTCATTTATCTAATTATTTAATTGCCAAAAAGAATTAATTTAGTGTAAAATATTATTTTAATTATAAATAATAATAATAATAATAATTATTTTTTACTAATCATAAAAATAAAGAATATATAAAAAAATAAAAATAATATAAAGTAGTGGGGTATAGAATGATGAGTGGGAGGGAGATGAATTTTTTTTTTCCAACTAACCATTGTAGGGGGGGTGTATGAAAGGGGTGTATGAAAGATGAGGTGGATAGGATAAAGTGTTAAAAGTGGGTGTTGAATTTTTTTTGGTGTATGAAACCATTGCTCATAGTCTAAAGGTTAAAGCAATTTTGTACTCCCCCCGTCCCAAAATGATCTTCATGTTTAACTATTCAAACTTTTTAAGGATATGAATACTTGCTTCACAAGCATGTTTTGTTTGTGCACTTTTAAAACCTAGATTGTAGAAATGAGAATAATTTTTTGAGACAAGAAACATGGCAAATGAGAAGATCATTTTGGGACGGAGGGAGTATTTAGGAATTATCTCCAGTCATCTCCAAGACCTTCATAAATTAGAGCTTCATCCTAGCAACTATAGGTAAAAGAAAGGAGGAATCAATAGACACTATAAAGGGTTAATGACAATTTAGACCCTGAAGTATGATACCACCCTTCCAATCGAGCATTGCATGTTTTTTTCGTCAGATCGGACCCTGGGGTGATTCATTTTCGCCAGTTAGGGCATTTTTGACGGAATTCGTTAAAAAGTCAGTTAAAAGGCATGTGCCGTGCACGTGACTAACGGAATTGGGTTGTTTGAAGTTGATGTTTCTTTTAAGGGGTTTAATGAAAATTCGAAACTTAATAGGGCTGAAAATAAAAATAATTAATAAAATAGTAAATAAAAGGGTTTTTAAAGTTATTTTCAAAATATTAATAAAAAAGAAAATTAAATAAGAACTTTATTTTATAAACAAAATAAATCAAATTTTACATTTACCAAAAAAAATCTTCATCCAATAAATATGCAACATTTTATAATTTATAATAAAAAAAATTAAATAAGAATTTTATTTTAAATTGTTATTGTATCACGATTAATAATAAACTAAATAACTATTTTTAGATTTTCATTAAGATAATTATTTTTGTTTAAATTGTTAGTCAAAGTATAAATTGCTTGACCAAGAATCTTAAGTCGGGCGGGACAGAGGTAGTATATTTTTAGCAAATGCGTTATCCAAATCGTTTTTTACGTTTACCAAAGAAAATTATCAATAAATACTCTGATGCCCGGACTCTTTAATTTACTCCGCCGTAGCCGTGTCGGACACACGTATTTTAGTCTTGTCGAGACGAGTCCGGCGAAGTAAACAAAAAAGTCCGAGTATCTTAGATTAAATAAATATGCAACATTTTATATTTTGTAATAGGAAATTAAAATAAGTTACAATCATTTATTTTAGATTTTTTTTTTATTATTTTTTTTGAAGAAAGAAAAAAAAAAATCTTAGAATAGCAGCCACCATCATCTTTAACAAACCCGGCCAAACCCCCACCCCTTTCCCCTTCCTCCGGTGACCACCCCTTTCCCGCCATCCTTCCGGCTTCTACCCACCATTACTACCACCGGACCACCACACAACCACACCACCACCGCCATCGGACATACCGACCAAACACCGCCACTGCCCACCATCTCACTATCATTGTCAACACAATCTCAAAACCACCTCTGCCACCATCTCACTATCTGGGTAGACTAAAAAATCAACACAATCGGATGCTTTTCCAGTTCCTCAAAAGAAAGGTAGATCAAAAAGAGCCCTGAAATCATCAAATGAAGCCAACATTCTCGCCGGAACAGTCACCGAACCCACCCCGCAACCGATCCCTCCACCGGTCGAAGATCCGGCCGGTAAAGAGAACCTCGAGAGCCTCTCCCAACCCAAGAAGAAATCAACCAAAGGGGTGGCGTCCAAATCGAAACCAAAGCAGACAGCTAGCGATTTGTTCGAGAAAGAGTTGCAGGAAATGCAGGCAAGGCTTGCGAAGATGACTCTTAAGAAGGAACAAACCGAGGAGATGTTGAAGGATAGAGAGGAGGCATTGAAGTTGAAGGAGGAACAGCTCGAAAAGCGAAATCGGGCACAGGAGAAACTTCAGATCGAACTCAAGCAGTTGCAGAAGCTGAAGGAGTTCAAACCTAGCTTGGTTCGTTGTCTTGAATCCTTCTCTTTGATTTCCTGAATTTTTGCTATTAATATCATTCTGCGAATTTTCATTTATGATTATTTGTGCAATTAATTCTTGAATTTAGGGTTTTGGGTTGAAGAGGGTCATTTCCCCCAATTTCTTCATTAGGTTCTCAATGTTCAAATTGACCCATCCTCCTTTTAAAAATCTTTCATTTAACCCCTTAATAGCTAATAATAATTACAAACCAACCCAATTTCGTTAGTCACGTGCACGGCACATGCCTTTTAACTGACTTTTTAACGAATTTCGTCAAAAAGACCCTAACTGGCGAAAATGAATCACCACAGGGTCCGATCTATTAAGGAATATTATATATTCCTAGCACATATTGTAATTACCAAACATAAAGATTGTATCTTGTACATCAAGTTAGATTATTCTAGAATATTAGTTTCCTTATTGTATTAGTTTTCCTAATTAGATTAGGATTCTAGAATACTCATTATAACCCTATATATATGTATTGCTAGTATCAATAATACTTGAGTCTTTCATACAATATTATTTGAGTCTTATATCAATTATATCTCTCCATGTATGATTGACTCCGACTATCTTTTTCTCTAATCCTTGACATGGTATCAGAGCTATGATCCATGATAGGACTTCTCCACCAAAAATCGTCTTACCTAAACTTGCTTCCGCCTTTTCTAAATTTCCGACAATACCCAGAAGCCAAATATCTCCTCACCAACCGTGAAAGCACCTCTCAACCTCCACTCATTCCCTACGTTGCATCATCCAAATTAGCTTTGTTCAAAGTTGAAATCTTTCATTCAACCCTCTAGCCAGCAACTCAAAACCCCTCTTGAACCTACCGAAAACCCTGTCAATTTTTTTCCCTTTCCTTCAACAATTCTTTTCCCCCTCTTTGTCCACAAAACAACCAAAAAATAAATAAATAAATAAATAAATAAATAAAATCCCTCCTTCTGTCGAGGCATCACTTTCTTTTCTCTTGGTTTGCCTTCTTCCTTTTTTTCACCTCGTTAACTTGGCCAAACTTATTCCAGCATACCTCTTGATATCCTATTACTTTAACCCTCAAATTACTATTTTTTTTCCCCCAACAACAGGTAACCCATTATTTTTTATTCCACCCGGCCGAACAACACCCCTTTACCCGTCCAAACGTAAAAGCCCAGCCCGTCTCGCGGCGTAAACGCCAAAACCTGTCTCGCGACGTAAAAGTGCCAAAGCCCGTCTCGCGACGTAAAAGAGCCAAAACTTTGCCTTAGTAGCACTCATTTTTTGCCTTAGTAGCACTCATTTTTTTGCCTTCGTAGCACTCTTTTTTTTTTTTTTTTTTTTTTTTTTGCCTTAGTAGCAACCGTTTTTTGCCTTAGTAGCAACCGTCTTTTGCCTTAGTAGCACTCAATTTTTTTCCCCTTCGGCTTAACAGCCCTCCTTTTTTTTCTTCCGGCTTAACAGCCCTTTTTTTTTTTCCCGGCTTCTGCCGCCTATCCCTGGCTTAACAGCCCGTTTACCTCGGCTTAACAACCTTTTTTTTTCCGGCATCTCTGCCGCCTCTCCCTACTGCCCTCAATATCTGGTGCCGCCTCAAACCCTGTAGCAATTTCCCACCAAGCTGCCCCAAACTGCACCCTTCCCAAAACCGCACCTGCCCAAAACCGCACCCTTCCCAAACCGCAACTGATCCAAACCGCACCTCAACTACACCCTAAAACCGCAACTCTGCCAAACCGCACCTCATTTGCATCCCTACCAAACCGCAACTCAATTAAACCACAACTTAACTGAACCGTCTCGCGACGTAAAAACTCAAGCCCGTCATTGTGACATAAACTTCATAGGGGTGCAAACCCTACTTGTACAAATGTAAAGATCATGGCAACGTCATTCACGCCCCAGTTCATTTCATTACTTTCAAGATTGGACTCTCCTATCAGACGTCCATCTTGCGGGGGCATATTAAGGAATATTATATATTCCTAGCACATATTGTAATTACCAAACATAGAGATTGTATCTTGTACATCAAGTTAGATTATTCTAGAATATTAGTTTCCTTATTGTATTAGTTTTCCTAATTAGATTAGGACTCTAGAATACTCATTATAACCCTATATATATGGTGAAAATCTCGAGAAAAACTTGTTTTACACTTGTTTTAGTGTAAAACCTGTTTTCAACTCTTAATGTAAAACATAACATCTTAATGTAAAAGAGGTTTTACACATCTCTTAGTGTAAAACAAGTTTTTCATAAGACTGACTCATATATATGTATTGCTAGTATCAATAATACTTGAGTCTTTCATACAATATTATTTGAGTCTCTTATATCAATTACATCTCTCCATGTATGATTGGCTCCGACTATCTCTTTCTCTAATCCTTGACACGATCTGGCGAAAAAAGACATGCAAGGCTCGATTGGAAGGGTGGTAACATACTTCAGGGTCTAAATTGTCATTAACCCAACTATAAAAGGGTATTCAGGGAACCAAAGAGCTCTAGCTCAAGCGGTATCTGGTATTAGCTTCATGCGGAGGTCTCGAGTTCGAATCCCGTTAGGGAGATTTGTATTAGCCTATTTATAGGCCAAGTTGTAGCCGTCATGGCCATTTGATGTAACCTAAGGGCAATTTATCTCATTAATGAAATAAAAAAACCCAATTAAGAAAAAAAAAAAAAAACCAGGGAGAAAAATGCATCACTCAGTTTAAAGCGGTCAAAAGGGAAGAAAGGCATGGGAAGACTTGGATCTGTAATCCAAAAATGGGTCACTGTGTCATCGCGTACAAAGACCATAAAGACTGACTTGGAGTCAACTCAAGCAATTTAGTAAAAGCTCTTTACAGACTGTAAGTGCAGAATGTGGTGATAACAGAAGTGATAACCACACCTTCCCAGTGCTGCCGACGGGCAGACTTTATTATATTTGTATATTTGCTTCTTAAATAATTGCTGGACTAATATCTAATATTATTGCAAGGTTTGTTATTATGTTGGTCCAATTTACAGGTATAATACAAGCTAGGATATTGCAAGGAAGATAAAAAAGAGAATTATGGATAAAATGGGATTTTATCCATTCAAGCATGTGGGATTTGTGCATAACAAACACATGGGTAATTGACCCATTCAACATCTGAGTTTGTGGAGGATAGAGTACAAGGTGCAGAAGCTAGGAGGTACAAGAAGGTGAAGCACGAACTTGGCCAAGAAGAAAGTCGGTTTCTATTTAAAAGGAAATGTGGGGATAATGCCCCTAAAGGCTCGGCCAACTCATCCACTCCCTCTCCACGTTTTTAACAGCCCTTCTACCATTTTTGGAGTGTTCCCCAAGTCCAAGAAGCACTATAAATAGAAGAGGGTGTGAAGCATTGAAGACACAACACTTACATCACTTGAAGCAAGAACATACACCCCTCACAAGAAAGTCTTACACATTCCTTAGTTCCTTATAAATTCCCAAACACATTTATATTCTTGTACCGAGTATTATAAGTGTCTTGGCTAGGTTAGGATTCTGTGTATTAGACTTAGTCGTTCCACAAAGCTTTCATTGTAATAGCATTAGGGAACTCTCGACCTTGTACTTCATCTCATATTATTTAGTGAAGGTCTCGCCTTTTAAGGCATCCCTCAAGATATATAATTTATATATCTTGAGAAAAATAATTCTTGTGTTGATTTTCCGCTGCAAACTCTTTTCAGAAACTGTTTTCTGCTCGTGTGTGTAAAGTGTTGCCAGAAGTGATATCGTTGCAGTGACAACACTTTTGATATCACTTCCTTTCTGACTTAAGCCATTGACCCTGTTTTTTCAACTGGCACCAGAGCTGGTTACTTGATATACTAAGTACTTCGGTCCAGTGTGTCATGGCTTATGATCCTGCAAATCCATATCTTGAGAGACTTTCTATTCTTCTTGGCTCGAATCATACTTCCCTTAGGAATAGTGAGGAAAGAAAGCTAGAAAACATTAAAGAACTTGATCAATCAGCCATGTTGACCATGGCTTTGGAGCACTCAAAGTCAGATTCAGAAAGTGTTGCCAATGGTGTTACTCAGAGTGCGATAACACCAAGTCCAACACCCAGCAGGTATAATCCTTCTAAATTTTCTGAAGATTTTTGCTTTCATGGTTCAATTAATGTTGATGCAGGAAGTCCAGATGGGGAGGATTTAAGCAAGGATGAGCTCATTGATGGGTTAAAAGATCTTTACAAGGCGTTGTTTAAAGAATGGAAGAAAGAGAACAATATGGTAGCGATCTTAACCAAAGAAAATCATGAGCTAAAAGACTCTTTGACTCGGTTGGCGGTGCAATTCACAAAGTTGGATGTTGAACTTGTTAAAGTCAAGTCCAAGTTGAAGCTAGCCGAGACCACCTTCAAAAAGCTCAACACGAGGTTCTCAAAATTGGATGAAATACTCGACTTGAGTAAGTCTCTCAAAGCAGGTATTGGGTTTCAAGACTCTCTTGATAAAATCACTTCTACCTTATTGAATGAAAATTATGAAACATGTTTTGTAAAAGAACATGAAAAAGTAAAAAGTAGTTCATCAAGTGATATTTCTGATCAACCGTGTGTGTGTGAATACTATCACATAACTGGACAAAGTAAATTTGATTGTTTTACTCTCAAAAAGAAAAATTTCAGTCCACATGTGTTATCTCAAGTGTTACCCAACACTCAAGACAACACTGGTGATCAGAAAACCAAAAAGTCTAAAAAGAAATTTTGGTTTCTAAAATCCAATCATAAATGCAATGTTGTATTTGCTTCTTTGAGGACTAACGTTTCAGGTTCATGGTACTTTGATAGTGGTTGCTCACATCATATGACGGGAACAAAAGTGTTTTTGAAAGACTATGAATCTATCCAAGGTGAAACGGTGACATACGGAGGTGGAGGAAATAGTAATATAATAGGGAAAGGGACACTTGATGTTTCCGGATTCCCTGCCTTAAAGGGTGTCTTGCACGTTGATGGATTGGTTGCTAATTTAATTAGCATTGGCCAATTGTGCGATGACAACTTGGAGGTAAAATTTAATAAAAATACTTGTAATGTTTTTTATAACACTAACACTTGTGTAATGTCAGGAACTAGATCAAGTGACAATTGCTATCTTGTTGAAGATAAACAAGTATGCAATTCAGTTAATATGGATGACACAATTTTGTGGCATCAAAAGTTGGGACATGCCCCTTATGGAAACTTGAAGAAAATTTTCAAGTTTGAGGCTGTCAAAGGAGTCCCCAAACTGAATCTGAAGAACAAAATTGTGTGTGGGGACTGCCTTAAGAGTATGGAGACTCGTGTTACCCGCAGTGTTACCCAACACCAGGAGCAACACTTCGGGACAACACATTGTTTTCAGCTTTTGCACATGGACTTGATGGGTCCAATTGAGGTAGAAAGCCTGGGAGGTAAGAGGTATGTTTTTGTTATAGTTGATGATTTCTCTAGGTTTTCTTGGGTATATTTCCTAAGAGAAAAATCTGAAACTTTAGATAAATTTAAACTCTTGCATTTCAAAATCAAAAACATGTTTTGCTCACCTATTTTCTGTATAAGATCCAATCATGGAAAAGAATTTGCAAATGTTTCCTTTTATACTTTTTGTAAGAAAAAGGGGATACACCATGATTTTTCGATCTCTAAACCACATGGTGTGGCTGAAAAGAAAAATATGACATTGCTTGATATGGCCCGTGTTATGCTGTTCTCTAAAAGGATTTCAAAAAGATTTTGGGCTGAAGCTTTGAGCACGGCTTGTCACATTTCTAATAGAGTCTTTCTAAGACCCGGTTTAACTATGACACCCTATGAGATTTTGAATAGGAAGAAACCACGTGTTCATTACTTCCATGTGTTTGGGTGTGTATGTTATATATTAAAAGACTGGGATCGCTTAGCTAAATTTTACTCTAAGAATGATAAAGCCATTTTTCTTGGATATTCTCATGACAATCTTGCATATCGAGTCTATAATTTAAGATTGGCAACTATTCAAGAATATGTAAATACTGTTTTTGATGATCTGTCAAGTGTTGCAGATGAACCAGGTGCTTATCCTCGTTTGGTACTGCTGGAACAACCTCAAAGTGAATTTGACATTTATGTTGGACCAAGTGTTGACATAAGTGTTGGACCAGAAGTCAGTCCAGTTGCAGAAAATGAACATAATGAGGACTCCAATAGAGTTGATGATCCCGTCAGAAGAGATCCCCCTTTGAGGATTCAAAAGAATCATCATATATCCCAAGTGATAGGGAGGTTAGACGAAGGGATACAAACTAGACGTAAGGAACCGGTTAATTATCGAGACAAGGTTAGGTATATTAAGGTAAACCATTCATGTTTTCTTTCTAAGCTTGAATCTGAAAATACTTTGAAAGATGAATATTTGATTCAAGTTTTTAACCATAAGAGATTTTCTAACTTGAAGAAGTCTCTTGTTCCATTTCTTGTTTAAACCCCTTGGATCATCTTTGTTGTTGTACAATATTTTAATTTAAAAAAAAAAAAAAAAAAAAAAAAAAAACGTTTTTAGTTTTTTCTATTTTCGTGTTTTAATAGTTTTTTCTATTTTCGTGTTTTAAGCCCTCGCGGCACATGCTGACCTTTTTGTTTTGGTAGGTTTATACTTGGTTAACATGTTTGTCAAAATTCCCTTTGTACTCAAAAGTGACAAAGTCACTAATTTTTGTGATAAAAATATATTTAAAAGGCAAAAAGCACTAATGATATCTCCTTAGTAGCTCGGGGCACGGCGTTCGCTGCGACGATGCACTCTTGCCAAAGGGAGATACTATCTAGTGATTTTGTACTAAGTATTGGGAACATGGAGTTCGCTACTACAGTGTATCCCACTTGAAAGATACAAATCACTAAAGCATGTTTTACACTTTATAAGGACTCGGGGCACGGAGCTCGCTACTACGATGTTTACTTGTAGATAAAGAAGTGTAAATTATGCTTATATTTTAAAGTGCTTAAAGATGAAGAACAAACTTATATATTGTTAACTTCAAACATGCATTTAAGGCTTGCTATGCCTCAAGTGTTTGAAAATGAAAAACTTGTTTCTTAGCCTCAAATGCTTATTTAAAAAAAGCCTAACAATTTACCTCAAGTGTTAATAATGAGGATTGTTTTGCCTTATGTTCTTTTAAGTAAAAAGTTTTTATCAAAGGGATATTTGACTTATATGTTTTCCTAAGTGTTACCATCATTGCCGATAACACATTAGTATGTGCTACATTATTTTTTTATTAATTTCTTTTTTCGGAAATTAATAGTTAATTTTTGAAAGTCCGAAAGTCCTTTATAATTTGTGGAATTTTTTGATTTTCAAAAAGTCTTTATTAAATTCCTTTTTATTTTATTTTTGGTGAATTTGGTTAAATAACTTCATCTCTAAAAGTTTGGAATCAAGTTTCAAATCAAACTCAAAAATTAGGGATGTAGTCACCTAGGCCGAATTATCCAACATTATTTTCTTTTATTTTTAATTTTTAATTTTTTCGTTTTATTTTCAAAAAAAAAAAAAAAAAAAAGGCTTTTTGGGATAATGGCCGGTTGTTTTTATCAAAATGTGGGTGATGTGATTGAGTGTAACTATCTACCTAAGAAATAGGGGGAGTTGAGAGTTATAGGGTTTAGGAAGAGACTTATCATAAATTGTATTTATCTCTTCCATTTGAATACTTCCTAAAATATCCAAATTAAACCCCCTCCACCTCTCACCGATCTCCCTCTTTCTCTCGCCAATCTCTCTCTCTCAGTCTCTCAAAATCGCACCAAATCCCTCTTCAGAATTTCTTCCTTCTCTTCTCATTTTCTTCAATGGCTTCCCCATCCAAAACCTCAAATGAGCCCATGGAAATGTCGCAATTGTTGTCTCCGGACCTCCACCTGTTCCGGTCGCACAGGCTCCTCTTACATCGGCTCCTTCCCAACCTATAGTGACTACCATCAAGAAAAAGAAAAAGAAGAGAAAAAACTCATCTTCTTCACGCCAACCGACTGCCCAAGCTCCATCAATGCAGACTTCAAGCCAGATACAGATTCATACAGACTTGTAGAAATTCTTTGCACAGTATTCTTTACAAACAGGGGGAGATAATGCTGCCACAAGTGCTGTTCTGCATGCTACCACAAGTGATGTTCTGCATGTTAACACAAGTGCTGATCTAACTACCAATGCACGTGTGCGGGCTATTGATACTCAAACAGGTTTGCGGGCTATTGATACTCAAACATGTTTGGTAGTTGGTGTGTTTCTATTCTTGGTAGCTTTTAAAAACAATTTTTATGTTAGTTGTTTTAAAACTATTAGTTGCACTTAACATTTGTTTTACATTTGTTTTTTTGGTTGGTTTATTTGTGTGAAGTATGTTAAACACTTCATGGTTTTTGGATTTTATAACTTTGATTTTGTTTTGGATAATTAGTTTTTAAACATGTTTAGTTTACTTGGTTTAAAACTATTTCAAAATCATTGTTTTTCGGTTGACTTGCCTCTTTGAGGGGGAGTTAATCTTTGCGGGAAGAATTTATGTATATTCTGTATTTGTGCCTAACATTGTCTTGCAGGGTCACAGCATTATTTAGTTTGTGAAGAAATATACAATTAATGGGGAGATTGTAAGTGCAGAATGTGGTGATAACAGAAGTGATAACCACACCTTCTCAGTGCTGCCGACGGGCAGACTTTATTATATTTGTATATTTGCTTCTTAAATAATTGCTGGACTAATATCTAATATTATTGCAAGGTTTGTTATTATGTTGGTCCAATTTACAGGTATAATACAAGCTAGGATATTGCAAGGAAGATAAAAAAGAGAATTATGGATAAAATGGGATTTTATCCATTCAAGCATGTGGGATTTGTGCATAACAAACACATGGGTAATTGACACATTCAACATCTGAGTTTGTGGAGGATAGAGTACAAGGTGCAGAAGCTAGGAGGTACAAGAAGGTGAAGCACGAACTTGGCCAAGAAGAAAGTCGGTTTCTATTTAAAAGGAAATGTGGGGATAATGCCCCTAAAGGCTCGGCCAACTCATCCACTCCATCTCCACGTTTTTAACAGCCCTTCTACCATTTTTGGAGTGTTCCCCAAGTCCAAGAAGCACTATAAATAGAAGAGGGTGTGAAGCATTGAAGACACAACACTTACATCACTTGAAGCAAGAACACACACTCCTCACAAGAAAGTCTTACACATTCCTTAGTTCCTTATAAATTCCCAAACACATTTATATTCTTGTATCGAGTATTATAAGTGTCTTGGCTAGGTTAGGATTCTGTGTATTAGACTTAGTCGTTCCACAAAGCTTTCATTGTAATAGCATTAGGGAACTCTCGACCTTGTACTTCATCTCATATTATTTAGTGAAGGTCTCGCCTTTTAAGGCATCCCTCAAGATATATAATTTATATATCTTGAGAAAAATAATTCTTGTGTTGATTTTCCGCTGCAAACTCTTTTCAGAAACTGTTTTCTGCTCGTGTGTGTAAAGTGTTGCCAGAAGTGATATCGTTGCAGTGACAACACTTTTGATATCACTTCCTTTCTGACTTAAGCCATTGACCCTGCTTTTTCACAGACAAATGTGATATCAAATTACGGGAATGTTTTTTGGACAAAATGTTAATCCTAGATGACTTTGATTGATACACTTGCTCTAACTACCATTTTTTACTAGTGGGTAACCCGTGCTCTGCACGGGAGACTAATTTACCAATTTTAGTATCTTTTGTTTATTTTATATTTTTATTTAACAGTATTAGTTAACCTTAAATCATAATAATTGTATAATTTTTAACTATAATAGATAACTATAATAATTAATTATTAATAGTTAAATATAATTGTTAAAACAAATACTCCATCCGTCTCAAAATGATCTTCATACTTTTTTCAACATTATCACGAAGGAACTTTGAGCAATGATTTTAGGTTGGTTAATTTATCCTAATGAAAATCTAAAATTTGTTATTGTCAATAACAAGTTTTAGATTTTCATTAGTACAATTGAGTCAACCTAAAATTATTACTCAAAAATCCTTCGCAATAACGTTGAAAAAAATATGAAGATCATTTTGGGGCGGAGGGAGTAGTTAACTATTAATAGTTAAATATAATAGTTAGCTATTTATAGTGAAATACAATAGTTAACTATAATTATTAACTACCATAGTAAATATAATAGTAACTATTATAGTTAATTATTATAGTAACTATTACTATTATAAGTATAAGTTAACTATAATAGTAACTATTATAGTTAACTATTATAGTAACTATTACTATTATAAATAAATAATAATAGTTAACTATTATAGTAACTATTACTATTATAAGCATTATTTATTATAATAGTTAAATATAATAGTTACCCTATATAGTAACTAATACTATTATCTAATACTATTAGCTAATAGAAAAAAAATGAAAAGTCACTTATTTATTAGGGTGGAATTGATGTGGCATCACCAAATGCTTCCTTTCCCCATGGCTTGTCCACATGTCATTACTATGGCTCTCTTCACTAACTTTAATATATATATACTCTCTCCGTCCCAAAATGATCTTCACATTTGACTATTCAAACCTTTTAAGGATATGAACACTTGCTTCATTAGCTATGTTCACTACTAGAAAAAGCATTTTAGGTGACAAATTTAAGGAGACAAGCGGGTGTATGGTCACCTAAACAAATGAGAAGAACTTTTTGGGACAATGAAAAATGACAAATGAGAAGATCATTTTGGGACGGAGGGAGTATAAGATTTTGCATTATGTGCTTCCTTCCCTTCACTTTTTTTTTTTGCATTGGTTAAGTTAAACCATTCTTCTTAGTGTGGTAATGTGGTATAAGTTTTCCTTTGGTTTATTGTTTGATATAAACTTTGCCTTGTTTTGATGGATGTTTTTTTTTTTGTGTGTGTGTGTGTGTGTGTGTGTGTGTGTGGTTTTTCCTTTCAAATTTACTCTTTATCAAAGAGCAAATTTGAATTTTTGTTGGACATTCATTTTGGGACGGAGGAAATATATATTAACCTACTTTCTCACATAATATGAAAAAATCAAAAAGTAAACCAAGACAAAACATAACGAACCCAAACAAGGCCTCAATTATTTGACATTACTCTATTCGCTCCAACAGAACAATCTAAATTGATAAGCCTTTTATTTTATTTTTAAACTGTAATTCGAGAACTCTAATCTATGGACAACAACTATTTCGCTACTACCTTAGTACTTTTGTCTAATTTGAAAATAAACAATTCTTCTGGATGATTAAAAAAGGGAAGATAAATTGTTTTCTCTGGGGAGGGGGATGGATGCATGATATGGTTGAAGCTTTTTTCTGCTCAAAAGATGTACTCCTGCTGTTAAGAATACTTGAACTGAAAGATTTTAACTGCCAAGTGTGAAGTAAACTAAATGAGGAGGCTAATTTTATATTTCAATCTCCCTACTTGAAATTAGTGTTACATGTTAGTGATCAATAATAGTTAATCAATTTTGTTTATGAGAAACTATGCCACCATCTTCAAGACGGACATAGTAAAAAGGGTTAATTGCAATTTGGTTCCTGACTTTTTCCAAAATTTGCAATGTTGATGTTGTTTTTTCAATTTCGCCAATTGGTATACTCACTTTGTCATTTTGTTGCAATCTGACTACAAAAGTAACTGGGTGTTAGTTTTCTAACAGATTTTATGTCATGTGACTAGCACATGACGTTTTAAGAGACGTTTTAAGATATTTTTGGAGCTACACATCCGATTATTATGATTCTTTTTTTAAATTGAAACTAATATTTAAATTTACAACATATATATTTTTTGGCATTTTTTTGGGTGATTGGATTATTTTATATTAAATCTTAATTTTAAATATTAAAACAAAACACGTGAAATAATGATCTAAAAACTATATTAGCCCCAAATATGCTTCATATGAAGTACATGCTATATGTAGATTATCATTTCATAAAAATATTTGATAGGAAAAAAAGGAGAGGAAGAAATAGGATGAATCAGGGGAAGAGTGTATGTGGACGGGGTGATGTGGGAACGTGGCGGAGGGGTGGAGGAAAGCAAATGTTAGGAAATAAGGTATATCATGGTGGAAAGTAGTAATTTTTTCAAATTATTTTGCCCATGTCCTCTATTTTTAAAATATTTCCATTTATTTAAATTAAAAATTAATATAATATAATTAGTTCACCAAAAAAATCTGTCAAAAATATTTGTATATTTAAATAGCCAAAATCTTGGGTAAAACGCGCTTTACAAGACGCCCAGGAAAAACGTTTTTTTATTAAAGCGCGGTGGCATTTTTGTAAATATGCGGAACCTTTTTAAAAAACGTGCGGTGGCATTTTTGTAAATATTCAGAACCTCTCAAATGGTTCTGGATATCAATAAATATCCTTCTGGATGTAATTTTTGAAGCACATTCGAAGAAGGTTATTGCCAACAAACATTCTAGATATCAACATCAAATTGTTCTGGATATATATATATATATATATATATATATATATATATATATATATATATATATATATATATATATATATATATATATATATATATATATATATATATATATATATATATATAAAGTCATCTGGACATGACATTTGAAGAAGGTCATAGCCAACAAACATTCTGGATATCAACATCAAATTGTTCTGGATATATATATAAAGTCATCTGAACATGAGTTTCAAGCACATTTTTATGAAAGTCTTGGCCAAGAAAAATTCTGGATATCAACCTCAAAAGGTTCTGGACATCAATAATAAAGCCCTCTGGATATGATTTTAATGATATTTGAACAAAGTCATAGCAAACAAACCTTCTGGATATCAAGTTAAGAGGTTATGTATAGAAATAATAGAGGTTCAGTATAGAAAAAAATAAAAATAAAAAAAATGATTTTTTTTAGTGCAAGTGAGAGTATTTTTTTAGTGTCAGTTCTAGTGTTTTTGATAGCCAGTTGTAGTGTTTTTTTATAGCCAGAGAGCATTTTGAAAGAACATTTAAAGCTGAAAAGAACCTTTTTTTATAAGGAAATTTGAAGAGAAACAGAAGTCATCGGGCTTTTGCCCCTTGATTTCGTGTTTAAAATCGCCAAAAGACGTCGTTTAGGCCTTCAAGTTGTCATTTGAAGTTTTTTTCCGACAAATCTCGCCGTTTTTGCAAAACACGTTTTTCCTAATCACTTGGTAAAACGCGTTTTACGAGAGATCAACTCATTTATATATTAGCTTATGTTTAAAAAAAGAGAATTATACCAATCGGATATGTGTAGCTTTACAAACATCCTAAAACGTCATGTGCTAGTTATATGACATAAAATTTGTTAAAAACCTAACACCCAGTTAGTTTTGTAGTTGGATTGCAACAGAATGACAAAGTGAGTATATCAATTGACGAAATTGAAAAGACAGCATCAACATTGCAAATTTTAGAAAAAGTCAGGAACCAAATTACAATTAACCCTAGTAAAAAATGTAAAAGCATATTCAGGAAGAAAAACACAACCAAGGGGCCAGTAGTCTATATATTCACTCCGTCCCATTATAAACTTCAAAAAAATAGTGGGCACGAGAATTAAGATGAGAATCTTTATATTATAAAATATAGATAGTGGGGTAGAGTGTTGTGAGTATAGAAAGTGGGTAGGAGTGAGAAAGTGGGCTAGAAAATAGTTAGTGGATAGTTGTTGTGTGTATGACATGTATGTTGGGAATTTAGTGGTAACCCGTTGCAATCTAGATCAAGAACACAAACCCACAAGCACAATAATGGAAGAATCACACACACAAGAACACAAGAATTGTTTACCCGGTTCGTTCAACACATGAACTACGTCCGGGGGCAATTGCCAAGCCAATATATTATTAATCACACCTTAATAATTTGCTACAATGTGTCCTAAGTCGTGACTATGCTTATATAGCAGTACAAGGAAGATCTAAATCAAATTAAGAAGAGATTGTGTCAAAATAGAAAACAAATCAGCCCAGCCGCATACCAAGCGCCCGCTTGGGTCTAGGCGAGCGCCCGCTTGAATTAATTTCCCCCAGGCGGATCAACTTACTGTCCACTTGAGCGCCCGCCTGGTCCAGGGCAAGCGCCCGCCTGCTCCTCCGCCAGGAACTCCTCCTCCGGTTTGAACCCTTTTTGATCTCCACCAACTCCCCCGACTTAGACTCCTTTTCTTCCTCATAGTTTAGGACTCCAATCCTAACAATCTCCCACTGGAGACTAAACTCATAAGAATAGAAACACCCATCAACTCCCACCACGGAATGAACACCTTTGAACACATTTTACCCCCCATATTGGCTTGACATTACCGAGCCTCCTGCTCAAGTACTAAGGCGAGTTGAAACCAAGCGACGTTTCAACCCCTCCGTGTTAGATAGTTCTTGCCTCCCCAAATCAGCTTCTACCTTGATTTCTCTCCGCAAGTCTAACTTCGCCTTCTCCCTCCAGACCCACCTTCCTCGCAATGCTTCCCCTTGAAACATGGACACACCTTGTTTCTTGCATCGT
The DNA here is from genome assembly GCA_026119855.1 of Campanula takesimana. Classification (NCBI taxonomy): domain Eukaryota; kingdom Viridiplantae; phylum Streptophyta; class Magnoliopsida; order Asterales; family Campanulaceae; genus Campanula; species Campanula takesimana. The sequence goes on from JAOWBW010000303.1 coordinate 595,390, forward strand.
CTTCTCTTGGTCTGAACACGCTCTCTGTTAGGGCACTTGGACTTCCACACCGCGTTGATCAACTTTGTGTCCCTCTCCCCCCTAACATACCGTTTCTTGATGTCTCTCCTTTCTACACCAATAGGCCGGTTCTTTAGCCTCTTGCTCCCACTGGAGCGAACATCGACATTGTAGGTATAGTACAACATCTTCTCCTTAACCCCATGAGCTATCACCTTAGCTCCTTTTGTGATTTCCCAAGACCCACCCATGAAGGTTACACTATACCCTTCATCATCAAGTTGTCCCACAGAAATCACCCTCCTTCTCAAGTCCGGAACATGCATCACATCGTGCAATTGTAAAACAGCCCCGTTAGGTGTCTTCATCAGCACATCCCCCTTACCTTTGATCTTCAAAGGTTGATCATCACCAAGATAAACAACCCCAAAATCTCCCGGTGTGTATCGCTCCATTGTTTCTGCATCCCCACTAGCATGACAAGAAACTCCATAATCCAACACCCAATCTTCACCTGAATGCTCCTCTCCTAGGATTAATACATCCCCATCATCCACCACGTGTGCATCACCATCCTTATCCGGACAGTCATAACTGATATGACCCATCGTGCCACAATTGTAGCACTTGACCGGATTTCCCCCTTTTTCGGTCCTCCCCTTCCCCTTGTTCTCTCCACCCTAAGTGCAGCCCCATCTGCGGAAGATTCTCCCCTTTTCTCTTTCCTTCTCAACTCCTCTTGAAGGATGGATCTCTAACTTCCGTATACGCCAATGGTGTTTTCGACGTACTAATCGTTGTGACAGTTACCTCCCAACTATCTGGCAACGATTTTAGTAGAAAACATGCTAACACTTCATCGGAGAAAGTAATATCAACACTTTTCAAATGATCCACCATACCTTTGAAACTGCCGATATGACTCGCTGCTGTCTGCCCCTCCAACATCTTCGCATTCGCAAACCTCTTTATCAAATGCACCTTATTGATATTAGACGGCTTCTCATACATGTCTGACAAACATCTGTAGCAACCCCACCGTTGTCTTGGCCTCCATCGCGTTCCGTGCAACGTCGTCGGTTAGAGCGCTCCTCACCGCTCCTAACGCCTTCCGATCCAACGTCTCCCAATCCCCTTGTGACATGTCTTCGGGTTTCTCCTTTAAGGGTTTATGAAGATCCTTACAATAAAGGTAATCTTCAACCCTTGTCCTCCAAAACGTGAAATTCACACCGTTGAATTTCTCGATTGAGTTCTTCATCTTGATTGCTTCACAAAGTCCCCAAGAACGTGATTCAAAATTAATCAACTAATGAAACTTTGAATCCTCCTAACCAAAGCTCTGATACCAGTTGTTGGGATTTTAGTGGTACCCCGTTGCAATCTAGATCAAGAACACAAACCCACAAGCATAATAATGGAAGAATCACACACACAAGAACACAAGAATTGTTTACCCGGTTCGTTCAACACATGAACTACGTCCGGGGGCAATTGCTAAGCCAATATATTATTAATCACACCTTAATAATTTGCTACAATGTGTCCTAGGTCGTGACTATGCTTATATAGCAGTACAAGGAAGATCTAAATCAAATTAAGAAGAGATTGTGTCAAAATAGGAAACAAATCAGCCCAGCCGCATACCAAGCGCCCGCTTGGGTCTAGTCGAGCGCCCGCTTGAATTAATTTCCCCCAGGCGGATCAACTCACTGTCCACTTGAGCGCCCGCCTGCTCCTCCGCCAGGAACTCCTCCGGTTTGAACCCTTTTTGATCTCCACCAACTCCCCCGACTTAGACTCCTTTTCTTCCTCATAGTTTAGGACTCCAATCCTAACAATGTAGGGCCCATCTAAATAAAAAAGTATAAAAAAACTTTACTTTTTTGGATTTTGAAGTTTGAAATGGGACACCCACAAGGGAAAATTTTGAAGTTTAAAATGGGACGAAGGGAGTATATAATATAGGAGAGTTTTTACGAGTTCCCACAATCACGTGGAATTCCATGTCATAATTCCATGTGGGAATCTATTTATCACCATCCAACCCTGTATTCTCATTTTGAAACGGAGAAGTTTTCGTGTCTGCTTATGGAGTTTTGCAGTGGTGGGGACCTCCATCTGCTTCGCCAGAGACAGCCCGGCAAGCATTTCTCAGAACAAGCAGCAAGGTTATTTTCTTTAGGTTTTAAATTATTGGCATATATTTGCTGTTTGTACTGAAAGCCATTTATGTTTTGATTGATAATTGCTTAGTTTAACTCAATATCGCCCGTTTTTGTAGCATGCTTTAGCATGATTCTTTGATTAGGATCCTAATCGAAAGGATCGGTACCAGTGACCTTCTGAATGGGTGAGAGCAGGGAGTTCTTAATTAACAAAAAAAAAAAAAAAAAAGTGCCTAGATGGTAAAAAAGTGAAAGAAAGAAAGAAATTGATACTGAGAATTATGTACAAGATCATATTTTCAGACTTGAGCTATTTGTATTTTCAGGCTAGAAAGATATACTTGATTATGTTTTTCAGACTATATTCTCTCTTTGTTGCCTTTTCTTTTTAAAGTTGGAGTGGGATTGAGAGCAGGGAACATGATGTTGCTCTTTCTGCTCTCCTGTTATGTATTCCCATATCTTTACTTTTGGCTTCGACCTTACTTCCATATTTCACTATGAAAGATGAGTTTGAAAGTCTGATTTGTTTGCTTGATAGAATATTAGACCTTGTTTTCTTGATAGCGCAAATATAACAACGACAACAAAGCCTTAATCCCAAAATGATTTGGGGTTGATGTGGTACAGATAAGTAATCAACAGCCAAGGGATTAATAAAATGGGTGTTATCTGATAAAAGAGGCAATTTTCTGGCACAAGATGACAGTTTTCTGGTACACCTATGGCAGTTAGAGGGCAGTTATGGCAGTTATCTGGGAACACAACTGCCATGATACTAACAGACACAATGGATACTAACAGATGCAATTTTTTCAACAGCTGTAACTTTTCTCCTTAAAAAAAAACAGCTATAACTTTTCGATAAAGACCCTTTCTTGTGTTTTCTAAGGCCTATAAATATGCCTTTACTTGATTGTAATCAGGATCATTGTTTTTTTTTTACTGATATTTTGAGTATTTTAATACGGATTTCCTTTACTGTGAAGAGCGTTTGTCTTCTACATTATTTTAGTCCCGTGTCAGTTGGTATCGAGCCTTGGTTTCTCCTTGGCAATGGCTAACGACGGCTAAGAACCTACTCTTTCAGACGTGCTACGAGAAATTCAAGCAGTAGCAGCGTCACTTCAGAATTTAACTGTTCGCGTTGATCGAACTGAGGCAGAGTTGCGAGAAGCCCAGCAGCAGGGTAATCTAAATGGGGAAGGAGGCAGGAGAATTCCTCACGCACCACATGGAAATCGTGTCCATGTTCAGGCTAATGAGGATGAATCATCAGATGAGGAGGTTGCTGAGGTATTTGGCAGAAATCCAAATCATCATAGGGATAGGGATAATCGACAATTCAGACAAGATGAATTTCGATTGAAGGTGGATCTCCCTCCCTTCAATGGAAATTTAAATATTGAAGATTTCCTAGATTGGGTAGCGGAAGTAGAGAGATTTTTCGATTTTGCAGAAATTCCCGACGCTAAGCAAGTGAAGCTGGTTGCTTACCGTTTAAAGGGGGGTGCGTCATCATGGTGGGAACAGGTTCAGGCCCAACGAAGACGAGTGGGGAAACAATCTATCAGGTTGTGGCCAAAGATGAAGAGGATGCTGATGAACAAATTCTTTCCTCCTGATTATGATCAGTTCCTGTTCAACCAATATCAAACGTTAACACAAGGGAAAAGTCAGTTGCAGATTATACTGCTGACTTCTTGCGTCTTGCATCACGTAACAATTTGATGGAGACCGAAGGACAGCAAATTGCAAGATATGTTCATGGACTGAGGCCTGCAATCCGTGACAAAATTGGGGTGTCAAATTATCTTAACCCTTGGTGAGGCGCAGAACATGGCACAACGAGCAGAATCTATCGGGTTTCGAAGTTTCTATGGGAGAGAAGAAAGTCGAAAGACTGTTGCTGAGTCTTCTAGATCAAATACTAAGCCAAAGATGGGGGATCCCTCTGAACCTGGAAAGAACGATGCAGCAGTAAAAGAGTCAGGGAAGAAGCAAGTTAACAAGCCCTACGCATATCCAACCAAAGATAAGTGCTACAGGTGCCAAGAGATCAGACATCGCTCGAATAATTGCCCGCAACGACGTCCAGTTAACATGGCTGATTTTGATGATGGTACCAGCAATTATGAAGATGAGAATGAAGGTGTTTGCGAACCAGATGGAGGTGAAGAAGAATTACATCAGGCTTTGACGGTCCGAAAAGTCTTGTTGGCACCAAGGAGAGATGATTCGCAGCGGAATGCACTATTCCGAACGAGGTGCACAATTTCTAATCGGATTTTTGAACTAATTATTGATAGCGGAAGCTGTGAAAATATAATATCTCGAAATTTGGTCAATGCACTAAAATTACCTGTAGAGAAGCATCCAGAACCTTATACCATTGTCTGGATTACAAATGGTGATGGAATTAAGGTGAAGGAAAGGTGTCGTGTGCCTTTGACTATTGGTAACTATTATAAAGATGAAGTTACATGTGATGTAGTGGATATGGATGCTTGTCAGTTACTATTTGGCAGTCCATGGCAATTTGATCTTGGTACTACTCATGATGGGCGGAAGAATACTTATCAGTTTATGAAGGATGGGAAGAGAATAACGTTATTACCATTGGGGTTCAAACAGAAAGTTGAACCGCATAAAATGGAGAATTTCTTGACCATCAGCTATTCAGAGTCAGATTTGTTAAGCGACGCCCGAGATGTGAAGGAGATACATGCCCTAGTAGTAAAGGCGGTACTCTTAACAGGAAGGGAGACAATCGAACAAGTTCCAGATTCTGTGCGTGGCTTATTGGATGAGTTCAAGGAGATAGTAAGTGAAGAACTTCCTGCAGAATTACCACCAATGAGAAATATTCAGCATGCTATTGATTTTGTTCCTGGAGCTACTTTGCCTAATCTACTCATTATCGAATGAGCCCAAAGGAGAATGAAATTTTACAGCAAATGGTGGAGGAATTATTGTTAAAAGGAATGATACGAGAGAGTATGAGTCCCTGTGCAGTTCCGGCTTTACTTACTCCAAAGAAGAATGGTTCATGGCGTATGTGTATTGATAGCCGAGCAATTAACAAGATCACCGTACGTTACAGATTTCCTATCCCGCGATTGGAGGATATGTTGGATTACTTGTCCGGTGCAAGAGTCTTTAGTAAGATTGATTTGCGGAGTGGTTATCATCAAATCCGCATCCGACCGGGAGACGAGTGGAAGACAGCTTTCATGACAAATGAGGGTTTGTATGAGTGGCTTGTTATGCCATTCGGATTGTCAAACGCTCCGAGCACTTTTATGCGTTTGATGAATGAAGTACTAAAACCATTTACGGGTAAATTTGTCGTGGTTTATTTTGATGATATCTTAATCTATAGTGCTAATGAACATGAGCACATGGAGCATTTGCGGCAGATTTTAACGGCATTACAGAGTAATAAGTTTTACGTTAACCGGAGTAAGTGTAATTTTTTTCAGAAAAGCCTTCAATTTTTAGGCTTTGTTGTTAGCAGTGATGGTATTCAAGTCGATGAAGAAAAGGTTAGGGCAGTTCGTGAGTGGACAGTCCCAAAATCTGTATCAGAGATGCTTAGTTTTCATGGACTTGCTACCTTCTATCGACGATTCATTCGGAATTTCAGCACTATAGTTGCACCATTAACAGATTGCCTAAAGAAAGGAAACTTTCGGTGGGGAATTGAGCAAACAAGAAGCTTCGAGTTGATTAAAGAGAAGTTATGTACTGCTCTGGTACTTGCTCTCCCTAGTTTTGAAAAATTATTTGTCGTAGAATGTGACGCTTGTGGAGTGGGGATTGGTGCTGTTCTCTCTCAAGAGGGAAAGCCAGTCGCATATTTTAGTGAGAAGTTAAGTGAGACAGGACAGAAGTGGTCCACTTATGATCAAGAATTTTATGCTGTCATTCGAGCCTTAAAGCATTGGGAACACTACCTTATACATGATCAATTTGTTTTGTATACTGATCATCAATCTTTAAAGTACATCAATTGTCAAAAGAATATCAGCAAGAAGCATGCGAGATGGGTTGCTTATTTGCAACAGTTTCCATTCATATTGAAGCACAAGTCCGGAAGTCAGAATAAGCCTGCAGATGCATTAAGTAGGCGTGCTACTTTGCTAGTGACAATGAGCCATGAGGTTACTGGTTTTGAAGTTTTTCCTGACTTGTACCCAGATGATGAAGACTTTAGCAGTATATGGATCAAACTACCTTTTGAGGATTTTTACAAAAACGAAGGGTACCTCTTTAAGGGCAATCGTTTGTGTATTCCTCGCACGTCCTTGAGGGACAAACTAGTCCGGGATCTTCATGGTGGTGGTTTGAGTGGTCATCTTGGTAGAGAGAAGACTATTGCTAGCTTGGAGGAGAGATACTATTGGCCCCAGTTGAAAAGAGAAGTGGGACGATATGTTAGTCGGTGTCATGTTTGCCAGACAGCAAAAGGGCAAGCGCAAAATACTGGTCTTTACATGCCTCTACCAGTTCCTAAAGCTATTTGGGAAGATTTGTCAATGGATTTTGTTCTTGGTCTACCCCGGACTCAGCGCGGAGTTGATTCTGTTTTCGTTGTCGTTGATAGGTTTTCAAAAATGGTGCATTTCATCCCTTGCAAGAAGACCTCTGACGCTTCTCATATTGCACGATTGTTTTTTCGAGAAGTGGTTCGCTTACATGGTGTGCCTAAGTCCATAACTTCAGATCGCGATACTAAATTTCTTAGCCACTTTTGGATGACATTGTGGCGTATGTTCGATACCTCTCTAAATTTTAGTAGCACGGCGCACCCACAGACTGATGGACAAACTGAAGTCGTCAATCGGACCCTTGGGAACCTCATTCGTTGTATTTGTGGAGATCGCCCGAAACAATGGGATCATGCCTTGCCTCAAGCTGAGTTCGCCTTCAATAATGCTGTTCATAGCTCCACCGGAAGGTCGCCTTTCAGCATAGTTTATCAAAAGCCTCCGCGGCATGCGGTAGACTTGGTGAAACTGCCACAAGTCGCTGGAAAGAGTGCAGCTGCTGCAAATTTGGCAAAGGAGTCAATTGACATTCAGGCTGAGGTTCGAAAAAAATTGCTGGAAACTAATCAGAAATTCAAGAAAGCTGCTGACAAACATCGTCGGGTTAATTTGTTCGAGGTTGGAGATGAGGTGATGGTTTTTCTTCGGCGAGAACGTTTCCCGGTTGGTCAATATCACAAGTTGCAGCCAAAGAAGTATGGCCCTTATAAGGTTGTGCATAAGATCAATGACAATGCGTATGTGGTGGACCTGTGTGAGTCGCTGGGTATTTCACGGACATTCAACGTATCTGACTTGTTTCGCTATATTCCCTCTGAGCCTTCTTCCTATCCGGATCATTCAGGGACGAGTTCTTTTCAGGTGGGGACGACTGATGTGGTACAGATAAGTAATCAACAGCCAAGGGATTAATAAAATGGGTGTTATCTGATAAAAGAGGCAATTTTCTGGCACAAGATGACAGTTTTCTGGTACACCTATGGCAGTTAGAGGGCAGTTATGGCAGTTATCTGGGAACACAACTGCCATGATACTAACAGACACAATGGATACTAACAGATGCAATTTTTTCAACAGCTGTAACTTTTCGATAAAGACCCTTTCTTGTGTTTTCTAAGGCCTATAAATATGCCTTTACTTGATTGTAATCAGGATCATTGTTTTTTTTTACTGATATTTTGAGTATTTTAATACAGATTTCCTTTAGTGTGAAGAGCGTTTGTCTTCTACATTATTTTAGTCCCGTGTCAGGGGTTGGCTAACAAGAACCGTCGTATAGACTCTTCAATGGATGAGATACTCATTAGTCATTATTAAATGTGTAATATGGTCAATACAATCAATATTTTTATTTTCATGGACTAAACACGGATTTTTCTATATTGCTTCACTAAGATTGTCATTAGTTAACATATCCGTCAAGTCTTCTGAATTATTCTATTTTCACTTTCTGGCAGATTTTATGTTTCAGAGGTGCTTCTTGCCCTAGAGTACATTCACATGATGGGTGTGGTTTATAGAGACTTGAAGCCTGAAAACGTCTTGGTGAGAGAGGATGGTCATATTATGCTGTCTGATTTTGATTTATCTTTAAGATGTTCTGTGAACCCCACACTTGTTAAGTCCAGTAACGAGCCATCATGTACAATCACTTCATATTGCATCCAGCCCTCCTGCATTGAGCCAGCTTATAAATTACCTGTTTGTGTAGAGCCCTCTTGCTTCCAACCTACCTGCTTCAAGCCACGCCTTTTCAGCTCTAAAACCCAAAAGTTGAAGAGTGAACGACCAAATTTAACAGGCCAAAATTCGCTTCCGGTTCTCATTGCAGAGCCAACTGCTGCCAAATCCATGTCATTTGTTGGCACACATGAATACTTAGCCCCTGAAATAATTAGAGGAGATGGTCATGGAAGTGCTGTTGATTGGTGGACATTTGGTATTTTCTTGTATGAATTGTTGCATGGGAAAACACCATTCAACGGCAATGTAAACCGAGAGACGTTATTTAACGTCGTTGGCCAGTCACTTAAATTTCCAGAGGGGTCGACAATTAGTTTTGCTGCAAAAGATTTGATCAAAAGTTTGCTCGTAAAAGACCCACAAAAGAGATTGGGATACAAAAGAGGTGCCACGGAGATAAAGCAACACCCTTTCTTTGAAAACATTAACTGGGCTCTAATTCGAAGCACTCCTCCTCCAGAGATTCCAAAACCAGTCGATCTTGCAGTCTATAACCAAGCCCAAAAATCATCCTTGCCGCCAAATGACAAGAACGCTTCCGACTCCGATCGATCATCATCAGGTCCTTATTTAGATTTTGATTTTTTTTAGTTATTTTCTTAAGAAGAGTTATTGTCAGTCATTTGCAAAGGCATCTGGATTTCCATTGCTGATGTATCATTCATTTTTTTCTCAATGAAATCTTAATTCCTTTGCAAAATCTTTTTCCCTGTTGCCATCAAACTCATTTCCTCTTGCTTTAGTAGTGGTTCACTTTTTTCTTTTTCAGATAGAAAAAGCTTATCTTCAGGTATAAATGAAAAAAATGTTTTTCCTTTTCAGAAATCTCAGAAAGGAATAAAAAAGATGGAAGCATGCTTTTGTTGCTATTTGGATTCATCCTTTTTAAGCTGTGATAATGATTTTATCCGAATCGTAATCTATCGAACAAATGAAAACATGTCACGTGTCAAACAATAAGATATTTATTTTTTTAATTTAAATCCAGTTATCATTTTATCATATGTAATCTACTTAGCGAATGAAAACATGCCACGGTCAAACTGATTATTTCTTTTTTATTTAAATTAAATAATTATTTAATTATTATTTAAAATTATTCATATTTAATTAGTTAAAATATTTTAAATGTAAAATAAAATTAACAATATGAAAATAAAAATTTGATTTTGATACCTACCATTGGTGTTGGTACCCTATGAATAGTTTTTCAAGAGTATCAAAACTTGCTTTTGATACCTTTGGTTAACTCTCCCAGTTGGAAATGCCCGAGGGAGAAAAAAACAAACACAAAAGTGGTCTAAAAGGATTATATAGTGTGAGGAAGAGAAGCAAAACCTGTAATATATGAAGTGGTCCAAATTAAGGTGAAGGGGATGGGAAAGACTTGAAACTTTGATTCCCATGGGTCAAGGAAGGCGTAATGTTTAAGCACAATGTTGTATGGAAAATAGTCTAAAATCATCCAAATCTCACTTTCAAACACAAATTAGAAAAATACTCTTTCTGTCCCTAAATGAGTGTCAATTTTTAAGAAATTTTTGTCCCAAAATGAGTGTCTTTTTTTAACATAACTTTTCCCTAAATGTTTTTTTTCGAAATTTTTTTCACCGGTTTCTTTATACGTGCAAAACTAAATGTTTGGAAAGAAGATTACAAGATTATATATGAATCTTTGCTAGCAAATTGTACATAAAGTTGAGATTTTCAGTGTCCCTTAAAATGAAATTTGGACACTCATTTAGGGACAGAGGTAGTAAAATTTAAGATAATATTAAAAATATTTAAAATTCACCTTTTATTAAGGGTTCGGGTCGGGTTCGGGCCGGGGTTCGGGTCGGATCATCAGCATGATCCGAAGCCGATCCGGACCCGCTCGGGTTTTAAAAATTGCAAACCAAACCCTATTTTTTCGGATCGGATTGCCTTCGGGACGGGACGGATCGGATTCTGTCAAATTGCCATCCCTACTCACAAAGACTATAAAAGGCTGACTTCAAGTCAGCTGCAAAACTCTATAACACACGTGCTCATTCCTATATGTAATCAATCTACATGCAGTAGTTAGTGCTAAAACACAGAAATACCAACATCTAAATGGCCTCTTCTTCTTCTTCTTCTTTTTCTTGTAGTATTACAAAGTCTGTTGTGTTATTTTTGAGTATATGGATCATAGTTGCAGAGTCAACATCTTCTTCATCACCAGAAGCCGCAGCTCTACTTGGCAGCGGTTGGTGGGGGAACGTTTTTGAAGTCAACACTTCAACAAGTCATTGTGACTGGGTAGGCATCTATTGCAACGAGGTGGCAAATGTTATTCGCATAGATCTACAAAGTTACAATTTAGGAAATGAGCTGGGGAGTTTGAACTTGTCTTCCTTCCCTCACCTTTCAACCCTCACACTTGACTACTGTAAACTCAATGGCTCCATCCCTAATGAAATTGGGGTGCTCACGAAGCTCACCCAACTCTCTCTTCGTGGCAATCATCTTACAGGTCACCTACCCATTTCCCTTGCCAATTCCACTCTGTTACAATACCTAGACCTTTCAAATAATCATTTCTATGGCTCCGTCCCCTCTGGGATTTGGAATCTGGCCAATCTTCAATACCTGTATCTTAGCATTAACAACTTCACTGGTGAAATCCCTACGTCTATTGGTTCCTTAACCAACTTGACTCTCTTACACCTGAGGCAAAATCATTTCTCAGGATTCCTCCCCTCTCAAATTGGTAAATTACAAAATCTAGAATTTTTGTACCTAGGAACCAATGGCTTCGTTGGTCCAATTCCATCTGCTCTAGAGTCCTTGAACAATCTGACTGTTCTTGACCTTCATTCTAATCTATTTACTGGCTCCATCCCTCCAGAATTAAGAAGCCACAAGAATCTATCTGACTTGAACTTGAGTGATAACAAACTCAATGGTTCAATCCCTTCTGTTTTGGGAGAGCTAAGCTTTTTGCATATTTTGAACCTCGGTTCAAACCAGATAAGCGGCCCCATACCCTCAACTATTGGCAATTTGGGTTCGTTGAACCATCTTGACCTGTCGCGGAATCAAATCAATGGTTTCATACCCTCAAGCATTGGTAATTTGATTAATTTGAATCATTTTGACATGTCACAGAATCAAATCAATGGTTCCATACCCTCAAGCATTGGTAGTTTTGTTAAATATAATCATTTTGACCTGTCACAGAATCAAATCAGCGGGTCCATACCCCCAAGCATTGATGTTTATACGCTGGCCTACTTAGACATTTCTGCTAATCGGATAAATGGTACAATTCCAAAGTTTCAGTCCTCCAACTTTCTTAGCTATCTGGATCTCTCTCAGAATAATTTGAGTGGGGTGATACCCCGTGAACTCTTAGATTTATCATATCTAACATATTTGGACCTGTCCAGCAATAATTTATCTGGCAAAATACCCTATTGTCTTTGTCAATATTGCGATTCGTTTCGCTGGTCCAACAATGATCTTGAGTTGCAGCGGTGTTCCCGGACAGTTTCTACACACAACTGGAGTGACAAAAAAAGTTATGGAGGGGACATGAAGGCGAACCGATTCAGGCTTCCTCTCATCATTTCTGGTCCCACCATCTTTTTCATTCTATTGATTGTGCTCTTTCTTCGGCACAGGGCTGCAGCTATTCTACCTGACAATCAAACAACAAAGAATGGTGATATGTGCTCGGTATGGAACTATGATGGTAGAATTGCATACGAAGATATAATCCAAGCAACAAATGACTTTGACATCAAATATTGCATCGGGACTGGCGGCTATGGCAGCGTTTATGAGGCACGACTCCCTAGTGGAACCGTGGTTGCTCTGAAAAAACTTCACCGCTTGGAAGCTGAGGATCCAGCATTTGACAAGAGTTTCAGGAATGAAGCACAAGTCTTGTCAAGCATAAGGCACAAAAACATCGTGAAGCTCTACGGGTTCTGCTTGCACAATCGAAGCATGTTTCTGGTTTATGAATACATGGAAAGAGGAAGCCTATTTTGTGCTCTAAGAGATGATGCAGAAGCTGCAGAGTTGGATTGGAGCAAGAGGGTGAAGATGGTTAAAAGCATAGCGCATGCATTATCTTACATGCACCACGATTGCACGCCGCCCTTAGTTCACAGGGACATATCAAGCAACAACATTCTTCTGAACTCGGAGCTCGAGGCTTTTGTAGCTGATTTTGGAGCAGCCAGATTTCTAGACCCTGATTCATCCAATCAAACCTTACTCGCTGGAACTTATGGTTATATAGCTCCTGGTATGCTATAACATTCCTCTTTTTCTTTACCCCTTCAGTTCTACCACTTACTATATTAACCCCCTGGCTTAAATGTTTTCTTACTTTCTACAGAACTTGCATACACAATTGTGGTGACAGAGAAATGTGACGTGTACAGCTTTGGTGTGGTGGCACTGGAAATAATAATGGGAAAGCATCCAGGAGACCTCCTCTCGTCTCTAAGACATTTGTCTGGTCGAGATATGATGCTGACCGATGTGCTAGATGCACGCCTCATACATCCAAGGGGTCGAGTGATAGAACAGGAGATCAGTCGAGTTGTAAGACTCGCATTTGCATGCTTGTCTGATAATCCAAAACTCCGGCCAACTATGAAAAATATATCTCAGGACTTTCTTGCAAACAAGAATCCCTTGCTTAAACCTCTTCATTTGATTTCGCTATGGCAGCTCAGAAATCCATGAAACCTTTCTGATGAAGAATGTTCAGGTCAATTGATCATAGTGGAGATCAAGAGTACTGGTTGTGTTTTTCCATCATGTTATTATCCATGGATTCCAACTGAAACAAATAAACATCAACTGTACTTATGTTTTTGCCTACTGTCAAGCTTATTACGATCAGCCACAATATAACCAGTAAATCCAAACTGTTTGATAGCGTGTGTATGAGGCTGCTAATTATGCTATGTATTTGTAACTCGGGAGAGACATCAGATACATCTATCTGTTTCTGTAGCTATATTCCCCTATTACCTGAGTTCATTTTTCAAGTAGTTCACCGTACTTCATAGACATCTTGACCCTTTTCATGTGTGTTTCAATCTATTGCAAAAAAAAGGGGGGGGGGGGGGGGGGGGGGAGGGGATTGACAGTGAGCTGAGAGAGAGAAACTGAAAACCGGAGCTTTACTAACAAAGCATATCGGACAGAATACCTATGCTTAGCTCTTGAAGAGGCTGAAACATTAACTAAGTCCCTCTTTCCCGGAATAAATGTGATATTCGACAAGTCAATGCTTTTAAGCTTTTAGTTATGTTTCCTTGATTGCCCCAATCTATTCATATGGATAGAGTGACTCCTATGGCATTGCAATACTCGTGCCTATTAGAATGGGTAGTATAAGAAGATCACCAAACTTCATAGCTATTTTTAGTAAGACGACATTTATTTTGGGACAAACGAAAAAGAAAGTAGGACATTTATGCGGGGACAGAGGGAGTATATGCATAACGAGACTTCTCTTTCAAAAAATGTGATGTAAAAGCTCCACTTCTGTAAGAGCTGACATATAAAGACATGAAATTTATGATCTGAGTTACCTAATAGCATTGGGAGAAGAACATCACATGTCTGGGGCTCCAAGGCTTCAATAACTTCACTCATTAGAGTTCTGGCATTGGGGTCACGGCTAAGGCAATGGGCAGCCAACTGAGCAGCTTTTTGTGCACCTCATTGAGAACTGACCTTCAAGCCGAGATCTATGAGCCAATAAAACTTACGCCTCTCTCGCCCATTCCACCAGGCTATGCTCCCCATTGGGTCGGGGCTTGTCCATGGATCTTCGTCCCGTCAAAATCTCAAGTAAAACCACCCCAAAGTTGTACGTATCACTCTTTGATGTTAGATGACCTGCCATTCATATATCATATCAGAAACAATTGGCAACATAGTTAACAAACGCTGCCACATGATTTTGGTTGCATCTACCATTTATTTGCCCAAATACAAACTTAAGCAAGTACAAAGTGTAAGAGATCACAGAGAATAGTTTTGGGGAATTATTTGCATTATTAAAATCATGAATAATACAATGTACATCCTAGTATATATATACATACGAGACTTGGAGCACAAGTAAAGAATTCTACGCTAATAAGGAAACTAGAATTTAAGAAGAATTAGGACACTGTTTCTTCTCTAACATGCCCCGGCAAGATGGACGACCGAGGAGTGAGTCCAATCTTGATCATCAATTCTTGGAACCTGGCACGAAGCAACGGCTTGGTTAGAACATCGGCTAGTTGATCATGACTGGAGATGAAGGAAACACGCAACTGTTTCTTCTGAACTAACTCTCGAACAAAATGGTAGTCTAAACCCAAATGTTTCATCCGAGAATGAAAGCGAGGATTCGCAGCGACATATGTGGCTCCCAAATTATCACAGTAAATTACAGGATTGTCAATTGGTGAGGATGCTAACTCACGGAGCAAATTCTGAAGCCAAACCACCTCGGCAGTAGTAGAAGCAACAACACGGTATTCTGCTTCTGTAGAAGATCGGGCTAAAGTACGTTGTTTACGGGAACTCCAAGAAATAACATTTTTGCCCAAATAAACAATATAACCCGTAGTGGACGTGCAAGTGTCCATGTCACCGGCCCAATCAGCATCAGTAAATGCATGGAGAGTGAGTGGAGAATCACGACGAATGAGCAAGCTGTGAGATGCAGTACATGTGAGATGCAGTACCTGCTAAATATCGTAGGAGACGTTTTAAAGCAAGATAGTGTTCCTCGGTTGGTTTGTGCATGAACTGAGAGAGACGGTTGACGGCGAAGGAGATGTCAATGCGTGTCAAGGCAAGATACTGTAAGGCACCTACAAGAGTACGGAAACTGGTGGGATCAGCAAGGGGCGTGCCGCGGTTGACGGACAGTGGAGGCTGCGGAGCCATTGGAGTCGGCATGGGATTGGCTTCATCCATGTGAGCCCGATGTAATAGGTCGTGGACATACTTTTGTTGACTCAACAGAATACCATCTTCATGAGGGAGAACCTCTACTCCAAGAAAATAAGACAGGGAACCATATCCTTGAGAGAAAACATGTCCGAAAATTGTGATATAAAAGACTCAAGCATAGCATCATTAGAACCAGTGATAATAATGTCATCTACGTATATAAGTAAATAAATGATCCCACTGGTATGATTAAAGGTAAAGAGAGAAGAGTCCGATACACAATTATGAAATCCAGTCGTAAGTAAGAAGTTGCGAAGCTCCGTATACTAAGCCCGAGGGGCTTGTTTCAAACCATAAATCGCTTTGCGAAGCTTACACACATGAGAGGGATAAGTGGTGTCAGCAAAGCCTGGGGGCTGAGACATGTAAACATCCTCAGAGAGAGAGCCTTGGAGAAAGGCATTGTTGATGTCAACTTGGCGAAGGGACCACCCACGGACGGTGGCAAGAGTAAGAACGGTGCGAACTGTGGCTGGTTTAACAACGGGACTAAACGTCTCATAATAATCAATGCCGGGGCGTTGATGAAACCCTTTGGCAACCAGACGGGCTTTGTGACGATCAGTTGTACCATCTGGTTTATATTTAGTACGAAATATCCATTTACAACCTATTAAGTTATGAGACGGAAAAGATGGTACAAGATCCCAATTGCGGTTTTGGAGGAGAGCATCGTACTCATCTTGCATGGCTTTACGCCAGAGAGGGTTCTTGAGAGCTTGGGTAATATTGGTGGGTTCCGGAGTAAGGAGCGTGGCATGCAAGTTGAGATTTCGACTGAGTTTTCTGATATTGTTTTGAGAGCGGGTAACAGGACCGCGGGGAAGGACAATCGAGTCAGCCGGAACAGTGGATGGTGCGACTATTTCAGCCTGGGAGGTGGAGGTAGGTGTGGTCGGGTCAGTAGGGGGGTGGAGAGGGTGCGGCCGGGGCCGGGGGGAAGGAGGGGATCCGGCCGAGGCTGGGGGAATGACAGTGGGACTATGAGAAGGAGATGGAAGCGAAGGAAGAATAGGAAGTTTGAGGGTACACCAAGCATCAACTGAAGTGGATGGAGAAGTCGGATGAGAGGAGAAGGGGAAGTAAGATTCGACAAACTGAACATGACGAGAAGTGTGAATTTTGTGAGTTTTGATGTCGAGACAGTGATAAGCACTTTGGGTGGATGAATAGCCAATGAAAACACATGGAGCAGAACGAGGTTCAAGTTTGTGAGACGTGTATGGTCGGAGCCATGGATAACAATGGCACCCAAAGCTACGAAGTTTGCGATAGTTAGGGTTTTGTTTAAGAAGGATGAAATATAGAGAGTGAAGATTGAGTGTTGGTGTGGGCATGCGATTTATGAGATAGCAGGCAGTAGCAAAAGCATGTGTCCAGTAGATGGACGGCATAGAGGAGTGACTAAGGAGAGAAAGGCCAGTTTCAACAATATGACGGTGACGACGCTCAGAGTAACCATTGTGTTCAGGGGTGTGGGGTGGGGAGGCGAGATGTTGGATGCCGTAAGAGTCAAGAAGGGGACGGAGACCTAAATATTCACCGCCATTATCACTGTAAATGGTTTTGATGGGGCGGTCAAAATGTTTTTCTACTAATAATTTGAAGTGAGAGAAAACAGAGACGGCATCACTTTTACGTTGGAGAGGATAAAACCATATATACTTCGAGCAATGATCGACAAAGATAATGTAATATTTGAAACCATCATGAGACAAGAGAGGAGAGGTCCAAACATCACTATAAAGAATATCAAGTGGGCCAAAAGAACGAATATTGTTATTAAAAAAAAGGTAACTTGTGACTTTTATTACAATTGCATGAGTTGCAATGAAAATCACTAGAAGTAGGAATATTTAATTGACAACTATTACTAATATGACGTAAAATTGAATAAGAAGGATGACCCAAGCGATGATGCCAACTGGAGACGGAGGAGACAGACGCAGAGCGAACGGCGGAGCGAAAGGGATGCCATTCATAGACGCCGGAGTTAGTTTGACCGTGGAGCAGGATTGTCCCTGTGCGATTGTCGTTCACAACAAAAGAATCAGATGAGAACGTGACAGAAACATTATTGTCGTAACATAGTTTAGAAATAGAGATGATATTACTAGATAATGAGGGGACATGAAGCACATGATTTAAGGTAAAAGGAGGAATGAGAAGGAGAGAAGTGGAACCAATGTGGGAGATAGGAAGGCCGGATCCATCACCAATGAATAGTTCGTCTGTGCCATTATACGGACTGTGAAGGGCTAAGTTGTTCAGATCATGTGTTGCATGGTGAGTGGCGCCACTGTCAAAGAGCCAATTTGCAGGTGCAGGGGAAGATCCAGAGGTGGCAGTGTAGAGAGTGGGAGGAGTCGATCGGTTGTGGTTGTTGTACCGATTGTTGTTGGGTGGTGTGCGGTTGGGGTTTCGGTTTGGTGGGGGTGGGTCTGGTGTGTTAGGGTATAGTTGGCGGAAAATAGGGCAAAAGGATAGAGAGTGACCAACTTCTCTGCACCATTGACATGTCCCTCGATATTGTGTGCGGGGTGAGGTGTTGTTGATGTTGGGGTTGTATGTATTCTGGGAAGGATTGCGAGGGTTGTTGTTGGTGGGTGGTGGTCGAGAGGTGGAGGTTGGTGTGTAGGGTTTAGTTGCCACGTTGACCGAGGCAGGGAAGGAGAGGGTAGTCCGAGTTTTATATTTGAGGGTGTTTTCACGGTTGAGGAGTTTTTCATGGAGTTCATCAAACGTGATAGGTGTATCACGACTTTGGACGGCGGTGATAACGTTCTCGTATTCGGGATCGTTGAGTTGATCCAATATCCGGTCAACAATATCTTCGGGATACATGGGACGGCCAAGGGAGGCTAATTGATCAGTGCAATTTTTGATTTCCTGCATAAAGTCTATAATGGTCTTGGTGCCTTCGGTGATGGAGTGCAGTCGATCCTTGATTTGTTTGAGATGGCCTTTCGATGGATTGGCGTAAGTTTTGGTGAGGGTGAGCCAAGCGGCGTTGGTGGTGGGACATAGGGAGATAAGCGGTACAAGGGGTGGAGAGAGAGTACCGGAGAGTGCACTGAGTATCAATTTGTCCTGTCGAAACCACGTTTTGTAGGCGGGGTTGGAGGTAACTGTGGTGACTGCGGGTTTGGCTGCTTCGGTGGCGGTGGCTGCAACGGCTGGGAAGGTGGTGGTGAGGGTTTCGGCAGGTTGGGGAAGGGTGCCATCCAAATATTGGTGGAGATCAAGACCTTGGAGGGTGGTTTCAATCTGAGATTTCCATGCGATATAGTTTGTAGGTGTGAGTTTTAATACGTGGGAGAGGGAAACAACAATCAGAGGTGTATTGGGATCACCGGAATTTGGTAGGAGGCAAAGCTCGGAGGAGGCGGCCATTGGCGGCGCTGGAGGAATTGTAGCCGGCGGCTAGGGTTTGAAAAAAAAAACTAGGATCTCAGGCTCGATACCATGTAAGAGATCACAGAGAATAGTTTTGGGGAATTATTTGCATTATTAAAATCATGAATAATACAATGTACATCCTAGTATATATATACACACGAGACTTGGAGCACAAGTAAAGAATTCTACGCTAATAAGGAAACTAGAATCTAAGAAGAATTAGGACAATGTTTCTTCTCTAACACAAAGGACCAAATTTTCAGTGTCCAGTAGTTGAATCAAATGTGAGTTGGGTTGCCAAACATGTGAACTACCATGTACTTGAAGATGATTGGAAATAACCTGCTATAATGAGGAGCCTAAATTCATTTGTCAATCACCCTACCTGAAAGTAGTGTTACCTTATTATTACATACTAATGTATAAAGGTAAAAGCAATTTTGTACTCCCTCCGTCCCAAAATGATCTTCATGTTTGACTATTCAAACTTTTTTATGAATATGAATACTTGCTTCACAAGCCATGTTTTGTTTGTGCACTTTTATTACCTAGATTGTAGAAATGAGAAGAACTTTTTGGGACAATGAAACATGGCAAATGAGAAGATCGTTTTGGGACGGAGGGAGTATTTAGGAATTATCTCCAGTCATCTCCAAGACCTTCATCCTAGCAACTATAGGTAAAAGAAAGGAGGAATCAATAGAAACTATAAAAGGGTATTCAGGGAGAAAAATGCATCACTCAGTTATAAAGCGGTCAAAAGGGAAGAAAGGCATGGGAAGACTTGGATCTGTAATCCAGAAATGGGTCACTGTGTAATCGCGTACAAAGACCATAAAGACTGACTTGGAGTCAACTCAAGCAATTTAGTAAAAGCTCTTTACAAACTAATGCGATATCAAATTACGGGAATGTTTTTTGGACAAAATGTTAATCCTAGATGACTTTGATTGATACACTTGCCGGGAAAATATAGATTTATGCCTCTGTACTTAAGTCAAGGATGCAGATATGCCCTTATACAAGTTAATTGCCATATTAGCCCTCGTACTTATAAAAAATGTGTGGAGATTAGGACTCCGTTATCTTTCCATCCAAAATGTAACGAAATGGCTGACTGAGCTGCTTAGTTGACTAGGAAAAGTTTCTACATGGAAACAAAATGCCTAAGTGGAATTTGATGAGTATGATAGGCTCAAAACTACGTCGTTTGGCACTTAATAAGGCTAAACTACGTCGTTTTAAAAAAGTACACTTCTTCTTCCTCCCTCGCACAGCTACCCACCCCCTTCTTCCTCCACTATCGCCATTCCATCATTGTCTACTACCGTCCTCCACCACCACAACCACCAACCTCACCACAACCACCAAACTCAAAAATACCACCTAATTCACAATAGAAATTGAACACAATCTCCCAAGAATCAACATGTGATTAAGTAAAATCGAAGCCCTAAATTCCATGACACAACCTAATCAATTTACAGTCAACATCCGTTGACTTCCTTAAGGGAATTGAATAAGAGAGCTCAAGCTTGGAGAGTCGTGTCGAAGGACTGTAAGTCAACGTCGACTTGGTTGGCGGCGGCGTAAGAATCTCGGGGGGGGGGGGGGGGATGAGAGGTAGGTGTAATGGGGGGGAGATGAGAGGTGTATTTGAGTTTTCTTTTAAAAATGAGGGTAAATTAGTCAATTTACTGTGAAAATATTTCACATTCTACCCCTTCATTTATGAGGGGTGTTACTTGTAAATAATTATTTTAATTTTATTCTATTAACTGTCAAAACGATGTAGTTTAGAGCCCACCATACTCAGCAAATTCCACTTGGACACCTAATCAGCCATTTTTTTGCCACCTAAGCAGCTCAGTCAGCCATTCCGTTAGATTTTGGATGGAAAGATGACGGAAACCTAATATCCACACCTTTTTCCTAAGTACAAGGGCTAATATGGCAATTAACTTGTATAAGGGCATATCTGCATCCTTGACGTAAGTACAGGGGCATATTTCTATATTTTCCCTACACTTGCTCTAACTACCATTTTTTACTAGTGGGTAACCCGTGCTCTGCATGGGAGACTAATTTACCAATTTTAGTATTTTTTTTTTTCTTTTACATTTTTATTTAACAGTATAAGTTAATCTTAAATCATAGAATTGTATAATTTTTAACTATAATAGATAACTATAATAGATAACTATAATAATTAATTATTAATAGTTAAATATAATTGTTAAAACAAATAGTTAACCATTAATAGTTAAATATAATAGTTAGCTATTTATAGTGAAATACAATAGTTAACTATAATTATTAACTACCATAGTAACTATAATAGTAACTATTATAGTTAATTATTATAGTAACTATTACTATTATAAGTATAAGTTAACTATAATAGTAACTATTATAGTTAACTATTATAGTAACTATTACTATTATAAATAAGTAATAATAGTTAACTATTATAGTAACTATTACTATTATAAGTATTATTTATTATAATAGTTAACTATAATAGTTACCCTATATAGTAACTAATACTATTATCTAATACTATTAGCTAATAGAAAAAAAATGAAAAGTCACTTATTTATTATGGTGGAATTGATGTGGCATCACCAAATGCTTCCTTTCCCCATGACTTGTCCACATGTCAATACCATGGCTCTCTTCACCAACTTTAATATATATATATATATATATATATAAGATTTTGCATTATGTGCTTCCTTCCCTTCACTTTTTTTGCATTGGTTAAGTTAAACCATTCTTCTTAGTGTGGTAATGTGGTATAAGTTTTCCTTTGGTTTATTGTTTGATATAAATAAACTTTGCCTGGTTTTGATGGATTTTTTTTTTTTTTTTTTTTTTTTTTTGTATGTGTGGTTTTTCCTTTCAAATTTACTCTTTATCAAAGAGCAAATTTGAAATTTTGTTGGACATTCATTTTGGGACGGAGGAACTATATATTAACCTACTTTCTCACATAATATGAAAAAAATCAAAAAGTAAACCAAGACAAAACAAAACTAGGCCTCAATTATTTGACATTACTCTATTCGCTCTAACAGAACAATCTAAATTGATAAGCCTATTTTTTTTTAACTGTAATTCGAGAACTCTAATCTATGGACAACAACTATTTCGCTACTACCTTAGTATTTGTCTAATTTGAAAATAAACAATTCTTCTGGACGATTAAAAAAGGGAAGATAAATTGTTTTCTCTGGGGAGGGGGATGGATGCATGATATGGTTGAAGCTTTTTTCTGCTCAAAAGATGTACTCCTGCTGTTAAGAATACTTGAACTGAAAGATTTTAACTGCCAAGTGTGAAGTAAACTAAATGAGGAGGCTAATTTTATATTTCAATCTCCCTACTTGAAATTAGTGTTACATGTTAGTGATCAATAATAGTTAATCAATTTTGTTTATGAGAAACTATGCCACCATCTTCAAGACCCTATAATATAATACAGCTTCATCCCAACGACAATTGTTAAAAGACGGACATAGTAAAAAATGTAAAAGCATATTCAGGAAGAAAAACACAACAAGGTGGCCAGTAGTTATATAAAAAGCGGTCAAAAGGTGAAGGGGGTGGGAAGCCTTGGAACTTTAATATAATATAAATGGGTCAAGGCGTAATGTTTATAGATAAAGACTGACTTCAAGTCAAGAAGAATCAGATGTCTATAGTTAGCAAACTCTGAACACAGACATAAAATCAACCAATCCACAAAGTGTAGTTAGTGCTAAAAAGCAAGACTAACTTCTAAATGGCCACTTCCTCCTCTTCTATGACAAAGTCCTTGCTTTTTTTATTTCTGACAACATGGCTCATAGTTGCAGAGGCAACATTTATCACCACAAATTCATCACCAGAAGCGAGAGCTCTACTTAGCAGCGGTTGGTGGGGGAATATTTTTGAAGTGAACACTTCAATAAGTCATTGTGACTGGAGAGGCATCTACTGCAACAAGGCGGGACATATGAGTGGCATATATATAGGTGGGTGCGCGGCAGGCCAAGAGTTAAGAAGTGAGCTCGGGGCATTGAACTTGTCGTCCTTCCTTCACCTTACAACCCTCGTAATTAACGACTGCGTACTCAATGGCGCCATCCCTAATGAAACTGGCATGCTCACAAAGCTCACCCACCTTTCTTTAAGTAGCAATTATCTTACAGGTCAGCTACCCATTTCCCTCGTCAACCTCACTCGGTTGAAAAAAACTAGACCTTTCAGATAATCATATCAATGGCTCCATCCCCTCAGGGATTCGGAATCTGACCCATCTACAATACCTGGATCTTAGCACTAACAACATAACTGGTGAAATCCCTACGTCAGTGTTTTTTTAACGTATTTGTCTCTCCTTGACCTATCTGAAAATCATCTTTCTGGATTCCCCTTCTCTGAAATAGGTCGTCTAGAAAACCTAGAAGCTTTGTACCTTAGAGCCAATAACTTTGTTGGTCCAATTCCATCAACTCTAGGGACTTTGAACAAACTGACAGTTCTCGACCTTACTTCAAATCAATTCAGTGGCTCCATTCCTCCAGAAATAGGGAGCTTCAAGATTCTGTCCAAGTTGAATTTGGGTGATAACAAACTTAATGGCTCCGTCCCATCTGATCTGGGGAAACTAAGCCTTTTGAGCGAATTGAACCTCAGTTCAAACCAGATTAGCGGCCCCATTCCCCTAAGAATTGGCAATTTGGGTTGGTTGATCATTCTTGACCTTTCGCGGAATCAATTCAATGGCTCCATACCCCCAAGCATTGATAATTTATCTGCTTTGGAATATCTAGACTTATCCACAAATCAAATCACTAGTTCCATACCCCAAACATTGGTAATTTGATTTCTTTGAAGCATCTTAACCTGTCGTTGAATCAAATCAACGGGTACATACCCCCAAGCATTGGGTTGCCAGGTTTGCACCATCTTGATCTGTCCGCAAATCAAATCACTGGTTCCATACCACCAAGTTTTCATAATTCGTCTCAATTGCAGCATCTCGATCTGTCCACAAATCAAATCATTGGTTCCATACCCACGAGCATTGCTGATTTGAGTTGGTTAAAGCATCTTGACCTGTCATGGAATCAAATCAATGGTTCAATACCCCAAAGCTTTGATATTTACAAGCTGGCTTATGTTAACGTGTCTGCTAATAGAATCAATGGTATGATACCAGTTTCTGAGTCTTACATTCTTAGTCATCTGGATCTCTCTCAGAATATTCTCAGTGGGCCCATTCCTAAAGAACTCGGACAGCTCTAAAACCTGGTGACATTGGATTTAAGCGGTAGTAATTTAAGGAGGGTGATACCCCTTGAACTATTAGATTTATCAGAGTTAACATATTTGGACCTCTCCAACAATAATTTATCTGGCAAAGTACCCAGTTGTCTTTGCCATTTGTGCCCATGAGATTCATTTCGCTTGTCCAACAATGAACTTGAGTTGCAGCAGTGTTCCCCAACAGTTTCTACGCACAAAAAATCGGATCGAATAAAGATAAAGGGAAACCGATTCACGCGTACACTCGTCATTTCTAGTCTCACCTTCTCTTTCATTCTACACAACACTGTGATCATGTTCTTTCGTGGTCACAAAGCTACAGCTATCCTACGTGACAATCAAACAACAAAGAATGGTGATAAGTGCTCGATATGGAACTATGATGGAAGAATTGCATACGACGATATCATCCAAGCAACAAATGACTTTGATATCAAATATTGCATCGAGACAGGCGGTTATGGAAGCGTTTACGAGGCACGACTACCTAGTGGAAACGTGGTTGCTCTGAAAAAGCTTCACCACTTGGAAGCTGAGGATCCAGCATTTGATAAGTGATTTAGGAATGAAGCATAAGTCTTATCAGGCATAAGGCACAAAAACATCGTGAAGCTTTACGGGTTCCGCAGCTTCGGCTTGCACAATGGAAGCATGTTTCTGGTTTATGATTACATGGAAAGAGGAAGCCTACTTTGTGCTCTCAGAGATGATACAAAAGCTACAGAGTTGGATTGGACCAAGAGGGTCAACATGGTCAAAAGCATAGCACATGCATTATCTTACATGCATCACGATTGCACGACACCCCTAGTTCACGGGACATATCAAGCAATAACATTCTGCTCAACTCGGAGTTTGAGGCTTTTGTAGCTGATTTTGGAGCAGCTAAATTTCTAGACCCTGATTCATCCAATCAAACCTTGCTGGAACTTATGGTTATATAGCCATGCTATGCTGACCATCTTTTTACGTGTTTCTTATTCTTTTCCCATTCAATCCTACCCCTCACGATATCAACCCGTTGACTTTAGTGAACTGTAGTTTGTCAAGGTAATTGATTGTTTCTTTACAATATTCTGTTTTCCTACAGAACTTGCATACACAATTGTCGTGACAGAAAAATGTGACGTCTACAGCTTTGGGGTGGTGGCGCTAGAAATAATAATGTGAAAGCATCCGGAGGAGCTCCTCTCGTCTTTAAGACATTTCTCTGTTCGAGATATGATGCTGACGGATGTGCTAGATGCACGCCTGATGCATCCAAGGGGTCGACTGATAGAACAGGAGATCAGTAGAGCCGTAACACTCGCATTTGGATGCTTGTCTGATGATCCAAAACTCCGGCCATCAATGCAAAATATATCTCAGGAGTTTCTTGCTAACAAATACCCCTTGCACAAACCTCTTCATTTGATTTCATTATGGCAGCTCAGAAACCCATAAAACCTTTCTGACAAAACATGTTTAGGCCAACCGATCACAGTGGGGGATCAAGTACTGTTTGTTTCTCTTTATTCTAACACAAGCACTTGCAAGGTTAAATATTGTTCAGGTAATGTTTTTTCATCTTGTTATGATGCATGGATTCCACAGAAAACATTACCTAAAATAGTTTTACTTGTCGTCTTAGAAAACTTTCCACTTTTTCTAGTTTATTGTTTAGGTAATGTTTACTACTTCAAGTGACCACATAGAATTAGGAAACAAAGTTTTACTTCTCGTCAAAAGCTAACAAGCATTGCAATAGTCCCTTTTTAAGACTAATCTGAAAGACGGATTCTGTTTAAATAAATTTGGGGCTTTGGACCCTAGAATGAAAAAAGGGATATGATACCCCCATAACGCACTAGTACTTAATATTTATTCATATCTAAGTTAAGATATCCATCCTTCATCAAGACAAGTGACACGAGATCCACAAAAGGGCAGCTATGGTTGTAATGAAGAAAGGGAGAGACCTGTCATCACATACTCAAGGGCAGTATAGACATATGTTCCCATCACTCTAGTAGATGCATGGGTCTCCTCTCCTTCTGGGCCATCCTTGGCAAGTCCAAATCAGAAAGCTTCGTATTATAGTCCTGCAATATGAAACAAAAGTCCAAAATTATTAAAAAAAAAAATCGCATAATCTCCAAAATTCAACATAGGAGCAAGACACTCCGAGGATGAGCATAATAACTAAGAATTCTGAGGATCATTAAATGTATCAACATACTTCTGAGGATCATTAAATGTATCAACATACTTCTGAGCAGGTGATTCTTCAGGCTTCTTCGAGGCATAAATTCGTACACAAGCAGCCTTTGATCATCCTCAATGCAATAGCCAATCAACTTCACCAAATTTGGGTGAAGGAGGTCACCAAGAAAATTAACTTCAGCCTGGAAAATGGAAAAATAAGGTATTCCAAAATAAGACACAGCCCACATTTTGGGTGAAGTCCATCATGATTGAGGGTTCTGAAACAAACTCTTAAATATTACTCCCTCCGTCTCACTATGTTTGGCCACAAAACAAAATCTCGTAGTTTAAGAAACTTCAATAAATGTCTTGTTCATCTTTTACATTTCCAATTCTACCCTTCTTTATGACATGAAAAGCTGCACATCAATTTTGTAATTAATTGTACATGTTCATTTAATTAGGGGTATAATGGAAAAATAAGGTATAAATTTACATTGAATTTATAAGTGGTCAAACACAATGAGACAAACAAAAATAGAAATGTGGCCAAACATAGTGAGACGGAGGGAGTAAAAGTTAATTACCCAATAACAAATCCGATCGCGCCGTGCATTGCACGGGTGTACTGCTAGTAAAAAGGATGACAAGAGACAAAAAGACTAAGAGAAGTAAATTTTGGGGATGCCCGTGAAAAATTTAAGGCCCCCGATTAAATAACTTGTCTAGGGCCCCAAAATTCACAGGACCGGCCCTCTCCGTCAATCTTCAGTCTTTCTGCTCTGCCCCCATCAACTTATTCTTTTTAGTCGACCTCCATCTCCGGCGCCATCTATTGCATTCTCCAGCGAAATTTGGGGCTCACATCTGGGCTCTTTTGATAATGTTATGATTATTTGTTGGGTTAAAATATTAACTGGGTTCAAATGCGATTCCCAAAAGATTTAATCATAATTTTTAATGGGATGAAGAGGAGAATGTTTCAATTTTCATGTTCTTTTGATGGTTCCAGACTCTAGATCGAACTCAGCTTTCCTACTGCAGTATGCATTGACAGACTTGGGACTATCTGATCCAAATGGATAATTTAGCATTATTTAAAACGAGGAAATGACATAGCTGATACATTAAATTAGATTGAAATTGTTATATATTTCTGAAAATACCTACACAGAAAGAGAGAAAGAGATCAACAGGATCTTGAATTATTGATTCGAATGGTAAAAAATAAGTAACCTGGTTGAATTTCAGCTGAGAAATCAAGAAAGGACCTGGAAAGAGGGGTCGATTGCTCAAATGTTCCGAAAAGCAATTGTAGGTGTTTAAATATTAAGAAAAGAATCCTAATGAGTTTTTAAATGCAAAATAGTAGTTGTTTTTCATATAAAACATAATAATAATGTAGTAAACTTACACGTTCGCCCCTTATAAATTAAATTTTTCATTTATGCCTGAGGTATTATACTATTTTAAGGTATTAGTTGTACTTATAAACCTGACCCCTTATATTTTCATTCGAGTGCAATCTACCAAAATACCCTTTAAAATAAGTCATATGCAATGGTACATGACTATTTAACGGATAAAAGATAACAAAGTTAGTGAAAGTGACCACAAACCAAAAAAATGGGTTCGATGTGATAAATACAAAAAAAAATGAATTCGGTGGTGACTTTTTTTTGTTGTTGCAATTTTTCCTAAATTAAATAATTATTTAATTATTATTTAAAATTATTTATATTTAATTAGTTAAAATATTTTTAATGTGAAATAAAAATTTGATTTTGACACCTACCATTAGAAATGCTTGTACTTTTTACATACTCCCTCCGTCCCAGCACAAGCGAGACTAATTTCTTTTTCACTTCGTCCCACCACAAGTGAGACTTCCTAAAATGGAAATGTTTTAATATATTTATATTCAACATTCCCCACCATTTAACTCCACTCATTCTCTCTATTCATTTTCCACCACTCAATTTATTCAATCAGCACTACTATTTACCACACTCATTCTCTCTCTTCATTTTTTAACATACATATACTATTTTTTTTTCTTAATTATTGTGCCCCACAAGTTGGTCTCACTTGTGGTGGGACAGAGGGAGTATGTATCAAAATTTATTTTTAATACCTACCACCATTAGACTTGGTACCCTATGATAGTTCTCTAAGAGTATCAAAATTTGATTTTGATATCATTAGTTAACTCTCCCTATTGGAGATGCCCGAAGGAGATTAAAAAAAAACACAAAAGTGGTCTAAAAGGACTATACAGTGAGGGAGAGAAACAAAATCATGATTCCAATAGGTCAAGGAAGGCGTAATGTTTACGCACAAAGACCATAATAAAAGACTGACTTCAAGTCAACTGCAGGTTACTAAAAAGTCTATAACTAACAAACCATGAACACACACACATACAGAGACCTTTCAAAGTCGGTGGTGTTAATGCTAAAACACAGAAACACCAACATCTAAATGGCCTCTTCTTCTTATTCTTCTATAACAAAGTCTTTGGTGTTATTTGTGACTACATGGCTCATAGTAGCAGAATCAACATATTCTTCACCCGAAGCCAGCGCTCTACTTGGCAGCGGTTGGTGGGGGAATATTATTTCAGTCGACACTTCAACAAGTCATTGTGACTGGAGAGGCATCTATTGCAACAACTTGGCAGGAAATGTTAATGGCATAGATCTACAAAGTTACAATTTAGGAAGTGAGCTCGGGAAACTGAACTTGTCTTCCTTCCCTCACCTTTCAACAACTTCACTGGTGAAATCCCTACGTCAGTCGGTTCCTTAAACAACTTGACTTTCTTAGACCTGAGGCAAAATCATTTCTCAGAATTCCTCCCCTCTCATATAGGTAAATTACAAAATCTAGAATTTTTGTACATCGGATCCAATTACTTTGTTGGTCCGATTCCATCATCTCTAGAGTCTTTGAACAAACTAACTGTTGTTGACCTTAGTTCAAATCTATTCAGCAGCCCCATCCCTCCAGAATTAAGGAGCCTCAAGAATTTATCTGACTTGAACTTGAGTGATAACAAACTCAGTGGTTCAATCCCTTCTGTTTTGGGAGAGCTAAGCTTTTTGTATAATTTGAACCTCAGTTCAAACCAGATAAGCGGCCCCATGCCCTCAAGTATTGGCAATTTGGGTTCGTTGAACCATCTTGACCCGTCGCGGAATCAAATCAATGGTTTCATACCCTCAAGCATTGGTAATTTGTTTTATTTGAAGCATTTTGATCTGTCACGGAATCAAATCAATGGGTCCATACCCCCCCCCCCCCAAGTATTGGCAATTTGGGTTGGTTAAGCCATCTTAACCTGTCGCGGAATCAAAACAGTGGTTCCATACCCACAACCGTTGGTAATTTGGTTAATTTGGATCATTTTGACCTGTCATGGAATCAAATCAGTGGGCCCATACCCCCAAGCATTATTGTTCATACGCTGGCCTACGTTGACATTTCTGCTATCGGATAAATGGACAATTCCAAAGTTTCAGCCAGCCCAATTTTTAGCCATCTGGATCTCTCTCAGAATTATTCGAGTGGGATGATACCCCGTCAACTCTTAGATTTATCATATTTAACATATTTGGACCTGTCCTACAATAATTTATCTGGCAAAGTACCTGATTGTCTTTGTCAATCTTGCAATTCATTTAGCTGGTCCAACGATGCTCTTGAGTTGCAGCAGTGTTTCCGGACAGTTTCTACACACAACTGGAGCGACAAAAAAAGTTATGGAGGGGACATGAAGGCGAACCGATTCAGGCTTCCTCTTATCATTTCAGGTCTCACCATCTTTTTCATTCTATTGATCGTCACTGTGATCGTGCTCCTCCGTCGGCACAGGTCTGCAGCTATTTTACCTGACAATCAAACAACAAAAAATGGTGATATGTGCTCGATATGGAACTATGATGGAAGAATTGCATACGACGATATAATCCAAGCAACAAATGACTTTGACATCAAATATTGCGTCGGGACTGGCGGTTATGGCAGCGTTTACGAGGCACGACTCCCTAGTGGAAACGTGGTTGCTCTCCAAAAACTTCACCGCCTTGAAGCTGAGGATCCAGCATTTGACAAGTGTTTCAGGAATGAAGTACAAATCTTATCAGGCATAAGGCATAAAAACATTGTCAAGCTTTACGGGTTCTGCTTGCACAAACGAAGAATGTTTCTGGTTTATGAATACATGGAAAGGGGAAGCCTATTTTGTGCTCTTAGAGATGATGCAGAAGCTGCAGAGTTGGATTGGAGCAAGAGGGTGAAGATGGTTAAAAGCATAGTGCATGCATTATCTTACATGCATCATGATTGCACGCTACCCCTAGTTCACAGAGACGTATCAAGCAACAACATTCTTCTGAACTCGGAGCTCGAGGCTTTTGTAGCTGATTTTGGAGCAGCTAGATTTCTAGACACTGATTCATCCAATCAAACCTTACTTGCTGGAACTTATGGTTATATAGCTCCTGGTACGCTATGCTGACCAACTTTTTACGTGTTTCTTTTGCTTTTCCCCTTCAATCCTACCCGTCACGATATCAACCGGTGGTCTTTAATGACCTGTAGTTTGTCAAGCTAATTGATTGTTTCTTTACAATCTTCTGTTTTTTCTACAGAACTTGCATACACAATGGTCGTGACAGAAAAATGTGACGTGTACAGCTTTGGGGTGGTGGCACTGGAAATAATAATGGGAAAGCATCCAGGAGATCTCCTCTCGTCTTTAAGACATTTGTCTGGTCGAGATATGATGCTCACTGATGTGCTAGATAGATGCCCGCCTCATTCATCCAAGGGGTCATCTGATTGAACAGGAGATCAGTAGAGTTGTTACACTCGCATTTGCATGCTTGTCTGATGATCCGAAACTTCGGCCAACTATGCAAAATGTATCTCAGGAGTTTCTTGCTAACAAGAATCTTTTGCCTAAACCTCTTCATTTGATTTCACTATGGCAACCCAGAAACCCATAAACCTTTCTGACAAAGCATGTTTAGGCAAATGAGTCATAGTGGGGATCAATTACTGTTTGTTTCTCTTGATCCTAGTATAAACACTCGCAAGGTTTAATATTATTTAGGTAATGATTTTTCATTTTGTTGTGACGCATGGATTCTATCGAAAACATTACCTAAACAAGTTTTACTTATCGCCTTCGAGAACATTCCTCTTATTCTAGTTTATTGTTTAGGTAATGTTTCCCTACTTCAAGTGACCACATAGGAGTAGAGAAACAAAGTTTTACTTATCGTCAAAAAGCTAACAAGCATTGCACTAAACCCGTTTTCAGATTAATCTGAAAGGCAGATTCTGTTGAGTAAGTTTGGGACTTTGGAACCTACATGCAAAAGGCGGTATCATACCACATAACACACTAGCACTTAACTTTTATTCAAATCTAACTCAAAATATTCATCGCTCATCAAGACAAGTGACACAAGATCCACAAAAGGGTAGTTAAGATGATAATGAAGAAAGGGAGATACCTGTCATCGCATACGGGGGGAAAGGGGAGAAGCATAGCCATATGTACCCATCATTTTAGTAGATACTACATCCTTATCTCCTTTTGGGTTATCCTTGGCAAGTCCAAACTCCAGATTCAGAAAGCTTCGCATTATAGTCCTGTAATATGAAACAAAAGTCCAAAGTTATAAAACAAATTCGCATAGTCATCTCCGAAATTCAACATAGGAGCAAGACATTCCGAGGATTAGCATAATAACTAAGAACTCTGAGGATCATTAAGTGCATCAACATACTTCTGAACATGTGCTTTCCAGGCTTCTTTGAGGCGTAAACTCGTACACAAGCAGTCTTTGATCGTCCTCAATGCAATAGCTAATCAACTTCACCAAATTAGGGTGAGGGAGGTCACCAAGATAATTAACTTCAGGCTGGAAAATGGAAAATAAGGTATTTTAAAATAAGACACAGCCCATATATTTCGAGAAAGTAACCAAGGAAGATGGAGAGGTTGCATACAAGCCACTCCTTGTTACTCTGAAGACCATCATGATTGAGGGTTTGGACAGCAACAGTTAGACCCGTGCCCGGCTTCACCAGTATCGTTCGATTCTCGTTGATCCAACCTTCGAACACGCAACCAAAACAACCCTCTTGAGGAAATCCTTAAAAAGGAAATCTAAAGCTAGTCTAATACCTAAAAAAAGTCCCAAGAGAAATGACACTCAACTTATGATTGTCTAAAAGAATGCCATGAGATACTGGACTATAATAAGCATAGGTGAATCTTTGCTACTACAATTATTAAATAGGGTTGTCGTGCTGTATAAGTACTTGTACCTGAAGCACTCTAATAGCATCCATGTATTATACACGAGCAATTTCTAGTGTTCTCCCCAATCTGTTTGAAGAACCCAACAGACGTAATAAACATGTTGTGGTGTAAGAAGGTTTGATATTTACTTAGGTAGCACTTAATGTAGCTGCATTTAACTGTCAGAAACCACATATAAGAACCATGGCGAAGCACGCATCTCTTCTTGAGTGGGGGGGAGGAGTTCAATGAACCTTATGCTCTTGCTAAAAGAAATGCGTAAAAAGTAACAACCGAAACTTTAGTAATTAAATTCAAGTAAACTTTTCACCTAATAAAATATAGATCAAACATACCCTAATTGCAAAAATTCAATAATCATTCTAATACAAATTCATGAAAAAATTAGCAGAATCATGGAACATGATAGGCAAAGCAGGTACCGCCACACGATGACATAGAGTGACTAACCCATGCAATGAAAATCTCAAAATACAATTTAGACGACTAAGCTAATCAAAACAATCAATCCTGCTGCAAAAGAGAACCCAATTAAAAGAAACAGAACCTAACCCCATTTGGCCACAAACCCTAAAATCAAACATTCATGCAATAATATTGCTCTTCCCATCCCATTTGATTTTCGTAAAATTATACACTTTTTTTTTTCGATTTCAAACAATTGCCCCAACAAGTGATACCCAGAAAGAAGCAATTTCCAGTTCAAGTTACCTTGAGGTTCGTGATTCATCAAACAATGCGTTATCTAGATAATCCAAAAACCACCAATTATGTAAGTCATAAATCGAAACGAAGTCCAAATAATCGGAGAAAAGCGCAAGATATTCCGGAAAATGATAACCACGATAAACTTCTTCTATACACAAGTTGTAATCTATAGTACGATCAAAGAATCAAACTTGTTCTTAATCAAAGGTGAGAAATCGGATAAAAATGGAAACTATAACTCGAAAAACTGAAGCTGAGTGGTTCAGACAGAGAAATAAAAATAGACGAAGTCTTTAGAACATGTACAATGGGGCAAAAACTATATACACAGCCCGGTAAATACACAGCCCATTTAATTCCATCGCTGCCCTTGCACGTCTCGTGTATACTTACACGAAATGAGAGCTTACATCTCGTGTACATATACACGAGATACATCTCGTGTAAGTACACACGAGATGAGATCTCGTGTATGTATACACGAGATGTAAGCTCTCATATCGTATAAGTATACACGACATAGGCATCTGAGCCTGCTTTTCCACAACCGCAACAGCAAAAGCAACAATAAACATAACTTGGAATGAAATTTGATTCTCAAATAGGACATCTCCACAAAACATCAATAGACCATTACATATATACTATCGCCTAATTGTATACGAAATGAAAGTGTTAACGAGGATAAGCATATAATTCAAACATTCATACAAACTGGATAAATCAAAAACCATTACACATATACTATCCTATATGTAATCTTCTTTGTCTTCTTGCATCGGTATCCTCCTCATAGAGTTGACTGAACTCTGCTATCCTATCTTGGTATGGGAGGAGTAGTTGGCTTGCGGTTGGATCACAGCGGTTCCGATAAAGGTTTGGTGGTGGTGGTATTGGGTAATCATTGCCTAACATGCGCAGCTGCAAAAGTAATAACAGTTAAATACAAGACAATGAAATATAATGAATATAAGTAAGACAACTAAATATAACTAATATAGATGAGACAATTAAGTTCCATACCGCTATAAAATGGTTTCCATTGACTTGTCCCACCACAACTGTGTTCACCGGTGGTTGTACTGGTGCAGTCACTGGAAGGCATAACATACCACCGCTAGTCGAGTAAGAA
This sequence comes from Campanula takesimana, assembly GCA_026119855.1. Taxonomy (NCBI): domain Eukaryota; kingdom Viridiplantae; phylum Streptophyta; class Magnoliopsida; order Asterales; family Campanulaceae; genus Campanula; species Campanula takesimana. The sequence continues at coordinate 629,929 of JAOWBW010000303.1, forward strand.
ATGAACGCCACATTATACCTCGTGGCAATGATGTGCCCAAGATCTGGGAGCTCCATCCAATAATCACTGGGCGCCGTCCGGCTATAGCAAGCAATCTTACGTAAGAGTTCTCTTACCGATATCCAAGGTAGAACTCTTTCGTAAAGGTCTTGGCGAGCAAGCACCTCATTGTAACATTCTGTGCGCACTTCAGCCCACTTCTCCTCATCTCCGTATATCTGTGCTGCTACGGCTCTATAGCCACAATGTCCATCTGATGCCACATCTATGATGCCTCCAATACGCGGGGTAATGAAAGGCGGAAAAGACTCTACATACGGGGAGCTGTATAAACTAGTATAATTGGGCTGTCTATTTCCCTCTCCACGACCCTGACCCTGATCCCGTCCTCGACCTCGGCCTCGACCCCGTCCTCTCACACGACCGGAAGGAGCTACTGGTGGATGAGACGTAGGAGTACTAGCAGGGGTAGATGGTGTGGGTCCTGAAGGTGATTTCCGTTTGTGGGTGGACTCCGAACTCGCTTGGGTTGATGCAATGAATGCACATCTAGACCTGAAATAGGGCAAAGAAAAAAGAGTGAGAAGCATTCATACTGTTGTTTGAAAGTGTTAAAAAAAATTGATGCTGCTGCTGATGTGTCTCGTGTAAGTCCACACGAGACATATCTCGTGTGGTTTTACACGTGACAAGTCTCGTGTAATACAACACGAGATATGTCTCGTATGGACTTACACGAGACACATCAGCAGCAGTTAAACAGTAGCAGCAACACAACAGCACAACAGCAACAATACAACAGCAAAAAATTTGAGACATAATTGAATGAAGATATATACCCTTTGCCAGTCGAGGATGGTGTAGCGGGGACTCCAAAAAATTTGTTAGTATGCTCCCAATCTGACAGTTCTCTGGAACTTCCGGCCCGGGGTTCATTCGGCTTTGAAATATGATCCGGCTCCATCGTTTTGAATAACTGTCTCCTTACCGGTTCAGGCTCCTTAGATGAAGGGTTGTCTACTTCAATGTCCAACTTCTTCCAAAACTCATGAATCGTGGACAGCTCAATCCGTCCCTGACACTCCTCTATCTGTGCAATCTCATGACTACATGGAAGTCCATGTGTCCGCCTGTAGTAACACCCGCAGGCAGCCTAAGTGATTACATAACCCCCATTATGACGCTGCTTGATTTTCTGAATTCGATCATGCTCTTGTCTGATAATGCGAAAGGCTACCGTTGACACTCTAGTGAATATGTTGCGATATAGATTGCGGGTCCTCAAATGAATTGGATATCTGGTCCTTGATCTATTCATACCCTGTTTGATAGTTTTTAGCTGGATATCTATGATTTTATGAGCCTTTTTAAACAGTGTGTCAAAAGTAGAAGAAGCACTCCCCAATGCCTTCTTCAACCTGTTATGCTCACCTTCAGTCCTGTTTGTGGTATGGGTCCCGAAGTGTGTTAACACATCCGTGTGCATGGAAAGAATATTCTGAGAGTACAAATTAAGCCATGTCTCGCGGAGGTAATCCAATAGTGCAGGATAAGATCTGAAACGGTCACGAAGCTCTGCCCAACGTAAGTCCCATTCGTCGGGGTTAGGGGCTGAGATTGCATAATTGAACGTCCTCATGAATGATTCTGCGAAGTCCTCGCTACCTGTATGCTCCAACCCTTTCCTTCTAACATTCATTTCGATATGCCTCCGACACAAGAAGTGTGCGGTGAGGGGAAAAACTGTACGGAGAGCGCTGATGAAACCCAACTCACGATCAGTGACAAAAACTGTAGGCAACCGGGAAGGTGTAAACAGACTGTGCAAATTGTTCAATGCCCATTCGTAATCACCCGTACTCTGATGCCTGAGGAACGCAGACGCTATTGTGAAATTATGCCCGGTGGAAGTAAAACCTACAAACTGCAAGTAGTACAGTCCGTAGCAGTTGGTGTTGTGAGTGCAGTCACCTTGTACAACATATGGAAAACAGTTCAGAATCTTCATTGCTAATGGGTGAGAGAAGAATATGTCTTCGATCATGCCAGTCTCAGCGTCTTCCCTCGTGTAGCTAGTATATTCATTATCACTGAGTAACTTAAGGAATTGTTGTAGCGGGTTCCTCCCTTGTCGTTCCCCTTCTCTATATTTTGACACGGCATTCCGGACGTGCATCGGAGTGCTCACGTTCTTCTCATCCTGCATCTTTAGCATTGCCACAATGTCATTTGGACGCACTGAACATTCACTTGCGGTACACACAGCGTCATATTCCCCAGGTGTCAATTTCCCGAGAGGAAAACCTTCCGGGTACAAAGGAAAGGCATGATTATGTATGCCATTCCTCACAACATAACCCCATGACCCATCAACACCCCTCTCTGTGGCGTATAGTTTAAAACTGCAATCTCTTTTCTTTGTACTAGTCTTCCTAATGTTATTTGATCTTCCGGCCCTGTGTTGTCCACCAAAATGACATGTGATGTAAGCATATGCTAGTTTATTTCCACGTCTATTCCTCGAGCTGTGTATAACTAGGTGTATATTTCGACCCCTCGCTATTTCCCGTACATGTGCAAGAAGTGCATCCCGAGTTTGAAATATTTCTGATGTCGTGAATTCATCACTGGTATCCGGGAATGGACCCTGCAAAATACGAGATGAAAAGTCAGTTTCAAAGCCCCAGCATACATCTATCTCGTGTAAGTCTACACGAGTTTCATCTCGTGTATGTATACACGAGATGAAACTCGTGTAGACTTACACGAGATACTCCCTGTACAGATTGAAAAAAAATTTGAAAACTGGAATTTGATCTGATATTTCATTGTTATTGTCATGTGTATTTGAAGATTGTATAAATAAATATCATGTGATTTAATTCAAGATGGGATTTTTAAAACAAGATGGGATTTTTAAAACAAGATGGGATTTTTATTTTGATTTTGATCACAATACACAAAAAAACATTAAAAACTTACTTCATCGAAGCTAGGATCATTGAAACTTGGAGAATGTTGATGTGGAGGAATATTTTGTAAGATTTCTTCTTCTTCATCAATGAGAAAATCTATCATATCAAGGTCAATACAATCATAAGAATTTTGTGGAGAATTATGTGAGGAATCCATGTTATTATGTGAGTAATCCATGTTATGAACTTAAAGATTGAATTTTTGAATGATAAAGGGCTATTGTGTGGTTTCTGTTCAGAATGGGTGTGTTTTAGTAGGGTTTAATCGTCAAATTCATGCAATGGTCGCGGAAAAAGGTTTATGGAATTTAAACATCTCGTGTATACCTACACGAGATTAACTTGACCATCTCGTGTATAACTACACGAGATGTCATAAACTCCAAATGACAAGTTGTTTATTTTTTTTTTAATTTTTTTCTAGGCTCTAGATGACATTTTAAGACATTTCCATTAGTATGACATTGGTCAAATTATAAACGGAAATTGAGTTAGAAATTTGTGACATTATTAGGGTTTTTAGGGTTTTAAGGAAAATGTCCCGATGTTGTGAAAATGGTATACGACCACCTAGTTTATTTTTTTTTTTATTTTTTTCTAGGCTCTAAATGACATTTAAAGTGTTTTTCATTAGTATCACTTTCCTCAAAATCCAAACGGAAATTGAGTTAGAAATTTGTGACATTATTAGGGTTTTTAGGGTTTTAAGGAAAATGTCCCGATGTTGTGAAAATGGTATACGACCACCTAGTTTATTTTTTTTTATTTTTTTTCTAGGCTCTAAATGACATTTAAAGTGTTTTTCATTAGTATCACTTTCCTCAAAATCCAAATGGAAATTGAGTTAGAAATTTGTGACATTATTAGGGTTTTTAGGGTTTTAAGGAAAATGTCCCGATGTTGTGAAAATGGTATACGAACACCTAGTTTATTTTTTTTTTATTTTTTTTCTAGGCTCTAAATGACATTTAAAGTGTTTTTCATTAGTATCACTTTCCTCAATATCCAAATGGAAATTGAGCTAGAAATTTGTGACATTATTAGGGTTTTTAGGGTTTTAAGGAAAATGTCCCGATGTTGTGAAAATGGTATACGACTACCTAGTTTATTATTATTTTTTTTTTTCTAGGCTCTAAATGAGATTTAAAATGTTTTTCATTAGTATCACTTTCCTCAAAATCCAAATGGAAATTGAGTTAGAAATTTGTGACATTATTAGGGTTTTTAGGGTTTACACGAGATGACATCTCGTGTAACACCACTCGAGATGCATCTCGAGTGGGTTTATACGAGACTTGTTTCGTGTAAACACACACGAGATGCATCTCGTGTAAACCCACACGAGACACATCTCGTGTGGGTTTACACGAGATACATCAGTAGTCTCAACACCAGCAACAACACAACAGCAACAACACAACAGCAACAACAACAGCAAAACATCATGTCCTCGGGGGGGGGGGGGGAGGGGGTTTTACGAAACGCTAGAATAAACTATTGAATCGGGGGGGAGGGGGGTTTTACGAAACACTAGAATAAACTATTGAATCGGGAGGGGGATTTAAAACGATAACTAAAATAAAAATACCATCATATTAACAAACTAGTAGAGGTGTCAATAAAAACTAGAATAAAATGTGTCCATTACAATACAATGAAAAGCAAAAATAAAATAAAATCCTAAGGCTGCGGTGGAAGTCCTAAAATCTCACCGGCCCGTCTAAGACCAACTAGCCAGTGCTCGGGGGCACTGGGATCCGACAAAAATGGAAGTATGATAGCTCGCAACTCCGCAATCCCTGCGACAGAAGGCTACGGTGGAACATCAGGTGGGGGAGGTGGAATGTCACCGGGTGGATCGTGTATCGGATTAGCTATCCGAACATGACTCCTAGCCCTAAACCAAGACATATAATCTGGAGTCACGAAGGGAACAGCCACGGGATGATCTCCAGTAAATAGTGGCCCCCAACGGACATCGGCCCTAAACTCCGCCATGCCAAAAGCCACCCACTCCTGCCAAACCTGATCTCCGTCACCGTAACGCTTCTGGTACCCCTTCTGACCCTTTGCCAAAACGCATAACTCGGTCGCCATGGGGGCAGTCTAGGGATCCTCTGCTGGTACCCGAACTGCCTAGTCACACGATCAGGCATATACGCCTCTGTGATGTCACAAAAGCGTATAACACCCCTGTAGTATGAAACAGGCAGTATCGCGTCCGACCCGGTCCCATAAGGAGTCCAAATAACATGTGAGTAGACATTGTTAGGCAAAGTCAACAGAATATCGGAAGGAACGACACAAAAACGTATAATAGTTTTAATATGAATAACTCACACTGTCAGCCCCCATCCTGTCAAGAATGCGGCGATACTGCACAAGATGATCGAACGTCCTCCCAGCCGAATCATCACGAGACCATCTACGGGCTCTCGGCTGCCCCTGCTGCCAATGGGGGTCAGTAACTCGCCGAAAACCCGGAAAGTACTCGTATATCCAGGCCTGAGATGTATGTAAAAAAGTATTAAATACTACTCAAATGCAACATTTAATAACAGGGGGGGAGTAGACAGTAAAAAGATAGTGAATAGAGTAAGATGTACCTCTAGGAGAGCCGCACAACCGCCCATCTCCTTGCATCCGGATCTGGACGCCTTCCCCAACTCTCGGTACATATATGCCAAAGTGGCTGATCCCCAGGAAAGAGTGGGGAGGCTGGCTAGATCCATGCACAGGGGCAGGTAGGCTGCGGGCACCTTATCCCCGCTCTTGTCCACGAACATCGTGCAACCCAATAGGTGCAGGATATACGCGGACGCACGATGGGCATCTGTCATGCCGCCTCTACGCTGAGTAAATAGACGCCTGACATCCCTCAATAAATAACCAGTGCCGCTCAACTGGAGGTGTCTAGAGATGCCAGATACGTCAGGCGCTGGATCCGTATAGCGAACAACTCCACCATCAATCCTGATACCTGTAAATTGAAGATGCAATAACACATTTTAGTATAAGAGATGAATGTAGACAGTTCATATAATATATGTAGACAGCTATATAATTGTGAATGGAGTATCGAAGCGATGTTATAAAAACATACCCAAGATATGAAAACTGTCATGTAAAGTAATCGTCATCTCCCCCCAAGGCATGTGGAACGAGTTAGTCTCAGGAGACCACCGTTCCAAAAATGCCGTTAGGAGGGCATGGTTAGGCCTATGAATGACGGAATCATGCAGATGCTGGAGGCCAGATGCATCTACGAGGGCCAGCCAGGCTCTATCAGCAACCGGCTGCTCATCACGCTTGAACCTGTTCATTCGAAACAAAAAATATTATCAGTACTCAAGAAAAACAGCATAGGATGATAATTAATGGAATATTTAGAGCGTGTGGTATAAATAACTTCAATATTTAAAACATTTCACATTAATGCTAAGCTTACTGTGCAAGATGCGTGAGTCTCGTATGGAAAGTCACCAATCCCTCAGTAGTAGAGTCACCCCAAATATGTCTGGCTCGGTGGTCACCGAACCCGTACATCAGTGAAACATCCTCTGGCCCACCACCGGGGTCCCTCTGAAGCTGCCATGATGGTGGCGCATCCTGACCCCGCCTCCTCCCGTGTCTCAGAGGTCTAGGCGGCTCTACTACATCATCATCCTCATCCTCCTCCTCCTCCTGCACCCCCACCTCCACCTCCTCCTCCTCCTCCTCATCATCCTCCCCCCTCTCCTGCCCCTCCCCATCCTCCTCCCCATCATCACTATCACTCTCCTCCTCTCCATCATCACTATCACTCTCCTCCTCCCCATCATCACTATCCTCCTCCTCCTCCTCACTATCCCCATCGACCGCCGCCTCCTCCTCCTGAACATCATCAGCTGCTGCCGCCTCCTCCTCCCTCTCCTCCTGCTCATCATCAGTTGTGGCATCCTCGTCATTCCGAGCCTTGCTCCGATTTTCTCCTCTCTCCAAACGCTCTTCAACCTTCCTCTTTCTAGCTGAAACGGTCATAGGATCACGTGCCTACAAAAAACACAAATAAGTGACAATACATTAGCGACAGTTACAGTAGATTAAATAAATGAACACAATGCTGACTGATAATTCACAATGCTGATATTCAGAAGGATCACATCTCGTGTAACACCACTCGAGATGCATCTCTAGTGGGTTTATACGAGACTTGTCTCGTGTAAACACACCCGAGATGCATCTCGAGTGGTGTTACACGAGACACACCAATTTCAATTTTACATTTTTCAAATTATGTTTAATTGTGAATATAGAAATGTAAAATAAGGTTAAAAATTGCTTACCTTTTTCACAGGCGCTGTAGACGAGCTAGTCCCGGTGGGGATGTGGGCGGCGGTTGTGGCGGCGGCGGTCCCGGCGGCGGTCTTGGGTATTTTAAGTTTCACCATTTCAATTTCGAATTTTTTTTTTTTTTTTTTACAGTGAGAGAGAAGAACAGAGCGCGAGAGAAAGAACGACGGCGACGGTGAGCGACGACGGTGAGAGAGACGTTAGAGAGAGACTGTTCGTTTCTTTCGTTGTTTCAAACAGAGAGAGAGAGAGAGAGGGGGGTTAGGGAGCGAACGTGAGGGAGAGTGAAATTGAAATATATATATATATATATATATATATATATATATGGGTACTTTGGTAATTTAATGGGGCTGTGGAAATAATGGGCTGTGTATATAAATATATCCGTACAATGGTTTAAACAAAATTTTCCATTCAACGCCCACTTTATCACTCCCCATCATCTTCTCTCTCTTCCAACTAATCCATTCAACACTCATTCAACTTTACACCCTACGATGGTTCGTTTAATCCCCCATTCAACACTTTTCACACTCATTATCCTATACCCCACCACTTAAAATTTATTTTATATTTTTTATTTTTATAATTAGTGTTGAAATAGTTATTATGGGATCCATTTCAAGAAAAATATGTTTTTTTTTGTCGAAACACAATGAAACTTACGTCAATTTAAAGAGAATTTTTTTTAGGAATTTTGGTGTAAAAAAATAATAAAAATATTTTCTTTGAAATAATTGAGCTCAAACAATTGAGATAAAAAAAAAAAATCGCCAGCCAATGAGAAGCCAACACGTGGCTTGTCCAGGAAAAACAAAAAAAAAAGAATCCGCCGCCGACCACACGCACCAAGTTTCCGCGTGGTGTGCATGCGCCACACGCGGCCCAGTGTGTGGCCGCCGCGTGTCCAAACGGATCCCACCATTCCCATTCACAAATGTTGAATGGGTTCAACAAAACCATTCACACACACCCCATTAAACAACCATTTGAGCAATTAAACCCTTTTTCTTTTGTGAATACCCATTCAACACCCATTTTTTTTTGTCATTGTCGATGGTCTTAGTGAGACTGACTCTTACTCTCTCCGTCGTGTAATTATTTAGACAAATTTTCATTTTAGGTGTTATAGTATAAGCTACGCTTTTCTATTCCTCTCACTTATTCTCTTTACTGCTTTATTTTTATAGTTACAATACCAATCAACCTACTATTCATTCCCCCACTTTCTATCTCCTACTTCACTTTTCCCACACACTCCCCACTACTATTCATCCGTACACCTCTTGGCCAATGGCGGACCCAGATTTTTTTTTGAAGGGGGGCAAAATAATTTTTATTAGTATAAGGGGGCAAGAAAAAAATTAATGAGGGGGCAAAGTTTAATTTATTGCACTAATCTAATTAAAATTTACAAAAATTGCACTAGTAAATTTTTTTTATTTTTTTTACAAACGGGGGCCGCGGCCCCCTTAAGCATGTATGTGTTGGAGTAGAGGACCAATCGGGAACTAGGAATCGGAGGAAAAGAAGAAAATCCGTCGGAGGGACTGTCGTCCCGGGCGGCCGCCCAGGGTGATGGTGGGCGACCGCCCACTATGGCAGTAGGTTCAATCGGCGGAAGGGTCTCGTGGGCGACCGCCCAAGGCCACTTTGGGCGACCGCCCAGTTGGGCGACCGCCCAGGTGTCGGGCCAGGTCCGTGTTTTAGCCGATTTTGTCCAGATTTTCGGGTATTATTGTCCTCCTAGGGTTAGGTATTTATTCTAGGTTTGCTGTATAAACAATGTTCCGCCCCCATACTCATTGTAACTCCATATTTACATATTATAGTGCAAGATCCTGGCTTGGTAGTGCCCCCAGACGTAGTCAAACATATTGACGAACTGGGTAAACAATTTCTTGTGTTCGTTTTGTTCTTTTGCTTTGTGTTTCTTATTTCTTGTGCTTGTTTGTGGTGCCGTGTTTTCTTGCGATTTGCTTGGGTGTTGGGTTGGGAAGGGTCAATTCCATAACAACTGGTATCAAGAGCTTTGGTTGGACGATCAAAGGGTTTATCAAGCAATCAATAATGGGCAATGATAAACAAGCGGTGGAGAAATTTGATGGTTCTGACTATGGATATTGGAGGATGCAAATAGAGGATCTCTTGTATAATAAGGATCTCTATAAGCCTCTAACAGGAGTCAAACCGGAAAAATAAAAGCAGGAAGACTGGGACCTCATGGATCGGAAAGCCTTAGGGGTGGTTCGATCTACTTTGTCGAAGTGGATCGCGAAGACTACCAGGAAGGCAAAAACCACCAAGGAGCTATTGGATTATCTTACTGAGAGATTTGAAACTCCATCTGCTGCAAATAAGGTTGATTTGATACGCAAGATGGGTAGTCTCAAGATGCAAGAGGGAGGATCCATAGCTAAACACATCGATGAGTTTATGGATATTATAGACTCATTGACTGCGTTGGAGATTACTTTCGGTGACGAGGTTCATGCGTGTTTATTGCTAGCGTCCTTACCAAGAAGTTGGAGTGGAACGGTGACAGCGTTAAATGCTTCAGCGGGTAAGAACAAATTGAAGTATGATGATGTTAAGGACTTTCTCTTGGGCGAGGAAAATCGCATAAATAAGTTGGGGACACCGTCTACTTCGAAATCGGTCTTGGCTACAACTAGTAGGGAAGACCGGGTTCTAGCAATAAAGGGAGAACAGGGTCAAGGGAAAGTGTAATCGGGGGTGTGGATCAGTATGGGGAGAACAAAGAAAGACCAAGGGTTGCAAGAGGATCGGTAGAGTGTTATCATTGTAAGGAGTTAGGACACTACAAGAGGGATTGTCCCATGCGAGGGGATAAATCGCAGAATGTGATAATCGAATGCGAAGATGTACTGATTCTGAGCGTTAGTAGTGCGCTAGAATCATGGGTGCTGGATTCGGGGGCATCATTCCACTCATGCGGGCATGCAGGAGCGATGGAAAATTACACTTCCGGTGATTTCGGAAAGGTCTATCTGGCGGATGGCGAGCCTTTGGAAATCAAGGGGAAGGGGGATGTCAGAATAGGAGCATCGGATGGGAACGTCTTACATCTACACGGGGTCAGTCACATTCTAGGTTTGAAAAAGAACCTGATTTTAGTTGGGCAGCTGGGTGAAGAAGGTTACACGGTTACTTTTAGCTGCAGGAACTGGGTTATTACCAAGGAGGATTGTGAGATAGCTCGGGGTAATAGGGAAGGAAGATTGTATTTGACAAACACCAAGGATAATATCGCGGTGTCGTCAGCCAAGGGTGATATGGATTTATGGCACTGTCGATTGGGTCACATGGGTGAGAAGGGGGTATCCCCGGTAACTTCTCGGTTTGGTGTGTCATATTGCATGACCTTCATTGATGATTCGACAAGAAAGGTCCGGGATTACTTCTTAAAAGGGAAAGATGAATCTTTCAGGATGTATAAGAAGTGGAAGGCCTTGGTGGAGAATCGGATTGGACTCAAGGCTAAATGCTTGAGGTCTATTAATGGTGGGGAGTATGAGCTCAGGGAGTTTAAGGAATGCGGTGATGCAAATGTGATTTGCATGGATATTCCAGACTTGGGTGGGAGCGGCATGGTTCATGATGACCAAGGTAAAGGGGTCACTGAAGATGAACCAAATACTCCAGGACTGGATATTCCGCTACGCAGATCTAACAGAGAGTGTAGATCGGATGCAAAGGCTCCAGGTTTCTCAAGTAAGGTAAAGTTGAAGCTGGGTATAGCTTCAATGGGGATTGGATTATAGGGGAGGAGGACGGCACTACCATGATCGAGGTGAGCACTAGGAAGACACCAAGGATGAGTTAAAGAACGGATACGGGGCTTGTATATGCGGTTGATCTCTAGGTGGGAGATTGTTGGAGTAGAGGACCAACCGGGAACTAGGAATCGGAGGAAAAGAAGAAAATCCGTCGGAGGGACTGTCGTCCTGGGCGGCCGCCCAGGGTGATAGTGGGCGACCGCCCACTATGGCAGTAGGTTCAATTGGCGGAAGGGTCTCGTGGGCGACCGCCCAAGGCCATTTTGGGTGACCGCCCAAGTGTCGGGCCAGGTCCGTGTTTTAGCCGATTTTGTCCAGATTTTCGAGTATTATTGTCCTCCTAGGGTTAGGTCTTTATTCTAGGTTTGCTATATAAACAATGTTCCACCCTCATACTCATTGTAACTCCATCTCTATATTATAATACACATAAAAAAAAACTGCCAATTGACTTAGGACAAAGAAGGGCTCAGATTAGTTCATAACTGCCTTAATCTGATGGCTATAATTAAGTTGTTCCTTTTGGGTTTATTTCTCAAACGTTCGATTAATTATCAAATGGACTGATCGAACGGTCACAGTTTGACGGTTTTTGTTACCCTTCTTCCTCTTTTTCTTTACGGGGCTCTCGTCCAACGCCTAATTCTCTTCCTCCCTGTCCAACGACCCACCAGCGTCCATTCTTCTTCTCAATTCACCGTTGGCATTCTGATCCCAATCTGACGCCAACATCAAAGAACCCAAGATTCTTCGACGGTTTCTAATTCTTTACCCTTCTCTTAGTTGCGCTGCGCGTATGCTCCCCCAAATCGGAAAAGGGAAAAACGAGATACATCCATCTATCTTCTCCGGCAACGTTTTGCCCTTCCCTCAGGTATTTTCTCTCTCTCTCTCTCTCGGTATTTTATTCATTGTCCGTTGTTTTTTTTTTTTTTTTTTTTTTGAGACATCACTGGGTTTCAATTCTGCTGTTCCCTTTTGCTTTTTCCGTCACTCCATGCCAAAGTCGAGCACCAGTTGTCAGTGCTGCAAGGTGTTTTATTTTGGTTTGTTTTATTACTTATTTGTGGATAGGAGTATCTTTACTGTTTGGTTGCAAAGGTTTGAGAATAATCCCTCAATTAGTTCCTATCTTACTTTAATTTGGTTCCGTCAATATGAAGTTTTGCTGCTATATAATGGATTGGGGGAGGGGGTTGGAGAGAGGTAAAGAGATACGATTGTACACCTCTCCAATTTTTTATCTTTTTGTTGGAAATTTTTATAATTTTTCTGCAGAGTTATGGGGGGTGGGGGGCCTTAGATGTATATCTGTCTTGGAGATTTCCAGCCTTAGTTTCATTGTCAAGATGGTTGATATATGGATGATGTGTTAGTAAGCATGAGTTGTTGAATACAGTTGACTTTACTTTTGTTCATGACTACATATTCACTGCTGTGCTAAGCTGTGTGTAACGCCCATCCTTAATCTCGTTAAATATGTGATTTATTTGTTAAATTCTTGAACTTGCATATTATGTGCTAGTTTTACTTGGGTTAATTTATTAACTGCTTTAGAACATTAAGGTGGTTAAATGTCTAGTTTTGCCTTTTGGGTCATTTGTGAAAATTGGACTTTAGGGGCCTTTTTGTTAAAAGTGGAACTTGAGTGGCCTAAGTGCAATTGTTTGAAAGTTTCAAAGTATATCATGTTGTTTGGGTTGTCAGAGAAGGCAATTCTTAATTTTCTTCTCGTTCCTTCTCTGTTTCAAAGTTAGGGTTAAAAGTTTATCCTATTCTCGACTCCTCGAGTTTAATTATCCCTCCGTTCTTGATTCTGATCCCGGATTAATATTCGTGGCGTTGAATAGAGCGTTCCAGGCCGAACAGAAAATTATTTGGGTCGCTTTGATTTTTGACTAGGTAAGTTATTAGCTCCCCTTGCTTGTAATAACATGCATAAATGTTATTCTCGATACTTGTGAATGTTAATTTCGTGTTTGGGATGATTTTTGTGGTACTTGTAAATTTGGGACAAAGGGAGTAATAATTCTTCTGTGTAAATGGTGAAAGAACTTGGGAAATACTAGTTTGATTATGTTATGCCTTTTTGCAGTTGTGAAATTGGTAGTAAAAAGTTACTCCTACGCTCGGGACGGAGAATCCTAAGCCTGGGAAAGAATTTGGTGTTTGCTGAAAATAGGACCAGGCGCCCGCCCGGTTAGTGACCAGGCGCCTGCCCTTTTTAACAGAAAGTTATGGTTTCTGAAAATTTTGGATGAGCGCCCGCCCGGTCCATGCTAAGCGCCCGCCCGGTCCCCTGTTCCAAATAAAGTGTTTTAAATCCAAATGAGATTGAAAGCTTATCCCTCATAAGGCATATAGCCTTGGTATAAGATGTTCTAGCAAGTGTAATTGTACCTTTTGGGGGCATTAAAACTTAGACTTGAACATTAATACTTATAGAAATCAAATGAGAACTTAAGTATAAGAGTAGTAACTCTTCTTTATGTCTTGAAAGTGCTATGAACAAGCACTAATGTGTTATACTTGTTGTGAATCCAATGATTGTGCACCTTAGAGGCATTAGCATAAGGTCTTAGACTTGAACATCCTAAGAATAGGATTGGGATTTTGTAAAAGTAAATGTATAACTCTTATACATGCTTGAATGTCCAAAGATTGGAATTATAACTTGAAGTATAAGACATTTAAAATCTTGTACATGACTTGAACATCCATAGAAATGGATTAAGACTTGAATATAAGATAATAAAATCTTGTACATGGCTTGACACCAATACATATGTATGGTAGTGAACTAGAAAGTGCTATGATCAATCACTAAAGTGTATGAGACATGTTCTTGTTGTGTATGTGCAAACATTGCATACATTTGCTTGATACAAGGTGACTTCTTGATTACTTGAAGCATGTTCCTTGTTGAGCTAGTCCACTACTTTTGGATTAGTTCTTCTCCCGTAGTTCAAGTAAATATCTACTTGTACCTTTTTGTGTGAGTCCAGCTGGTTCTCCTTGCTTGTTCGAAAATATATAGGTTCACGCTTGTCGCGAGAGCTGGGGCTTAAGTGACAATCGGGTCCCTATGTATTTCCGCTTGACCCCTTACTACCGGCCATAGTAAGGGCATAGCTTCCTTAGCTGGAGCAATAAGCCTGACTTAAGTGAATGCTAAACTCTTGTCTTGAACACTCGTGAGTCTTGATATTGGGAATGACACTGGTTACCGGGTCTTCTGATACATACTGAATAATCAGTTTCTTGTTATTGATCGTGATTTCAAAGTAATACAAGCTACGACAATAATGGTATTCTTGGAAGGAATAAGGAAGGAAGCAATATCCTTATAACTTGCTTGTTTAGCCTTATGTGCTACTTGATGAGTGGCTTAGCCTCTCATATACTTGTTACTTGATGATACTTGATATATGATTACTTGAGTATCTACTTGAATTGCATGATAACATGTCATGTAGTTGCATCTAATAGCTTACTGAGATTTATCTCACCCCGTTCCTTGTTTAATTGTTTTCCTTAGATCAAAGGAAGGATAGTGCGCAGTGAAGCTCGTCATAGCTGGGAGCTTACTACGCAGGTCGTGATTATTTTGGGGCTTGTGTCCTTTTACTCTTGGTGAGGACGATGTATTGGGTTGTATAACTCCTTATTTTGGGGTAGACAGTCTGGTTCAGTTCTTGTTGTCACTAGACATCTTGTATAGTACTCTTGATGCCAGCACATGAGCTAGGCATGTTTCCATTTTAATTTTCTTGTCTAGAACTCGTGTTATGAGCTAGTATAGCTCCTTACTCTAGAGTATATATATCATGTCAGTCTGTTAAACAGATGTCATCCAGTTTCGTGTTAAGTTTCTTGTTCCTCGTTAGTCACTCCCACCGGGTTCGAGGTTCTATTAGGGGATCCCGGGACCTGGGGGCGTGTCAGGTTGGTATCAGAGCTACCCTGGTTTAGCTACCCTGTTTAGCTACCTTGGTTTGCTCTAAGTCTGGATAGGGTCTATGGCCTAGGTATGGGTGAGTCTTGGAGTGTTATTAATAACGCTGAGTGTTTACCTACAGGTACAATGAGTTCTGAAGGTACAAGTGGCAGTAATCAGCTGAGATCTATAACTCCTCAAGAAGAAATGGTTGATAATGTAGACTGGGATTATCCTAATCGCCTTACAAGGTTCTTGAAGTTGAAACCTCGTAGCTTTGACGGGGAATTTGATGCTAAGAAGGCAGAGGAGTGGATTGAAAGTATTGAGAAGATCTTTATAGCCTTGAGATGTGCGGGTGGTGATAAGGTAACCTTTGCAACCTTTAAACTTGAGAAAGCCGCTGAACATTGGTGGCAAGTGTTGAGTAAAAGCTGGGAACTGGAAGGTGTACCACAGACATGGGAGAATTTTCTTAAAGCATTCAAGTCACAGTTTATTCCAACAGTAGTCCAAGATAGAAAGGAGATGGAATTTCTTAATCTGGAGCAGGGAAGCTTGACAGTGGGGCAATACTCAACCAAGTTCACAGAATTGGCGAGGTATTGTGATCACTTAGTTCCAAACGAAGCCAAGAAGGCACAGAGATTTGTTAAAGGGTTGAGGACTGAGTATAGGAAGCAACTTCTTTCTCTACAGCTTTCTAGCTATCATCAAGCAGTGGAGAAGGCTTATACTATTGAAAATGATATCGAAGAACACAAGGTGAAGTTGGGAGCAACCATGACTGGTCGTGTATCAGAAAAAACTCAGGGATCTGGTTTTAAAGGTGGTAAATCTGGCCGCCAAGATCGTCGATTCCGACAGCCAACTGAAAGCAAAGGTAGTGTATCAACTGGTTCGAGGACAACAGTCCAAGGTTCCAGGAGAGTATGTGGTTTTTGTTCGAAAGAAGGCCATTCTGAAGACAAGTGTTGGTTAAAGCAAGGAAAGTGTTTAGTGTGTGGTGAAACTGGGCACTTTGCTAAGAATTGTCCTAAAGGAAGAGGAAATCAAGTTGGGGGTACAAGTCAACAGGCCTCAGGTTCCAAGAGAGATAGTGGGGGTCGACCAAAAGTTCAGGGTCGAGTGTTTGCTTTAGATCAGCAGGGTGTAGCAGAGTCTTCTGCGGTCATATGAGGTATTATATTACTTTCTAGTACGAGAGCGCGAGTCTTGATAGATCCAGGCTCATCTCATTCTTATGTGGCATCTCATTTTGTGTCGCATTTGCATGTTCTTCCTGATTCTATGCCTTATGTGCTAGAAGTATCTTCCCTTATGGGAGATTGCATGTTTGCTTCTGAGGTTTACAAGAAATGTGAGGTTCTTGTGGGTGATCATGCCCTTCTTGCTGACCTAGTCGTGTTACCTATAAGGGATTTTGACGTGATTCTTGGCGTGGGTTGTCTTTATGTGCATCATGCATCTGTTGATTGTTATAGAAAAGTAGTGACTTTTTCTATTCCTGGTTTGCCTGATTTTACCTTTGAGGGTGATAGGCCTTTATGTGCTATACATGTTATTTCTGCTTTAAAAACTAGAAAACTTTTATCTCGTGGTTGTGCCGGGTATCTCGCATGTGTGCTTGACCAGAGTTTATTTGTTCCCAAGATGGAGGATATTCCTGTTGTGTCTGAATTTCCAGATGTGTTCTCTTCTGAGTATAGCATGCCACCTGATCGAGAGCTTGAGTTCTGTATTGAGTTATTACCAGGTACAACACCAATCTCTAAAGCACCTTATAGAATGGCTCCAGCTGAGTTGAGAGAGTTAAAAACACAGCTTGAGGAATTGCTTGAAAGGGGCTTCATCAGGCCTAGTGTATCACCGTGGGGTGCACCAGTGTTATTTGTCAGAAATAAAGATGGGACTCTGCGATTGTGTATTGATTACAGAGATCTTAATCAGGTAACTATCAAGAACAAATATCCGTTACCTCATATTGATGACTTGTTTGATCAGCTTCAAGGTTCAGTAGTATACTCGAAGCTTGACTTGAGAAGTGGTTATCATCAGTTGAAAATCCGATCTGAGGATATACCAAAGACAGCTTTCCGTACCAGGTATGGGCATTATGAGTTTATTGTTATGCCATTCGGTTTGACAAATGCTCCAGCTGTATTTATGGATTTGATGAACCGTATATTCAAGCCATATCTTGATTGTTTCGTGGTGGTATTCATTGATGATATTCTTGTGTATTCTAAATCACGGGCTGAGCATGAACAACATCTCAGAGTGGTATTGCAAGTTCTTCATGAGAAACAATTATTTGCAAAATTCAGCAAATGTGCTTTCTGGTTAGAAGAGGTTCATTCTTGGGACATGTTGTGTCTGCTACTGGTATTGCAGTAGATCCTTCCAAAGTTGAAGCAGTTGTAAACTGGAAGAGGCCAACTACAGTGACAGAGATCCGTAGTTTCTTGGGCTTGGCTAGTTATTATCGGAGGTTCATAGAGGGATTCTCCAAGATTGCTACTCCATTGACTAATATGACTCGAAAAGCTATTTCTTTTGAGTGGAATGATAAATGTGAAGCAAGTTTTCAGGAGTTAAAAAGGCGTTTGACTACAGCTCTAGTCTTGGCTTTGCCTAGTGGTTCTGAGCATTTCATGGTTTATACTGATGCTTCTAAAGAAGGATTGGGTTGTGTTTTGATGCAAGATGGCAAGGTAATAGCTTATGCTTCTCGGAAATTATCTCCTTATGAAAAGAATTATCCTACTCATGATTTAGAGTTGGCTGCGATTATTTTTGCTTTACATTAATGGAGGCATTATTTGTATGGAACCAAATTTGAAGTCTTTACCGACCATAAAAGCTTGAAGTACATGTTTTCTCAGAAAGAGCTTAATATGAGACAACGTAGATGGATGGAGAAATTAAAGGATCATGATTGTACTATCCTTTATCATCCAGGAAAGGCAAATGTTGTGGCAGATGCACTGAGCAGAAAGACTTATATTTCTTGCTTGATGATTCGTGAATGGAAGATGTTTGAAGACTTATGTGATTGGAGTCCTTATGAATCAAATCATGGAGTTATCTTTGCTAATATAAAAGCTACTTCAGATTTACTCTAACAGATCAAAGAAGCTCAGGTAACTGATTCTGAATTGCAGAAAATCATTAGTGGAATGAATGAAGGAAAGCAACCAGATTTTTCTTTCAACAGTGATGGAATTCTTACCTTTCGAGGCCGAGTTTGTATTCCGGTTGATCTTTAGATAAAGAAGAAAGTTCTTGAAGAGGCTCACAAAGCCAAGTATACTATTCATCCTGGAAGCACTAAAATGTACCAAGACTTGAAAAAACATTTCTGGTGGAATAACATGAAAAGAGAAATTGCTGAGTATGTGTCCAAGTGTTTGATTTGTCAACAGGTAAAAGTGGAACATCAACGTCCATCAGGTTTGTTGCAACCATTAGAAATTCCAGAATGGAAATGGGAGCATATCACGATGGATTTTGTGACTGGTTTGCCACGTACCAGACGAGGCCATGATGCTGTTTGGGTTATAGTGGACAGGTTGACTAAATCAGCTCACTTCTTGTCAGTTTCCATGGGATATTCATTGTCTCAGTTGGCATCTTTGTATGTTCAGGAGATAGTCAGACTGCATGGGGTTCCTGTGAGTATTGTATCTGACAGAGATCCTCATTTTACTTCTCGATTCTGGCAGGTTCTTCAGGGTGCCATGGGTACTAAGTTGAATTTCAGTACTGCTTTTCATCCTCAATCTGATGGGCAATCTGAGAGACTTATACAGATTCTCGAGGATATGTTACGTGCTTGTGTTGTGGATTTCAAAGGCAGTTGGGATACTCATCTTCCTTTGGCTGAGTTTGCTTATAATAACAGTTATCAGTCTAGCATTGAAATGGCTCCATATGAGGCTCTTTATGGCAGAAAATGTCGATCTCCTATATGCTGGGATGAAGTGGGAGAAGCTAGACTCTTGGGTCCTGAAATGGTTCAACAGTCAGTTGAGAGTGTGAAACTCATTCGAGATAGATTGCGCACAGCTCAGAGTAGACAAAAGAGTTATGCAGATCATCGTAGAAGGGATCTTGAATTCCAGGTAGGTGACTTTGTATTCTTGAAGGTCTCTCCTCGTAGAGGTATAAAGAGATTTGTGAAGAAAGGAAAGTTATCTCCTCGTTATATCGGTCCATTTGAAATTCTTGAAAGAGTTGGTAAGTTGGCTTATAGAGTGGCTTTACCTCCTTCTTTATCTGGTATTCATGATGTATTCCATGTATCTATGCTTCGCAAGTATATGGCGGATGAGTCACATGTTCTTGAGTATGAGGCTATTCCATTTCAGCCTGATTTGTCTTATGAGGAACAACCTGTTGAAATTCTTGACTGGAAAGAGCAAGTATTGCGTACCAAAAGGATTCCTATTGTGAAGGTCCTTTGGAGGAATCATGAAATTGAAGAGGCTACTTGGGAAACCGAGAAAGAAATGCGAGATAAATACCCGAGCCTATTTGAAAACTTTGGTAAGTAAAATTCGTGGGCGAATTTTCTTTAAGGTGGGGAGGATGTAACGCCCATCCTTAATCTCGTTAAATATGTGATTTATTTGTTAAGTTCTTAAACTTGCATATTATGTGCTAGTTTTACTTGGGTTAATTTATTAACTACTTTAGAACATTAAGGTGGTTAAATGTCTAGTTTTGACTTTTGGGTCATTTGTGAAAATTGGACTTTAGGGGCCTTTTTGTTAAAAGTGGAACTTGAGGGGCCTAAGTGCAATTGTTTGAAAGTTTCAAAGTATATCATGTTGTTTGGGTTGTCAGAGAAGGCAATTCTTAATTTTCTTCTCGTTCCTTCTCTGTTTCAAAGTTAGGGTTAAAAGTTTATCCTATTCTCGACTCCTCGAGTTTAATTATCCCTCCGTTCTTGATTCTGATCCCGAATTAATATTCGTGGCGTTGAATAGAGCGTTCCAGACCGAACAGAAAATTATTTGGGTCGCTTTGATTTTTGACTAGGTAAGTTATTAGCTCCCCCTTGCTTGTAATAACATGCATAAATGTTATTCTCGATACTTGTGAATGTTAATTTCGTGTTTGAGATGATTTTTGTGGTACTTGTAAATTTGGGACAAAGGGAGTAGTAATTCTTCTGTGTAAATGGTGAAAGAACTTGGGAAATACTAGTTTGATTATGTTATGCCTTTTTGCAGTTGTGAAATTGGTAGTAAAAAGTTACTCCTACGCTCGGGACGGAGAATCCTAAGCCTGGGAAAGAATTTGGTGTTTGCTGAAAATAGGACCAGGCGCCCGCCTGGTTAGTGACCAGGCGCCTGCCCTTTTCAACAGAAAGTTATGGTTTCTGAAAATTTTGGATGAGCGCCCGCCCGGTCCATGCTAAGCGCCCGCCCGGTCCCCTATTCCAAATAAAGTGTTTTAAATCCAAATGAGATTGAAAGCTTATCCCTCCTAAGGCATATAGCCTTGGTATAAGATGTTCTAGAAAGTGTAATTGTACTTTTTGGGGGCATTAGAACTTAGACTTGAACATTAATACTTATAGAACTCAAATGAGAACTTAAGTATAAGAGTAGTAACTCTTCTTTATGTCTTGAAAGTGCTATGAACAAGCACTAATGTGTTATACTTGTTGTGAATCCAATGATTGTGCACCTTAGAGGCATTAGCATAAGGTCTTAGACTTGAACATCCTAAGAATAGGATTGGGATTTTGTAAAAGTAAATGTATAACTCTTATACATGCTTGAATGTCCAAAGATTGGAATTATAACTTGAAGTATAAGACATTTAAAATCTTGTACATGACTTGAACATCCATAGAAATGGATTAAGACTTGAATATAAGATAATAAAATCTTGTACATGGCTTGACACCAATACATATGTATGGTAGTGAACTAGAAAGTGCTATGATCAAGCACTAAAGTGTATGAGACATGTTCTTGTTGTGTATGTGCAAACATTGCATACATTTGCTTGATACAAGGTGACTTCTTGATTACTTGAAGCATGTTCCTTGTTGAGCTAGTCCACTACTTTTGGATTAGTTCTTCTCCCGTAGTTCAAGTAAATATCTACTTGTACCTTCTTGTGTGAGTCCAACTGGTTCTCCTTGCTTGTTCGAAAATATATAGGTTCACGCTTGTCGCGAGAGCTGGGGCTTAAGTGACAATCGGGTCCCTACGTATTTCCGCTTGACCCCTTACTACCGGCCATAGTAAGGGCATAGCTTCCTTAGTTGGAGCAATAAGCCTGACTTAAGTGAATGCTAAACTCTTGTCTTGAACACTCGTGAGTCTTGATATTGGGAATGACACTGGTTACCGGGTCTTCTGATACATACTGAATAATCAGTTTCTTGTTATTGATCGTGATTGTCAAAGTAATACAAGCTACGACAACAATGGTATTCTTGGGAGGAATAAGGAAGGAAACAATATCCTTATAACTTGCTTGTTTATCCTTATGTGCTACTTGATGAGTGGCTTAGCCTCTCATATACTTGTTACTTGATGATACTTGATATATGATTACTTGAGTATCTACTTGAATTGCATGATAACATGTCATGTAGTTGCATCTAATAGCTTACTGAGATTTATCTCACCCCGTTCATTGTTTAATTGTTTTCCTTAGATCAAAGGAAGGATAGTGCGCAGTGAGGCTCATCATAGCTGGGAGCTTACTACGCAGGTCGTGATTATTTTGGGGCTTGTGTCCTTTTACTCTTGGTGAGGACGATGTATTGGGTTGTATAACTCCTTATTTTGGGGTAGACAGTCTGGTTCAGTTCTTGTTGTCACTAGACATCTTGTATAGTACTCTTGATGCCAGCACATGAGCTAGGCATGTTTCCGCTGTGTATGTATTTAAGTTTGGTTTTAATTTTCTTGTCTAGAACTCGTGTTGTGAGCTAGTATAGCTCCTTACTCTAGAGTATATATATCATGTCAGTCTGTTAAACAGATGTCATCCAGTTTCGTGTTAAGTTTCTTGTTCCTCGTTAGTCACTCCCACCGGGTTCGAGGTTCTATTAGGGGATCCCGGGACCTGGGGGCGTGTCACTGTGCCATTAAAGAATGATGTTAATGTAGTATTATTTTGAGACAGAAAAAGTAGTGCCTGACAATTTTCGAGCTTCATGTTTACTGTTCCGTTGGATTCTTGATTTTCAATCTCTTTGACATTTTTCAACACACCACCCTTCCCATCCGCCTCAAGTAGTAGTTGACAATTTTGTTTACTGTTCAGTTTGGTTTATTAACATGCAATACATATTTTTCTTTCTAAACCTCAATTCTCCCCCAAAGAAAAAAAATATAAGAAAAAGAAAAGAAAAACAAATCTTGAATTAATACTGCATTAACATCATTTACTATATTACATTGACGTTATATTTGTGCTGAAGTTAGGCTTTATATGAGGTCTGAATTTCATTTGTTTTTTATTTATTGCGATGTTCTTAAGGAGTATATTTTTTCGATCTATTTTGTTTTATAGTCTGCCCAGTGCCCATTGATAGACACACACAGACAATGTTTAGACTCAAGTTTGTATCCGTTTGTGCTGATTGCAGACTTATTATGAGGGTTTCTGCAAGATATGTTAGTGTTGAGAGGGGCTCTAAAATCAAAGACTGGTATGAATTGCACATAAAATGCTCATTGATGCAGAAGTGGGGGATACTTTCTATGGAGGGTGATAGGAAATCATTCTTCTTCAGCATGTATGAATTGCACAAGCCAATGGACCCTTAAACATTAATAATTAAGGCCATTAGGAACCTTTAAGAGAAGATGAATTAAGTTAATGTGGTGATTTTCCAAAAGGGTGATGGAGAAGCAAAATCCATATGATTGACCAGTTAAGGAGGAGGGTTTGGGTCTCAAGGAGTTTTTTTCACTATAAGGTGTTGAAAAATATCTGCTTATGATCTGATCAAATATGTTGATTCTAAATTTAATTGATAGGTTGAAGTAATAGTTTTGTGTTTGTTTTTAGGAAGCAATTCTCGAAACCAAAAGGGGGGGGGGGTGTCATAAATTGGAACAATTTGCTTCCTACTGAACTTTTTGTGGCAATTGACTTTACTTTTGTTCATGACTACATATTCGCTGCTGTGCTAAGCTGTGCCATTAAAGAATGATGTTAATGTAGTATTATTTTGAGACAGAAAAAGTAGTGCCTGACAATTTTCGAGCTTCATGTTTACTGTTCCGTTGGATTCTTGATTTTCAATCTCTTTGACATTTTTCACCACACCGCCCTTCCCATCCGCCTCAAGTAGTAGTTGACAATTTTGTTTACTGTTCAGTTTGGTTTATTAACATGCAATACATATTTTTCTTTCTAAACCTCAATTCTCCCCCAAAGAAAAAAAATATAAGAAAAAGAAAAGAAAAACAAATCTTGAATTAATACTGCATTAACATCATTTACTATATTACATTGACGTTATATTTGTGCTGAAGTTAGGCTTTATATGAGGTCTGAATTTCATTTGTTTTTTATTTATTGCGATGTTCTTAAGGAGTATATTTTTTCGATCTATTTTGTTTTATAGTCTGCCCAGTGCCCATTGATAGACACACACAGACAATGTTTAGACTCAAGTTTGTATCCGTTTGTGCTGATTGCAGACTTATTATGAGGGTTTCTGCAAGATATGTTAGTGTTGAGAGGGGCTCTAAAATCAAAGACTAGTATGAATTGCACATGAAATGCTCATTAATGCAGAAGTGGGGGATACTTTCTATGGAGGGTGATAGGAAATCATTCTTCTTCAGCATGTATGAATTGCACAAGCCAATGGACCCTTAAACATTAATAATTAAGGCCATTAGGAACCTTTAAGAGAAGATGAATTAAGTTAATGTGGTGATTTTCCAAAAGGGTGATGGAGAAGCAAAATCCATATGATTGACCAGTTAAGGAGGAGGGTTTGGGTCTCAAGGAGTTTTTTTCACTATAAGGTGTTGAAAAATATCTGCTTATGATCTGATCAAATATGTTGATTCTAAATTTAATTGATAGGTTGAAGTAATAGTTTTGTGTTTGTTTTTAGGAAGCAATTCTCGAAACCAAAAGGGGGGGGGGTGTCATAAATTGGAACAATTTGCTTCCTACTGAACTTTTTGTGGCAATTGACAAACAATTTGCTGCTCGAATAGCATGTATAGCAGTGGAGTCACCCACTACTTGGTAATGAGAATTCAGAAATGCTATGTAGAAAGAGTTTATAGTTGATGGAGAGTGTGTTTTTAGAGTGGGAATTGTAGTGGACAACTTTTTGATCACAAGTTCTTTACATTGCAGGTAACCGGCAATAGACTATTGGGGACGTTGCTAAATCAATTCTCCATATGCGTTTTAAACTCTGAATTACCTTTTTACCTTGGTGTGATCTTTGTATTGAATTCAGACTCATATAAAGCCTAACTTCATCATCTTTCTGAATTTACTCTCCGCTTGCAGTTAAGGTGTCTGATCATTTACTATATTACATTGACGTTATATTTGTGCACGTTTTTAAAAATGACTTGAAGTATGTTAACAGAAAATTTGTTTAGTTCATTTATGTAATCCGTTGTAGTCAATAATTGTTTGTTGTTATATTTTGATGAATTTTGAGATATTGTGCAGAATTTTAATGATGACCATCTTTTAATTCTTTTCACTTAATCAAAGGGATACTGTTACCGTGCCATTGGCACGGGCACGGATACTAGTATTTACATATTATAGTGCAAGATCCTGGCTTGGTAGTGCCCCCAGATGTAGTCAAACATATTGACGAACTGGGTAAACAATTTCTTGTGTTCGTTTTGTTCTTTTGCTTTTCTTTTTCTTATTTCTTGTGCTTGTTTGTGGTGCCGTGTTTTCTTGCGATTTGCTTGGGTGTTGAGTTGGGAAGGGTCAATTCCACAACAGTATGTAGGTCCGTCAGTGCTCTTGGCCAACGCTAAGCTTACAAAAGAAGTTTACAAAATGAAAGATGCAAGATGTGGTGACGATATTTCATTGACCGCAGATAGTGGACATGGCACACTTCAATTAAAAACACCAACACAATTATGACACCTCATTTTGTAAACCACATTTTATAGCCATCTTTTGTAACTTTATTATTTCTCTTTACTCTTTTAACGAGATTCGTCTCACGTGTGATACTGTCTCGTACAACAAGTTTTTGTCATAAAAATATGGCTTAATATCAAAAGCATGCTTCAACTTAGATCATGCATAAAACTGTTGTCCTTTGTGTAGTAAGACACAAAGTCCAAAAAGAATGGCAGTAAATGAGCGCCATTTTGGCTATAAGCCAATGCCAATAACTGGTTGTGTGCCACCACGATGAAATTCAATTTTCCGGTGTCTCTCTTATATTAAATTAAATCATTAACTAAAAAATGGATAACATTAATCATAATGTAATTTTCGTATTCATAGAACTAATGTTTTTGTAACTTTTCTTTCTCAAATTCAACTAATAAAATACAGAATCTAATACGTAGTATACCAAAATAATTAAATTCCAAATAAATACCTAGTCAGTAGAAGTCAGTTGGTCACATGGATTCTGTAGGCAAGGCACAGCCCAAATTTTTCCTTAATCAACAAAAGGCCTCCACGAAAATAATCGGCCCTTATTTCCAAGAGGGGAAAACAGCATTTGGTTTCCTTGTCTTCCCGTTTCTTTGGCCTTTTCTGTCTAGAAATTGATCACATCCTATCATTTACTCTATTCCGTCCCAAAACACCTTGCACCATTTTAAAGATACACGGGAATTAAGACATTAATATATAAATTCAAAAATATTGTAAGTGAGAAAGAGGTTTATAAGGAATATTATATATTTCTAAGTATATTTTGTAAATATATTTTAGATATTAACCTAGATATTGTATATCATTAGGAGATTGTTTCTTGTACAACAAGCTAGACTAGATTTAGAACTTTCTATGTAACCCTATAAATATGTAACTTATTGTTCATAATAAAATTGAGTCTTTCATATTACTTCTTCTCTACCATGTATGAATTGACTTCGTCTAACCCTCCTAAATCCTAATATGGTATCAGAGCAAAAATATCCATATGGGACTTCTCCACCAAAACCCTAGCGGCGAAACCCTAGCCGCCCCACCCCACTAGCTTCCGCCACCGACCTACAAAACCACCACCCTCCAAACACCACCAACTTAATCGGCTACCACCCCCTAGCCGAAACCATCTCCTCCTCCACACAAAAGTTCCGCCCCATCCACCATCAACACAAGCCGCCATCCACCATTAAAACCCCACCCTCCTCCATCTTCAAACATCATCCTCGGCAAAAACCTTCATAGCCGAAACCCTCACTTCTCAAACACCAACAACCAAGAAAACTCAACACCCAACACCCTAGCCGCCACACCCTTCTTCAAACTCGATCTTCAAACTCCTCTTAACCAACCTCTCTAAACCATCACAACAAAACAGGGCCAACAATATACTCAGAAACTGCAGCAGATTAAACAAGAAAAATCACCTATCAAGAAACCTGTAAATCCCGATCGACATCAATAGGATCGAATCCTTATATCTTAGCAAAACCCAGACGAAAAAATCACCCCGATCGGACCACAAACGAAGCGGGAATCACACTTTCAAAACTGTTGCGCTGAAATAACATTACATACGAGAATCTGCCCTTTTTTCACTGTTTACGGAAAAACCCTCCTTGTCGAACCCTTGGATAAGTCCAATTTTGGAAATTCATGAGGTGAACCGGGTGTGATGAAGCAGTTGAGGTGGATGAGTTCCCGGATGCGGGTGATGTTGCCGTGATGAGTCTGGCAAAGGTTGAAGCACGCGATGTCACCTTGTTCGTCACCATTGTAGGGGTTGTACCCCTCACGTGTAAGATAAATTGGTCGTCACATGAAGAGATTGTAGTGGTAACGTTGCAAGGGATTGGGTTTTTACGTCGGAATGACAGAGTTTTTGGGTTAGGCGGTTTGGCCGGGTGTAGGGTTTGGTTTGGCCGAGTGTTGGTGGAAGGGGTGGAGATGAGGTGGGGCGGCTAGTGTTTGTAGGAGGAGAAAAGTAGGGTTTTGGGTTTCACCGAAAGTGGTGATTTTGAAAAAAAAACCAAGGAAAGAAAATATGATTTTGGTGTTTAGGGTTATACCAAAGGTGGTGTTTTGGGTGGTGGTTTTTCTTGGTGGAAAAAGTGGTTGGTGGCGATGGAAGAAAGAAATTAAAAAACTGGGTTTCAAGCTTTAGAGGATGAGCCGAGGGTGGTGTTTGGTGGTGGTTTTAGTGGTGGGGCGGAGGTAAGAGGTGAGGTGATGTTGTAGGGTGAGTCGGCTATGCGTTCTGCGCAAGGGTTTGGGAGGTGTTTTGTATAAAATTAAAAAGAAGAGGAAGATTCCCATATGTAATATATTTTCAGCGCAGCAGTTTTGAAAGTGTGGTTCCCGCTTCGTTTGTGGTCCGATCGGGGTGATTTTTTCGCCTAGGTTTTTCTAAGAGATAGGGATTCGATCCTATTGGTGTCGATCGGGATTTCCAGGTCTCTAGTCATGGAAATTTTCTGGTTTAAGTTGCTGCAGTTTCTGAGTATTTTGGGGCTGTTTTTGCCGTGAAGGTTTTGGCAAGGGTTTGAGAGAATTGAGGGTTTCGGCTATGAAGGTTTTTCCGAGGATGATGTTTAAAGATGAAGGAGGGTGGGGTTTTAATGGTGGGTGACGGCTTGAGTGTGTGTTGGTGTTTTGGGGTTGGTTTCGGCAAAGGGTTGTTACCGAGGGTAATATGTAGGAGATTACGGTGGGTTTTTGAGGGTGGTGGTGTTGGTTGGTGAGCGGTGGAGATAGGGTAGGGCGGCTAGGGTTTGCCGCTAGGGTTTTATAGGTGGGTGGCGGAAGCTAGTTGGGTGGGGCGGCTAGGGTTTTTCGCTAGGGTTTTATAGGTGGGTGGCGGAAGATGATTGGGTGGAGCGGCTAGGGTTTTGCCGCGGGTTTTGGTGGAGAAATCCCTCAATGGATCTTTTTGCTCTGATACCATATTAGGATTTTGGAGAGTTAGACGAAGTCAATTCATACATGGTACAGAAGAATAATATGAAAGACTCAATTTTATTATGAACAATAGGTTACATATTTATAGGGTTATATAGAAAGTTCTAGATCTAGTGTAGCTTGTTGTACAAGATACAATATCCTAATGATATACAATATCTAGGTTAATATCTAAAAGATATTTACAAAATATACTTAGGAATATATAATATTCCTTATATTCCGAGTATATATTTTGTAAATATCTTTTAGATATTAAACCTAGATATTGTATATCATTAGGAGATTGTATCTTGTACAACAAGCTAGACTAGATCTAGAACTTTCTATGTAACCTTATAAATATGTAACCTATTGTTCATAATAAAATTAAGTCTTTCATATTATTCTTCTCTACCATGTATGATTTGACTTCGTCTAACTCTCCAAAATCTTAATATGGTATCAGAGCAAAAAGATCTATTAAGGGACTTCTCCACCAACCAAAACCCGCGGCAAAACCCTAACCGCTCCACCCCATCATCTTCCGCCACCCACCTATAAAACCCTAGCGGCAAACCATAGCCGCCCCACCCTATCCCCACCATCACCCCATGTATATCCACCTTTCACCGCCATCACCACCACATGCTTCCGCCACCACCTACAAAACACCATCTTCATCTCCCACCAAAACTGCCCAAACAAATACTCAGAAATCGCCGCAGATTAACCCAGAATAACCACCTGCCGAAAGACCTAGAAAACCATAACAACATGAGTAGGATCGAAGCCCTATCTCTTAACAAAATCCAGGCGAAAAAATCACCCCGATCAGACCAAAAACGAAGCGGGAATCGCCCTTTCAAAACTGCTGCGCTGACACAACATGACATACGGGATTCTTCCCCTTTTTCACTGTTCATGTTTACGACAAACACCCTCCTTGTCGAAACCCTAGAGGCAAACCCTCCTAGCCTCACCTAAACATAACCTCACCTCTCACCTCCGCTCCACCACGACAACCCACCACCATACACCACCCTCGGCTAAATCCCCCTTACTAGTCGAAACCCTTCTCTATTATTTTTTTCATTCTCTCAAAACCCTGTGTGACACAACCCCCACGTCGCACATACTCACCCTACCGCACAACCTACCGCATCCCCTACCACACAACCTACCGCATCCCCTACCGCACAACCTACCGCACCACCTGGGCAAAACCTTCACTGCCGAAACCATTTTTCTTTATTTTTTTATTTTCATCTTCACCAATAACCCACGGCAACATCCCATCATGCCGAACCTACCAACCCGTGCGGTAAACCCTAGCCGTCACACCCTTCTCAATCCCTTCTTATTTTTTCTTATTTTTTTTCTTCTCGTCCCAAACCAACTCCACCCACCTTCACTAGCGGCAGACTATAGCCGCATCACCATCCACTACACCCCTCGGCAACCCCCCTCCATTTTCCGAATCCATAAGCCTTTTCTGGCAAAACCTTGCCAAAACCTATTGGCTACATCCCTTTTCTCAAAACCTTTGAGGTATGACCCCTCATATCGCCCCCTCTCCCCTCCTGCAGAACCGTAGCCTTCCTCATCTTTTCTCCACCACCCTTCGGCCTCACTATGGCCTTGAGAACCCAACAACCCAAGCCGCCCACCCTTTTTCCCCTCTCATTCTATCCCAACTCAAGCCGACTCCCAAAGTCGCAAAACCATGTGTGACACAACCCCCACATCGCACATACTCACCCTACCGCACAACCTACCGCATCCACATCCACACAACCTACCGCATCCCCTACCACACAACCTACCGCATCCCCTACCACACAACCTACCTCACAACCTACCGCATCCCCTACCGCACCACCTTGGCAAAACCCTCCTGCCGAATCACCTCAAGCCGGCTTCTCAAGCCCAATAACCCTTTGTGGCACATTCCCAAGCCGCATCATCTTACCTCGACACCACTGCACCTCCCACACTCGGCCAAACCAACCCCTACAACCGGCCAAACCACCTAACCCAAAACCCTTGTCTTCTGACGTAAAAACCCCAATCCCTTGCAAGGTAACACACTACAACCTCGATGACCAATTTATCTTCCACGTGAGGGGTACAACCCCTATAAAGGTGATGACCAAGGTGACATCACTTGCTTCAACCTTTGCCATCACGGCAACATCACCCGCATCCGGGAACTTATCCACCTCCACTGCTTCATCCCCCGCGGTTCACCTCATGACTTTTCAAGATTGGACTTATCCAAGGATCGTCCATCTTGCGGGAGTGTATAAGGAATATTAATATATTCCGAGTATATATTTTGTAAATATTTTTTAGATATTAAATCTAGATATTTTATATCATTAGGAGATTGTATCTTGTACAACAAGCTAGACTAGATCTAGAACTTTCTATGTAACCTTATAAATATGTAACCTATTGTTCATAATAAATTGAGTCTTTCATATTATTCTTCTCTACCATGTATGAATTGACTTCGTCTAACTCTCCAAAATCCTAATAGTGAATAGGATACCTTGAATGAGATTTACAAGTAAGGTCCAAAATTAAATGTGTGAGGCTAACGAGTGGGGTATAGAGAATTGAAAAACAATAAATTTTGAACAATTTAAGGAAATTAGTGAAAGGTATTTAGGGACGGAGGGAGTACATTACTCATTGAACAAAATCACATTCATTTATAAAATTCCTACAAAAATCTCCTTCCCAAATTTCGTTTTAAACTCACACATATTGAAAAATATAATGATTGCATTTTAAAAAGACTCAATTACTTTTAAAATAATTCAATTTTTGAGGTGAGTAAATATTTGTACAAAAATTCTTCACACTCATCCTTAATAATGAGACCCGGAACCGCTCCACCCAAATTAGCTCCACCCCTCCACCCAATGGTTCAGATCGAGGCCACATAGGCGAGCTCATCATCTGTGCGGCTAAAATGATTTCAATTTTTTGTGGGTCCTACCGAGCTCGGACACATCTCATCCGTCGAACAAAAAAAAATTAGGTGGCTCTAATCGGAGCCATTGGGTGGACCGGTTCAAAATCCATCAATGGTATAATTGAAACAAAATGGTAAAAATGTCGTGATAATAATAAAATGTCAAATATTTTAAAGCAAACTTTCACTTTTAACGTGACAAACTTTTGAGCCTGGGTAGTTTTTGGAATTCCTTAATCTTTGAGAAAATTTTGGGGGAAACTAGTTTCTCCATAAGTTATAAAAAATCATGTTTTTATAGGGGTTAAAGTTTAGGGTTTAGGGTTTAAGGTTTAGGGTTTAGGCCCTTTAAGGTTTAAGGCTTAGGGTTAAAGGGTTAAAAAGTGGATTTTTTTTTTATGAGGAACTAGTTTCCCCCAAACCAACTCTTAATCTCTACCATTGATTTTGAATAAGTTATGACTCTTAGCTGTTAACTTACATTGGATAGACTCTTACTTCTTTACATAAAGGTCAAGGGTTTGATTCCCTTTTTCGTTGTTAAAAAAAAAAGAATTGAAATTTTATGACTCAAAAAAAAAAATGAATTGAAATTTTATGACTCTCCCCCCCCCCCCCCCCCCCGCCCCCCAAAAAAAAACAAAGGATCGTTCACTTGACATAGTAGTGATGTCCTCACGGAATTTCTTGTTGAAGCGTTAATGGAATTAAATCTTGATACAAAGTTGTCAACTATCACAGTTGATAATGCATCTTCAAATGATGCTATGTTGGATAAGATGGTTGATAGACTAGATCCTAGCACACTAATGTTGAGGGGGAAAGTTGTTCACATGCGATGTTGTGCACATATTTTAAATTTGATTGTGAAGGATGGGTTGGAGGTTATTAAGAAGGAAGTTGAAAATGTGAGAAATAGTGTTGTCTATTGGACGGGTTCCCGTAGTAGAATTCAAAAGTTTGAGGATGCGGCCCGCCAATTATCCCTTAAAGACATTACTTCTTTAGTTCTTGATTGCCCCACTAGGTGGAATTCGACTTATATCATGCTTGAGACGGCCTTTAAGTATAGACTTGTATTTCCACGATTGAAACTAAAAGAAAAGTCTTATACTTGTTTACCTAGTGAGGAAGATTGGAGAAGAGTTGAAAGGATTATTGAGAAATTGAAAAAGTTTTATGATGTGACATTGATTTTTTCGGGAACTTCTTATCCTACTTCTAATGAGTTTTTTCTACATGTTTGTGAAATCAAATTGGCATTGAATGATTGGGTTTTTGATTCCGAACTTTTTATTTTCGATATGGCACAAAAAATGGTTGAGAAGTATGATAAGTATTGGAGTGAATGTCATGAAATTTTGGGAATGGCATGTATTTTGGACCCAAGATTTAAGATGAAGCTTATTGAGTATTTTTTGCCTAAAATTCATGGAGAAGAGTTAGCTTCTTTTGAGATTGCAAAAATTCGAAATTCTTGTTACGATTTGTTGAATGAGTACAAAAGTGAACAAAATGTGGATAAAATGGTTGTGAGTGAAACACCCTCTTCTTGTTCTTCGGGTGGTGGTTGGAATGCAAGTGATAGGGTTTCGGATTTTAAGAAGTTTGTTTATAGTACATCAAGTCAAAGGGATGTAAAATCGGAATTAGATCACTACTTGGAAGAATTGGTGTTGCCAATAGAGGGAAATTTTGATGTATTGGCATGGTGGAAGACTAATGGAGTTAAATTTCCAACTCTACAAAAGATCGCTAGGGACGTGCTTGCTATACCGGTTACAAGTGTTGCATCTGAGGCGGCCTTTAGCACAAGTGGAAGATTGATTAGTCCCCATCGTAGTAGATTGGCTCCCAACACATTGGAAGCATTAATGTGCACTCAAAATTGGCTACGGAATGAAAAGAAAGGTAAATATTATAAAATGATACTCCCTCCGTCCCAAAATACATGTATTTTGGGACAGAGGGAATACCTTTTAGCTTATAAATTTGTAAATTTCACTTGTATATATCTCATTACCTTTTTTGATATAGGTCTCTCATTAAGTGTGGGTATGGTGGACAACATGGCAACTTGTAGTGATGATCTTGATGTTCAAGATTGATTGGGTAAGGAAATTTACTATGACAATTATTTATTTGGTTATTTTTTGTCTTTGCTTTATAGTGTTAATTATCTCTTTGTTTATTTTTTAATTATGTAGATTTTATTGACATGGAGTTAGATGATGTAATGAGATTGAAGCGGGGAATGAAGACTCCTTGAAATCCTTTTGGTTTTGAATATTTGTTATGAATTGATTTATTTATGTTGTTTGGTTTGTAACACTAAACTTGAAAGTGTTTGTGTTTGTGTTTGGTTAGTTGGAATTTGGTTAACTAGTTTGAAGTTAGTAGAAGTTTGAAGTTAGTAGAAGTGTAGAACAGAGACAGTAACTATGTTTGTGTTTGAATTTGCTACTATGTTTTATTTTTGTCATTTTTTTTTTTGTTTTGGTGAACTGGCAGTACCTTTTTTTTTTGGTACATGCCATGCCAGTAACTATGTTACTATGTTTGTTATGTTTGTTTGTTGATTTTTGCACAAATGAGCCTTCTTTTTCAAATCCAATGCAATATTCTGATGGGCCAGGCCTTAAAAAAAAAAAAAAAAAAAAAAAAGTGGGCGGATCATACGGGCGGGTTCGGATACGGGGTCAACAACCTCGGGTCGGATACGGGTTTTGCGATATCCGGACCGTATCCGACCCGTTGCCATCCCTAGTCGCATCTGAACATTGTACATTCAAAACAGTCATAGAACAAGAAATCGTAAAATAATTACACGAGTACTATTAAATAGGGGCAATTTCTCCCATCTGGCTTAAGGCATTGTATACCTTTAACGTGATTTAGATTGCATCTCCATCATATCCCTAACATATGTTGGGGTGCAACCCAAAGTTTCACATCTGCAATTGAGGGAATAATTGTCAAGTATATAAGAGCACACACCCACTTCATTAGTGTGAAGCTTTTTGGGAAATCCTCATAACAAATTCGTGCGAATTAGACCCAAAACAGACAATATCATACTAATGTAGAGAGCGGTAGTGGTGATCATAGAGTCTTAGGCTGCAATGACACATACTAATGCTAGTTTGCTAATAAGAAATGTTTGGGGGTGTTGGATTCTTTTTTTAAAAAAATCCATATAATCCCCAAACTTTAACATCTTTACCATCAATGATTATATGGGGAATTAGAATTTCCATCTTCAACACTACCACATGTTAAGAACCTTCTGCATAACCCCATTACTCCATTTTTTAATCCTTCAAAGTGATGACTTCACAACCTTTTAAAATTCAAAATTCAAGAGAGAGAGAATCTTTTTATGAAGGGCCCATTCATGCCAGAGTAGGAGACCCACTAACTGGCTAGAGTAACATGTAACATGTCACATGAATCTTTCAAATTTTAATTAAATTATCATAACCTTTTCCAACTGGTCCAAGCTTGCAATTTTGTCACAATAAGACTCAGGCCAATGTCTCCTTCTTCTTTTTTTCCTTTCTGAACGTCTTAAAATAAATATCACATTTAAACAAAATTTAATTTTTTATAAAATTTAATTTTAACCATGTACAAGTAAGTAATCGTAAAAATTGATCGCAAGTAAACTGCGTATTACTAGAAGAATGGAGAATTTTTATTTTTTCAGTTCCAAAAGACAAAAAAAAAAAAAAAAAAAAAAAAAAAAGAAGAAGAAGCTTTAAGTGCATATATCCAATGCTATACATACACGAAAAAAATAAATCTACATTATGTTGAACAAATTGCAAAATGGGTGTGTTTTAATTTAAATATAAAGTAATTAACATAATGGGATCCTTTTGAATGTTTAAATATTAATGATAGTTTTGATGCTGCTCAGGCCACGGCCAGAATGCAGGTTGATCGTCAATACCGTTGAACATGTTGCAGAAGTTTTCGTCCCCACCAACTGTTTGATTTAATTTCTGACTGAGAAGATCCGGTGTTGGGGTGGATTGAAGGAGCTGTGAAATCGGTCCAATGGATGATAAAGGTGGAAAGTTGTATCTATTGTTTGGAATTTGGGAGTACAGTATTGGACTGTCTCCTGATGGTGTTCTTGTGTTGTTGATATCACAACTGTTGTCACTTCCATTGCTCCATGAACCTTGATCTGTTTCTTTATTCAGGTTAATGGGTCTCGTTCCAAGGCTCGTTTGATGATCTCTACCTTTGATTGCCAGTAGCTGCATCATTGTCAAAATGGAGCATGAATCAAGAGAATTATTAACGCGCGACATCAGGTATATCTTGCTACATTGAACACAAAAGAAATCACGAAACATGTTTCTTCCTAGGTAGGGCAGTGATATTAGTATGCATGTTCGCATACGCCTAATCAGATGGTCTGATCAACATATACATATACCCGTTTAAGATTTTATCCTTATTTATCAATTTACGTGAATTTTGATCAAAGTTATAATCTAAGGGTAAAGAGCCTCTCCTTCTTACAACCATTCTCTATAATTCTCACACAAACTTAACAAACCCTAATTCTATTGTCACTTCTGCTTCTAAGCATTTATCTACTGAATGCCAAAAGTTAGAACTAAAGAGTTGGTAGGATTTTGCTTATAAGCATTTTGATGTTCAACAAAGTCAAAAATAAATGGGTATGTCAATACTTTATACTTGGAGTTTAAGTCAACCACAAGATCGTAATAAAGATCGATCGAGGATTGAAGGACATAAAAACAAAGTTGAACTAGAATTGATTTAATTAGTGAATTTAGTAAAGGACCGACCTCTGCATGAAGTTTCTTGTTTCTTGTTTTGAGAGCATCATTGTCAGCCTTAATTGCATCAAACTGCCTCTTGAGGACATCATAGTCTTTCTCCAATTGTTTGGTCTTCCATCTGGCTCTCCTATTCTGAAACCATATAGCCACTTGCCTTGGCTGCAGCCCTAATGCTCTAGCCAACTGAGTCTTTCTCTCAGGTTCAAGCTTGTTCCCCAACTCAAAGCTCTTCTCAAGTGCCTTTACTTGTTCCAAGTTCAGCCTCCTCTTCTTCTCTCCAAGTTGCGACCCGTCGTCTGACAGCTCATCGTCAGCTCGCATCTCTTCCCGCCTCTCCATTCCAGAAAACGACATTGATCTCCTCATCAAGACTGGAGAAATACCTACACACATGTCATCACATTAAACATGTTAACAAAGAGAAATCGATACACAAAGAACTCTAAGCATGCAATGGCCCAAAACCAGAGAGAGAGGGAGAGAGATACCTTGGAAATCATGGTTGGAGCAAGAGGAGAGGGCATGAGGGGAGAGAGGGAGGGGAGGGAGATTAGATTGATCTTGAAAGGAATGAAACATGGGTTCAGGTGGGAGAAAAGACATGTCAGTATTACTGCGAATTAACATGCCACAGAGCTGTTTGATCTTTAATCAGGCCACTAGTCAGAAAATGGCTAGGCTGGTGATGGTTGTGCAAGCTAGTGTGTGTATGTGTGTGTGAAAGAGAGAGAGAGATGGGAACATGGGGTGGCAAGTATAGTCTGTAGAACAGCGATTATATGTTAAGAGAGTGAGCCAAATGACTTATATAAGAGAGAGAAAAAAAATGATCCTTCTTATTTGTTTATTACTCTCAAAGGAGATTCTAATAACTCACCTGCAATGTGCAATTTGATGTTGTTTTTCAAACAACTTTTGTTAATTCTAGTTTAAATGATTGTAATTCAGAACATGCTATCACTCTTGTCAACTCCCATTAGAAAATCCAAAAAGTAAAACTACAATTAAGTTAATATATTCTTCTACTTCTTAAAATTTTGTTTAAACCATACACAGTAACAAAAAGATGAAATGAAAGAGGGATAAAGAACTGTTGCAGCGCTGTTAGACGTTAGTTACGACTAAGATGAAGCCACGTCTTCGTTGTTGAAAGATCAATGGATGAGATTAATTAAGCCCTTCAACACTAATTATAAGGAGGCGAGACATCTTGACTATTGGGAGCAGCGGAGCAGTAAATATTCGAGAGCAAAAAACTATATGAAAGACTATTTAGCATAAGAGACTTGTGTGTCAAAAGTGCATTGGGACTTGTGCAGAGCCATGAAAGTGTTAAAGAGACATAGCTAAGATTGATAATAGGCACATGATGTAAAATGTTTGTATTTTTGATATGAAAAAGATGAATTTAGTTCACAAGGAACTATATATAGCCACTAAAGGGTATGTTATGTCATGGCCAAAAGCAAAAATCAGCATAGAATTTTGAAAGTGACACACCAAGTTTATGACCACATCATATGTGCAGTTAGCGGTTTCCTTATGTTTGTTGCAGTTTGATCATAGTTGTTATCTATGTAGAAATTGTATGCCTTACTCAAACATATGATTGTTCGACATATTAGAACCCAAACAAGAAGCCTACTTTACATACGCTCGCGTAGAGAACTTCAAACAATAACTGGACATCTAGATAGACAGTTCTGTACAAATGTTTTACTCCCTCCGTCCCGGTTTAAGGTT
Source organism: Campanula takesimana (assembly GCA_026119855.1). Taxonomy (NCBI): domain Eukaryota; kingdom Viridiplantae; phylum Streptophyta; class Magnoliopsida; order Asterales; family Campanulaceae; genus Campanula; species Campanula takesimana. The sequence goes on from JAOWBW010000303.1 coordinate 667,608, forward strand.
CTTAGTTTGACTTTGCACGCTTATTAAGAAATCAAGTGTAAAACAAAGAAAAATGGGTCAACAAAAGTAGAGAGGTGAGGATATAATTGTCCAAACACTATTCAAAAAACAAATGAGTGAAAAGTAAGTTGGGTAAGTAATGGTTTTTTTGTAATTAAATGAACCTTTTGAGGGTAAGATTATCCAAGACACTATTCATATTTTTCCATTTATGGAATAAAGCAACTAAGAACCTTAATCTGGGACAAACCAAAAAAGAAAGTAAGAACTTTAAACTGGGACGGAGGAGGGAGTACATTTTTTAGCGAGAGCTCTAAATTACATAGTCCCTTTTTTTTTTTTACCGCGTGAGCAAATCCACAAGTTAGATAATTTTATGTTGTTTAACTATTTCTATATGTGGCTTGTCTAAGGGAAGTTTTTCTGTTTATTTTCTTTTGTCACGTTGGTGCATGAGGGGATTAGAGAAAGAACCCCAATTCTTGAGTCACCTCAATAATTTTTGTGATGAATTTACCCTTCGTTAAATTTCTATTTCTTGTAGTGAATGTTCTAAAAAGATGATGATCAGTTGGTCAGAATAAATATAGCAGAGAGGAATCATTTTCTTATAAGGTAATGATAAATGTGTATTTATGACCGCTACAATCGCTCATGCACTACAACACTACTACGAAAGGTTGAGATGATGCCACGCCCCGCCCCTATCGGTGAATCGAGGGTTGAATACTTTTGCCCCATATAGGACCCACTGGCAAAGTCACGTTATGATAAGGGGTCATTCGACTCGACCTTTGGAGCTATGTCATTTTACCTCTTTCCAAGTTTAAGAAGATAACTCGTACTCCCTCCGTCCCAACCACCCAGTGGCGGATCCAGAAATCGTCTCCAGTGAGTGCCAAAAAAAAACTACTTTACTTGATCACAATTTTTTTCCAACAATTCATAAAAATCCAACATAAAAAAAATAATAAAGAACAATTTGATTAAATCATTAAAGAAAGAATTGAGATACCAATTACGGACTACAAATAATAAGAACAAAATGTTGTTCAAGGGAATTGAACCATGTCCACCAAAAAAGAAACACCAACGCCTTACCAACTGAGCTAGCTGTAATATCAACTAGAAGGGCGCACAAATATGTATATATTCATAATAAGCCATAGGTACAAATTTAATAAAAAATAATTTTGAAGATCGAGTGGCTGCCGTCACACCCGCTCGTACCAAGGTGGATCCGCCCCTGGTCCCACCTCACTTGAGATCTAAGAGTTGGGCACAATAACTAAGGAAAAATAATTAAAAAAAAAAAAGAAAATGTGTGGTAGAAAATGAAGAAAGAGAATGAGTGGGGTTAATAGCAGGTTGGTTGAATGAATTGTGAGGTGGAAAATGAAGAGAGAGAATGAGTGGGTGGGATAGATTGAATATAAAATTATAAAAAAATTTACCATTTTGGGGAGTCTCAAATGAAGTGGAACGGACCAAAATGGAAATAAGTCTCATGTGAGGTGGGACGGAGGGAGTATACCGGAAATGTGATTTTAGTATTTTTTTTTTTTTTTTTTTTTTACTACTTTTAGTTTAGAAAAAGAAAATACCATTAACTAATGTGTTAAATGGGTTTTGAAATATTTGCTATGCTTGATGCTGGTTCCTTCTCAGAGTGGTTTTTTTGGTGCTTAACTGCCTTGCAAACACAGGATTGCGAAATATTTGCTACGGTTCTTTGGGCAATATGGCATGAGAGGAACAATCGACTATGGAGGCAACAATCATCACCACCTTACCGAGTGGTTGAAGTGGGTTTGCAGGTTTTCTATGACTGGAAGAATGCTCGAGAATCTGGACCAAAGAAAATGACGACAACTATTGCTCCTTCAGGCCACCGTTGTGACAATTGGCACCCACCTCAACAAAACTGAATAAAGGTAAATACTGATGCTTCTTTTGATCTGGATAAAAATGCTACTGGGTTGGGTATGGTTGTTAGGGATGCTACTGCCAATTTTGTGAGTGCCTGTACAAAGCAACTTCCTGGGATTTATCCTGTTGCTGAGGGAGAAGCCATGGGAGTCTTGGAGGCTCTTTCTTGGGTCAAGAATTCTGGGTGGACCGATGTTGTGATTAAAATGGATAATGCTGTTGTGTTCAATGCCCTAAATATGGCAGCAGAGGATCTTACCGAATTTGGGTGTTTGATCCGTAAATGTCGTTCCTTGTTGGCTGACATCCATAATGTTACTTTGTCTCTTGTTAAGCGTACTGCTAATGTGTTAGCAGATTATGTTTCTAGATTTGCGTTTCAGTCGATAAATATTCTAGTATTGGATGAGCTTCCGTCTTATGTGGATAGCCATCTCTTATCGTTCTGTCAATGCAAGTAAATTTATCGTTTTCTTCAAAAAAAAAAAAAAAAAAAAAAAATCATAATTTGACTCCTTTAAGTGAAATTTTGGCTTCGCCATTGCCCATCTCAAATCTAATTAATTATGGACATCCATTTTTTTCCACTTCATCGTGACCATTCGTTGCAGCGCAGTACACATTAATTAGCTGCCTTGTCCCGATAAAAATATAGTCGGTGGGTAAAATAAAACTCTGACAAAAATTGGGTAAAGTTGAATGCAAAATCGCAATCTTGAAGCCACCAGAATTCACCATCAAATTATTCTGGCAATTTTTTTCACATTTCACATGGACTATACATGTCAAAGTTGTTTAATGAAAATTTCATGAAATTGGTGCATGTTCTCATATCTGCCCATGAAAACTTCATTGGTTGCTTTCATATTTTTTTTTGGCTATAGGTTAAATTAAAGTGCATGCAATAGGGAGATGATTTATCAATGGTATAATAATCAGGCCTTCGGGTCTTCTGTTGTGGTTCGTTGTTAGTCTTTTACTGTAACTCTTAGTCTGTATTTTCTCATTGATGTTTGTAGTTTTCACCATTTGATTTTTAATCCATTATGTTTACTATATACTCCCTCCGTCCCAAAATAATAGTCACATTTCTTAATTTAGTTTGTCCTAAATAGTTAATCTCATCTCCGATTTCTAAACTTATTATATGTAACACAATTATCTGTTTCGATGCAAGAACAAGTTGTCGTGGTCAAATCTTGGTTTATTTCATTAAGTTTGTCCCAGATAGGTAGTCTCGCCTCCGATTTCCTAAACTTATTATTATTATGTAACTTTAAAATGTTTGAAAAGTCAAATGAGACTATCATTTTGGGAAATAGTGAGTAAAATACAACTTTATCCCGTAATAAAGTTCACACTTTCTTTTTTAATATTTAATACATTTCCAAAGTAAATTTCATACTTTGATTTATTTATAAAATGACAAAATATGAATATTATTTTGAACATAAATATCCTCATACCCTATGAGTAATTACAAAAAAATACTCCTATAAAAAAAATACTACGCTTAACTAACATATTTTTTTACCCACTTTGTTATAAGTGCTTTACAGTCTCATATATATAGTCCTTCCAATTTAAAATAGTTAATACAAAGTGATACATTTATCAACTACTAGTTTCACAAGATATTAACATTGTAACTTTTCATCTTGTGAATATTCAACTTAGTTTTAATGAATAGAATTATACTCCCTCTCCTGAAATAAATGTCGTCGTTTTTTGAACATTTGTATGAAGGAACTTTGACCACTAATTTGAAGTTAATGTAATCATTCTAATAACAATTTGAAATTTTTATTGATAGAATTTATATTGGTGTACATGTATCAATAACAAGTTTTACAATTATATTAGAATAACTAAATCAACTTAAATTTATCGCTCAAAGTTCCTTTATACTAACGTCCGAAAAACGGCGACATTTATTACGGGACAAAGGAAGTAATAATCTTTAAGACCCCACCAAAATCACAATGTTCAAGTACTCATTTTTCTTACAATCTTTTATTCAGATTGTACAACATATAGATTGAACCCAAATGCAAGGTGCCAAAATCATCTAAAATTGAGGCATTTCACATGGCTTTCTTAGTTGGAAGGTAGATGGGTGTATCCCTTTGAAACAGGAGGTTGATTCCATGCAAATTCTTTTATTTTATTTTTTGAATAATAAAAATAAAAATAAAAATAGTGGTCTGTCCTCACATGCCCTCGTGTTTCCATGTGCCCAATCCTCTCTCCTCTCGTAAAGTTTCTAACAATATGTCAACTAATGTTTTATTCCCGACCAATAATTTGAAAAAGAGAATTATTATAATGACAAAACAAATAAATAAATATAGCTACTGCTGTGTATTCCCACTCATTAACTTGTAACTTCTAGTTTCTCGCCTAGAGAAAGAATAAAAATGAAAGTTTATAGTAAGAACAAAAAAAAAAAAAAAAATTACTTTAATTAAAATGAATACTACCTCCGTCCCGCCGGAAACTTCAAAAAAAAAAATTATGGCACAAGAATTAAGGGAAAAAGTGAAAAAGGTGATGTGTTGTGAGTGTTGATAGTTGAGTGGGAGGGAGAAAGTGGGGTAGAGAATAGTTAGTGGGTTAGTGGATGTGAGTATGAGAAGTGGGATCCACTAATTAAAAAGTATTAAAAACTTTCCATTTATGGATTTTGCAATTTCTATGGGACGCCCAAAATGGTAAGTTTTACAATTTCCGGCGGGACGGAGGGAGTATTTATTTTGAACCGGAAGTAAAGAATTGAAAAATAACATACCAAACTCCATTTCTATTGCTGCTTTTATGTTACTGCATTTAGATATTTTCTAAATAATGTCGTGATCATTTGGAGTACGTAAATTGTTCTGGCCTACAGCATCTGTGCACTGGATAAAGAGGTAGTTTCTAGGGTTTATATACCGGGTCTACTGTGCTTCCTATTTTACAAGTAGATCGTTTGTAATACCTGCTCTTGGATCTTCATATTAATAAAAGTATTTTCTCCCGCCCGTGGACGTAGCTATCTCGCGATAGTGAATCACGTAAATCCAGTGTTCTTGTGTGCATGATTTACTTATTCATAATTGAATCTTGATCCAGTTATAACACACCATTATAGATATTATCAATCTAACTTTTAAATTTTTGTAGTAAATTGATTTAAAATTATTAATCAACGTTAACATCATTCCGGACAAAGGGAGTATTAATTCCTATACAATATATAAGGATTTTAGTAATTTGTCATGAATAATGTTGACTACTCCCTCAGTCTTTAAGTGAAACAAAAGGTTGTATGAGACGAGTTTTGATGAGAGAGTATATGGTTTGCCTCCTCAAAGGTGGGGGCAAAGCAAGCTCATTTCTTTTCTCATCGAGACGCGTCTCATACATGATACGGTAATTAAGAAACTTACTCTTAAGTGAATGTCTAGTTTTCTAAAATGTTTGTTTCAAAATGAATATATATTTTTTAAGAAGTTAATAAATATTCCCTATTATACTGCAAGTTTCTCAATTCACATTTAGAATTACAATGCAATATGGTGTTATCATTATATGTACTCGTGTTACTAGAATAATTTAACTCTTATAATTTTGCAACTGTCTCTTAAAATAAAATTTAAAATTTCATTTAAATATGAAGGAAGTACTGTATATGTGGAATATAGTATTGATTTAACAAGTCCGGTTGCTTGTTGAAGTTTTCAAAATATAATGGCATGAAATGATTTACTCCCTCCGTCCCAAAATGAACTTCACACTTTTTTTGACGTTACTATGAAAGAACTTTCAGCAATGATTTCAAGTTGATTAAATTATCCTAATGAAAATCTAAAACTTGTTATTGATATATCATCAACAATACTATCAATAACAAGGTTTAGATTTTCATTATTATAATTGAATCAATGTAAAATCATTGCTCAAAGTTCCTTCGTGGTAACATCGAAAAAAGTGTGAAGATCATTTTGGGACGGAGGGAGTACTAATTTAAACAAATGATAATATTGAATGTGTCCCAAGAAACATGAACCCGAATATTGGACAGATTAGGTGTTCTCGGAAAATCAATATCTCCTTCATTGTTGAGTGTGGTTTGGTTCGTTTGAAACCCTAATTTGAAGAGAAATCCAAAACTTTGTTCGAGAAAAGACTCTATTAGCTTGTTAGGGTAAACTTTTAAAAGAGTAAGAATCTTTGTAAATCTCAACTCTTTAAAATAGTGTAGAAGTAAGTTAAGTACGCTAGATTTTTTTACTTTCTTTTGCAAGATTTAGTTTATTTTAAGTAAGATCTTTACTTATTTAATTTATATTTTGATGCTGCCAAAAACGTACCGGATCAGCCTTTCGTCTAACGGTTCGGATAAATCCAGCAAAGAGAACTCCTCGAACGGATCTGCACACACGAAACAGTGAACAGTGAACTAGCCGGGGTTTCACCGGCGAAGGCCCTCCGGTGTGAGAGTAAGAATACTGTTTGTACGTGAATATATAGAGAAATCAATTGACTAGAGTTTAGAGTCAAAAGAGTTCATTACTCGTAAATCATATTGAGGGCCTGTTTATATAATGTAGGTGAATTGAGTCCTGACTTGTCAAGTAAGCCAAGAAGCTCGAGTTGATGTCAAACTCGTAAACTGAGGAGATAGAATCCTGATAAGGATGATCATTATCTCTGTTATTTTGTAGAGGTAAAAAAGGTCTCCTTGTTTAGATAAGGATTCCCTGCGTTTGTACAGAACTTGGATTCTGATAGTTGATATGGCGATATATTAGGAATGTAACCTTATCCCTGCTAAGTCGGCACAAGTCGGCTTACGACCCACACGTCGGCGTAGGCTCTTGCTGGGCTACGTCTTGGCCCTTGATCATGGGCTTGGGCCCACACATGTCACAGCCCAACACCTCGGTTCAATACATGTGGTTCATATTTATTTAAGTATATGTATATATCTCTTCTTTAGTTTAGGTACTAACAAACTAACAATATTGATTTTCTTTGTTTAATGTCTATATCATATAGGAGATGATTGCACAATTTAAAGGAATGAAGGAGTCGAATAAAGTGAGCTTTTTGCAAGCCTATAAAAGAGGATACTCACCGATTAAAGACTTTTTCTTAAGAGCATTCTCGCTTTGTGTCTTGAGTTTGTTTTTTAAAGTTGTGTTGCAAACTTCTGTGAGCTACACTTCATAGGTATATGTGAAGTCCTAGCAATAGGGTTTGTGGCTAACACACTATGATTCTAAATACTAGCTCTAATTTAGAAATAATTGAGATTGAATTTTGATGATTGTTGGGTTCTTTATTCAATGTTAAACATGGATTAAATAGTGGGTCGGTAATTAAAAGGTATACGTACATTTTCACTATTAAATCAAACAATGCCACATTGTAAATATAATTGATGGTGTCAGGTGTGATGTCAATGTTGGGAAAACAAAGCTACGAGTGTGCTGACCTTCTTATTCCTCTAATCACATGGATGTGGATCCCACATAATCTCTTTTACTAATAAACATTTCTTAATTTCTGTTTAAAACATAGTGTCCATGTTATCTTCTTTCACTAAACTAACCCAAAAATCAACTCAATCGTTCATTATGAATTATTGCAATTTGGGAAAATTTTGTGGGTATTTTTTTTTTTTCTTTTTTGAGCAGAAATATGTTTTTGGATTAAGAAAAATGGTGCTTTCTTAAATACTCCCTCTGTGTTGGGAATTTAGTGGTACCCCGTTGCAATCTAAATAAAGAAAACAAACCCACAAGCACAATAATGGAAGAATCACACACACAAGAACACAAGAATTGTTTACCCGGTTCGTTCAACACATGAACTACGTCCGGGGGCAATTGCCAAGCCAATATATTATTAATCACACCTTAATAATTTGTTACAATGTGTCCTAGGTCGTGACTATGCTTATATAGCAGTACAAGGAAGATCTAAATAAAATTAAGGAGAGATTGTGTCAAAATAGGAAACAACTCAGCCCAGCCGGCATACCAAGCGCCCGCTTGGGTCTAGGCGAGCGCCCGCTCGAATTAATTCCCCCAGCGGATCAACTCACTGTCCAAATGAGCGCCCGCCTGGTCCAGGGAAAGCGCCCGCCTGCTCCTCCGCCAGGAACTCCTCCTCCGGTTTGAACCCTTTTTGATCTCCACCAACTCCCCCGACTTAGACTCCTTTTCTTCCTCATAGTTTAGGATCCAATCCCAACAATCTCCCACCTGGAGACTAAACTCATAAGCATAGAAACACCCATCAACTCCCACCATGGAATGAACACCTTTGAACACATTTCCCCCCTATATTGGCTTGACATTACCGAGCCTCCCGCTCAAGTACTAAGGCGAGTTGAAACCAAGCGACGTTTCAACCCCTCCGTGTTAGATAGTTCTTGCCTCCCCAAATCAGCTTCTACCTTGATTTCTCTCCGCAAGTCTAACTTCGCCTTCTCCCTCCAAACCCACATTCCTCGCAATGCTTCCCCTTGAAACATGGACACACCTTGTTTTTTGCATCGTCTTCTCTTGGTCTGAACACGCTCTCTGTTAGGGCACTTGGACTTCCACACCGCGTTGATAAACTTTGTGTCCTTCCCCCCCCCTAACATACCGTTTCTTGATGTCTCTCCTTTCTACACCAATAGGCCGGTTCTTTAGCCTCTTGCTCCCACCGGAGCGAACATCGACATTGTAGGTAGAGTACAACATCTTCTCCTTGAATCCATGAGCTATCACCTTAGCTCCTTTTGTGACTTCCCAAGACCCACCAGTGAAGGTCACACCATATCCTTCATCATCAAGTTGTCCAACAGAAATCACCCTCCTCCTCAAGTCCGAAACATGCATCACATCGTGCAATTGTAAAACAGCCCCGTTAGGTGTCTTCATCAACACATCCCCCTTACCTTTGATCTTCAAAGGTTGATCATCACCAAGATATACAACCCCAAAATCTCCAGTTTTATACCGCTCCATTGTTTCTGCATCCCCACTAGCATGACATGAAGCTCCAGAATCCAACACCCAATCTTCACCCGACTGCTCCTCTCCTAGGATTAATACATCTCCATCATCCACCACGTGTGCATCACCATCCTTATCCGGACAGTCATAACTGATATGACCCATCGTGCCACAATTGTAGCACTTGACTGGCTTTTTCCCCTTTTTCGGTCCTCCCCTTCCCCTATTTCTCTCCACCCTAAGTGCAGCCCCATCTGCGGAAGATTCTCCCCTTTTCTCTTTCCTTCTCAACTCCTCTTGAAGGATGAGATATCGAACCTCCGTATACACTAATGGTGTTTTCGACGTACTGATCGTTGTGACAGTTACCTCCCAACTATCAGGCAACGATTTTAGTAGAAAACATGCTAACACTTCATCGGAGAAAGTAATATCAACACTTTTCAATTGGTCCACCATACCTTTGAAACTGCCGATATGACTCGCTGCTGTCTGCCCCTCTGACATCTTCGTATTCGCAAACCTCTTTATCAAATGCACCTTATTGATATTCGACGACTTCTCATACATGTCTGACAGCATCTGTAGCAACCCCACCGTTGTCTTGGCCTCCATCGCGTTCCATGCAACGTCGTCGGTTAGAGCGCTCCTCACCGCTCCTAACGCCTTCCGATCTAACGTCTCCCAATCCCCTTGTGACATGTCTTCGGGTTTCTCCGTTAAGGGTTTATGAAGATCCTTACAATAAAGGTAATCTTCAACTCTTGTCCTCCAAAACGTGAAATTCACACCGTTGAATTTCTCGATTGAGTTCTTCATCTTGATTGCTTCACAAAGTCCCCAAGAACGTGATTCAAAATTAATCAACTAATGAAACTTTGAATCCTCCTAACCAAAGCTCTTGATACCAGTTGTTGGGAATTTAGTGGTACCCCGTTGCAATCTAAATAAAGAACACAAACCCACAAACACAATAATGGAAGAATCACACACACAAGAACACAAGAATTGTTTACCCGGTTCGTTCAACACATGAACTACGTCCGGGGGCAATTGCCAAGCCAATATATTATTAATCACACCTTAATAATTTGCTACAATGTGTCCTAGGTCGTGACTATGCTTATATAGCAGTACAAGGAAGATCTAAATCAAATTAAGGAGATATTGTGTCAAAATAGGAAACAACTCAGCCCAGCCGGCATACCAATCGCCCGCTTGGGTCTAGGCGACCGCCCGCTCGAATTAATTCCCCCAGCGGATCAACTCACTGTCCAAATGAGCGCCCGCCTGGTCCAGGGCAAGCGTCCGCCTGCTCCTCCGCCAGGAACTCCTCCTCTGGTTTGAACCCTTTTTGATCTCCACCAACTCCCCCGACTTAGACTCCTTTTCTTCCTCATAGTTTAGGATCCAATCCCAACACTCTGTCCCAGCCTAAGGTTCTTACTTCCCTTTTTGGTCTGTCCCAGCCTAAGGTTCTTAGTTGCTTTATTACCTAAAATGGACTATGGGACCCACTTGTCATTCTCACAACAAAAACTCCCTACCCACTTTATCTCACCTACTTTCTCTTACTTACTTTTTCATACTCACAACATTTATTTTTTCTTAATCTCCGTGTAAAGTCAAACTCAGACTCTTAGACCGGGACGGAGGGAGTAACTATCACTTGTTTTAAAACACGCATTGACAGCATTTCTGTAAATAATTGTAACTTGTTTTTTAAACACACGATAACATTTTCGTAAATAACCGAAACTGAGACTCATAAAAACTACCACTTGCACTCTTAAACACTTGTTGACACTTTCTTACACGTGCATAGGCACTCTTTAACACACACACTGACAGTTATTAAAAGTGTCACTTAAATAATTACGACTCGCGAATATGAACGGCTGATGCTTTGTAATATTATTATTTTTTTTGACGAATTTACCTACTTATATTATTAGAAAATTTGGCTCAGGGCCAATACACTGATATTTATGACGCTTTCGCACTTTTTAAAAACCTATTTTTTTCTAAATAATGAGAAAACACATTTTTTTTCTATATCTACTCAGCAGACAGCTGATCTTGTATTTGAAAAGGATTTTAGCTACATGGCGATTTTACATATCATTATTATTAAAATGTTAGACATTAGTTGTATTTTTTTATTTTTTATTTTACATTTTATTTTTATTTTGAAACATTTGATTATGTGAAATTTTTAAGAATAATTTGTTTTAACATGTTATAGTGTAAAACTTGTTTTCATCTTTTAATGCAAAGCAAAATCTCTAAATGTAAAACAGGTTTTTTACAAGACCGACTCTTTGATTATACTACCTCTGTCCCTAAATGAGTGTCCAAATTTCATTTTAAGGGACATCTGAAAATCTCAACTTAATTTGGTGGCAAAGATTCATATATAATCTTGTAATCTACTTTCCCAACATTTAGTTTTGCACGTATAAAGAGACCGGTGAAAAAAATCGAAAAAACAAACATTTAGGGACAAAGTTATATTAAAAAAACACTCATTTTAAGACAATTTTTTTTTTAAATGGACGCTCATTTAGAGTCAGAGGGAGTGGAACAAGAATCTTCTCAAGGGGAGCGAGCGTAAAGTATGGCCCGGCCCGGCTCAGTTCAGCCCAGCATAGTTTTGAACCTTGCGGAATAGCTGCTTTTGTAGGATTACGAATTAGGAGGTTGGATACAAAATCGAATGTGAACTGCCAAATCAGGGGAAATGCAAAAAGCCCATTTATGAGTCCAATCCATTTTTATATTTCTATCTATCCCCAAGCCCAAGGTGTTCTCTATATTGAAATTCTTATTGATAAAAATGAAATTATTACAACAAAAAAATTTATCAGATTTTTTTTTATTAATAAATGTATTAACTTATACAAAATTGCAATTAAAATTGCATTGGATTGAACTTTTAATTTTTCATATGATAAAAAATATTTTTGATGTGGACTAATCAAAACAGATAGTTTTACTGATAAATTTAGGGAAGGGCTATTGCCACTACGATAATCAAAATTTTAGTAAGTTGATACAATCACACTTAAAGGAGAAATTATTTACACTACAACATTTAATTATCCACTACATTTATTAATAAACTCTTTTTTGTAAGATTAATCTTCTCTTATTTTTAACTCCAAAATAATTCATTTTCATTATGCTAAGATAAATTATTATTTAAACGAAAAATATTCAAAAATGAATACAAATTGATGATATGAAAGAATTTTATTTTTGATGCATCTGTTATCTATTTTAATTATATTAAATAAATTAAATATATTTCCACCTTATTTTATTTCTAGTTCCACTTTGTAAGATTTTGGTTTTAAAAAATCTGGATGAAGAAGAAATTTATAGACAAATTAGTGAAGTCTTTTCAAAGTAGTTTAACAATGAATTAATTGAGAAACTAACGTACAAAAGTTGTGTGGCAACTATATTTATATTTTTTCGTATAATGATAGTAATATTAGTATGTTGGAAATCAAACAATCTTTAGAAATATTTATTACTATTAAAAAAATAGTGAATTATTATCAAATGAAATTTTTATAATGGATTAGATATTTAAACTATGTGGCGGAAAACTCTTAATTTCTGTAACTATTTTCAATATTTTGTGAAATATTTTTATGTTTTTTCTTCTGTGTAAAAAGTAATAACAGTTAATCAATATGTTGTTTGATTATTTTAGTATGGACAAAGGAAAGATAGAAAATACAAATACAAAATGAATGAAAAATAATGTTTAAAATTATAGAAAATAGGTATGCTATTTTAGAAATGTTAAATATGGTAAGTGTTTTGAATGCAAGTAGTGCTACTACCATATTTAATCGAATTTTTAGTTAGCAGACTATAGAGACAAGTAAATCCTCAAATTATGGAAGGATAATTTTGTCTATCTACAAAAAAGTTGTAGTGGGTGAGCAATTATTATAGTGGCAATAGCCCTTCCCTAAATTTATACCATTGATTTATAAACTTCAGATAACTATTTTTTAATAGAAAGAATTTTTAATATAAAAGATATATATTTATTTTATTCATTACATAAAGTCAGGAGATAACACTCCACAAAGGTCGAAGCCTCATCCATACATGAAAAATATCGAAAGCACTAGCAACCCCTGAAAAACAATCTGCCACAATGATTGACTTTTCCATTAAGGTCGCCCATTTCATATAATAGAAGACCTGAAAATGAATAGCGATGCCTAAACATGAATCAGATCTCCGTTGAACGTCTTTACTTACAGTAACTCGTAACGCACAAACGTTTCAAATACTGTAAGCATACATTATATTAAAGAAATCTCTATAATAAAGGAGTAAGAGTAAAAAAATATGGAAAGAACATTTTATACTAAGAGAGTACGCGCTTGCGTTTGTTTAATGAAATTTTCACAATTAGGACTGAAGGGAGGAGGTTTAATAAATGGAGCAATGTTAGGCTTACAAAAGAAGATTACAAAACGAAGGATACAAGATGGGGTGACGATATTTCATTGGCTACATCGATAGTGGATCCGGCACACTCCAATTAAAAACACTTCGTTTTGTAAGCCATATTTTGTAGCAATCTTTTGTAACTTTATTATTTCCATAATACTCTAAATGATTTTGATAAGAGAAGAGGTGATGGCGTCACGTGGAAGGCCATAACTAGGAATAGTAGTTGCAAGGTGGAGTAATAATAATCATGGAAGGAAGCAATTTATCCATTCAATCTAAATGCATAGATCCCCATTCTGATGTTCCAAATCCATGCTGTAAAAAAATCGAAAAATAAAAAAATAGTAAATCAGCTGGCATTTCCGTACCAGTACCATTCATTACGCCCACACGCCCACACATGAGGAAAACGGAACCCTTTTTATGTACAGGGAGTCTTGTTGTTTAGACGGTGTAGTAACATGAGACGGATCTCGACCAAAGTGTAAATGGACTTGCCCTGTTTTGTTTATAGGGGTAAACTATTTACTCTCTCTACGAGATCTGTTACCGAGTGAGACTGTTTCACACAAGCTTTTGTCTTTTACGTAGAACTTAACCATACGCAAACAGTTCAAGAAGAATAATAAGTGAAGAAAATCCATATTAAGTAAAATTAACATTAACATTAACTATAAAAAAAGAAGGAAATACTCCTTTTATTTCGTAGCAACTTGAACTAATTTCTTATTTGAATGTTTTATTGGTAAATATTACTTTCTTAAAATACCAATTTTTTATTTTTATTTATATTTTCTTTAACCTACTTGTCATATCATACACTTAAATTGTGAGTCTCACCCACAAATAATCATACTCACAACTCATTTCTCACTCACAATACTTTTAAATGTATTCCTCCGATCTATACATCTCATAACAAGCGACCATTTCATTTTAAGAAAGAATTAAGGAAAAGTGTTTTGAAAATAGATGACGTGCGTATGTAAGAAAATAGAAAGTGAGAAAAGAAATAGTAAGTGAGAAAACTGCTATGAGAATGACAAGTGAGTCTCATGAATAAAAACTAATATATATATATATATACACACACACACACACACACACACACACACACACACACACACACATATATATATATATATATACTGCTCTTTTCGTCTCAAAACAACTTGCACTACTTTGGAAAAAGTGAACAAGAATTAAGAAGAAAAAGTATATATATTCATTAATTTTGTGAGTGAAAAAGTGATTGTGAATATAATGATTTAAGAATGAAACTTACAACTTGTGTGTGTGTGTGTGTGTGTGTGTGTAACAAGTGGGATAGAATGAATAAAAGTCAATAAAAAAATATTTTTAAAAAAATAAGATTTACTAATGAGGCTTAACCTTTTGTTTGAATTTATGGTCGGTGAGATCTTCCCCGTGCTTGCTTTTTAATGATTTTATGGTTTCCTTGCTTTAAGCTTCTCTTTTAGCGGTCTTGTTCTTCTAATCTTGAATATTTTTTTCTTTGTGGTGGTGGTGGTGTCAGGTGTGGTGCCATGGCCGGAGAGGAGGAAGATGGGGTTTGGGTTTTCTGGAGAAGAAGAATGAATGAAGAAGAATGGGTAAAATGGGAAAATAAGCGGGTGTTCTTACAAAGTTTGATGTTTTATCATTGTGAAGAGTGGGTAATGTTACTAAGGTGGACGTAATTTAAATAAGGATCTTGTATTTTTTTAATTTCTAAAAAGTCCACAAGTTAAAATTTATTGCTCAAAAGCCCTTGAGACACAACTATCAGAAGTTTTTTGGACTCTATACATGAGTATCCGTGTTTGAGAGACTTGTCACAAACCTTGAATAGACTTTAGAGAAATAAAAAGAATAATACTAGGGGCACAAAAAAGTTACAAAATCTTGCTCACAAAATCCTAGGTGTCATAATTGTATTGGTGTTTTTAAGTAGAGTGTGTCAGGTTCATTATCGATGCAACCAATAAAATATCGCTACCTCATTTTGTGAGCTTATTTTGTGCCCATAGCATTGCTCAAATAAAAATATATAGAGTCATATTAAGAATAAAAACATTGACTGAAGAGCTTATAAAAAATGCCCGTTTATTAATAAAACTCTTTAGATTTTTTAACAAAAATAATTAGAATGACATTTATATTTTATCAAAATTCATTTATATTAGTACTCCTTCCGTCTCAGTTTAAAGTTCTTACTTTCCTTTTTAGTATGTCCCAGTTTAAGGTTTTTAATTGCTTTATTCCATAAATGGAAAATAATGAATAGTGCTTTGGAGATTTTTGCCCTCAAAAAGTTCATTTAATTACAAAAAAAAAAAAAACAATACTTACTTAACTCACTTTCACCTACTTACTTCATTAAAAGTTTTTTTGAACATTTATATCCTTCACTCTTTACTTTTTGTTGACTCATTTTCTTTGTTTTTGCCTTAATTTTTTAATAAACGTGTATAATTTATACTAAAAACCTGAACCTTAAAATAGGACGGAGAGAGTAATAAAAATCCCGTGATTAATATAAACAGGACATAGGAGTAAGAGATTAGTAGCTGACAAGTCGGAAGTTGGAAGTCGAGAGAAGAGAGATCCTTTCAAAGCTAGTACTCCTTTTGGTATCAAAGGCAAATAATAAAGTTATAAAAGATGGTTATAAAATGTGGCTTACAAAATGAGGTGTCATAATTGTGTTGGTGTTTTTAATTAGAATGTACCGGGTCCACTATCGATGTAGCCAATAAAATATTGTCACCACATTTTGTATCCTTAATTTTGTAAACTTATTTTGTAAGCCTAGCATTGCCCGGTATCAAATTTAGTATCCATTGTTTTTCTTTTTTTTTTTTTCAATTTGAGTTGACACAAAATGACAAAATAGATGTGAACTTCCCATTTTCAGATTTTAATTTGACAAATTCTTCAATAGCCGCACAGCCGCGTGGAGGGCAAACCCGGCGACCCGATCCGACCCGCCCGGCCCGACTTTCATCCGGCCACTGAGTGACACGTGGCGCGCTGTGAGCCACTCGCTGGTTCACCCAGTCGCGCGCTGCCACGTGTACTCCCTAAAAAAAAAAAAAAAAAAACTTTAAAATGCTATATCTTGGTATTTATAACTCAGAAAAATAAAATAAAAATACCGTTGTGTTTGTCTCGACGAGACGAAGAAAACTATATAGGTCATGATATGGTTTGATTTTTTTTAAAACAAAACATATTTTTTTACACACAAAAAGTTTGAGTTGCTCATCAGCCAGGATGTAACACTCTGTTCTGGTACAAGTAACACTTTCATCTTCAAAAAGTAACACTTTCTACTGTTAAAGGTAACAGCAGTTTTACAAAAAAAAAAAAAAAATTGGTTTTGCATTTCAATTGTTACTTTCTCAATAAAAAATTGTTACATTCCAGATATAATGTTACATTTAAGAATATAAACTGTTACAATTGAGAAAAAAAATGTTACATTCATTTTTTATGAAATGTAACATTAGTTTAGTTGTCAATCTTATGTTAATTTTGGGAGAAAAAAAGTGTTACATTTGAAAAAAATAGTGTTACATTCCTTTTAAAAGAGTGTGACATTAGTGTAGTTGTCAATCTTTATGTTATCTTAATCTATTACAGTAAAATTGTGGTACATTTTGAAGAAAAAAAAGTGTTACATTTGAAAAAAAAAAGTGTTACATTTCGTCATAATAAGTGTTACTTTTGTTGGGAGAAAAAAAAAAGTTAGAGTTGGAAAAAAAAACAGCATTAAAAAAATAAAAAAATTGAAAAGGTCGCCGGCCCGCCGCACGCCATGCGACGGGTGTACAGGAGACTGGCCCTTTTAATTTTAAGAATCACTTCTACACACAAAAAAAAAATTGGGATACGCACTTATAGTATTTGTATCTGAAAATGTTTGTCAATGACTTTCTGAGAACAGATGTTACCTCAAGTGTTAAGCAACACTCCAGGTAACACTTCAGACGGACAGAAAATACACACACAAAAATAGTAGAGTTTTTGCAGCGGAAAATAAATAGCACAAGAGAAATATTTTTCTCAAGTTATATAAATATAACTTGAGATGCCTAGATGGCGAAAACCTTATAATCAAAACCAATTACAAAGTTTAAAATGGTTCCCTATA
Organism: Campanula takesimana; assembly: GCA_026119855.1. Classification (NCBI taxonomy): domain Eukaryota; kingdom Viridiplantae; phylum Streptophyta; class Magnoliopsida; order Asterales; family Campanulaceae; genus Campanula; species Campanula takesimana. Next base: position 685,167 of record JAOWBW010000303.1, read on the forward strand.
CAAACTATGATATACTCTCTATGGAACCAAAGTAAGAACAAAGTACAAGATTCTATCCTAACCAAAACTCACTCAAACCCGAAGTATTTGAGTGATAAAAGAGTGTATGGAAGAAAGAATCTCAAAAGGAGCCAAGAGTACTTTGGTCTTTTTGTGCTATGGATGTGTGTATAAAATTGGCTTGTCTTCAATCTTCATCCAAGCATCTATTTATAGCCAACCAAGACTTGGAGGCTACACAAATAACAGCCTTGGGCTGTTTGTGATCGTGTGAGGAGGGTGGAGATCATGTGCAAGCCTTATCTCCACAAAACAAGCTTGACTTGGTCTTCCTTCCTTGATTCTCTCAACCGAATTCTTCATGCCCAAGTCTAAGCTTCACTTTGTTGTACTCCTTGCTTCCAACGCCTTGTACTTCATCTATTTGATCAGCAACAAACCTTGGACTTGGTCTTCTCCATATTTAACATATTTAACACATGTTAAATATCTTTGTAACTCCCTTATTTACTCGGCTTTTATGAGTAATTCTTCATTAATTTCTTCTCCATGTTTTAAGCTCCATAAATCAACTTTATTATACCTGAAAATATTGACCAACATCTAGACAATAATATTAGGACATTAGTATAAAATTATATTAGAAAGAAATGTCAAATTACAAATTATTTTCGTCACAACACTTAGACTGTCAGTGGCAACATCTGAGGTAACACCTCCGTCTGCACTAACAATCTCCCCCTTAATTTGAGATTTCTTTCCAATCACCTAAGTGTTGGTACCTGCAAAGACAAGTTAACCATATGCAGTATAACAGAGCATTTCACCAAAGATTAACTCCCCCTTAATCATGGAGTTAACCGAAACAACAAAGAGTTACTTAATATACTAATTGTAAAGTAGAACCATGTTTAAAACAATTAGTAGTTTAAAACAAAAGTAAATCAAAGTTTTAAAATCCACAAAACCACAAGTCATAAACCAAAGCATAACCACCAAAGTATTAAAGTTCTAAATTAAGAACTAAAATACAAATTGTTTTAAAAACCAAACCAACCAAAAACAGAAATTGTTTTGAAACCATTTTAAAGTATCAAGAAAAACCATTGCCCAAGACTTGTGGCAACATCAACCTTCAAACAAGGTTATTCTTCTTCTTATCCATCATCCACTAGTACTAGCATCTCCAGTAACATCTTCAGCAGCACGAGTTGTACCAGCATCACCAACAGCATCAGTAGCAGCACTAGTATCTGCACTAGTACCAGCACACCATCTCCTCCTGGTTGGGAAGAAATCAAATTAATGAAGCCGATGGTGTCTTCTTGGATGGTTAAGCAACCGATTTGGAGGAAGAATGGGCTTTTCTTTTAGGTTTCTTGGAGGCGGTAACAGGTGGTTGAGAGGCAGACACACGGTTGGGGTAGGTTGGACTGAAGTAGCAACCATGGAAGGATCATCAATGGACATGGCCATAGATGGAGAGATATTGGAAACCATGGGAGATATGTCCATAGATGAAGTAACACCCGAGACAACACCCGGTGACTCCTCTTGAGGTGCAGATTGGTTAGGGTTTTGGGAAGGTGAAGCCATTGTTGAATTTTGAAAGGTAGAAAAGGAGAATTTTTTGAGAAGGGTTTTGAGGTTGCTGAGGAAGTAAGAAGACGATGAGGAGAGGGAGTATAAAAGGTGTGTGTGTGTGAGATAGAGAGACTAAATAGGGATAGATAATTTAGGTAGTTATGGAATGTGAAAAGGATTATTAATTAATTTTAAACTTTAACTCTTATCATTTAAAATAACTAAGATCCTATTTTTTTCTCACATTTAAAACTAACCTAATTAAACTCCCCCTATTTACAAGCACACAAAATACCAAACCCCCTACACATTTGGTTTTATAAAAAAACACGTTTTTTTTTTTTTTTTTTTTTTTTAATAAAACGAAAAAGAAGAAAGGAAAAAAAAAATAAAAGTCGAAAAGAACAACAACAGTAAAAAATGATAAAATAAAGAGTGCAACATTCTCCACCAAATTTAAAAGATGAATCCCTAAATTGTAGGAAGATTGTTCCAACTAAATTTTACCAAAGATAAAAGATTTGTTTAAGACTTTTTCAAAATTGTAAACTCTTTTTGTTACAGATAATAAAAAGACTTTCAAACTTTGAAAACTTAACAAACAAATCTGAGATTAAACTAAATAAAAAAACGAATGTAGCACACATTAATGTGTTGATGGCAATGATGGTAACACTTAAGGCAACACTTATGATAACATCCCTTGATTATATTGAGGCAATTAAGGCGAGATGACCTCACTTTTGAGGCGAAGATATACTTTTTTAATAAGCAATTGAGGTGGAACAAGCTTGCCAAATATTAACTAGTTAGGCAAAATAATAATAAAAAAAAAAACTTGTTCTTCATCTTCAAACACTTAAAAATATAAACATGATTCACACTTCTTTATCTACAGGGAAGCATCGTAGTAGCGAGTTCCGTGCCCCGAGTCCTTATAAAGTGTAAACATGTTTTAGTGATTTGTACCGTTCAAGTAGGAAACATTGTAGTGGTGAACTCCATGTTCCTAATACTTAGTACAAAATCACTAGATAATATCCCCCTTTGGCAAGAGTGCATCGTCGCAGCGAACGCCGTGCCCCGAACTACTAAGGAAATATTATAAGTGTTTTTAGCCTTTTTGTCTTTTAAAAAAGAATTAGTGACTTTGTCACTTTTGAGTTTATAGAGATGTTATCAATAATGACACCTAGAGTGTTATCCTACCATAACAAAAAGGCCAGCATGTGCCACCATCAATGAATAGAAAATACTACTCATTGACAGATTAAAACAGAAACAAAACAATAATATACAAGTGTTATCTCAGATGCTGGTAGCACTTGAGGTAACACCAGAAAACAGGAGATTTTTAGAGATTACAAAGACCAAGAGAGTTCTTCAAGAAAGAAAATCTCTCAAGGTCTAAGGCTTTTGTAAAAATGTCCGCTAATTGATACTTGGTATCAATATGCTCTATAGCTATTAAGTCTTTTTCAACCATATCTCTTAAAAAATGATGACGAATATCAATGTGTTTTGTGCGGGAGTGTTGGACAGGGTTCTTGGAAATGTTGATGGCACTCAAACTATCACAGTACATGATCATATTTTTACTCTCAAGCCCATAGTCGTCTAACATATGTTTTAGCCATATTAATTGAGTACAACAGCTCCCCGCTGCCACGTATTCAGACTCAGCAGTAGAGAGCGACACACAATTTTGTTTACGACTATACCATGATACTAGATTATTACCCAAGTAAAAACACCCCCCACTAGTACTTTTTCTGTCATCTATATCCCCCGCCCAATCCGAATCACTAAAGCCTACTAGATTTGTATTTGTATCTTTAGCATACCAAATTCCTAATTCGCTTGTTCCGGAAACATATTTAATTATCTTTTTCACAGAATTAAGATGAGAGACTTTGGGGTTGGATTGGTATCGTTCACAGACACACACAGAAAACATAATGTCGGGTCGGCTAGAGGTAATGTAAAGAAGGCTACCAATCATGGAACGGTAAAGGGTAGGATCGACTGCTTCTCCCCCTTCATCCTTGCCGAGTTTAAGTGTAGTAGCCATAGGAACCGAGGAACTTTTTAACCCCTCCAAGCCGAATTTCTTGACTAGATTTTTTGCGTACTTGCTTTGTGAGACGAATATTCCATCGGGTAGTTGTCTTACCTGCAAGCCAAGAAAGAAGTTTAGTTCACCCATCATGCTCATCTCGAAAGTTGATGTCATAGCCTCTACAAAATCATTTAAACAAATTTTTGAAGTAGAGCCATAGACTATGTCATCAACATAGATTTGAGCAATGACAAGTTCCTTTCCATGTTTTAGAATGAATAAGGTTCTATCCGCCTCTCCTCGAATAAAACCATATTCAAGCAAAAAACTAGTTAAACGACCATACCATGCGCGCGGAGCTTGTTTTAGACCGTATAAGGCTTTATCAAGTCTATACACATGGTTTGGTTGGGATGGATCTTCAAAACCTTTAGGTTGTTCAACAAAAACTTCCTCATCTAAATATCCATTTAAAAATGCTGCTTTAACATCCATTTGATACAAAGTGATTCGAAGATAACAAGCTATGGCTAAGAGAAGTCTTATAGACTCAATTCTAGCCACGGGTGCGAAGGTTTCGTCAAAGTCGATACCTTCCACTTGTGTATAGCCTTGAGCCACAAGACGAGCTTTATTTCGAACAATATTACCCTCTTCATCCGTTTTGTTTTTAAAAATCCATTTTGTCCCAATAACATTAGTATTAATAGGACGGGGTACTAAAAACCATACATTATTTCGGGTAAATTGATCTAGTTCGTCTTGCATAGATTGAATCCAAAAATTGTCTTTTAAAGCTTCAATCACATTTTTAGGTTCTATGGATGACACAAAACAAGAGTGTTTTACCTTGGTGTATGTGGTTGACATGCACACATACCTTACCATTTCCCGATAATTCACGTGTTCTTTGTTTCTTGTTCGGACCCCTTCATTCACTTCCCCAATTACCTGAGTTGTAGGATGATTCCTACGAATTCTGGGTGGAGGATCCCTTCTTGCGTCATCATGAACTTCTGCATCAGACTCGGATGGATCACTGGACTCAGGTGCTGCCTGAGGTGCTGTCTCATCGATGATAACATTCTGCTCAGCATCTGTGTTAACATCTGTGATGTCATTTGCAGTTTGTATGACATCTTCTAACAACACCAGAGGAGACTCTTGAGCACTTTCTCCTGAAATACTTGAGAGATCATCAAAAACAATGTTAACAGATTCTTGGATGGTTTTTAGTCTAAGATTGTAAACCCTATATGCCTGACTATTTGCCGCATATCCAAGAAATATCGCCCTATCACTTTTAGAGTCAAACTTTGCTAAGTAATCCCGGTCATTCAAAATGTAACACACACACCCAAAGACATGAAAATAGTGAACTTTTGGCTTCTTGCCATTCAAAATTTCATAAGGTGTCATAGTGGTTCCGGGTCTTAGAAAAACTCTATTAGTTGTGTGACAAGCCGTGTTAAGTGCCTCGGCCCAAAATCTTTTAGAAATCTTTTTAGAAAACAACATCACACGAGTCATTTCAAGTAAAGTACGATTTTTCCTTTCGGCCACCCCATTTTGTTGAGGTGTTTTAGGAGCTGAAAACTCGTGATGTATTCCTTTTCTTTCACAAAAAGTAGAAAATAAAACATTGTCAAATTCTCTCCCATGATCAGATTTGATTCTAAAGATAGAGGCACAAAACATGTTTTTGATTTTGGAGTGTAAAAGTTTAAATTTTTCAAAAGTTTCCGATTTTTCTTTTAGAAAATAAACCCAAGTGAATCTCGAAAAATCATCAACAATGACATAAGAATATCTCTTTCCTCCAAAACTCTCTACCTCAACTGGACCCATTAAATCCATATGTAAGAGTTGAAAACAGTGTGTTGTTCCAGAGTGTTGCTCGGAATGTTGGGCAGCACTATGGGCAACACGAGTTTGTTTTCCCTTAAGACAATCTTCACAAATGATAGGATTTTTAAGATCTAGTTTAGGAATTCCTTTAACAGCATCTAACTTAACAATCTTATCAATGTTCCTCAAATGAACATGTCCCAACTTTTGATGCCATAAGTTTGTGACATCAATTTGTGTGGTGTTGCACACGAATTTATCTTCCACACGATAACAATTATCACTTGATCTAGTTCCTGTCATAACACAATTGTTAGTACCATCAAAAACTTCACAAGTGTCCTTGTTAAATTTTACTTCCATGTTGTCATCGCAAAGTTGACTAATACTAATTAAATTAGTTACTAGGCCATCTACATGCAAGACATTTTTTAAAGCAGGAAAACCATTCACATTTAGTGTTCCTTTACCTATTATATTACTCTTGCTCCCACCACCATAAGTTACACTACCCCCTTGAACGGATTTATAGTGTTTTAAAAATATTTTTGTTCCCGTCATATGGCGTGAACGCCCACTATCAAAATACCATGATCCTTCAACATTTGTTTTTAAGGCAGTATATACAACATCACATCTCACATTGGCTTTTGGTTTCCATGACTTCTTTTTTGATATTTTGACTTTCTGACAGTGTGTGTTATCTGGAGTGCTGGGTAACACTTCAGGTAACACATCTGGACTGGACTCTTTCTTTGAAAGCTTTGTACATTTATTTTTAAGATGTCCAGTAGTGTGACAGTATTGACACACTTTCCCTTTGTCAGAAACATCATTTGAACAAGAATTTTGATCAAACTCGTGACCTTTTACAAAATTTACGTTATGTTCATTACAAGACAAAAAAGAAGTAATACTTTCTAATGATTCTTGGAAACCAATACCTGCTCTCAAAGGCTTACCCAAGTTTAGGATCTCATCAAGTTTGGACGATCCGGTGTTAAGCTTCTTCAAGGTGGTTTCGGCTAGAGTCAACTTGGCCTTGACTTTTTCTAGCTCGGCATCTTTCTGGGATGCTTGAGCTTCCATTCGGTTCAAGTAGGCCTTGAGTCCATCGTTCTTCTTGGTTAAAGTCTTAACCATTTGGTTCTCCTTCTTCCATTCCTTGAGCATATCCTTATAGAGGATTTTTAAGTCTTCAATGAGCTCATCTTTGCTCATCTCATCCTCTTACGAACTTCCTGTATCAAGATTAGTGGAAACCATGAAACAAACATTATTATCAGTACTGAAATTGTTATACCTGACAGATGTGGTCTCGGATGTTATCTCAGTTGACATAACATCTCTGGTAACATGTTCAGTCTGCAAGTCACTGACTGTGACATACATGGTTGTTTGATCTGGTTCTTCTTCCTGGACTGAACCCTCATCTTCATTGTCACTCAGGGATACCTATAGGTTCTTTCCCTTCTTCCGTAGTGTGTTGGCACACTCGTTTGCGTAATGACCCCATCCCGAACAAGCATGACATTGAATTGAATCAATGTATTTGGGATCAGACCTTGATTGATCTGAGGATGCTCTACGCATAGGGGCTGACTTTTGAGTAGATGGGAACGTCCTTCTTGGCATCGAATCATACACCTTGGTTTGTTTCTCTTTTGCTTTTACCTGCACTTTTTCATTGTTAAACTTTTTAACCATTGCATTATATTTTCTAGCAAGTAAAGCAACACTGGCACTTTTATCCAATTCTTCAAAAATTTCATCTTCATTATCATTTGAAAAATCTGAGGATTGCACATTTAAAGCAATATTTTTCCCTTTAGAAGCCTCACTTTGTTCAAGGAGATTTGACTCAAAATTTTTCAAAATACTCATTAAAGAATTGATGTTCATTGTAGAAAGATTGTGAGCTTCTTCAATAGATGAAACTTTCATATTGAACCTCTCGGGGAGAGTTCGAATAGCTTTTGAAACAAGTTGTTTGTTGGTAAAAGGTTCACCCAAAAGTTGACACTCATTTGCAATATCAAACAATTTTTCAAAATAGGATGAAATCGTTTCATTTTCACCCATCCTCAATCTTTCAAATTTGCCAGTAAGAGTTCTAAGCTTATTATCACGCACACTACTATCACCTTCACAAAATCTTTGTAAAGTGTCCCATGCCTCTTGAGCAGTGGAACTATTTTGAATAAGTTTAAAAATATGTATATCAACCCATTCAAAAATAGCATTAAGTGCTTTTTCATTATAATTAGCTAGAGTAATCTCTTCATTAGTCCACTCCGATTCAGGTTTGACTTGAACGTCACCATCTTCATCTGGAGGTAACATAGGGAGAGAGTAACCATTTGTTATAGATCGCCATGCCCGAAGATCAATTGATTTGATATGCGAGCGTAGGCGGATCTTCCAATAAGCATAATTCGAGCCATCTAAAACAGGAAGACGCTTTTGATTAGGATTAGCAGGATCGAAAGCCATGACAAATCTGGAACGAATCACTTAGTATGTCAAGTGACCGGGCTCTGGTGCCAATTGAAAATGTTTGTCAATGACTTTCTGAGAACAGATGTTACCTCAAGTGTTAAGCAACACCCCAGGTAACACTCCAGACGGACAAAAAATACACACACAAAAATAGTAGAGTTTTTGCAGCGGAAAATAAATAGCACAAGAGAAATATTTTTCTCAAGTTATATAAATATAATTTGAGATGCCTAGATGGCGAAAACCTTATAATCAAAACCAATTACAAAGTTTAAAATGGTTCCCTATACAAACTATGATATACTCTCTATGGAACCAAAGTAAGAACAAAGTACAAGATTCTATCCTAACCAAAACTCACTCAAACCCGAAGTATTTGAGTGATAAAAGAGTGTATGGAAGAAAGAATCTCAAAAGGAGCCAAGAGTACTTTGGTCTTTTTGTGCTATGGATGTGTGTATAAAATTGGCTTGTCTTCAATCTTCATCCAAGCATCTATTTATAGCCAACCAAGACTTGGAGGCTACACAAATAACAGCCTTGGGCTGTTTGTGATCGTGTGAGGAGGGTGGAGATCATGTGCAAGCCTTATCTCCACAAAACAAGCTTGACTTGGTCTTCCTTCCTTGATTCTCTCAACCGAATTCTTCATGCCCAAGTCTAAGCTTCACTTTGTTGTACTCCTTGCTTCCAACGCCTTGTACTTCATCTATTTGATCAGCAACAAACCTTGGACTTGGTCTTCTCCATATTTAACACATGTTAAATATCTTTGTAACTCCCTTATTTACTCGGCTTTTATGAGTAATTCTTCATTAATTTCTTCTCCATGTTTTAAGCTCCATAAATCAACTTTATTATACCTGAAAATATTGACCAACATCTAGACAATAATATTAGGACATTAGTATAAAATTATATTAGAAAGAAATGTCAAATTACAAATTATTTTCGTCACAGCACTTAGACTGTCAGTGGCAACATCTGAGGTAACACCTCCGTCTGCACTAACAGTATCTGTTTAATTTTTATTTTTCCAATAAATTTAATTTTCAATTAAACTGGTCAAATGTTTTTTTAAAATCGCATTTTCAAGTCAAGATAACGGAGTAAATATACAATTACATATTTTGTGCTAATAACATTTAACCTTGAAATTTCAACTTACATTCATCATATTTCCTCTTTTTATAGATTCTTTATAAGACGTTAGTATTAAGGGAGTTCGTTAAGAATTAAAATTTTAGAATAATTTTGAACTGATAATTCAACAGTAGTGAGTTGGAAAGTATTTCAATGTAGTGCAGACAAATGACAATCTTCTTTTAATTATAAACATGTCCGATTATTTTTGATTTGACAAAAATATTTAATCTAAAACACTTTAATAGATTAAAAAAAAGTGAATGTACTAATGACATTTGGTAATAGCTTTTTTGACATTTTTTAAGAAGTTAGTCTTATGAAAAACTTGTTTTACACTAATCGATGCAAACCATGTTTTGCATAAAAGATGAAAAATATTTTTTACACTAAAGCGAGCGTAAAACAAGTTTTTCACGAGATTTCCACTTCCTTAAGTATCTCTTGTGTTTTCATTTAAAAGATCTCATTTGAAATTTTGATTAATTAATTTTATATCTATACTTTTATAATCTATAATAATGCTACAAAAATGTACAAAATGCATATTAATTCTTAAAAGTGATCTCTATGTGAAATATTTATGGAATATTAAAGTAAAATTCAAAATTACATTTGTTGGCATAATTCTTAGATGATATTTCAAAAAAAAAAAAAAAAAGTGAACTTTTTGCGGTCGTATTACACCAAGATTATATTTTGAACTGGGATCCTATCATTATTACTAGATTTTCTTAATCTCTAATACACACTAATTTGTTATTATCTCTATATACTTCATCTGTCCTTAAATGAGTGTCCATTTAAAAAAAAAAAATCCCAAAATGAGTGTCTTTTTTTTTAACATAACTTTTTCTCTAAATAATTTTTTCACCGGTCTCTTTATACTTGCAAAACTAAATGTTTGGAAAGAAAATTAAAATATTATATATGAATTTTTGCCACCAAACTGTACAAAAAAGTTGAGATTTTTAGATGTCCCTTCAAATGAAATTTGAACACTCATTGGGATAGAGGTAGTACATTTTAAAACAAGGTTTCTATAATATCACTAGCTTCTCTCAAATTTTGCTACAAATTGAGAAAATTTAGTATTGAAGATAAGTTTGGGAAAAGATTAAGAAAGCTAATATTGAAGATAAGTCAAAGTCAATAATATTATTGATAAATTAAAGATTAAATCAAGTCTTGATTATTATTAATATTCCTTTATCTGTTAATTTTCAAAAAAAAAATCCATTTATTTCATTGAGCCCGTGATTTATGCTCATATTATACTCTCCACTTAGATTTCATAAATAACGAAATCAGATTAGAAGAATTTGTGGGGTCCATAACGAGGGTGCAACTAAAATGTTCGGCGTTTGACGTCGGAACGATTTGCTTTACAACGCGTCGACCGGCGTTAGCTAATTTTAACCCTTTCTTCTCACCTTTTCCTATTCAGCACATAGTCATTTCCACGCTCCACAGTCACTCGTGGCACACACGCCCCCAACTTTTGCATACAAATTTATCACAAATAATTTCATTTGACCCCCTTCAACTTCTTTTTTCCAACAACTAACAACCCATAACTAATGTCCCTCTAACTTGGCAATACAAAGTTAACTTGATACTCATTTCTAAACACTATTTTCACTTTTCTGTTTGGTTTGTCTCGCATAAGCAGTCATAGCAAACAAATAAGCATCATTCTTGTAAGATGTCAAATGAAACTATTTTTTAGCGAAGCTAAGAATGGAGTAATGTGAGGGACTAATTATTTAACCTTTTGTTTTGCGATATTGACAAAATATTACTATAGTAGGTCATTTCCTACTATTAATAAGAATCACCATCCCACTTTCATTGCACGCATTACCCATTACTAGAAAATCATTCATTCTTGTAGAGGTTTGAAACTCTATATATTGGTTAGTAACCGCAAGATATTCTTTTTCTACTATTCTGTATATAACTGTGTCATACTTCATTATTATATTTTCTATTTGAGCATGAGTTTAGAGGTTTAGAGTTCCTGTAAATAAATATCTTTATCGAGAAAATAGGTTTAGTCGTAAGTGAATCATTCTCTATGTCCTTTTCGTGAGTGTATATTGTGTACCGATTAGAAATTTACGTTTGTGTTCACCTTAATCTAAAATTACATGCGGAATGATATTTTACATTTAAGTTAGATTGCTGCCTTGTTGGAATCTCTCTCTCTCTCTCTCGTCATTAATTACATGATGTGCGACTTATATTTGTCTTCCCTAATACATTAATGTCACGAAAATGTTATGATTAACCTACAATATATGAATTGAGGCCGAGCAATATTAAGAATACTTAGTAGAAAATTCATTTGTGACATCTATCTTGAAGTCCTTAGAGCTAGATAGACAATCTCAGTGGTACTTGAAGGTAAGTTAACCCTAGTGCTTTCTCATGCTTTGTCACGAAGAAGCTTCATATTCAACGCGGAATATGAATTGTCTTCATTCTAGTTAAAATAAAAACATATACTGCGACTAGAAGCGCTGAGTACGTAGATTTATTTATACTTGTAACATATATATCACATTTTCAGTTAACTTTCCATTTCTTTATTGTTGCTCTTGTGTAATGATTGAATGTTTTGCATATGTATAGACATTCAATACATGAGAAATCACCGTCAAGTAATAACGCTTGCATATTGAAACCCTATCAACACAAGAAGCTAATCTCTTAGGTAGGTTCGAAAGAAGAGAAACTGCATCACGCATCCTATAATGGAGGAAGATGAGCATGGCTAAAGTAAAAGTGGTTTCATTTTTGCCTTTTATTCTTTGCAATAAGCATTCACCTCAATTGCTTGTTCATCAAACCATTCCTCTCGTCTTAATTAAAAACAACAACTTTACATATCTGACATTCTGATCAATGTCATCAGTTTTTCTCTATATTACAATATTCATGAATTGACACTTTAAACAATCTTAGCCTCACCACTATCATCTAACAATAATGAGGTTCAACAAATGAGTCGTCGAGTTTACTCAATTTGACTTGGAGAAAGGACTGATGTTAGAAAGAAAGTTTTAAAGGGAGTAGGAGAAGACAAAATTATATCCAGGGGAGTTTCTGAAATTTACTAAAACTTTGTATTTATAGGGGGTTGCACGCTAACAATATCAACGTGAGTCCTATCATGAGTCATCCACTTGTTTGTTGTTGGGCTGGTTTGCGTCGGGCGAGTGGGGACTCAGTCCAGTTTTTTAAGCCATAATTCCCGCATATAATCATCCATCTCCAATTCTCTCTCACGCACTACACACAGTTTCAATGGAGATGTTGGCATACTAAATATTTCATCCCCTCCACCACATTTCCCTAAACCAGGGCGGCGACTTCCATTGTTGTCCACCTTCATATTTTTCGAGTCGTGTCTCATTGTTTGATGTCCACTTTGGTTAGTGGGTATGTATTTCTCTTTTTCTTTTGCTAGCTGAATGAGTCTTTGTTCTTCGTCGTCGTCGCCTTTCTTTTTGACAATTCAATTCTATTCTATTTGATTTTTGAATTTGACCAAGCCGTATTTCTTGTTTTCACACCTTCAAAAACGTCTGGGTAATAAGTCAATCGACAGCCCCTTCTGAGAAATAACATTGAACAAAGCATTTCTGTCGGTTTAGAATCATTATTCTAATCCCCCCCAATTGTTCCAATTGTTTATTTCTTCAATGCAAGTATAATTGATCTGCTATTTTACCATTTTTTATAATTCCTAGGAATCCCTCTTATTCATTTGGGAATGTTCTTCTAATCTTATTTTCCCAAGATCTGTTTAGATTGCTTTTATATATCATCAATCTGTTTCTCTTTCTGGTTTAATTTTGTTATCAATTTAGGTTGATTTGTTTGTCTATTTAGTAATGGGTTGCGCGACATCAAAGCAGCCGGTATGCCGGAATTGCAAGGCACCGTGCTCTCCGATGCCGCGCAGCTACTCAATGCACGTCCACCATCCACCTCAATCCGACGGCGACACCTACCATGTGGTTGCCCTCACCTCCACCACCCTCGGCTCTCTCAATCACATCCAGCGCCACATTAAAGAACCCATTTCTCCGGTTCCAGAACTTGTTTGTGAAATTGACAAGGAGAAAAGAAGCAAGGAGTTTTCTGTTGGTGTGATCGAAGCTAAGACATGGTCTAAGATGATAGAAGAAAAGATCCCGAAAGTTGTACCGAAGACGCCGACTAGAACGCCGCCGGGGGAGCCGGAGACGATCAATGCCTGGGAATTAATGGAAGGGTTGGAAGATATAAGTCCTCTTCGCCCTAATCCAAATCACGTCCGAAGCTTTTCGTTTCATGTTTCGAGTACTTCGATTCCGTCCCCTAAAGAAAACGGCCCCGCCGCGGTAAAGCCATTTTGGCACGATGTAGCAGACTCCGATTCGATCTCGAATTCAACAACCGATTCCAATGCAACATCAATCCTCTCGGAATTTGATCCTGATGTAATTTCTTCGTTCCGGAAATCATTGGAAGAATTACCGCCGGCAAATCCGTTTTATCTCAAGCCAATTGTCAATGAGAATGAGAAAGAGCAGGCCGGGGACGGCAACGAGAATGATGATACCTTTGATTCTGATGAGACCAAACAGAATAATTCCGTCGAGGATGAATACAAATTCCCGTCACGAGGTAAGGACAAATTGATCCTATATTTTACCAGCTTACGGGGAGTTCGAAAAACATACGAGGATTGCTGTCATGTCCGAGTGATTCTAAAATCAATCGGAGTCCGAGTCGACGAAAGAGACGTTTCGATGCATTCCGGGTTCAAAGATGAGCTAAAAAGCCTACTGCCCGACGCCTTTAGCAGAGGCGGATTGCCTAGAGTCTTCATCGGAGAAAAGTACACCGGCGGGGCTGACGAAATACGGAAAATGAACGAAGATGGGCAGCTCGAGAAGGCACTTGAAGGTTGTGAAATGTTGGATGATAGCGGCTGTGATGGCGACGGCGGCGGTGGAGGTGGCGGCGGCGGAGTTTGTGAGGGTTGTGGGGATATAAGGTTTATACCATGTGAGACATGTTCAGGAAGTTGTAAGATTTATTATGAAGGTGATTATGATGAAGAAGATGAAGAATATAATGAAGATGAGTGTGGATTTCAAAGATGTCCTGATTGTAATGAGAATGGTCTCATTAGGTGTCCAGTTTGTTGCGATTAATTCATCTTATTAATCAATACTCCTACAATTTTTTTTTTTTTTTTTTGGATTGTACTTTCTTAAGAGTTTGATATGTTTGTACTTTGTATAGTAGAGAGTTTTTTTTTTTTTGGTATGTTTGGAGAGATTTTGATAAAATCATACTATCCCTTTTTTGATCGAGAACAAAAATAAAAATATATTTTGGGGACGGAAAACTTCTTGATACAGTTTTTCCAGTAATGTAAGATATGATTCTTAATTTTGTGCTTTAGAATGATCAATTTTCATAGTATCAATCTTCTGAGAGAAAGAAATGCAAAAGAAAAGCTTGTTTACATACAGAGTAGGAGTATTTTGTTTCTTCATGTAGAACTTATTGGATCATGATATTTGTTCATGCCAAAACTTATATTCCGTCTGTACCTAAAAAATTATTCCGTTTTCACTTTTTAAACAAAATAAACTTTAACTAAGTATTGAGGTCAATGTAACGAGCACAATGAAATTTTAAAACTTGTTAAAATTCATTTATGTTGACCATAAAAAATCAAAATGAATGCCTGAATAAAATTCGGATTCAAGATGAATTTTTAAGCTCATCGAGATAAGCTCAAGCTATTATTTAAGTTAGGCTGTGCGCGGCTCAAACTTGCGTTTTATAATTGTGGTTAGACTCTTTTTTGATATAGAAAAAGAACGAGTCAAGTTTTAATCAACTTAGCTCATTAAATTGACTTAGTAGAGTATTAAATCAATTACACCTTAGTTTTCAAACAAACTACTTCCCCCATCTCAACTTCAATTCAAAAAAAAATAAAAAAAAATGTTATAGTACATGGAAACAACACAGAAATTAAGGTGAAGACTAATATTAAAGTTTTGTGAGTGTGTATAGTCAGATATAAATTATTGCTGGAGTAGAGAATAGTAAGTTTGTTAGTTGACGTGAGTATGACAAGTGTGTCTCACTAATCAAAAATATTACTATAAACGTTTCATTTTAAGTTTTTACAATTTTAAGTGGACATTAAAAGTGACAAATTTTACAGGTTCAAATGAGCCGGAATGAATATTTTTCTTAGATTTTGTTTTCTTAATAGATGTTAATTGTAAACATTCGACATTATGATTTGTATTTTTCCTTGTGATTAAATTCGCCGCAAATGCGCAAAATCTTTTCTCAACATGATAGAACTCTGTCATTTAGCAAAATGGAACAAAGTTTAACTTAAATAAAAGCTGTATTGACTACGACACAGGTCACAAATCTATGTTCAGTAGAGGAAGAAATAAGTGTAAGACCTAGTTTGTTGAAGAATGCCAACCCTTTATCTAATTTATTTATTTTTATTTTATACACATTCTGTCCCGGAAAGTTAGTCCATTTTTTTTCGTTGTTTCTCCAAATGAACTTGAGCGATAATTAAGATTACTTTTGATTATCTTAATAAAATTCTAAAAATTGGTATTGATAGTATTTATAATAGTGTATCAATATAAATAATAAGTCTTAAATTTTTATTAGCATAATTAAAAGTCGTCTAAATTATTGGTCAAATATCATTCGTAATAACAACGAAAATAGAGAATGACTAACTTTCTGGTGGGAATGGAGAAAAATATAAAAATTGTTAATGAGTTTGGGAGCTAGGAGCGGGTGAGGTCAATTATCCTCGCGACGGCGATAGTCTTTTTGACAAATACGGAGTATCTCTTTAGAAAATTTAATAATTGATCTACATGTATAGAACCCACCTCCCACTATTTCCTATCAAATGATGCTTTCGTATTAATTAATTTAGCTACCAATATATATATATTGATTAAACTTGTTTCATTTACTTAAAATAAAGTTCAAATTCTATAAAAATAAGTGCTCTTCACGCAAACTAGGTGAGTTGCTGTCGGCACAAAACAATAAAAAAATAAAACAAGCATAAATAAAGATGGAAAAAGTACTAGCAACATATTGGCAATTGTCAATCCACTTTTGAATATAGGGAGTTCTTTCAAAATAAAATAAAATATGAACCACCATTCGATATTATTTTCATATTACTCCTACTAATTTCACCAAATCTTTTGATTAACTTTGAACTTATGAATTGTGTTAATAAGAGCATGATATGCATTGTGGGTGCTTTCTCTAACAGCTTAAGCTTTTAGATGAGTTGGTTGCTTAACAAATTGGTTAAACATTGTGTTGGATAAAGACGTACATACGAA
Organism: Campanula takesimana; assembly: GCA_026119855.1. NCBI lineage: Eukaryota > Viridiplantae > Streptophyta > Magnoliopsida > Asterales > Campanulaceae > Campanula > Campanula takesimana. Next base: position 701,718 of record JAOWBW010000303.1, read on the forward strand.
TATCAACTGCGAGACATAATCAAATAGCACCGCCCGAGCAATATGTTTTGACTCTCATTGAAAAGAGAAAATTAAGTATGCATCATTTTATATATAAAAATGAAATGGAAAAGTATAAAAAGAGAAGTAAGATTTTAAGTTAAGGAAGAGGCATAATGATGAAGTCAAATTTAACACACAACTTGATTTTTTGACAAGTTAGACAATGTAATAAATACATCAAATTATTACTCGCTCCGACTCAAAGTCTCAAAATAAACGTCAATTTTTGTTTTTCTTTATAATAAAATTACTAAAACATTTATTTGGACAAAAGTCACCTGAAGCTTCATGCTCAAGATAGATCCATGGCCATGGTATAGCTAACTAAAATGGACCTATGATTTTTCAGATATGTTGAAACAAAGGAGATAAGAAACCCAAGGTTCAAATTACTAGCCATGGTAATCCACAAACTGTGGTCCTAGCTAGCTACTCCTTTGTTTTCACTTCTCGATTATCTTACAAACCAACACTTCAATACGACACTTTTTTTGTTATAAAATTGTCGAATATAAATGTCTGTTTGTGTAATCAACAAAATTATTTTCGCGTCTAACTAACTGATTTTGATATAAGGATATATGTACGCTAATGCGAATTCTAATGGTAATGTTAATGGTAGAAAAGATGGGAATGATACAAGTAAATTGTTCCAAAGAGATGGGTGCCCGGCCCCCTCTACCTGCTCAATTCATGTCTCTTGACCCCATTTAAATTATCTGCATGACCCTTTGAGACAAGAAGATATATGGCACCATAGCCTACATTACAACTGCCTATCTAGTCTAATAACAACCCCAGCAAATCGATCTACCTGGTCAGTCGTCTAATTCGTATGTCATCATCGATATTTGTTTGAACCATAATAAATGACAATTATAATACTGTCAGTTATTATGGTAAGAAAATGGGTAAAACAGACTGACACATCTAGGGTTGAGTAAACCCGCAATCCTCATCTAACGTAAATTATTATCTATGTCCTAAAGTGAATATTTAAAATGTTTTCAAAATCATTCTAGATTAAGAATATTTTTTTTTATTTATTTATTATTTATTTTTTGACATTGGAGGTCATATGTAACTTGTTTCGAAATCATATGAAGTGTCTATTTCAAAACTAAAAAAAAAAAAAAAAAATGAAAAAAGAGTGGACTCAGAAGTTATATTGATTCATATATAGTACAGATTGATAAGAAGTGACAACAATTGGGACAAATGAATAAATATCTCCACATGGTAGTTATTCCAAAAAAAAAGAGTCTTATTTTATTTTTTTTTTGCAAGTCTTTCTCTGACAGACTCACCATAATTAGACTCTTCCAGTACCATAATGAATGAAACTATTGAAAATTTGTGTTTTGGTTGCTGGTACATTTTTTGTATAGACTATATCCATTTAAAATGAGAACGGTGAGAACCAAGTATAACCATTGGATTAGATACAAAATCAAGGCTCACATAAACGTAAAAGTAAACTATAAATATTTCCGGTTCCGAAAATAACCTTTTATGAGTATGGTGTGTGAGTATTATGAATGTAAGATATGTGCATTAAAAGCGAGGCACAAATCATTGTAAATGGTTGGGTGAGTAAATGACATAAGTGAAGACATGGATAGATAGTTTTGCAGAGACAACGAATTTTGTGACAAAACCTGCGAATGGTGAGGAAAGCCATCTTCATTGGTGTTGGCACTTGGCTGCAACTATATACGGTTACTCATTAATCCATTTATTCCTATATAATACCCACATAGGAGTATTGTATACTACTCCCTCCGGCAAGAAAAAAAATATATATTTAAAAAAAAAATAAAAAAAATAAAAATAAAAACACTAAACGTAATTAGTAACACTAAAAAAAAAATACTAACACTAATTTGCTATTGTGATTGATAAATAATGTCAACGCATGTGTCATCGAGATTCAGTACATGCGCTTATTTTGTTAGTGCCAGTTAGGGGTGGAAATGGTTCGGCTTAGCTCGGTTTGGGGTAATTTAGGAGCCAAACCGCTATACATCGGTTTGGAGAAATCCCAAACCGAGCTGAACCACAAAATAGTCCAAGCCGAGCTGAGCTAAACCATCACGGTTCGGCTCGGCTCGGTTTGAACCGCGGTCTGATTTCGCGGTTTAAACCGTGGCTTAAACCGCGGTTTGGGGTAACTTAGTAAGTAGTCCAACAGCCGTGCAATCAATCAGATTGCGCTGGATACAAATCTTAAGAAGACTAACATGAAATTTTTGTTCTTCAAATTTCAAACTAAAGAGTTCGAATTGAATGGCCAAGCATAAGTTTGAAGTTCCAATCTCAGTTAATGTGATAGTATTTCACCTAACCAAAGTAGCTAGTGCAGGATTCAGCCTATGTCAAAGCAGTTTCTAGCCTCTACCAAACAAAAATTAATAACCCTCTTCATTAATTTCCCTGAACACAACCACCAGACAAAGGAAAATATATAGCCAAGAGTGAAGCATCAGTTTACAGAGGATCATTGTTGAAGGTAACTAAACTAACAATGATTAATGTAAAAGTTTATAAATTGAGACAGAGGGAGTACATGGATATGCCTTAGAAAAAGGCTAGTCATTTTGACACCGGTTCAGCTAGCTCGGTTTAATGACTCGGCTCCACGGTTCAGCTCTACGGTTCGGCTCGTGGTTCAGCTCGAAACGGTTCAGCTCGGTTTGGCTCGGTTCAGCTTGAAGGGTCAAAACGTGAGCCAAACCGAACGTGTGGTTTACCAATTTTCGAAACCGAGCTGAACCGCATAAGTTTAAAAACCGAGCTAAACCGCACGGTTTGGCTCGGCTCGGTTCCAAACCGCGGTTTGAGCCAAACAATTTCCACCCCTAGTGCCAGTGCATATTGTATTGATTGTCAATGTTGTGTTTAAATAGTATTGTGCTTATGTTGAAGAGTGTCTTTGTTAGTGTCAAAAGAGTACTAGTGGTAGGGTTGTATAGTGTCCAGCAGTAGAGTTAAACTCTTAAAGAGTGCCAATAATAGTGTTCAAGAATGAAGCTATGTTAAAAAGTGCTAGCATCATATAGTGGCAGTGGTACTATGATAATGTTAAAAGTGTATCAGTAAAGTGTTAAAGGGTGCTAATTATAGTATTAAAAAAATTACTATTAGTGAGTGATGGTGTTAACGAGGGTTAGCAGTAAGGGCAATGCTAGGCTTACAAAAGAAGTTTACAAAATGAATGATACAAGATGTGGTGGCGATATTTCATTGGTCACGTCGATGTCGATAGTGGACCCGTCATACTCCAATTAAAACCACCATTATGACAACTCATTTTCTAGACCACATTTTGTAGTCATCTTTTGTAACGAGGGTTAGCAGTAAGGGCAATGCTAGGCTTACAGAAGTTTACAAAATGAATGATAGTAGGCTGGAAATTAGAGCCTACTCCCTCCGTCCCACCTCACTTGAGACTTATTTCCATTTTGGTTCGTCTCACTTCACTTGAGACTCCCCAAAATGGTAATCTTTTTATAATTTTATATCCAATATACCCCACCCACTCATTCTCTCTCTTCATTTTCCACCACACAATTCATTCAACCAACCTACTATTAACCCCACTCATTCTCTCTCTTCATTTTCTATCACATATCTTCCTTATTTTATTCTTTTTCCTTAGTTATTGTGGCCACCTCATAGGTCTCAAGTGAAGTGGGACGGAGGGAGTATATTCTATTTATTGGGTCTTGTTTCGATAATAAAAGCAAGTGGAGCCCAAATTCAGTTTGGGCTTGGCAATTTTGAGGAACCTTCTGTGGCCTTATAAAGCACAAGATAATGTTTGTAAAAGTCCTCATTTTCAAGGCCCTACGATTTTAATAAAAAAACAAGTAGAACTTACATTATTTGTATAAATGGGCTGGGCCAATTAATAAGTTGGTCCATTTAAATAGAAATAAGAACCACATGGAATTTTTTGCAATTTACTTTCCAGAGACGCCCCCATTGGCCCATTGCTTAAATGCTAATCTTCCTGGAAAATGATTAGCTTCATCTTTTTCTCACTAAATTATAATTAGGGGAATTCCATGTTCATCTGTTTAATCATTCCTTTGAACACTAATTTAAAAGACTAATTTAAACTCCCACCAAAAATATTGAAATATATTGACTTCTTGACCATATTTTCCCTAGCAAGGGGAAAAGAAACCGAAAGAAGGAATTTCTTTTTGTCAAAAAAAAAATAGAACTAATTTAAAGGAGGATATCATCACTCTTTCTAAACTTTCAATCATAAAAGGCAACTATTCCTTTTAATTTATTTATTTTTAGATAAATGTGTAAACTATTTATGTGGACAAAATATCGGCAAATCGTCTTCAATCATAAATTAATTTCCATGTTTAATCAAAATATTACACACTTAAGAATGAGCCCTTTGGACTTGGGTCATGATAGAAAAGGTGTAGTGATTCAACATATCTTGTCAAAAATAGCCCGATTTCTTAAGAATAAGCCCATATTTAATTTCTTTTATAAATGAATCTGCTTCTACTTTATACTATCCAGCCCATATCCTTTATGGGCCAACGTCGTACCTCTTTAAATGTTTTTTTTTTTTTTTTTTACTTTTTTTTTTGCCGTACCTCTTTAAATGTTAATTTATTTATTTTTGGTGAGAACTCCGTTTTTGTCCATCGTACTTGGGTCGTGTTTCACTTTTATCATCAAACTTTATTTTTTTCATTTTTACCATCGAACTACAAACAATTGTGTCATTTTAAACCAAATTCCATATTTTATACCCAAATTTGTTTTAATTTTACCATCGTGCTACAAACAACGGTGTCATTTTAGACCCAAATTTGGCATGAAATGACACTATTGTTTGTAGTACGATGGTAACAATGAAAAAATATAAAGTTTGATGGTAAAAGTGAAACACGCCCTAAAGTACAATAGACCAAAACGGAATTTTCCCTTTTTTTTTTTTTTTGTGTGTGTGTGGAAAATACTTTCTTTTGGGTTTGTACATTGCCTTCAGAATTAGTAGTTGCTTAGGTGCATTCACTCTAGTACAAATTAATCAGAAGCTAGAAAAAATGTGCAAGTGCACCAGTTACCTTTTTATTTTTATTTTGGTCAGCCACCAATCCGCGCTCAAAAAGTGACTGAAGATTGGATGGCAAAGAAAAAAAAAAAGCATTTAGTTGCTTATGTGCACTCACCCTAACGAGTTATATACTCCTTGTTTCGAAAAGTTTTTTTTTTTTTATTATTTTGATTTTTATGATCAAAATAAATGAACTTTGACAAACCATTAGTGTCAATCTAAATGGTCACAATAAAATTCTAAAATATGTTATTGATAAATCATTTAATTATTCCCCAGTTATAATTTTTCAAATCTCACTAGAATAATTGGATAGATATCAATATTGGTCAAAGTTTATTTATGTTGGCCATAAAAAGTTAAAATTGGTTAAACTTTACGGACAAAGAGAGTATAAGCCACTATAATATTAATACTGAACACAAACATTATCCATGAACTTTTTGGGTGGACTTGTGAGAAGCCAACTGCACTCAAGATGTTTGTGTTTAGTGGCCTAGTGTATGGCGCTTTTGTAGTGAATCTGATTTCGGGCTCGAGTCTTTACAAATGGTAGCAGCAGTGCGGAACCTTGAGCGCAAGGCTTGCGAGCTAGCACAGAGGAAAGACGTTGACTTTGATTGTAATATATAAGCCTCGACATTACTACTGCTGGGCACTAACATCATTCATGAATTTTTGGGTGAGGCTATGAGAGTTCTAGTGAAATTAAGATGTTTTTATTTAATAGAGTAGTATGTGGTGCTTATGTAGGCCATAACAAGTGTAAATTAGTCGGAACTTAATAATTGTCCTAATATTAGATGGGTGAAATAGAAATGGTCCCTAATGTGCAAATTTCCACTATTGCCTAGGCAACACACTACTCTCAAACCAAATGGCAACCCAAATGAATCTTTGTTATATACAACAAAAAGTCAATATTAATATTGTTGCCTTCCAAAATAAAGGAAAAAGCAAATAATTTATGTTGCCTAATGTTCACTGGCAATTAAGTAACCATGTGAGCAACTAGTTAACTAGAAATCACTCACTTAGGTACATTGTCACAATCAATGACCCCCCATTTCTCCCTACCTGTTTATATCATGTGTATCTATATGCTTGCTGAATCAGAATAAGACATTAGATTGTATGTAAACAACCTTATGTTCCTTCCCCTTCATTGTAGGGTACAATAATGTTTTGAAATTGGTTATACTGAAAGCAACTTTCTTTTTCTTATCAAACTTATCAAGCAATATTAGTCATGTGAGATTAAGACTTGTACTGGCAATTCATTACTATTGATGACATTTTCAACCGTTAAATTTGAAACATGTCTAGTTCCATGCAAAAAGACATATTGTATATTTAAGTCAGATAGGAAACCATTGCAGCTCTGCTGCTACAGAGTGTGATGTACGAGATGTGACCTTGACAATGTTTGCAAGTTGTGCGGCCACAATTAATATTTGTATAATATTTGTACTGTAGCGAAATCGCAGTATGACCATATTTTAACTAAAAGAATACCTCATTTATATGGGACGTGTCAATAAAGAAAGCGAGACATTTGCTATGTGACGGAGGTGAACCGAAGTAAATAGATGATAAACCATAATACTAGGAGGCTTCCAACAAGCCTTAATTATGATTATTATTATCATCACTAATTCATGATCATATAATTAAGAAGTGATGATTACACAAATTGGAGTAGTTTCTAATATATCATCTCTAATTAATTAAGGTGTAGAAGCAATCGACCATAAACTATATGGGAAGATCAAAGACTATAATAGATAATTAAACTACATGATCAAGCTTCTAATAATGGAAGCTTCGGGGCTATCGGCATCAATGGTGGAGAGTAACTGAGACAATCGATCGCTAAGGTCATCCACTTCTCTGTGCAAGCTTCTCACATAGTTGCATGTCTCCTGAAGAACCTTCGACGCCGATGCCTAATTAACAACATTAATTTTCCATTAGCAATAATATCTGGAGTACGGAGTACTAGGTTAGGTTACATCATAATCATAATAATAAAATCCATACTTTTTTTTTCTTTTTTTGTTTTAATATAAGTGTTGCATTTTCAAATAAAAAACAGTCTTAATTTATCATATTATAAACGTTGTAAAAATCATTTTCTCAAAATTATTGTCAAGTTAAAGTTAACTGTAGACACTTACTCCTTCCGTCCCATAATATTATTCATATTCAAAGTTTTTAGTTATATATCTTCTTCTCCGAAATTATCCTTAAATATTCAAAGAAAATAACTATTAATTAAATTAAAAATAAATTTGAAATTTTTAAACACCTATTTTGAAACGGGGTGAGTAGTTATTTCAGTTAAAGGAAAAGGGTAGTACTAGAATATAATATTAATAGAGGACCCCAGAGACCAATATTTAAGGTTGGACTATTGACTAACAATAGTTGAATCAAATACATTAAAGTCAACGAAGGTAACAGAAATGTAAGTGAAAAAGAGGTTGTCTTTATGCCTCTTTTTGACTTAGAGAGCCAGCCGCTATATTCGTTGCACAATGCCAATTAAAATTTGTTGATTTTCAATTTCGTATACGTGAAGCATGGGAGTCGGTCTGGACGACGAGGTCATCAAACTCAAACTAATTAAACCACTTGTTTCGTCAAGTCAAATTATGAAATGTCCATAAATCACACCGTATATCATTAGTAATTAACCAATAACTCGCAGTTAACAGAGCAGAAATCATGAAAATGTCATAAAATTGATATTGTTTTCTACCAGAATAGTGGAAATCGAACATTTGATATCTTTCTAGAAGGCAAGATATATGTCGTGTGAGTCTAACAGTTATTTATTGGTCAGTAATACATACATAAACTACTCCTCCCTCTGATCCATTTGACGGTCACTCAGATTTTTCTGAACAACATAAATAAGTTTTGACAAGGGCCGGCTATCACCCTGTGCAAGAGGTTCTTTTGCACAGGGCCCAATTGTTATTAAGGGCCCCAATTTTTGCATTTTGTTCATTTAGTCCTTGAAAATTTGTGGAAATATTTTTAAAACCCTAAATTTTTATATCCTTCCAAAGTTAGTGCTTAATTTCGTAAAGAAAAAATTGCTATACAAGTACTTATCTAACTTTTGTGTAAATTTTTTAAGTATTAAGGACTCAATATTCAAATTTAGCACAGGCCCCTACAATTATTGAGACGGGCCTGGTTTTGACTAATATTAATGTCTATCTAATTTTTCCAATAAAGTTTTAAATACTGTTATTATTGAAAAGTTATTATGTCCAAATTAATGTTAATATTTATTCAAAATTCACTTATATTGATCAAATAAAATTAAAGTGACTAATATAAATGCTAGGGGACACTATTAGTAACTACTCCCTATATGGCAATATCCCTCCCACTCACGTATCTACACTTACAACACATCATATTTTTCACTTTTTCTTTAAATAATATGCCCAACTCAAATTTTGTAAGTTAAAGAGGGACGGAGGGAGAATTAAAATTAGTTTTTTTTTTTTTTTTTAAAACTCAACTATTAAATCTAGTTAGACTCGTAAAATGCGTGAAGAGTAAAGACTTGGCCACTTATTTAGGACGTGTATGCGCGTGCTTTCATGCTCCGTAATTCCATGCTTCAAATTCCGTTCTCTTTGCTTTGACCATTTGACATAATCATGTATAATTAATGTGCATACTTTTTTGGACGTATACGCTTTCCTTTAATTGCATAAACAAACAGATAAACTTATTTGAATTTTTTTTTTTTAACATTTATTTTGAGATAGATAAACTATTAATACAACGTATCAAATGAAATTGTACTTGATATAAGTATATAACATCGTACAATGTATGTGTGCACACACGTGATCAAGACTGAATTTGGATAAAGACTGAAATTGAACATTCAATTTGGGACGAAGATAGTAGTATATGTTGATGTGTGAAGAAATCGTATATATACCTTGTTAGAGCGCCTATTGTTTCGAATCTCGGGAAGGAGATGTTGAAGCTTGGAGATAAGGTTAATGATTTGATCATCGCTGATTCTTGAAACTGCCGTTGACTGCCTAGTCGACGACGACCTTCTGTTAGACATTAATCTGTGTTTTTGGTTGAGTTTGGTAGCTAATTAAGGTAGTTGAATGAAGGAGCTGGGGAGTTATATGTACAAGGAGATATATATCTCTATATATATAGTCGAGAGAGAGAGAATTAATGGAGAAGAAGATGTATGAGAGAGTAGTGGACCACTTCGTAAGACAATGTTGGAGGTGATGAAGACAACTGCCTTGGAGAAGGCAGTAGCCTATACTAGCTGTTTTCTTTCTCTATTTTACTTATACTCCCCTTGAATCCGCTCATTTTTTACGTTAATACTAACGAAAGAATTTTTGAGTTAATTTAATTATTGTAATAAAATTTCAAAACTTGTTATTAATCTACCTATATAAATGGTATCATTTTTAAAATTTTATTACGATGATTAAATTGATTTAAAATTATTGCTCAAAGTATCTTGTGATAACGCTACTCAAAAATAGTGTATGTGTATGTGTGTTGAGAGAAAGACTTGACTTTGTGTGTGAGAGAGAGAGAGAGAGAGATTGATGAAAGAGTAGATTTGAGATTTACAATGGAGCCGGTTGCATATTGCATTAGACGGGCCCCTATTCACACTCCCTCACAGTTAGTTTTATTCCACTTTTTATTTATCTTTTTTTTTTTTTTTTTTTTTTTACAATGTCCACGCCATAAGGAGGCGATGAGAGGGATTGAACCTTTTATTTATCCTTTTAACACACATAAATTTTGACTAAATATTGATATTGATTTAATTATTTTAATGAATTCTAAATATTATATTAATTTATCAATAACATTTGCTAAATTTTATTGTAATCATTAGATTTGACACTAATATATATTCCCCCCGTTTCATGTGAATTGAGACCAAAAATTTTGGCACACAAATTAAGGAAAAGTAAGAGAGAGAAATAATGGGAGGAGGTGTTTGTGAGTATGAAAAATTAAATTGGAGAGAGAATGAGTGGGATGAATAGTAAGTGAGAAAATTTTGGGGAAAACTAGTTTCTCCGTAAGTTATAAAAAATCAAGTTTTTATAGGGATTAAAGTTTAGGTTTTAGGGTTTAAGGTTTAGGGTTTAAGGCTTAGGGTTTAAGGGTTAAAAAATAGACTTTTTATAACTTATGGAAGAACTAGTTTCCCCCAAAACCAACTCATAGTAAGTTGATTGGTGTTGTGAGTGTAAAAGTAATGTAGGAGAGATAATGAGTGGGAAGAATAGTAAAGATTCTTTACCATTTTGGGCAGTCTCAATTGAGGTGAAACGGACGAAAAGGAAAATAAGTCTCAATTCACGTGAAACGGAGGGAGTATAGTTAAAGCTAAGCGTGAGTTAATCATAAAAAGTCAATTGAGGCAAACTTTTTAAAGTACATTGAATATTCAAAATCCAATTACACATGCTTTAAACGAAACAATCCTATGAAATTCAGAATTTTTTTTTGGAGAAAACTAGTTTATCCGTTTTTATAAGGTTTAAAATTTAGAGTTTAAAATTTACATTTAAGGGTAATAATAATATTAAAAAGTATACTTTTTATAATTTATAGAAACACTAATTTCTCACAAAACATACTCAAGAAATTTGCGTGTGATTTGTTTGGCAGTGAGTTGATTTCAAGTGGGCTTTAAGGGGAAAGTATATTCTAATGTACTAACAAAGTGGGCCTTTATGTGTATGTTTCAATACACATTACCATGTGACCAGTGATCGAACGAGGATCCTTTTCTACTTTTTTTTTTTTTTTTTTTTTTTTATAGAAACCTTTCCTACTTCAGTTTGTCAGAACGAATAAGAACTTTTGACAATTTTTTAATTTATTCATGAATTTCTTACCCACACAAAAAGATGTTTTATTATTATTATTATTATTATTATTATTATTATTATTTGGGTTTTCCACATTGATTTGTGATAGAGACCGAGTGCTTGGGGAAAGACATTATTTTGTTTGACAGAGTTATTTGGGTTAATTAAGGTTGCAAAAAGAGTTAGATTCTGGACCATTTCTTTCTCTCTTTTTTTGATTTAATACTCCCTCCGCCTCAAAATAGATGTCGTTTTGAATTGTTTCACACATATTAAGAAATGCTATTAATGCATGTGAAGAAATCTCAAATACCCCTAAAGTAATTCAACTACCTAGGTAATTAAATGGTTAGGTAAGAGATAGTTCACTATCATAATTAAAGGTATAATTGGTATAGAGCAATAAAAAAAATTTGAAAATAGTAAAACGATAAGTATTTTGATACAAAATTTAACTCCCAAAACGACATCTATTTTGAGACGGCGGGAGTATTGGTTTTTTATGTTTGGGAGAAAGGTTATATAGTATTCATCTAAAACGTTATACTTCCTCCGTCTCAGAAAGATAGTCTCATTTCATTTTGACTTTTTCTGATCAACAAAAATGAACTTTGACCAACGATTGTTGACGATCTAATCATTCTAGGGAAATTCAAAAATGTGTAATTGATAAATCATTAAGTGATTTATCAATAACAATTTTTAGAATTTCATTGTGATCATTAAATTGACACCAATGTTTGGTCAAATTTCATTTTTGTTGACCACCAAAAGTCAAAATATGACTATTTTTCTGAGACAGATGGAGTATAAGTAATACTTTACAAGCCCAAGCGACATCTTGAGCAGATTTAAGTCTCTCCGTCGTAGAGTTCTTGGTTCGATACCCCTACTGACAAATAAACTATTTTGAGAAATAAAGTATGAAAACTAGTTGACATGGTTGCACAAGATGAAATCTAATAAACTAACATTAGAGAAGATTATGTCACATTTATTTTAATGATTTTAAAGTAGTACTATTGTCCTTAAATGAGTGTCCAAATTTCATTTTAAGGGATATTGAAAATCTCAACTTTGTGTACAACTTGGTTGCAAAGATTCATATATAATCTTGTAATCTCCTTTCCAAACATTTAGTTTTGCACGTATAAAGAAACCGGTGAAAAAATTTCGAAAAAAGCATTTAGGGACAAAGTTATGTTAAAAAAAAACACTCATTTTGGGACAAAGATTTTTTGAAAATGAACACTCATTTAGGGACAAAGATTTTTTGAAAATGAACACTCATTTAGAGAGAGAATATGAAGCTTCACACCAACTAAAAAAATTAGATATTTAAACTCTCCAACCCAAAAGTACACCAACAATTAAATAAATAAATGTGAACATAAATAGAGCTCGTGACATACCCACTTGATCAAAATCTGTAACGTGATTTGGTAAAGGTTTATGGTTTGTGCTGGCATTGTGACTTGGTCGGTTAGTATGCAGCATTAGAAGGTGATCTTTAATTTCTCTTCGGCTTTGTTTCCGAGTTTTCTAGGGCATCATATTATGGAATGGTTAATTTCAATTTAGACTTTCAAGTATGTTACCACCCTTTTAATCGAGTCCTGACTGTTTTTTTTCATCAATTTCAACCTTGGGGTAATTCATTTTCGCCGGTTATGGCCTTTTGGACGGATTTCGTTAGAAAAGTCAGTTATGTAGCCAGTGCTTGGCACGTGACAAACGGATTGGGTGACTTTGAATTGATATTAGCTATTAAGGGGTTACGTAAAAATTTTGAAACTTGAAGGATTAAAAAGAAAGAAGCAATTTCAACCCCACTCACTCCCTTAACTTTCCTCGATCGTTGCGCCACCGTCTACGGCGACTGTTCATCCGTCATCTACGGCGACACCACTTACACCTGGATTCAAACCCGCCGCCGATGACTCCAACTTGCTTCCTCCATCTCCAATCTAGGCATCCACCGCCGTGATGTCGTCTCCCTCCTCTCCCCCAACATCCCCGCCGTGTACGAGCTCCACTTCGCCGTTCTTATGACCGGAGCCGTCCTCAGTTCCATCAACACACGCCTCGATTCCCGCACCATCTCCGTCAACCTTCGTCACTGCGAATCCAAGCTCGTCTTCGTTGACTACCAGTCAACTCCCAGAATCCTCGAAGCTATTTCTCTCTTTCCCCCAAATCTTAAACCCCCGACCCTCATCCTCATCGTCAATGATGCACCTGCAGACATTAAAACCCACTTGATTGATTTTCAGACGACGTATGAAGAAATGGTGGGGATTGGTGACCCTGAATTCAATTGGGTTCGACCCGGATCGGAGTGGGATCCGATCTGTTTGAATTTTTAGAGAGAGAGAGAGAGAGTGGAGAGGAGGCTATAAAGTCTAAATACAAGGGATGAATTTATTCATAAAAATTGGTAATAATAAAATAAAAATGAATAAAAAATGGTAAGTTAAAAATATTTATTAGCATTTTTTAGTTTTTTGTTGTAAATAGTGATAATTAGTTTATTTTATTTTAAAATTTGATTATTTAATTTAATTTATTTATTATTTAATATTTTAAAAACAACTTTAAAACTTTTATATTTAATATTTTAATAATTATTTTAATTTTCATCCTTATTAAGTTTCAAAATTTTCACTTAACCCCTTAATAGCTAATATCAATTCAAAGTCACCCAATCCGTTCGTCACGTGCCAAGCACATGCTACATAACTGAATTTTCTAACGAAATTCGTCCAAAAGACCCTAACTGGCGAAAATGAATTACCCCAAGGTTGAAATTGATGAAAAAAGACAGTCAGGGCTCGATTGGAAGGGTGGTAACATACTTCAGGGTCTAAATTGTCATTAACCCATATGGAAAGAAACGGGAGAATAAAGGGACTAAGTTACTAGTAGGGGTGAGCAAAAAAACCGAAAAAAACCAAAAGAACCAATAAAAACGAAAAATCCGGACCGAAAAACCGGTCCAATAAGCTATTGGTTAGGACCGGTTTCTAAAAATTAGAAAATCGAAATTAATGGTTCGGTTTAGGTTTTCAGCTTGTTATAACCGATAAGAAACCGAACCGAAGTGATAACCTAAAACTATGTCATTTTATTCCTAGCTTATAATTTGAATTAATAGTTGTAAACTTTAATTTGTAGTTTTTTGCCCAAGTAGTATGGCCCATTGGCCCAATTCATACTTCAACCAGAAAATGTGTTTTATTTGACCTTATTATTTATTAAGTGCAAATTGGGCCTCATTTGAATGTAGCGGCCCAACAAACTCACAACCCAACAGTCCATTCTATTGGTTTGATACCGAACCAAACCGATATCACACTGAAACTGAACAAACCGAACCATTAAGAAACCGAAGCTTAATGGTTTTGAATTACATAAACCGATAACTATTGGTTTGGTGTCGGTTTTGGCCTAAAACCAAACCAAGCCGACCCGTGCACACCCCTAGTTTCTAGTAATAATTTTATTTTTATTTTAGAAAAAAGAGAGATTCTTTTCAACATACATTTATTACATTTTTCAATATGTGTGAAAGAGTTTAGAGCGATAAATATTTTGAAACAGAGAGAATATTATACACAACTCATATTGAACATTGAATAAATATTAGGTGACTCAAACAAATTACTCCCTCCATCCCAAAGTAAGATTTTTAGTTTGACTTATACGGAGATTAAAAAAAATGTGAGTATGAAAAGTAAAGTTCCATAAAGTGTGTGGGGAGTTTTTGTTGTGAGAATGACAAGTGGGTTCGGTAGTTCATTGTAACTAATAAAACAACTAAGAACCTTAGTCTGGGACAAACTAAAAAAAGAAAGTAAGAACCTTAGTCTCTGAGACGGAGGAAGTAATTTTTTTCTCTAAATGAATATTTAATTATAATTTCCTTGTCTTAAAATAAATATTTTCTCAAAAAAAAAATCTTTAAATATTTTTCAGAATATTTTTTTTTATCGGTTCCTTTATACTTTTAAAACTAAATATTTGAAAAATTAAGAATAAATTACTTTTAAAATCTTGCATTTAATTATGTAAAACATACTCCCTCTTACTCAAAATGATCTTCTCATTTGCTATTTTCCATTGTCCCAAAAGATCTTTCCATTTCTATAATTAAAACTTAAATGTGTATAAACACAACATGTTAGTGAAGTAAAAGTTCATATATTTAAAAACTTTGAGTAGTCAAAACGTAAAAATTATTTTAAGATGGAAGAGTTATAATTTTGCAGAATATCTCTTGAAATCTTGAGGTGAAAAATGTAATAAATGTATGTTGAAAAGAATCTCTCTTTAACATTTATTTTCAACTTCACCCTCTTCTCTCTCCCTATATATATATATATATATATATAAAGGCAGGTCATCCAAAGGAACAGTACCCGCCCAAATTTTGGTGAAAATTTTCGGTGGTATTTTGGTAATATATTTCTTTGGTTTGGGCAAAGGTAGAGAAGGAGAAAGGTACAGCTGGCTGGCCCCTCAATTAATCAAAAACGAGTAAACTACCAAATTGACCTGCGTACTATTCCAAAATTTCACTTTGACCTGCGTACAATCAAAACAACAAAAGTAACATGCGTACTATTGATAAATTAACAAAAATAACCAAAATCGTTATGAGTGTTAATAAATGTTAACTGGCGTTAGTAATTTAACAGATATAACTTTCAAAATTTCCAAATTGCACCTATAACCTAACAAAATTGTAACTCACTTAATTAAGTGCTAAAATGATCTATTTACCCTTATTAATATTTACATTAATCTTACCATAATTAATATTAACTTAAAATATCATTTAATTAATTTTAAATCAAATAAAAAACATTAAGAAATGATAATTTTTTTAATTAACTCATAAAGATTAATTCAAAACACACTTACACAACAAAAAAGAATCGGTGGCTTTGGAGGGTTAGTACATTTTAGTTTTCCTTGTAAATTCACCATTAGCAAACCCAGCACTGCTCACTACCGCAGCCACCCCCGCCACCGCCACTACAACACCATCATAGCAAGCAATTTCAATCCAGAAAATCAAACAAATCAATACCACCACCATCAAAATTTTCAAAAAATAAAGTCTGGGTTTGGGCAAAATTAGAGCTCTAAAGTCAAAATCAATCTCCTTCAAACCAAAACATGAATTTTGAATCCAAAGACAATGCACAATTAGAATCAAAACTAAAATCAAGATTTAAATTTTGGTTCTCAAAGTCCAAACAAAATCTGGGTTTCAAAACAAAACATTTTGAACACAAATTTGATTTCAAAATCTCAAATCTGTTTGGTCGGGGATACAAATCAAATGGATGGGGAGGGGAGAGGGGACGAGGAGAGACAACGACGAGATGAGGGGAATGTTGCTTCGCTTTCGCCGATGGTGATGTAGAGATTTGAAGATGGCCGGAGTTTGAAGAACAAGATGAAGATGGTGTTGCCCTCATTCTCTTCCTCTGTGCCATGATTGCAGATTTGCAGCAGTCAATAGGAAGAGTTCCAACAAAATAATTCAAAATCCATAACTCAAAATCTGAATCAATCAAAATCCATCTCAAAATTTCTTTAAAGTCTGTAGGATTTCCCCTTTTCAGGGTCCTTCACCGATCTGGAAGAAAAATGGTGGAAGAGGTGAAGGGTTGAGGGACGGCGACAAAGTGAGGAAGGGGAAGAGAATGGTTACTTCCCTTTCTTGTTCAGATTTGTCTTAGATTTGTGGTGGGAGAGATGGCCCAGATAATTGAGGGAGTAATGAAACTGACAAAAGAAGCGGGATAGCAGGTGGGTTAGTGCGGTGGCGGCGTTTGGGGAAAGAATATCACTAGCAGAGGGGAGTGGCTGCCGGGAGAAGAAGGGTTTTGCTTATCTCTTTTTCTCAAGTCCAGACCCATGTTAGAGGAGGGTGGGGTAACTTATGGGAGTTTAATTAAAATGTTTACTATTTATAATTGTAAGGAAAATCATATTATCTTAGTTAGGCAATATCAATTAAACGGGTTAGGAGTCAGTTAAGTTTTGGGGGCAATATGAAAATTTTGGTAATAATATTTGTTAAATTATTAACGCCCATTAACATTATTAACACCCATTAATGGTTTTGGTTACGTTTGCTAATTTATCAATAGTACGCATGTCACTTTTGTTATTTCAGTAGTACAGAGGTAAAAATGATAATCTGGAGTAGTACGCGGGTCAATTTAGTAGTTTACTCATTCAAAAACCTACCATCTACAGTTTCACCTCCCTCCTCATTTTTCTCAAATCTCTCTCTCAAGCGTGCGCGCACACACACTTCCTCTCTATCTTCCCCAACCATCACCACCACCAGCCAACCCATCACCGACAGCTACCATCAGATAATCTCAAATTAAATGGCAAATAACTTAATTTATGTACAAAACAAAAAAATTAATTAACAAATACACCTAAAAATTTCCTAAAATTGTCGTGGCCCTCTTTCTCCAGATTTCAAAGTTTGCAATTCAACTCCATCACCACCTTTTTCTTTTCAGTTGTAGTAAAAGAAAAAGAAGAAGAGCAGTCAAGATCCGAACACAAAACCGAACTGTCAAACCATACTAACAAAAATGTTTGTATATCTACAAAGATGTTTATAGATCCATAAATATGTTTATAGATCTACAATGATCTGAGCAAGAACATGAACACAACAAAAGAGATCAAGAAATATTCACCCAGATCCAGAACCCGAAATTGAAGAATCAAAAGGGAGAGAGAAGAAACTGAGAAAGAGGAGACAAAGGGTGAAGATGCGCGAATAGAAGAGACGGGGAGAGAGAGGACATGAGAAACGACGACGATGATTGCGGGTTGCCGTTGCCGGATTCTCCTATTAATCAAGCTTCGTGAATGGGGAAAACGAAGGGGAAAGGTCGAGGGCGAAGCGGTTGGCGGTCAATGTGGAAGGGGTCGTGATTACGGAGTAAGGGGGGGATGGGAGAGAGAATATAGGACTGGGTTTTTTTTTTTTTTTTTTTTTTAAGGTCAAATAACTTAATGGACTAGCAGATTGGGTTACTAAGGTGACGTTTTTTTTAAGTGTTAAGTACTGAAATCTGATTTCACGTCTGAACTAATAAGAGGGAGCGTCTGAAGACTGAATTTTTATTTTTCAAAATTGTTTGGTAGCATCACTGAATGAACTGACTGAATATGTGCAAATATTTTTACATTCCCATTGTAACCTTTAAAAGTATTGAATTAATTTATTTATTTTTAATGGAAAAAGTATTACATTTAATTCGAAAAAAATCTCTCTAAAAATAAAGACCTAAATATGAAGTTTGGCTAAGGTCTGAACCATTAAGCCTTCATTTTGAATCTGAACAATTAAGTGGCTAATAAGAGGCAACTTGATCTGAAAACTGAAAAAAACCAAACACTTTGAATTTGGCTAATGTCTGATTCGCTAGGCATTCCTACCCTATTCAGATCTGAATGAAATAAACAAACAAGGCCTAAGATGGGTTATCAGGTTGGGTTAATTAGGGAGAGAGAGAGAGATGACGAAAGCAGGTATAGGCATAGTTATAAATACCGCCCCGGACACCGCACCGATTTTTGCCATTGGGACGGGACGTACCGGTACCGGAACGTACCGGATTTACCGCACATTTTTGTATTTTTTAAGATAGTTATATATATAACATATGTTCAACAAAAATTTACAGAAGCTTGTATTTTATCATCAAACTATACCAATACAGCATAAGTTTAGTATAGGTTGCCTACAAATTACAGTTCTGCAGCTTTAATTTCTTGGACTACATAGGCTGCTTCCTGTTTAGCGACTTGACGACCTTTAAAGTTCTATTGCGTTGAATGGATGTTGATTAATCGTGAAGTATAAATCTAGGGCATAACTTAAAAAAAAAAAAAAAAAAAAAAACTCAAGTTTAAATACATTTTTATTAGGTCCGACAATTAAAAATTGGTTTAAAAGTCTTTCTTTTCGTGCACCGACCGGTACGACCATCTCGGCCGGTACGGTCCGGTTCGGGCCGGTACAGTCCGGTTCAGACCGGTACGCGGCGGTTCAGGACGGTACAGAAACTGGGACGGAATAAAACCTGTACCGCACCGGTTTTCAACTGGGACGGGACGTACCGGCCAGTACAGGACGGGATTTATAACTATGGGTATAGGATTTTTTTTTTTTTTTTTGAAAGACGAAAGAAAGGATTAGGTTAATTAATCAAAATGATACTCTCTCTCTCTCTCAGAAAGTTAGTTTTTTTTTTTTTTTTTTGTTACTACGAATAAATTTTGAACAATAATTTCGATTACTTTTAATTATAATAACGAAAATTTAAGATTGATATTGATGAAGTTTTTTTCATTAGGATAAATAAAAGTAACTTAAATTATTGCTCAAAGCGCATTCATAGTAACAATTTTTTTTTTTTTTAAAACAAAACTATTTTTTCGAGACAAATGAGGTATTATGGATCAAACGGTTAAATACAGAATATGGGAAGTTTCTTTTTCCTTTTTTTTTTTTGTTTGGAACCACAGAATGGAAAGTTGCAGAATTATGAGTTTGAAAAAAACATATTACTCCCTTCGTCACAGTTTAAAGTTCGAGGTGGTCTCCCATGAGAACAAGGGGATCCGTCTCATGCATGAGACGGGTCGACACATGACCCATGGGGCATGACCCGCCACGTGGCAGCCTCCCAGAGGTCCATATTTTTTTTTATTTTTTTTTTTGGGTTTTTGGTTTTTTTTGAGTTTTTATATTATTTTTTCGGCTTTTCAGCCGTTCACCAAAAGTAATAGTTACCATAACATAATGTAATGACTGTATACATATAAAGTAACATTGTTCATAAGTAAACGTAACACCTGTTTCACAAAAACAAAAGCAAGTTTTACCCATTTTTTCAAATGTAATACTAACTATAATTACATGTAACCCAAACAATATATAAATGTAATTATCATTTATACTGAAATGTAATAATGCTTTTGAAAAAATGTAAAATATTGTGTATTTTGATTTAATTTTTTGAAAGAAAGTAACATTTGAAAAGTAACAACTCATATATGAATGTAATTGTTTGTACAAGTAAATGTAACACTTTAATAAAAGAAATTATAACATATTTCTATAGATAATGTAATACTTTTACATGTAACACTAATCAAGTGTTTTTAGCTCTAAAAATGTAAATGGTTGAATTATTACTTTTTCTATACATATGTGTTACAATTATGTATAAACATTATTACATATAAGTAACACGTTCGTTACATTTTAGTTGTAATAAGTATTACTTTTGGCAAACGAAGAAAACATAGAAAAAAACACTGTTACTTTTTTGTATATATGTATTACTTTTATGTATAAAAACTGTTACTTTATATGAATACAGTCATTACATTAAGTTATAGTAACTATTACTTTTGACAAACCGAAAAAAAACCCAAAAAAAAATATAATTTTTTTTTTTAAAAAAAAGCAAAAATAAAAAAATGGGCCTATGAGAGGCTGCCACGTGGCAGGTTCGACCCCTGGAGCCGGTTCGTGGGCCGGGCGGGTGGGTCAAAAACCGACCCGTCTCATGGATGAGACGGGTATGGAAGGTCGCACATGAGTTTTAGTCTTAAAGTTCTTACTTTCTTTTTTTTGTAAATCCCAGTTTAAAGTTCTTATTTGTTTTTTTTACTAATTCAGTTAGACTCTTTTTTTCCTTTTTAACTAATATAATATTAATAACTTTAACTTTCAATGCAAATAGACTAAAAGTGAGGAGGAAGATTGTGGTTTTAAATAATTTTGAAACGGAGGGAGCACAATTTTGATGTTTTTGAATGAGGATTATCATATTTATACGATGAGAGTGATTACAATAAAAATAATTTAATTATTCCTCAAATCTTTAATTTCTCAAGATTATAATAATATTTCTTTAGCAAAAAACAAATGAAAAAAATAATATTCGATCTCACTCTTTTACATTTTTGGTGCATGGATAAAATAATTCAAAACATTTTATGAATTTAAGCATACAATAAAACTTTAAAAGCTAATGTTATAGACCTATTAAATAATCAGACAGATGAATTTTTTTCATTGCTCAACTTGAAATTTGAATTATGTACAGCTTGTGTTGAGGATATTTGCTTTGCGAGTTCAAACGAATAAAAAAAAAAAAAAAAAGAGAGGAGAATTTGCTTTACCATAGGTTTGAACTTTTATCTAATTTGTTGTACCCCCTCACTTCCCGTAATAACATGTACTATTTTAACTAAAATGGTCAATATAGATGCATTTTCATTAATACTTTGTAAATAAATTGACGGATATAATAAAAATTTAAAAATTGTTATTTATAATATTTTTAATGATGAATCAATAATATTTAGTGATTCGATTTGTGTTTATTAATTTTTTCCCATATTACTAAGAAAAAAATCAAAATTTCTTTTTAATCGAGAGTAAGTTTCATATTGTCTTTGTCATTCATTTTGGACATAATAAGTACTCTCTCTGTTTCGTGTAAGATTTCTATTTGGGTTTTTGTACAGAGTTTAAGAAAAATTATAAGTGTTGTGAGTATGAAAATGAGGTAGGAGAGAGAATGAGTTGAATGAATATTAAGTTTTTAGTATTACGGGTATCAAAGTAAAGTAGTTGAGAGAATGAGTGAGTTGAATAATAAAAATTCTTTACCAGTTTAGGGAAATATAAATCTTATACCGGACACAAAATGACAAAAATAGCAATGTTCTACGGAACAGAGGTAGTATAATTTAACTAACAACCTTTAATTGAAAAAAAGGAAGAAGCTCTAATTGATTTATTTCTTCATAAAATTAGGAACTAACTATTCTAAATTGACTATATAGAATAGGATAATTTATCTATTGAAATAATAAAATAAAATATAAAAATAAATTCATAAAAATTATGCAATGTTACGTGTAGATTAATTAATTATTTAAAAAAAAATTGAACAAAGTATAATGAAAATACATAAAGTTAATTTTAAAATTATCAGATTGAATGTGGGTAATTCGGAATATTTAAATAAAATATAAATAAATATATGAAAATTTAAATTATGATTTCCACCAATATGTAAAGAATTGAAATTTCGAGGACTGGTTATAAATGACCAAAAGGGGAAAGAGCATGGATTGATGAACATGAAGCGTTTGGCCGGCCGCATTTTGACGAAAACTTTCACAAATCATAGATTTTGATCAATGGATAAATCTAAAACGACAAGAAACCTAAAAATAAATGAGGGGCAAATGTACCTGTTGGAAGCTCGCCAGTTCGGCGAAACTTTTTGTTAACACAAAAATTTATTCGTCGTTATTTTAAATAAAATTGGCAATAATTTTTATGTGATAATAAATATTTTAAATTTGGTATGGTTATTTTTTCGTTTGTTGGTCAAAATATATGACTATATTATTTTTGAGTTGATACGACCACGGTGTGGGAGAAAGAATTTCCAGGTGAAGACTGTTTCTTTTTGGTTTATTAATATTTTATGTTTTTGTGAGTTTAAATTAATAAGAAATTAGGTCGTTGCTGTGCATCGCACAAAAGTCCTGCTAGTAATTTTGTGAGAGGGAAACATTTGTAAATCAAATTGGAACTGTTTTTACGAGGAGTATTTTTTTCTTCATGAATAGTATTAGTTGGTGAGGAGAGTTGTGGGTTTGACATGTGTACATGTTTTAGTAAAAGCTTGAATTTGGAGAAGCCACATCAACATCATCCTAAAATGTAATGACTTTTGATACTCTCATTCTTAGCTAATACTATTAGTTAATCATATTAGTAATTATATGAGTTAACTATTACTATTAATAGTATAAGTTAACTATTACTATTAATAGTATAAGTTAACCATTACTATTTATAATATTAGTTAACAATATTAGTTACAATACAAGTTAACTATTACTATTAATAGTATTAGTTAACTATAATAGTTACAATATATAAGTTAATTATTACTATTAATAGTATTAGTTAACCATAATAATTACTTTATAAGTTATTTTTTACTATTAATAGTATTGGTTAACTATAATAGGCTACATATATTAACTGTTATTATTATTAGTATTAGTTTATTATATTAGTTATTATATAAGTTAGATTATTAATTAATCATAATAGTTACTATATCAATTAACTATTAATATTAATAATATTATTTTATTATAATAATTATATTAATAATTATTATTATATAGATTAATCATTGCTATTAATATATATTGACTATTACTATCAATAGTATTAATTAATTATAATAGTTATTATAATAATAGTAATCATATAGATTAATTTTTATTATTAATAGTATTAATTAAAATGATGATTACTATATTAGTTAACTATAGTTAAAAATATTTTTTAAGACAAAATATTAGTTTCTCGTGCAGAGCACGGGTTACCCGCTAGTGTTTAGGGTGTTTAATGGTCCATTCACACAAAATGTTAGGTTTAATGCTTGCAATGGTGTGTGAATGGATGGGGTGTTAATGAATTAAATGGGTGTGAATGCAGAGTTGTCGGACACGTGGCGATCTGGGACTGGGCCAACGTAGCGCCTGTGACTCACGCGCAAGTGATAGGGAGTCAAAGCCAGGCTGCGTTTTTTTTTTTTGCTTTTTGTTGGTGCTGCCACGTGTCTCCAAGTGATTGGCTTACCATATTTTCTTTTTACTTTCTTACTTTTATCCCAATTATTTAAGCTCAATTATTTCACAGAAAATGTTTTTATTAATTTTTTTTACACCAAAATTCTTAAAAAAAAAGTCTCTTTAAATTGACGTAAGTTTCATTGTATTTCAACACAAATTATTTTTTTCTTGAAATGGATCCCAATAATAACCATTTCAACCGTAATCATAAAAATAAAAAATAATTATAAATGGTGGGGTATAGGATGATGAGTGAGAAAAGTGTAGAATGAGGATTAAACAAACCATTGTAAGGGTAAAAATTGAATGAGTGTTGAATTAATTAGTTAGATGAGAGAGAAAATGATGTAGAGTAATAAAGTGAGTGTTGAATGAAAAAGTTTGGTTTAACCATTGTGCATGGTCTTAGACACAGAGACATAAGCACGAGCCGGCGTTAAGTTGTCAGAAGTTAATGTCACATGCGTTTTCCATCCAGGGGACGACAGGACACGTGGCGATGTACTAATACGTGGACTATGATTGGTGTATGTCTAAAACAAGCAACACATATTTAATTCTCATGTTTTCTGTCAAGCAATTTCATGTACCTGACCTCGTAACGGACCCCATTTCGGACAAGGCCCAGCCCTTGAGAACAAAAAAAAAAAAAATTGAATATATTTTTCAAAAAATGAAAATGCTTTTCAGAAAATAATTTAAACATGTTTTCAGTTGTTTGATAAATGTTAAGAAAATATTTTCATTAGGAGAAAAGAATTGACCGAAAGATCAAATATATGCGTTAAATCAACCTAACGACCACCACTGCCACTACCATCAACATCACCACGACCCCACCACCACAATCCACCACCAATCACCAGCCATAATCATCAACACCACTACCAACACATGAAATCAAAATAAAATCAAGATTCAAAATACAACAAATCAAAACCCACATTAAAAAATCTAACAAATCAGAACCCATATTTGAAATCATCAACACCATTTACTAATAGATTTCAACACACCCACATTTAAAATCCAACAAATCAAAACCCACATTAACAAACAAAATTGTCGGATATGATTTTTGTTTTAAGATAGATTTCACACATCCAAGCGCAGGGAAATTTTAAGGAAATCGACGACGAGAAGAATGTGAAGAATATCAGGCCGACGATTTTGTTGATGGTGTTTGCGATTAGGGCGACATATTAAGATGCCGGAGAGGATGTGGACGGCAAGTTTGGCGGCGTACTTAGTTGAGAAGGTGCGTGGCCGTGGGGTATGGTGTGGATGGCTAAGGCCGTGTCGTGGGGTGGGATGGAGATGGGAGACGGCTGTAGACACCCCCCGCCTTGGACCGCTCACCCCGATTGCATACATAGTATTTTTATTTAACTTGTTTTTATTAGTTTATGTTACTTCTGTTAAGTTCTTGACTGACTTTGTTAAGTTTAGAGGCTAAACCGAATAACACTTCTAACTTTCCATTCCATTCTGTCAAAAATGTCTTTTCAAAGTCGCGCGTCTCCGCCTCCATAGGTCAGACGCGCGCGCCTTCCGCCTCCAAAGGCCGGAGGCCCGCGCATCTGGGCGTCAGTTACAGATTCTGTCCAAGAATCCCTCTATTGCTCAATTTACAAGATTTTTCCCGGGAATTCCATCTTTATGTTGGAGATTATGCCCTAAGCCCTTGACAAAGGCCTTAAGTTGCATCATGTTCTCATTTGTTATGGAGATAACAACCCTGGACTATTATATGTTTTACATGTTTATTATAATAATCCTCGTCCTAGTACTTATGAAGGACTAGTATAGGTTTAATCGATGATCATATGATGATTATGTGCATGTGATACAAATTAAACTTTTGGGAACTTGTTGGAGAACAAATACTGGAATTGACCCACCTATGAGATTTATGTCATGGTCAGATGTCATAATTAAATCTCATAATAGTTATATCATTTATCCTTAGACCTGAGATTATCATAGTTTTCCACATGATGAACATTATGTTTGACGTACTCAAACGCTACCCCTAATCGGGTGGTTATAAAGGCTACGATTGGCATAATCGGATTCATATAGGGAAGAATGATA
The DNA here is from genome assembly GCA_026119855.1 of Campanula takesimana. Taxonomy (NCBI): domain Eukaryota; kingdom Viridiplantae; phylum Streptophyta; class Magnoliopsida; order Asterales; family Campanulaceae; genus Campanula; species Campanula takesimana. Next base: position 727,581 of record JAOWBW010000303.1, read on the forward strand.
AGTCAAGATGGGATTTGTCACTCTCTCAAGAGAGATATCCGCTTGGCCTCTCGATGAGTGAGATTGATGATAGTGTACGTCCGTACCCAAATGAATTGAACTGTTCAATGTCATTTGCTCATATCAATCTACTCGGGATCGAGAAAGCATTGGACAACATAAGTTGACGTGGACCATGACTTATGTCCAATATGATATCGCGTGACAAAAGGATTGTGATATGTTCTATAAGGATGAACGAACTTCGTTAAGTTATATTAATTGGGTAGTCATGATGGCTTGCTAGAGTCCGCTCATGATTTATGGGTTTGACTTTGATCGGACTCATTACCAACTTAATATAATCATATGGGGTCACACACAAAAGGACGAATCAAGAAAAGGCAAGAGCTGAATTCCTGGCGGGCACGGCCGTGCCAGTTATAAAGCACGACCGTGTCGATTTGCACGGCCGCGTGAATTAACAAACTCGACCGTGCCATTATTGAACTGTGGCAAGTCGAGCGCGGACCATGTGGCACGGCCGTACCATTTGGTGAGCACGACCGTGCCAAAGTTCCTGAGGCCAGATTCTGTGCGGTTTAATTGGATGACGGGATTTAGGTCTCATAGCTCATTAAGGGTTAATGACTAGGGACTATAAATACATCTTTTCATCAGCCATTAAACTAATGCAACCTAGTATGTTTGAGAAACATAATTCTTGATCCAAGATTGTGAATCAAAGATCAAGAATGCATAATATTCATATAGCCTTTGAAGATTAGAAAAGTGTTTTCTAATGGGTCTAGCAATCCAGATCTAGAATGGTTCTAAATATTCGTTCGCGTGTGGATACAGATAGAGGATGCTTGCCTTAGCATCTCAAGTTCATGTTCCTGTGATTGTGATACGAAGAACGCGAAGAACGTGGAGATCAAATATAAAGCTTGAAGACTTGAAGATCCGAAAAATTTAAACGCTCTACAATGGTTAGTATTCTAAATTCATCTTGCTTTTAATTTAATCATCATGAATGGATCTTAGGGCTTAGGATTTTGTTGATTTTATATTGTCGTCTTCCGCTGCGCAAGTTGCCTCAAAATCCAACACTTTTATGATTCTGTTTTGGCACCAAAAATATCATCTTTACACCTATATAAACCCCCTCATTCCACCCTGGAAAAAGGGGACTTTTTAGACACAAGAGAGGATTTTGACACCAAAAGGACCCTAACTTCTATTCTCTACCAAAAACTCTACACAAAAACTCCACAAGTTTTTTCACACAATTTTCCTACAAACACACTCTCTTCAAGTCAAAGTTTGAAGTTACCTTTTTCTAAGGTACCATTTCCTCCTATTTTATTTTACATGTTTTCTTGAATGTATGCAATCCTCATCAAAATGGGACATGACCAACATGACTACTTCATATATTGAAGTTAGTTAAGGTTATCTCCCTACATTTTTATTCCCTTTAATTTTCCATTTATTTCTCGATGTAATTGTTAGCACATATTTATATTAATAAAAGAAGGACTTTTTATTCTTCGAACACCAAAAGTAGCAAGACCGGCTTTAGCCGGGCGAAGTGGGTGTTTAAATACTTATCTCTTCTTAACCTAACCCCCGAAACCGTCTCTCTAGTTTTGTATACAAAACCTAGGCTAATTATTAGGTTTTTCTTATGTTCCTCTAAAACATAGGTGGCGACTCTACTTTAAAACCAAATAGACATCATATAATAATTCACGCTCTCTAGCCAAGCGGTGGTTCTCCCCCGGGGTATCTACAACGGCGCAGGGGAGAGGGGAGCGGAGCCTGTAACCGTGATAAGGGTCAAGAATGGTGGGGGGTGTATAATTGGGGCTTTGTTAAATGAGTAATCGGTGTTACATTTTTGTTGGATTTGTTACTAAAATTTAACGCGTTGCATTATCTGAAAAATCTCTGAAAAGTACATTGCAGTATGCTGTCACTAAATAGCACATTACCTTTTATGAAACAAGAGGTATAGTACATTGCATGATTCAGTTATTTTTTTCAAAAACAATTGACGGGTGGAGGAGTGGGATGGAGGGGGTAGGCTCAACGTGTGGTGGGGGTGGGGGTAGGGGCAGGCTGGGGTGGAGTGGTTGGGGGATAGGGGCAGGGCAGAGCGGAGGTGTGGAAGGTGTTAAAAAATAATTTAAAGATACGTGATTTTTTATTTTTTATTTTAGGGGGGGTTGGGTGGATGGTGGGGAAAGGGAACTGAGGAGGTTGAGTTGTTAAAAACTAACTTTCATAAGAGTACAAAAAAAAATAAAATAATTGGGGCTGGTGGGGATGAGTGCGGGGCAAGGGGGAATGGGGGAGGTGTTAGAAGATATTATTAATATGAGTGAAAAAAATAAATTGGGGGGTGATGGTGCTGGTGTGAGCCGTGAGGCAAGGCATGAGAGGAGTTAGAAGATAATGGACGCGCGACACACTAATTAAAAACACCAATAAAATCATTACACTTAGGATTTTGTGAGCGAGTTTTTATGACTTTTTTGTGCCCCTAATATTATTCCTAACATACTTCAAACTTAGTGCTATTTTAAAGCAGCCCAGTACATCAGTTAAATTTAGCGCAGGTAACAACACTGCGCCATCCTTTTCCTTGCCATTTTAACTTATTAAAATCGTAGTAATTTATATATCTTTCGTTTCTTTGCCAAGAGGATAATCTTTGTATATTTGTTCTTTATTTTTTCCTTTTATAGAGAGATTATGCAATACAACGTAAACTATAGGACTTCTTTGTACAGTTTAAATGCTCCGTAAACACAAGGGCAAATTGCCCTTTACTTACCAGAGTTTTTCGTCATATTTCAATTAGTTATCCAATTTGTGTTCGTTACAATTTGGTTACTAAATATGTCTGCTTGCTGCAATAAGGTGTAATTTTGGCTAGCCCGTAAAAAACTTAAGAAAATTGATGGAAAACGCAACAAGCTTCTTTCAAAATTGTAATAATCAACCCTAAAACTTAATTATTATATTTTGGAGCATTTTAATTAATTCAATATAGTTAATTATATTGTTATTAATTATTCTTTTTTATTGGTAAGTTTTTAAGTCATTTGTATCAATAAAATTGTTTGTAAATAAATACAATAAATATTAAAGAAAAGCACAAATATTGAAGATATTTTTTTAAATAACAATGAAATAATAGAAATATTCTTTTTTTGTGCAAGATTTGAAGCAATGAATGGATATATTAAAAGATATTTGGTATTAAAATTACAGCATTTTTAAAAATAATGCGATTTTTGCACTAAACTAAAATAAGAGATGGTCTAACGTCCTCATGAAAAACATCACAGCAGCACATTGCTAAATCATTTTCTAATTAGCTGATTACGAAACCACATGTTCCTTCATTATTTACTTGCGGCTCAAATTCGGATAAGATGATTGGACAACAAATGGTAGGGAGAAATTTATTGCCAATGTATCAAATCAAATTCGTATAAGAAGTTTAAAAATGTACATTTAAAAAAAAAAAAAAAAAAAAAAAGCACTTAACTATGCAAATCTTATTGTTAACCCTAGGGATGCCAAACCGGTCTGGAACCGTCGAACCGGCCCGGAACCGAAAAAACCGTAACCGCCATGAACCGCCACGAAAAACGGAAACGTGAGAACCGGAACCGTTTTGGATAAGGGCCGGTTAAGGTTCAACCCCTCAAAAAACCGTGAACCGGCAGTTCCGAACCGCCCAACCAAACCGTGAACCAGAACCGTCTGAACCGTCAGTAAAACCGTTAAAACAAACATCAAAATCATTAGATTTCTAACAGTTTCATCAGAATTAATCGTTACTAATGGAAGGTTGACAAGAAAAGTTGTGTTTTGACTGATTTTTTTAGCCAAATTCGGTGAATGAAAATAATAAAAATTTAGTTGTCCCCCTTATTGTAAATTTGCCTTTAATTAATAAAATTTAAAGGGTACCGTCCCTTTTTTCTTTTATATACTATCATTTATTTTATTTTTTCTATGTTTGTTTTTCAATATAATGTTGATTTAGCTTCTTTTTTTTAAAAAAAAAAAAAAATCACTTATGAATTTTTTTTTAAGTTTTTATTCATTATTGTATGATAAAAAAAAAAAAAAAGATATCGCGGAACGGGAACGGGAACCGTACCGACACCGGATTGTAACAACCGGAACCGGAACCAGTGTAACCAAAGGCCGGTTAAGGTTCACGTAAAAGCCAAACCGGAACCGCCGGTTCCGAACCGGAACCGAGACCGCCGTTGGCCATCCCTAGTTAACCCTACACAAAGGTCCTAAAAAGTGAAACTGAATCGTTTCCGAAAAAAAAAAAAAGAAAAAAAAAGGGTTTTGTTTGAGAAAATAGCCAACACTTGTCCATCACGGGTTGGGTCACAAATCAAACAAATTCAAAAGTTGGGCCTGAAGAAACAATCGCAGAACTTTGAAAGTCCAGGCCTTTTGTTTAGGCCCATAGAATTAATTATAAATCCAGTCCTTAGATCAACCTTGGGCCCTTAAAAAATAAGATTCAAAATTCAAAATTCAAATATTTCAAATTCCAAGCGGTCAATAACCAGTTACTCCGTCGAACTAGCCGTTTGAAACCCTCTTCTATAAAACAACACCATTATCTCTCCTAATTTCCAATCTCTCTCTAGAATTCTCATTTCAGATCTGATATTTCCGCCTTTCTCTAGTCGTTGGTATCTATCTCTGTTTTCTTCGATTTACTTCACACAACACCTTTTCTAAGCGAAAATGAGGGAGTGCATTTCGATCCACATTGGTCAGGCCGGAATCCAGGTCGGAAACGCTTGCTGGGAGCTCTACTGCCTTGAACATGGAATTCAGGTTAGTAATACTTAAATCCCTAATTACCCATCATTTGATTTGGATTTCCAACTTGCATTTCGGTCTAAAATCTTGATAACTTTTGCAGCCTGATGGTCAAATGCCCAGTGATAAGACTGTTGGAGGCGGAGATGATGCCTTCAACACCTTCTTCAGTGAAACTGGAGCCGGTAAACATGTACCCCGTGCTGTTTTTGTAGATTTGGAACCCACTGTCATTGACGAGGTCCGAACTGGGACGTACCGACAGCTTTTCCACCCTGAGCAACTCATCAGCGGCAAAGAGGATGCTGCCAACAACTTTGCCAGAGGCCATTACACAAGTAATCTTCATCTCTCTTTTATTTTCATTCTTGTTTGTCTTTAATAATGGTTTCTTACTCTTTGAGGCATTTTATCAAACAGTTGGTAAGGAGATCGTGGACTTGTGCCTTGACCGCATCAGGAAGCTTGCTGACAACTGTACTGGTCTGCAAGGCTTCTTGGTTTTCCATGCTGTTGGTGGTGGGACTGGATCTGGCCTTGGATCTCTGCTTCTTGAGAGACTATCTGTTGACTATGGAAAGAAATCAAAGCTTGGTTTCACTGTTTACCCTTCCCCTCAGGTCTCAACCTCTGTAGTTGAGCCGTACAACTCTGTCCTCTCGACTCACGCCCTTCTCGAACACACTGATGTTTCTGTCCTCCTTGACAACGAGGCCATCTACGACATTTGCCGTAAATCTCTTGACATTGAAAGACCTACATATACCAACCTCAACAGGCTTGTCTCTCAGGTATTTGACAAAATGCCAGAATGAATCCTAAGATGGTCTAGTTTTTGTTTGTTCTTGTAGGTTTGGTTACTGATTTGTGTTTTGTTTTGTTACAGGTTATTTCGTCTCTGACCGCCTCTCTCCGGTTTGATGGAGCACTCAATGTGGATGTCACAGAGTTCCAGACTAATTTGGTTCCATACCCAAGAATCCATTTCATGCTTTCATCCTATGCTCCTGTCATTTCAGCAGAAAAGGCCTACCATGAGCAACTATCAGTTGCCGAAATCACAAACAGTGCCTTTGAGCCTTCTTCCATGATGGCCAAATGCGACCCACGCCATGGGAAATACATGGCCTGCTGTTTAATGTACAGGGGTGATGTTGTGCCAAAGGATGTGAATGCTGCGGTTGCAACAATCAAGACCAAGAGGACTATTCAGTTTGTGGACTGGTGCCCAACTGGGTTCAAGTGCGGTATTAACTATCAACCACCAACAGTTGTCCCGGGAGGCGACTTGGCTAAGGTGCAGAGGGCAGTGTGCATGATCTCAAACTCGACAAGTGTTGCCGAAGTGTTCTCTAGAATTGATCATAAGTTTGATTTGATGTACGCCAAGAGAGCGTTTGTGCATTGGTATGTTGGTGAGGGTATGGAGGAAGGAGAGTTCTCGGAAGCTAGGGAGGATTTGGCTGCTCTTGAGAAGGACTATGAGGAGGTTGGATTAGAGTCTGCTGAAGGAGATGATGATGATGATGGTGAAGAGTATTAGAAGCATGCTACTAATCAGGGAGTTGTTTAGAAACTAGATGCCAATGGGCTCATTGGTTGTTATCAACAAGTATGCAAATAGTATTTGCAATTAGAAAGGTTTACATGTATCGTATTGTATTTCCTTTATCAGTTTTAATGGATGCAATGTTTCTTTTTAAATTCTTACCAAGATAATAACCTCTTTTAGAAAAAAAAATTAAAAAAAAATGAAGAACAAAAATGAACATTAATTTTGGAAGGAGGTTGTCCTTCCAAAATGAATGTTCTAAAAATTTGGGGCGGAGGGAGTACACCATTTATTATGATTGAAGAGCTTAGCAAAACATGAAAACATTTCTAAGGCAATGAAATGCAGAAGGAAGCTGCACTTTTTCCTAGCTATACATATACACAGGATGCTTTTACTGTTCTACATCTCTAGAGGTGCAACAGTTTCTCGAACCGCATCGTTTATGAAACAAGTGTTCATTGATTGGTTGGCGAGATTGCACAAGAAATGGAATGACCAATCTTGTTATCAAACAAGCACTGAAAGTGATCCAAATCCAATCAAACAATTGAACTCTGCTCCACTGCAAATCTTCTCCTGCTCAATGGAGAGAGAAAAACAAATTAGCTTCATCCTCAATCAAAACTGTTCCTGATCGAAATCAAATGTTCGAAAGAAACTGAAATTCATTGGATTATTTTGTACTTTTACTTATCATATGCAAACCAATAGGCCAGCCCAAACCAATGAGTTCTTAGAAACTTTAAATGAAAATTAAAAAAATAAAAAATAAAAAAAATTGATACACCATCAATAAAATTATCAATAACACATTTCAGATTTTTATTTGAATAATTTAATCATTGCTCAAAGTTCCTTTGTAATAATGTCGAATAAAGTGTGAAGATCATTTTGGGAAAGAAGGGGTTATTATTAGATAAATTCATAGATTCATATTTCATCCACAAAGTTAATGATTGACACAATATACACTAACATAAGTATGCATATGATACATGAAATTAGAGAAAAGACAAAGAGACTAACATGAGCAAATCAGTTGATATTTGTCTTGCCGCGGAGAGGTGAAGCCGGCAAGGAACGTCTAGTAGAGAAAAGAAGAGCATCCACATATTCATGACCAGAAATTTTATCTCTGCCGGAACCAATCAAACAGTACTCCCCAAACACATCTTCTCCGAGATGCGAATCCTCCTCTCTAATCCTCAAAATCTGGCTATGCACACGCACAGTTAGGTTTTTCAGTACCGGCCACTTCCTCATCTTAGAAGAAGAAGAAGAAGAGAAAACCGACGTCGGCGACTCCATATCCTCCGACGATGCACCACTCTCCTGATCCGTTTCAATTTCTTCAAACGCCTTCAATTTCGCGTGCATGTGCAAATACCGATCTGTATCCCTCTCCGTTTGAAAATCTCCGGCGAGATTTGGAGGTGATTTATTTGAATCCGGGGAGGATTTGTGTGTGGATTGCTTCATGGCAGTCATGATGATTGAATTTTATAGCTAGAAGGGACGAACAATGGCGTTGTGAGAAACGTGATGGATGGTGCTGGTGTGTCAAGTATTTATAGACGGATGAATTTGTGAGGCGTTGAGGTGGTGGGATTAGGTGCGGTGGGTATACATGGCTTTCTAGTGAACCTTGGACACTTTCTCGTGGTGACGCGTGTCTGTGGACTGGTGAGTTACTATAAAAGTTGGTCAAGAATTGGAAAGCAGTTCAAGCCGTTGGCGATTAGAAAGGGACTGTTGGTGTTAGTTTTAACGCCACACGTAAACAGGGAGATTCATTCCTTTCTCTCTCTCTAATGACAAATCAATTTGTTTTTGGTACAATAAAATGGTAGTAAAGTGAGCTACCATTCCGAGCTGGGTAGGAGCATAAGGACGGCAAAGCTCTCCCAACAAGATTTTAACACTGCTGCATTCTCAGGGTTCGAACTCGAGACATCTGGTTAAGCTAGAACACCCTCATACCACCAGATGATTTAAGTGCTTGTTGGTAATGACAAATCAATTTGTGTGGTTGCTTTCTTTCTTTCTTTCTTTCTTTCTATTAGGAGAGATTAAGGTCAAGATGATAATCGAAATAAGTGGTAAATTAGTGGGCATAGTGGAACATTCAACATGGTTTAAGTGGGGTGAATTAATTAGACTTTGACACAAATCACTTTCAAATAAGTTTGGCTACGTGGCATGGTGATTATCAACACTTGGGTGGCCTCAAAGATTGCCAAGTTAACCAATTATTTTATATCGCTTTGATCTTTTCTACTAGTTTGTATGTCACTTCCTGATTGAAGTTTATTGCTAAAAAGAAGAGAGCTGTGATTAAATTATTTATGAAAAAAATAATAAAATTCTGGTTTTCGGCTAGCAAGCCACCTATTTCCAAACTCTTATAAAATATATTGTCAATCTTAAATATTGTGAGTCATTGGATCACTTGTGTAGAGTCTGACACCTGCCCGATGCTTCTGGGTCTGAGATCGCTCCATACAAAAAAAAGAGAATTTTGGAATAATCTTTTAAATATAAATAAGTGATTCTTTCTCATTTCCAAAATAAATATTACCTTAAATTATAATAAATACTTTAGACTATTTTAAAATAATTATTACTCCCCCCGTCCCAAAATGATCTTCATGTTTGACTATTCAAACTTTTTAACCATATGAACAATGGCTTCACTGGTTATGTTTTGTTTATTCACTTTTAAGCCTACATTGTAGAATTGATGAGAACTTTTCGAAATAATGAAAAGTGACAAATGTACTTTTAAGCCTACATTGTAGAATTGAGATAACTTTTGGGGATAATGAAAAGTGACAAATGTGAAAATCATTTTGGAACAGAGGGATTATATTTTTAAATAAGGTAATACAGTAGTTTATATGCAATTTTAATGTTAAGAGTAATAATATGCTCACGCAAATAAAGCATTCTACTTGCAGCAAGAGATTGCAAACACCAGTAAAGTAGCCTCAAAACTTACTATATACCCTATACTTCTTCAATTCTGGAAAAGATAGTACTCCGCATCATTCATTTAACCAAAAATGACACACTCCCTCTGTCCAAGTCCAAAAATGATTGTCCAATTTTTTTTTTCAAATTTAAGGAGTACTATATAATAACAAAATTACAGTTAAAAGGAAAAGATGCTAATTATGGAAACACAAAATATATTAAATACCATCCACGGTGTACCATAACCAAAGTACAACTTGAAAATTAAGAAAGCATAGCTGAACTGACCCAATTCATCTTAAAATCAAACAAGCAAAATTTGTAACCCACATATAAGGCAAAAAGTTGAATAAACCAGTCTAGTAAAACTATCAAGGGCATAGTAAGAAATCCAAGAGAGAACAGTATGTAAAAAGAAAGCTAGGGGTGAAAATACTCAATCCTCATCCTCTTCATCACCGTCCCCACCAGCAGCCTTCTTGGCAGCGGCCTTTTGGTTCTTTCGCTTCACCCTTCCAGGTCGGCCACCTCCGAATGGACTAGTGAGAGAGAAATCAATGTGCTTTTGTGAGTCCACCCTCACCATGAAGGATGGAACGTTAACGACCTGCCTTCCAACCCTGGACAACGTAATGAAAGGTTATATTATACAAACAAACAAGAATAGAGTGCAAAATTAAATTACAACCCCTAGTAACATAAATATAGGTATCATAAATTACAATCTGGACCGGTGTATAACTATCCAATGTACAGTTTGTGGATAGTTTTGTGATTGGTTAGGTTCTGTTATCCAGTATACTCCTAGTGTACAAAGGCTGCCGTCACCTGTTTTGGTGCTTTTTGAGTAATCATATACTCCCTCCGTCCCATTGAGAGTGAGACTAGAGGAGTGGGCACGATATTTAAGATAAAGTGATATATATGTGGTAGAAAATGAAGAGAGAGAATGAGTGGGGTAAATAGTGGTGTTGGTTGAATAAAATGAGTGGTGGGAAATGAAGAGAGAGAATGAGTGGAGTTAAATAGTGGGGAATGATGAATATAAGTATATTAAAACATTTCTATTTTGGGTAGTCTCACTTTAAGTGGGACGGCCCAAAAAGGAAAGAAGTCTCACTTCTAGTGGGACGTAGGGAGTACTTGTCAAAAAAAAAAAAAAAAAAGAAAAGAAAAGAAAAGAAAAGAAAAGAAAGAAGATAAATTTGAGAAAGAGAATGAAGCTGAAGCAAGACAATCCCACATCACTGGGCATCAGGATCCATTTTGTATAAAACATGGCAAACACATGAAGTACAAATGGCTGGAAATGAAGAGGCCAAATATTTAAGACATGGATGATCAAAATCATATAAAATGAATCTCCAGTATTTTAAAAGAAAAGCCGGACAAAAAAAGTTTTACACTGTCAGTTCAAGGGTTAATGTTATTGATAAACCTAAACCATATATTCATGGATTGAAGTCCAATAATAAACCGTCAGCTCCAGAATCAAAAGGGTAAAGAATCATTTACCTTCCTTGGGCAATAGTTGCGAAGGTTTCACCTAAATAATATGAAGATGTAAAAATTCCACCCATCAATGACCAGCTAAAGTTTGACATAGTAAAAAATGTGTGTACTTATAGTCAAGTCAAACACAATGTCAGATCTGCTCATGAACTAGTAGTCAGTGAGAGGGGGCATGCTTCTTAAAATTGTTCTGAGCAACTGAGAATTAAATTAGCATTTATCAGTTCAAAAAATGTATGCATTCAAATTACTTAGATGAAGAGATCAGCCCACACCCCAAACTAAAAAAGATACTGAAATCATATACCAATAGATTTTATTGAAATATCAATTTTTTCACCAAAATCCAAGTATGTCTAGAAAAAACACCTCACACTATAAGCTAAACTTACATGTAAAAAACAGTATTGACAAGTTCTGCAAACTAGTGCTTCCATAAATTCCATTAAGCCAGCCAAGAAATACAGATAAAGAAATTTGACTTACGATAAGCTAAACTTACATGTAAAAAACAGTATTGACAAGTTCTGCAAACTAGTGCTTCCATAAATTCCATTAAGTCAGCCAAGAAATACAGATAAAGAAATTTGACTTACGAAGAAGATGAAGTCTCATGTATATTCAAGGGAATGCAAGTTTAAATTGAACAAAGGAATCATGAAATAGAAATTGTAATTTTAAAAAAAAAAACTCGAAGCATACACTCAAAAACAGGTTTCAAATTATAATCTTGTTGACAAACTTGACCTTCATAGGAGGATGAAGAGGAATATACCTGATGTGCCTTTGCCTAATCAACACACGAGCATGGTGAATTGACTTTGCCATACCAGCCTTAAAGACACATGTCTGAAGCCGACGTTCAAGGAAATTCTCAACAGTCAAAGCCAGAACATAATCGAGCTTGTTCTGGTTCTCCTCCAAAAGTCCATACCTATTCATCCTTCGAAGAAGAGCCTCACCCTCAAAGATACGACGAGGATCTTTCTCTTCAAGGGTGAGAAGCATTCTTGCAGCATTACGGATACGGCTCAAAGCATACTGAACCCTCCACAGCTCTCTCTTACATCTGAGACCATACTCTCCAACAAGCTTCAGCTCAGCATCCAGACGCTCCTTCTCATAAGGACGACGTGGCTTCTTAAAAGTCTTCCCGTCTATGCAACAACTCAATTTATAAGTCTATGCAAAAATGTGGGAGATATACATGATATAAAATGCAAGACACCATAACACAAAACATCTTGCTACCTCAGTCCCAAAATAAATGTCCACGAAAAACTCCAGTGTTACTCTTGATTAAGAGCAAATTTAATTGAACATTTATTTTGGGAGTATGCCATTAGAAAATTGAATTTCAGTGTCGTTGTTGAAAATGATAATTGAAAAATCAAGATGTCAGGCAGACTTATATCAAGTAGCCATTGAATTAAAATACGGCAAAACTGGTTTAGCATATAGAGCAAATGAATTCAAGCTATGCTAAAAGGTGGACACCCACTTTGGGACAAGGGGAGCAACATCGAGAACGTTCTGATCAGTTATGTGGCCGAGAAAATTTAATGATGCTCTTGTTTCAAAAATCTTCTGGAGTATAAATGAATTAACAAAAGGAAAACTTCATAGCATTCTACAACCTAGTATACGCAACTAACAGCCCAGTACAAATGCAATTAAATGAACCAAGTATTATGTTTGTCCCAAAATAAGTATCATTGTTTGACTTTCTTGCTCAAATCGACTGGTATTTGGCGAAGAAAATTATGAACTCTTGAATTCATGTAATTCTAAACATTTGTATTGATAACCCACTAAAACAAACAATTATTACAAATTCATGACACTGGCTGAGCCAAGGCTTAGGTTAAGGGGGGCAGGTGTCTCAATTTGTTTTTTGAAATGTACTAATTTAAAATTTTAAAAAAAAATGTTTTCCACCTTTAAAATTAATGTTTTTGGCCCTTCCCCGGTACAAAGAAATCCTGCCCTAGTTTAAAAAAAAATGTGGCTCCTGCCACTGTTTCATGAAGAACATTAATTTCTATGAAATTCTGGTCAAAATTAATTGATCAAGAAAAACAAAATATGGAATTTATTTTGGGGGAGTGGGTGTATATTTCTTTAGCAGGTTTGATCCTGCTGACAGGAGTTTTAATGGCGCGCTCGTTAACGATTCAAATTACAAAAACCCTAAACCATTTCCATACTTCAGAAAGACAGTATGTATATCCGATGCATTCCTAATAACATCAAAAAAAAAAAAAAAACACCTCAACTCGTGGTATGAGCAAAGATCGAAATGTTGAAGAGTTACAAATAGTAAAACAGGGGAATTTTAAGATCAAATCAAATTCAAAAATCAAGGCAATTAAATTTTCGTGTCGAAAATCAAAAAAACAAAACATAAAATTGATCGGAGATGGTGTGCTTACAGTTTCGGTAGAAATTGACGTGGACCATTGCTGCGCTGCGATGCGCTGCCCAGAAGCTGAGTAAGACGAGTGCTAGCTAGATACAGTCGTCCATTTATAAAAGCAAACCCTAAAAATCCCCAAGTAGTACTTCGCTTGAAGGCCGCCGGACTGGGCTAACACAATTGGACTCGGTTTATGGGCTAGATGACAAGCCCGTGTATTTTATAGTTAAAAACTTAAAATCCAATGCTGTAAACACAAAACACTAATAGAGGGGGGGGGGGGGGGAAAGAAAGTTAAAGTGCTTTTTCTATACCAATGTGAAAATCATAAATCATAAATAAATAAAAAATGTGTTATACACTTGTATTAATGTAAAAACGTGTTTTCAAAATGCGGAATGACATTTTTGTAAACAACCGAAATATTTGTACAACGCGCGGCGGCATTTTTGCAAGACAAATATTTGTATGAGAACACCATGACCCGTCTCATAGTAGAAACGGGTCGTTTTTTACCCACGACCCGGGTCCATGATCTGCATGCAAAAAAAATCTTTTTTTTTTCCTTTTTATATTTATTTATTTTTTTGTATTTTTCGGTTTGCCAAAGGTAATAGTTAATATAACTTAAATGTAACAAACGTGTTACTTATATGTAACAGTTTGTATACATAAAAGTAATACATATATACAGAAAAGTAACAGAAAGTAACATTTATTTTTTTATCTTTTCTTCATTTGCCAAAAGTAATACTTATTATAACTAAAATGTAACGATGTGTTACTTATATGTAACAGTGTTTATACATAATTGTAACACATCTGTATAGAAAAATAATAATTCAACTCTTTACACTTTAGAACTAAAAACACTTGTGTTAGTGACATTGTAAAAATAAGAAAGTAACAATTTATATAAATGAATGTTACATTTTACTTGTATAATAACATTGTAAAACAGTTACATTCACTTGCATAATAGTATATCAATATGTTTTCACATAATAAGTTACAATGGGTTGAATTTTATCATAATACATGTAAAAGTATTACATTATCTATAGAAATCTGTTACAATATCATCTACTAAAGTGTTACATTTACTTGTACAAATAACTATTTTTTATGGTAAAAAAATAAAATTTTGGCCAATGGTTTGCTGCCACGTGGCAGATTTTGGGTGGAGCATGAGTTGAGATCTTACGGTTCGCGGAAAATGTTGTACACGGGTCATGGGTCGACCCGTCTCTTCTATGAGACGGATCTAAGTGTTTTTACAAGAGACCACATCTTTTTGCAAATAACCGGAAATTATAAAAACTCTTCAGGCATTTTTTTACATTGTAACAAGCATTTTGCTATACTATAATAGACACTTTTTAATATTAGGACAAATATTTATTTCGAACTTATAAAAATTCACCTGACACTTTTTAACATGATAATAGACATTTATCAATACTGCAACTAACATTTTTTTAACCCTCAAACATAGTAATTCTTAACACTACAACCGGTAATCTTTGACACTACTATTAAAAGTGTTTGAATTTTTATAACTGTTGATTTGAATGTTTTATAAGTCTTATATTCGAGTGGTCACTTTCCAATATTAGAATAGGCACGAGGAGAGAAAATATACTAGAAGAAGTGGGAGAGGCCCTTATGGTTAGGGGAAGGAATAATACTAGGGGAAAAAAAAATCACAAAATCTTGCTCACAAAATCCTAGGTGTAATGGTTTTATTGGTGTTTTTAAGTAGAGTTTAGCGGGTCCATTATCGATACAACCAATAAAATATCGCTACCTCATTGTGTGAATAAGATTTTGTGAACTTATTTTGTGCCCCTATCATTACTCGGAAAGAATAAAGGAGAATAGTTGGAGATATTGGGCATCGCAATTAATGAAGGAAGTGCTGGGGTGGGAGCGTGGTGTGATGAAAAAGAGATGATGGGGATATATTTTATGCCATTTAAACCCTTTAACTGTTATTGACAATTCAAACAACTTAATTGTGTTAATTACACGAAAGACACATTTTATTTAACTGGATTTGTGATGAATTACGTTAAAAAGCCTTGAACTAGCCACCACAGTGCATTTATAGTCTTGTTTCGAAAAAATTATATACCATGTTCCCTCCTCCGTCTTATAACTATGTGGACAAAATGAGTTGTGCACGATAATTAAAAGATGAATAGTAGTGAGTGTGAAAAGTGAAGTAGGAGAAATAAAGTTTGGTAGGGAATAGTATGTAGATTGATGTAGTGAATATAAAAGTAAAGTAAGAGTGAGAATGAGTGGGAGAAATAGTAAAGATTCTTTACCATTTTAGGAAAATGTAACTTGTCAATGAAACGCCCAAAATGAAAATTTGTCTAGATAGTTATGGGATAGAGGTAGTATTCAATTGAAAGAACTCCTTAATTTTAAACTTTAGATTGATATTAACCTTTTATTTTTCACTGGTAGACTAGTAGTACTACTTTTTTTTTTTTTTTTTTTCTACTTCCAAGTATAAAAGCACTAAAACTACTAAAATTCGCTACGCGGAGAAATGAGAGGAAGCAAGAGGCGTCCGGCATTGAATGCCGGGCCCCTCGTTGAAGATAAAAGTACATCGAAGCCTACTACTCACTCTGTCTCAGAGTAAGAATCCTACTTTATATTTTGGTACGTCTAAGAGTAAGAGTCGCTTTCCTAAAATAACAAAGAATCTTTATTATTCATCTCACTCACTCTCTCTTTTACTTTACTTTTATACTCACAACACGAATCAACTTACTATTTCCTCATACTCATTCTCCCCTATTTTACTTTTACACTCACAATACTTAATTTACTTCCACAATTTCTTAATTTCCGTGTAAATGAAAAGTAGTTTAATGAAGGTCAAGTGACTCAAGTGATAGTATAGTATGGACGTATTTACCGGTTTTATTTTTTATTTATTTATTTTTAAAAGGATTTTCCGATGCAAGTCTGCCAATAAATACAACAATCCGGAAAAAGGAAAATCAATAAAAACGTGTAATGTGAAATTGGGGGAGTTTTGAAAATCAAAGGGACTTCTGACAAAGAGCTTCGACGCCTTCCTTCTCCACTCGAAGTTGGTATTGCTTTTACATTTTAGCCCTGATTCAGTCCGATCATCATCGACTGAATTCATCTATTCTCGTCCCTTGTTTGCCGCTTCGATTGTTCCTGGTGATTAGTTTGGAACCCTAATTTACGATTCTTTGACTTATAATTTGTTTGGTTATATTATTTGGGTGAAGTAGGGTTCTTAATTGCAGCAAATTCCTGTCCGGTGAGAATTTTGGGGAATCGAAAGGATGAGTGCCCCGAAGAAGAGGAATTTTCAGATAGAAGCGTTTAAGCATCGAGTTGTGGTGGATCCGAAGTATGCTGAAAAGACTTGGAACATTTTGGAGCACGCGATTCACGAGATATATAATCATAATGCTAGCGGTCTCAGTTTTGAAGAGCTTTACAGGTTCGATTTTCTATATTTTGAAGCTCCACAATCGACTGTGGATTATTGGATGAATTGAATTTGTTTTCGTTGATGTTTTACTTTAATTGACAGCCTTTTACTTAAAGATTTCTATAAAAAATTGCAACTTATATATCTTGATCTCGAATAAACTGGAATAGTTTCAATTGCTTGAATTCTAGAAACATGTTAGTATGGCCATCGAACAGTCAAACTGAAATTTGTTAAGTGTGCTTATTTCATGTTATGCATGTTAGTATTGGATGGCTCGGTGTTGTTCTCTGTTCGTGGTCCATTTAATTGCTTAGCTTAGTGATTGCAAGCATAAAGGTTTGTTTAGTGGCTAAATATCAAATGAAATTAGAAGTGACATGTATGAGGAGCACATGTTGGTTTCAGAGCTTAAAAGGCTTTGTGCTGTGCGTTTGTTGTCCAGTATCTAAGCTGACTTTGTGGTTTACCCTTTAGACATGCCTAGTTTTGTAGCTTAAATGATTTGATACATGTATTGTCACTTACAAGCCTACTCACCATTCATTTCGTAATTATTGGTTAGGTAAGTAATAGGAGTAGCTTGTGTTAGCACACTGGATTTTTGTGCTTATATTCTCAAGTTTAGTGGAGATGTTTTGTTGCTAGCTACGGTGAAATGTGGAATTCTAGTGTTTGTATTCAATAGAGCTGTTTGTTTGTTGCTATTCTAACATATGATGCACAGACACCAAGAGGTAAGTGCTTTGCAGTTTGGAAAGAATTGGCGTGGACTTTATAGCCTTATGTGACAGTTTTAGAGGGCATGGGTAAAATCCATATAGAAGAAGGGCTACTGTCGACAAAATGGGCTTAGAATTTTTGCAAGCAATAGGACACGGTCTTGACTAGTAATATATGGATAAATTGAATTATCGTCCCTCCAAGACCAGTGACTTAATTTCTAATTATTGAAAATATAGTTCCTATAGTTAAGCTATAATAGGTGGGTGATAATAGATCAATCACAAGCAACAACAACAACAACAACAACATTACCCCAGTGCCGCAAAGGCTCCCACCTATGGTGGGGTAAGGGGGGGTCGGATGTACGCAGCCTTGCCCCTGTATTAAAGCACAGAGAGGCTGTTTCCAGACGACCCATGATGAAAATTGCGTCGAAAATTGCATGGACTGACTGCTGCTTCATCACAAAGTAGCGCAGACAGTTTAGTGACCCATTTTGCTTTATTCCATCATATTCCCAAGCCAAAAAATAGTGAGTCTTTGGCTCCATCGGAAATGATGGAAAAATAGATCAATCACAAGCTTAAATGAATTTGTAAAAACAATTGGAAGCAGTTAATAAAGGAAGCAGCTCAGTGAAATCGAATTAGTGCACCTTCAATTGCGAATCAAGTAGGGAGAGATATAGAAAGATACAGAAATTGGAAGAGAAGAATTAGATTTCAGAGGGTGTAGAAAGAAATTGGAAAAAAGGGGGGGGGGTGATAGAATGCAGTGGGGGAGTTTCTTTGACCAAAGCAACAATTATATTTTTACTTCATAACCCTCAGTAAAATCCTAAAGCTTTTACGAGTCTGAAATGCACTCTAGTGGTCACTTGTGCAGGTGCCTGGGCGTCAAAGGGCAATTTATCTGAACCTGGCATTCTGAAACAGCACATTCTGAACTACAGGTGCCCATGAGCTTTTGGGCAATAGCCTAGGCCTCGGTTTGTTGTAGGAACTGGGGCGCCTATGCGCATATGAGTAGGTGCCCAAGGCGCAATAACTTCACTTTTGTGCTTGTTGTTTGATGGTCAGGGAATATAATGTGAACTTCCTGTTTTACTATTCCTTTCAAGCTTGTTCTTTTCTCCTGACAGTGATGAAGTAATTCCAATGAGAAGTTGTAGATAATTAGTGATGGGAAAAGCACTTACATGCATATCATAGTCAGTTGTGTCCCATCATGCCACATTGTACGGGTATCGAAGACTTAAGCCTTGCTTACACTAAAGATCTGCACAGGGATGCAAGACTTGGTATTATCCAAAGTAGCGAGCTTTTCTTAGCTTGCTTACCTGTTTTTTAAAGGTGGTCATCCATATTTTTTTTTCCAAATGTCCTCATCCATGTTTACTTTTTTGGAATCTAGTCACTCTACTACAGAATTGTCAAATATTTAATGGATTTTAGTCATGCCACGTGACTATCACCCGCTAAACAGCTGATGTGTTCGTTAACATTATTAATCCAAATAATTGAATAATTCTTAGTTAATAATCATACTTTTCTGAATCTGAAAAACACATTATTATTAAGAACACATATATTCATTTATAAGGAAACATACCCTATTCATAAAATTATTATTTTTTAGAAAAGACTTCTTTAATTAGAAAATTTTACTTCATCTATCCCAAAATAGATGTCTTTTTCTGGTCCCAAATGTATGTCTATTTTCTAAATAACTTTTTCCCTATTTATTTTTTTATTTTAACCATTTTCCCCACATTTCATTGTATACTTGCAAACCTAGAAGTTTAGAAGGATAACAAAACTATTCATGATATTTGCCGTTAAATGTTACATTTTCAGAATGCCCCTTAAGACATTCATTTTGGGACAGAGGAAGCATATATTTTCTAAATTTAAAAGTAATATCTCAGTGTCTGTAAAACACATCTTTTATTTAATTATGAAAGTGTATGAAGAAAATTATATTGATTAAAATGTACGTTCCTTTAATTAGGAACATATGTTCTCACTTCTCATTAATTTAAAAACACATTTTATTAAACAAAAAATATTGTACTACTTATTTTTTTTTTTTTTTTTTTTGTGTGTGTTTTTCAGTTGTTTTCATTTATAACAAACAAAAAGTAACATCCAATAATTTATTTATTTATTTTTTATTTTTTTGGCACAAGCACATCCTCCTTTCCCAAGTCCCAACAATCCAATCCCAAATACTTCCATTTCGATGGCAGCCCCGCCCCCTCTCTACACATAAAGTCCTTCTTGTTCATCTCCCCTAAATAAAAGTTTTACTTTGTCTATGACCAATGGCACCTCTTCGAGTCAATTGAAGTATCACAGTTTACTAGAGAGGTGGGATAGGAAGGTTTTGGAGAGACGAAGGTGAGCTTTGAGGTTTGGGTAATCTTGGACCTGAGGTTGTCAACGGTCCATTTGGGCAGAGTTATTGATGGCTAGGGGGTGGTGAAGGTGAGGATGTCAATAACATTCATGGTGGGGCGGTGGCGAGTACGGCAGAATTGAGATGCCTGGGAGAGGTTTTAGGGAAGAAGGAGATAACTAAATGGTGGGGTTGGGAGGAATGGAGGAGGTAGGAAGTGGCTTTCCAAGTTTCATTTTTTCTCATTTTCCTCTTCATTTCTCATTAGACCCATCCTAACTGGGTCATTATAACTTAATCCATATAATATTTAATGGAGTGTTAGACAGTTGAGTGTCTGGATTAAAGAAAGATGAAACATGGATGAGGACATTTGAAATTATATTGAATTATGGTAACCACTTTTAAAAAAAGGAAACACGAAAGTCAAGTGACCATGATAAGGGTTCTGCCTTAATAACAATTATTATATGGTAACCTATAAACCTATTGAAAGTGTTTCTTGCGTGGTAGCTTCTTTGCAGCCCAATAAACAGAGACTCAGTGACCAAGCTTAGGGATGTTTAATTAAGTACGCGGGAGCTTGGATGTGCTTCACGCAATTTTGTACATTCTTGGGTTGACTGGTTTTGAACAACCCAAACCTTGAAATCGGCTTTAATTTGACTGTCTTGAATTCAACGATTAAAGTAAGTAATCTTAATGACAGATAAGGAGATTATGTTGTTGCTCTTCTTTGTTCATTATCTCTTGTTCATCTATCTAATTACCAGATTCGCGTCTCTGGGCTCTAGAGGGATTTGGAAATGATTCTTGTAAATCTTTTCTAAATTTGATTTGGAGTCCTACTCCATCCTCTTTTCCTATTTTATCGCATGTTTGGAATCTTAGTCTCCTTTGTAAGGTTCAGGCATTTATGTGTATTCTAGTTCTCAATAAGCTCAATACAAATGACAAGTTGCAGATTAATAGGCCTACCAAATGCCTATCGTGGAATTGGTGTGTGAATTGTAGAGAGTCAAACGAAACACATGATCATCTTTTTCTTCATTGTAATACACTTAATATCTTTGAGACTGTTTGTTTCAGGTGACTGGGAAGGGTGGGTGAGTTCGGAGTCTATCTTCTTTCCTCCAAATTAAGTTTAGAGGGGTTGAAGTGGGACTAGATTGAGAGGGGGTGACAGATTGGTTGAAAAGCCGTTCGAGGTGAGTGAGGTGCAAGAGGCAGTCACGTCTTTAGCAACGTCTTTAGAAGGGGATAAGGCACCTAGTCCGGATGGGTTTACCCTAGAACCATAAGTGTTGGGACATCATTCATTTTGACTTGGTGAGTGTGTGTTTTTCCTCGAGTTTTTTTGGTAATGGTATCATTTGTCAGAGCAAGAACTCTACTTTCATTGGTTTGATTCCAAAGAAAGATAGATCTCGGAAGGTGAGAGCTTGTAGGCCGATAAGTTTAGTAACTAGTGTGTACAAAATCATAAACAATGTTCTTTTTCAGAAACATGGGTTTGTGTGGGTCATGTAGAATAAAGGGTTTGGGCATAGGTGGCGTAGATGGATTCGAGAGTGTTTAGCCTCCTATATAGACGTTAAGGATTCCATTCCCCCCTCACCCGTTGTATAAAAAAGGTGTTTAGCCTCCACATTCGTAGTTGATTGTGTTATTTTAAAGATTGGTCCCGAGACTTTGGCAAGGCGATTCCATATACGGATATCTTTTTATCGTGGTTGGTTGTAGATTTTCTAAATTGTTTGATTTCGAGATACGAGGAGAGGGGTCTTATTTATGGGTGGTCAGGGCTGGGAGGAAACATGGGATTCTCATTTGCAATCAGTGTTCTAGAAATCGTCCTAGGCGCTAGGCGGCACTCTTCCGCAACGAATAATAACAAAATTTGGGGGAATTAGGTGGACATGGAACAAATTGCCGCTTAAAAGGGCTTAGGCGGATTTGGCGGATTGCTAATGGAGATTTGGCGGCAGAGATAAAAAGAGTGGTGGTGGCGGCGGCATGTGGCAGAGAGTAGAGAGAGAGAGAGAGGGAGGGAGGGAGGGAGGGAGGGAGGGGGGGGGGAGGGAGGGAGGGAGGGAGTTAGGGTTAGGGTTAGGGTTTTCAACTTTATTAAAATGACTGAAAGGGAAGAGAGAGAGAGAGTTTGTGTGGGCTGTTAATGGGTCTCTTGTAAGAATGAGCCCATTATGATTGATTTGTGTTAGCCTTTTCAACTCTTAAAGCTTTATCCCCTTACCTTAATGTATTGGATCGGCTATCTTAGAGCTCATAAAAAAAGTGTTTTGAAAATTCATCCATCTGACCTATAATAATAGTTATTGAAATTAAATATTAAAAAGAAAAGTAAGGTATGGGTGTAGTGATATGAAAATTTTTGTAATTCATGTGTAATCTCTTGGCCCCGCCTAGGCTCTCTAGGCGCTAGTCCCCACCCCGCCGCCTTGCGAGTTTTAGAACACTGTTTGTAATACGCGGATGATATCATTTGTTTCTACCTGAAGGGTTTCAGAGTTTCACTAACTTGCTTACGATGTTGCAAATCTTTGAGCATGTATCAGGGTTAAAGATTAACATATCTAAGTGTGGGTTAGCGGGGATTAACTTAGAAGTGCATGTTCTTGGTGAGTACGCCTAAATGGTTGGATGCTCAAGTAAGGATTGGTCTATCACCTATTTAGGCCTACCTTTAGGAGGGCATCCTAGAGGGGAGAAATTTTGGGACCTGGTAGTGGAAAATCTCTAAGCGGTTGGACGGGTGAAAGACGACGTTTTTCTCTTTCGCGGTAAGGATGGCTTATAGAGGCTTGCTTATTGAGTATCCCTATAAAAAATCTCTAAGCGGATGGACGCGTGGAAGATGAAGTTTTATTGTGAATAAGTAGGGTATAATTTAGTTCAATGTTTGCTGAAAACTGTGAACTCTTTTCATGTTTTAAGGTTTCCAAATGATGCCTTGGTGAAATTCTATTCCCTCATATAATTTAATGCATTTTATTGTTGTTGAAGTAATGATATAGAATTTGAAGCTAAAATTTGATCTTAATAATGTTGGTGGTAAAATGGCTGAAATGAACAGAAAATGATGTTTCCTTTCCCTTCATATTTTTACTTATTCAATTTTCAAGTGCATCTGAACAGAATATGATCTTGATGGTTTGAAAGAAAGTAACATTACATCTATCTCTCCAAATATTTGGTTCTCAAAATCTGCCATCTCACCATGTTGGAGCCTACTATACATGCACCTACCATTGTATATTGATCAAGTGAAGACAGTAAAAACTGGCTATTTGTTTCTGACAAATCTCTTTAGGAAAAACTTTCTTTTTGGAAGTGTGGGTCGATGTGGTGTTGATCTTTTACTTAACTTGTAGTTAATCTCTGTATTTGTGTTCTTGTAACAATAGATTTTGTTTTCACATGTAAATCAAACTATTGAAATCTTAGCGAGTACTTGCTAATGTTTTTTAACCGAGGGATCCTGACTATTTAGCTCTCAAAATCAGTCCAAACATCTTTTACCAGTATCCTGTGTAGTTATTGCCTTGCTAAGAAGAGTGTTGTGATTTACCGGTATCCTCACCTATGCCATCCTCTTGGCTCTTAGTCTGCAATGAATGATCTTGAAAGTTACATTTAACACTTTCTCAAATTGTGAGCACACCTTATCATTTTCAATGACTTAGCAGTCTTTGGAAGGTGGTTGAATTTGAGACGTAAATAGGCAGGTAGGGGAAGATCTTGCTTTTTTACTATGCCGTGGCTTCTTAGGCATAAATCCAGGTACCATGGAGAATCTATGGTTAGCGATGTCCTGTAGAGCTAAAAGAAATGCTAGGGTTATGGTGTTTCTTTTATGTACTTGACATGACAAGTACAATAGGCTGTTTATGTGCCAAAAATACACACACACACACACACATACATACATACGTATAAACACACACACAATATATATATATATATATATATATGTGTGTGTGTGTGTGTGTGTGTGTGTGGTACTTGACATGGAAGAACTTGAATTCAATATCTGCATTCTTTTGTATAAATGAAACTCAGCCTGGGTTATTTCGGACAATCAGGTGAACTTTTGTAGGATCACCATTGAAAAGGTTAGGATAGAATTCCAGCGACTATTTCTAACTTCCCTTCAAGTGATTTGTCTTTAATAAATGGGGGCACCCTCACATTTGTATTTTAATAGAGGGTATTTTTATCCTTGGTAGATAGTGTTTGAGGAGGATTTCATCGGTCTTATTTAGTAATATGGTTGAAGTTGAATTCCCTGGATTTCAATGTAATGCTGGCTACAAGACTTCCTTTTATATAGCCAACGTGGAGTTTAAAGATAAAGTGAAGCCTTTTCGCAAATTCTGAAAGCCATATTTGGTTTAAGGATATAATCTCTCTCTCTCTCTCTCTCTCTCTTGTTGGTGTCTTTCTTATTATTTATGTACCTTCTGTACTGTTGGTTCAAGAAAAAAATATCTCTGTGACATGTGGATTTTACCTACCTTTATACGTTCAGTGTTGTTTGTTTACCAGACAGTAGCTGGACCTTGGGAATCTGTTTAGAGCATTGTCACTTTATGTGTGGTACTTTCTTGTCTTCCCATATACGATTTAGTGGATCACATCTTTCCTGAGTCCTTTCTTTGCGTTCGGATATTTTTTTTTTTTCTTGTGGTTCGCCAGACACTAGTTGGGAGTCAATCTGGCTCTAGGCCTTTAAACCATGACGCCGCCTTGTTTTTCATGAAAATATACTTATTTCTTGACAATGCTCTCGAGTCTCTTCTTTTGATTTTGTATGTTTGTGGTTCACTGCGTAACCTTCACCTCGTTCTGTGACTGAAATATTTCCTATAAATGTTTTGACTATCATTAGAGTGGCATGATTAGTGTAACTTAGGGGTGTTCATGGCATATGGCAAACTATCCTTTTCCTTGAAAAGCTCTATTATATGGTTGCTTAAGTATCTGCTTTTGGTTCAGGAACGCGTACAATATGGTTCTACATAAGTTCGGAGAGAAATTATACTCTGGACTTGTCATGACTATGACATCACATCTAAAAGATATAGCCGTATCAGTTGAGGCATCTCAGGGACCCTTGTTTCTTGAAGAACTGGACAGAAAATGGGCAGAGCACAACAAAGCATTACAAATGATCCGTGACATACTAATGTACATGGATAGGACTTTTATTCCAAGTACACATAAGACTCCTGTTCACGAGCTCGGGTTAAATTTGTGGAGAGACAACATTATCCACGCCAGTAAAATTCAAACGAGGCTTAAAGACACTCTCCTTGATCTTGTTCAGAGAGAAAGAAATGGGGAAGTAATTAACAGGGGTTTGATGAGGAATATAATAAAAATGCTGATGGACCTGGGCTCCTTTGTCTACCAAGAAGATTTTGAGAAGCCATTTATCGACGTCTCAGCTGACTTTTATCGCGGAGAGTCGCAACAGTTCATTGAATGCTGTGATTGTGGGGAGTATCTCAAGAAAGCTGAAAAACGTTTAAATGAGGAGATCGAGAGAGTATCCCACTACTTGGATGCAAAAAGTGAAGTCAAGATCACAAATGTGGTGGAGAAGGAGATGATCGAAAGTCACATGAACAGATTAGTCCACATGGAGAACTCAGGGCTCGTTAACATGCTTGTGGATGACAAGTACGATGATTTGGGACGAATGTATAGCTTGTTCCGTAGGGTACCTAATGGACTCTCACTAGTTCGTGATGTTATGACTTCTCACCTCCGTGAAACAGGTAAGCAACTAGTTACTGATCCCGAAAGGTTAAAGGATCCTGTAGACTTTGTGCAAAGGCTGTTGGATGAAAAAGATAAACACGACAAGATTATCGGTTCGGCCTTTAACAATGACAAAACGTTCCAAAATGCGCTGAATTCTTCGTTTGAGTATTTCATTAATTTGAATCCTCGATCACCAGAATTTATTTCGTTGTTTGTGGATGATAAACTCCGGAAAGGCTTGAAAGGGGTCAGTGAGGAGGATGTGGAGGTTGTGCTTGACAAAGTGATGATGCTTTTCCGTTATCTCCAAGAGAAAGATGTTTTTGAGAAGTATTACAAGCAGCACTTGGCAAAGAGGCTTCTTTCAGGCAAGACCGTCTCTGATGATGCAGAGAGAAGTCTGATAGTTAAACTCAAAACAGAGTGTGGGTATCAATTCACATCAAAATTAGAAGGCATGTTCACCGACATGAAAACCTCTCAAGATACAATGCAGGGATTTTATGCAGCAATGGGAGCAGAGATATCAGACGGGCCCACACTTGCTGTTCAAGTCCTCACAACTGGGTCTTGGCCAACTCAATCAGGAACCGCCTGCAACCTCCCTCCTGAAATTCTTGGTGTGTGTGAAAAGTTCAAGACATACTATCTTGGGACCCACTCTGGTCGCAGATTGTCATGGCAAACTAATATGGGTACTGCAGATTTGAAAGCAACTTTTGGTAAAGGCCAGAAACACGAGCTCAATGTATCTACATACCAAATGTGTATCCTTATGCTCTTCAACAATACAGATTGTATGAGTTACAAAGAAATCGAACAGGCAACAGAAATACCTGCTGCTGACCTGAAGAGGTGCCTGCAGTCTTTGGCGTGTGTAAAGGGAAAGAATGTTCTTCGCAAAGAGCCCATGAGCAAAGAAATTTCTGAAGATGATGCCTTTTTCTTTAATGAAAAGTTTTCGAGCAAGTTTTATAAGGTAAAGATAGGTACTGTCGTTGCACAAAAGGAATCAGAACCCGAAAAGCTGGAGACTAGGCAGCGAGTGGAGGAGGACAGGAAGCCCCAAATTGAGGCTGCAATAGTGAGGATTATGAAGGCACGGAGGGTGCTTGATCACAATAACATTGTTGCAGAGGTTACAAAGCAACTGCAGTCTCGGTTCTTGGCAAACCCTATTGTTATAAAGAAACGGATTGAATCCCTAATCGAGCGGGAGTTCTTAGAGAGGGACCAAGAAGATAGAAAGTTGTACCGTTACCTGGCATGAAGAATACAGCCGACTCCTTTTCTTCTGGCCTATATTTTCTTTTCTTTTTTTTTTTTTTGAAAAAAAAAATTGTGTTTCATTTGATTTTCTTTCTTTCTTTCTTTCGTTGGGACGGACTGCCATAGCCTTGGCCGGTTTAGGGTGTAAAGTTGGAATGCTGTTGAACTGTTGCAGTTTCAGCTGGACATAATTGTTCAATGCTTTGTACGGTTTTCTTTTTTCCGCATTTGTTTCTGATTTTTGTTCTTCTGGTATGCAGTCACATGAGTTATGTGGCTTCTCAGGGCTACAGACCGGAAATCTGATGAGGGTCAGGTAGCTGCAGAGTTGCTTTGTGCTAACTAGCACATGAAGCAGCTGCGGTTCAATTAGTTTGAATATTTTTAGAACATGCTCATACATTTGTATGCATAGATTGCCTTTGAACAAATCGCATGATTAGCAAAGAGAAAGAAAAACACAAAACCCTTCCATTTAGGCTATTTTGCAATATGCTATACTTAACTACTCCTATGTCCGAATAATGATCTTTTTCATTTGTCATTTTTCTTTGTCCCAAAAAGTTTTTCTCGTTTCTATTCTCATTTGTCATTTTTCATTGTCCCAAAAAGTTTTTCTCGTTTCTACAATTTAAGCTTAAATGTGCACAAATACAACATTGGCTAGTGAAGCAAGTATTCATATCCTTAAAAAGTTTAAATAGTTAAACGTGAAGATTATTTTGAAACGGAAGGAGTATAACTTAATCTTCTGTTCTATTATAAAAGTTGTCATTTTTTTGGAAATGTGCTGTATAATTTAATTATATACGATCTAAATAAGAGCACATTTCTTTTCATTTTAAGCATTTCATAACAAATGTTACTATCAGTGGTGAAGCCATGGCTTAATGAGGTTTCACCCCCTTGATTTTGAAGCAATATCATCCTTACTACCTTCAAGTTCTTTTTTTTTTTTTTTTTTTTTTCAATTTTGACCCCCACTAAGGATAATACCACTATATCATAATTTTGACCCCCTTATGCCTAAATCCTGGCTTTATCATCGATTACAATTTCAAAATGAAATTTTGTTAATACTTCCTTATTTAAAAACGGTTTTTATGTGACGATTTACTAACAAATTACCGTCTTCCTTATTTACACGCACTACTTCTTCTTCTTTTTTTTTTTTTTTTGTCTCAAAATGAGTAATTGAAGAATTTTCATATGTTCTCTTCGTTTTAATTAACTAAAAGTAAATTTGATTTTTTTTTTCTATCATTAGAGAGGTAGTCTTCTTTTTAATTAATTAATAGTTTTTCTAATGTGTGTCCTTAGGGTACATGATAAAGTTTATACATGGAAGTGAATTTATGTAATTATAACAATATTTTACTTAGAAAATCTTAACATATTACTAAAAATTGATATGATTACATAAATTTACTTCATATTTAAATTTTATGGCGTGCCGTCATAAGAGCCCACTTTAGAAAAACCAATAAGTTTTATATTTTTCTGTCATTAGAGGGGTAGTGTGAGTTAACCCTCGTTAACTCTGCACACCGAGCCCGCCTCCGCGTCCCGTTGAAAACAGCACAACTCTCCCTCTTCACCAGTCAAGAGAGAGTGTGGAAGAAACATTTTCAATCTTCCAAAACCCTAAATATGTCGGCCAAATGGAGAGCCTTGCAGCACCGCCACCGCTACACTTACAGCGCCGTCGTCTTCCCCCACCACTACAAAGAATCCCTCGACCAACTACCGGCCGAATCCGCTAGCTGTAAGTTTTACTCCCAACTCAAACACCTCATTTCTCTCAATTCAACTTATGCTCAAGTCAATCACGTCAAGAAGCTCGCTTTAGCTTTCTCCGACTTACTAGCAAACGCCGACGACGAGACTTCCGTTTCTCTAGCCGCCAAGTTCTACTTGGAAATCCTTTTTCTAGAAAATTCGCAACCGTTGCATCGAACTTTAGTTTCCCTACTTGCCAAAACTCGGAAATTTCAGTCCGTACTTGGTAATTGCTTTCGATTGCTTTGCGAGGAATATGGTGGTGTCAAGGGGAAAGGGAGGAGGTTCTGTGTGTCACGTGCCGCCTTGTCTATGATGGGGTCTCCTAAATTAGGTTATTTGATTGACATTGTGGAGGAATGTACTATTTTGGTGGTGTTAGATATATTGTCTGGTTTAAATGGTTTGATCTCGGATACTAATGATTGGTCTAGGCCTTCCCCGATTGTCATGGAACAATGCCAGGAGGCTTTATCTTGTATGTATTACTTGCTTCAACGATTTCCTTTAAAGTTTAGCGATTTGAGTAGTCATCAGAATGGCTTAGTTTTGGAGGGTCCCCATGTTTTGAAGATGGTTTTTAGTACGATCTTAGGCATTTTGAAATCGGAAGCATTTTCGAGGGATAGTTTTGTGGCTGCGGGAGTGAGCTTTTGTGCAGCCCTTCAGGTATGTCTCTCTCCTGAAGAGCTTGGATTGGCTATCAATGAAGGTATCTTTTGTAAGAAGACTGAAAGTTTGATAGGAGGATTTGAGGATCTTGTAATGAAGATTCCATATAGGGGGGATTTGTTTTCAGATATTCACAGTTTATCTGTGCTCAGTAGACTCTGCTTGATTAGAGGCATTCTTACAGCAGTGTCGAGAACAGTACTTAATGCTCCCTTTGTTGTTTTGAAAGATCGATTAGGTGGTGTTCAAGGTGACATTGGCAGGTCGGTTCAAACAATATTATATGATGGAATTTTACCCGAATTATGCAAGTATTGCGAGAGTCCCACAGATAGTCATTTCAACTTTCATGCATTAACTGTTATGCAGATCTGTTTGCAGCAGATAAAAACTTCAATACAAGCTAATCTTGGTGATAACAATGTTGACTATTCAAATTTGATCTCAGAGGAAATGGGGGCCCGTATATTGAGAATTATATGGAATAACCTATATGATCCTCTAAGTCAAACTGTCAAGCAAGTTCATCTTATTTTTGATATATTCATGGATATTCAATCTAGCCTTCCTTCTGCAGAGGGTAGTGAGAGATATAAAATTTTCCTGCATAAAATTGCATCTACTCTTCTGCGCCTGGGTCCACGTTGCAAGGGAAGATATATTCCATTAGCGTCCCTTACGAAGAGGTTGGGAACAAAGGCAATTTTAGATATGAGTCCGCAGTTGCTGTCTGAAACAGCAAATGCTTACATTGATGATGATGTATGCTGTGCTGTCACAACATTTCTGAAGTGTTTCCTTGAGTGTTTGCGTGATGAATGCTGGAGTAGTGAAGGTGTTGAAAGTGGGTATACAACATATAGAAGTTATAGCTTGCCGCCTTTTCTACGTGGACTTGCTTCAGGAATTCCAAAGCTACGGTCAAATTTGAATACCTATGCTTTGCCAGTGTTACTTGAAGTGGACGTAGATAGTATATTTCCCATGTTTGCTTTTATTTCGGTTGGTCCAGGTGGAGAGGACGATAAGCTTATTTCCCATGAGCTTAATGGCGCAGACACAGATCTTGTAATTGAACAGAAAGTTGCTGTTTTGGTTTCATTGCTCAAGGTTTCTCGATCTCTTGCTTTAATTGAAGGAGATATTGATAGGTTTGAGAGTCCTTCGTCGGCTAAGGAAGATATTGGGTCAAAAGCGAAAGGGACGGAGTGTTGTGCTATTATTTGTGTGAAGGGAACAAAGGTGAAGATTGTTGTTAACTGGCTGATAATGGCACTCAATCATGTAGATGAGTCACTGCGTATAGACGCAGCAGAGTCCTTATTTATGAACCCTAAGACATCCAGTCTGCCATCCTCCCTGGAACTTGATCTGATGAAAGAAGCAGTGCCTTTGAACATGAGATGTTCCTCAACAGCTTTTCAGATGAAGCTGACCAGCTTGTTCAGAAAGTTCTTTTCACGTGTTCGAACGGCATTGGAAAAACAAATTAAGCAAGGAATCTGGAAACCTCTAGCATCCAAAGAAAGCTATTTGCGTTCCTGTAAAGAATCAGAGGAAGCCTTGATTGACCGTGCTGATAGTCTGTTTCATTTTATGAAGTGGCTTAGTAGCTTTTTGTTCTTTTCATGCTATCCTTCTGCCCCATACGAGAGAAAAATAATGGCTATGGATCTCATTCTGACCATGAATAACACTTGGTCTATTGTATCTCCTAACCATGAGAAGTCTAATTCTGGTTCTTCTGAAATTACTCTCAGTCCTTACAGTCAAGGGTTCACTTTACCTGAATCAACCTTGCTGTTGGTTGGTTCGATTGTTGACAGTTGGGACCG
This sequence comes from Campanula takesimana, assembly GCA_026119855.1. Lineage (NCBI taxonomy): Eukaryota > Viridiplantae > Streptophyta > Magnoliopsida > Asterales > Campanulaceae > Campanula > Campanula takesimana. Next base: position 758,843 of record JAOWBW010000303.1, read on the forward strand.
GCTTAGAGAGAGTTCTTTCCACATATTGCTGCATTTCCCCACCCCACTTCCCGGCATTTCGAGTCCTGAAATGGTCCAGAAAGTAATCATCTGGGCTAAGAAGTTGGTTTTCAGTCCTCGTGTCAGAGAAAGTGATGCTGGAGCTTTGACTTTTCGTCTCATCTTTAGGAAATACGTTGTGGAGCTTGGATGGATTGTGCAGGCTTCCATTGATGCCGTTTCGTCTGATCCAGTGTCTGTTGTGGCGAATGAAGATTCTGTAACTCGCCAATCTAGTGCTCCTGTGATGATATATATAACATCATTGATTGACTGGCTGCATGTTACTGTCAAGATGGGAGAGAAGGATCTTTCTGAAGCATGCAGAAACAGCTTTGTTCATGGTGTTTTGCTTACTCTGCGTTATACATTTGAGGAATTAGATTGGAATTCCGATTTAGTTTTGTGCTGTATTTCTGAGATGAAGCATGCATTGGAGAAACTCTTGGAGTTGGTCATGCGAATAACTTCGTTGGCCCTTTGCGTCGTTTCAGCTAGTGCTTGGCACTTACCTGAGGATATGGATGACATGGTGGATGATGATGCATACTTATTGGAAGTTCCCGTGGATGAGGATGCATCTATGCCTGTATCAGAAGATGAAGGCAAAAGTTCAAAACTGGTTCAGGATGTTGGTCCCTCCGATCAGATTGTTATGGTTGGTTGCTGGCTCGCTATGAAAGAGGTACTAACACACTTATTTTGCATTGGGCTCTTAACTTCTTATTCATGATAAGGCAATGGCTTTGGGGTCATCATCCTTGTGCTATTCCCATTTTCTGTTAACTTTATAGTTGATGATTCAAAATTGCCTATATGATGGAAGGCCGTGGTCTATATCAAGTAACAAGTCAAGGGAACTTTTGAAATTCTGGGTCTGTTAGATTTAAAGAGCTTATTAATTGATTTGCTTAATTCATTGCTCTGTTTCTTTCAGGTGAGTCTTCTTTTAGGAACTATCATAAGAAAAGTTCCTTTGCCAACATCAGACATATTGAAGGAGGTGGGTCCTTCTCTTGATTCTGATGATGTTTCAATAACAACTTCAGATGTTATTCTTGATCTGAAACAACTCGAGTCAATTGGGAGCCACTTTTTGGAGGTCCTCCTGAAAATGAAGCATAACGGTGCAATTGATAAGACGAGAGCTGGATTTACTGCTCTTTGCAATAGGTTACTATGTTCAAATGATCCAAGGTATGTTCATATAAATTTCATCCTTAACCGGTGCATTAGAATGCTGCTTTTTGGTAACATCACAAGTGTGCTGTTTCTTATTGCATAAGTGAATAGGGTAAATGCTACATGCATCTAAATACTGATACTTGCACGAATGTGTTCTGTCAAATAAAAATTCCTAAAGAATATTAATGAAAGAGAGATCAAAGTGAAAATGTTCACCAAATATTTCTGTTATGTAGTGACTAAGAAACTTATAACTATTGGATGGTTTTGCCTTTGAATTCAATTGTGCTCTTGCACGGATGACAACTGCTAGCACTATTCATATTATAATTTCTTTACTTATTTTCCTTGTGGGGTAACTATCCGTGTGCACATTATTTGGCTGCTAATTTTGTCGTCTTTTTCCTCAGACTTGGCAAGTTGACTGAATCTTGGATGGACCAACTTATGGAACGAACAGGAGCCTCTGAACAAACAGTGGATGACTTGCTAAGGAGAAGTGCCGGTATTCCAGCCGCATTCATTGCTTTTTTCCTGTCCGAGCCAGAAGGTACACCAAAGAGGCTCCTTCCAAAGGCACTACGATGGCTGATAGATGTAGCCAACAAGTCTCTGATAGATCAAACTGAAGCAAAAATCTCAGATACATCCCCACTTAATGATCATTCAGCAAAGTCCAATCAAGTAACTCTCTCGAAAATGGATTTGGAGAAGGATGGAAGAGGAATGATCTCAAAGATACGAGATGAGGGTGTTATTCCAACAGTACATGCATTCAATGTTCTTAGGGCTGCATTTAATGATGCCAACCTTGCAAGTGATACATCAGGCTGTGCCGCTGAGGCTTTGATTATTTCTATACGTTCTTTTTCTTCTTCATACTGGGAAATCCGTAACAGTGCCTGTTTAGCGTATACAGCTTTAGTTCGTCGCATGATCGGATTTCTTAATATCCAAAAACGAGAATCTGCTAGACGTGCCTTAACTGGGCTCGAATTTTTTCATAGGTATAAATTCACAACCTTATTTGTGCTCTCTCCATCTCTTTATTTATGCATCTTTTGTTTTTTGAAGTATCAAAATGCTTTAGTAATATAGTTTATCTGTAATTGCCTAATTTTTATCTAGTAAACAATAATTCATTTATATTCATGGAGCTCATTCAGCAAGTTGCTAAAACTAGAACATGAAATGAGAAATAATATATCTGGCTGTTCATTTCTAATTGATTTTCTTTGATGTTATCATGTGAAGTAACTTGATTGTAGTGATCTCTATCTATAATGCTAGCTTCTTTCCACTTTATCTCTACAAATGACTTTCTGTATCTATCTGAACATCTAACCTTTTTTCTTTTACTTTTAAGGTACCCTACATTGCACCCTTTCTTGCTTAATGAGCTTAAAATTGCCACAGAGCTGCTTAGAGATGGGTTGCCTGAACATTTGGAATCCAACCTGGCAAATGCAGTGCATCCTAGCTTGTGCCCCATACTTATTGTCTTGTCCAGGCTCAAGCCTTCAACTATTACAAGTGATGCTGGAGATTTGTTGGATCCTTTTCTCTTCATGCCGTTCATAAGGAGGTGCTCGATGCAGAGCAATCTTCGAGTTCGTGTTCTTGCATCTAGAGCGCTGACAGGCTTGATATCCAATGAGAAGCTGCCACTTGTCCTAATCAACATTGTTTCTCAGTTACCTCTTACAGATAACCAGATGTCACAGGGTGTTTCTTTTAATATGATTCATGGATTGCTTTTACAATTAAGCACTCTTCTTGATACCAATTGCAGAAACCTAGCTGATTCCTCCAAGAAAGATCAGATTTTGGAAGATCTGATCCAAGTTCTTGCTAGTCGATCCTGGATTGGAAGCCCAAGATTGTGCCCATGTCCCACCATTAATGGCTGCTTCTTAAAGGTGCTCGATAACATGCTCAGTATTGCTAGAACTTGTCAGATAAGCACAAGTATTACTGCCATTTGGAAGCTCCTTCTGGAAGTATCTTCGGAATGCTTAGATATAGAAGCTTCTTGTAGACCATCCTATTATGATCCAACTCTATCTGAACTTCGAAAGCAAGCAGCAACATCCTATTTCAATTGTATTTTTCAATCTTCAAAAGAGGTTGATGAAGATGAATTTCCAGGGTCCCACATACCCATCCAACCCGCATCTGATTTGTTCAAAGTATCTGAAGCGAGTATTTATCTTTCTGAATTTCAAGAACGGCTTGTACGCTCCATGTCAGATCCTTCTTATGAAGTTCGAATCGCATCATTTAAGTGGCTCTTCCTGTTCCTCAGAGCCGAGGATCAGTGTTCTAGCGAGAATAGCATAATCCAATGGGCCACCATCAACCTGCAGGAAAGTCTGGTAAATCTTTTGAGGTTGGAGAAGCATCACAAATGCTGTCATTACATCCTTAAAATCCTCTTCACATGGAACATGCGAAAATTTCAAAATCCGTGCAACCAACAAGGCCCAGAGGCTAGATTTATTGGTAATATGGATGCTGAATCAGTATTCAAATTTTGGGATACATTGATTGCTATGTACAAGCTTGGAAGACATGCAAAGACACGAGAAAGCCTTATATGCTGCATGGGGATATGTGTGAAGCGATTCACTAATATGTTTATGAGCTCTTTTCAGCTAAGCGAATCAGGTCAAAGTAAAAAACTGACTGAAGTGTATGGCTACATCAGTTACTACACTGACCTGATCGAAACGCATGCGGACCCGTCAGAGACCGGTAACCTGCGCAAGGCAGCTGCAGATTCTATGATAGCATCTGGTTTGCTGGAACAAGCGAAGCTTATTGGTCCATCTGTCACCAATAAGCGGGGCCCTTCTGTAGAACCAAATAATGATCAGTTTGAACAGAAAGAGGCCATTAATATGTATGCGCGCAAAGTATTGGATTTATGGGTGGTATGCATAAAGCTACTCGAGGATGAGGATGTAAGTCTTAGAAGCAGGCTTGCCATTGATGTCCAGAAGTGTTTCAATTCCCGAGACAACACTTGGGCTGGGATGGTTCCGAGCCAGGTGGACAAAGTTATCGGTTTGTGTTTTGACCATTTATCTTCAGTTTTTGGACATTGGGTTGACTATTTCGATTGTCTTAGCCGGTTGGTTTTAAATGCCTCGAAGAACGTTATATGCAGAGGGGATCTCGTCAGAAGGGTTTTTGACAAGGAGATTGACAATCACCATGAAGAAAAACTTTTAATCTGTCAGATGTGTTGCTCCCATCTGGAGAGCCTCCTGATATGGAGATCATGGGTGGTAGAGTTAGCTGAAAATCAGGAAGCTGAAAAGTTTCTACTCGAATGGAGAACAAGATTTCTGCAGCAGTTGATATTATTTGCCAAGGATTATATTGATAACCTGGGAAAATCTGATTGGATTGGTGGTGTGGGTAACCATAAAGATGCGTTTTTACCCGTGTACTCTAATCTGCTAGGCCTTTACTCTATATCGAAGTGCATTTTCAGTGGAGAAATCGAGAATTCTGAGATGATGAAATCTGACATTGTTGAGCTTGAAGAAGCCATTAATCCGTTCCTGAAAAATCCTCTGATTTTTAACCTGTATTTGTTGGTGATTAAGTTGCATGAGAAAGAAGTTGGTGCATGTTTTTCTGTGTTGTTCATGGGGGATGGTCCTGTGTGGGACAATTTTGATCATTATTTTCTGCTTAGGTGATAGAGATTTTGAGTTTTGACTTGTATACCAGTGCTTGATGCATGTTGAAGTGATTCAATGGCCTTCAATTTATAGGAGAAAACCTAATGTTGTTAATCGTTTTTACAGATATATTCACTGTCTTCATTTTCCTTTTGTGTTAGGGTGAGTTTGGGGGATTGCTTATGATTCTCCTCGTAAAATGATTCGTAAAAAGTGATTATAATATAAGTGATTATTTTATCATTAATTTATTAATTATGAGTATGTTTGGATATTTCATGTTCGAAATTGATTATGAAAGATAAATTCCAATAATATCCCTTACTCTATACATATAAATATAGTAAATGCACATATGAATGAGAGATTATCAATGTAAAACATCATACCAAAACATCTTTTAGAATCAATTTTGGCAAAAGCTGTGTCATAGCTGCTTCTGTCAAAACGCAGTTTTTTGCGTTTTGAAAGCTTAAAAGCAGAATCAGTTTTGACATTCAAACACCACAAAAGTGATTTCTGATCTCTGAAAGTGATTATTAGCCTCAAGAACGCACTCCCAAACTCACCCTTAGTACTAATTGGTAGGTTGTTTTGTGTTTGTTTCCCAATGAACTAGCCCAGACGCTAAGAATATGTTAGTCCGTCCGTCCCACAATTCCGAATTATTTTCTGAATGTATCCAAAATATTTTTAAATTTGTTTCGAGCAAATTTGAATATTTGTTTGGACATTTATGTTGAGATGGAGGGAGTAGTTACAAGGTTCATTCCATTTTTAAATTTACTCTTGATAAAAAAAAAAAAAAAAAAAAAAAAAAAAAAAAAAAAAACTTGATTTTTTTTTATTTTTTTTTTCAAATTTAGAAATGTTTTAGACATTTATTTGAGAAAGGAGAGCAGTTACTACGTCCGTCCATAACTCTCTAAGTCCCACAATAAATAAATAATAAATAAATGTATGTTTGACTTGTTAACATTTTAAAAAATAAATTTTATTTATTTGTATATTACTTGTATAACACTAAAATTGCACTAATAACTCTTTTCCTAATTAGAAATTTGATATTTTGACAAAAAAAAAAAACTGACAATATTATTACTATGAATTCGTCCTTATATTGTGAATAACTCAAAAAAAAAACATAATCACGCAGTCCTATTTCAAAATGTAAAAAAAACTGCTGTGCACAGAAAATAATGTAATTATTACTCAATGATTGGGAAGTAGTGGAAATGAAGATGACATTTCTCATTCCCATTCAGAGTTACTCTCTCCCTCTGGTCCAAATAACGTTTGGTCAAACAGATGTAAGTTTGACCAATAAATTTAAACAAAAAATAATGATCGTAATAAAAATCTAAAAATTGTTATTAAAAGTATTATTAATAATAATACAATGTCAAATTTTCAGATTTTTATTAGGATTATTATTTTTTATTTAAATTATTGGTCAAAGTTGCATCTATTTGACCAAAAGCAACAGTTATTTTGGACCAGATGGAGTATTAGTAGCATATATATACACCTTCCCTCCCAAGGATTCTTCTTGGTCAATCTAAATCTAATTATAGTTTAATCAATAATTTGAAGAAAAATAATTATCCTACAAAAAGTAAAAAAAAAAAAAAAAAAGTCAAATTATCGGTCAAAATATAATTAATTTGACCAAAATCCTATTTCGAGTGGGACTGAGAACTCTTACAAAATAAATTGATATAAAGTTTTGGAAAAATTATTTTAGAAAAATGAAATTTATCAATAGATATCAAAAGGAAAGTTTGTGCATATTGTTATGGGACGGGAGTAGATATCTGACAGTTTTACTTGCTGATGACATTGATTTGGAACCACTAATACCCGGAGTTTCCAGTTAGCCCCCATGCACCCACTGGCATACGTTTACCACAGAAAGCTTTTACCAAGGATATGAAATTGATTATGGAAACTTCAATCTCCCTTCATGACCAAAGGAACTATAGTATAAATCCCAACAGTTAAAATACTTAATTATTTATGGTCAACAGTAAATAACGTCAATGTTTGATAGATACCATCTAAATTATGTTTTTCACATCGGCTCTCACTCTACTCATCTTCGTCTTCCTCATCATCTTCTTCTTCCGCGTCATCGTTATCCTAATCAATGAGAATCATCAACAAGCCTTAGCAAGGAACATATCGACCATACAGTACACAGAGTAACTTATCTCACCAAGAAATTCTGTGCCAATCCAGCCAAAAAAGATACTCCCTCTGTCCCTAAATGAGTGTCCATTTTCAAGAAATATTTGTCCCTAAATGAGTGTCTTTTTTGAACGCAACTTTCTCCCTAAACGTTTTTTTTATTCGAATTTTTTTCCACTGGTTTCTTTATACGTGCAAAACTAAAGGTTTGGAAAGTTATATATGAATCGTTGTTACCAAATTGTTCAAAAAGTTGAGATTTTCAATGTCCCTTAAAATGAAATTTGGACACTCATTTAGGGACAAAGGGAGTATAATTTAACATCTATTAACAAGTAATGAAGCAAATGATATGGAGCAATTTTCATTTCATTGAATGGAAGTGGAGAATAGATGATAACCAAGCTTTAGAAATTCAGCAATTGAATGTACAGTTGGAGGTTATGCTTTCTAGGACTCCCACTAGTTTTAGATACTCCCTCTGTCTCAAATTGAATTGAATGACCATTTTTGTCTCAAATTCAATGGCCTTTTGAAATTTTTAGATCAACTTTGTCCCTAAATGTTTTTTTTTCAATTTTTTTCCCCGGAGTTCATTATATTTTTGCAAAACTAAAATTGTGAAAGTGAACAGCAAGAATGTTTATGATTTTTTTCTATTAAAAATTAACATTTTCAAAATGATCCTTGTATTCAAAATGGTCATTCGTTTTGGGACGGAAGGAGTAGATATTATGTATTCCTAAAAGTTCAGGAGATACACTTGAGATGGAATTACTAAGGCATGTGTTGAGCAACATTTGTGTTCTTAGTTTCCCTTTGGTTTATCAAAAGCTGGAGATCCATATAATAATAAAATGCACATTTGATTAGACCCCTTTTTTTTCCGCTGGTTTGCTACCGGTGGTAAGGCAAAAAAAAAAAAAAGAAAAAAAAAAGAGGTTGCTTCTAATGATAATGATGCTGTTCGGTTCATATCAAAATAAGATTTCAGGGAACAAGAGCGAGGGAGGGATTAAGAGATCCCCGAAAGAAATACAAGATTCCTTGAAGTTGATGCATTAACAGTACAGTAAAAATTTGGTAGTTTAAGAAATCTACCAACAGGTAAACCTTCTTGCTTTTTATAGGAAGATTGAGTTTCTACAAACTAAAATCGTCAATACCAAATAGACGAACATTGAAACAAAGAACTTTTAGTAACCTTTATACCCTGAATGAGCAAAGCTTCCTCTCAACTCACATTTTAGATTTGCTGTTTATGGTTTAAAATCCATTTATGCCCTATATATCAACAAGTACAGAATCACAAAGGAAGGAAACTTGATTTTTTTTTTATATATATATCATTTGATTGGTGTAGTTTGGTGGACATGGCAAAGACCGACTTCATTTTCATTGACGTTATCCAACCACTTGATTTTCAAACATAGACAAGAAGACAAATGCAAGAGTTGGGGGGGGGGGGGGGGGGAGAGGGAGGGTCGTCGCACACACTCAAAAAGCTTCATATGGGGGTAATTTGGATGAGTCAGAGAAATTTACCTCATCATTGTCTTCGTCATCAGAATCTTCTTCACCAGCTTCCTAAAACAATAAAATAAAGATCTCTCTAAGCCAAATGAGAAGTAGAAAGGAATGTTTCAAAACAGTAGAATATAGCACAGTAACTAAAAAGTTACATTGTTAAAGAATTTTAGAGGGTTGGGCCACAAATCCTCCTTAATTAACTCTGCTACCTGTAATTTCAAAGTGAGAGCTATATTTTAGTATGGAGATAGACACTTGAATAAATTTTTCCAAATAACTAACCGAACTCATAATGCAGAAGCTATAGTTGAAAATGGACATAGACATAAAAAAAAGAAAAGTAAAAGATGAACACGACAAGAATGAAATGACAAATGACAATCACAAGTTACTAAAGCAAAAAATTGATCACGGGGAAGATAAAGCTTAGTACAGATCTATTTCATGTGCACCTTCATATTAAAAATGGCGCTGACAGGGAATTTAAGTGACAGGAAGCGGTGAAGTCAAAAGTTACCTCATCGTGAAGCCCCTCGATGGCATCTTTCTGTTGAGTCTCACTGAACCAAGTAAAGAAGCTGCATTGACAAAGGTAACATGAATAGAGTTAGTGAGCGATACATGAATAGAGGTAGTGAGCGATACATGTAGTAAAAAGTACATAAAGTGCATCCAACGTAGGCTGAAAACTAATGTTGTCATTTCCGAGCTAGCAAAAAGGTATTTTGACATATGCAGTCATCTGTGGTTTCAGGCTGTAGCCAAGTTGTGTTGTGGCCTTCTTCCTCTAAAGGCCGGGCTGCTTTTACTTTATAGAAAATAAGTAACGCCTTCCCTTCTACTTATCAATCAATATAAGGTTCCCGTCACATTGGAATTGAAGATCTGGTCAATATGAAACTCAATCTGATCTCGAAAGAAGCTAATTAAATAAAGCCAATCCCTATTAGGAAAGTTTGCTAGTCAATGAAGTCATGATAGATATGCATCCTCTCTTCGATAAGTACTACTATAACTGAACTAATAGGACTCACGATTCTTCATCTATGTCGAAAGCACATGCGCTAACAGAATCAGATGGAATTAATTCTTCATCTTATCTTTTCATTTCACCAGCAAAAAAAATACTTTTGTTCTAAATGGTGTGGTTATATATCCTTTATTGAACATAGATAACATCCATGGTAATGATGCAGGAATGTGATTTTAACTGTGAATCTCTCAATAATTTTCAAATTGGTCAAGTTTGATCAAGTAAGACCATTTACTTCAATGTGCGGGCTTCCTTTCTTATGCTACTGTTAAACCAAATGCATCATATATCCCTCAACCCCTATGCTCCCTAAGACCTCCAATGTCAAAGATATTATAGTGAAGTAGCTATTAATTGCCCAACCTTTTATGCCTTAGCAGCATTTTTCAGTTTAGAATCGATCAATCATTCCACTAACAGACTTTTTGTTGAGGATAAATCACTAATTACAATCACGAATACCACTTATGGTCATATGTTGAATGTCTGACGTCTATTTCCAAGTCCTTTTCTTGGAATGTACTGCTGTCATTCTTTCTACCAGAGTGTAGAGTATATCTAATGCCCAGACACTACATCTACCTCCCTCAGAAACCCAAATTCCTATTATATTGAAATGAAATTGGATTAATGAGAGAGAAATGCTTACCTTTCATCCGAAGGAGGTCGTTTGTTCCCTTTCTTTTCATTAGTAACTCCATTAGCAGGGCCCTTCATGTTTAGAAGTTTCAATTTCTGTTAGTTTATGCATGTGAATGTAAGAGAGAATATACAAGAAGATAAGGACTTCGGTACTACCATGCCTTCCTTCCACTTAATACTAGTACCAGTTATCTTAGTCGTTCCATCATCAAAGAAAGTAAAGGTCTTCGTCAGCTTTGCATCTTCAAAATATGGATTCGACTTGAAGGCCTGAAAGTATACAGTGAAGGGGAATGACAAAAGTAGTAACTATAACAGCATCAGAATAAAAGAAAGAGAGGATTTGTTGGGGGGGAGGGGGATTGAACGAACCATCACAATAGAAAGAGCATCCTTAGAGGGTAGCTAGACAATATAGAAGAAACAACTTACAAAGGTGATAGAGTATCCTGACTTCACATCTTTAAAGTCCTCAACATCAAGAGACTCTAAATGCCTGAAGATCTAGACCAAACAAAATATAAGTCGGTTAGCAAAACATCTTTTCCGTGCTCATTACAAAGTTCCACAGATAAAAGGTTTAATTCTCATACATCAAGTCATCAACCCCACAAAACAGTAATGTTCACGGAGCAACTAGTGATTGATCATATCGAAAGGAGGAGTTATTAGGTTCGAGGAATTAGTATATGACCAACTTAATGCTCGAAGAAGTAGCATTGTGTCAAACCTGCTGGTCTTCCTCGCTCAAGAGATCACCAAGCGCAGGATGGCTTAAGAACTGCACAGTATGAAAGTCATTCAAATGCAATGGTTTATAACTATTTTAATCAATAGATCCAAATGAAAGTAAAAAAGTAGTCACTAATAACATACAGCAGTTAACCAGAAATCCGGAATCGATTTGATAATCTCATTGCGTCTCACATAGACGGGCCTTCGTATCTTGTTATACTCCTGCTCAACTTCCAGAACCTTGTCACTTGCATCTTCATTTACCTACATTGTGTGGAGCATTAGTCGAATATGAAGCAGACTGAGAGTAACATCATTGGAAAGTCAATAAGCATGCCATGCATCAGCAGCTACTTGATAACACCAGAATGAAGTTTTCTTTCATTACGTTTTATTCTTTTAACCAACAGAGCATCAATTATGTTGAAATATCGATGCTTTTAAATATGTAGGAAGGGAATACTTTTCTCTTTTCACATCATCTCAAACGTTGAATGTGCAGGAAGCTTAAAATGTACCGCCCCCCTTCAAGTTCATCAGTAATACAAGGTGACAACAAGCTAGTAAAAGGGGGAACCTGACCCATCCTTAACAGTAAAGTTTTTCAGGCCACATGCAAGGGATATGGCTACCTTAACTTCCAGTGGAACAGGAATAGAAACGGTTACAGGAGAATTATAAGATCACGGTAATGGGACTGGAAACCCATAAAAGGACACAAGCAAGAAAGGCAAGCCTGTCCCATTGTCATCAGTAAACATCAAAAAGTTGATCATTAGAGACCCAAAGAAATGAAGGCGAGCCAGCACATCAAAGTTGTTCAAAAATTTGTAAGATACAATCATAAATTCAATTTCAGTACTGAAATCAGACACTGCTGAGAGCTTCAACAAATGTCTATGTTAAACAAGAACTTATAAGTTCAAAAGGAATCCAATCGTCACTATGAAGTTCGAATCATCACTATGAAGTTCGATGATCTAGACAAAACTGGTCCACTCGGAGTGCCTAGTACTACCTTCATCCCACTTGAAGAGGTGGGTAATCATTTTTGTTTGTCTCACTTGAAGAGTAAGTTTCTTTTTTGGGGCCGTCCTTTGCTCCAACCAATTTAATATACTAAACCTCCTTTTCCACCTAACTTCAATAAGATGTTCCCTTCTTGTTTTGAATTCAAATGTTTGAATGACAATTTCAATGATTAAACAATATTGTTAATCACTTCTTTTAATTTGTTACGTGGTCATACTACCATACCTCTTCAAGTGCGAAGGAAGGAGTATGAGATATGCCCCCTGAAGTGCGGTCAGATGGACCATGGCATGGAAGCAGGTGACGTGGGTCATGATGCATAAAATAGACTGGTATATACAAGTAGGCCTGTAAACGAGCCAAACTCGCGCCTGCCTGCTCGCGCTTGGGTTGTTTAAATATTTCCGAAGTTCAAGCATAGTCAAGCTCGAGCGAGCTTTGGAGAAGGAGTTCAAGATCAGCCCATGAAGAAATCCTTGGGCTTAAGATCAGCTCACATAGATATCCTAGTCCACGAGCCAGTACTAGTTGTGTGACACGCCTTCATACAAGGAGATGATAGCCCTCCTCCTACTATTGAGCAAGCACATAAATGGCCTGCTCTGATATGGAATAAATGAACTAGCATTTCTTGTTCAGTGTGCCGTGTAATATTATCCATGTTTACACTTTTTATGAACTAACTAATTTACAACTAAGATCAACTCCAACCGAATGCAGCCATTGTCCCAAGTAAACGATTTTCCATAATAAAAACATCTAGGTTTGGTAAAACATAATGTGACACCTTCACATGGTTGAGGATCACATAACTCGACATGCTTAATATTCGGAAATAACTGCAACTTTCCAACAATTTCTTAGCTTTTCTGTAAATGGTACTTCCAAGCATGTTGAAGAAAAATCTTTGGTTTCTTTTTGTGTGTTTAGGGTCAAATGACTGTCTAATAGAAATGGATACTTGTTGATAATTTGCAGACAATATCACACAAGCATATGAAATGGCAAACATTTTGTTTACCAGTAAAATATATGCAAACTAAGGGTTAATGACATATTAGGGCCTGAACTCCAGGGGGGTGCGTCTAAAAGGGGCCTGGGTTTTTTTTTCCGGTAGATCAGGGCTTCAAATGTAAAATTTTCGGCAGTTAAGGGCTTTTTGACGGAAATCGTTAGAAAAGTCAGTTAAATCGCATGTGCCTCGCACGTGATCATATAAATGGATGGATTTGTAATGAAAATTTGTCAAAAAGGGTCAAACTGTGAATTTCAAAATTTGAAGGGTTAAATCCGAAAATGACTAAATCCCTCTCCCCCTTCCCGTAACTTATTATTCCAGATCTCTCTCTCTCACAAAACACACACACAACAAACACACACACACAGTAAATCCCTCTCCCCCCTTCCCGACCAATCTTCCAGATTTGAGATTAAAAAAACTTCAGATCTGGAGCCGGACGTAACAGTCGTCGGAGATCGAGAAGAAATGGGAGGGAGAGAGGCGGCGATGAAGACGAAGAGATAAAAGCAGCAATAAATACGCACTTGAGCGAATTTGGTTGGTGTTCGGTTCTTGAACTCGCCGGGATTAATGGAGGTTGCGCCGCCGGAAATCTCAATCGTCGGCAAAGATTCGACCGTGGCCTTCGAAGCCAGCGGCTGCTCCACCCTTCCCCTTTCTGATTTGCTTGTGTGTTGATTTGTGTGTGTAATCCATTCTACCCAGCAACTCCCTTTTTTGATTTTTGAAGTTTTGATTTTTGATTTTGATTTTTGATTTTTGTTTTTTGATTTTTGATTTTTGATTTTTGATTTTTGATTTTTGAAGTTTTGATTTTTGAAGTTTTGATTTTTGATTTTTGATTTGATTTTTGTGTTGTATTTGTGTGTGTTGTACTGATTTTAGAATTATTGTTGTTGGTAGTGGTAGCAGGGATGATAGTGGTGGGCAGTGGCGGTGTTTGGCATGGCGGTGCAGTGGTGACGGTGCGGTGGTTGCGGTCTAGTGGTGGAGGTGCAGTGTTGGTGTGGTGGTCCGGTGGTAGTGATGAAGGTGGGCTGGTGGAGAGAATGGTGATGATAATTTGGTTGAAATGTAAAATTTGAATTTTTGAATTTCATTAACAAATTTGACTGTAATAAGATTTTATATTTGGATAATTTTTAGGTAAATGATTAGTGCTTAATCATAAATGTTAAATCTCTTAATTCAATTTCATTATCACTTTTTACAATATAATACTCTTATTCCTTAATCCCGTGTCGGGAGAGAAAATCCTCATTCGGGTGGGACGGAGGGAGTATTTTTTTTTTGTAAATAGTGATAATTAACTTATATATGATAGTTACTTATTTTATTATATACTCACTCTGTCCCGCTTTAAAGTTTTTTCTTTGTTTTATTACCTAAAATGGAAAGTGAGACCCACTTGTGATTCTCACAACAAAACTCCCTACCCACTTTCTCTCTCCCATTTTACTTTTCATACTCATCACATTTTTTTTTAATCTTCGTGTAAAGTCAAACTAGGAACTTTAAATTGGGATGGAGGGAGTACTTGATTATTTAGAAAAAGGATTATTTTTTTAGAAAAAAATATTTATTCATTTTTAAACCATTTGAGTTTCAAAAATTTCACTAAAGCCCTTACTAACTAATATCATTACAAATCCATCCATTTTTATGATCACGTGCGAGGCACATGCGATTTAACTGACTTTTCTAACGATTTCCGTCAAAAAACCCTTAACTGCCGAAAATAAAAACCCAGGCCCCTCTTAGACGCACCCCCCTGGAGTTCAGGCCCTAATCTGTCATTAACCCGTAAACTAATCACTTCAATATCTAGAATCAACTCCAACCCAAAACAGCAATTATCCGCAACTAATTACTTAATCAGCATATGAAATCTGTAATTGATGAAACTTCATAAGACATCTTCAAGCATGAAAAAGAACTGAATGAGCTCCTTTTTTTGTGTGTGCATTTAGGGAAAAATGACTGCCTAGTAGACATAGAAATTTGTGGATAACTTGTACTTTCCGCAGAATGAACCTTTTCAAATTAATCATTCTCACCAGAATCTAATTTGAAGGTAAAAGAAGTAAATTAACTAACAGAAGCAATATCATTGCAGATAAGAGATTGAAGCATCAATGCATGCGTGATCGAAATCATCAAATCGCACAATCAAAGCTTAAATCGTGAAATCTGATACCAGAAAGCAAAAGACAACATGGTCAGAAAACGAAAGGACTACTACTCATTAATGGTAACAGAATCAATGGAGGGCGAGAAACCTCATCGAGTTCATGCTGGACTAACAATCTCCCCCAGTCCCCAGATCGTATGAAATGTAATTTCATGCTCGGTAGCATTCAGCATCACGACCATCTTCAAGCCCTAAATTTACACCTAAAACAAGTGTTGTATATTGGGGAAAATGAAGTTTCAAGCGTACAAGTGAAATACATCACTGCTCACAGGGACTGTATGGGAAAACAATAAACTTGCCAGCACACACTGCAGATGGGGTCCACTAGGTTTTGATTGAATTATTTATTTTTTATGCAGTGGAAACAAACACTAAAGTGTGCTCCCTCCGTCCCATAATAAGGGTTACTTTTGGTCAAACCTACTTGAACTTTGAAAAGCATTTTATGCTAAATTAATTATCTCCATAAATTTTTTATTTAAAAAAAAAATAGTTATTGCTAATGTTTCTATTGGTGATTTAATAATCATTTTTAAATTTTTATGGAGATTAATAGTTTTGCATAAATATTAGTCAAAGTTCAAATAAGTTTGACCAAAAGTAACCCTTATTATGGGACAGAGGGAGTATATTATTTATGCTAGTTTTGATGAAAAATATTATACTCCCTCCATTGCTAAATGAATGTCCATTTTTTCATATTAAGGGACATTATGAAGATGTTCACTTTTATGAAATTTCAAAAGTGAATATACGTATACTGTATATCCTTAATACCCACTTTCAAAACTTTTAGTTTATACATCGAAATATGATATTGTTAAAGTTGAAAAATCATTTCGGGACATATTTTTTAATGGACATTCATTAAGAGAAACTTCTTTAGAAAACGGACATTCATTTAAGAGCAAATTCTTAAGAAAACGGATATTCATTTAGGGACGGAGGATTTAATACACAATCTGATAATCATGTACATATAAAACCCTTAAATATAATTCTTCTTGGCTATAAAATAAATATAGGTGGTTGCCGTTTATCATCAAATACTCTTACTCAAGAGTAAACTGAATTCTTTTGTCCACACAGATAGCCATAAACCACAGCTAACAAAATCTAATCTGAAATGTATTTGGATGCAGTCGAGAGGCACGCCGCACGCCTATGATTCAATGATAATTCTAAACTTAAGACACATTCTGACGGAGATCAAGATAGTGATTTATTTAG
This sequence comes from Campanula takesimana, assembly GCA_026119855.1. Taxonomy (NCBI): domain Eukaryota; kingdom Viridiplantae; phylum Streptophyta; class Magnoliopsida; order Asterales; family Campanulaceae; genus Campanula; species Campanula takesimana. Next base: position 775,363 of record JAOWBW010000303.1, read on the forward strand.
GTTTAATTTTAATTATTATGCATGTTTTCAAGTCTTAGAACTCCTATAAAAATAAGCTATCTTGTAATTTCGAAATTAGTTGATGAATAATAAAAAGTTGATTGAGCGTTGCTCTTTTTTAATTCGAAAGTTGGAGTTTTCTCCTTTCGTCCAATTCCCCGTAATCGTGCGCGATTCAACTTATGGAGAATTTAAGAAGTATGCACGTTGAGGAATAAGGGGAGTGAGATCAGCATGTCTATATCATGACACTTCTATGTCATAACTTCAATTTATTCTTTTTCATAATCTTGGTACAAACTAAATTGGGTCATTGAGGCATATGCCGCATATGTATGTACTAGTTACCCACTACATTTTGACATGAACCTGAAGCCCATATGTTAAGTTAGGATGTCCAATAGTATGGATAAGAAAATAGAAAATGCATTACACTCATGGACTTTTATCGTTATATATATATAGACACACACACACACACAAAACTTGTGAGAAGAAACACAGAAAAAAGGAACAAAAACTTTTACTGGATGAGAGGGCCAAGAGTGGGGCACCCCAAGTGGGATGAAAGCAATGCCTAGAAGCCCAAAACACTTTGCTTTTCCATTGGAGACCTAGTAGTATACATTTCCTCTATTGGCAGGTCAACTTCATTAGGACCATAAATTTGTAACTGCGGTATATTAAGGCTCTCTAAGTCCCTCAAAACTAGTTTTACGCTGAAGTCAATTTTTTTAAGAATAGATTTTCTATTCCATATATTTCTATCGAATATAGCTCAAACCTATATTTTTGAATGACACACAGACTACGTCCTATCTTTTGGTATCAATGGAAAAGAACAAGAAAAACTAAAATTTACATTTTGAAATTAAAGACGGCCCTGTTTTGTGGGAGAAACTAAAATAGAAATTCCAACCGATGTCATAAACTGGATGAAGTACTAGTTTAATTGATTAATGGTTATATAATTCTAATTCATCTTACATTTCAATTGCTTTAACACAAAACAATCTTTTGTAAGATATCTTCAATTATAGAAAAAAAAAAGAAAGTCAAATCATCCTGTAGGCATGTCCTTGCCTTATATCCTTATCTATGCTCTAAAAGAAGCAACTGAATTGATAAACTCTACTCCAGTCTACCAGATGAAATGACTTCTGCATCTAATGATTCATCCCCATTTGTATTTCAAGAGGTGAAAAACAACAAGAGGAAAAAAGAAAATCTAGCTCTAAACTGCATTTTTTGTGCAAAGTATCAGCCTTTTCAACCACTTGAACCTTCCTAATGGGCATTCTAAACTCTGAACAACATAACACCACAGAATTATCTTCTTCTAACATTCTCCTCATTATTTCCATACTCAGCAGCACTCAGTAGTAACGGAAAAAGGACCATAGAAAACCAGTGTGCACGTGTCAAACAAATGCTTATAAAATATAAGTATTTACTAAATAATACTACATCCGTCCCAAAATGAATGTCCAAAAGATAAAAGTTGAATTTGCTCTTGATCATGAGCAAGTGTAAAACTTAACGGACACCAATTTTGGGACGAAGGGAGTATATAAATCAGTCAAACAAACAAGGCAAACTGAAAATGCAACAAAATTTACAGAGTAACACACTGGAAACTCAATTCAGCAACGAAACAACAAATGCAACAGGAGCTGATTCGAGACAATTCAGAAGCACAAGGAATGTACACTAATAATGCAGCATTGTACAGTAGTGAATAGTACAGATTCATAACCACAATTCAAATTTTGAGCATGTAGAATTGAGAGGGAGGGAACCTTTTCAAGCTCGTCCTGGACCTCCTGAAGCTTCTCGATGGAAACAAGCACCTCACCGTCAAAGTGATCGGCATCTCCATCACCGGCTACGTCGGAAACCTTTGATTTCTTACCACGATCGGCGGCGACCATTTTTGGGACCGGAAGTAGACAGATTATTGAATTAAACCCTAGTGATGGGTGTGTCAGAAGGGAAGGGTAGCTAGTATTTATGTTGTTTGGAGGTGGAAGGGAAAGCGATTGGGTTATTTAGCGGCCCACTCTGGGGATACATCGGACAGAGCGGGCGGAACTGAACTGGACTCACCTTCTAATTCTGGCTTTCTACTCCTCTCATGCTCGTGCCTCTTAATTTTTTTATTTTTTTATGCCTCAGTTCTTGGTTTGAGCCAGACTAATCCCGGGATAGTAATTCTAATCTCTTATTGTAGGATGACCAATAAACTTTCTAGATATCAAGCTCAGGAAGTTCTGGATATAATTTATGAATCATCTCAGAAAAGAAAAAAAAAACTTAAAAGACCTTTGAGACTGATATCCAGAACCTTTGAGACTGACAGCGAGAACATTTGAAAGTGATAGCCGGAAAGTTTTTTCTGAGAAAAAAATTGAAGAGCAGTTGATGTGTTAATATATAGTCATTGACAATGTTTAGGATGACCAGATGATCTGTTATGAAGGTCCATCGAGTGTGCTGAGGAGCGCCAGATGGTTATGAAAAACACGTTTTTTCAAATCACTAGAAAAAACACGTTTTACATGAGACTAAGGTGGCGTTTGATGTATTAAGCACTTAATGCTTGATGCTTAATAGATTGCAAGGTATATTTTGGAGGTAGGGTGCCTTTGATGACATTGAGATATAGATGTTGAAGGTTACGTGAGGCTCTTAATGATTGAGAATCAAAATCATTGCTTAACCAATAAGAGCCTCATGGAACTTTCAACATGTAGAGCTCAATGTTATCAAGGCACCTTACCTCCAAATTATACCTTACAATCCATTAAGCATCAAGCATCAAGTGCTTAATACATCAAACACCACCTAAGTCTTTCTGATGGTCTCATAATTTAATCAATTTATATTTATATGCTTATTTTTATGTTTAAGAATGAATAAAATATGATATATTGTGACACAAAAAATGAATATTTAGAAAATAACATGGATGTTATTTGATTTAATTTCAAAAATAGGAAACAAAGTTTTTTTTTTTTTAAGAAACAAACAACATAATTTTTCATTAATATTTAAGAGAATGACGTTCCACAATAGCCGAAGGCTCATTCTGTAAAGGATTTCGATCAATACGTACAATCAAAAACTAAGCACCCGCCACCATGGAAAAGTCTAAACCGTCTCAAATAGTGAAGCTTAATCTTAAACCAAATCTTCTTTGAACACCCTTATGAACAACGACTTTAGATGCCCAAATATTTCTCTAAGCATAACTTGGACATGGCCCAATATTAGCATCCCAACATAAAAAATATTTGGCGTTGAAAACACAACAATGTAAAACATTTGAGTTGACAATAAATGTTGAATCAAACATCCAAAGCATTGCAACACATATAATAAAAAGTATCGTTTTTTATGGCCCATATATTTGATTTCATATGGACCCCATAAAATGTTTGAGAGAGTCCAAATTACACATACAATGAAATGAAATGTACTTAAAATAAATTCGTTATTGGATAGAAGGTGATATAATAAATTGATAAATTAATGAATGAAGTATATCGTAGCATTTGTTGGCTCTTTTTCACTTTTGTCCTTTTTGCGGATTTTATTAGCCATTTTTTTGGGTATTCTTAATAAGTGTCGATTTATCAAATTTGAATTAAAATTTAAACTTATGAAATTTCTTTTAAATAGCGTATATGATTATATCGTAACATTTTGTGGCTCTCTTTCACTTGTGCCCTTTTTATGGATTTCATAGCCATTTCCAGTATGCTTTAATAAGTGTTGATTTATCAAACTTCAGTAAATGTGTTTTATTAAATTGCTATACTACATAATAACATAATATTAAACCTATTTTATTTATTTAAATAAGAGATTAAACGGATAAAAGAAAAGATAACACTTGTTATTATGGGAGAGATGAAAATATTGGAAAGTACAATAAATAATCGCATGGAATATACAGAAAGAGAGCAAGAAGCTCTATTTGGTTTTATTCAACATGGCCAGCCCAAATTACACAAAATACACACATGAAGCAAAACAAAAACACAAGTTAAATACTTAAATCAACACTCATGGCGAGCTATAAACTTCCTCTATATATCTCCCCCAACTTAAGAGATGCTACTACAATCTACGTTGGGAGAGATTGGGACATTGATTGAAATACCACACTTCTGTGGAATACCGGCTGTAACATCCGGCTTAATATTAGGGTAAGCAGCAGCACCTGCCTTAATACACCCACAAGCTGCTTGCCTATCTTCCTTCGTTTGAGTCCGGCCCACCAAATTCTTGGCCCCTTGACAACAGGCTGAAACGTCTTGAGTCTCCCCTCTCATGTATGGCAAGCACGGGGTAAGAGCCGAAGCGACTTCACCACAACCGATAGCAGCTTCACTCGGCTTCACCACCAGCTGAGCCACAGCGGCTAAAGCCACCAACATCATTATAGCTACCGCACCCTTCATTTTTTTGTGTTTTCTTTTTAACTTTTGGTAATGGCTTGTGAAGGGGTAAGGGAGTGAAGTGAAGTATTTATAGGAAGGAGGTAGGGGAGTTGTAGAGAAATAGAAGTCTAGGGGTTTAGTCGGTGGTGACATCAAGGTTGTTATGGGTTTTGGATTACTTATTTACTCTTAATTGTCATTTTGTTACTTAAATTAAGAAGGGATTGTGATAAGAATTTAACGTTTTCTTACACTTTCATCAGCTTTGCTCTTTGCATGGCATTTGTAACCAATGCATCTCTTCGTCGAACATGTGTCGATAATGGAGGAAGTGTAACGGAAATGGGTTAATATACATATTATACTCTTTTCGTCTAGAAAAAATGTTGTAATTCTGAAAATTTATTAATTTTTATTAATGTAATTAGCTATAACGATATTATTGACGTATAAATAAAAACTACAATAACTATTTATAAAACTTTACAAAATCGAGATATTTTCATAGTCTTTTTTAGTAAAAAAAAAAGTATAATTAAATTATTTAATGCAACCTTTTTATAGCATTGGTGGTGCAACATAGGAACTTAACCATACCATATCAATTCCTATAATTTTTTTCCTTTTTTCTAAAGAGGACTGTTCCCCACTTACCCCTTTTATAATAGTGCTTCAATAGGCATGAACGGAAAGAGATTGAACACTAAATCTTACATTATATGTATATCTTAGATTGCTTTTTAGGTAGTTTATTTTTTGAATTCTAATTTGCATACTTTCTCCATCTCATAAAGATAATCTATTTAAAATATATTTTTGGTTATTTTGATCAATAATTTCATTTTATTATATTTATCGAAATGGAATTTTCTAAATTTTTTTATGAATTAAAAAAAAAATACTATCAACAATAACTTTTAGAAGTTTATTAGAATAAATAAATGAACATAGTATTATTGTCAAAGGTCAATCGATATTATCTAAAAATAAGTGGGATTATATTTATAAAATGGAGGGACGGAGGGGGTATTGTATTTGGAACTCATGCCCAAATTTGATTGAAAATTAAAGTTTGAAAGAGTGTTTATACATTTACACTCCTGTTTTTTTTTAACTGAAATTTGCACTATCAGTTTGAGATTGGGCGAATGACCATTTGTTGCAACGTACTTTACTTTAGGTTACACCAAATACAATGTACTATGTTTTTACTTTAGGTTACACCAAATACAATATACTATGTTTTGACATCGTAATCATATGTACTTTATCAACTAGTTACATATAATGCAATGTATTTTTAAAGACCCTAACGGCGTTACAAAACTTAACGAAAATTATTACATGGCATCCTGTTAAAATTTAGCGGACATAACGTTATTTTAAGTTTCATAATAAGTTGTCTTCATCCCGTTAATAAAAACTAACTCCATCCATTGATACATATTATTTGTAACAAAACCTAAAAGTAAGTTGGATTAAGTGGTAACTTCTGAGTACATTACATTTGGTGTAACCAAAGGGGTAGTACGTTGCATAAACTCACAATTTTCCCGTTTGGGATTTTGAAGTTGGATCATTCTACGTCCGATAGTTCTATATAAAACCAGGGCTTCTATTCAACCAAAAGTGATGAAATGCATTAGAAGTGCACCGGAAAATCAAATACATTAAGCGAGTGCGGTGGTAGTACTGTAAATAAATGTTGACGACGTCTTTGTATTTTGTATGAATCCCTTTAATGGTATTTTAAAAATATGATGTCCTTATATGATACTCCCTCCCCCCCCCCCCCCCCAAAAAAAAATAAAATACTAATAATAATAATAAAAAAAAATAAAAAAGTTCGGCCAGTCCGTAACCCAACTCTATCTTCCTATACAGCCACGCTACAGAAAAGCAATCAAGCAAATACCAAACCTCAAACTGTCTGAGGAAATGCAAGTGCTAATGTCTTGCTATTCTCCTCGGCCTCTCCCTCCCCCTAATTCCAATCAAATCGGACCCCTTACTTCAATTCCAAGGCGCTCCGTCGGCCGGCGGGAGCTCTTCCTCGATGGAGTCACCTCCGTCTGCTCCCCCTCACAACATTCCGGCGACTCACTTTCAAACAACAATTCCGGTTCTCCTCTTCCATTTTCCACCCGAAGGTATATTTTACATCGAAGCTCTTAAAATAGCATAAGCGCTTAAATTACTGTTCAGCTTCAGAATGTTTCAATGTATTAAGATAAACTTGATATTAGAGCTTGGATACGATGGATGTTCGTGAATTATTGGTTTTAATTTATCAAAATTCTGGCTAGTTAATTTTGCGTGTTCAATTTTTTTTCTCATTAGTGGTTATTAATATGAGTTGGTGGATCATGATTTTCCGTAGATTGTGCATATTTGTTGGCTTCTGGATTGAAAACAAGGATTATAAATGAATGAAGTTTCGGTTTCATGATTCAAGCTTGTACTCCCTCCGTCCCAAAATGATCTTCACGTTTGACTATTCAAACTTTTTAAGGATATGAGCATTTGCTTCACTAGCTATATTGTGTTTATGCACATTTAAGCCTAAATTGTAGAAATGAGAAGAACTTTTTGAGACAATGAAGAATGCCAAACGTGAAGATCATTTTGGGACGGAGGGAGTAGTTATCAATTTGAGCCAATGATATTGAGAAACAACAACAGACTATCACCTTAAAAGTGATATTCATCTATAGTCACCAGACTCAAATGTACCAAAATTTGTTTTGGTAGAAATAGAATTGGGAGGCAGTTGGGATGTAAGTGGTATGGTGTATAATTAATTTAGCTATCTGTAGAATATGTGCTTCATTGTTTTTCTTCAGTTGTTTTATTGTAAGTTTGAACGCTCAACTGCATGCACATTTTATTCCTTGCAACGTGTCTCCTTTTCTTTGACTACGTTTTGTCTGTATGATAGAACTTTGATCATAGATGTTTATGTTTATTTTATAACTACAGAAAATTCAGTTATTAGATCTTTATTGTAGAATTTTAATAATGAAAATTTTGTTACAAAAATTATGAAATATTGTGTCTAATAATGATTCAGTATATACTATATACTGGATCTCAAAAAATCGACAAGGGACTCAATGAGCGTCACCTGAGGGAGTATCTGCATTACCGTGGCTTTTGACATTGGAGTTATGGACGCTTCTGCAATTACTAGATCATTAGTTGTTTCTTGTCCTTTTACATGAGCTTTCATGCCTGTTTCTCTAATGCTTGCAGAGTTGGTAAAAATACATGCGAAGATTTTGAAGAAGTTATAAGGCATATCATTCCTTTCACAACGCGTCGGATGTTTTTTACGAGTTCTTTAGTGTCTTTCTGGTTTCCTTCGTCAAGGTACTTTTCAGGTTCGAACTATTCATCTTTGTTTCATTTGAGCAATTTGATTTTCAATGTAAGCTCAAATAACATAGTTTAACAGTGTTTAGTAATCAACTAATCACTAGATAACTACACATTTATAACTTTCTTTCAAAAGAAAATTTGAAAATGTTCTTATCTCATGGACCTTTACATTGTACGACTACGCAATTCACTTGTAGAAAGATTCAATGTTGTGTTGAGCATGCATGATTTTATTGAGACTTATGTCCACTTTTCAATCACCACTCATAACTTATTTCCTTTGACCAAAGCACAATTACGTTTTTGACATATTTGTTGTCGTTTTTTCTAATCATGTTATACAATGCAGCCAATGCTTTAGGAGATCCATCAGTGACTGTTGAACAAGTAACACCCCCTGTTTTTCCTTCTGGGACACTTTTCCCGCCTGAGGTTCATTCCAACTGTATCAGTCAGTTTCCTCTTTTTCGTTATTGTTTGATTTTGTGTATTTGAATAGTTACTTGATATTTTTATGGTAGGTAACTGATTTATGTACACTTGCAGGAGAGAATTGTCAAACTTTTTGAGAAGAACACTTATGCTGTTGTTAACATATTTGATGTAACTTTACGGCCTCAACTAAATGTTACGGGTGCGGTTGAGGTAATTGAGTTTCGGGGAGGAAATAATTTTCTTTCCCTACATGCTTTCGGCTACCTTGAAATGATTAGCTCAGAGTGTGCACATGGTTCTGGAGTAGTTACATCTAACGACTATATAATTGGCAGATTCCTGAAGGAAATGGTTCTGGAGTTGTCTGGGATGAACAAGGGCACATTGTGACGAATTACCATGGTAAGTGTGTGTGTCACTTTAAGGTTCTGTCTACACTCCCTTCCCTTTCTCCCTAAGGGCGCAGGATTGAACATGAAATATGCCTCTTCCCTAGAGCTTCTAAAGTCGAGGGTCTACCATTGGGTTCCCCTTAAGGTTAGATGTTAAGTTCTTTCACTTCCAGAAGAGAAGATCGACTTCTTCCATATCGCCTAGATCAGATTTTATATCTCACGTGACTTTTAATGTTCATATTATAAATTTATCATTTAAATTAAATTCTAAATGTTGAGTTCTTTCACTTTCAGAAGAGAAGATCGATTTCTGTGATTCCATTATGGATAAGGCTCCTTATATCAATTTTATTTCTCTCATAATTTTTTTGTTCATATTATGCACTCATTATCTACATGTCACATATTCTAACTACTTATCAAGTGCGTGTTATGATGCAATTGTCTCCATATGTTATTCTCCAGTCATTGGTAGTTCTCTTTCAAGAAATCCAAACCTTGGGCAAGTTGTTGCACGAGTTAATATACTTGCATCAGATGGGTGAGTGTCATTTACCTTTAGCATAAATGGATGATTTGGTTCACTTTTACTCCCTCCATCCTAAGAGAAGAGTCTCGTTCACTTTGATCAATTTTCGGGTTTGATATTTGACATGTTTTTGCTTAGGTATGGAGAGTAAAACGGTAATCAAAAGTTAAAGTATATCAAAAGAAATATGACCCTCAATTTTTATTGTTCTCCAGAAAACAAGAATATCATGTCGTCATGTCTTTTTGATAAAAATTTCAAGATGAAAAGACAATGCGAGTCATTTGGGATGGATGGAGTATATATTTTCTTGGTTGCTTCCCCAAGTTTCTAACTGTCTAGAGGTTTTCTGAAAGGGTACAAAAGAATTTTGAAGGCAAGCTGATTGGCGCAGATCGCTCAAAAGATCTTGCTGTTTTGAAGGTAAACTATTTGTGCTTTGTGCTGTAATTATGATCTGGGGGGGGGGGGGGAGGAGAGTAACATGTTTTACTAGCAATTGCATATGGCCTTCATACAGTTTATTTACTCAGTTTGTCTTTGACCTCTTTGTTTTTCATTTATTTTCTTGGAGGGTCAATTTATGATTCTTTTAAATTTTGTTCTGCTGACATTTTAATCATTGCCCAAAAACCATCAAATATGTTGGCATAGATATATTATGTATTACAAAGATATTCTTGAAGCAATTTCTCTAAGAGTATTCTCCTGCATTATCTTTCAATGCTCTAGGTGGAAGCATTTAAGACTAAGGCTTTGTTGTTGTTGTATTTTGCTCATAGGTGGAAGCATCTGAAGATCTACTGAAACCGATCAAGGTGGGGCAGTCTTCTTCATTAAAAGTTGGCCAACAGTGTTTAGCCATTGGAAATCCATTTGGATTTGATCACACACTTACAGTTGGGGTTATAAGTGGGTTGAACCGAGACATTTTTAGTCAAACCGGGGTCACAATTGGTGGAGGTATTCAAACAGATGCTGCGATCAATCCTGGAAACAGGTGGGTTGTTTCGCTCAGTCATGCAATAGCTTTAATTCTCTTAATCTTGTTCTCTATGCACCCAAAATAAAATGAAACTTGTTCTCTATGCACCCAAAATAAAATGAAAAAAATCCTGCACTATCCTCAAACATTACGTAACCTAGTTTTTATATTTATTTCTCCTACCTCTCTTTGAAGATTTTCATGATTGATAACATTTTCCCCATAACGTCTACATTATCAAATGTGTAATTTTTTACATGTGATTTTGGCAGTGGAGGGCCTTTATTGGATTCTAAAGGAAATTTAATTGGGATAAACACAGCAATATTTACTCAAACAGGTATCTGGTCCCCACCATTTTCCCCTTCATTCTCTATACCCATGATATATGGGTCACTTTAAAGAGCTGAAGAAGTTGTGGTATATAACCTCAAGAAACGTGTTTGTTACAAAATAGTAGACGGTAACTGTATCATATCCCTACTCTAATAGATTTCTGTTTTTGTTTTATTATTATTTTTTTGGTGTGGTAGGGACGTCAGCAGGAGTTGGGTTTGCCATACCATCTTTAACCGTGACAAAGATAGTGCCTCAGTTGATCCAGTTTGGTAAAGTATGTCGCGTTCCCTTCAGTTTTGCATTCTTGATATCCTGTAATAAAAGAATTAACCTTTTTTTTTTTTTTTTTTTTTTATTTCGTGTGCTGGTTCTCTCTCTCCCTCCCCTCCCCTTATGAAAGAAATGTGTATAGATAAACAAATTATCTCAAGCAGCATGCTTTGTTATATAGTTCCTATGTTTTTTGTTTATGAATTTTAGGTTGTTCGGGCTGGTTTAAATCTTGATATTGCTCCTGACCAAGTTTCAAATCAACTAAATGTTCGGAACGGAGCTCTGATTCTGCAGGTATACATACCTCCATGACATTTAACATCCACACATATGCCCTTGTTTTATTTTACATTATTCAAAGCGTCAGTATGCTTTATTTACTGCTGCAAAATAATTTCCTCTCCTATACCATGGTGATGGATGTAGGTTCCTGGAAATAGTCTAGCAGCCAAAGCTGGACTTCTTCCCACTACAAGGGGATTTGGTGGTAACATTGTTTTAGGCGATATCATAGTGGCGGTGAACAACAAACCTGTGAGCTTCTCGTATTTCAATCAAATTTGATCCTCTTGACAATCCTCCATATTGTTCTTAAATTCTCCATTAGTTCTGCATAAAAGTCTCTCATTTCTTTAGGAGATAATCCAAAACGAAAAAAAGTTATAAAGAGTACTTAATAATTACAGATCCCCGAGATTTAAGCTTCTTACTGTTGCCTACAACTTTTTATTTGTCGTATTTCTGTTTGTAAATGGACTGAGCAGGTTAGGAGCAAAGCAGAATTGAACAAAGAACTAGATGAGTACAATGTGGGGGATAGAGTAATCTTAAAGGTGCAGAGGGGTAATGGCTACAAGGAGGTGCCCATTGTGTTAGAAGAGATGAAGACTTCATGAAGAGTGCACTGCACATACCCTTTTTTTTTTTTTTTCTTTCCTGCACCTTTATGCTTCATGCATTGATATAGGTATTTCCTCTATTTGTTTTGTTTCTTTTTGAGCTAGCAAATTTTTTTATTTGTCGCTCTTATTGTTCTGAATGCTACGAGCTCCAAAAATTAAGGGCGCGGGTATTTGATGAAAGATCTATTGTATTGTTTTAGTTAATAAACTATTTCCCATATAAACTCATGGTATTATTTTTTAAAAGCCCACTTACAACTTTAGCCTCAAATCAAAATTTCATATAAACACAACGCTTATTTCGGCTTGGGTTAATGTAAATTTGAAATTCCGAAACTACCTTCGTATACCAAGGTGTAAGACCCAGGTCTTATACTCATTGGTATAAGACCTTTTTTTGGGTTTTTTTTTTTTTTGATTTGGTACAAGAGGTGAATTGCTTTTATATTCAAATATAGGAGCAGAAGATTTTTCTTTTTTTTAAAAAATGTGAATAAATTACTCTTATACCTCAAAAATAAGAGGTGAATTAGTCTTACTATCTATAAATATCTATAAATATATACTAAAACAGAAACCAGCTTACATCAGCAAATGCCATGTGTCATCACTAGATTAATTCTTTTCCCGCTCAAACTCATTTTTGGCTTTTGATCGGATAATAACGCAATATGACCAGTATTTTTTCTATTTCCTCTTTTATTTTTTGAAACAAGATACTAATAAATGCAAGTGTTTTGGGGATACTGAATTAAGGAGGCGTGTTCATCCTCGGTGGTTTCCGATGCAAATAATAATTATTCTAACAGCTATTCATTTCTTTTTTTCAACTGTTCATCTCTATGCAATTCACCCAATATTTTAAAACTGCAAACAAATCCTCTATCTCTCAACAAACCTAATCCAATAAGACTGATCATTTTTCAAGCTCATCACCACTCCGTCCTCATTGACTGTATCTCTTTCTTCCTGGGACCTCCTCCGTCTCATGCTCCTGGTTTTTCTCCTCTTCCTTTGATGATAGAGTAGAATCAACTACCTCGCAAGAAGATCTCATCGGCAAGTTATTCGACTTATTGAAATCCCAGCCCTAGATTTGAATGTCTAATTTAATTATCTCACAGAAGATTACCTTTAAAACACCATCGTGAAATTTGTTTCCCTTTTCTAGATCGGTTAATTTTCTGCATATTCATTCACACAAACAAGTACAAAGAGATTGAGTTTCGATCGCAACTGTTAGATGAATTTGATGAATTTACAGATGCAGTTTGTGACTAATTGTTTGTTTTTTGATGGATTTATTTGATTTTTGTATGCAATTTATGATTTATAGTTTTGTCCAGTTTGTTGGATGCTGTATGAGATTAATTGTTTACTTCAATTTGACGCAATTTGCCATAGAAAAATGGTCTACTACCTCCGTCCGTCTAAAAAGAATGTTAAAAAATTAAAATTTGTTTTTGATTAACAACAATGTTTTGAAACAGAATATTAATTGTTGAGTGATGAAAAAAAAAAGGAAAATTCATGCGCCACTTTCATGGTGTTGATTGATAAACTTTGGCATACCCATTTTGTTTCTGGGCCCTTTCTCCTTTTATCAATTTTTTTTTTTTTTTTATCAGGTTTTGATCATCTAAAAGAGCGGCTACACATTCAGTTCGAACTCTTTGATCAGTCTCTTTCTACCAATTTCATACTCCCTCCGTCCCACCCGACTAACGACTTAGGACAAATTGCCATTTTGGGCGTCCCACTCCACTTAGGACATCCCTAAATGGCAAGTTTATATTACTTTAATATTCAATGGGACCCATTTGTCATACTCACAACAACAATCCATTTACTATTTCACCCACTCATTCTCTCTCATATTTACTTTTCATACTCACAACACATTATCCACTCATTCTCTTTCCTCTTAAAATAATAGTTCTCCTTAATCCCCATTCGGGACCGATTGTCCTAAGTCGGCCGGGACAGAGGGAGTATGTTGTATTGAGAGACACTGATGTTAGAATCAATTCATCAGTTTTGAAAATGTTCTTATCTGAGAAGAGGCCTGGCAATCGGGTCCGGTCAGGTTGAGGCGGGTTGACGGGTTGTAGATTGACATGTACCATAATTATTTGTGATAAAAGATTTATAACTATTTTTTTACGGTTTGAAATTTTGTGATTAAGTTAAAAAACCGTGCATCGCACGGGTATTAAACTAGTTAAGTATATGAGCGGACCGGTAGTCATTATATGTAAGTATAAGAGCGGTCGGGTAAGGGTAGTTAAGTATTAGTTAAGTATTTCTAAGCAACGCAGATTTTCAATTTTTATTTTATTTTATTTTTAATGACAATTTCGTAAGTATTTTTGAGTTTTTGACATGACTGAAGCCATGTTGAAGCCCCTTTCATATTTTGGGCTGAAGGTGTAACGCCTAATGCTAAAGCCCTTCTTAGTTCTTAGGCCACGTTTGGTGTACGGGAATGTGGGTTCTGGAATGGGTATTTAATTCTCATGTAACACTTAACTTTGTTTGGTTTACGTTTAATGACAGATATGGGTATGGGAATAAGTTTCCTATGAGTATCAAATTCCCATCATTCAAGGTTATCTCAATCCCATGATAACCATTCCAATGTCATCTTTTTAGGGGGAAATAAAAAAGGCTAAAGTTTTTAAAATTGACTAGATAAAAATCCTAATCCACTAATGCCTATCCGTAACTCTTGCCTCTCAACTAACTCAAATTTTCAAATGTGTAACTGATGAACCTTGCTCAATTTACTTTTGTAGTTCAACCAAAACAATAGAATAAATCTATTAATTATAAAAAAGAAAGAACAGCTATATCACAAATCTTTTATCATGGTGAAATATTGAGCTTTCCAAAAAAAGTTCCATTACAACATGACGCTTTGTAATTTTTCGTTCAAAATATTCTCCTTGAATACGTGTTCTTCTCTTTGTTCTTCTTTTTATATGAAACCCACTTTTTTTTTTTTTTTTTTGTACTCTGAACATTACTAATTAGTAAAGGATAGTTTTGCTAATTTATTACTCCATCTGTCCCTAAATGAGTGTCCAAATTTCATTTTAAGGGACACTGAAAGTCTCAACTTTTGAACAATTTGGTAACAACGATTCATATATAATCTTGTAATCTCCTTTCCAAACCTTTAGTTTTGCACGTATAAAGAAATCGGTGAAAAAAATTTCTGAAAAAAACGTTTAGGGAGAAAGTTATGTTAAAAAAAGACACTCATTTAGGGACAAAGATTTCTTGAAAATGGACACTCATTTAGGACAGAGGGAGTACTATTTTTTAATTAGGTTGGAACCTTGAACAAATTTAAGTTACTAAGAACAAGATTGTTTTAAAAAAATATATATATAACTTCATGTTCTTAAATGAATTTAAAAAGAAAAAGAAGAAAAAAAAATAAAAAAACATTACTGAGGTAGGAATGTCAACCAAACTAAGACCACATAGGAATGGTAATCAAACATTCATTCTTTAACTGAGACATATGTAAAATCCAAACATTGGAATGGAAATGTTCAATTCCCATCATTCCTAGATTTCAGATAGCTAGTTATCACATGGCCATTCCCGCTCACCCATTCCCGTGTGCCAAACGAGGCCTTAGGGCAACTCCAATGGTAGGTATCAAAATCAAATTTTGATACCTATCACAAGGTATTGGCATCTCTAATGGCAAAATAAAGGAGGTACCAAAATTTGATGTGGACCTAAGGAAGGTAGCAAATTTGCTATCTTCCTTAGGACCACACCAAATTTTATTTACCTTTTTATTTTTTCATTGGTAATGCTATGTGTCAAAATAAATAAGTTATTTTTTATCCAAATTTACTTTTTATTTAATTATCATATTTAAAGTTATTTATATTTAATTATTCTAAATATTAAATTATAAAAAAATATTTTAAATATGAAATAAAATTAATAATATGAAAATAAGAAATTGAGTAATAAATTTGATACTAATTATTGGAGATGCTAGTATTTTTTCATAAGTATTAAATTTTGATTTTGATACTTACTATTGAAGATCCTAAGTTGATACATTGTGAATAATGATCATAGGTATCAAAATTTGATTTTGATAACTATGGTATGGCATAGTACCACCCATTGGAGATGCCTTATACGACTTACTCAAGTCCCTTTCTATGCTATTTGGACCGGAAAGACTTGGATCAAAACAGTCGCCCAGTTGGATTGGCTTTTAAAATACTACTGGGACAGAGTGTCCATTTTAAAAAAAATATTTGTCCCAAAATGAGTGTCTTTTTTTAAACATAACTTTGTCCCTAAATATTTTTTTTTCGAAATTTTTTTCACCTGTCTCTTTATACGTACAAAACTAAATGTTTGGAAAAGAGATTACAAGATTATATATGAATCTTTGTCACCAAATGTACAAAAAGTTGAGATTTTCAGATGACCCTTAAAATGATATTTGGACACTCGTTTAGAGGGACAGAGGTAGTACTCCGTACTGATTAGTTTCTCACTCCTATTTGATTTAAGTGTCTAACCCTAACCCTAAACCTAAACCTAAAAGAAAAAGAAATCCCTATCCCAAACCCTATAAAATCTCTAAGAAACTTGTTGGGTGTATATATATATATACAAACACGGACAGCATTGGCAAGTGAAAAAACATAAAGAAAAGAGAGAGAGAAAGATGAGTTGCCCTAGGCCTCCTAAGGATGATGTCAATGGCGGAAGAAAGCGCATGAGAGATAACAACATGATCAACAACAACAACAACAAGAAGAAGGAGAAGGAGAAGAAGATGAAAAGGATGAGTACAAGCGTAGGGGAGGAAATAATGATAAAGTTTTCAAGGTTGCATCAGAAATTAGAAGAGATTCAGTCTCTTTATGATCAACACAAGCTTCAACTCAAGCGTGAACCTCACGTCTTGGTTACCCTCGACCACTTCGTCCCTCTCATTGCCAACAATCTTCAAAATTTAACCCAAAGTTTGAAAGCACTTTCTGGTTCCGGTTCCCATTCCAGTTCTAGTTCCGATTTCAGTTCCAGTTCCGACTCAAGTTCTGATTCCAGTTCCAGTTCCGATTCGGATTCAGATTCTTATTAGTAACTTTTCTGAAATCCCTTTGGTGATCGATAAATTTTAGAAGAAAGTCATGTGCTAGTGCAATGCTTATTAATGATGATGGATGGATTACCCTCTTAATGATGCTTTTTACATTGTTGTGACAAATGACAGTAATATTATCTTCACATGCCTAACAAGCAAGTCAAATTCATACCACATTTCAAGTTAATTTCAGACCCCAAAGGATGTCTTCAGCATTTAAGACAATTCTTATTAATAGTAACTCTCTCTAGTAAACAAACAAACAAACAAACAAAAACAGTAACTCTTTTCATCCCAAAATTAATATTTTACTTTTATTTTTGATTAAGAAAAAGATGAATATATTTTGAAGCAAAAGTAGTACCCCTCTGTCTCAGTCCCAACTGATGCTTAAAAAAATAATCGGGCAGGAACATAAGTAATTATTTTATTATTATAAAATATTGATAGTGAATATAGTGTTGAGACGTGAGAGGAAGAAAAATGAGGTAATTATGAATGAGGTAATAAATAGTGAGTGGTAGTTGTTAGTGAGTATATGTGGGACCCGTTGAATAAACATATAAGTTTTGTTTTTTATATTTGAAGTAAAGAATAAAATACTCAAAATAATAATAAAAAAAAAGTATAAAATTGAACGAGTATTAATTTGATTGTCTGTTTCCAAGATGCCATCATTCTGCCAATGATTTTTTTTTTTTTTGATACCCCGGTCGCCGGACTATTCCTGGACCACCAGCCCCCGGCCCCTCAGTGACGGGCGGAGGTAAACCGCGGGGTATGCCTAAGATGGTTCGGTTAGCAACACCCCTTATACTCCTGGCCCCAGGGGAGCTTCCTCCAAGCAATTGCATCACCAATAAATTGGCTGCTTCAGCTGCTCCTGCCAGGATTCAAACTCCCCACCCTGAGGTTGCAAGCCCAGCAATGCCACTTTCCTTACCACTCATCTGTGCCCCGGGGGCTCCAATGATTTCTTTTTGTTGTACGAATTGTGCATTTTTTTCCCAACTGATTTATGTTTTTCATTTGCTTGGCCAATGTCGACCATCTAGTTTATAGGTCACAATCTAAATAGGGGATCTCTAATAAACTAAACCAACAAAAATAGATTATATAAATTGCAGTCTCTATACATCAACCATAATTCACTTTTCTACTTTTTGTTCTCTTTTGATCTTTGCTTCCTATACTTGGAACACTTTCTTAACTGTGATTCTTAAAGCTTCCAAATGAGCCAAATAATCACCTAATATCCATACTTGTCCACATATAAATAATGGTGATGTGTGTGTTTATATATTATATATATACTCCCTCCGTCCCATCCGAATAAGGATTTTTGGGCTGGGCACGAGGACTAAGGAAAAAGTGATAGTGGAGTACGTGGTGTGAGTACGAAAAGTGAAGTAGGGGAGAGAAAGTAGGGTAGAGAATAATGAGTGAAAAATTGTTGTGAGTGTGAATGTGAGTCTCATTAAATAAAACACTTCCATTTTTTGGTTGTCCTAATTCAAATGAGACACCCAAAATGGAAATTTGTCCTAATTCGAGTGGGACGGAGAGAGTATATATATATGAGAGAGGGAGAGCACAATTATTTGATCGGTAGTGTTTTGATGATTGAAATTTTACTAGACAAGTGACGCAGCGCGGAAGCGAAAATAATACTATTGTCCGTTGATTGCTCGAAACAATGCCGGATGAGTATTCTTCAAAGACCTATTGATTCAAGAACAATGAATTCTAGGAAATTGACATCAAAAGAACATACTGACTATTGGAAATACAAGAGCAACGCTCAAATGTATTACTCCCTCCGTCCAAGAGTAAGAGTCTCATTTTCCTTTTTGGTCCGTCCCAGAGTGAGAGTCCCATTCCTAAAATGGCAAAGAATCTTTACTATTCACCCCACTCATTTTGTCTCCTATTTTACTTTTATACTCACAACACCAATCAATTCACTATTCTCTCCCACTCATTCTCTCTCATACTTTACTTTTACACTCACAACATTTACATCACATCCAATATTTATTAATAAGCGTGCAAATGAGGGGTGAGACTCTTACTCCTGGACGGAGGGAGTAATTATCAAAAGCTAAGCTAATTTTCGGAATTAAAACTACCCCTATTTTTATAGAGCTCCTAAGACTTGAAAAACAAGTCAAAATCACCTAAAATTAAGCCTAACCTATCTAGTAACCTAATAGGACTATACTACATTGAAATAACACCCTAATCTGCTTCTAAAAATACAAATACTGCCTAGGGGTGGAAATGGTTCGGTTTAGCTCGGTTTGGGGTAATTTAGAAGCCAAACCGCTATACATCGGTTTGGAGAAATCACAAACCGAGCTGAACCACAAAATAGTCCAAGCCGAGCTGAGCTAAACCATCACGGTTCGGCTCAGCTCGGTTTGAACCACGGTCTGATTTTACGATTTAAACCGTGGCTTAAACCGCAGTTTGAAACACAACTCTTACACCATACTCTACCACTTAGCACTAGCAAGGACTGTAATCTTAAGTTACAGTGCAAAACAGATACAAAAGGTGGTTTTCGTTTGAAACAAAACTGGAAAAAAAAATGAAGAGGAACATACACTGCAATTAGCATCACTATCCATGGTTGATACTCGACGCCCTAGATATTAGAGCAAGTTGCAAGCCCTCTTTATTGTAGACACTGTAAAACAAAAAATTGAATAGAAATGACAGCAAAATTGGAAGTAAAATTACAAGAAGAAGCATAAGGGATGAAACTTACCTTTAATCGCCGGAAAATTGAAAGGTCGAGCTAGGGTTTCAATTAGCATATGGCTTGATTCTCTTGAATAGGGAGGCCTGCGTAGGAGTGAGATGGAGGAAGGACGTTGGCCGGAGGAATGGCGTCGGCGGGTGGAAGGATGATGGCGGAAGCTAGGTCGTGGCCCGTGGGTGAACTGAAGAAGATGAGAGAATGGAGACGATAGGGATGACTGCGGAGAGATTTGTCGATTTGGTGAAAATGAATACTCAGTCGACATAGGGTATCTCATTTAGGGTTTCCTAAAAAAATCTAACGGTTCATATTAAATCACTAAATTTAATCAATGGTCCATATAAGGGCTCTATGGTTCAGCTAGCTCGGCTCCACGGTTCAGCTCTACGGTTCGGCTCGTGGTTCAGCTCGAAACGGTTCGGCTCGGTTCGGCTTGAAGGTTCAGACGGTGAGCCGAACCGTGTGGTTTATCAATTTTCGAAACCGAGCTGAACCGCATAAGTTTAAAAACCGAGCTAAACCGCACGGTTTGGCTCGGCTCGGTTCCGAACCGCGGTTTGAGCCGAACCATTTCCACCCTACTGCCTATTAAAAATAAGATCTGAAAATAATAATAAAAATAAATTAAAATACATAAAATTAAATCCTATCATATCATGAATATTTACAAACGGAGGTACAAATTGTATTTTCTGCGGTATAAATATATATCCAAAAAGACAGTAGCATTCGTTATCGAGAGATATATAATTGAGCCAACCTTGATTGATATTGAAGAGTTTTTATTTGCATATGATGGGTAGATTGAGCACTAAAATGGACTTACATGGCAAAGAGATAAGGCTGCAACAGTAATCCAAATATGTATGCAAGTATATATAAATGCACACCAATTCAGGTATTATATACTAAGAAACTTGTTGAAAATGAGGTAGCTTTCAAAGAGATCACCTCAAGTCTCTGCCTTATATAGTATAATAAGTTATTAATAAATCATTATAGTTAAACTTCTTCCTTATTTTTTTTTGAGAAAATGACTTCCAAACATTATGCTACAAAACAATTCATCAGAATGATACAAACATACTCCCTCTGTGTCTGTCCCAAAATAATGAATATCTATTTTTATTCTTGATCAAGAAAAAACGGACATTTATTTTGGAACGGAGGTAGTAGTTCTCTTTGCCATAACTTCTGATGTGAGGACAAATGTGTACACCAGTTTAAAGTGCAGAAGACAAGCTTAATCTTACCTGCTCGCTCTTTCATTTCCCACTCAGCACGAGCTGCCCATTGCCTGGCTCCCATGGCAAGGCAGGCTATCTCTATAACCTAGTCAAAAGACACGTCTTGATTATTATAAGAATGTGAATCGGTAAATTTTGGAAAAGATTAAATATGTAATCTTGAAAATGCGAATAGCGGAGATGAAAGCAGCATCCTTAGAAAATGTAGTGAACGAACGACACTACTTGTATATGTGTAGCAACTGTGTACAAAATGTAAATAACAATAACAATAAATATCGTGAAGCGACACTCATAAGGAATACATATTTTCTCAATATGTAACAATTTTGCTACTCCCTCCTTCCCAAAATGATTGTCCGAAATTGCTCTTCATCAAGAGCACTTTCAGACATTCATTTTGGGACAAAGGTAGTAATCAGATTTAGTGAAACCAGAGCAAGCAATGAATTTCATGGTGTGAACTAAGAAATTATGGAGGTAGCTCCGGAAGATCCAAATATACTCACATAGTATTATTCCATAACATACCAAAAAAAAAAAAAAAACAATAAAAAAATGGGGCACAGCCACACTATTGACTTAGCGCATGTAACAAGCAATATTTTTTTTTTTGTCATAGGGAATTAATCTTCACAGCAAAAGAGAAAGAGAAGCTTCGGTTGGAAGAAATCAAGATATTGACTCATTATTTAAACAGGATTACACGAATGGGTCGCGAGGCCCAAGGTGGTGGAACAGATGACAAGAAGAAAGAACTTCAAATGAGGGGCCAACTTTAGGGTGGTTCACCACAAAGTTTTGGAGTTTCCCAGTAAGTTTGGGACATTTCAATCCAAATTATTCTATGGTTTATTGCATGCTCACCTTAGAGCAGACGACGTTAGCAAACTCATAAGCCTAGTACTAATATTAAAATTAGACCAGAATGGAAGTGCTAAGTTTAGCATCATTCCCTATAGTTGGTCATTACCATAATTGTCAACATATGAAAACCCTAATATACCCACATGCAAGACATCTCAAAATAGTGTTTGATACTCCCTCGTCCCAAAACAACTTGCACTAATTTCCTTTTTGGGTGTCCCATTGGTAAGTCCCATTTTCAAATATCTTCAAATTTTATTATTTTTCTGTTCTCCCTACCCCACTTCTCATACTCACACACTTAATATTGGGCCCCACTTGTAAATCTCACTCAAGTTATCATACTCACAACCTCTTTCCCACTCACAATACATTTGAATATATATACTCCTTTCTTAATTCCATTGCACTCAAAATAGTGCAAGGTGTTTTGGGACGGAGGGAGTATTGACTAGAAATACTTTTAACTCAAAAATATTCTCAAATAGCATTTAAAATTACCAATAGACATACTTAACTCAAAATATTCTAAAATAGCATTTAAAACCATAATACCTATAAAAGTTTTCAAAGTCACAAGCAAAAGTGCCCTGATAGTAGCAGTTTGATATTTTCCTTAAAACAATGACTTCTAATTCGAAATGAAGAATTTAACATATTACCAAGTAGATAACAAGGTTAATTTTCATTAATATAACATGGATTTCTATCTATAAAAAATAAATTAAATTACCTAAACTGCACTATTTAGTGCTCTTGAACTACTCGAGAAGAACCAGTTTTGGGTGATTTACCATTTCCTTTGCACAAAATATGTATATTACCAAATGATGCACACTTTAGGTAGGTAGGAAGTCTTTTGCATTAGCATGACCTTGTTTATTAGTAGCATGATAAGTTCATGATGTCCACATCGCGCTGCTAGGCAAACAGTCAATCCTTCTTGTTGAAGACATACGGGTTGGTCTGTTTAGACTTGAAAGAGGATACTTAGAACACTTACGGCTCGTTTGGTAGCCTGATTAGAGCTGGATAGGATTATTAGTCATATAATCTTGGTGTTTGGTAGACTAAATGCAATCAGATTAATAATCCTAGGTACAACTCGAATAAGCTTCTTATCCAATCTTATCCCTTCTAACCCCCTTCATATTTACCCATAAAAAAGGGTGGTGTAATTAATCCCCCGATTAATAATCTTCCGACTATTAATACAAGCTAATCCTATCATACTACCAAACGAGCCCTTAAATCCTAGTTAGTACTGTTTGCCTAACCCTGCATTATAAACCTATTTGACTTGGTTTAATATAACCGGAGAACGTAGATTACCATTTGTGTCATGGGATGGGCAAGGGAAGTTTGTTATACGTCATTATATTCCTGCTAAATTAAACTTAAGAATGGATGAATTACCTTGCCTGAGGTTTCTTTGCAGAGTAAATGTCATAAGAGCATCCAAGCTTTTAGAGAGCCTGATTGTGTTCTGTATAGCATTAGAAACTATTAAGCATTTACAGTTAGTATCAAATATATCAAAATAGTACAGATTTGAGAAACAAATAAAATAGAAGTATAAAACTGAGCCAAGCAAAATAAGTTCCAAAAGAGATTGTCAGCTTCGCTGAGGTTAACATTATACCAACAAAAGGCAGTCGTATAAACCAAATATGAAAGACAAAACTGCTTGATTCAATGAAATGTATGTACCATAGCCTCAAATAATCAGCTAAATGAAGAGTATTTTTGTTTAATAAAAAGATCTATATTTCAATGTACCCAAAACAGAAGTTCAGCTTCATTTTTTTTTATTTTTTTTATTATATTTTTATGTGAGTATGGGGGTGGGAGGGGTTAGATATACTACAAACTGCAGGTCATGGGTAAAATTCAGCAAGTTACGTTCTCTCAGCTTCATAGTTCCATTGCTTGGGAGAAACCACAAGGGTTCCCAATAGATTGATTTAATGTAACCATCCTCTTGGAGAGTTTTCTGAAAGTGAGGTTATAATTGTGTATATGTCCTTCCACAGTATCAAGTACTCCCTCCGTCCCAGCTCACTTGAGACTTATTTCCATTTTGATCCGTCCCAGCTCACTTGAGACCTCCCAAAATAGCCAACTTTTAATAATTTTATATTAAATCAACCCCCACCACTCATTCTCTCTCTCTTTATTTTCTACCACACATTTTCCTTATTTTATTCTTTTTTCATAGTTATTGTGCCCACCTCTTAGGTCTCAAGTGAGGTGGGAGTGTGGGACGGAGGGAGTGTTTTTATACCATATCTCCTTCAAAATGCGTCGGTATGCAGATGTGACATATTTTACCACCTGTTTAAGGAATCTATTTTAGAGCCAAATATCCACTCTGACAAGTCACGTGTTCATATCTAGCAAAGGAATAAGGGATAGAAAGAATAATGGAAGAGAAAGAGGCCTTTTTGTATTCAATGACAACTAAACTGTTCTTTATCTGTTAAAGGGTCTAAGAGGAATTTCCTTATGAGCTCTAGTTGAATATAAAATTGACTAATTGTATGGAAAATGATTAACAAAAACAACTCAAAAGAAATTTTGTGTTAAAAAGAATAAACTAATAATGCCTAAGAAGCCTTATTTGTCATTTTCTATTTGATTTGAAGAAGTATCAAGAGAAGCATACAATACAGAAGCTTAGATGGGAAACCGTTTACATTTAAATATTTCCAAACACGGCTATTTTTGTAGTCTCCTTGAGAGTTGCGATCATAAATTGGGATTTAAGCAAACCCAAACAAGGTTCATGGAGAGTAGTGAGACTCATTAGAAGTCCATGGCCTTGACTAAGGTCCCTTGAAAGCTGTTTAAAATGAGCGCTTAGCTTAATCTTCTCTCACTAAGTTTCATGGTTCTCAAAGAAACAACCCCAGAAAGAGCGGCTGAAGCTTCGGAGGAAGATCCCTTATCAGGAAGCATATAATAGCTTCGAACTAAGTAATTTGTCTGTGAACAACTACTATTTGAGCTAGAAGGCTTGAACTGCTTTAGCATAAGTACTCCATATAAGGGCCTAGTTTATTCGTCAAAAACTTCGCTCTAGCTCAAAGTTATTTCAAGGTTTCAGAGAAGTGTAGTTTATACTTAGATTCCAACAACTTGAAGAAAAAAAAGAGAGAGAAAAGGGAAAATATGGATGGAAAGAATGAGAATGATAAGATTGACGATGTGATGTTGCCTGGATTTCGTTTCCATCCTACAGATGAGGAGCTTGTTGGGTTCTACCTAAGAAAGAAGATTCAGCAGCGGTCTCTTCCTATTGAACTTATTAAGCAAGTGGACATTTACAAATATGATCCCTGGGATCTTCCAAGTAAGCAAATCAAATCTTTATCAAAGTTTGACTAACATACCTGTTTCAAAAACCCTTTCTTGCTTTTATACTCTCTTTTCCAAAAGAAAAATATTTTCCTGAGATTATTGAACAATTTCCTCTGTTTTCATGTTATCGTTTTATACCTGCCCTTGTTAAATGCTACTTACTTCCATCAAATATGATGCTTTGAATAAAGAAAAATAGGGTAATGTTTTTTTTTTTTTTTTTTGGAATATATCTTCCCATGATCCAAAGAGAATAAAAACAAATACTTATAACTTCTGTTTGGTCAGTAAATGTGTCTGTGAGTGTATAGACATATATATCAATTGTTTCTACTCTGCCATCTCTCTAAAAGCTCTAATAGTTGTGCAAAAAGTGAAACTACCTACTGACACAATTGACTCCTAACTCTCACCAGATTTGGCATCTACTGGAGAAAAGGAGTGGTATTTTTACTGTCCCAGGGACCGTAAATACAGGAACAGTGCAAGGCCAAACCGGGTTACCGGAGCCGGATTTTGGAAGGCCACTGGAACTGACCGTCCTATATATTCATCAGACGGAACTAAGTGCATCGGGTTGAAAAAGTCCCTGGTGTTTTACAGGGGCAGAGCCGCCAAAGGGATGAAAACTGACTGGATGATGCACGAGTTTCGATTACCTTCTATCGCGGACTCAGGGCCACCCAAAAAGCTATTAGATAAAAGTCTTCCCCCTAATGTAAGTTTACTATAATTTCACATATTATGGTGTTCCTCACCTCTATTTGAAGCATATTTGTTCATTATCTTACAGCTTATCGTCAATCTCTACTTGCAGGATTCTTGGGCAATTTGTAGGATATTCAAAAAGACCAACTCCATGGCACAGAGAGCTCTTTCTTACTCTTGGATATCTCCACTACCTGAAAATTCAGCGTCTGATATGCTCACCCAAGGTACCCACTCCCAGTTCAGTCCCGAAAACATCTCTTGTACAACTGAAGCGGGATCTGGAATCCAGTTATGCCATAATAACGAGTCACGACTTGCCTCTGCAGATAGTTTTTCTGCTCTGGATATTCCAACATTCAGATCCATAAACCCTACTATATGTAAATTCTCTCCACATGCCACTTCACAAGGAGATTTTTCCAACGGATTCATGTTTTCTCCCCCGGAAATATCAGTACCAATCAACAACTGTACAACGGATGTTGCATCCATGTTATTTAATCTTTCCCCTGACTTACTTGGAGATGCAAGTACGAGTTCTGAAAGTATAGAGTTCAGAGGGCCACAACAGCCCTTTAGCAGCTTTTCGATGAACTCACCGCAAGATATGCGAGGAAGTATCCGCACCGAAGATGATGATGCAAGCTTGAGGACAAACCATAATCCAGCTGAGGCTAATAATCAGTGGGGAAACATCAGGTCAGTTGGCTTTCCTTTTAGTTTGCCACCAAGTGCACCAGTCGATGCATGGAAGCTTAATCTGCCATGGGATTCTCCCCCTGTCCTAGTGAGATATCCGGTACTTATTCCATACATAAGTGAATACTTAGTCATAGTGATAGTTCTCTTTTGGCTCTGTGATCAAGAAAAGAAAAAAAAAAAAAAAAGGATTTTTGTTTGGGGGTAATGCCAACTAGTGCCTCCAGCACAATTGTGAAAGACTCTTACAGAAATGCACTGACAGAAATCACCAAAATATTGGTGAGCATCCATAATGCGCAATACTTCAAGAGATATGATATTAACAAATGCTCTGTGGCACTCGTCAGCAAGACCCCTTTGTTCAGTTTTACTGTATAGTTTAATCAAATGTGTTCGAGCACATGCTTGTATTGTTAATATACTGTTCTCTCATTTCAATTAGTTGTTATCATTTTCTTACAACATGAAGCAGAAATATATCGCAGTACAACTCTCGATATGAAGTTTGGATTAAAGAATGATGCTACCCAGAAAGGGACTCCATCTGATTATCAGAACATGATCATTCTTATTAGTCAAACTGGAGCACACACATTTATAGGCCCAATTTATTTAATATCGAATAGGAAAGGGACCCAACTAATTGGTTAAAAAAAGAAAATAAAATTTTATAAATAACAATGGAGAGATGCGTAAGCTAAAGTATACAAACTTCAATGCAGTTTAACACACACAATATACTGTATAGTATAGCGGACATCAGTGGCGAAGCCAGGATTTTTCCGAAAAGGGGGTCAAGGTTGCTTGGGGATAAGTATTATTGTTGAGGTTTACAAATTTAGTATACAAGGGGGTCGAATAGTGCATTTTTTTTTTCTCAAATTTAAGGGGGTCAAAATGAATAAATTCATCATTTTTTGTAGTAAATGTCATTTTCTAAAATTTTGAAGATACTAAAATTGACACATTTCAAAATTCAAGGGGGTGACTCCCTTCCCTTTGCCCTAGCCTCGCCACTGGCGGACATATCAAACTCCCATAATTATCTACTGTTACGTCTTCAAGCCTTGTTAAACCAGAGGTTATTCACTCTTTGTTTAATCTTTTCTTTCTGTGCATGTTTACGACTTAGTGTACCCAATACTTATAGAATCTGGACAAACTTCATTTATCATTCTGTAAGCAAAAGGAGTTTCAAGTAGCAATCAGAAAAGGCACAAGGAATTTAGAAGATGAAGATAACAACGAATGCACTACATCGTTAATGTCTAGTTTTGCCCGATTCAACAATAGAAAATAAAACAGATAAAAGCAAAAATAATTAGAAACAAACATTAGCACCAAAGGCACCAAGGAATGAGGGCTTATATTGTGTTCGAATGTTCTTATTTAAGGTTGCTCTCATTTTCCTCTAGGCCAGCAGAATCCTTATAAACTTATTCAGCTAGATTCAGCACAAGGAAAAAGCATCATGGAATCACGAACTGGATAACTAACAACAAATTAGTGATGTATAAACTAAACAATAAGAATGATCATTGCAGTATCACAGATTACACAAACAATACTGTATCGAGCAAATCACGAGCGGTAAATACACCCAAGCATTCATATATAATATGTTACCTGGATTGGCATTGAGAAACGGAGTCCATGTACTTCGGATCAAGCATTCGTCCAGTTCCAACAATCCCACTTCTCACATAAACAAGATGAATTTGAGGAAGCACCTTAGTTGGTGTGTCAAATCTTCGACAATTTCCATCTTTAAAACCTAGATCCATCAAAAAATTCTTTAAAGTTTCAAATCCCACTCCACTAAAACATTATCTGAACCAAACAGAGTTCAACTAGACTGTTGATTACCAGTCGATCACTCATTTCACCCCTTCTGCACTAGAAACACGTTACTGATCTAGGGCTACATCAGGCATCTTTGAAAAATGGACAAACCCTATTTAAATTTAGCCGGACATACGCGGATAATAAATCGAGGGATAGTTGACATGTTTTTGGATGTGAATTGCAGATGTAACCAATACGTTAGATTGCTAGACATTTGAGTAGGAATTAGGGTTTATCGAACATTGAATATAACGAATCAATGCTCGCCGATGACATTTGAAGTATCTAGGTCATGAACTCGTGACGAAGATGGAAATGCAATAGATCGAATCTATCGAACAATGTCGAAATTTTCCACCATGGATTTGAATGATGGAAGAAGCGCGAATTTCTTCTTTTACGCAAGCAACCGCACACCGAATCCATTTCATCGTCACGGTAAGCCTAATAGCATTCTACATTGCCTCATGTGCACATGAGCCAAGGAGAGTTGAGAGTTTCTTTCTCAAGCTTGTGAAAAAATACTTACTCTTTGTCCCAAATAAATGTTTTATTTTTTTTATTTATATCAAAATAAATATTGCATTACTAAAATATAATACGAATTATGGTGATCTTCGTATGCTATTTATGTTAATAGACACAACTAATGGAATGTCTTGGAAAATACTACTCCACCTATATGAATGAATTGGGCAATCAAAAAAATATAATTAAAATCTAAAAAAAAATCACTTGTTAAATATGACATTTAGTCTGACACAGTATTGTAGTAGTAAAACACTACAAATCTTACTCAAAAGTGGCTTCACGATAAGAATAATCAAGTTTCAATTAAAAAAAAACAACAAATTTAAATTGAGATCATTTTCAAGTTCTAGTGTAGTTTTGTGATCTTTTACAAGCTTGTTTTCAATATACAAGTTTGCAAAATGTTTAATTTGAGCCACACATTCATAAACTTTAGCATTTTTCCTTTGTCTAAGCAAATCAGGGTTGTGAAGGTACTTTTAATTACAAGTATTTAAATATTAATATTATAATCAACCTTACATATGGACATCAACATAACATCAAGTTTAATAGTGAAGTTAAAATACAAATTGTTTCTATTTTGATATTGTCATCGTAGTCAAGATGGCCGAGTTGGTCTAAGGCGCCAGTTTCAGGTACTGGTCCGAAACTTGACATGTTTTATTTTGATAATTTTATTTGTTTTTTACTCCCTCTGTCCCTAAATGAGTGTCCATTTTTTAAAAAAAAATGTCCCAAAATGAGTGTTTTTTTTTAACATAACTTTGTCCCTAAATGTTTTTTTTTCGAAATTTTTTTCACCGGTCTCTTTATACGTGCAAAACTAAATGTTTGGAAAGGAGATTACAATATTATATATGAATATTTGCTACCAAATTGTACATAAAGTTGAGATTTTCGGTGTCGCTTAAAATGAAATTCGGATACTCATTTAGGGACAGAGGTAGTATTAAAAGATAACGGATCTCGATGAGAGAGGAAATTGTTTGCCCCTCTCGAATCTCGCACAAGTTTTTGTCATGTCAAAATGGCCCATATCTTCGGGCCAAGTTAAAGCTATCTTTCTGCAAGTTCTTCTCTGTTAAAAACGTTGCTTACAGCTATCTTTCTGCAGGAAGTTCTTTTCTGTTATACACGTTACGTGGACAAACCAGAACTAAGTTGTGTTGTTTAACGTCATCTGTTCATAGACTAATACTATAGTCACAAAAAACCAAACTAGCAAAGAAGATCCAGATTAATAAAGCTGAACTAACAAACACCAAATGGCCCCTGTGAACGAAGAAACGTCAAAAAAGAACATACACCTGGAAATTGATTTGTCGACGAAATGAGAATAACAGTTGCCCTTCTTTTGGTTCAGAAGAAAGGGCTACTCAACTACAAACATGATCCAAATTAAAGCAAATGACACAAATTCATTCAATATTTCTTCATAATCGTCATCATCAGGGTCAAAAATTCTATCAAGCACAAGTTGATCATTCTAAAGATTCTTCATTTGT
Organism: Campanula takesimana; assembly: GCA_026119855.1. Taxonomy (NCBI): domain Eukaryota; kingdom Viridiplantae; phylum Streptophyta; class Magnoliopsida; order Asterales; family Campanulaceae; genus Campanula; species Campanula takesimana. Next base: position 805,713 of record JAOWBW010000303.1, read on the forward strand.
CCCTGTCTGTCTAAGCTTTTGTGGTTTTCTCCTTGGCTTTCTGTATCTTCAAAACCTTCTTCACAATCTTTTGCTCTTCAACCAAAAACGCTCGAATGATCCTAGTGGAGAAATCAACATCAGTGGTCTTATCAATCTACATAAAGCAAATGAAATGCTCCCTCCGTCCCAAAAATAAATTTCACCCTTCCCATTTTGGATTGGGTTCAAGATGAATAGTCTTACTGCAATGTTACCATTTTACATGCAATGTACAAAAAAGTAAAAGCACAAGTCTTAAAAACGTTGACAAGTCAATTGTGAAATTTATTTTGGGACGAAGGGAGTAAGATAATCCCAACAACAACACTTGAGATGTATCATACCTCTCTCTCACAGCACCAGCTGACAAGACACCACCGTATGCACGATTGACGGTCCTACGGTTCCTTGATAATCTGGTCCTCCTGTATTCAGCTGGTCTCAGGTGAGGAATCTGCAGAAGAATCACTAGTTAATCACAATGGATTTAGTCAAGTAACAATATGAAAGCATGTATCCTCGATGAAGACAAGAAAACATCAGAACTGAAACCCCCATTTGATCCAAATAATGCAAATCCTACATATAGAACACATGCCTAGCAAACTACATATCCCAACATTGAAGTTCACCAGAGGAAAGTAAATATGGATTCATGCACGCTCAATGTTTGGAAACATCTAAAACAACCTATACAATATAGACCAAAGAGGATCAAAAATAAATTCTGAACTGTTAAGATTAACACAGAAGATCAAGACCAATATACCTTAAAACTAGACATAAGAAATTACAAATGTTATTCTTCGGGAAAATTACTGAAATATGCTACGTACTATGGCCTAGTTTTCAAATAATACAATTTACAACCTAATGACAGTATAATGATACGTACTTTTTCAACTTGTTACAAATAATGTAACATACAATTTTTCAAGCGGATGTTTATTTTAATTAACGAAATGCTTACTTGGCAAGCTATGTAGGACAATGACTAACACCAGTGAAATAAACTAACACTGGTCAAATACTTAACGGATGTAGTTGACTTTCATCTCCCCTTCCCCTAACTCGTTAAATGGTTCCCCCAACAATCACTCGTCTTCTTCCTCACCTCCACACTCCCGCAGTTCTCGCCCACTGATGCCGCCTCAGCCTCCATCCTCGACCGTTCGAGCTCAGGCCATTCATCATCTCCAGCGATTGAGCTCTCCCATTTCAGATTCTAAAAAATTGATTTCGAAAGCCCCAGATTCTAACCGACCTAGCTCTGATCACCCTCCGTCTATCTTTTTTGTGGCTATCCAGATTCTTAAAAAAATTGGGGGTTTTCAATTTTTAACTTTTCGGGTGAAAGCCCCACAATTAGAAATTAATCTTAATTTTGAAATCGTAACTTGCAAAATTTGATTTTCGTGGATGTCCAAATAAGGGTTTCTACTTGTTCTTGGGGTAGAACGGGTATGATATGTACGGAGGTAATGTTCTTGATGATATTGTTTCAACCGACAAAGATAAGTTGAAATCTGGGTTTGGTGTTATAGTTTCAAATTTGGTTTTAATGGAGAGAATGGGTTAGGTGCCATTGTTTCGTATTTGGTTTAATAGAACCTTCTTTGGTTTCATTTTTTTTTTTTTCAATTTGGTTTAATGGAAGAATGGGTTTGGTGGTGGTGTGGGGTTATGGTGGTCGGGTCTGGTAAGGGATGGGTGTTGTGGTGGTGGTTGTTGGATTTGAGAGGGATGGTGGAGGAAACTTCATCTGTTTTTTTCAACACAAGTTAACAATTTCTGTTAAAAAAAATAAAAAAAATATATAACAGTTTTAACCCAAAGATTGCTGCCTAAACTAACCAAATAAAATTTATTGGCCCCGTCTGATTTCTGTTTGCATTTTTGATGTCGTTACGTAAAAAAAAAAAAGGGTTAATGACAGATTAGGGCCTGAACTGCAGGGGGGTGCGTCTAAAAGGGGCCTGGGTTTTTTTTTCCGCTAGATCAGGGCTCAATATCATAATTTTTCGGCAATTAAGGGCTTTTTGACGGAAATCGTTAGAAAAGTCAGTTAAGTGCCATGTGCATGGCACGTGATCGTCAAAATGGATGGGTTTGTAATGAATCTTAGCAATGAAGGACTGTAATGAAATTTCTGAAACTTAGAGGGTTTAAAAATGAAATAAATATTTTTTCTAAATAATCAAGTATATAATAAAATAAGTAATTATCATATATAAAATAAATTTATTAAAAAATTAAAATTATTAAACAAATTAATCTACTCCCCCTGGTCCAAAATAACTGTCACTTTTGGTCAAACAGATGTAAGTTTGACCAATAAATTTAAACAAAAAATAATGATCTTAATAAAAATCTAAAAAATTGATATTAAAAGGATTTAGATTATTTTCTATATAATAAATTTAAAATAAAGAAAATTATAAATAAATTTAAATTTTATTCTATGAACATAATAAATTACTTTTTACATTCACCAAATTTAAAACAACATAAAGTAGTTATCAATATTTACAATGGAAAGCTTTTATTACTTTTTTATTAGTAAGACCCACTCGAAATAGGATATCTCAAAATGGAAAGTTTTTATTACTTTTTTATTAGTAGGACCCACTTGTCATACTCACAACTTCTTTTCATTTATTATTCCCCACCCACTTTCTCTCTCCTTCAATACCTAATTTTCAAACAACTTTTTATAATAAAAGATTATTATTCCTTAATCCCCGTGTCGGACCAAGAATCCTATTTCGGATGGGACGGAGTATTTTAGATACTTAATATTATTATACAACATTTAAAACAAATAAATTTATTAAAATATATATAAAAAAACCACATTTTTATTTAAAAAAATTAATTACAATTTAATAGAAACTTTAACAAAGTAAAAAAAAAAAAAGAAAAAAAAAAAGAAAAGAAACCCAGCAAGAACAGAGCCTCCAAACAATCAAATTTTCTTCTTGAACGGCAATTTTTTTCCTGCGGGCCGCCACCTGCTACTGCACCGCCAGCACCACCTCTCCTCCATCCAAATACCCCAAATGCACAAACCCAATTCAAACCCTAGAAACCCATCAAGAACAGAGCCTCCAAACAATCAAATTTTCTTCTTGAACGGCAATTTTTTCCGGCGGGCCGCCACCTGCTACTGCACCGCCAGCACCACCTCTCCTTCATCCAAATAACCCAAATGCACAAACCCAATTCAAACCCTAGATCGACTTAGACACTTACCGGTGATTTCTTGACCTTCCAGTTTCCCAAGCGGCCCAGTAATCCGGTGATTTCTTGACCCAATAATCCGGTGATTTCCCAAGCGATACAGTGTTGTCACGGGAAGGGAAACGAGCGAGGCGACGGCGTCTGATCGGTCGTCGATTGAAAGGGGAGGAGGGTGTGTGCGGCTTCAACAAATCTGGAGAAGGGGGTGTTGATGCATTGGGGTAGGGTTTGTTGAGGAGTCGCCGGCAGTGGGAGTCGCCGGCGTTGGGAGAGAGATGCGAAATTAGTGAGGTCGGTGCAGGGAGAAAATAGAGAGGAGGGGGGTTGAGGAGTCTTTTATTTGTGTTTAAGTTCATTTGTTCATTTTAGCCCCCTTTAGTTTCACAATGTGCATTAGAACCCTAGTTTGCATATATAAATTACAAATCCATCCAATCCGTGTATCATGTGCCATGCACATGGCACTTAACTGACTTTTCTAACAATTTCCGTCAAAAAGCCCTTAACTGCCGAAAAATTATGATATTGAGCCCTGATCTAGCGGGAAAAAAAAAACCCAGGCCCCTTTTAGACGCACCCCCCTGCAGTTCAGGCCCTAATCTGTCATTAACCAAAAAAAAAAAATGATACATTGTTTTTTTTAATAATAGGTGTAATAGTATGTATGTTATCTGTCGTTAAGGAGTACGTTGCATTATATGGAGGGGGGGGGGAAGTACATAGCATATATTGGTCGATTGGCCGTTATTCTTCCCAATCTGCATCCATAGAGTCCCTTGGCGAAAACTAAGCACATAATTCACGTGACAATCTAAGCATAACATTGTTTATGAAATGAACACTTTGTAACTCATACTACGAGGAATAAAAAAATAGAAAAAATAGGATCACTTGACTTGTAGATAGAGACAAAGTTTGAAGGAGACACTTAATTTAAGAGGTTAGTAAAAGAATCACTTTAAGTTACTATTCATAATCCCCTACCACTAAAGGGAGGGGTATCATCAACTTGATCTTTCCAATGCTAGCATAGACTAATGTCACCACCACTCCTCTCCCCTCTTGCTGGAAGAGGAATGTTCCAAGTTTTAATCTATCATCCTTTATCCATTACTTGAAGAGGTAAGATAACAAATGACAAAACTAATAATCCCAGCTCCAATGAACTGAAATCAAGAAGAATTAGAGCCCTGTGAATATGCAGCTCACAAGCAAAGACTGTCATCGAATTGGACAAAGTAAAGCTCCGAAAGTAAAACCTTAATTAACTTTATGAGGTCTGCAGTCCACATAACCAAGTTAACTGCCTAATCCTATTCGCTAAAAACTTAGCAGCTTTAATATCCATAATAAACTACACAAATTCCTGATGGGGGCACCCGCACAACTGCTATACCTATAAATCCATTCCAAGGTAGCTTTATCACATATCACATGTTTTCAGTCTTTAATATCTGTTAAAATGACTGCTGCTAGGTGTTTATGAGTGCCATAAGCAATACTAACTCAAGTATGTCGCAACTGTTATTGTATGTAGTTCAACGTTTCAACCTTCATCAGCCCAATGAGCTATCCAGCAAAAAGAATGAAGTAAAGACTGGGAACGTGTAGCTATAAGAAAGCAAAAGAATATCCATCATATAACATCATATGGTAAAACTCTCTTGAGTGGCCCAGTATCTTCGGAGAATGCCACTACCCTGATATAACAACAATCAGTGGCGGACCAATAAATCTGTTGTATGGAGGGAACGAAATTTACACACTGTTCAGAAAGTGAAGCTATACGTTTTGCTTTGCATCTCAATGTGTAATACAAAACTTGAGTTAAAATCACACTTGTTTCATAAGATAAATAAACTTAAATGCATAAGCCATATAGGGGCAATGGTTAATTTATCCCCACATTTTATAATTACTTCACTCTTGGTTCTGGGGGGAGGGGAATACATTGGGGAATATTTTCTCGCAGAAAAGAGGGGATTGATGAAGTTTAATCCCATTAATTCTCACAGTTAGTTTGTGGCTGAAAATAGCAAATCTCCAGTAAGTGCTTTATATATACTCCCTCTGTCCCAGAAAGATAGTCTATTTTGACTTTTTATGGTCAATGAAAATGAACTTTGACCAACCATTGATGACGATCTAATCTTTATAGTGAACTTCTAAAATTTGAAATTGATAAATCATTAAGTGATTTATCAATAATAATTTTTACAATTTTATTGTGATCATTAAATTGACACCAATGTTTGGTCAAAGTTTATTTTTATTGACCATAAAAAGTCAAAATTATCTTTCTGGGACAGAGGGAGTATTATATATTCATGACTACAGAATCACTTAACATAGGTAGACCAAGTGGGAAACAAAGATGACAAACTTTTAGCCCCCCTCAAATCGGGCCAATCTGAACAATGCTTATGTACTAAAACCCAGACCATGCAGCTAGAAACTATAAAAACTGAACCACCACAAACACACACCTGCAGCACTATATTCATAGGGAATGATAAGATGTAAAACCACAAGAGATGCCATACAGAATCCATCACATGTCCACATGAATTAACAACATCCATAAAAATCAAAATAAAACAAATCAAACAACAGAAATGCAAGGTAATATTACCCCCTGAATTCTCTTTCCAGTGACAGGACATTTAGGTCCACTTGCTCTCTTCTTTGTGGTCTGGTAAACTAGCTTCCCTCCTAGACACCAACATGTATGGCGCATATCAGTATATGTATCACTTTAACAGAATAAACACGATTAAAAGTATAAACTGTTGGTCGGCTATTGTCCATCTAATAAAATGATCCTTTCCATCTCATTCCGCTCTATTTTTATTAACAAGGTCCATAAACGAAATTTAGTACAACATTAACACTATATCAAACACCAAAAACAAAAAAAAAATTATGCTATTGCAAGTCGATGCGCACAAACTTGAGCTAGGGTCCATTAATCATTACAATCTACTTAACTGAGTTAAACTCTGCCTCTATTCCGATTAATTTAGGCGACTATACGATTCCTCTTACAAAATTAGCCTCGGTCTCGATCAAATCTAAAAATCTAACATATATAAGCTACTACTAGAAGATTTACATATAAATATTCACAAAAAAAATACACATAAATAATCGCGAAAACGAAGAACTGACGAAATGCAAAAGAGAGGATAGGGTTTGAGAAATCACCAGGGGTTTTGACGACCCTGTGCTGGTTGGATTTGGTGGCATAGCTATGCCGTTTGCGATACGTCAGTCTCTGAACCATCTTCTCCGACTACGGCAATACAGACGCTCGCAGCACTCTCTCTTTCTTCTCCGACTGGAGGATAAGATGGAACGAAAAGGGAAATTGGATTTGTGGGAGAAGGTACATAAATGGGACTGCAGAACCCTAAATCGGACGGTTTGGGGAGCCCCGTGAGTTTATGTCAAGGGATGAGATTGAGTCTTTTAGTTTGTGTTTTAAAATTGCATAGTGGTCACTCAAAGTAGTTGCTCAGGTTGGTGTGGTCCATGATTAAAAGGTAATTACATTTAACTACTACATACTACCTCCGTCCCAGCTCAATACGCATCTTTACTGTTTGGCACAATATTTAAGGAGAGATTATTTATATTCAAAAGTATTGTGAGTGGAGAATAATGAGTGGTTGGGAGGAAGAAAGAGAATGAGTGGAGAATAATGAGTGGTTGAGAGGAAGAAAGAGAATGAGTGGAGAATAATGAGTGGTTGGGAGGAAGAGAGAGAATGAGTGGAAGATTATAAAAATAATAAAAAACTTTCCTTTTTTGGATTGTGCACATATCAACGACACCCATTTAAAAGGTAAGTGTGCACATTGAGCTGGGACGGAGGTAGTATCACTTTTATCTTCAACTAGGTCCTTTTAAAAGGGCTTTGGACATCAGAGCCCCTCATACTTAAGTTAATTATAAATAAGGACTCAACAGATTAAAAATCCCAGCGACACCCCTGGCCCGTAAAAAATCGTAATTACCCTCCTGATTCCCAGAATATTACATGAGGCCCGCTCCAGACCTCCTAGGACCAATGAATAACAAAGATGAATCTTGACCAATGGACCAATGAATTATTTGTTGTTAAGTCTGCAATATTTACTATTAATAATGATTGAATATAAATGAAAATAAATAAGATTTCCCAACCATATAATTTTTTATTTTTTGAAAGAAATTTCCCAATCATTTAATGAGATTCCAGAATTACAAAAACATCAAATCTTTAAGAAAAAAATTAGAAAATTGAAGAAAATATTTTCAACAAATAGAATGGATCTAAATTGTTTATAAAAAAATCACATTTTATTAAGTAGTTGCTCGGTATAAGACTAATTCACTTACTATACTTGAAGTATAAAAATAATATATTTGACATTATTTTTTCACATTTTTAAAAAATAAATAAATAAATAACTATTTGGTCAAATCCCCATAAAACTCCTATACATGGTGTATAAGACCAATTCTCCACTTATAATTGAAGTATAACAGTCATTTTTTCACAAAGATAAAATAAATAATTTAATATTTTATTAATATTGACTCTCATGTTTGGTCAAACTGCAGTCAACTCTTATATTTAATGTATAAGACCAGATCGCCTCATATATTTAAAGTATAAGAGTCGACATTTTTTTCATTTTTACTAAAAAATATATATTACTATTTGGTCAAATCATGGTCAAACTCCTATACTTGGTGTATAAGACAAATTCTTCTCTTATAGTTGAAATATAAGAGTAATTTTTACCATTTCTTCACAAAAATAAAATACACATTTTAATATTTTATTAATCTTGACTCTCATATTCGGTCAAAGTGCAATCAACTCTTATAACTGATGTATACAACCAATTTGCCTCTTATATTTAACGTATAAGAGTAAACTTTTTTCCTTTTTATATTTTTTTTTCTTTTTACTATTTGATCAAATCTTGGTTAAACTCTTATACTTGATGTATAAGACCAATTCGCCTCTTATGGTTGAAGTATAAGAGTCAATTTTTTCACATTTTTTCACAAAATAAATTAAAAATAATAATATTTTATTAATGTTGACTTTCATATTTGGTAAAACATGAGTCAACTCTTATAACCGACACATAAGACATGTCCACCTCTTATAATTAACATATAAGAGTAAAAAAAAATCACTTTTCTCAATTTCTTAGAAACAAAAGAGTTAATATTATTTGGTCAAACTTGGTCAAACTCTTATAATTATTGTATAAGACCAATTCTTCTCTTATCACTGAAGTATAAGAGTCATGTTTTTTAAAATTCTCATCATTTTCAAGATTTTTTATATTATTTGGTCAAATATCAGTCAAACTCTTATAATTGATATATAAGATCAATTCGCTTCTTATAATTGAAGTATAAGAGTCCTTTTTTTCACATTTTCACACAAGTAAAAAAAAAATATTAATGTTGACTCTCATATTCGGTCAAACTCTTATTACTGATGTATAAGATCAGTTTACTGCTTATTATTAAAGTAAGAGAGTCATATTTTTACAAATAAAAAAATTAAAACTCATTCAAAGACATTTAGTATAACTCCAATACTTTTAGTATAAGACCAAACAAAATCTAATAACCAATTAACAACAAACATTAATCAAATTTAACCTGCAAAAAAAGAATGTAAGTGGATACTGATTTCAATTGAGGCCTGAGATGTAATCACCATAGCATTGTTCTTGAGACAGCCACATATGTATATTTTCAGGGGGGAAATTAATAGATTATGGATTTACAAAAAAAAAGATGGTGGATCAGCTATAAGTCTATACCTCAAAAACTTCACCACTTTCCCCATTCATGGAAGTTAAACTAAAAATAAACCTCCAATTGCTCTATCCAAAATGCTGGAAAAAACGAGCTCCAACCCCTATGGTTATAGACTGTGGAGTAGCGTACACATTCAAACATGTATTAGAAATAAATCTAAACATCCATTCTTTCAGATCTGGAGTGGAGGGAGCCGGATCTGGCGTAGATATGACCAGATCTGGATTAACAAAGTCTGGAGAAGAAGCTCCGAACGCCGGAAAAGAGAAAGCCGGTAAAGAACTTTCCGGCGCTGGAAAGAGAGGGACAGATCCGGCGAGAGAGAGAGAGGTCTGGAGAGAGTCAAAGTGAGAAGACGAAATGAAGGTTGAAGGTAGAAGTTCGAAATATGAAAGTCGTCGGTCGTCGGCAAAGGTAGGGAGCAGGGTAGGTGGGGAGAGAAAACTGTGTTTATTGTGTTTTTTCATAAAGAAAGATGATTTTTTTGTGTGTTTTCGGAGACAGAGAGAGAGAGAGAGAGAGAGAGGAGAGAGAGAGAGAGCGAGAGAGAGAACCGATGAAAGGATCGTCGGTTATCGTCCCCGTCGCCGACGTCGTTCGCTGGAAAAAAGCAAAGAGAGAGAGAGAAAGTGTGTGTGTGTTGTGTGTGTGTGTTTTAGAGAGAGGATGGAAGACAAAAAAGTGGGAAGGGAGAGGGGGAGACTATGGTTTTGTTTGAGGGCAGGTGTAAATTTTGGTATTTAGTTATTATATTTGACTGGTCAATAGGGTTAATAGGTGTCTGAGAAATTAAGATCTATAGCGAACTCCTTATTAGGAAATTAGAAAGAGCCTCTCCTTAAAATAGAATAACATTTGGGTGGGGATGGCCCTAGGGGGAAAATCCCCTTTTAAAACGGCCATATCTATATATCTATATAATAAGAGAGTCTTTTTATCAATCCTCATTAAGCCATGTGGAATTATGACATGGAAAGCCACATGTCCTTATTTCATTGGCTTGAGCAAAAGACTCTCATTTAAGGAGATAATTTTCATTATTAATTGTAATCTATATTTATTTAAAATTATTTGAATTCAAAATTCAATCTCAATTAGATTTTATTGTTTCAATGGCTGGAAGAATCTAATCAATATTTCATAAAATTGTCTACATCTTTTTTCAAAGTTTAAGCCAACAAGTCTAATTGAAGGAAATAATTTTAAATCTAATCGTTATCATACTTTAAATACAACATTGAAAAATAAATATGGGCAGTAGTATCACCTATTAAATCGATCATATAGTAGTAAATCGGTTTAATATGAGATGTAAACTTCATGTCATGTCAACTTATACAAAAAAACATTATTAAATAATAAAAAATTGAAAAAAAAAATTATGGGTTGTAATCTATATAATATATAATAAGAGAGTTCTTTTTCTCAATCCTCATTAAGCATGTGGAATTATGACATGGAAAGCCACATGTCTTTATTTCATTGGCTTGAGCAAAAGACTCTCATTTAAAGAGATAATTTTCATTATTAATTGTAAGCTATATTTATTTAAAACTACTACTATTTTGACCAAGGCTATTCAGATGGAGTTTAATCAGAACCCACTTCTTCTATTGTTCTATGCTCAACCGAGTCTTATCTCTTGCTCAACCGAGCATCATATTTTTCATGGCCGAGCACACTTCTTGACATGATCGAGGGAAAGAAGTCAGAAAGGGGTTGATTTTCAAGCAGTAAGTGCTTGCCCGAGTCTTCTTACGTGCTCGGCCGACCAGTTGGGTCCATGCTTTATAGACGGGCGCTTGATATTGGTTGTGATGGATTGAGTTTTGGGGTGCTTTGGATAGGCTTCGCTGTTGGGTCTCCCTTTGGTCCGGATTTATTATTGGGTCAAGGCCAAAGTTGCATTGGAATTGGGTTGATTTTTTGGATGACTTTGCTTCACAACCTAATTTTGGTTGTTTTAGGCTCTTATTCTTTGGCTTAAGTATTTTAGACTTTTATTTCCTTATTAGCTTTATTTAGTTTGAACTTATGTAATATTTTGGTTTTCGAGGTTAGGCTCCTAATCCGACAATAAGTCGGGTGGTTGTCCCCCTCATCGTTTGTACTTTATTTATTTTATGAAATTAAAATTCAGGTGCCACTTTGGTTCCTAAAAATATAATAAAAAATAATCTCTAATTTGAACTTGTGTCATGGTTGACCCTCTTCCATTCTTCCTTTCTCTCGGGACACTCAACAACGACATTGCGAGTATTGAAATTTCACTTACATCAAATATTTAACCACCTCGGTCGCGTTGCTGAAACGTAATTTGAGGTGGGTCTCCCTTAAGCATCGAATACAAGAGCGGTACCGCCCGAGACTGCTCACAATTGAAGTTGTGCTTGCAGGTTTGAGATTTTGGAGAAATGGAAAGGGAGAGAAGTGGGAGGGGCGGTAGGGGAAGAGATAATTATGTTTTGGGGTAATATGAGTACTGGAAGGGATGAAGAAGGGGGAATTAAAGATTAAAGTTGAGTTCAAAATATAATGATACTCCAATTTAACCTTAAAAATCTTGCATGTGTGTTACCCCATGACAACTTAAGTTCAAAATATAATGATATTCCTATTTAACCTTTAAAATCTTGCATGTGTGTTACCCCATGACAACTTAAAGCAAAAAATAGATATCGTATGCTATAGTGATTACAAGTGCATCTAAAATTATTTTACACTACTCAATGCTATAAAAATGAGTTGTGTGATTAAACCACGCATCCTCATTAGTTTAGTGATCTTGGATGCAATTTTTCCTACTTTTTGTGATTCTCAAACAAACTTAAACTTGCTCGAATAACATATCCAATAGTTCAGTGATCTTGAATGCAATTTTTCCTACTTTTTGTGATTCTCAAACAAGCCTAAACCTTGCTCGAATACCATATCCACTTGCTTCCTCAAAATACTAATATGTTGTTGTATTTTTTTTGTTTTCTATAATTTAATTGATTAAATTTTACTATGAGAAAATATTTGTGTTATCAATACGTGTAAGTCAGTCTTTTACATATAATCCAAACAAACCAATTGATGCACACGCTTCAAATTGTGTTAATCAAGTTATTTTATATCATGATCTACCTTTTCGATATTACAATTTATTGATTAATTTAATGCGTATTTGAATACATAATCTCAATTATATTTTGTAATTAATTGATTTATTATGCCCCGTCGAGTATCGACGGGTTACAAACTAGTACATATAAATGCTGGAAGTTTGCATAATTGTACGAGTGTTGCTATTCACACGCCTAATAAATAAAAATTCTGAGCACACCCGTATGCATGCATAATTTCTATATAATTATATTATAATAATGTGAAACGTACGGAAAATTTTTACATGTGTCAATAGCAACACTCTAATTGTATGCCTACTTAACCATTCATAAAACATAATTTTAATCTTCAAGATTATCAAATGCATGTTAGAAGATGAAAGTGGACCAAGAAGCTGGAAAATTGTGGGTATGGTGAATTTATATCAAGTTGTCACCTATGTTTATTTATATGAAAATATAATATTTTTCTTTTCTGTTGTTAGACACAGTTCGATCGTTATAGAAGTATGAATATTACCTAGGGGTGTCAGTGGTTCGGCTCGAACCGCGGTTCGAAACCGAACCGAACCGAACCGCATGGTTTGGTTCGGTTTTTACACACCAACGGTTCAGCTACGGTTTCGATAATCAGTAAACCGTGTGGTTCGGTTCAGCTCGCGGTCTCACCAGTGAAGTCGAACCAAACCGAGCTAAACCGAGCTAAACCGAACCGTGCAAACCGAACTGAGAACCGAACCCCTAAACCGAACCAGTTAACTTGGACCATTGATATTTTACTTATGTAATATCCATCGTTCATTTTAGTAAACCCTATTTTTATTATTCAAGTTCAATTCAAGTTTCAAATTATTTAGATCGGGCTTCAGCCTTCAACGGCGCTGCTCATCTACCTCGTCGACTCCATTCTTCCTCTCCCCATCGCCTCCACCTTCCTCCGCCTCCACCTTCCTCCATCCCTCAAGCGTCCCTGCTAGTGCTCTACGTCTCTCAAGTACGTTCAATCTCGATTTCGATTTCGTCAATTCGTTGAAGACTCAAGCGAATGGATTTCGTCATCTCGCTTTTCCCGGTAATATATTTATGTTTATTCTGTTTATTTTGATGATTTACAATTAAAGTTTCTTAATTTCTAGCATTATTCTTCAATTCGTTGTTTTTGGGTGATTTACAATTAAAGTTTCTTAATTTCTACATTACTCTTCGATTTGTTGTTTTCTAGGGCTTGCAACTTCCAAAATCCAAACGATCTTCTAATTTTAGCCATGGATGCTAACAAGAACTGCAGTGTAAGATTTCCAAAATCCAAAATCCAAACGATCATTACTGAGAGTAATATCACTTCTGTTCTTTACATTTACTTTTGATCTGGAGTTTTGCCCTTCATTTGTCCTGTCTGGAGTTTTGCCCTTCATTTGAGACACGGTTTGAGCCGTGGTTTGAACTGTGGTTTGAAGCGTGGTTCAGACCGTGGTCTGAACCGATATATTAAACCGCGGTTTGAGCTGAACCGAACCGAACCATTGTGGTTTGGTTCAGTTCGGTTTGGAGGTTTCGGCGGTTCAGCTCGGTTTGAGATTTTCTCAAACCGATGACTAGCGGTTCGGTCTCTAAAACCGCCCAAACCGAGCTAAACCGAACCGTGTACACCCCTAATATTACCAACCTACTTTGGGAATGTATACCAAACTATAAGGTTAAATTCAATACGTACTGTATCCACTTTTTCTCTTTTGCATGCTTAAAAAAAAAAATCGATTATAAGTTAATATTTAACCAAGCTTCAGGGATGAACGTTGAATTTACTATGTACCTCGACATTAACTCACTCTTGAAACTCTGCTGCCTTTTAAAGAACAGTATATTTGACTAATACTCCAGACATTGACATTGTTAATTCGTATTCCGCGATGATAAAACTAGAGTTGGTTTTGGGGGAAACTAGTTTCTCCATAAGTTATAAAAAGTCCACTTTTTAATCCTTTAACCCTAAGCCTTAAATCCTAAATGGCTTAAACCCTAAATTTTAACCCCTATAAAAACAGGATTTTTTATAACTTATGAAGAAACTAGTTTCCTCCAAAATTTTCTCATAAAACTATAGGTAGGACCTTTCATATATATATATATATACACACACACACACACATATATATATACAGGCCCGGCTCAATAATTTTTGAGACCCTATGCTAAAATATACATATAGGGCTTTTAGTTTTGCACAAAAAGGGTATGTACACTTTCCGTCATAAAATAAATGTCAAATGAATGTCTCACTTTTTATATGATAGTACGAAAAAACTTTTAAGTAATAAGTTAGGTTAATTAAATTATCTCAATGAAAATTAAAGCTTGATAGCGATATACTCCCTCCGTCCCACCCGATTTGGGACAAATTGCCATTTTGGGCGTCCACTCCACTTAGGACATCCCTAAATGACAAGTTTATATTACTTTAATATTCAATGGGACCCATTTGTCATACTCACAACAACAATCCATTTAATATTCCACCCACTCATTCTCTCTCATGTTTACTTTTCATACTCACAACACATTCTCCGCTCATTCTCTTTCATCTTAAAATAATAGTTCTCCTTAATCCCCGTGTTAGGACCAATTGTCCTAAGTCGGCCGGGACGGAGGGAGTATCATTTTAATTTTTTTAATACTACCTCTGTCCCTAAATGAGTGTCCAAATTTCATTTTAAGGGACACTGAAAATCTCAACTTTGTGAACAATTTGGTAACAACGATTCATATATAATCTTGTAATCTCATTTCCAAACCTTTAGTTTTGCACGTATAAAGAAACCGGTGAAATTTTTTTTGAAAAAAAACGTTTAGGAAGAAAGTTATGTTAAAAAAAGACACTCATTTAGGGACAAAGATTTCTTGAAAATGGACACTCATTTAGGGACAGAGGGAGTAATAATTTTTAAATTTTCATTAAGATAATTAAACTAACTTAAAATTAGCGCTCAAAATTCCTTCGTACCAATACACATACCAATAAGGCAATAACATACTAAAAATTAAAAAAACAATATTTATTTTGGGACGGAATGAGTATGAAGTGTAAGTTACTAGTACCTAACAAAGTTTTTTTTCCATGTATACACGAAACCATATAGCTAGCAACAAAATGGGGGCCTTCTAATTTTGGGGTCCTGGGATGTAGAACTTGTTGCTAGACGTGACTATAAAAAACCGGAAACCGGCTAACCGCCGGTTTGTAACCGGTCAAAACCGGGTCAAAACCGGCCAACCGGTTAACCGGCGACCGGCTCAACCGTGAGCCGTCGGCTCACAATCTCTCATATTTCCAGTTAGTTTGCAGAATTTCAGTCAGTTTTCTAATAATTTACAGTTAGTTTTCTAACGAAATAACTTTTGTAATTTATTTCGAAAATTCCAGTAAGTTTTTTAACCATTTCCAGTCAGTTTGAAAACATTTTCCAGTTAGTTTTTCGAATTCCAGTCATTTTTTTGACAGTTTCAGTTATTTTTTTTTTTAACAAAATCTGTGTTTTTCATCAGTTTCAGTCAGTTTTTAGTTATTTCCAGCCAGTTTCACTTTCACAACATTTTCCAGTTATTTTGTTCGAATTCCAGTCAGTTTTTTAATAGTTTCAGTTAGTTTTTTTTGACGGTTTCAGTTAGTTTTTTTGACAAAATATGTGTTTTTCATCATTTTCAGTCAGTTTTTTTTAGCGATTTTCAGTCAGTTTCGAAACAATTTCACTTAGTTTTTTAACAAATGGCCTCATCTCGAAGGAGCGGCAAGGAACATGTTGATTCTTCCTCACTTAACCCAGAATTTGAGTCACATTTTGAGGAAAGGGAGCAAATTGTTGAAGAAAATGTTGCTCAAAGTGGTAGGGCCGGCCGAGGCCGAGCTCGGGGCGTGGGAAGAGGTGGTCGGGGGAAACGTCAACCACGAGAATCCAAATCCGACACTTTTACGATCCATTTCTGAAAAGTACAAATTGACCCCCAACGACTTTGTACATTTTCGAGCGGAATGCAACTATTGTACCAAAAGTTACGCGTTCACAAAAGGTGGAGGGCATGGATCATTGAACACCCACCTCAATAGCAAACATCCCGAAAAAGTTGGGATTGAGAGTGATCAAGCTCAATTACAATTTGCTCAACCGAACATCCAAGGTACGTCTTCGGTCTTATTTAAGTTTAATAATGTCGTTTATAGGAAAGAATTGTGCAAATTTGTGTGTGTTATAGGGCTTGCTTTTAACTTTGCGGATGATGAATTTTATGAACGGTTTATTAGACTTTCTTTAAATCCGGCCGCCTCCAAAGTACCACGTACGACTCTCGTACGCGATATTAAAAAAGTGGTTTTGGAATATAAACATTTTTAATTGATGTTTTATCCAAATTAGATCAAAGAGTTTCAATTTGTGCCGATGGTTGGAGTGATCATTGGCAAAGAAATAGTTATTTAGGTGTTACATGCCATTGGATCGATAATTCGTGGACTTTACAAAAAAGATTACTTGCATATGATAGTTTTGAACCACCTCATTCCGCGGAAAATATTTGTAGAAAGTTGCACGCCATTTTGGCAAAATATGGTCTTTTGCAAAAAAATATTTTCTATTTCATTCGACAATGCTAGTGCTAATACCGCTAGTATACCGGAATTGATGCTCATTTGTCAACCGTCACTTGGGGGTAAGTATTTTCATATTAGATGTTTATGTCATATCATAAATTTATGTGTTAAAGATGGTTTGGATGCTTTAGATCAATATGTTAAACCCATTAGAGATGCTCTTTATTTTATTGCAAAAAAAATAAAATTACAAGAAAATGGATAAAATATTTACTAAATAAGGGTCTTCCCGAAAAATATTTTTCTATGGATGTTCCGACTAGGTGGAATTCTACCTACAAAATGTTAATTGATGGTTTTGAGTATAAAGAGCATCTCATGGATTTTTTTATTACTATGGGCTATGAAATTCCTTTATTTTCTTATCAATGGAACGCTTGCACTAATTTATGTCAATTATTAAAGATTTTCAATACCGCTACTTTGGCTTTGTCGGGAGTTTATTATCCAACTTTCGTTTTGGTACTTGATCAATGTATTGCAATAGTTCGAAGTTTTAAAAATTTGCAAAATTGCACCATTTTAAACCAAAGCATTGCTTCCATGAGGCAAAAGTGGGTCAAATATTTTGATAACATTCCGTCTCTATTTTTACTTGCAAAGATGTTGGATCCCCGTATTAAATTGAAAGATCTAGTCCGCGTAATAACGTTTTATTATGCAAATTTATAGAAGTCTTTCTCAATATGACTCAAGTCCTAATGAAGAAGATATTGGTATTGATACACAATATGAGGAGAATAACGATCCATATAGTTTTGTTAATGAAATTTATTCCCAAAAACGTCCTAGAACGTCTCCTTCTTCTTCTTCTACCTCTAGCATTCCGTACGAGTTGGAAGCATATTTCTCTACTAGACATGAAGTTGTACAAAACACTTCAAATCCAACTACTTTTGATATTTTGAGGTGGTGGTCACAAAGGCAAGAAACTTATCCCATACTCTCTTTAATTGCAAAAGAAGTCTTAGCTTCTCCGGAGTGTTGAAGTATGTTTAAATTTTTGGCTTGATTTGTTGAAATATATGAAATTAATTTTTGAATAGAGAGGATAAGGGATCGAGGCAGTGAATTTAATGGGGTGGAGGGAAGACAATAGATGGAGGTAGGGTGGAGAGAGAGAGAGGCGGCGGATGTGTGGTCGGGGAGAAGGAGCCAGCGGAGTTGCCGTGGGGGAAGAAGGAGGCGGTTCGGAAGGGGGTTGGGTGGAAGAAAAAGATGTGTGGGAGTTATGGGGTTGATTTGTAAAGTATTGTTCTAGTTTATAGCCATTTTAAAATAGTTTTATCAAGTTTTTTCTTTTCAGTTTTACACTTTGTAACTTTTTTTATATATATTTTTTGAATTGATATTCCTATATTACCCTTGGATATTAGGTCACATTCACATTACATGCTCATTTAACTGGAAAAAGTAAATGTCGTCAACCTGATTACCACGAACAATTAGGTGAAGTACCTTAAATGCAAAAGAAAAAAAAAAAAAAAAACATTGATTTTAGGAGGCAAATCCACATAACCCCAATAATTTGGATATTTTTATTCCATTCCCCTTTTTTATTCTAGTCATCGGGTCAAAACATAAAATTATTATTGTTCTTGTGCTAAAAGAGTAATTTTTTTCGAACTTTAAAAGGTACAGAAAGATGAAGAAAGGTTGGCATACCCCCCCTCCTTATACTGTGGCCTTCGCCACTGCGAAAAAGGTATGGCTGTAAAGGTCAACAAATAAATGAAGAAAAAGTCAGACAAATAAATGGAGAAAGAGCGGGAAGAAAAGGAGAATAAAGGAAAGCTTGTTTTCGTGATTATGAACTTCATCTTTGATATCCCATGAGCAACTAATTTTTTTTTTCTTAATCAAAAATGAAAATAGATATTTTGAACCGGATGAAATACAATATTAAAAAAATAATCACATAAATAATTTTCGGTATGTAGAAGAAGAATATATAGAGTAGTTTAAATGAATGAAATGAGGGGATAGACTTGGACTGATGATTGATATTAGCCAAAACATGTTCAAAAATAACTTTGTCCAAAAGGAGAATAAAGGAAAGCTTGTTTTCGGTATGTAGAAGAAGAATATATATAGAGTACAAGAAGAAAGAAATAAATATTGTTAATTAATTAACCGAAACGGAGGAATATTATTATTATTTTTAAGGATAATAATAAAAATACAGCTTGCAGATAAACAAGGGTCAATTAGATGTTGGGAAGAGGTCAACATAGCAGGAGGCATATGGAAATGAACAAGTGTGGGGACTGGGGACAATTTCTTGACAAATCCTATTCAAGCGAAATTCATGGGGTCACGCATATTAATAAATGCATTTAATTTTATGTATAAAAATATTTTTTCCAATCCAAAATAAGGAGTTAGGGCAAAATAGTCATAATTTTGATTTTTGTAGTACTTTATTTTGCTATATTTTAACTATGTTGAGCAAGAGAGTCAAATTACAAAGAGTAATGTTAGGATTGCATAAAAAGTTTTTTATAAAATAAGTTACAAAATGATTTGGTAGACATGAATGTTGTGTTAGCAAACGCTAATTAAGTATCCAATTAATAACTGCCAACTCATTTTATACTACTTTTTGTAATTCTAGCGCTGTTCAATTACAAATTCCCTTCTTGTTTTAGAAGTTTAATATATTTTTAATTTGATTTTATTTTCAGCTCAAATAATTTTTTATTATAATTTTATGAATTTAGTATAATTGTGAAACAACATTCTTCAAACACATGCTCTTTACGTCATATATGAATGTCAAAAAGTATATACGAGTACTATTTATGAAAAGGGCAATGCTAGGGGCACAAAAAATGATGGATACAAAGTGAGATGACGATATTTTATTGGTTGCATCGATTGTGGACCCGGCACACTCTAATAAAAAACACCAATAAAATTTTGACACATCATGTTGTAAACCACATTTTATGGCACTTTTTTGTGACTTTATATTTACCCTTATGAAAATTTACATTTTAGATGAATAAACATCATTAATATCCACAACGTTCGCTTTTAGCTTGCAAGTATTCTTTGAAAATATAACTTTTGTAAAGGAGAAAATTTGATAGATTAAATGGTTTGCTTCTTTTTCTTTATAAGCGAGGCGGGGCAAGCACATTTCTATCTTATCGAGATCCGTCTCATCTGAGACCGTCTCACACAAGTCTTCCTCTTTATATTTATATTTAGGGACAATTTCATATAAAATAAAGGTTGATGTTTTTTAGGGGGTCGAAGTGGCAAGTAAAAATTTTATAGTGACAAATTAGCAAGGTATTTTTATATTTGATCCAATACTTAATTGACAAAAATTTGTATGAGAACACCATGACCCGGATCCATGACCCACATGCAATTTTTTTTTTTTTTTGATTTTTGCTTTTTAATTTTTTTTTTCGGTTTGTCGAAAGTAATAGTTACTATAACTAAATGTAACAAACGTGTTACCTATATGTAACAGTTTACATACATAAAAGTAAAACATATATACAGAAAAGTAACAATTTTTTTTTTATGTTTTATTCGTTTGCCAAAAGTAATACTTATTACAACTCAAATGTAACGAACGTGTTACTTATATGTAACAATGTTTATACATAATTGTAACACATATGTATAGAAAAGTAATAATTCAATTATTTACACTTTGGAACTAAAAACACTTGTGTTATTAACATTGTAAAAATAAGAAAGTATTTACTTGTATGATAATATTGTAAAACAGTTACGTTTACTTGTATAATAGTATATCTATATGTTTTTAAAAAATAAGTTACAATGAGTTCATTTATCATGATACATGTAAAAGTATTACATTATCTATAAAAATCTGTTACAAGTTCATCTACTAAAGTGTTACATTTACTTGTACAAATAATTACATTCATGTATATAAGTTGTTATTTTTCAAATGTTACTTTCTTTTAAAAAATAAAATAAAAATACTAAAAAATAAAAAATATTCAAGAAAAACACTATTACATTTCAGTATAACGATAATTACATTTATTTATTGTTAGTGTTAAATGTATTTATAGTTAGTATTACAGTTGAAAGATGAGTAAAATGAGTTATTTTTTTATTTTTTTTGTAAAACTGGTGTTACGTTTACTTATAAACAATGTTACTTTATAAGTAACACAGTTGTTACATTTAGTTGTACTAAGTATTACTTTTGGCAAACGGAAAAAACAGTAAAAAAAAACTTTAAAAAAATGATTTTTTTTTCTGGAAAAAAAAATTAAAAAATTGGGCCAATGGGTCGCTGTCACGTGGCAGATTTTGAGTGGACCATGGTTGGGATCATACGCTTCGCGGAGAATGTTGTACACGAGTCATGGGTCGACCCGTCTCTTTCATAAGACGGATCTAGGTGTTCTCACAATAGACCACCTCTACTTAATTTTACTTGAAAGTCATTCTTTTTCTAAAAAGACTTATTCAAGATTAAGTAATTAATGTTTCTTCAAGACAAATTGGAGAGATAAAAACAACAATTAAAGAATAAATAAAATTCTCTTATAATCTCTTGAATATTAATTAAAGGTGGGCAAATGGCACATTAGTGCCCCCAAAGTTTCATATGAATTGCAATTTAGGTATTAATGTTTCAATTTTGGCAATTTGGTGCCTAATGTTCACCTTTTGTGGCGAAATAAGTCTTTTTTGGATGGTCATGGATGGAAGCTAACGAAATTAACAAAAATTTAACGAGCTTCTTTAAAAATTGCATTTCTTACCCAAAATTTGGTCGCATACGTTTAAAAAGTTTGTCTCGCACGTTATTTTTAAAACACGTTTTTTCTGAGAGTTAGGAAAAACGTTTTTCCAAAGATTGTGTGCATAAAGATTCACATGCATGGTGGTGATTTGTGCGCCTTACAAATTGTGATATTAACATGCATACATTTACGTGTAGGGAAAAAGTAAAGCATTATTTCGACTTGAGTAATTAGTTGAGTATGAAATTAAAGTAAAGAAGGAAAGGAGTAGATGTAAAAGTGTGTTGTCAGGGTAAAGAAATATGAATGGCTAATATGAGATGAGATGCATGTGATGTGATGGTCCCCTATAAGTCATCTTCATTTATACGTTTAATACGGGGCAACACATGCATGATGCATGCGACCGCTATTCATTTCCTTATGCCTTTTCTTGATCTCTTAAGGCCCGTTTGTCGCAGCTAATAGCTGATGACTTTTGGCTGAATGACTTATGATTTATTGTCAGAATACTGTTTGTTTTGGTTGATTTGAAAATGCTTATGAGTTGTCTTAAGCTAATTGTGACTGTTTGTTGAAAAAGCTAAAAAATGACTGAATATAATACAAATACCAAAATACCCCTCATATATAAATAAACATATAATAATTTATAATATAATTGTATAACTATTATATCTAATTATAATTATTTAATTGTTATAATTATTAATGATTATATATTCATAATAATCATAATTATATAAAAATTAATATTATATATAATTTTATTAAGTATATATTAATAATGATAAAATAATATTAATAATAGTAATATAGTTTTAATAATATGATGATTATATAATATTAATAATATAATTATAGTAATAATAATAATACTAATAATAATATAATATAATAATAACTTTTAATAATTTTTATTATTATTAATTTTATAATGATAATAATAACGAAATTGTAATAATAGTATATTTATGATTATATAATGTTAATAATATAATTATAAAATAATAAAATTATTATTATTATTATTATTATTATTATTATTATTATATAAATCATACATAGAAAAGGAAGGGTATTATTGACTTACCAAAAGTAATGAATCTTCCATATTTTCAATAAGCCAAGAAAAGCATCATTTTTCTAGCTTTTTAGCTTTTACTTATTTATGCTTTGAGGGAGTTGTACTTGACTTATTGGCTTTTAGCTTATAAGTGAAAACAAACACTACTAAAATAGCTTATTTTAAGTCAAAAGCCATAAGCCAACCCAAATAAGTGAAAACAAATAGGCATTTAATATACTCCACCGCCCCGGAAAGTTTGTCTCAATTTTAATGTCAACAAAAATAAATTTTGACTAAGTATTAATGTCGATTTAATTATTTTAGTACAATAAAATTTAAAAAGTTATATACCATCCATCCTGTATTAAGCTTTTTAGTTTGACTTCGAACGCTTACTACAAAATAAACTAAAAAACAATAGAAAATAGGTCAAAAAAAGTAGTGAGTTAGGGATATAATTGTCCATAAACACTATTTATGAAGCAAGTGGGGTGAAAAGAAAATTAAGTAGGTAACGGTTTTTTTTTTAATTAAATGGGTTTTATGAGGACCATATTATCCAAAATACTATTCACAATTTGTCATTCATGGAATAAAGCAACTTCAATGTTTGGTCATACTTAACATATGTTAACAAAAAAAAAAAAAAAAAATCAAAATGAGACAAACTTTTCGGGACAAGGGGAGTATTCGCTTTTTTCCATATAACAAACGAAATATTCATTTTTAAATAAAAATAATAAAAATTATTTTGATTATGAAAGAGAAAAAATGGGGCAAAGAATAGATAGTAAAAAAAATATTGTAAGCATGGCAAGTGTCCCATAAATAAATAATTCTAATAAAAAATATTATAGAAAAGTGAATATTTTAATGAGATACCAATATGATTTAATATATCCTTCTGTATTTCACAATATACACAAAATGAAGGATGCACGTGAATTAAGGAATGTATAGTAGTGGATAGTTGTTGCCAGGGACGTAGCCAGGATTTGGATTGAGGGAGGTCAAAATACTATTTTAAGATAACTACATATTCTAGAACAAGATGCATAATAGATAAATACTCTCTCCGTTCCATAAAGATAGTTCCGATTTTTTAGCTTCTAAATTGAATCAACTTTAAGAATTTTTTTAAGGTTAATCTGATTATATTAATGAAAAAAAAGGTTATTAGTAATATATACTCCATTCGTCTTCTCACTTTTTGTATCGTTACTACGAATGGATTTTGAACAATAATTTTAGGTTGATTTAATTATTCTAATAAAAATTTAAAACTTTTTATTGATAATACTATTGATGGTGTATCAATTATAATTTTTAGATTTTCATTCTATAATTAAATCAATTTATGATAACTATAATTATTGCTCGAAGTTCATTTATAGTAACGACAAAAAAAAATATAAAAAGAGCATATTGAGAAGGAGAGAATATCATGTAGATTGTCATTAGAATAAATGAATTTCTTAAATTATTACTCTGTTCATCCAATATAACCTTCCATTTTAGTTTCTAACTTTACAATATAGCTTTTCATTTTAATTGCTCAAAAATCTAACTGATATAAAGATATACTCTCTCCGTCCAAAAATGATCTTCACGTTTGACTAATCAAACTTTTTAAGGATATGAGCACTTGCTTCACTAGCCATGTTGTGTTTATACACCTTTTAAGCCTAAATTGTCGAAATGAGAAGAACTTTTTGGGACAATAAAAAATAGCAAATGAAAATATTATTTTGGGACGGAGGGAGTAATACATTAATACCCATGTTTTTTCAAACTTTAGGGGGCCATTAAGAATAAGGCTAAATTTAAGGGGGGGGGTTCAAAGTCACAGCTATTGAATTTTTGTTATAAATTAAAGGGGTCTAAGTGGCAAAATTAGAAAACTCAGGGGGGTCAATTGACCCCCTTTGCCCATATGTGCCTCCGTCCCTGGTTGTTGCGAATATGAAAAGTGAGGTAGAAGAGAAAAAGTGGGTAAGTAGTAGATTGTTGTTGTGAGTTTGACAAGTAGGTACCATTGAATAAATATATATATATATATATATATATATATATATATATATTCCATTTTAAGAAAGTGTGATTTATCAATGAGACACGCAAAAGAAAAGTTTGTGCACGTTGTTATGAGATGAAGGGAATAATATTTATTATGGAACTGATGGAGTGATGCGTTATTAGTAATTACTAATTCGTATCTCATTTATAATCAAAAGTAACCATTTTTCATGATTTAGAAAGAAAAAAAAAAAGATTTTTTAAATTTTATTTTGAAATGAAATTTAATGTTAACTACTAAAAAATATTAATATTGCCAAAAGGCTTGTGCCCAATCGACATTTTGAGTATGTTTAGGTCATTCCGTCGTAGAGTTCTTGGATTTAATACCCTTGTTGGCTAGAATTGTGGTCAAGACTTTTTTTTTTGAAAAAACTTAGTAATATTTAATGTCTATAATGTGTACTTATTTTTTTAAAAATAAATTATTAATTGGAAATATTTTTGTATAAAATAGAATGAAATTATATAAATGCATTTAATAATATTTTAATTGAAACTGAAAATTTTCAATGTTTATTCTTACATTTGAAGATGGAGGATGGAGTATCATCTAATGTTTGATTTCTTCAATCGTCATCGAAAATCAAGCTTAGTCGATGCGTTATAACAATGACATGTATTTGGTAATTAATGAATGTCTAAATTTCATTCACTTGATATTTTTTTACATGTAATGGTAAATATTGTGAAATATTTTTGTTATTCATTTTCAAAATTTTAATTGCAAGTGTATGATCAATCCTCCTCATAATAAATGTCGTAGTGATTTTTTAAACCTTCCTCCGTGGGGGAACAAAATAATAATTTATTCCTAGAGAACATCTAGAAACAAGACGATTGGAAATATCGACAAATTCTTGCCGAGTCCTTTCCGTTTGGTGATACAGTAAAGGAACGGTCTGATTGAATTTAACTATAGTCACTAAAAATCTAATTGTTTTCATGAAATTTTAATAATTATATTTGATACTCCCACAAATTTCATCAATAATAGTATTTAAACTTTATGAGAATGACAAGATTTAATAACTGCTTGGTCAAAGTTCAATCACTAGTCACTATGACCAAATATAGTCAATATACGACAATTATTTTGAGTCAAATAAAGTAATAACAGTTGATGTTTTTGGTAAACAATCAGTTATAGATAAAATTCTTTCAAAAATTGACATACACTCATGCATGTATAATTATTTGCGTGTCTAAAAGAACAGAATAAAAAAATACTACTACTCTTCAAACCAAGTTTTTCATGTTATAGCTGATTATCATTATTATTATTTGAGTTGATTAATTTCCTTAAAAAATGTATTATAAATCGAATATTTAAAATAATAACATATTATTTAAAATTTTGTATATGATGGAGTTTTAAACGCGAGGCACAAGCTTATTACTCGTATTAAACGGTTTGGCTAGTATTTTTGAATAATTTTGAGAATTGAACGAAAACATAAGGGTTTTTCGAATTGTTTACACGTAGTGTATTATATTGGACGTACTATACACTTATTTACCAGCTATAGTTTGAATATTCTTTTCAACTTAATTAAACTTTAATAATAATTTTTTGAAATTTTGATAAACCTTTTGAATTCAAAAAAGTATTATTGATGCACCACTAAAATGCTATCAATAACTAATACTTAGAATTTCATATAGATGAAAAATCTTCATTCAACATTTAGGTGCACGTACTCAACATATGATGAGAAAGTTATATAGCAACACCTTAAAAGTTTTGAAGCTTTTCTGGAATAAAAATAAAAATTATTCAATTTACTCACTCCATCTCAAAAGAATATTTCAAAAATATTTAATTTACTCTTGATCGAGAAAAAATATTTAATTTACTCTTGATCGAGAACATATTTTACTACAAATGACATCCATTTCAGTAGTGAAGGAAATGAGTAATACTACATTTAATATTTTTGAAGCTTTTGGCGCTCATTTTTGGAGTAACAATGTTCCCATTTAGCTCCAACTTCAAGCATGAAAGATGAAGGAAATGGTAAAGGTCAAACTGAATCACCTCCAGTGGGTTTGATTTGATATATAGCAAATCTATATCTATAGTCTATGGATATTAGAGGTTTGTATAAAAAAAATAAAATAGTACTCTCTCCGTCCCAAAATGATATTCTCATTTGACATGTTTTATTGTCCCAAAAAATTCTTCACATTTCTACAACCTAAGCTTAAAAGTGCTCAAACAAAACATGACTAATGAATCAAGTGTTCATGTCTTTAAACAGTTTGAATAGTCAAATGTGAAGATAATTTGGGTACGGAAGGAGTACTAAAAATTAGAGGTTTGTTGTAAGTAGAAATCTTGAAGTCTCCAATGAACGATCATGATCATCACTTGTATCAATGCAATCTTAAATAAATGATCAAATCACAATGCTTTACATCTTTGACTTATTATACATATATGCATGGGGAAAGAAAGATCAAAAGAATAGATTCCTCCTTGAAAACAACTGCGCGCGCATACATGGAGGAGTAATTACACACCTTTTCCCCGTTACTACCATTTTTAGCTTTTACTCTGCCACGCGTAATTTGGTCAAGCACCATCACAATCCATAACATTAGGGTTTAAGTATTTGTCGAGACAATAATAACTACTCCCTCCGTTCTAAAATAAATAATCATGAAATTTTAAAATTTGCTAGTGAACAAGAACCAGTCTTATGAAAAACATGTTTTACACTAAGAGGTGTGTCAACTTGTTTTACATTAAGAGATTATGTTTTACATTAAGGGATGAAAACAAGTTTTACACTATTATACTAAAGCGAGTGTATAAAGGGTAAATATAAAGTCACAAAAAAGTGCTACAAAATTTGGTTTACAAAATTAGATGTCGTTTTGGGAGTTAATTTTTGTCTCAAAATACTTGTCATTTTACAATTTTCAAGGCTTATTTATTGTTGTATACCAATTCTACCCCTATTAATGATAAGAAATTATCTCTTGCACAAGCATTTAATAGTCTAGGTAATTGAATAACTTTAGGGGTATATAAGACATTTTCACATATATTAATTGAATTTCTTAATATGTGTGAAAGTGTCTAAAACGACATCTATTTTGAGACGGAGGGAATATGTGTCAAGATTTTATTGGTGCTTTTAATTAGAGTGTGTCGGGTCCACTATCGATGTAACCAATAAAATATTTCCTGAACTTCTTTTGTGCCCCTAACATTGCCCGTGTATAAAAGTTTTTTCAAAATTTTCAAATGTCAATAATGGGTCAGCTGGAAACTCTATGAATTTGACACCTAACATTCCTCCTATGAACAGCATAGGGAGAGATCTAATATGTGGTTATAAATTAGTACTAGTACAATTTTGCAATTTGACCTTATGGACACACACACATGTTAGTAGTAATTGGTTTTTCTTCTATTGATGGTAATGATAAAGAAAAAACTATGTGATATACTCCATCCGACCCAAAATGATCTTCTCATTTGCCATTTCTCATTGTCTCAAAAAGATCTTCCCATTTCTATAAATTAGGCTTAAAAGTGCATAAACACAACATGGCTAGTGAAGCAAGTGTTCATATCCTTAAAAACTTTGAATAATCAAACACGAAGTTTTTTTTGAGACGGAGAGAGTATTTGTGAGAAGAAAGGAAAAGAAAAGAAGAAAAAAGGGAGATAAATAACTAGGGTAGAGCATTGAATGAAACGCGGTTTTGGGAGGGGATGAATAATAGAGACAGCTGACTTTGGCTTTAGCTGCTGCTGCAAATGCCATGAGGGAGGAGTAAATGCTACTAATCTTTATTTGCTGTCAAACACATTACTCTTTTGACTCTTTATCTTACATTACTATACTCACCCCCCTCTCTCTTTATAAGTCAGCCTCTCCTCTCCCCTCCCTAAGTAGGAAGGAGTGAGTAATAAGGGTCAGGTCCAGTGTGGGGTTTATTGCTTCAATTCAATTCAATTCAATTCAATTCTCTCACTACTATCTCTTACTACTACTTATATTTTCTTCTCACTTTGTATTGTTTTGTTCTCATTTCTATATTCAAGTTCTCAGAAAAACAAATTGATTATAAAGAGAGAGAGAGAGAGAGGAAGTGAGAAAAATATGGGTCGGCCGCCTTGTTGTGATAAGGTGGGAGTGAAGAAAGGGCCATGGACTCCTGAAGAAGATATCATGCTTGTTTCCTATGTTCAAGAACATGGCCCTGGCAATTGGCGCTCCGTTCCCACCCATACTGGTACCTTTTTTTTTTTTCTTCTTCTTATTAGTATTTTTAGGTCAAGGACAATAATTCTAGGATTACTTTTAATTCTTGTTTAAATCCTAGTTTGATTAGTTATTTAGAGGCCAACAAAGTTGGATCTAGATCTAATCTTGATTTGTGATTATTATTTTATTAAGTAAATAATTTAGGACAAAAACTTGTGTGAGACGGGTCTCGTAAATGGTTTGCTCCCTATGGGCGGGTAGGGCAAGCATATTTCCTCTCTCATCATCGAGGTTCGTCTCATGTGTGAGACCATCTCACACAAGACTTTCTTATAATTTAGATATTTTTGTCTACTTAATTTCAGGATTGCGTAGATGCAGCAAGAGTTGCAGGCTTAGATGGACTAATTATCTGAGGCCTGGGATTAGAAGGGGTGAATTCACTGATGAGGAGGAAAGAATGATTATCCAACTTCAAGCTCTTTTAGGCAACAAGTAATTCCTTATTTAATCCCTCCTCTCCCTAGTCTTACTTCACTACTACTCACTTGTTCGAATCCTACTAGCTGTCTACTTTTATTTTATTCTCGATCAAGAACAAAAATAGACATTTATTTTGAAACGAGACAATACAACTAGATTAGTTATAGTAAACCCTCCATCCAAAAAGATGTGTGCCCTGATTTTGTATTGATAAAAATAGATCTACAGACAACACTCTTGCTTTTAACAATTTAATGAAATGGACTGGCTAATTTATTTAGGGTTTATGTTATCTAGATAATTTTTTGTTCATATTAAAAAAGAGATCAGGTTATTGTATTTAAGGTGTATTATTTGGATATATCACAGATGGGCTGCCATAGCTTCATACCTCCCTGAAAGAACAGACAACGACATTAAAAATTACTGGAATACCCATCTGAAGAAAAAGCTCAAGAAGCTTCACTCCGGCAACATTACCGCCAGTGATGATCATCACCGTCCAAAAGACGGTTTCTCATCGTCATCTTCATCTTCCTCCCACATGTTATCAAGAGGTCAATGGGAAAAGAGGCTTCAAACTGATATTCACATGGCCAAACAAGCCCTTCATGATGCCCTCTCTCTAGACAAACCCTCATCAGCACTACTCCACCTTGATGATCACTCACCTGATCATCCATCAGGAGGAGGGTATTTTTGTCATTTCGACAAACCAAGCCAAACCCAAACAGGCCCAATATATGCATCAAGCACTGAAAACATTGCTAGATTGCTAAAAGGGTTCATGAAAACCTCACCCAAGAGTCAAACAAAGTCAAACTCAAGCACTGACCAAAACTCATCATTCAACTTGAGCAACTCCAACTCTAGTACTGATCAAGAGGCGATTCCATGTGTTGATAGCAAGAGTGGGATTGATCTGTCAATGGCTTTTGAGTCATTGTTCGGGTTTGACTTGAACTTTGACTCGTCAAACTCAGATTTTTCGCAGTCCAACAATGCCTCGCCCGAGGCGAGCCTTTTCCAGGATGAGAGCAAGCCAGATATAAGTGCCCTAGCTCCATTGTCGATGTTCGAAAATTGGTTGCTTGATCATGATCAAGTTGGAAATGTTCTTCAAGGGAAAGTTTCGGATTTGAGTAACTTTGCATTTGATGAGAACCCGGATTTGTTTTAGGTTTGTTGGATTGAGAGTTGGATTTTTATTGTTTTTGTGACTTGGTTAAGTTATTTTTCGAACCGTTATGGATCGTTAATTGATTATTTTTGGTTCCAATAGGCCTGGAAATGAGAAATATTTACTCTATGGCCTCATAGGATTCAAGTTTTTCATCCCTTTATATTGGCGCTTTTTTGTAAAGGGTGTAAATGTGACAATTGTTGATCTAATTATGCATTAATTCCAATTAACTTCTTGTTTTTCATTATACTCCCTCTTGCTTGAGTCGCCTATATTGATCACCTTTTTTTTTTTTTTTTTTTTTTGAATGAAATAATACTTAGTTAATTGATTGCGTTGATACTTGTTTGATTTCCAAGTGGCATAAAAAATAAACAAAAATCATACTCACTCCGTCGCAAAACATATGTTCAAATTTATCTTTAACCAAGAATAAATTTAAATATTCATTTTTGAACAAATGTAGTAATACTTAGACAATGATAGTTGGGAATAATGTTATTGGTGTTTTTAAGAATAATATTAGAGGCACAAAAAAACTCACAAAAACTTGCTCACAAAATCCTAAGTGTAATAATGTTATTGGTGTTTTTAATTAGAGTGTGGCGTGTCCATTATCGATGTAACAAATAAAATATCATCACCTAATTTTGTGAGCATGTTTTTTTTTACCTTATTTTGTGCCTCTAGCATTGCTCCAATTTTAAAACCCTCGTGAGTTGTTTTAGACAATCTAAAAATAAGATGGAATGATCGAGTACATATTTTGATTGATCAAATTCTTTTCTTGCCTTTTTAATTATAATCTAAATAAAAAATATACTTTCCTTCAAAGTAAATAAATATATAAATTAGGCTGGATTAAAACATCTTAAAATACATTATAGAATGAAGGAATGATAAATGTATACAATTATTATTCACAAAGCAAATTTGTTTTTTTATATATATATATATATATATATATATATATTTAAAAGGGCATCACCCCTTTAATTGTATTAAAATTAAGATAAAACATAATGACCTCCGTCCTAACTCAATGTGCACTTTTACTGTTTATGTGGTCAATTCATTCGAACTTTGACCATTATTTTGTGAAAATCTAGCTATTATTATACAAATTTAAAAGTTGTTATTGTTTTATTGTTAAAAATAGTATCAATATTTTTCAAAATTGCATAAAGATAGAGTATAGATTTTTCTTTCGTCCACAGTCCACACTTGAAGAGGCGAGTTTTTTCTGTCATGAGGATTTAATTATGACGAATAATTTATAAGAAAACTAATATTATTCCGCATAAAACTCTATGACATTTTGTTGGAATATTTTTTATGATGCTTCAATAATAGTTTTAAATGTTTTATGAGGTTAATTATGTTTCATAAATTATTGATCAACTTTTTTCTTGGGACTATTCTTAAAGTGAACCAATGAGTATTCTTTTGTGTATGGAAATTTTACAATGAAAATTACTCTTTCTTTTCTGTCTCATAATAATAAGTATTTCATTTGTGTTATTTTTTCCAACATATAGAGTCAAAATTTTAATTTAAGAAAATAGTTTTAGTGTAATTTTATAATAGTAAAATTAATTAAAAAAATAAAATACCTTCTTATAAAAATGTTGACCAATCAAACAGATGGAGTATAGTAAAAGAGATGAAACTAGTGTGCAAATTTAGTTTAATGTGAAGACTGATCATGATTTTTACAGTTTTAGTAGACAAGATATGAAAACCCATATTTTGATAGGAAATAATTAAAAGAAGATGATGGGAACCCATAAAACAAAGCTCAGATCAGAAAACATATTTGAAGGCAAAATATGAATCTACTCAAAGAGAACAGTATTATGTAATGAACTGTTAGGTAAAAATATATTAGTACTCCATAACACACCATCTTCTAGACTAACTGCGCCATCTGAATGATCACCTGCAACCGCACAACTGCCACTTGTTATTGGGGATGGGGGGAAGGGGATTCGAACCTAAGACCTCCCGAAGGAGATCCCAAGCTCTATGCCACTCGGCCAAGGAGGCTTGGGCTTGTTTTGTTGTTAAAGTAACCCTAAAATTATTTACATCCAAAAAACTCTAATTCAAGCGTCATTTCTTAAATGTCTTATCACATTGATTTTTTTGGTATTTTTTCCATTGTTAAGTTGCATTCATGAAAAGAAGCATTATATTGATTGCTATCTCTATCTCATAGTTTTGACATTTTATATAGAATAATACTAGGGGCACAAAAACTTGCTCACAAAATCCTAGGTGTAATGATGTTATTGGTGTTTTTAATTAGAGTGTGGCGGGTCCATTATCGATGCAACCAATAAAATATCGCCACCTCATCTTGTGAGCAAGATTTTGTGACTTTATTTTGTGCCCTAACATTGCTCTGATGAATTGAATTGAAGATGATGGATGAATGAAGCCATTGAATTCCCTTGGAAATCTGCAAAATGGGATTGTGAGGGTATTAAATGCCTACATGTGAAAGTGTTTTCAGCTCTGTTGTGTGATGATCATGACCACCCAAGTCATGAAAACTGTAAAGAAACCCCTACTCCCATAAAACTCCTCTAACAACTTCCCCCATCACCCTTTAAAAGATAACCTTTAATTTACACCTCTTTTATTTATAGCAAAAGATTTCAAAAAAGATTACAAATAAATGTCCCATTTTAATAGCATTCAATACCACAATTATTTTGTTTTTCTAGCATTTCTAATAGTAATTAAAAAAAAAATTGTTATTTAGCAAAAAAATGTGAAATACTCCCTCCGTCTCAAAATAGATGTCGTTTTGAGAGGTAAATTTTGCCTCAAATACTTGTCGTTTCACTATTTTTAAAGCTTTTTTTTATTGCCCTATACCTTAATAATGATAGTGAACTATCTCTTACCTAACCATTTAATTACCTAGGTATTTGAATTACTTTATGAGTATTTGAGACTTCTTCACATGCATTAATAGCATTTCTTAATATGTGTGAGACACTCCAAAACGACATCTATTTTGAGACGGAGGGAGTAGCAATTTTTATAAAACATTTAATTCACTCTCAATTGCACCATATATAGGTACAAGTATAAATAGTAGTAAATGTATCATAAATATTTGCTAGATTGATTTCTTTACAATTTGAGCTTTGAATCTCTAGCATGAATTACAGGAAGGTGTTGAGAAAATGTAATACCCAGCCCTAATTGGCAATCTGCAATGCAAATAAATAACGCATAATCCATATGTTTTTAAAATACACTATGTTTTAATTTTTTTCACACATAATTAATAAATTAATTAATATATTTAAAAGTCAAACATGAATTATACTCCAGTAGGTTGTTAAAAGTTGTTGAAATCTTAAATTTTACATTTATTAATTGTTATACATTATTAATAAATGTGAAATTAGAAATTTAGAATTCATATTTTTTTTTTCAAATCTATGTTTTGATTAGGTTTTCCTTTGAAATATAATAAATTTCTTTTTTTTTTGAAACAATATAATAATATAATAAATTTATTTTAAGAGCAGTTGATTTCTCCTGTGTTGAGAGTTGTTTATTTCTCCTCCAAAGCACTATTTAAT
Organism: Campanula takesimana; assembly: GCA_026119855.1. Lineage (NCBI taxonomy): Eukaryota > Viridiplantae > Streptophyta > Magnoliopsida > Asterales > Campanulaceae > Campanula > Campanula takesimana. Next base: position 839,939 of record JAOWBW010000303.1, read on the forward strand.
CAGAAGAACAATAAAAATGGAGTATATCCCTTGTCTAGGGTTCCAATATTCTTCAATCAACTCCAATTTCTCATCATCAACAGAGACTAATACAATGCTTGGGTACGTACGTGTCCCTCATTTTTTGAACTGTGTCTCGCCTCCCCTCCGTTTAATCAAATACTACCTCACTGAAAAATAAATTTACCTTTTTAACGATCATCAGTCAACACATGTGAATTTTGAAAAAGTACTGAGTATAACCATTTTATTAAAATTGTAAAATTATTATTGATAAGTCATCAAATGACTGATCAATAACAATTTTTAGAATTTCATTGAAATCGTTGGATTGACATTAATATATTACTCCCTCTGTCCCAGAAAGATAGTCAATTTTGAGTTTTTATATTCAACAAAAATAAACTTTGACCAAACATTAGTGTCAATTTAATGATCACAATTAAATTATAAAAATTAGTATTAATAAACCACTTAATGATTTATCAATTACAAATTTTAGAATTTCATTAGAATGATTAGATTGTCACTAATGGTTAGTCAAAGTTCATTTTTTTTTTTTGTCATAAAAAGTCAAAATGGGACTATCTTTCCGAAACAGAGGGAATATTAAAATTCACATGCGTTTGACCATCAAAAATCAGATGAAATTATATACTTATTTGGGACAAAAATAGTACTACCTTTGTCCAGGAATAAATGTCGTTTTTTTACGTTATTTCGAAAAAACTTTTAGATATAATTTTATGTTAATTTAATATTTATCCTAATAAAAATTTAAAAAATGTTATTGATAGTATTTATATTGAAGTATATAACAAATTTTATAATTTTAATATGATAATTAAATCAAACTAAATTTATTGCTCAAAGTCCCTTCGTACCAACGTAAAAAAAGGATGAAATTTATTCGGTGACGGGAGAGAAAGAGCTGGATCTGATAGAACATGGAACATAAACACCCCAATCTTTTTAAGTTTCTCAATTTCGGTGAAAATTTGGACTTTTTATCATTTATAATTATATTGTTACCATTGAAATTTTGATGTCCTTTTCGTTTGCATTAAAGTTTATGCAGAAGTTCTTATTGACCAAAAGTTGTCCTCTATAACTCTATTCAAGGACTTATTCTGGGCTTTGTAGTTAAATAAAGAATGCTATCTCCGGAAAATAGATATCTAATTTTATTTATAACTAAGAACAAAATTAAAGAATTATTTTGAGATGAAAGAAGTATATAATCATGCAAAATTTAGAATAAGATTAATTGTCTTTTGATTTCGTTTATATTAGAGAGACACTAATTTTTACCCCTCCATCTCAAAATGATGTCCAACATTTTTTTCAAATTAATATTTGATCAAAAGCATTTTTTTAATTTAATTTTTTTTTTTTTTTGAAAATTTTGTACTGTCATTGAATATTGACATGTGCTAGGTAGGATTTAAACACATTCGAACTTCCTTTAACCGAAGACCTGCAATTCGATGCTATAGTGGTGATTATATGCCAAATTTAGATACTTAGATAACGGGCGCCAAAATGAATTGTAAGTGAAGACTCAGCAACAACAGACTTGTTTTAACCAATTTATATCCTTACCTTATGCATAAAAAATATATTATTTCCGTTTTAAAATGAATGTTATAAAAAAATATTACTCCGTATTAATTAAAAATAAATTTGAATTTTCTTATACATTTATTTTTTTTAATAGAAGGAATATGACTAAATTCACACCAACCATTGTCGCAGTTCTATTTCCAGCCCTAAACCCTAACCTGTGGCTGGTACCGGGAGAGCTATGGACTGCTTCTTAAAATATCATCGTAGGTATTGTTCCTTATCTATATCAAGAGGAAATTTTGGGAGAAACTAATTTCTCCATAAGTTATAAAAAATCCTGTTTTTATAGGGGTTAAGGTTTAGGGTTTGGGGTTTAGGGTTTAAAGTTGAGGGTTAAAAAGTGGACTTTTTATAACTTATGGAGAAACTAGTTTCCCCCAAAACCAACTCCTATATCAAAGCAAAATAGTATTACTTCAGTTTCAAAATAAATATTTTATCAGTCCCTAAAAATGTTTAACAAAATTTCAAAATTGCGTTAGATAACTTTTTTTTTTTCAATAAATAATTACTTGGATACGGAAGGAGGATCTATTGGAAAATAAAATAAAATAATACTTATCACTGAAACAGTGAAAAGATTACTCTATCAGTCCCTACTTACAGCTACCAAATAGGACTGCATGGGGACGGGATTAAGGAAATATATTAGAAAATTAAGTATTGTGAGTGGGTAGAAGAGAGAAAATAAGTTAGTGGATACTCACCCATCCCATACTTATCGCTATTTATTTTCATATTTGGCGTCACATACTTATTGCTACTTACCCAAAATGTTCATTTATCTCTCTCCTATCCACTCGCAACAATTATCCACCAACTTATTTTCTCTCTCCTACCACTCACAATACTTACTTTCCAACGTATTTTCTTAATCCCCGTGCACTACCATTTTAAGAGCAAAGTGAACATTTTGGATAAGTAGCAATAACTATGGGAGGGCAGGAGGCGCAAAATGAAAATAAGTAGCGATATTATGAGACGGAGGGAGTGAGTATACTCCCTCCATCCCAGCCCACTTGACACTTATTTTTATTTTGGTCCGTCCCAGCTCACTTGACACTTCCCAAAATAGCCTACTTTTTATAATTTTATTTTCACTCTACCTCACCACTCATTCTCACCCTTCGTTTTCCACCATTCAATTTATTCAACCAACACTACTATTTACCCCATTAATTCTCTCTCTTCATTTTCTAGCATACTTTTTTCTTATTTTATTCTTTGTACTTAGTTATCGTGCCCACCTCTTGAGTGTCAAGTGAGGTGGGACGGAGGGAGTATACAATCATCTTTTATTGGACAATTGACATATTATATTACTAGTACGTAGGATGGATGGCAATTTGCCCGAACCCGACCCGCCCCGAAAAAGTATGGTTCGGGTTGCAATTTTCATGACCCGAGCGGGTTCGGGTCGGGTTCGGGTTTTGATATTGACCCGCCGTGATCCGACCGACCCGCACCCCTATGTACAAAGTTAACATATTATGTTAGTTAACCATATTATAAGTGTTGTGTAATTTATTTTTATAGTTGTTTGTGGGTGAGGTTTGATGATTTAAAACATATTTGTATAACTGGTCAAATTTAGGCTTAAACATAGATTGGGCCCAAGCAAATATGAGCTGAAAAATTAGATATTGATACACTGCGGGTCGGGTTCGGCTCTCTTCGGGCCTGGTCGGGTTCGGGTCAGCCCCTTTGAGGTTAGGTTCGGGTTCGGTTTTGATGAAACCCGACCCGTCGCCTTCCTACTAGTACGTATACAACAATACCTTTTGGGCCAAGGCCCAACAGGCTACCATAGGCTCAATAGTGTTTTTAAAAATCAAAGCTAAGGACAAATCTATATATATATATATATATATATATTAAAGTTTGCCAAAAGAGCTATGGTATTGACATGTGGACAAACAATGGAGAAAGCTTGCATTTGGAGAAGCCACATCAACAACATACTAATAAATAAGTGACTTTTCATTTTCTTTTCATTAGCTAATACTATTAGCTAATAATAATAGTTGCTAAAAAAGGTAACTATAATAGTTAACTATTATAGTAACTATTACTTACTATTATTAGTAATAGTTAACTATAATAGTTAACCATTATAGTTAACTATTACTCTTATTAGTAATAGTTACTATTATAGTTAACTATTACTATTAATAGTATTAGTTAACAATATTAGTTACAATACAAGTTAAATATTACTATTAATAGTATTAGTTAGCTATAATAGTTACTATTATAGTTAACTATATTAGTTAAATATTACTATTAATAGTATTAGTTACTACTATATTTGTTAACTATTACTATTAATAGTATTAGTTAACTATAATAGTTACTATATAGCTAATTATTACTATTAATAGTATTAGTTAACCATAATAGTTACTTTATAAGTTATTTTTTACTATTAATAGTATTGGTTAACTATAATAGGCTACATACATTAACTATTACTATTATTAGTATTAGTTGATTATAATAGTTATTATATAAGTTAGATTATTAATTTTTAATATTAATTAATCATAATAGTTACTATATCAATTAACTATTACTATTGATAATATTATTTTATTATAATAATTATATTAATAATTATTATTATATAGACTAATCGTTGCTATTAATGTATATATTAACTATTACTATCAATGGTATTAATTAATTATAATAGTTATTATAATAATAGTAATCATATAGATTAATTTTTATTATTAATAGTATTAGTTAAAATGATGATTACTATATTAGTTAACTATAGTTAAAAGACATAGTATTGGTTTCCGTGCAGAGCACGGGTTACCCGCTAGTTTTTATTTAATCCGGAAAATCTAATCTCTATCACCCGAATGAATAGGTGTTACGAAATTTTCCTAACACTTAAAAGAAATGGGTTTTTAATAACCGGTGCCGTTTTCATAAATACTTGTTTTAAAACAAACGGTGACATTTTTATAAATAATTGGCAACCGCACATTTGCGTCGTAAATGCCAGTGTTAATGTTACAAAGTGTCAGTCATTCATACTCATTCATACTGACGTTTATAAACAAATAAACTGACACTTTTAATAACTGTTTGTATTAACACTATAAAGTCCAGACATATTTACTGACATTTATAAACATTGAGGTTAGAACATTTTATAAATGCCAATGCTAGTGTTAGAAAGTTTCAGTTGTGTGTTAATAGCCACAACGTGTTCAATAAGTTCTAGTTATTTACAAAAATGTCATTGCGCGCTTTTCAAACAAGTGTCAGTTATTACATAAAGAATTAAAAATATCACCGGTTGTTTTAAATTTTTCTTAATGAATTATGAAAAATTCGTTTGTTACTAAATTTTCACCACCCGAATAGAGTTTTGATCCCTCAATTCCCCAATAAAAAATTATATTTTCACAAAATTAATTAAATTCCAAAAAAAATCACTAATTATAAGCCTATTTTAACTATAATTTTATCACTTAAATATTTTTTTATTAAACCTACCACTAAACTTTTTTTTTTCACTGATTTTCAAATTGTCATTAAAATAAAATATTAAATACATGAAGTGTGTCCACACATTTTTTTCCTCAAAAAGGAAAAAAAAAAAGAAAAGAAAAAAAAAAGGGGGAAAGAATACTAATGCTATTTTGGGCTAGAGTTCATTTGCCATTATTTTCCCCTTTTAATTGTGATTTTTCTTAATTATTTCTGTATATATGTCGCCTCTTGATTAAGATTTGTACACAAAATATTCAATGTACAACATATCGATTTCAGTTTGTAGCCTGTATCTTTTGAATCAATGAACAGAAAATTCCCATATTTAACTATACATTTCCATTAATATTACCATGATTAATACCTTTGTCTGGGTAAATTGGTGAGAATTTTCTGTTTCAAAGACGAAAATTTGGAAGGAAAAAAAAAAAGCAAGAAATTCCTAAGATGCTCTATATTTAATTCATAATGGTGTGCCAACTGCCCACCATGCATATCACCAGCAGGGTTGGGTTGTTAAGAAACACACAACATTCATCTTTAATTATCCTTCTCAAATCACAATTATATTTATCTTTAAGTCCTTGTCAATCCTCAAATACTTTCATCAGCTTCCACTAATCTATCAATTAATTATTAATCTCATTCTTTTTTGCTACCTTCTCTTTTTATTTGCCAGATTTTCTTCCTTTAATTTATTAATACTCCTCTCAAAACAACTTGTACTAATTTCCTTTTTGAATGTCTATTTGTAAGTCTCACTTTCCTAAAAATATTAAATTTTTATTATTTGCCAGATTTTCTTCCTTTAATTCATTATCCACTCTTGAATTATGACTGTTAACTGATTGGTCGGTCGTAGGTTCGAATCCAAGTCGATGAGATTTGATTCATTCTGAAGTTGTTCATCTCGTCCGATTAATCAATTCTTCAAAAGATCCTCTCAGGCTAGGGAGAGGCGTGCAAAGGTTTCCTCGGGCCGGAGGGAGATTGGTCCTAGAGTGCAAAGTGAGTAATGTATCAGTTGGATATTCACCATAAATTTTGAATCATTGGGGAATCATTGTAATTAACACATACCAACATTCTCCTTTAAATCATTTTACTGTCACAGCAACCTATTCCCATGCATGTACATATTTCCAGTTTTGTATCAAGATTCAAATCATTGACAAAAGCCTAGCTTAATTTGGGCAGGTGCCAATCAATTTCCAACCAAGAAAATATTTTTCTCCCAAAAACATTGCATTGTTTGGTCGTTTTAATGACTAATCATAACCTCTTTTTCTCTCTTATTAATTGTACAAATAGTGTCTACATGCAGATATTTGGTTAGGCATAGGCATTAATCAGTAAAGTCTGAATGGAACATAATTATTTAAAGAAATTAACAATAATATGACCGAAAATGTACGTATTTTTGTGACAAGGGTGTGAATGTTAGGTTTCCATTGTAATCTAGGTAAGGTTTTGGGGAAAAAAGCGCATGGAGGTTAGGCCGATTTCGAGACCAAAATAGCATATTTATCTTAAATTATTTAAAAGTGCAAGCTTGTTAATGCTAGCTTTGTCTATCCTAATACTCGTAACATTGCCAGCACAACGTAACCAAATTTATATTTTTTTTCCACGCTTTTTTACCTAAATATTTCTCATCTATTTATTTAATTTAGTGATTTTTTTTATCAGTTTTTCCTCTAAACTAAACAAATTGCTAAAAAGAAATTTGGCATCTGCTTATGGGGTGCATGGAATCTAAACACGCGCTAAGCTTAGCTGGTCTTTATTCTAAAGCAAATTAACTTACTTTAATCGGGCAAATCAAACGTAAAGAGCTCTCTAATCACTTTTAGTTTTCTTGCATTCTAAATAGAATTGTTGGAATCTCTTTTCATTGTATGTAAATGAGTGAGTTGTTTGGCAGTTGCACCATCATTTCAGACCTTGACAAATTTTAGATAACTCCATCACTAAAAGTGATCTGAATTAACTTGCTCCAAGCAAATACTTGTTTAATTTCATTTAGCCCCCTCAACTAAAGTCATTCCTGCAAAAATTCCCTTTCATTTACTACAACTTTTAACTTAACATCTCAAATTAAGAAAATGGTCTGATAACCAACTCTCTGAGTGGCCATCAAATTCATTTCAATTCAAATTAGGTGATAATACTCAAACACAAGGTAGACCAAAAATAAAAAGTTACGTAATTTAGTCAAACTTCGAGGTAACCAAAAGCTAAATAATGTGATAAACGTTGCGCATTCCCTTAAGTTCAATAAGGATAATGATATGTATAGTGAAAACTCATAGTGAAACTTTGTAATCCCTGAGACTGTAATAAATCTTTGTGAATCCCACTGATAAAACTCATCCAACGGATTACAGAGTTTCAATATGAGTTTTCACTATGTATATCATTGTCCATTCAATAATGGGATGGCAATAATATAGTACCTAATTCCTAGACATCTAGGCCTAATTTTACAAAAATAAATTAAATGGCCAAAAATAGACAAAATTTATAAAAAACAAGGATGAAAATGTAATATTTTGAAACTAATTGTGATTGTATGAATAATGCATTGCTGGCTATAAATATTCGATCTAGGGTTAGGGTTTGAGAAATGAACAAGTTAAATAAATAAATTTCCGGTGCTTTCATGTGAGAGACTAATTAATTAAGAAAATGGGGCAGCGAAAAGTGGTGTTGAAAAGGCAGGAGGAGGAAGAGGCGTGGACAAGCTCATCGAACGCTATAAGGACGGTGAGGTACGGAGAATGTCAGAAAAACCACGCCGCTAATGTAGGCGGATATGCTCTTGATGGCTGCAGGGAGTTCATGGCGGCCGGAGATGAAGGAACTAGCGGTGCAGTTACCTGTGCCGCCTGTGGCTGCCACCGGAATTTCCATCGCAGGGTCGTGGAAACCGAGGTAGTTTCTGATCATTCTTCTTCAAGTGGGACTTGAACAATATACTGTAAACAACATCTCTATATACTACATACCCCCATAGGGATGGCAATTGAGTGTATTTGAGTTCACCCACATTAGTTAAAAACACCTGGGTACCCGAATCTTTTTAACTAATGTGGATAAACCAAAATGCACCCAATTGCCAACCCTACTACCCCATTTCCGAAATGAATGTCCGAAATTGCTCTTGGTTTAAAGCAATTTCGGATATTCACTTTTGAAACAGAGCTATTATATGTATAGCTACACGGAAAAGCAAAGAAAATATAAGTCGGTATGTGTGTGAGGCTTATGTATTGTGGAGTTTTGTTCTTTCTTTTTTTTTTTTTTTTTTCGTGTGTTATTATTTATATACTCCCTCTGTCCTTCAATGTAAAAAAAAAAAACCTTTTGATCAAGAGTAAATTTAAAATTTTATTACACGGAAAAGCTTTGTTCTTCTCTGATACTAATTAATAGATAATTAAGTCTGATAATTAAGTCTGCCTTACCATTGATTGTGATTTAGGTAAAGAAAAAGAATTGTGCTTCCTTGATAAAATTTGTAACGAATATTCTTGTTCTTTTAAGGCGATTTGGTTTATGATGTCCGTAGAATATCTGGGTAGCTATCATATATTGCAACGCCTTTCATTCAGTAGCAAACCTAGGACTAAAAGTTAGGGACTAAAAGTAGGTGGGTAAACTTAACACCAGAAGGGAAAAAACTGTACACTTAACGCTAGAGGGAGAAAAGAAAATTAAGATTAAAATGTGAAAATAGTGGGGACACTGCCACCCACTATGGTAGCTTTGTGTCCGCCACCGCTTTCATTCAAAATATCGATCATGTGGTAGGGTTTCTTGCTCAATATATTAATCTTGTGAACTAATTTTCTACTAATCTTGAATATCTAGGATCAATTTCCATAGATTTTGTGTTTTTGATCATTATTTTCACTAGTTAACCATTTACGGTACTAATTAGTGGGAAGGATTTCTTTTTCTCTTTTGTTTGCTATTGATATTGATATACTTCCCACTAATTAGTACCGTAAATGGTTAACTAGAGGATAGAGATGTTCAATCAATCAACAAATTTCTCTTAAATATTTAGCTTTAATTAATCACTTTTTTGCTACATGGTTAAAATACATAAATGGGTACCAACCAACTTGATTAGATAAGGGTCCTAATTAAGCTTTCATATATGGTTAAAATACATAAATGGGTACCAACCAACTTGATTAGATAAGGGTCCTAATTAAGCTTTCATATAAATTTTATGTAATTCATAAAAGTTGTGTTTTATTCCTCCTTTATTCCTCCTTTTTCTTTCATATAAATTTTATGTAATTCATAAAAGTTGGTTAAAATACATCAAATTTTATACAATTTGATGGCAAAGTTTCATATATAATTATGTAATCCTCTTTCCAAACATTTAGTTTTGCAAGTATGAGAAGACTAGTGAAAAAAATTGATAAAAAACACTTGAAGAAGACAGAGTTATTTTCAAAAACAACATTCATTTTGAGAAAAAAAGTTTTTAAAAATGGACATTCGTAATAAAATCCAGAATATTGTCATGAGCGGTACATGTAGAACATGATCAAGTTAGGTATCGATTACGGAGGAAACAAACCTTCTGGTATACCTCAACGCTAATCAGGTATGTGTCAATTCTTGCGAAGAAGAATTCGTACTAGATACTCCCTCCGTCCCAAAATGATCTTCACGTTTGGGGCGGAGGGAGTATGTTGCATTTCTTTTGGAGTAGGAATTTATCCTGAAAGCAAGATGAAATTTGAATAAGAGAATTTTAGGGGAAACTAATTCCTCCATAACTTATAAAAAAAAAATCATGTTTTTAAATATACATACTAATTGTTTTAAGGTCTAAACTCACTAATTTATTTCTAAGACCTAAACTCGCTATTTTATGGTGAAACTATATTAAAAAATAGATTTTTTATAACTTATGGAAAAACTACTTTATCCCAAAACCTACTCAATTCGAATTACGGTTTTTCTAACATGTGCCCTTAGGGCACATGTTAAGTGATTTAAAGAAGGAAATCAAAGTGTTTATTTAACTTGCTTTAACTCATTCATTTCCATAATTAACAAAATATATTGTTTATATATGTAAACTTAAATATTATGGAAGTATATAAAAGTGTTGAATTCCATATTTAAATCGCTTAACATGTGCCTTTAGGGCACACGTTCGAATTATGTCATAGATGGGGTGGGGATAAAATCTCTCAACCCGTGCATGAATACGCTTTCTAGCTAGCTATGTGTAGTAGCTACACAGCTAGTTCCCTTGGTATTTTTATTTTTGGAGAAACTAGTTTTCTTTGCATTTTTATTTTTAATGATGTCTTACAGAGGGGACAAAAAGGTAGACCAGACATTAGACCTCACAAAATTAGTTCATATTTTTGGAATTTATTTTTCATATATACTATACTATACATGAGGTGTTAATTGAAAATAATAATATCTAAAACATTAGATGTGGTGTTATCACATACGGAGTATTCATTGGATCAGTAGTGTGGTCTTCAAATAATAGACAAGATAGAAGGAAATGAATTAACGGGCTTGATTTGGGGATTTTTGCATCTAGAGAAACTAACTTGGGCTTCACTTGTAACAAACCAAATAAGATTGATCCATTGGGTCGAAACTCCACTAACTACAAGCATGACGGCCCTAACAATAATAAAAACAACAATTTTATTTATTAAAACAAACAAAAAACACAATCACATAGATCACCATAAGATTTAGAAGCGCTCCGAGGTTTGCTGAAGCGGCCCTACTGAGATCAATTGAGTCTACATAATTCACATTTTATTCAACTAATCTCATCATCCGTATAAATCAAAATTTATTAATTTTACAGTACTAGAGTGAAAATCTGTTAATGCTGTTCTTGTCCGTCTCGTCGTACGATATTTACATATTTTATCATTTTGTAGATTTGTTGTTTGAGCAAAAAGTGAAAGGACTGGGCACGACATTTTATGTCTTAATCATCTAATTCTATGGAGCGTTGTGTGTGGTGTGGTCCTCTAATAGTTGCTCCATTTACATACATCTTTCAAAAATAACCTTTGGATTTATTTGGTTTTCTCTTTTCTACTGCACCACAATTCCAATACCTTATCTACCAATTTAGGCATACAAGCCCACTTGGTAACTAAACAAAAATAACATTCTATAACAATGAGCCAATTTCAAAATGGTTTTGGATTAATTTTGTTTTGCCCTCGCTCCTTCAAAAGTCATTGGCACAAATGTAAATTACTACTTTCTAAAATAAATGTTCATTTTCCAACAAAAAAAAATAGAAAAAGTGAATGTCCTTTTTTTGGGGAAAAAACCCCTCTAAATCTCTTTTTTCCATTTCTTTTTCATTAGTCAAAATTAAATATTCAAAAAGAGAATAACAAAAATATTTAGCATCTTTACTATTTAATCGTGTGAATAATATAGTATACTCCCCCCATCCCAAAATGATCTTCATATTTGACTATTCACACTTTTTAAGGATATGAACACTTGATTCACTAGTCATGTTTTGTTTGGTCACTTCTAAGCCTAGGTTGTAGAAATGTGAAGAATTTTTTGGGACAATGAAAAATGTCAAACGAGAATATCATTTTGGGACGGAAGGAGTATTCAGAATGTCATTTAAATATACTTTGGACATCCTTTTATGAATGAAAGTAGCAGAAAGCTACGCATACCAAACTGAATTTAGGCATGTGTTTCACGAGCAACTTTCCTTCTTCAAGTGTTCTTACTAGACACATGCATGGTTATGGGTTGGTCACATCCATCACATGGAAAGTTTTCACTAGTGAATGAGATTCTTTGATAATATAAGGATTGTATGCGATTGAGAATTCGAGATCGATGCTTACCAATATGTGCAAATCAGATTTGGTATCACGGGTAATGTTGTCTTTTAACTCTCACCCTTTCATCAACGAGAGTTATCGATTAAAATAAGAGTTTTTGTACACTGTTAAAATCTAAACTACATCCATCGTCCACGTGACATATAACAATCAAATCAAACTTTTCAAGCAATTTTCAGTAACACTTTCAAATAATTTGCCGTGTTACCAAATGCTAAATCTATCTTTAGGCCAAAGACAGAGAATTTACATCAAGTTAAAAGGCTTTAATCAGTAACAATCATCCTATTGTGGTTAGACAGAGGAGCTCTCCTTGTCTTAAAGGTCCAATGTCAATCCAATATTTAGTTGAATTAATTTTCATTTTTTTGAATGGGGCTAATAACAAATGAAATAAACAGCAGAATAGCCCATCCCAGGTATTTTCTGCCTCAATTTTATTCAAATTTAAATTATGGAATTTTTATTTTTATTTTGGTACAGCAAAAGTGTGCCGCTTTAATGCAAATTAGGACCACCTGAACATATTTTTGAAAAGACAAAAGAGGAAAAGTCAATTAATCTTTATTGCTCTATTAAAAGATGGGAGTATACTAAGGATATGGTGGTCCTTTTACAGTCTGTGAGGGTTAGGAGTTTTCTCTTTGGGTTGTACTGTACCGCATATCAGTGTTTTAAAAGACCTCCATCTAGGCCGTCTACGCCTCACCTAGGCGCTTGGCGTTATGAAGCGCCTAAGTCTCGCCTAAGATATTATAACTGTTTCTGAATATCGGCCTCACCTAAGTCCGCCTAGGCGCTAAGCCTTGCAGCGGCGCTTAACAACCGCCTAGCGCTTTTTAGAACATTGCCGCAGATTATCAACCATCTAAGTTAAGGAGTGGATCTAGGGTGCGCTTGTGATTCCAATTTTATTTTTTTTTTTCGAACGTAATTCTTCAAATTTTGAAAATAATTGCTTCCATTATAATTTTCAGTCATGACACTGGGTGTCAGACTTATAATTATTTTGACTAATCACACTTTTCGCCTCTGTACCTTACTCCCTCTGTCTCAACAAAATATTTTTTTATTGTTTTATCACTTGATTAATAATTTAAGTTTAATAAAAATTTATACATTTTTATTGATAGACTATTTTAAATTGTACAGATACCAATTTTTAGATTCTCATTAAACTATTTTTTTAAGGCAAACGATAAATACATTTCATTGACAATAAAAAAAAAAAAAAAAAAAAAAGATGTCACACCACAAAGGTTGGAGGCTCACTCAAAATTTTAAGAGCAGTTCTATTTCGTAACTTACAAGAATGATATTTGAGATCCAAATCTTGAGACGTATGGATTCCTTTCCAAGCGAAACTTGGAGACGGCCTCAATCTGGTATTTACGAAATCCCCTCTCGGGTAAAATATTGCGCTGGGCACGAGATATGCAGAACCCGGGTTGGCGAGAAAACGCCTACCAAGCATCTCAAAATTTCCAAACAATCCTAATGTAGTTAAAACATTGGAACTCACTTCATTGTGAGAAAATGCTAGAATCGTCTCACTTTAAAAAGAAAAATACAACAAACAAACAAATAAACAAACATAGGCTCTCACAAAGGAGAGAATACGACAGCTCTCACTCATTAAGCTATTAAAAGTAGCTTAAAGTTCATACGCTGTAACAAGAAAAATGAGGGACTAACTTTCTGAGACATAATGAGTATTAAATTGCAGGATATTTTTTTTCAATTAAAATATTTTTCCAAAATAAGTCAAGGAGAAAAAAAGTTCATTTTCATGGTGGAGATTGAAGGCACAAACGGATTATAAGATAAGTGGATTAAGAGAAGAATCTAAAACACAAGGGGGGGTGAAATGAGCTTTAATCAGACATAGGGGTTTGGAACACAAAATTAATCTAAAAGGATTACTACTCCAATATACATTGTTATAGGCATTAAAGGGAAAACAAACAAGAGAAAATGATGAAATATGATGGGCCAAACACATGGGATTGTCAGTAAGGTGGAGGAAGAAGGTTAGAGAAATTAACACCTACTACTATTATATGATATCATAATGAGCAATGCTAGGGGCACAAAATAAGCTCACAAAATCTTGCTCACAATATGAGGTGACAATATTTTATTGGCTATATCGATAATGGACCCGTCACACTCTAATTTAAAACACAAATAAAATCTTTACACTTAGGATATTTTGAGCAAGATTTTATGACTTTTTTGTGCCCATAGTATTATTCTATCATAATTCATCATAGGCTTCCTTCCTTCCTTCCTTCCATTAGGTGAAGGGTCAATAAATAAATCTCACAACTAACACACACTAGAACCACAACATATTTGTCGGAAATAATGGAGCAAATTTACATGTACTATTTTTATAGTGAAAATCTCGAGAAAAACTTGTTTTACAATCATATTAGTGTAAAACATGTTTTCATCTTTTAATATAAAATAAGTTTTACACATTTTTAGTGTAAAACAAGTTTTTCATAAAACTGACTCATTTTTATAAACTACTCAAAATTATGAGTTATTAAATGTACATTTTTCTTAATTGCAAACATTTAATAGTTCATCTGCCCAAAACAATTTAAATAATATTCATTTTTTGTGTGGCTGCATTAGATAAGTGGTCATTCAAGTGGCTGGAGTTCACCAAATGTACAAATATACTACTCCCTCTGTTTTAAAATATGTGTTGTTTTAAACTTTTTCACACATATTAAAAAATGTAATCATACGTATTAAAAAGACTTTTGTGCCCTTAACAGATTCCATTTTTTTAGACACTTAAATGTTTACACAAGAGATAACTTGCAATTAATGAATATGATTATTATAAGTAATTAAACAAGAGTAAATATTCATGGGAATTGATAAAACGTCAAGTATTTTGAAATAAAAAATAACACGTAAAATGTCATGTATTTTGAAACGGAGGAGTATTATGTTTATGTAGTGGGTATGGGTCGGATTTTCATTCAAAATTATGAAACATATATACATTAATTCATTACTAAGCCAAAAATCAAAGGTGGAAAAGAAAACACTGAACCAAAAAGTCATCAATCAATTAATTTAGTGTGGACCAATGTTTTTAAATTAAGAATTCTCCAACATTATAGATAATTAAAGGTTGAAGAAAATATACTATTGGTTATAAATCAAACATATCCAGCTTTGCTATCTATCAATCTATTTGTATAATTAAATGAGAAAATTTTTGGGGAAACTAGTTTCTCCATAAATTATAAAAAGTCTTGTTTTTATAGGGGTTAATATTTAGGGTTTAGAATTTATGATTTAAAGTTTAAGGATTAAAAAACAGATTTTTTATAATTTATAAGACGAACTAGTTTCCCCCAAAACCAACTCTAATTAAATAACAAGTCAATGATTTGTATGGAAGGACCCAACTCCCAACCCATACCTAGGTTGTTCGGTCTCTTAGGATTGGACAACTTGTACTACTACTTGCTTGCTTGCTTGAAAGTTTCAATGCTAGTCAAATCCAATCCCTTAAATTTATGCTACTACTTCTCCCATGAAAAGTGAACTAATCACACATTAACATTTTTTAATTTTTATTAAAATAATTAAATTTTTATTAATAAATAATACTCCCTCCATCCCAAAATAGTCTTCGCATTTGACTATTCAAACTTTTTAAGGATATACTAAATACTTGTTTCACTAGACATGTTGTGTTTATACACAATTAAGCCTAAATTGTAGAAATGATAAGAACTTTTTGGGACAAGAAAACATGGCAAATGAGAAGATTATTTTGAGTGACGGAGGGAGTAATCGATAATTGTTTACTTGTATTGTATTGACTATTGAAGGTCAAATGTGATTAGTATAAATGAAATGGAAGGAGTACAAAGGAGAGGATTTAATAATATAAGAATTTGTCCTAAAAGTATAATGTTTTTGTTTAAAAGGATTTCTTACATAAAACTACTAAGTGCGTCCATTTCTCAACAATATCTAACTTCTCATGAAACTGCAACACTATGAAGCCTAGCTAGGCAAGAAGCGGGGTTGCATGACTTCGTTTAGTCCGTTATTTAATACTCCCTCCGTCGCAAAATTATTTTCGCGTTTGACTATTCAAACTTTTTAAGGATATGAACACTTGGTTCACTAGACATGATTTGGTTAAGCCTAAAATGTAAAAATGTGAAGAACTTTTTGTGACAATGAGAAATGGTAAATGTGAAGATCATTTTGGGACGGAAGGAGTATTTTAACCTAAATTTAAACCGATTGATTCTTAGCCATCAAAAACAAATGTTTGATTTTGGTTCTTTTTGGTTTGGTTCGATTAGAAGATTTTATTGTAGTTTTGCTTTTCTATTATGCTTTTTTGACAAATGGTAGAATGAATTTGAAATTGCTTACGAGGAAAATGATAATTGTGTGGGTTCAACCACTAAATGAATTATTGATCTAGTTCAGTTGTGTAGCTACCCGAGTTCGGAGACCCGATCCGCTATATAAGCGGTGAGCACAACAACTTGGGTTCACTGGCATTCCACAGGCCTACCCAAAATTCTATGCACGTTATTGGTGCTTAATAAAGCTTTGTAAGCTTGTAAATATCACACTAAACTCCCACAAGTTTTCAACTTGAGATAGAGATATCACAAGTTGACATAGTGTTGTCGGATTATTAATTTTGAAATAATGGGTTTGAGTACAGCAGTATGTATTTTATTCTCGCGATCATATCTTAAAATTTTATAATTGTACACCCGCTAAAAAATTAAAATGAACTGCCGCTCATTAAGGTCATACATATTTTTTGTAATGTTTTATGATAAATGTAAGCCAATATTTTTGCACATTTCTTTTTTTTTTTTGAAGCAAATTTATTTGAGCTCATTTAAAAGTAATTAGTACAATAGTACTCAACTTATATTGAAATTGGTAAGACTAATTAATTAAGTTGTGGCTTTTTCTTAAATTTGATGAATATTGTCGAAAAAAAAAAAATCATGGTGTGACCATAACTTGAGAACCACCACACCTCATTGGGAGAATTAGTGTGTACGAATTGAAGTGATGGACAGACAGACAAGACCACCAATCTTCCGTTACCTCTCCCAACTCTCCAATAATTAACCCCTCCTATTGTCTCTTTCCCTTATATGGAACGTTACCTTTAATTTTTCCATCCCTTTAAAAAAAAAATTACTCCAACAGTATTCAAAATTAGAGTTTTATTTTTTTTTTCCAAGTACTAAAGAAATTAATTATTTGCTAATAAATGAGATTAATTATCATTTACACGCGTTTAATTTTTTTCAATCCACGTGGTAGGTTTTGTACTATGGCTAACTATTCACGTTGTACTATTTCCAACTATACATACATACATTGTCCCAATCACCACAAAAGTGAAAACACATTCTACTATTTCCATTTCCATCACTTGTAAGAACCATTTGGTGAGTAGGTTTTAGGACCACAATAATTTTACCAATAATTCATTTTAATTATTCCACCCGTCAACATTTATAGTACTAAATTTTCGTATCCTCCAAAAACATATTAAAAATCATCAATTTTGATTATAAAAATGAAAATATAATTATATTCTCAAAAATCTAAAAAAAAATGTTATTTGCTACCATAAAAATTTAAAAAATAATAACTTTAAAAAACATATGTGCTTAGTTATTTTTTATTATTATTTTACTTGTTTATTTAAAATTAAATTATAAAAATATACATTAATTAAGAGTAGTAACATGTAATTTCTCGTACTATTTGGCTAAGATAACGGGCACTCACTCACTAGTTAATCAAAGTAAATTATATATAATTATATATATATACCCACCATTGCCATATAAATCTGATCCATAGATTATAAGTAAGTGAGCATAATAAGAGCATAGAAAAAAAGGCATATAGAAATGGACAAGTTGAGGAAGAAACAGAAGTAATGTGATTATCATCGGCCCATGCCACTTGAAACAGTAGCTGTAAGTATCCCATAAAGCTCTCTCTCCCTAAATTCAAAAAAGTGGAACAAAATAGTAAAGCAAAAAAGATGGCCCCTCCCTTTCCCTTGGAATATTTAAGAAAAAATAAATACAGTATGTTAGGATAAAATGAAATACTCTCCCCATCCAATAACTCTTATGTCATATAAAAAAAATAAGACAAAAATTTATGTGAGACGGGCATTGTTAAAAGAGTAAATTGTTTGCCATTATAGGTGGGGCGGTGCAAACAATTTTCTCTCTCGTCGAGATCCGTTTCATGTATACAACCGTTTCCCACAAGACTTCCTCTAAAAATATAAACTAGATGCTATATATTGTGTTATTAATAAATCACATTATATATATTAATTTCTTGATTTCAATATATTTCTCATACGGCCAAAATACATTTACCCCCCCAAAGTATCCACCGAATCCCACTTTGCCCCCAGCGCCAAATTTGTCCCACTTTGCCCCCAAAGCTTCAATTTGTCCCACTTTCCCCCCCAGCTCCAGACTTTGCACCCCAGCACTAACGAATGTTAGAAAATTTAACAAAATAGGTAACGATTGGACTATTTTGTAATGCTTATTAGTTTTTAAGGGTCAAAATGCAAAGTTTCAAATATTAAGTACTAAAAATTTATTTATTTTTCCAAATATTAAACATTATCTTAAATCTTAAATAATTAATAAGTCTTGAAACTAATACTAATTTTATGCTAATTTTTTTTTAAAAAAAAATATGAATTATTTTTTCTAAATAAATGAATTTTTTTTTTAATAAAACTAAAAATTAAGTATGTTTTTTTTATTTTTTAAATAAAAATATTTAAAAAAATAAAGATTTTTTTTTCTAAAAAAACATTGTAAAGTTTTATTTATATTTTTAAAAATATAAAATAAAAATTTTAAATTGTAATTTTTGTAAGAATTTTATTTAAAAAAAATTAAAACATTATAGCCTTTTTTTATTTTAGAAAAATATTGTATTTTTTGTTTGTTGAAAAAAAAATCTTTATTTTTTTAAATATTTTTATTTAAAAAAAAAAAAAAAACATACTTAATTTTTAGTTTTATTAAAAAAATAAATTTCATTTATTTAGAAAAAATAATTTCATATTTTTTTAAAAAAAAAAATTAGCATAAAATTAGTATTAGTTTCAAGACTTATTAATTATTTAAGATTTAAGATAATGTTAAATATTTGGAAAAATAAATAAATTTTTAGTACTTAATATTTGAAACTTTGCATTTTGACCCTTAAAAACTAATAAGCATTACAAAATAGTCCAATCGTTACCTATTTTGTTAAATTTTCTAACATTCGTTAGTGCTGGGGTGCAAAGTCTGGAGCTGGGGGGGAAAGTGGGACAAATTGAAGCTTTGGGGGCAAAGTGGGACAAATTTGGCGCTGGGGGGCAAAGTGGGATTCGGTGGATACTTTGGGGGGTAAATGTATTTTGGCCTTCTCATACTAACAACACTATTATTATCAATAATTTAAAATATATACACTTTTTCTTTAATTTTCATAAACTTTCGATTTTGTATCCATTATTATTTTAAGGGTAAATATAAACTCACAAAAAAGTGCTATAAAATTTGGTTTGCAAAATGATGTGTCTATGATTTTGTTGGTGTATTTAATTAGAGTGTGACGGGTCCACTATCGATACAACCAATAAAATATTGTCACCTCATTTTGTATCATTCATGTTGTGAAATCCTTTCGTGCCCCTATCATTATTACCCTTATTTTAAAGAACTATTAAGGGACGGGAGTATTCATCAGCATCTATCCTCTCCACGCTGCCACGCCTCTCCTCAGGATAAGGGATTACAACCCACACAGTATTTCGTAATAAAAGCCATTAAAAATATCATTTCACTACTTTAAGAAAAAAAAAAAAAAACATTTGTAACCGCCCTGGTTATGTTAAGTTCCTCCACTTTTTGCTGCTGCTTCTCGGACAACAAAACAAATTTGTAAGTTTCCACATTAAACCTAAGAAATGATACTACTAACAAGCTTGATCAAACATAATAATAGACAAAAACAAAAAAACTTGTGTAAGACCGGTCTCACACGTGAAACGGGTCTCCTTGAAAGAGTAAATGTTTTGCCATTTATGAGTGGGGCGGGGCAAGCTCATATATGATACGTCTCATGTTGAGACTTAACATAAAACACAGTTATCAAATTTGTGTTATAAAATAAATGTCTTAGATCCAGAATGCTACAGTCATATATTGCCCTGCCCCCAATTCCCTTAATTCCCTTTCACTACTATAAGTAGCAGAGAGCTAAAAAAAATTAATTATCTTTAAATAAGCATCTCTTAAGTCCAATAAAACCCCTACCTCCTAGTTCCCCTACACTCATCTGCAAGCAAAAATGCCTCTCTAAATAGAATAAGCTTTTGTGACTATAAAAATGGAAATATCTAACATGCACCATTAAAACACTAATTAATAACTATACACTTTATCTCGACTACAAAACATTATTATAAACATCAGTTATTTTTTTAGCCACTACCCACACAAAATCAAAATGCAATTATTATTATCACCAATCCATAATCAACAGAAGTCATGACATGATCCATACTGATTATTAATCAAATAGAAAATTCCCAAAAAGGTTAAATATAAAAAGGGAGATTAACAAAATTTCCGAATTTAATAATCTTCTTCACTGGTTATAATGAACAACGTGGTTGCTAAATATCATTAAATAATTAAACATCATAAAAAAAAAGGTGCTAATAATTAACTAAATAGTACTTCTTCCAGCTTGCCTCAGTCCTTTTTTTCCCTCTCGTTTTCTTTCTTAAAACTATCTACTTAACACTAATACAGTACTTATTTTGGAATAAGCAAAAAGATTAATTAAGAAGAAGAAGATGATCCATTAGTGGCAATAACATTACCGGTGCTAACGCTACCACCACTGTTGTGAAGAAGCTGTTGATGGTGGTTGCTATGGCTGTTTCCGGTATCTTCGTGGTGGTGGTGGTTGTTGTAGTGATGGTGGCTGTTGTCGGGATTGTTCCCATCAAGGTTGCCGTTATTGTTAGTATCTGATTTCTTTCCGATAGTGCTCTTATTGTTATGCATCCAGACTTTGAAAACCCCTTTTTCGACGCCAATTTCGTTGCAAAATCCGGTGATGATTTCCTCGTCTCGTTTCTGCATCTTCCAGCCTACTCTTTCGGCGAATTCTTGCATTTTTTCCTTCTGATCTGTGGTGAATTTCGTCCTGAATCGCTTTCTTCCGTTCAAAATTGCGGCCGTGTTGGGTGTGGCTCCGGTGCCGGGAGTGGTAGGAATTGGGAGATTATTTTCCTGCGGCAAGCCGGCGCTTAGGGCGAGAAGCATGTGGGGCGCGGACGGGTAGTAGGATGACGAGATCGGCGGTGGAGACGGGGAATTGGGACTGCTACCGTTTGCTCCACCGCCGCGTGATGGCGGTGGAGGCGGAGGGTGATGGCGGTGATGTGGTTGGTACTCGATGACGTGTTGTGCAGGAGGAGCTGGATTAGGAGACGGAAGGATGTCATCCGGCTCACGGCGGTGGAAATTCCGGTGACATCCGCAAGCAGCGCATTTGAGAGAAGTAGGGTCGACATGAGTAGCAGTAGGAGAAGGCATAAACTCCCCACAACCGTCGACGGCGTGACCGCCCAAGCTGGCAGCATGGTTCTTGAGACACTCTTTGTAAGTAATAACCACCGGAGGGCCGTTCAGGAGGTGGTGATGCAGAGGCCGGTGGCGCTTCAGCACACCATTTGTAAAGGGTAAAGGCTTAATAGGTTGGATCCGTGTAGGAGTCTCAGTTTCAGGGTCAGGTGTTTTGATAGTGGCCGCCACAGCAACGGCGGAGGTGGGGGCGGTGATGGTAGTGGCAATATCCATAACTAAAACATGAATCAAAAGATTGGGTTAAGAGTTAAAAAGAGAAAGCTTATGAGAGTGTGGGCTCTTTTATTGTTAATAAGAGAGTTGAATTAGAAAAGAGGTTAGGGTTTTGAACAAAAGAGGGATGTCTTTATCCATGGAGGTAGAGATGAGAGAGAAAGAGAAAAGGGGTGGATGTTTTCATTTTGTAATTTTTGGGTTGATGATGATGATGATGAGAATTGAGTGTGTTGATGACAGTAGATAATTGTAATATTCTCTACATTCAATAATAATTTCACCAT
The DNA here is from genome assembly GCA_026119855.1 of Campanula takesimana. Taxonomy (NCBI): domain Eukaryota; kingdom Viridiplantae; phylum Streptophyta; class Magnoliopsida; order Asterales; family Campanulaceae; genus Campanula; species Campanula takesimana. Next base: position 862,184 of record JAOWBW010000303.1, read on the forward strand.
TTTTCTCTCTTAATACAAAAAAAAAATAGTCACTTTTGATTCAAAAAAGAAACTTTTAGATTTAATTATAAATATGAAAATACAAATAATTAAAAAAAAAAATGAAAAAGATAAGTTATGTTATGTGACTGAGTGAGTGAGCAAGTATTATTTTTATGCGCAAGAGTGAGTAATAATAAAATCTTGAAAGAATGGGTGGATTAATTTGTGTGGTTGTGATTGTTTGTTAACCAGGATCCTGGCAAAAAAAAAAAAAATTGTTAACCAGGGGTTTGTAAGAAAATTAACCCAGGGGGGTTAAGGGTACTGAAGAGTGACCTCAGCTTAGGGATTAGGATATGTTGTGTCAATAGCGTGTTTGTTTGTGTATACGACCTCTTGCTTCATTTTACAGTACTGATGATTTAATCTGCCGTTGTTTATAGGGATGGCAACGGGTCGGATACGGTCCGGATATCGTCAAACCCGTATCCGACCCGAGGTAGTTGACCCCGTATCCGAACCCGCCCGTATCCGATTATGGCGAATCCGTATCCGCCCGTATTATCCGCCCATTTTTTTATTTTTTTTAATTGACTGACTCTCCCCTAAATTAGACATTTTTTTGCAAACCAAATTCAAAAAAGCAGACCCAAATTCCAAAAATTAACCCAACATTATAAGATTAAACGGCATAATCTTATATACTAAAGAGGTATAAATTCCAAAAAATCCCTAAAGATGTATAAATTCCAAAAATTTATACCAAAATCAAGAAAATCATACCCAAAAAAATTCAAATTACCACTGCATTATAAATTTATGACATTTTATTGAAACAAAAATCAAGAAAATGATACCTGTACCGCTGTACGTAGATAATCCCCGGTTGAGCAGTCGGCGTCGCCTCACACACAGGTACTAACCTCTCGCCGGAGTTGGATCGTTGCGTCGCCTGGTGGTCGCTGAGGTCGGTCATCGTCGGCGTCGCCATCTCTCTCTTAACCTGGTCGGAGGCATGGCGGCGGCGAACGCGGCGATCGATTCGAGGTTGTCGGAGAGGTAGTCGCCGATCCCCTTTCTCTCTCTCTCTAGGCAGCGGCGTCTTTTGATTATGATTTGGAAACCTAAAACTGATACATATATATATACAAGGCAGGGGAGTAATAATAATGGAAAGAAAGGGTAAAATCGTAAATAACTTATTCGGGTTTATACGGGTCGGATACGGACGGATCTCGGACAGAATCCGAACCCGTATCCGAACCCGCCGGATTTTGAAAATCTATTACCAAACCCACCCATCCCCGGTCGGATTGTCTCGGATACGGATCGGATTCGGTAAAATTGCCATCCCTAGTTGTATAGTCCTTGAACAGTGACTTTTCTTCAATTCCCACGGATAAAATAGTCAATGGTTATATCATCCGGCAGACCTGGAACCGCTTCACCCATTTTAGCTTTACCCCTTCAACCAACGGCTTCGATCAAGTTAACATAGTGAGCTCATCATCTGTGCGGCTAAGATGATTTTAATTTTTTGTGAGTCCTACCGAGCTCGGACACATCTCATCCGTCGAACACAAAATCCAATGAGGTGGCTCTAATCGGAGCCATTGGGTGGAGCCAACTGCTCAGTGGAGCGGTTCGAAATCCGTCCCGTCTAGGCACCGTATGATTTTTATTTTGAGAAAATTTTGGGAGAAACTAGTTCCTTATAGAAAGCCTTGTTTTTATAGGGGTTAAGATTTAGGGTTTAAGGTTTGGAGTTTAAGATTTAGGGTATAAAGTTTAAGGATCCGAAACCGCTCCACCGAGTTAGCTCCACCTCTCCACCCAACGGTTCCGATCAAGGCCACATACACACATTTATCATTTGTGCGGCTCGGATGATTTCATTATTTTTTTGGGTCCCACCGAGCTCGGCTACATCTCAGCCGTTGGGTGTAGCTAAAATGAGGTGGCTCCAATCTCCACCATTGGGTGGAGCGGTTCGAAATTCAAAGTTTAAGGGTTAAAAACAAGATTTTTTATAACTTATTGAGAAACTAGTTTCCCCCAAAACCTACTAAAAAAACATGTTACATTGGAGTTTTATCATTTGTAGAAAATACAATTATTAAGGAAATTATAAAATAAAATATATATCCTTGTTTATCTTTTTCATCTCATATACTCCAACAAGTATTGTAAAAGAAATATACTACTCCGTAGTATTTCTAAAATTTGTACTTTCATTTTTTAGCGTCTTTAAAAAAAATCATTTGCCAAAAATAGAATGTTTATAGCAGTGTTCTAAAAGACGCCCGTCTAGGCCGTCTGGGCCCCGCCTAGGCGCTACGTCTAGGATATTATAGTTATTTCTGAATTCTCGGCCCCGCCTAGATCCCGCCTAGGCCCCGCCTAGGCGCCCCTGCGGCGCCTAGCGTTTTTTAGAACCTTGGTTTATAGTATTTGCTTGCTATTCTACACCACTCGCAAATTATATCTTACTTTTCATACTCACATCACCCACTTTACTATAATAAGTATATTCACCTCACATCAAATAACCCACTTACTAATCCCTACCCTCCCATTCACACTCACAAGAGCATAATACTACCTTTCTCTCATAGATTTAGTTCATTTTTTTCTTTGTTATTATGAATAAATTTTGAAGAATAGTTTACCCTACTTTTAATTATCTTAACAAAAATTTACAACTTGTTATTGATACATCTATAAACACTGTCATTATCAGTCTTTAAATTTTCATTAAAATAATTAAACGTAGTCCAAAATACTGCTCAATATTCATTCGTAGTAACAAGGGAGGAAAAAAAGAAGGACTGATTTTCAGGATCGAAGGAGTATTTTATGACACGCCCCCAGGTATAGGGATCCCCTAATAGAACCTCGAACCTGGATGCGTGTGACTAACGAGAATCAAGAAACTAACAAGAAACTGGATGACAACAGTTTATAACAAACTGACATGATATATATATATATATATATATATATATATATATATATATATATATATATATACTCTAGAGTAAGGAGCTAAGATAGCTCACACCACGAGTTCTAGACAAGAAAATTTAAACCAAACATGATTATACACAGCGGAAACATGCCTAGCACATATGCTGGCATTACAAGATGTCTAGAGAAAACAAGAGACAACAAGTCTACCCAAAAATACTGAGTTACATAACCCATAATACATCGTCCTCACCAAAATGTAAAAGGACCACGATCCCCAAAAGAATAACCACCTGCGTAGTAAGCTCCCAGCTATGTCGAGCCTCACTTCGCACTATCACTAGCCTTCCTTTGATCTAAGGAAAACAATTAAACAAGAAACGGGGTGAGATAAATCTCAGTAAGCTATTAGATGCCACTACATGACATGTTATCATGCAATTCAAGTAGATACTCAAGTAATCATGTATCAAGTATCATCAAGTAACAAGTATATGAGAGGCTAAGCCAACTCATCAAGTAGCACATAGGCTAAGCTAGCACGTTACAAAGGATATTGATTCCTTCCTTATTCCTCCCAAGAATACCATTGTTGTCGTAGCTTGTATTACTTTGACAGATCATGATCAATGTCAAGAAACCGCTTATGCAGTATATATAAGAAGACCCGGTAACCAGTGTCATTCCCAAGATCAAGATTCACGAGGTGTTCACGAGTTTAGCATTCACTTATATCAGGCGTATTGCTCTAATAAAGGAAGCTATGCCCTTACTATGGCCTGTGGTAAGGGGTCAAGCGCAGATACATAGATCCCCGATTATCATTTTGGCCCCAGCCTCATGATAAGCGTGAACCTATATACCTCCGAACAAGCAAGGACCAGCTGGACTCACACAAGAATGCACAAGTAAGTATTTACTTGAACTACGGGAGTAGAACTAATCCAAAAGTAGTGGACTAGCTCACTAAGAAACATGCTTCAAGTAATCAAGAAGTCACATTGTTATCAAGAAACTATATGCAAGGTTTGCACATACACATTAAGAACATTTCTCAAACACGTTAGTTCTTATTCATAGCACTTTCTAATTCATTACCATACACATGTATTGGTGTCAAGTCATGTACAAGATTTTATCATCTTATATTCAAGTTCTCAATCCACTTCTATGGATGTTTAAGACATGTACAAGATTTTATTGTCTTATACTCGAGTTATCATTCCAATCTTTGGACATTCAAGTCATATATAAGAGTTAGACATCTTATACTTCAAGTTCATCATCCTATACTTTGGAGGTTCAAGTCAAGACATTGTTCTAATGCCCCTAAGGTGCACAAACCTTATTTTCAAGACAAGTATAACACATTAGTGCTTGTTCATAGCACTTTCAAGACATATAAAAGAGTTGTTACTCTTATACTTAAGTTCTCATTTGAGTTCTATAAGTGTTCATGTTCAAGACTAAATTCTCATTTTAATTCAATGAGTATTCATGTTTAAGACCAAGTTCTGATGCCCCTAAGGTGTCACAACATTTAATAGGACATCTTATACTAAGGTTATATACCTTAATTAGGGTTAAGTCTAGCTTAATCAAACTTTATTAAAGACTTTTGTTCATCAGGGCAAGTGTGCGGTCGCCCAAAGTGGCCTGTGCGGTCGCACACAAGCAGGTCAATCCATTTGAAAAACCTTTCAGAAAGATGGGCGGTCGCCCAGCCCAAAATGGGCGCCCAAGGTACAAAAATGCGAATTTTTTATTTCTTTCTCAGGTTGAATAATTTTCCGTCCCAAACGTAGGAGTAACTTTTTACTAACACTTTAACATTACCCAGGGCATATAAACATACTCCAAAACAATTGTTCAAGTGTAATTTCCCCTTTTTACAAAGTCTCTTATACTCCCCTTGTCCCAAAATTACAAGTATCACAAAAATTACCCCCAACACGAAATTGACAAGCACAAGTATCAGGAATAACATATATGAATGTTATTACAAGCAAGGGGGATCTAATAACTTACCTAGTCAAAAATCAAAGTTATACAAACAAATTTTTGTTCGGCCGGAAACGTTCTATTCAACGCCACGAATATTTATACGGGATCGGAATCAAGAACAGATGGATAATTAAACTCGAGGAGTCGAGAATAGGGTAAACCCTAAACCTAGCTTTTGAACCAGAGAAAGAACGAGAAGGAAATGAGAAGTATGCTTTCTCAGAGAAGCATACACAAGATATACTTTAAACTTTCAATGAATGACACCTAGGACCCTCAAGTCAAATTTTCACAAATGACCCAAAAGTCAAAACTAGACATTTAACCACCTTAATATTCTAAAGCAGTTAAGAATTTAACCCAAGTAAAACTAACACATAATATGCAAGTTCAAGTATTTAACAAGCAAGTCAATTATTTAACGAGAATAAGGATGGGCGTTACATTTTACTCCCTCCGTCTCATAACAAATGACACATTTAATCATTTTTGTTGTCTTATTGGAAAGTCGCCTTTCTCGTAATGAAAATCTTAAATTACTTTTTTATTCATAAAACACATTTATCATACTTACCAGCGTTCTAAAAGAGGTCCGTCTAGGTCGCTTAGGCGCAAGGCGTTCATAAAGCGCTTAAGTCCCGCCTAGAATATTATAACTATTTCGGAATTCTCGGACCCGATTAAGTTCCGTCTAGGCCCCGCCTAGCGCTTTTTAGAACCTTGATACTTACAATAAATTTTCACTTACTACTCCCCACCCTACTTTATATCTCTCTTTTATACTCACAACACTTATTTTTAAAACATATTTCCTTAATTTCCGTTTCTAAAATGAAACTAGTCATTTATTATGGGCCAAATGGAGCAGACATCTCCTTAAAATATAGTACAATATTTCTATTCTTCTCTTGCTGCCTTTGGCTCTCTTCTAAATGTCACATTCTCTTTCACTCTTTTTCTCAGCGCACATTATTTATGACCGCCACTTGATTTTATATACTCCCTCCGGTCCAAAATAACTGTCTTTTTTTACTTTTCACAAAGATTAAGAAATGCAATTATTAAGGCATATTAATGGCGAAAGTTACATGCTTACCCTTATTTATTGTTCAACTTTCTTACATTATTACACTCACTAAGTCAATTAATAAAGTAAAACAACTTCCAATGCAAGGGTAAATAAGGAATTTTAATTGTTTTGACTCAAAAAGTGACAATTATTTTGGACCAAAAAAATTGCTCAAAAGCGACAGATATTTTGGACCGGAGGGAGTAGGATACAAACCAAAACCCTTACGCCAGCCGAAAGGAAAACCCCCCGCAAAAGAAATCCGATGATGCGCCCATATGCAGTTGTAGCTTGCGGCCACAAAACTTCCTATTCTACTCTTCTAGCTTGGCTCAAAATTGCACACTCTCTGCAAGCTGTGCGACGGCATCATGCGACCCTAATATTATGCATCAAAGTGCTTTTGCCTTTTCGCTTCCTTTCTTCCGCGTTAAGCACTAGCTTAATTCTTCTTGATCGAGTAACAATGCATTAGACACTAGCTTAATTCTGCTTGATTGAGTAATGATGCATTCAACACCAGCTAGATTTTTTTATTTTTCATAAATACGGACGGATTGGAACATTCTATCTATTTATTTTATAGAGAAACATTTAACAGGTTACATGAACACCGTTAAAATAAATGTCATTTAATAGCTAGAGTTAAAGAGGTATTATATGTGTAAATTAATACTAATTGGCTAATGTGGCATTGTTTAGTTGTTGTGTGCAAAAGATTTGATATTTACCGTAAGATTGTATAAAATTTTATGATTATATAAAATTTTATCTCAATTTTTTTTAGTTTCAGGAATTTATTAGCATTTGCCAAATGATGAGCTCATTGAAATTTGTTTTTTTGGCAAATGACAAATAAGGGCCTGAAGTTTGGAGGCCGTTCGTAAGTAGAGGTCTGAAGTTTCAAAACTAGCAGATCAGGGCCTGAAGATAGGAAAACTAGCAAATAGGGGTTTTTTGACGGAAAAGATAGACTTTTCAGTTAAATCAGCATGTGTCGTGCACATGTGGACTTAATTGAAATAAATGTTACTAAAGGGGTAAAATGAATATTTTAAAACTTAAAAGGACTAAATTTTGTTTTCACTAATATAAAATTTAATAAATTAATATTACTTTTTTGAAAATGAAAAACACTATATTTTTTTTTATAATAAATATTTTTTTTTAAAAAAAATAAGAACCTACGTTGTTAATTATTTATTTCACTAAATTAATTATTTTGAAAATTATTTGAAGTATTATTTTAAAATATTTTGATAATAAATATTTTTTTAGAAAAATGAGAACCTACGTTGTTAATTAATTATTTCACTAAATTAATTATTTTGGAAAGTTATTTGAAGTATTATTTTAAAAATTATTAGGCTAGATTGTTTTAGTAAAATATTTTTTCAAATAGTTTAGTGAAATATTTTTTTAAAATAAGTAGTTTAGTGAAATTATTTTTTCAAAAAAAATTAATTTGTGAAAAAAAATTAAAAAAAAATATTTTAGTGAATTATATATTGGTAAAATTTTTACTTCTAGTCCTTTAAAATTTAAAATATTCATTTTACTCCTTAAATAGTAACATTTATTTCAATTAAGTCCACATGTGCACGACATATGCGGGTTAACTGAAAAATCTAACTTTTTCGTAAAAAAGCCCATATTTGCTAGTTTTTCCTATCTTCAGGCCCTGATCTGCTAGTTTTGAAACTTCACACCCCTATACCTACGAATGACCCTCAAACTTCAGGCTTTTATTTGTCATTTGCCCCTTTTTATATTAAGTATAGCACGTTCAAATAAATTTATAGTGCTCGAAACTGATTTCTAATTATACTATCTTCGTTCAAAATAAATTTTGAATTTGTTTTCAACAAATCAAAAGTAAATTTAAATATTCATATTTTCACTGGGGGTTGTATAAATTTGGAATGTCGCAAGGAACACGAGCTCCCCTGTGAAGTGAAGGAGAACGAGGAGTCGATTTATTTTTATTTTAATGTACAACATGCATCAGGGGCAGACCTCCCATATAAGTATGGGGTGCACGTGCACCTGCTCAACTTTTGTTAGGAAGAAAAAAAAAATTGCATTGAGAATATATATATTAGAAGTGCACCAAGTGAACATGGAATCAGCTCCAGCTTAGTTGGTCAAGGCATTCTTATGTTATGAAGGAGAGTGGGTTTGAATTCCACTATCTTCTAACTTGGGGTTATGATTAAATTTAGTTATTGCTTTTTTTTATTTCAATTAATATATTCATTCTAAAATGAATTTTTAATGATTATTATTTTGAGATTAATGTTCAATTTATTAAGGTATGTAATTTATTGGGTTTTTTGAATTGCCAAACCCGCACACACAATTAAAAAAAAAAATCACACACAAAAATGCTTATAATTTGATTTTTTTAACAGATTTTTTTTTACTGTGACCACTAAGAAAAAAAAATTAAAAACTTAGTGTAATTGTGCACCCCTTGAGTAAATGTTCAAGGTCCGCCACTGACATGCATATCAACTCATTGCATTTTGAAAGTTGGTACCACTTAAAGAATTTTTTATCTATTTAACCTCTAAATATTTTTATACTTCACTTTTAATTAGATAAAAGTCATATTAGCCCTTTTCAACTATTTTCGCTTAACTATTATTTTCAAGATGTTCTCACTTAACTATCACAGTTTTAAAAATGTGATCACTCTGTTTACAAAGTCGCTAAAAACTTTAAAAAAATTAGCCACATGACTTAAAACTACTAATTACCGATATGTTAACATTGTTGACATGTATATTTAAGACTACAATCTAACTAATGCAGCATGTCATTAGCTCATAGCGTATAGGAAATATTACATATTAATTCTCCCAAAAAAACATTAACCCTTCGTATTTAACAAAATTAGTCACGTGAGATCACGTGGCTAAATATCGTTAGATTTTTAGCGAATTTGTTGGTGGAGTGAGCATATTTTGAAAAATGTGAATATTTAGTGAGAAATTTAACAAGAAAGTTCAATCAAAACATTTTGAAATAGCTAAAGTTCAGTGACTAAAACATGCTCTTTTTCTATTTTAATTATTTTACTTTATTTATATATAAGGTGGTCTCTTGTGAGAACACCTAGATACGTCTCATATAAAAGTCGGGTTGAGATATGACCCGTGTGCAACATTCTCCGTGAAGTATAGGATCCCAAACCATGCTCCACTCAAAATCTGCCACGTGCAGAGACCCGTGACCCAATTTTTTTTTTTTTCCAGGAAAAAAAATCATAATTTTTTTTAAAAAAAAATTGGCAGTTTTTTCATTTGCCAAAAGTAATACTTAGTATAACTAAATGTAACAATTGTGCTACTTATAAAGTAACATCGTTTATAAATAAATGTAACACCAATTTTACAAAAATAAAATATTTTACTTATCTTTCAACTGTAATACTAACTATAAATACGTGTAACACTTAAAATAACTAAATGTAATTATCGTTATACTGAAATGTAATAGTGTTTTTGCATTTTTTTTTTTTTAATTTTTTTTTTGCGTATTTTGATTATTATTTTTTTGACAGAAAGTAACATTTGAAAAAATAACAACTTATATACATGAATGTAATTATTTGTACAAGTAAATGTAACACTTTAGTAGATGAAATTATAACAGATTTCTATAGATAATGTAATTCTTTTACATGTATCATGATAAATTGAACTCATTATTATTTGAAAATATATGGATATACTATTATACAAGTTAAGGTAACTGTTTAACAATGTTACTCCCTCCGTCTCAAATTATATGTCGTTTTGGAGTGTTTCACACATATTAAGAAATACCATTAATGCATGTGAAGAAGACCCAAATACCCCTAAAGTAATTCAACTACCTAGGTAATTAAATGGTTAGGTAAGAGATAGTTCACTATCATTATTAAGGGTATAATTGGTATAGAGCAATAAAAAAGCTTTGAAAATAGTGAAACGACAAATATTTTGAGACAAAATTTTACTCCCAAAACGACATATATTTTGAGACGGAGGGAGTATTATACAAGTAAAGTGTACGCCCTCCGTCCCGGAGTAAGAGTCCTACCCCTCATTTTCACGCTTATTAATAAATATTAAAAGTGATGTAAATGTTGTGAGTGTAAAAGTAAAGTAGGAGAGAGAAGGAGTGGGAGAGAATAGTGAATTGATTGGTGTTGTGAGTATAAAAGTAAAATATGAGAGAGAATGGGTGGGGTGAATAGTAAAGATTCTTTGTCATATTTTAGGAATATGACTCTTACTCTGGGACGTACAAAAATAGAAAATAAGACTCTTACTCTGGGGCGGAGGGAGTAACATTCATTTATAAGAATTGTTACTTTCTCATTTTTACAATGTTACCAACACAATTGTTTTTAGTTATAAAGTGTAAAGGGTTGAATTATTACTTTTCTGTACATATGTGTTACAATTATGTATAAACACTGTTACATATAAGTAACACGTTCGTTACATTTTAGTTGCAATAAGTGTTACTTTTGGCAAATGAAGAAAACATAAAAAAAAAACACTATTACTTTTCTGTATATATGTATTACTTTTATGTATACAAACTGTTACATATAAGTAACACGTTTGTTACATTTAGTTATGGTAACTAGTACTTACTTTTGGCAAAACGAAAAAACACCAAAATATATATATATATATATATATGCCCACGGTCATGGGTCCGGGTCATGGGTCAAAAATGAGCCGTCTCTACTATAAGACGGGTCATGGTGCTCTCATACAAGTTTTTATCTTTATATATTCACTATCTTAGAAACTCAAAGACTTAGTGGTACTTTAAGAACGAGTTTATTGCAAAAGTGACATGCGTACTTGTGCAATATATCAATTTGACACGCGTACTTTGGAAACATCAAATGTGGGTTTCGTACTTAATGTTTTAAAAATTTTGATACCACTTTTTTAACACCCGTTAAAAACATAACGGGACATTCTATATAAGGGGTAAAATTGTAAGAAGGAAAATTTAAGAGATTATAACTTTTAAAAATGCCAAGACTACCCTCAGCTTTAAACAAAACCCAATCCCCCATCCCTCCCTCCTCGCACGCAACACACACACACACACACACACACACACACACTCTCTGTCTCATCCGACCTCTGACGACCGTCCTCTACACCTCCGGCGAATCCCTCTCCGAGGTCCGGCGAATCCCCTCGACCACTCTCCGACGCCCGGAAAACCCTAGATAAACACGAACAATCTCTCCATCTCTTTCTCTACCCTCCCATCTCCGGCTACATCTCCTCTCCACTTACTCCGACGACCATCTCCCCCAAATCCGGCGACCTCTCATCGACTTCACCCTCTCTGGCGCCATTATTACCTTCTGTAGGAGATCGTGTTTCTCCTCCAAACCCATCTCCCACTCCCTGCTCCTTTTCCGTTCGACTTTCCCCCTCAAAACCACCACCGGCCAATCTTTTTTTTTTGCCGATCTAGTTATGAACTAAAATACGCAGACCACCCTCACCATTTTATTCAAAAACCGAAGTCTCCCTCCATCCCGTTCTTTCTCTCCCACAGAGGCAGCTTAATTTTTCGAATTTGTACCCTTTTTTTTTTCAAATCTAAAGAGATTTTTTTTGTTTGATTTCATGGTGTGTGTCTGAGTTTGATTGTGTGCGTTTGTTATTTTGAATCCGGGTTTAACATCATATTTGGTTTCAAATATGGGTTTTTACATCATGGTGTATGTTTGAGTTTGAATCTGAGTTTTTGAAGATTTGGGTGATGTCTGGGTTTGATTGAGTGTTGAGGATTTTGGAGATGGAGGTTTATGATAGCATTGAGACTATTATTGGTGGTGTTGAGACTGGTATAGTGGAGGTTATGGTGGAATGGGACATGTGTAGAAGGAGATTGATGGTGATAGTGGTTGTTGGTGGTGGTGATCGGTGGTGGTGACCTTGGGGAAGACAGTGGGGAATTGGGATAAGGAGATGAATTTGGATTTTTTTTATTTTTTTTAATGGCAAAGATGAATTTGGATTTTAAATTTTACATTTTCACCCCTTTAATTTGTTATATGATACAATTCAGCAGCAATTCAGCAAAGGGTGGGCCCTACTAGGAGCTTACATGGACCGTCCCGTTAAAATTTTAACGTGGGTTAAAAATTAGTCTAAAAGTCTTGTCAATCATAAGTACACATGTTACATTTGATGTTTTCAAAGTACGCGAGTCAAATTGATATATTTCACAAAGTACGCATGTCACTTTTGCAATAAACTCCTTTAAGAACTTTCGATATTTTCTGTAGCGTTTTTCCCATATGAGGTTTTTCTCCAAAGTAAAAATTATTTTTTAAAACCGTCCAAATTAAGCAGTTTAATCGATAAAAGTATATGGATTTTTGTACAAATTGTGAAAGTTAAATAATCTTGTACAAGATTAAGATACATGATTTTAGACCATGTTTAATGGTGAACCAATTTTGGTTCACCAGGAGCAATTTTTTGAACCAAAATTGGTTCATGCCAATTAGTGGTGAATGAATATTCGTTCATGGCCATGAACGAAAATTTTCGTTCATTTCATGAACGAATCCGTGAACCAAAATTTGTTCGATCTATATGTGTATTTTGTAATTTGGTCATTTTTAAAATTATATTATTTAAATATTAATATTAAATATGTTTAAAAAAATCTCTATAAATAGAGTCTAATAGTAATATTTGACATAATTTTAATATATTACTCCCTCTGTCCCTAAATGAGTGTCCATTTTCAAGAAATCTTTGTCCCTAAATGAGTGTCTTTTTTGAACATAACTTTCTCCCTAAATGTTTTTTTTCGGAATTTTTTTCACCGGTTTCTTTATACGTGCAAAACTAAAGGTTTGGAAAGGAGATTACAAGACTATATATGAATCGTTGTTACCAAATTGTTTCAAAAGTTGAGATTTTCACTGTCCCTTAAAATGAAATTTTGACACTCATTTAGAGACAGAGGTAGTACTATTTAAAATGATTTTAAAAAATTATTGTACACTCCAAATGATGGTGTTTGTGTCAAAATATCAAAAACTCTTACTTTCTCTCTCTCTCTCTTATAAATAGAGCTGAAGATTACATAAGTTATGTACATTTCTTTTTCCATACTTCCTCTCTATTTGTTTGTGTGAGATCGTAGGCATTATTTTATTTATCATCGTTGTTGCTTTTTATTCATTTGCGTGTTGTATTTTTTTCATGCGTGTAATACTTTAAATATCGTAATTTGACGTTTATTTGCGAGTGTTTAATTTTCAAGTTATACAATTAAGCAAAATAATAAAATAAAAGATTAATTTTTTTTATTTTTAATGATGTTAATTAAAAAAATTATTTTAATTATTTATATTATAATTTTATAACATCAAATTACTAATTAAAAAATATATTTGTGAACAAAATTCGTTCATCAATACATAATGTAAGCTGTCGTAAACGAAATTTCGTTTATACGCCAGTTTCGTTCGAAAATTTTGTTCACCGTTGTGCGTGGTCTTATGAGTAGAGGTGTTTAACAGTGAGACACCAATGAGTTTTAGTTCACGGTTAAGTTATTTCTTTCTTCGAAAAATAATTTGAGATCGATTTCTAACTCCCATTATAAATATTTATAGGAAAAAGAAAAAAGTTACATGTGGGACGGTGGGTCCTTATATAGGTAAGGGGGAGGGAGGGGAAATGTAATAAAAACGAAACAGTAGGGTCAGAGGTTTGTTCAGACATTTACTCTATACTCTTCTTACTCTCCCCACTCCTTTGTCAATTTCGCCACTAGTTATTGGACCACCACCACACTCACACCCCATAACCCTTTTTCTTTTCTCTTTTGTCTTTGGATACCCCTGATTTTATCCTTTTATACTAATCTTATCCTTAATTAACAGGTTTTACACAAGTTACTACCGGTATTCTAAAAGTCGGGTAAAGCGCCCGCTTAGGCGCTAGGCAAGGTCCAAGCGCCGCAATTTATTTCTAAACGGCCAAATTAATCGTTAAGTACAGCTCCCCCGCCTAGCGATTTTTAGAACACTGGTTAATACTACACCCAAATCCCTTAAATATTTGATGTTTAGCTATCACAATCGCCCATTTGTAACTCTAGAATAAATATTGCCTTTCATTTCATTTCATTTCAAATCATAATCATATTTTTAAAATTGTTTGATTAAATTATCAAACTTTCGAAATTGTCAATTTACAAGAGAAACAAGTAACAGAGTGATAATTACATTTCAAAATAAAAATAGGCATTTAAAATTATTGAACAGTTAAAAGCAAAGATCATGAGACGAAGAAAATACAAAACCGTTTTATAAATAATAACATAACAATAAAATAAATTTAATCCCTAAATATTTATGAAACCCTGATAACATGAATAATCATAGTACGACTACGAGTACGAGTCGGAGCACGAGCAGTGGCGGACTCACCCTTGTGCCTAACGGTGCCCAGGCACCGGTAATTTTTTATTTTTTTTTTGCCAAAACGACGTCGTTTTGGAATTTTGGTATTAAAAAAAAAAAATACGCTTATAGCCTTATACGCATAACGCGTTTACAAGTAAACACAAAAAAAAAAAAAAAAAAAAAAAAACAGAAGGACGACGAACTGCAGGTCGCCACTCGCGTCGCTCGGACTCTCCTCTCCCTGTTCCGGCGTCGCCACAGCCGCCGCCGCCCCCACACAGCCACCGCAGTCCGCCACCATCGCCGGAATGGATGGCGATATTCCCCCTCCACAGCCCCCTCAAGAAATCAAGAAAAAATCCAATCAAAGGTAAACCCTAATCCCTAAAATTGATTTCACTATCATGTTTTTCTTCTTGATTTTGGTGCTAACTTGGATTGAACAATCAAAATGGATGCTAAATCGAACTGTAATTCAGTTCTTTTCTTGTCTCTTGGATTCCATCACTGTCTTATTGTTATTGGGTCATGTTTGCTCAATTGTTGTGAGAAGCTTTTAATTTTTAGTGAAGATTGAATTAAGGGTTACTCTTCTCGTTTTTAATGCTTGATCCTCTGATTTACTGGGTGTTAGTTTCCTTGCACATTAGCTGTTTGAAAGAATGTCAATCTATGTTCTTTAGCAGCGTGCATTTCATTCTCTTTAGCAGTATGCATTTTTAGTGAAAGAATGTCCCGGTATTGCTCAAAAAAATTTCGGGGGCGCTGCCCCCGAACCCCCGTACATCTTAGTTTCCCGTCAATTTTTTTTTTTTAAAAATAGGCACCACCAAATATAAATGTGTAGATCCGCCACTGAGTACGAGTACCATTACCATTACCAAGGACAGGGTATGTACTAAATTTTAACCCAACATATAAGTTGAATAGTAAATCCATGCATTCTCGATACCATAATTTGTACTCCATACAGTTTCTGTTTTTCTCAAAATAATCCTTGATTTTTTTTAATTTTTTTTTTGAACAAAATCCTTGAAAAGTTTAAAACTAGGCCAAAATACGTTTATCCCCCCAAAGTATTCAGGCAATCCCACTTTGCACCTCAAACCGAATTTTGTCTCAAAGTAACACTCTAATTTGCCTTTAGTCTCACTTTGACCCATGACCCCTAACTACGTTAGAAAATTAACGAGAAATGGTCATGTGCATGTCACATGAGGGTTGTTTTGGTCATTTCATGTTGATGGGATATGTTTTTTTTAGATGAACATGGGATATGTTTATAAAATGAAATTATTAATATTATTTTCTATCTATTTACTATTCAATTTAAAAAACAAACAATTAATTTCTAAAAGATGAAAAGAAAAGAAAAGGAAAAGAAATAAAACAACAAAATCTAAATAAACTGACACCAAAGAAAGAAAAAGAAGAAAACAATAAGAAAAACCAAAACAAAACATATCCAATACTCCACCAAATCAGTTCTCTTTTATGAACACCCACCGCCACTTTCCTGTGTAAAGACCCCCTAATCTCACGATCCCTCCTCCCTACACCACTCCTTGTTCCTTCTACTGCCACATCTCTACCGTCGCCCCTCTCACTCCCGTAACCCCGTCCCTTCGCATCTCTCCAACTTTTCCCATTCTGTCTCCCACCTTATACCTCTCTCACTTCCCTCCTTTCGCCCCTCTCCACCCATCAACCTGCACCCTTTTCCCTCCAGTCTCAATTCAGCAACGAACAGGTACGGGTCATCGAATTTGAACCCCAAAATATGGGTTCCCCTTCTACTGGTAATTGAGGTGCAGTTTCATTGTGAAACCCAGATCTATCTTGTTTCGAGCTTCGATTTTGGCATAGGTGAAATTGGTGTTGGCATTTGTTTGTTGATTTAAGGACGGTGGTGGTTCTTGACTAGTTTCCCACCACTCCTTGTTCCTTTGACTGCCACATCTCTACCGTGGTTCCTCTCACTCCTGTAACACTCTAATTTTGGTGATTTTTGAGGAATATTGGTGGTTGTAGCTGTCGGATTTGGGTGGTGGTGAAAGTGCTGGCCGGATTTTGGAAAAGATTGTGGTGGTGGTGGTTATTGACGGGTGGGGTTGGGTGGAGAAAGTAATTGTCATCATAATAATAAATTGACATTTTTGTCCTTCTCATTTCAAATAAAATATTAGAAAGATCCCTCATGTGACATGCACATGACCATTTTTCGTTAACTTTCTAACATCGTTAAGGGTCATGGGTCAAAGTGGGACTAAAGGCAAATTAGAGTATTACTCTGGGACAAAATTCGATTTGTGGTGCAAAGTGGGATTGCCTAAATACTTTGGGGGATAAATGTATTTTGGCCTAAAAACTAAAACCACTAGTTTACCCGTTTTACTATGGACATAAATTGAGTACGGGCTTGATCTGTTTTTAAAGTCCCGACCAGGTAATTAACCACAACATCGGCTTAAAATCAATTTTCTAATTTTGATCTTAAAGTAATCAACCACAACTTATACTTCAAAATAATTTTTTTATAAATGAATGATATTTAGGCCCTCAAACGGGTCATTGATGTTTTTATAAATGAAGTTTTCATAGATGATTAATAACAATGTTTAGAATGATCAGTTGTTGTATAATAAAAGTGAGTTTGTTTTATGTAAAATTTGTTTTTTATAATAAGAGATGTGTAAAATATGTTTTATATAAATAGATTATGTTTTATTTTAAGGGATAAAAACAAGTTTTATACTGAAACGAGTGTAAAACAAGTTTTTCTCTAAATTTTCACCCAGTTCGTGTGTTGAAGAGTGTCAGATGGTGTTGAGATGATTCGATTATTTTAAAAAATGTCACCGCACGTTTTTTTAAATAGTTTCTATTATTTACAAAAATGTTTTCGCGCATTTAAAACACGTTTTTCCTACTCATTAAGAAAAACGCGTTTTACAATAGATCAACTCGTTGAGCATCAAATTTTAAGTTAAATTAAGCATATTAATAAAAAATTAAAATTTTATTAATATAGTGTCAATAAAACTATCAATAATATAATTAAATTAAATTAAATTAAATTAAATTAATTTAAAATTTATTGTTCAATTTTATTTGTAGTAATGATAAAAATTAAAAATGAATTACTATCATTTGGATTTGGACGAAAGGGGTAAAACTCTAGTCCGGATGCTATAATATCGCCAAGAAGAACGTCACACCTTTTTCTTGAATCACCGATTGAAGCGGCGCCGTTGGAAGTTACTCTAACAGATCTGCTCCGACTAACTGGACGGAAATCGGTACCAGTTTGGCGTTTAGTTATTTTCTGAATAATCCTACTTAGCTAACACTAAGCCCGTTTAAATTAGAGCCACGTGTAAAATCGTACGTACATACCTGACACGTGTGTTTTTGACTTTCTCCCTCTCGGCGGTCAAGCCGCGGCGTCGTACGTACCTCATCTTAATTTGGTTGGTTCTTCAGTAGCTCATATTCTTACAGTGTGCTAGTATTATTCTTTCAACTAGTAATTAATTGGTGTTTGACCAAAAAAACTAATTAATTGGTTTTTAAATTCAGGACAAAAATTTATGTGGGTCGGTTTCAGACATGAGTCAGATTCATTAAGAGAGTAAATGGTTTGCTCCTTATAGACGGAAGGGGCAAGCTCATTTTCTCTCTCGTCGAGATTTGTCTCATGTGTGAGACCGTAAATGTTCACAACTCTAACCAAATTCAGAGCTTACCCCTTCTGTGTAATTGCTTTTAATATGCTAATTTGATTTCAAATGAAGTTAGTGTTGATTCGGTCATCACCTTCACTTGTTGATTCAGTTAGCGGTTAGATTATAATCATTCATCACCATAATAATAAGCATTCAACAGTCACTGTTTAGTGTTATCAGAAGCATTCTTCATTTTTTTAATTTTTTATCGACCCAACATTTGATTAATTGCAAATACACGATAATATGAGTGGATTCTCCATAAATTTTGGAAGCTCAACCCGAGTAATGATGTGCAATCTTACATCTCGAAATGAAATATCAGTCATTACATTGAGATTTTGTCATCCATACAAAATTCAGATATCATAAAAATTCAAAATCTTCTATCTTGTACATCGCTTAACAACATTTGGGACACACGGATGTCATTCCAAGTGTAGCTTGGATACTGCTGTAAATTGGCTTTCACAAAATGCCTCATTGGACAATATTTAACGTTGAAAACATGAAAACAACGAGGCTCTAAACAAGGAGAGAAAACTTAAGTTATCAACAAAGAGAGAATGGTAAAGACTCTCGGAGAAAACTGAAGTTATCAACAAAGAGAGAATGGTAAAAGACTCTCGACAATGAGAGGGTGAGTAAGCCTCTAAACAAAGAGAAGACGTTTCAATCGAAAATGAATTCAAATTTACATGAGAATCTGATTTGATTGGATTTTATTTTATTCGATTGACGATTAATATTCAAAAAATGGTTCAAATGATTGATATTTTCTCCTTTAACAATTGATGAAATTTTAGAAGAAAGAATTATCAGATCTCAAATTATTTAAAACAAAATATTGAATTTTTTTTTTTGGAAAACTAATTTCTAAATTTTATATTTATTAATTGTCAAATAAACAATTAAAAATGTGAGATTTGGGATTTAAGAATTAATCAAAATTAAGACCAAAAGAAGAACTTGAGATTTGAAAAGAAACGTCAGGAGAAACGAGAGAATGAACACACTCTTAATTAAATCTCAGTTGTTAGTACTGATTTTAATTTATAATAAAACTGGATTTTTTTAACACCACCAACAACAACAACAACATGTGTTTGTATTGAAAATTTGATACTTGCTATAGTCTAAAATAAATATTGTTCTAATACTTTTCATAAAGTTTGAAAAAAAAACACAATTATTACTTATTACTACCAATGTCCCTAAATGAGTGTCCAAATTTCATTTTAAGGGACATAATTTTTTGTAGCTACAGATTGAAAACCACATGCTCAAGCAACAAATAGCCAATCTTGAAAGACTACTGAAAAGCACAACAGATCCCATCCACAGGGACTTCGACAGCTTCAAAGCTCGCATTTTAGACATCCCATGGAGACAAACTTTACAGCCAGTTCTTGACAGAGTCGAAGGCCTCGACGACATTATATCTGAAAAGATTTGTACAGGATTCCCCTTAATCCTGTATAAGTTACAACAAAAAATCATACAGATAGTATTTCGTGAAATAAAATACACAGGAGTAAAAGTCATAGAAAGGATAAACAGTGACGGAAACGATACAGGAGTACTAATGTTACAGGTGAATTTATTCACAACAGACATGCCACAGGAGCTTATTACTCAATTTTACCATTACGGTATGATTGATTACATTGTATAAGAGTAGTATTTTTAGCTGGATCTACTCCTAATATTAATGTTCTAATCTGACTAGTGAAGTTGTATGGGTTGTCACCTATGGCTTTGAGCCTGTTTATTTCATCTGGGTCTTGGGCTTTTTTACTTTGCCGTATGCCTAACGCTATTGGGCCTAATGTGGTTTCTAAATAGGAAAACATATCCATGCTATCTCGTTTGTTTGTTTCCCATAATCGTACTACTACTTGTTCCCATATTAATATTTCATCTCCCCAAAGTCGTGGTTTTTGTTTTTATAATAATAACATACTGCCACTGTGAAGATTTCCTATTGGTAGCCTCATTCCTTGGCTAACATATTTTGACTCTCCTGTGTATTGTTGTGACGGGAGGGTCCTCTGTAGATGTTCCTGATTCTGTCCACTCCATTTTAGCTCTTTTTCTGGCATTAAACGTGTCTTGGTCCATGAAAGCTTATATATATATATATATATATATATATATATATTTAGAAAGTTTGTATCATATCATTTAAGGCAATTGCCATCGTGTTACAGGCTCCTATGAAGTATATTACAGATCTATTGCCCTATTGGAATCTATTACAGTGATACTTGCCTCTCAAGAAATCTCTCATAGACGTCCCCGCGCCATCTGGTAGTCTGCTTGTCATAGACGTCCTGCGCCATCTGGTAGCCTCCTTGCCATAGACGTCCCCGCGTCATCTGAACGATCACCCGTTGGCACAAACTCCCCTACATAAGGGGTACCCCTCTATGGGGAAGGATAAGGAGGAAGGATAAAGGTTCTCCACATGCTCCCTACGGGAGTCGAACCTGAGATCTCTTGCTAAGAGAGGACTCTATCCTTCCTCAGGATACCATTGAGCTATAAGCTCATTGGTGCAAAATTCATATATAATCTTGTACTTTTCTTTACAAACATTTGTTTTTACAAGTATAAAGAGACCAGTGAAAAAAATGCGAAAAAAAGAACTTTTAGGGACAAAGTTATGATCAAAATAGCACTCATTTTGAGACAAAAATTTTCTTAAAAATTGACACTCATTTAAGGAAAGGCGGAGTATAATTCAATAAACAAAGTATAAATTGCATCACCTTATGGGAGAAATGAGAAAATGGATTTAGAGTAGTTTAAAAGAAATGATTAATTACAAATTAGGGCCTAACGCCTCGTATGAGGTCCCCAAACGGGGCTTGGCTTTTTTTTCTCTTAGCGAATTAGGGCCTGAATTGACATTTTTGCCCAAGTTAGGGTTTTTGACGTTTTCCACCCCAAAATTCCGTTAACACGTATGTTGTCTATGACTTTGAATGAGGTTTTTTTTTTTGTCATTTTGCGTTAGGGCTAGTTCTATATAGCGCAAAAATGTCCTCGTATTCCCTCCATAAACCAAACAC
The DNA here is from genome assembly GCA_026119855.1 of Campanula takesimana. Lineage (NCBI taxonomy): Eukaryota > Viridiplantae > Streptophyta > Magnoliopsida > Asterales > Campanulaceae > Campanula > Campanula takesimana. The sequence goes on from JAOWBW010000303.1 coordinate 883,466, forward strand.
AATTCTATTTCTTCCACGCAAGTATTTCTCCCACCCAACGGAATTGTTGAAAACCTCTTTAATTTTTCCGCAGTTTCATTGTAATGAAGCCCCCATCGATCCTTAATCGATATCTAACCAACACTTGAACGCAAAATGACAAAAAAAATCCTTCATTCAAAGTAATATGCAACGCACGTGTTAACTTAACGGAATTTTTGGATGTAAATCGTCAAAAAGCTCTAATTTGGGCAAAAAATATCAATTCGGGCCCTAATTCGCTAAAAAATAAAAGTCAGGTCCCGTTTGGGAACCTCATACGAGACTTCATGCCCTAATTTTTAATCAACCCTAAAAGAAATGAATGAAAAAAAGTTGAAGTCGGAGGTGAACAAGGCAGACCTTGGAAGGAGAACATGGTGGTTATAAAAAAGGGACATGACAAAAGTCAATTTAATTAAAGTTTTTTTTTTTGAAAGTAAATTAAATCCATTCACATAAACGTTAAAAGATGGCACTCCACATAGATCGGAGCCTCATCCGGTACAATATTTGCGAATTGATTAACATACGTAGTATGAAAACACCCTAGATCATATCTCCAATGAATGTTCTTCTGCATCATGACTTGAGACGCGCAAATGATCCTCCAAATATAACTTGGACACTGCCTAATATTGGCATTCACAAAAACTCTACAAGAGTATGATTTGGTTTTGAAAACACAAGTAATGGAAGCATTTTGGTCGACCATAAGAGTCAAACCAAGCATTCCACGCACTACAACAAGAAGAAACAAAAACAATAAACAAAGGCTCCCAACGCCATGGGGAGAATACAAAGGCTCTCGACTATGGAGAGAATACAAGGGCTCACGACTGCGGAGAGAAAATCTGATTCGCAAATTTATTGAATAAATACGAAAACAAGTTAAACGAATCAAAAAAGAAAAATGATGATAAATTAAGAAATACCGATGAGGACGATCATCTTCCAACCAAAATTCAAAAGGGAGTCCCATCAAAGTATAGATTGGATATGATTGACGAATTTTGCTTGCATCAAATTCAAAAATCATCCTCCTAGTTGCGTGAATCATCATCTTCTTCTTGAAATGTCAAAAATACAAAACAAAAACATGAAAAAAATAAAAGAAAAGCATAAACAACAACACAATTATTGTAATCTCATTAAAATGAGATTACACAAAAATTGTGTCGTTGAAGATTGATTATGAAAGAAGATGGAAGTTTTTTTTTTTAGAGAGAGAGAGAGAAGTTGGAGAGAAAACCACTTGCTAAGATTTAATTAAAGTATTAAACAATCAAAAATTTTGGTATTGGCATTCCCAACCACGATTCGTAGCATGACTAGGCACAGACGTTATGGATCTCTTACGGGACGGCTATATGACCCATACCACCCCACCCTCCATCAACGCATAAGTAGAAAATTAGTGAGTTACATCCAATTACTCCGATCTCTCACAAAATAATTTTCTCATTTGCCATTTCTTATCGTCTCAGATAGTTCTTCACAATTTTACAATTTAGGCAAGTGTATAAACTAAACATGGCTAGTGAAACAAGTGTTCATATCTTTAAAAAATTTGAATAATAAAATGTGAAGATCATTTTAGAACAGAGGGAGTATATTGAAGTTTTTTTTTTGAACACAAGTATATTGAAGTTGAGATGACAATGTTATGAAAATATTTTAAGAGTAAAATTATCTTTTTAAAAATTTAGTCACAAACAAATTCATAAATGCAATAATGATATCGCTTCAAAAGCAAGAAGGTAGTTTTAAGTATTTTTTAATGACTAATGTACGTTATTTAGATCATAAATTAATTTCAATCTAGTTTTTTATTGAAATTCAAAACAAAAAATGTTATTACTAAATTCTTAAGTTAATTATCAATACATTATTATAAAAAAATTATTGAAATAATTAAATTGATAATATGTTTCAACAAAATTCACCACTATATTAATCATCAAAAATTAAGTAAAACTATGTTTCAAAAAGAGCAATAGATTGTTGAGGAGTAATAAGGTAGAAAGATTGTTTTTTTTTTTTTTTTGAAGGAAAGGTAGAAAGATTGTTAAGAAAAATAATTAAAACTTTATTGTAGTAGTACAAAACAGGGCTAAGTTGGTTCAAGTAAAAGCAGCTACAGTAATCACCTTGAATTTCATGTACTAACTTTTTCACATGTGATTTGTCTAACTACTGACAACCAATATTATCAGAATTGGGGATTTCAAACCGCTCCACCAAATGGCTCCGATTAGAGCCACCTCATTAGATTTTGTGTTCGACGGATGATATGTGTCCGAGCTCGGTAGGACCCAAAAAAAATTGAAATCATCTTAGCCACACAGATGATGAGCTCGCCTATGTGGCCTTGATCGGAGCCGTTGGGTGGAGGGGTGGAGCTAAAATTGGTTGAACGGTTCCGGGTACTGAAGATGGCAAGTTAATGTTCTATATCAATGCACCAATGTTGAAAGCTCATCTACCCTAATTATTTGATCATCGGGATAGGAGGGCTGGTATCTTATTATAATAATTCTAAATATTCTTTCTCTCATCAACCCCACCCCCAATTATAAATCCAGTTCCGTACCGGCCGATACGTCCCGTCCCAGTCGAAAACCGGTGCGGTACGTGTATAATTCCGTCTCAGTTTCTGTACTGCCCTGAACAGCCCAAACCGGTCCGTACCGAACCAAACCGGCCGAGATGGTTGTCCCGGTCGGTACGAGAAAAGAAAGACTTTTAAATCAATTTTTAATTGTCAGACCTAATAAAAATATATCCAAACTTGAGTTTTTTTTTATATAAAAAAAACTATGCCCTAGATTTATACTTTCACGATTAATCAACATCCATTCACCGCAATAGAACTTTCAAGGTCGTTAAGTCGCAAAACAGGAACAAAGCAGCCTGTGTAGTCAAAGAAATTAAAGCTGCAGATCAGTAATTTGTAAGCAATCTAGACTAAACTTATGCTAGTATTGGTATAGTTTGATGATAAAATACAAGCTTCTGTAATTTTTTGTTGAACATATGTTATATATATACTTATCTTAAAAATTACTAAAAAGTGCGGTAAATCCGGTATGGTACACGGGTACGTTCCGGTACCGGTACGTCCCGTCCCAATGGCAAAACCGATGCGCGGTTCGGGACGGTATTTATAACTATGCCCCCAACCTCTATAAATTAAGATAGAAAAAAAAAGTTAATAAAAAGATAAAGAAAGAAAATGTGCTTTTGAGGCAATTTAGCAATCATAAGCAGAAGATGGAAACAAGTAACATGTCCAAGAAAGGGATGTGGAATTTCGAGAAAAAGAGACGGCAACAAACTTTTTCAAAGTAATCTGGAATTGAATAACCCATTCATTTTACTCCTCTTAAATTAATTACTACTATGTCTCTAAATGAGTATCTAAATCTCATTTTAAGGGACATAACTTTTTGTAAAATTTGGCGGCAAAATTCATATACGTATAATCTTGTAATCCTCTTTACAAAAATTTAGTCTTTGCAAGTATAAAGAGATTGGTGAAAAAAATAATAAAAAAAAAATTTAGGGACAAAGTTATAATATAAATAGACACTCATTTTAAGACAAAAATTTCCTAAAAATGGACACTCATTTAAGGAGAGGGAGAGGGAGTAATAAAAAAATAAAATATAGGGAACTAATAAAGTTACAAAAGATGTTTATAAAATATGACTTACAAAATGAGGTGTCATAATTGTGTTGGTTTTTTAAATTGTAGTGTGCCGGGTCCACTATCGATATAGCTAATGAAATATTATCGCCACCATACTTTATATCATTCATTTTGTAAACTTCTTTTGTAACATAGCATTTTCCTAAAATATAATGTCACTTTGTCATTTTCCCATCCCCAGTGTCACAGTGACTTACTTTTGTTCATTTGCAAGGCCTTTCTGTTACATTCCTACAGGGTGTTTTTTTGTAAATACAAAAACAAAAAGAACGTCTACTAAAATTTGAATAAACAATTGGTGGTGGGTGGTAGCCTTAACATGATTATTGTACTGTTAAAAAAAAAAATTACTCCCTTTGTCCATTCTCATTTATATTGGTCACGTTTGATTTTTTTGTCAACACAACTAAACTTTGACCAAACATTAATATTTAACTAATCGTCCGAGTGAAATTCTATAAAATGTTAATGATAGATAACTTAATAATTTATCAATAACAACTTTAAAATTTTTACTAGGATGATTAGATTGACATTATCAGTTGATCAAAGTTTGCTTGCGTTGACAAAAAAATCAAATGTGACCAATATAAAAGGAACGGAATGAGTAGAGAAAAGAAGTAAAATCTTGACCGTGTAGGAAAGTCAAATTCAGAAGCTAATAATAAGACCGAGAGAGTACATATAAACAGAGCGATTGAACTCTAGACCTCACATATTATTGTGAAGCTTGACTTTACCATTGGGCTTTTTAATTTCTTTATGGGCCTGATTATGACGGCCCTTAAACCTAGTGGGCTTTTAAAATCAAGCGGCTGCACAAGGGCTTAGTGGGCTAAAGGTAGTAAAATCGAACGGCCCAAATAATGTTCTACCGACTGGTTTGAACAGCATTTCAGTTCCCGCCCAAATATTTCACTTACCCCCTTTTCTTCTACAGAAGGGTTTCACAACTTCACCAAATTCGAAATTTTCAATACACACTTCCGTTGATTGCTGGAAAAGCTGATCTTGAAGTCAAAATCTCTCAACCGAGAAGTCAAAATTTATATTCTTGAACCATTTCGTCGTCTCTCCGGCCATGGCGGTTGAAACGGAACCGGCGATGCCTACAACGACCGACGATGTCATGTCGGAGTCAACTCAGGGTGGATCCACAACTCCAAGGCTGTTTATTAAAGAAATGGTTATGCAGAATTTCAAATCATATGCTGGTGAACAACGAGTTGGCCCTTTTCACAAGGTCGGTTAGGGTTTCTTACTTTCTCTCCCTTTCTATATTATTCTCTGACCTAAATTATGCAAATAATTCATGCGGAAGTACGATTTTTGTGTTGTTGCTTCCGTATGATGGCTAATTTCGTGGTGAATTTTGTGAGCAGAGCTTTTCAGCTGTGGTCGGTCCAAATGGAAGTGGGAAGAGCAATGTGATTGATGCCATGCTATTCGTATTTGGGAAGCGAGCCAAGCAGGTTTAGAATGAATTCACTTATTCCAGTACTATATTTTACTTTCAATCAAGGTTTTGTTGGTAGAGAAAAAGTGTTTTTTTTCCGCAAACTTCTACTAGTTGCTCGAGCAATTTCAATGAAGTGCCGTTAATTTTAAATTATACTTGGGCATTGGTTGATAAATAAAGTTTGTGTATTTGCACTCTTTTTTGTTCATATTTTCGCAATAATCATATTATCTTTACTAAAATTTAGAATGGAAATATTTGTGCAGATGCGTCTTAATAAAGTGTCTGAGCTCATTCACAATTCTACCAATCACCAGAATCTTAACAGTGCACGCGTATCTGTTCACTTCCAAGAGATCATTGATATGGTACTCATATTATCTTTGTGAACACTGGCTTTGTGCTATGCACACTAGACTGAAGCACTTGAATTAAATATTCTTATCATATAGGATTTAATATTTTGATTGATTTTAGGACGATGGTACATACGAAGTTGTTCCCGGAAGTGATTTTGTGATAGCTCGCGAAGCATTTCGTGATAACTCCTCCAAGTACTACATTAATAGCCGTGACAGTAAGTTTACGGAAGTCACTAAGAAACTGAAAGGGAAAGGAGTTGACTTGGATAATAACCGTTTCTTGATTCTACAGGTTTGTCACTTGTTGAAATTTTATGTATCTATGGAACAAGTCTTTCAGCATTTGACAGTTACTTTTATTGCTTTTCTCAGGGTGAGGTTGAGCAGATATCATTAATGAAGCCAAAAGCCCAAGGTCCTCATGATGAAGGATTTCTTGAATACCTTGAGGATATAATCGGAACTAACAAGTATGTGGAAAAGATTGATGAAGCATATAAGCAGTAAGTCTTGTACTGAAAAATCCCTTGCTATTTCTTCCTATACTAAATGCTTTTTCAGTTGTGTATGCTTGGTATGTGAGAACAGGAGATACTCTTGAGTTTAGTTCCTAGATTGCAATTCACAGAAAGGCAAACTTAAAATATAAGGCGTAGCTTTAAACAAAATAATATTTGGAACTGGGATGGCAAAGACACCCTGATTGAGTTTTAATTGTTGTTTCACTAGTATATTCCACTCTATTTTTCCAAGCTAACATGGCAGTTACAATCCATGTGTATGAATATTTCTATCTGTATTTCCGTTTTGTGCTCATAGGCTTGAATCCCTGAACGAGAAACGATCTGGAGTTGTGCAAATGGTTAAGTTAGCAGAGAAAGAAAGAGAAAGCTTGGAGGTTATTGATGCGTTTCCCAATTTATGCCTTCATTCATTCTTTTTTCTTCATTTGATATGCCACTAATAATTAGTCAATATTTGTTTGATTTGATTAGGGTATAAAAAATGAAGCTGAAGACTACATGCTTAAGGAGTTATCATTGTTGAAATGGCAAGAGATTGCTGCAAAATTGGCTTCTGTAGATAATGGTAGACAAATTGGGGAAATGCAAGCAAATGTATCCACCCTAGAAGAAAATCTTAAAAGTGATAGGTACATTTGTCAGCATGGCTTTTGTTAATGCAAGTTACTTATCCTGTTCATTTTCTCAAATAATGGGGTGATGCTCTTTTCACAGGGAAAGAATTCAAGAAAATAACAAAACTTTAAAGGAGCTCGAGGCTTTGCATACGAAATATATGAAGAGACAAGAGGTCTTTGTTGTATTTTCTTGAATGTTTTAAATACCCATCAATGCTTGTGAAATATCTAACTTCTCTAGATGTTAAGTTTTACATGAGTTGGTAAATTTCATGAGTGTCAAGCTGATACCACCCAGTCTTATGCCTATCTTAGTATTCTTCTTGTACATCTGAATGTACATTTGTCTAAATAGCAGCATATTTTTATCTTGAACTGTTTTAGGAACTTGACACTGCACTCAAATGCTGCAAGGATGAGTTCAAAGAGTTTGAAAGACAGGATGTAAAATACCGTGAAGATCTGAAGCATGTAAAAACAAAAATTAAGAAAGTGGGCGAGAAACTTGAAAAGGTAAGAAATCAAATGGTCTATGCTCTTACGTAGGTGAAGCAGGCATCTTACTTCTTCCATTGCAGGATTCGGCAAAGATAATTGACATCACAAAGCAGTGTGAAGAGTCAACAGAGTTAATTCCAAAATTGGAGGATGACATACCTAAACTGCAAAAGCTTTTATTGGATGAGGATAAAATCTTGGATGAAATTAAGGAGAGTTCCAAAGGTGATTTCTTCTTCCTTTTCAACGAATTCACTTTCAGATCTGTCCTTTATATAGTCTGTTCTTTAGCAACTTCCCACATATGCCCCAGATTTCTGAGGTGTAGGACTCTAGCACTGATGCTATCTAGCTTTATATGTGTTTCATATGAGTAACCTTTTAGAGCTATTCAGTTTTCTGACTTTTGTTGGGAAACAGTTGAGACCGAGACGTTCCGCGCCGAGCTTACAAAGGTCCGAGCTGAACTCGAACCTTGGGAAAAGCAGTTGATTGAGCACAAAGGGAAACTTGATGTTGCATATACTGAAAGCAAACTTCTTACGGAGAAGGTATGTCAAGCATGTTTTGAGAGTTTCTTCTGAATAGTATAGTGATCATGTATGTTTCTGACTTTGAGCTGTCTCCTTGTATTTTCTACTTTATTACTAAATCGAGTTATACTTACTCTATTAGGAACTACTCTGTGTTTGGAAGGAAGTTTCTCTTACTTTGACATAAATCTTGCAACATATGAAATTCTCATCCTCTCTAGTGATTTAATCAGTAGGCTATCAGCATATATATTCATGTTTTTAGAGTTATGTCATCTGTTTTCCAGAGAAGGCTTATAAAATAGTTGATAAGTCTTATTGCTATATCTTCTGCTGGTTATGTATCCCTACTCATTTTTTTTTTTTGTCAACTATTGGTTTCCAAGATGAGTTTTTTTTTTTTTTTTTTTTTTTTTTGGGGGGGGGGGGGGGAGAGGTAAGCATGGCTGAGTTCCCCCTCCCAAAGACTTTTGTGATTGTGATTGCTTTCAAATGGAGCAAACTGAAAAATGTAAACAGAAGAAGAAAAATCTTATAGAGAAATTAGGAAAAAAATAAACGAAGAGTTACTGAATAGGTTATTGATTCTTATTCTGAATGTTAAAATTTGAGTTTATATAGGCACTCACTATATAATAGATATACATTTTCACCATATCTTGTGGATAAGTGCTTCCTGTCATGCTCTCTTTTTTCCAGAGTCAATGGCTAACTGTTCGGTTTCTGTTATTGTGCTTTAGGGATAACTCAACCCATGCCTTTCCTGTACTTAACGCCACATATAGTGTATATATAGGCAGTTAATATCTCTTCTGTAGTTCGCAGAGGTTCATTTCTTTTTCCTGAATCGCAGTTGAATTAAATCTCCACCTAGATAGGGATACTTAGGATGTGGTGTTTCTATCGCGTCATTAATAGTTTTTAACCCTATTTATATATTATTGCTGTCACCCCGCTTGCTCTTTTGCCAATTTATTTGAAGATATTGTTTCTCTTTTTTGTTCTCTCACCACATTTGGGTGTCATTGTTGTCTTCTGTGCTTTTTTGATTGTTTCAGCATGAGACTGGGCGTGCTGCTTATGGGGATGCTCAGCAGCAGTTGGCTACCTTGCGAAGCAAAATTGTAGACAAGACTTCTGGCCTGGAAAAGTTTCAAAGCGAGTTAGATAAAAATAAGCGCGAAGCACTAGAATCACGTAAAGTTGAACAGGTACAGTACTTTTAGATTTCTAACTTGCCTTTTTCATCTCTGTTTATTTGATTATCTTTTATTAGATTTGTGAGAACTGAGAACATCACCATCTATAGGAATGTCTTAAAGAGCAAGAGGCACTAATTCCTCTTGAGCAAGCTGCCCGCCAGAAGGTCATGGAGCTAACATCTGTAATGGAATCTGAAAAGAGTCAGGGCTCCGTTCTAAAAGCAATATTGCAGGCAAAAGCATCAAATGAGATACCGGGAATATATGGCCGGATGGGTGACCTAGGCTCCATTCACCGTGAGTATTCAATGACTAATCTTTCATCTCCTTCAGGTTATGTAAGCCGTACCAAATCGCAATTTTTTTATATATTTTTTTATTAAAATGAATTACCATTTTCTAAACTAAATAACTGTCACTGAATGTTTTTTACCAATTTTTTTCTACATTTTATTATATACTGACAGAACTAGAAATTTGAAGTGGATAACAAGAGTATTTATTAAGATGATACTCCCGCCGTCCCAATGGTTTTCAGTTGATACAAAAAAGAACAGATTAGATTTATTGGATTGTCTCTTTCTTGCAGCAAACAAATGGGCGTTTGTGTCTCGGTCAGCACCACTCTATATCTTTTTTTCTTAATTTTTTAGGCAGTAAAGTGATCACAAAGTCCTCTATTTTCTATGTGCTGTTTGACAATTTGTCAATTCTCTCTAATGCTAGTACTTCATACATGTGAGACAGTCCCTGTTTCATGAGTTATGTGTTTGAGATCAATAGATAAAAGACCATTCATGTTTGGTAGAAGAATGGCTTGTTTTCAAATCATTTTCTATCTGTTCAGTCTTTACTTTCTTTGTCAATTCTTTTGGCAGCCGACTACGACGTGGCTATTTCAACTGCATGCCCAGGACTAGATTACATTGTTGTTGAAACAACTGCTGCTGCACAAGCATGTGTGGAGATGCTTCGCCAGAGAAACCTTGGTGTTGCAACATTCATGATTTTGGTAGAGACTTAACTATACTATTTTCATTACCCCTGAGTCTTTTTTTACGTTGATTTTTCTTTCTTAATTTTAATAATAAGTTGATTTCAATTGTCAAGACACAAATAATGCACATGAAATTGATATGATTTGTTTGAAGTGATGACTATTGCTGAACAGACTGTCTAATGTTGGAATCTCACCAATTTGCTGATTCTGAGTTTCAAGACTCAAGAGTTTGAATCTAGATGTCCTAGTAATGGGTAAGCTCAGACTTGTGTATACCTCACCAGATCAGTATTTTCCCACTGAGATCTCCCCTGTTACTTACGTTCAGGGCGGGAATCGCTAGAGCTATCAGAAATTGCTGCTTTAAGCTGTATTTTGCTCGCTGGCCTTAACATCATATTTGGAGTTAGAACCATGTAAACCACAGGGATATGTTGGTTTGATATGTTAGGCTTTGCTAGGAATATTTTTATTTTACTTTTAATGTACTAATAAAACACGAGGTTAATCTAGTTCTATAGTACTTGATAGAGAAATGAGAGATGGAAAGCATGGAAGTAAAGAATAATTGGGGATTACCATACTTATATTTTCGGAAGGAAAATATAGATCAGTGCAAGAATAAGATGGCATGCGGAAGTTACTGTCTCATCAAATTCGGGACTAAAAACTCTGGTCCCTCTCTGATTTCACATCAATAAGAATTAACTCAAGCTAGAACAGAACTAATTTCTTCTTCCTTTCTTACTTGTTTAGATATTTTGGCCTTTTAAAGATGATTCATCTTTGATTGCATTTTTCAACCTAATTAATTATGAGTCTTCATCATTGTGCTTCTTAACTAACAAAAATGTTGAAGCATATGTTTCATCTTTAATCTGCCCTAAAATCATTTTCTTTCCATCGGCTAAGTTCAGACAGATCTTTTGTAAAATGAAACACTGACAGCTGGTGACCATTTTTTTTTGACATCAACTGGTTTTGCATACTCAAACTTCCAATTTTGGCCTGTAGGGTCATAGATATTGAGTATAACTCCTGTACGCTTTATTCTGCATTTTCAGTTCAAGCAATTGTTGTGCAGGAAAAACAAGTTGGTCATTTATCAAAGATGAAGGAAACAGTAAGCCCTCCCGAGGGAAAGCGACTCTTTGATCTGGTTAAAGTTGATCGCAATGATGAAAAAATGAAACTTGCCTTCTTTGCAGCATTGCGTAACACTGTTGTTGCTAAAGATATTGATCAGGTATGATTGTTATACACTCCAAGATATGTTCTAAAGTCTTACGCACACCCACACATATATTTTGCGACTTGTTCTACGACGTAATCCTATATTATCTTAATGTTGAGCTGGACAAAATCACTTGATAGCAATTATGTTCTTTAAATTTAGTTCTGCATAATTGGTAGCAACTGGTTCTAAGTTAGACTGCAGAACGGAGAGTAACGGCTTATGCTTACAAAATCATAATTCAACAATCTCTTCCTTCAAGGTTCACCTTATGACCATTTAGTATTGCAGGCAGGTCCTTTTTTTTTTTTTTCTTCTGTGACCGCCATTCAGAAAACAAAAGGGAGCAGCAGCTTTTTTCCATTTGAGATGGGTCAATATATTCAATCTTATAGTTTTAGGGTGTTGTGTCCACTGCACATGGTCAGCATAAACTATCATTTGTGCAGTAAAAGGTAATAATTGTTTTATCTTTTTCAATTATAAGGCATCACGCATAGCATATGGTGGTAGCCATGAATTCCGACGCGTTGTTACTGTTAAAGGCGAGCTTTTCGAGAAGTCAGGGACTATGAGTGGTGGTGGTGGCACGCCACGAGGTGGTAAGATAAAGACTACCCGAGCAACCAGTGTGTCTGGAGAAACTATTTCAAATGTGTCTGGAGAAGATATTGCAAAAGCTGAGAAAGAGCTCTCTGAGATAGTTGAAAAGTTACGTTCTCTACGCCAACGAATTTCTGATGTTGTCCAGAAATATCAGTCTGTCGACAAATCAATCTCACATCTTGAGATGGAGTTAGCCAAAAGCCAGAAAGAGGTAAATAAATTCACATCATTTTGAATCTTCTATACGTTATAATTGGTGATTGTCTTAAAAGCTTCTTTTTTCTGGAGCAGATCGATAGTTTGAAATCACAACTTGATTACCTAGAAAAACAGCTAGACTCACTGGAGGCTGGATCACGACCAAGTAAGCAAGAACTAGACAGACTTGAGGAACTCGGAAAAATTATAGTGAACGAAGAGAATGAGATTAGTAAGTTGACAAAGGGGTCCAAAGAGCTTAAAGGGAAGGTGTCAGAACTTCAATCTAATATAGAGAATGCAGGTGGTGAGAGGTTGAAAAGCCAAAAGTCAAAGGTCAACAAAATTCAGATGGTAAGTATATGGAAAGCTTTACATACTTGAGAGTATGTAAGGATCACTTTAATAAAGTGGCTGTTCCCGTTGTCAGGACATTGATAAAAGCTCCACAGACATAAACCGCCACAAGGTTCAAATAGAAACAGGTCAGAAAATGATAAAGAAATTGACCAAGGGGATTGAAGACTCAAAGAAGGAGGAGGAAAGGCTTGTGCTAGAGAAGGAAAAATTGCTTTCTAACTTTAAAGAGATCGAACAGAAGGCCTTCGCTGTTCAAGAGAACTATAAGAAAACGCAAGAGGTTGGGCACATTTACATTTAGAACTACCCCCGCCCCAAAATAAACGTCAAGAAAATTTTCAAATTTTCTCTTGAGTACTCCCTCTGTCCCATACCAATGGGCACTTTTGGTCAAACCAATTTGAACTTTGACTAACAATTTATGCTAAATCATTAATCTCCATAATTTTTTTTAAAAAGTTACTAAATTAGTAATAGAAACATTATCAATAACTATTTTTAAATTTTTATAAAGATAAATTATTTAGCATAAAATGTTAGTCAAAGTTCAAGTAGGTTTGACCAAAAGTGCCCATTGGTGTGGGACGGAGGGAGTATTTGTTATTGGTCATGTGCTAAAAATAATGTCTGCTCTAAGCTGTTCGTGCTTCTATTTTGATTTTCTGTAGTTAATTGATCAACATAGAGATGTGCTGGAAAAGGCTAAATCTGACTATGAATCAATAAAGAAGACCATGGATGAGTTGCGTGCAACTGAGGTATAGTTACCTTGGAATTTTTTTTGCTGTCTATCCTGGTCAACCAATTATTCAACATTATTTGTTTCTGGAACAGGTTGATGCTGATTATAAGTTACAAGACATGAAGAAGATGTTCAAAGAGTTGGAAGCTAAGGGGAAAGGATACAGTAGAAAGCTTGAAGACTTGCATGTTGCTATTTCGAAGCATATGGACCAGTAAGCCTTGGCCTCTGTGATGTATGCTAGAGTAGGGAGCATGATTGGAGCCTGTTTAATTATTATTTTTTTTAATTTTTTTTTCAGAATTAAGAAAGATCTAGTGGACCCAGAAAAGCTTCAAGCAACACTTGGAGACGAGTCTCTCGCAAAAGCTTCTGACCTTAAAAAATCCCTTGAAAGGGTGGTGCTGCTTGAAGCACAGTTGAAGGAGATGAATCCGAATCTTGATTCAATTGCAGAGTATTCATTTCCTTTCATTCAAAGATCATTCATTTTTATGGTTTTCTGTTCTTTTTCTTATTGGTAACTATGACAGATACCGAAAGAAAGTATCCCTGTACAATGAACGAGTAGAAGAGCTTAATATGGTAACTCAAGAACGTGACGATACAAAGAAGCAATACGACGAATGGAGAAAGAAAAGGCAAATAACTATTTTTCTACTAATTTCTTTGAAATTGGTTCACAAGTATTGTGTTCATCATCAACCTATTTGGTTACAATTTACAGGTTAGATGAGTTCATGGCCGGATTCAATACGATCTCTCTGAAGCTGAAGGAAATGTATCAGGTTTGTTAACTTGTCGTGGTCCGTCTCTCTTTCTCTGCCTCTCTCCCCCTTTCATTTTCCGCCTCATATTTCAAGGTCTTTGGATTGTGGCCATCTTCCTATACCGTCAGTTTGATTAATCTTTCTTTTGACCTTTCAACAGATGATCACATTAGGAGGTGATGCAGAACTTGAGTTAGTGGATTCTTTAGACCCTTTCTCCGAAGGTGTTGTCTTTAGTGTCAGACCTCCAAAGAAGAGCTGGAAAAATATTGCTAATTTATCAGGAGGTGAAAAGGTAGCTTCTAAAATTCACTGCTGGTTTTCATTTTGTTCTGCTTCTCCCCCAACAACCCCGGCCTTATGCTGCCTGTATATAACAATGACATTCTTTGTTTTTTCCCAGACTCTCAGCTCATTAGCTCTTGTTTTTGCCCTCCATCACTACAAACCCACGCCACTCTATGTCATGGATGAGATTGATGCTGCTCTAGGTATATATGTGTGTGTGCATGTATATACACATATTTTATATTTATAAATGCGTACTTTGTCCTTTTGACCGATTTTTTATTTACCATACCAATGATGCTTGTTTTAATTCAAACTCTGTTATTTGAACTTGCAGATTTTAAAAATGTGTCTATAGTGGGGCATTACGTCAAAGATCGTACAAAGGATGCCCAGTTTATAATAATCAGGTAAATTCAAAGTATTTACTAGTAGAATAATATCAAATGCCAACATTCTTCATTTGATTGCTTGAGTGGCTTCTGATCTTTTACATACGACTTGCAGCCTGAGAAACAACATGTTCGAGTTGGCAGACCGGCTAGTGGGAATTTACAAGACCGATAATTGCACTAAGAGCATTACAATCAACCCGTCTAGTTTTGTTGTCGGTGCCAAAGTCGCTTAAGTGAAGGCATATAAGATTTCTTCCTAGTTCTCATGGTCAATGTTTGATGTTGTTATTTATCTGTGTGTTTCCCGCCGTGATTTACCTCCAACGGATATACAACAGTAGACATGCATGTTATATTATATTGCTGCTTGCAATTCTTCTTGTAAAACATTGTTCAATGTTTACTTTTCTGCATTGTGAAAAGTGACAATAACCTCCATGATCAGAGCTTGAAAATCTGTCCCTTCCTAGTATCTTTCTAAAATTATATTAATAGTGTTTCTGAAAAATGAGATTGCTCCGAAGAAAATTATATCAAGTGCTCCTTTTGTAATTCAAAAATTGTCTTTTTTAAGTTTATTGGTTACTTAATTGGTCTATGACTAATTAATACTCCCTCCGTCCCATTGAGAGTGAGACTAGAGGAGTGGGCACGATATTTAAGATAAAGTGATATATATGTGGTAGAAAATGAAGAGAGAGAATGAGTGGGGTAAATAGTGGTGTTGGTTGAATAAAATGAGTGGTGGAAAATGAAGAGAGAGAATGAGTGGGGTTAAATAGTGGGGAATGATGAATATAAGTATATTAAAACATTTCCATTTTGGGTAGTCTCACTTTAAGTGGGACGGCCCAAAAAGGAAAGAAGTCTCACTTCTAGTGGGACGGAGGGAGTATATGAATTTATAATTGATAATATTTTTAATTGTGCATCAATAACACTTTTCTTAAAATTTTGTAAAAATAATAAATATTTTCATAAATGTTGATTGAAACTCAATAAATTGATCAATTAATTTAAATATGTCAGTTTTGTTGGATATGATTTATATAACTATGTTGATTGTGAATGATGATAAGAGTCGAAACTTATACTAGTACTCGTTCGGGCCACATACTTGTGTACTTTTTTAAGGGTTCATCATTTTAAGTAAATATCATTACAGCTATAATTTTATAAAGAAAATATAAACAATTATCCTAATAAATTGTTTCTCATACATAAATTAACTAAAAATAAAATAAAAATACAATTACTACAATTTGACAAGTTTCTATAAAGAAGTACATTGAGATCTAAAAACTTTTAATAATAATAAAAAAAGAATTTTTGAATTATTTTTTAATCTTATACAACAAATATTGTGAATAGAAAGAAGTATGTGTAGACGAGATTTTACGTCTCTTTTAGAGTGACTTTGAACTACATTAGTTAATTAATTAAAACAAAAAGTGAGTAGATCTACCGAATTTGATTTTGGAGCGACTTTCGTTAGAGCTAATATTTTCGACTCCTTTTTTATTGAATTCATCTTCTCGATTCTTATTGATCTTACTATATTATAAAAAAAAGCTTCTCATTGATCTCCTATATTATAAAAAAAGGGTTTACTTAATAAAAGAGAGGAATATATATATTTTATTTTCACGATGTCCACGCTAAAAGGAGGCGATGAGAGTGATCGAACCCTAGCGCTCACTAATGACGCTTAGATTTATCACTGAGCCACTCATTTTGGGACAAAAAAATGGGAATATATTAACCATCTATTGAAGTGCGGCTGGGGTTATCTTCAATGGAGTGGTACGAGTGACGAAGCTTAAGATATGGCTGGAGTTATCTTCAATGGAGTGCACGAGTGACGAAGCTTAAGATATTAATGTCCTAACTTGTAATATATGGATTTTAGTTAAATAGCTTTCTCAAGTTGACCCAATTAGAATAATTTACTGATTCCTCCGCTATAAAAACAAGACATTTATCAATTTAAGATTTTTAGTTTTTTTTTGTTTGTTTGTCAAGAAGAACTTTGAGTAATAATGATAGATTAATTTAATTATTTTAATAATAATTCAAAATTTGTTATTGATAATATTTATAATGAGGTACCAATAATAAGTTTTAATTATTTTATTAATAAATTAAATTGACCTTCAATTATTATTGCTGATGTTTCTACAGACAAACCAAAAATAAATAAACCTTAAAATTGGGATGAATGTAATAATAAATTTCTTCTCTATTTATTTTCTATGGTCTTTTATATTTGCCCACATGGGGATTGGAATGAACGTTTTAATTTTTTAACGTAAGTTGCTCACTTCTCAACATTAGGCTAGTTTGACACTTTGACTGACCATAATATCTAAAGTATGTTAAATTTATTTGAGAATGATGCGAATTATATTCTCATTCTTATATTTGGCTTTTGCTTATGTTTAGGTCAAATAATGAACATTATAGAGAAAATTTTGGAGGAAACTAGTTATATAAAAAGTCCTGTTTTTTATAGGGGTTAAAGTTTAAGGTTTAGGGTTTATGCCTTTTAAGGTTTAAGAAGGGTTAAAAAACATGATTTTTTATAACTTATGGAGGAATTAGTTTCCCCCAAAACCAACTCAACATTATATTGGGATTCCTAGGGTTTAGATATCCTGAATAAGGGGTATTTGATAAAAAAAAAAAAAAACAATTACCCAAACTCACTTTCAACAATTAAAAAACAAAAGCTCAAAAAAAACCAAAAATAAGTGTATCATTGGAATTGGAATTGGAATTGGAATGTCTTACCATGCGTCAAAAAATACCTAGATCGGTAACGGCTGATGATCCAACTACAATAAGTAACTAGGACTAATGTGCCCACTTAAGTGTATATGTAATTTCGTCTCGCTATCTAGGTTTTGAGAAATGCTAAATTATTCTAGTTATTTAAAAGTAATTTGACATTGATTATATTTTTCAATTATATAAAAATTTACATATTCTAATAGAATATTAAATCATGTGAATAATACTCTTGAATGTTTAGTAAATATTGTAATGATAATAATATTCCATAAATTTTGATAAAAATAATATTAATTTGAGAGAAGTAGAATATAATGATTATATATTTGTGTCACAATACATATCATGCTTACCTTTTTTGTCCTTTTAAAATAAGAATTATATTTTTTTAGAAAAAATATTTTAATAAAAATTTACTATGGTATAAATATTACTATAATAAAACAACTAAGAACATTGTATATGGGACATAGAGTATAATGTAAACGGTGTTCCTGGGAACGACTCGTGCCCACCAACACAAGTCGTGCCCAGACTAATGAGCACGAGTGAAGGGCTTTGGGTGAGCCGTGTGCACTAGTAGAAAGATAGAGAACGACTCGTGCCAGACGGCAACTCAGACACGAACAGTCGGCTTAATGCAGAAAACGTGTGGACTTATTTTGTTTCCTTGTGGGATTTTTTTTTTTTTTTTTTTCGGTTTGTCAAAAGTAATAGTTTACTATAACTTAATGTAATGACTGTATTCATATAAAGTAACAGTTTGTATACATAAAAGTAATACATATATACAGAAAAGTAACAGTGTTTTTTTCTATGTTTTCTTCGTTTGCCAAAATTAATACTTATTACAACTAAAATGTAACGAACGTGTTACTTATATGTAATAATGTTTATACATAATTGTAACACCTATGTATAGAAAAAGTAATAATTCAACCATTTACATTTTTAGAGCTAAAAACACTTGATTAGTGTTACATGTAAAAGTATTACATTATCTATAGAAATATGTTATAATTTCTTTTATTAAAGTGTTACATTTACTTGTACAAACAATTACATTCATATATGAGTTGTTACTTTTCAAATGTTACTTTCTTTCAAAAAATTAAATCAAAATACACAATATTTTACATTTTTGCAAAAGCATTATTACATTTCAGTATAAATGATAATTACATTTAGATATTGTTTGGGTTACATGTAATTATAGTTAATATTACATTTGAAAAAATGGGTAAAACGAGCTTTTGTTTTTGTAAAACAGGTGTTACGTTATCTTATGAACAATGTTACTTTATATGTATACAGTCATTACATTAAGTTATGGTAACTGTTACTTTTGGTGAACGGCTGAAAAGCCGAAAAAATAATATAAAAACTCAAAAAAACCAATTTTTTTTTTTTGACCTCTGGGAGGCTGCCACGTGGCGGGTCATGCCCCATGGGTCGACCCGTCTCATGCATGAGACGGATCCCCTTGTTCTCATGGGAGACCACCTCGAGAGATAATAAGAGAGATCAATAATCCTAGATCTAGGGTTTTGCACAATTAGGAATTTTGTGATCAAAATGTAAGGTCATGGCTTCCAACACAAGTCATTTAGTGAATTCCATACATAAAATCATAAGTATAATGTTAATATAAAGTGTAGTCAATAATAAAATGTGTAGAATTCCTGAAATGTAATTTATCTATTTATGATGGGCAAAATGGTAAATTAACATTGCTAAAGCTTGAAAGAGTGTGGTCCCTAAATGAAGTGTCACCATGTTCACTATTTAAAGGCCTCTCCATCATGCCTAAAACATACTTCATTCTTACTTTCTCTCATCTAAATTACTTCATAATGTTGGAAGACTTTTGAGAGATTAAGAGACACTTATCATTTAGAAGAACACTTCTCCCTACTTGTTCTTCATTTCTCCCTACAACATTCATAATGGATTCAACAGGTATTATCTCGCTTCCGACTTCATCTGTCGCGCCCCGTACCCGTGGTCCTACATGGCCCCACGCTCGGGACGCGCACGGAAGACGTCATAAAACACTTTTAACAAAAACTTTTCGAAAACTATCATAAAGATAAATAAAATTCGCTTTTGAAGTTCAAAACCTCCACCTTACTTTCAAACAACTTTCACAACGAAAGTACTTGGCACGAAGGCCTACAACAACTATACAAAAGTACGAACACCAACATTATCCAAAAATAGGTGTTACAAGATCAAGTCACAGATACACTACCCATTAAGGTTATACATTTACATAATGTAACCTTTACAAACATACCCCAAAAGAATTTACCACCTCGACGCCTTCCTTGTGATAAGTGACCTATCCCGGATGCACGCCCTTATCTAAAACAGTAAACAAATAAGGGTGAGATAAAATCTCAGTAAGCTACTAATATGCAACTACATTTCATGCCAACATGATAATCACAAAGGAACAATATCAATAGGCATTCACATTTGCATATAACACAAAAGATATAGTCCACTCATCACATAACACCATATGCGGAAATAAACACTCATAAGTGGATACTGAGCCAAGGTTCTATAAACGGAACACCACTCAAGGCCACTGAACATGGGGAAACTGGGTTACCAGTGAAGTACATTATACTGGACTCGGCTCGTGCCATTATAATATACATCACTGCCCAAAACAGACACAACAATGCCAGCTGGACTCTATACAAGCACATAGTAATAAATACTCGCTTGAAACAACCACGGGGCAATGATTCCAAAGTAGGGAACCAAGACAAATTCATCACAAAGGATGCAAACTATTTCTCATGACGAGATCAACAACAACAACATCAACACATGAAGTTACTCAAAAAGAGCACAATGGTTACACACCTTAACACATTACAAACATGATCACAAACGGACCCAAACCAACACTCTCAACCAATACTTAGACATTTCATTTAATAAACCCGCTCATCTCGAAGTACTCAAAAAGAGCTTTAAAACGATAGCTTACACACCTAAAACGGAGTCCGGGTGAGAAAGTTATGACTTACCGAAGATTAAACGAAAAACGAGCAATTACCAGAACAGGGGAGGGGGAGCGCGCGCCTCAAACAAAGGGGATGCGCGCGCCTCCTGAAGTCAGTCACAAATAGAAGATTTGAAATGGAAAGGGTGCGCGTGCCTCCAAGAAAATGATGCGTGCGCCTCCATCCGACAGTGGGAAATTCCAGATTGGTGAAGAGGAGGGTGCGCGCGCCTCATACCAAGGGATACGCGCGCCTCCAAGAAAATTCAGTGAACCCAGATCTTCCTCCTGGGTTCTTCCACCCGAAAATAAACACCAAAATCACCATTTCACCCCAAATTAACACCAACACTCCCATCTAATTTACCCAAGTGCCAAAACAACTTCTAAGCCTAAAATAACTCATCTAGCAACATTTAAACAACCCAAACCAAAGGATGATTCAAATACCCAAATTTCACAAAAATATGATCAAAGATACAAATCAACATTTAAATTCACAACTAAGCATTAAATCATCATCCAATGTTCACACAAAACATAAATGACAAATTTTAAGCTAAAGGGGGGGGGGGGGGCTTAGTAGCTTACCTCAAAGGAATCCAAACTCAACCAAATCAACTTCTATTGAGCTTCCCACGAACCTAGCGACGATCTAGATGTTTGATATAACATGAACAATGAGAGGAAATGGGGGAAAGATAGGTAAAATGAAGAGGTAAGGAAGAGGAGAAATTTACCTTCTTGGCTAAGGAAAGAGAGAAAAGAAGCTGGGTAAGAGGAGTGAGTGAGGGAGGGAGGTAAGGTGAGGTGAGGGAGAAGGTGTAATAATTCAAAAACTTACATTCAGCCCCCTCCACTACTACTTACACATAATTAATACTCCCCACTATCAACTAAGACCCAAATATAATACACTACCACAAAATCAATTAAATGCTAAGCATAAATATTATAACTCACAAAATGCACACGCAATTTATCAATTAAATAAATAATTAAGCAAGTCAATAAATAAATAATTATTTAATACTAAGAAAAATAGAGACGGGGTTTCGGGTCGTGACAATCACTCCCCCTAAAAGAAAATTCGACCCGAATTTTAACACTTACCAAGATTTTCGAATAACCACGGATACTTCCGTTCCATCTCATCCCGCAATTCCCAAGTCGACTCCTCAACTTCGTGATTCCTCCATACCACTCTAACTAGGGAAATACTCTTGTTTCTCAACTCTTGCACTTTAATATCAATCACTCGAATTGGTTTCTCCTCATAAGACATATTCGGTTCAATATCTTCCGGTACTTCCGACAACACATGGGATGGATCATACACATACTTACGAAGCGCTGACACGTGAAACACATTATGTAATCGGCCTAGAGAAGGCGGTAACGCAAGACGATAAGCAAGATTCCCAACTCTATCTAATATCTCGAAAGGCCCAATAAACCTTGGAGCAAGCTTTCCCTTCTTACCAAACCTTCGGATTCCCACCTTCGGAGACACTTTCAAAAACACGAAGTCACCCGACTGAAACTCGAGATCTCGCCTCCGGTGGTCGGCATAGTTCTTATCTCTACTTTGAGCGGTGATTAGACGATTTCGAATAAGCTTTACGTTTGCAATCGAATCATTAACCAAATCGACACCCCAAATCTTAGCTTCCCCGACTTCGTCCCAACAAATGGGAGACCGACACTTTCTACCATACAAAGCTTCATAAGGAGCCATTTCGATACTCGATTGAAAACTGTTGTTATAAGCAAACTCCACTAAAGGTAAATGAGTATCCCAAGAATCTGCAAAGTCAACCGAACAAGCCCGTAACATGTCTTCAAGAATCTGAATAGTTCTCTCCGATTGACCATCGGTTTGTGGATGAAAAGCCGTGCTAAACCTCAATTCGGAACCCAAAGCCTTCTGAAACGCTTGCCAAAACCGAGAAGTAAATCTAGGATCCCGATCAGAAACGATACTAACTGGAACCCCATGCAATCTCACGATCTCGTTGATATACAAAGTCGCAAGCCTTTCCATTGAATATCTAACCTCGATGGGTAGAAAATGAGAAGACTTTGTCAATCTGTCTACGACTACCTAAACTGCATCATGCCTTCTCCTCGTACGCGGTAATCCGGACACAAAATCCATCGTCACATGTTCCCATTTCCATTCCGGTATCTCAAGAGGTTGAAGTAACCCCGCGGGTCTTTGATGTTCCGCTTTAACCTGTTGGCAAGTCAAACACTTCGATACATAATCCGCTATTTCCCGCTTCATGCCACTCCACCAGAAATGCTGTTTCAAATCCCGATACATTTTGGTACTCCCGGGGTGAATATTATACTTCGACTTGTGGCCCTCATCCAGAACTTGGCGCTTTACTCCTTCCACATTAGGAACACACAAACGACCTCTATAATTCAAAACCCCTTCAGAACTAAGAGAAAACCCTTCAAACTTTTTGTCCCCAATCTTACTCGAAATCTTCATCAACTCGGGATCATCCTTCTGAGCATCCTTAATTTTTTGAATTAAGGCAGGTAATACCTTAATGTTCGCAAAGATAGCCCCGTGCTTGGACTCATAAGGATCCCAATCTCGAACATCTTCCAACATTTTTCATTCACGCACCATCAATGAAGCTACATAAGATTTCCGACTAATGGCATCAGCGACCACATTTGCTTTACCCGGATGATAAGAAATGGTGCAATCAAAATCCTTCAACAATTTCATCCATCTGCGCTGTCTATTGTTCAACTCCTTTTGCGAGAAAAGATACTTCAGACTTTGGTGATCGGTAAAAATCTCAAACTTTGTCCCATATAAATAATGCTTCCATTTATGTAACGCAAATACAATCGCAGCAAGATCCATGTCATGAGTCGGGTAATTCTGTTCACTAGGAGTTAACTTCCTCGAAGCATAGGCAATCACCTTCCCATTTTGCATTAACACACACCCCAAGCCTTCCTTTGAAGCATCACTATAAATAACCAATTCATCATTCCCATTTGGTAACACAAGTACAGGAGCGGTGGTCAACCTCCTTTTCAATTCATCAAAACTCATTTGGCATTTTTCTTCCCACACAAACAGCACGTTCTTTCTGGTCAACTGAGTCAACGGGGTAGCAATTTTGGAAAATCCCTCAATAAATCTTCTATAGTACCCGGCTAAGCCCAAGAAACTCCGAATCTCCGTAACTGATTCCGGCCTCTTCCAATCCACAATAGCTTCAATTTTTGAAGGATCTACGGATATCCCTCCATTAGAAACCACGTGCCCCAGAAAAGAAACCTCCTCGAGCCAAAAAGCACACTTACTGAATTTTGCAAACAATTGCTTCTCCCGAAGAATGGATAAGACCATTCGCAAATGTTGTTCGTGCTCCTCCCGAGACTTAGAATAAACCAGAATGTCATCGATAAACACAACTACGAAGGTATCAAGGTACAGTTTAAAAACCCGATTCATCATATCCATAAATACAGCCGGAGCATTCGTTAACCCGAAAGGCATGACAAGAAATTCATAGTGCCCATATGTCGCGCCCCGTACCCGTGGTCCTACTTGGCCCCACGCTCGGGACACGAACGGAAGACGTTATGAAACCTTTTATAAAATTTTTCAAAATGTCCTTTTAGAAAGTGGCACAAAATCACACTTGAAGTTCAAAGACTTCACTTAACTTGAAACAAACTTTTATAAACACTTTCACAACGAAAGTACTTAGCCCAAAGGCTTACAACTTTTACACAAATATACATACATCAACATTTACCAAAATATATAGAACCATAAGAAGTACGGGTACTCTACCCAAAGGGTTTACATTTACATAATGTAACCTTCAACAAAACAAGTCCCAACTCTTACCAAACCAACGTCCTCCCGTGCCGAGTGTCCTATCCCCTGGACCCGCCTTTATCTAAAACAGTAAACAAATAAGGGTGAGAATAAATCTCAGTAAGCTACTAAAATGCAACTACGTTACATGCTGATATGATGATCATAAAGAAACAATATCAACAGTAATCATATAGCATATAACATCAACTCATATATCACATTAGTCACATAGCCCACACTCCGGTGGATACCAAAGCCAAGGTTTAACCAATAACCATAACTGATGAGAATACCATCTGAGAAACCCATCAGAGAAAACCATCTGAGCAGCATAAATAGCTGAAGCCGTCGGGATCCCGAAAACCAAATCATAACCAATAGAACCAAGTAACCAGAGAGGGAAATATGACACAAAGTCATAACCCAAATACTCACCAAAGGGAGCAATTCATCCCATCCAAGGCCAATCTGGACTGGGGAAACTAGAAGGCACAGTGGACATCTTATAGTGAACTTGGCTTGTGTGCCACTATAATTCTTCCACCGCCTGACTCACAAGCTCCAATGGAAAACCTTATAGTGGACTTACCTGTACCACTATAATTCTTCCATTGGCTGACTCCACAACAAGACCAGCTGGACTTTTAACAAGAAGCACAGTAATGAATACTTGCTAAACAAAACCCGGGGCATTTAATCCAAGAAGGAATTAAGCCAAAACATCACAAGATGCACACGAAAGATTTCTCATAAAGAGTTCATAATGAGGACATTTAGTCACAACCCAATCTTTTTCATTAACGACATAAAAGTCATACACATTCATGTTTAAGTCATAAACAACCCCAAAGATCACATACACACTTGTCCTCTTATACCCCATATAACACAAACTATCAAACCTTGGAAACAGGGGGGATGCGCACGCCTCATCCCATAGGATGCGCGCGCCTCCCAGGACCAGAACCTCACTAATTTTGGTTCACTTAAGGGTGCGCGCGCCTCATCCAAAGAGGATGCGCACGCCTCCCACTCCAGTCAATTTTTGCCTAAGTTGGTGACAATGGATGCGTGCGCCTCATTATATATGGTGCGCGCGCCTCCTCCTATATTTGGGCCAAATCCCAGATTCTTCCTTAGTTCATTTTTACTCCTTCCGTCCCACAAGTATAGCATATATTCTACACACTATACTACACCACATTAGTAACTTTCATTAGAGTTCAATTTGAGTTCCAAACCAATCCCATACTCAGCTAAAGCAATTTCCATATACTCCCTTTGTCCCAAATTTACAAGTAGAGCAAATATTACCCAAAACACAAAATTAACAAGTACGAGTATCATATATAGCATATATGACTATTTTAACATTTAAAGGGGAATTAGTAACTTACCTAGTTCCGGAAAAAGTATCGCTGAAATAAGTTTTGTTCGGCTAGAAATGACCTACTCGATGCCCTGATCATTTTTATATAATTAGTTTTTAAAACGGGTAAGTAAATAAAAAGAATTAAATCGAAATGGGTCGAACTTACCTTTTTCTCCTAACCCTAACTGAGACGAGGAGGAAAGTTGCAGAAGAAGAAATGACACAGAGAAGGAAAAGAGAGAAGGAAAGTTTCCATAAATATCTTTACCCATTTTTACATTTTGGTCACCCAACTTTCAAAGTTAACCCTTTAACCCCTAAACTTATAATTTCAACAAGGACCCTAAAGTTTCAACTTAATCATTTAACTCATTTAATCATTATTTTTACTAACTAAGTAAATAACACAAATAATCAAGTATGATATGCAAAATCATAAAATATAATGCAACCTATAAAAATGCACATATAAGTCAAATAAAAATCCCCAAAAATATAAAATAAATAGAAACGGGTTTTGGGGTCGCTACAATCACTCCCCCTTAAAGAAAATTCGTCCCGAATTTTAAGGTTACTTACCGGGACCCTCAAACAACCAAGGGTACTTCCTCTCGATCTCCTCCCGAAGTTCCCAAGTCGATTCCTCCACATTGTGATTCCTCCACACAACTCGAACAAGAGGGATACTTTTGTTTCTCAATTCTTGCACCTTCGAATCAATGACTTGGACCGGATGTTCCTCATAAGACATACTCGACTCAATATCCTCGGGTACCTCAGATAAAACATGAGAAGAATCATACACATACTTCCGAAGCATAGAGATATGAAACACATTATGGATCTTATCAAGAGAAGGAGGTAATGCAAGACGATAAGCCCGATCCCCCACTCTTCCGAGAATCTCAAATGGACCAATAAACCTCGGAGCAAGCTTGCCTTTCTTTCCATATCTTCGAATACCAACCTTAGGGGAAACCTTCAAAAACACAAAGTCACCTTTGTCGAACTCAAGATCTCGCCTCCGATGATCAGCGTAGCTTTTCTGTCTACTCTGGGCAGTACTCAAACGATCTCGAATAAGTTTAACCTTCTCAACTGAATCATTAACCATCTGAACACCCCAAATCTTAGCTTCTCCCACTTCATCCCAACAGATAGGAGACCGACATTTCCTCCCATACAAGGCTTCATAAGGAGCCATCCCAATACTGGACTGAAAACTGTTATTATAAGCAAACTCTACGAGAGGCAAATGAATATCCCACGAATCTGAAAAATCCACTGAGCAAGCCCTCAACATATCCTCAAGAATCTGGATAGTTCTCTCGGACTGGCCATCTGTTTGAGGATGAAAAGCTGTACTAAATCTCAACTCTGAACCCAAAGCTTTCTGAAACGCTTGCCAAAACCGAGATGTGAATCTAGGGTCACGATCAGATACAATGCTCACTGGAACTCCATGTAACCTCACGATCTCATTAATGTACAAAATTGCAAGATTTTCCATAGAATAACCGATCTCAATAGGTAGAAAATGAGAAGACTTTGTCAATCTATCAACAATCACCCAAACCGCATCAAACCTTCTTCGAGTACGAGGTAATCCTGTCACAAAATCCATAGTAACATGTTCCCACTTCCATTCCGGAATCTCTAATGGTTGAAGCAATCCTGCAAGCCTTTGATATTCCGCTTTAACTTGTTGACATGTTAAGCACTTGGATACAAAATCCGCTATCTCTCTCTTCATATTATTCCACCAAAAGTGTTGCTTCAAATTCTGATACATTTTAGTACTCCCGGGATGAATAGTATACCTTGATTTATGGCCTTCATCAAGAACTTGGTGTTTAACCCCATCAACATTAGGTACACACAAACGACCCCTGAAAGTCAATACCCCTTCAAAACTGAGTGAGAAATCCTCAAATTTACCATCTCTGATTTTTATCCATAATCTTTACCAATTCCGGGTCATCCTTCTGAGCTTCCTTTATTTGATGAACTAAAGTTGGAAATACTCGAATATTCGCAAAAATAGCTCCATGCTTTGATTCATAAGGACTCCAATCTCGAGCATCCTCCAACATCTTCCATTCCCGCACCATCAATGAAGCTACATAAGACTTCCGGCTAATCGCATCTGCTACCACATTTGCCTTGCCCGGATGATAGGAAATTGTACAATCATAATCCTTTAATAGCTCCATCCATCTTCGTTGTCTATTATTCAACTCTTTCTGGGAGAAAAGATACTTCAAACTCTGATGATCTGTGAAAATCTCAAACTTAGCTCCATAAAGATAATGTTTCCACTTGTGTAATGCAAAGACAATAGCTGCAAGCTCCATGTCATGAGTAGGATAATTCTGTTCACTCGGAGTCAACTTCCTCGAAGCATACGCAATAACCCTTCCATTTTGCATTAATACACACCCGAGGCCTTCTTTAGAAGCATCACTATAGATTACCAAATCATCATTACCATTAGGTAGGGCGAGAATAGGAGCTGTAGTCAATCTCTTCTTCAACTCTTCAAAACTAGCTTGACATTTTTCATCCCACACATAAGGAATATTCTTTCGAGTCAACTGAGTCAAGGGAGTTGAAATCTTAGAAAACCCCTCAATGAACCTTCTGTAGTACCCAGCTAACCCCAAGAAACTTCGAATTTCTGTAACTGATTCTGGCCTCCTCCAATTCACAATAGCCTCAACTTTGGATGGATCAACTGATATACCTTTATTAGTAATCACATGCCCAAGAAAAGATACTTCATTGAGCCAAAAAGCACATTTACTGAATTTAGCAAACAACTGTTTCTCACGAAGAATAGATAAAACCATTCGCAAATGCTGTTCATGCTCCTCCCGGGACTTGGAATAAACCAGAATATCATCAATAAATACAACCACAAAGGTATCAAGATAAGGTTTAAAGACTCTGTTCATCATATCCATAAAAACAGCCGGAGCATTAGTCAACCCGAAAGGCATAACAAGAAACTCATAATGGCCATATCTACTACGAAAAGCAGTTTTAGAAATGTCTTCAGAACGAATTTTCAACTGATGGTACCCACTCCTCAAGTCAAGTTTTGAAAAGACAACTGACCCTTGAAGTTGATCAAATAAATCATCAATATGAGGAAGCGGATATTTATTCTTTATAGTTACCTGATTCAGCTTTCTGTAGTCAATACACAGCCTCAAGGACCCATCTTTCTTTTTAACAAACAATACTGGAGCTCCCCACGGGGATACACTAGGACGAATGAATCCTCGATCAAGTAACTCTTGCAACTGAACCTTCAACTCTTTCAATTCAGCTGGGGCCATTCTGTAAGGTGCCTCAGATATAGGAGCCGTACCTGGAAGTAAGTCAATACAGAACTCTATTTCCCGGTCAGGAGGCATAGCATACTCAGAAGAAAATACATCTGAAAATTATTTAACAATAGGCACATCCCCAATACCAGGAATCCTTTTAGTAGTATCCAAAACACTAGCCAAATACCCCGCACAACCCCGGTTCAACAACTTTCTAGCCTTCATATAGGAAATAATTCGAATCTCTCTACCCCAGGGAACAGTTTCAAAGGAAAATTTAGGAACATTTGGGATAGAAAATGTGACCACTTTATTAGCACAATCAACAGACGCATGATATTTACCCAACCAATCCATACCCAAGATAACATCAAAATCTTGTAATGGTAAGATAACTAAATCAGCAGGTAAAACATGCTCACGTATATGCACATCACAAGAATGCAACACCTCATTGGTCACCAAACACTCTCCTATAGGAGTTGACACCTCTAACACATAAGGCAGAGATTCAGAAGACTTATGCAATCGAGAAGCAAAATGCAAAGACACATAAGAATGCGATGAGCCAGGGTCTATAAGTGTACGTGCCCTCAAACTAGACACAGAAATAATACCTCCTATCACATTAGAGGACTCTGAAGCCTGTTGCTGAGAAATAGCAAAAACACGACCCTGAACCTTAGGCTTGCCTGAGGAATCCCTCTTCTGACCCTGAGAGGACCCAACCACACTCCCCGATGCTTGCATCCTATACTTAGGGCAATCCCTCTGAAAATGTCCTAACTGACCACAGTTCAAACACTTGCCCTGCTTCTTCCAACATCTCTCTTCTGAATGCCCTTCTTTCTGAAAATAATTACAAACTCCTCTACTCTGACTCCCTGAAGTGTTACTTTGATTTCTGTTACCTGACTGTCTTTGAGAAGACCCTTTGAATTGTGAAGATCCACCTTGATTTCCTCTACTCTCACCACGTTGTTGTTGCCTAACTTGCTTCCCAGCGCCTAACAATTCCATTTTCCTTTTATGTTCCTCAATGTCATGCTCCACCTGGTAAGCTCGATCCACTGCATCCTGGAAATCTTGCAACTTATGGGATACTAGCTGAGTTCTAATCACAGTTTTCAAACCTTTCACAAACCTCGTAGCCTTCCTCTCCTCGGTTGCCACTAGGTGAGTACAATACCTGGACAACTCTGAAAATTTAGCTGAATATTGAGCAATTGACCTAGAACCTTGCTCCAAGTTAAGAAATTCCATCTCCTTCCTGTCTTGATCTACTCGAGGAATGAAGTGTTCTTTGAACTTTCCCAGAAAATTCTCCCAAGTGTAAGGTACATGAGTCTCATCCCATTTAGTTTTCAAAGCTTTCCACCAATGCTCAGCCGCTCCATTCAATTTATAGGTAGCAAACCTGACTTGATCTTCCTCCGAACATCTCAAAGCATCAAAGATCTTTTCCATCGATTCAATCCACCTTTCAGTTTTAGATACATCGGGCTCTCCATCATACTCCATAGGCTTCATTTTCAGAAACTGTTCTAGGCCATATCTTGGTGGTACCTGTTCCCTTTCTTGCCTCTGATCATTTATAGTTTTCATCGCTGCTTCGAACATTCCTTGGAACATAATTCGAGCCTCTTCTCTGGCATCCCCTTGCCCCGAAGAGCCGGCCTGATCTCCGTCAGTTTCACCCATTTTTAATGAATACCTGCATCAAACACTCAACGTTACTCACTCTATACTCTACTACCCTCCTAGGTCATTCAGTCATTCTAGACCATCTACAACCTAGCTCTGATACCAACTGTCGCGCCCCGTACCCGTGGTCCTACTTGGCCCCACGCTCGGGACACGAACGGAAGACGTTATGAAACCTTTTATAAAATTTTTCAAAATGTCCTTTTAGAAAGTGGCACAAAATCACACTTGAAGTTCAAAGACTTCACTTAACTTGAAACAAACTTTTATAAACACTTTCACAACGAAAGTACTTAGCCCAAAGGCTTACAACTTTTACACAAATATACATACATCAACATTTACCAAAATATATAGAACCATAAGAAGTACGGGTACTCTACCCAAAGGGTTTACATTTACATAATGTAACCTTCAACAAAACAAGTCCCAACTCTTACCAAACCAACGTCCTCCCGTGCCGAGTGTCCTATCCCCTGGACCCGCCTTTATCTAAAACAGTAAACAAATAAGGGTGAGAATAAATCTCAGTAAGCTACTAAAATGCAACTACGTTACATGCTGATATGATGATCATAAAGAAACAATATCAACAGTAATCATATAGCATATAACATCAACTCATATATCACATTAGTCACATAGCCCACACTCCGGTGGATACCAAAGCCAAGGTTTAACCAATAACCATAACGGATGAGAATACCATCTGAGAAACCCATCAGAGAAAACCATCTGAGCAGCATAAATAGCTGAAGCCGTCGGGATCCCGAAAACCAAATCATAACCAATAGAACCAAGTAACCAGAGAGGGAAATATGACACAAAGTCATAACCCAAATACTCACCAAAGGGAGCAATTCATCCCATCCAAGGCCAATCTGGACTGGGGAAACTAGAAGGCACAGTGGACATCTTATAGTGAACTTGGCTTGTGTGCCACTATAATTCTTCCACCGCCTGACTCACAAGCTCCAATGGAAAACCTTATAGTGGACTTACCTGTACCACTATAATTCTTCCATTGGCTGACTCCACAACAAGACCAGCTGGACTTTTAACAAGAAGCACAGTAATGAATACTTGCTAAACAAAACCCGGGGCATTTAATCCAAGAAGGAATTAAGCCAAAACATCACAAGATGCACACGAAAGATTTCTCATAAAGAGTTCATAATGAGGACATTTAGTCACAACCCAATCTTTTTCATTAACGACATAAAAGTCATACACATTCATGTTTAAGTCATAAACAACCCCAAAGATCACATACACACTTGTCCTCTTATACCCCATATAACACAAACTATCAAACCTTGGAAACAGGGGGGATGCGCACGCCTCATCCCATAGGATGCGCGCGCCTCCCAGGACCAGAACCTCACTAATTTTGGTTCACTTAAGGGTGCGCGCGCCTCATCCAAAGAGGATGCGCACGCCTCCCACTCCAGTCAATTTTTGCCTAAGTTGGTGACAATGGATGCGTGCGCCTCATTATATATGGTGCGCGCGCCTCCTCCTATATTTGGGCCAAATCCCAGATTCTTCCTTAGTTCATTTTTACTCCTTCCGTCCCACAAGTATAGCATATATTCTACACACTATACTACACCACATTAGTAACTTTCATTAGAGTTCAATTTGAGTTCCAAACCAATCCCATACTCAGCTAAAACAATTTCCATATACTCCCTTTGTCCCAAATTTACAAGTAGAGCAAATATTACCCAAAACACAAAATTAACAAGTAGGAGTATCATATATAGCATATATGACTATTTTAACATTTAAAGGGGAATTAGTAACTTACCTAGTTCCGGAAAAAGTATCGCTGAAATAAGTTTTGTTCGGCTAGAAATGACCTACTCGATGCCCTGATCATTTTTATATAATTAGTTTTTAAAACGGGTAAGTAAATAAAAAGAATTAAATCGAAATGGGTCGAACTTACCTTTTTCTCCTAACCCTAACTGAGACGAGGAGGAAAGTTGCAGAAGAAGAAATGACACAGAGAAGGAAAAGAGAGAAGGAAAGTTTCCATAAATATCTTTACCCATTTTTACATTTTGGTCACCCAACTTTCAAAGTTAACCCTTTAACCCCTAAACTTATAATTTCAACAAGGACCCTAAAGTTTCAACTTAATCATTTAACTCATTTAATCATTATTTTTACTAACTAAGTAAATAACACAAATAATCAAGTATGATATGCAAAATCATAAAATATAATGCAACAAATGCACATATAAGTCAAATAAAAATCCCCAAAAATATAAAATAAATAGAAACGGGTTTTGGGGTCGCTACACCATACCTACTACGGAAGGCGGTCTTGGAAATGTCCTCAGAACGAATCTTTAACTGGTGATAACCACTCCTCAAATCAAGCTTTGAAAAGACAACCGACCCCTGAAGCTGATCAAACAAGTCATCAATATGGGAAAGAGGATATTTATTCTTTATGGTTACCTGATTCATCTTCCTGTAATCGATACACAGTCTCAAGGACCCATCTTTCTTCTTGACAAACAATACAGGAGCTCCCCACGGTGACACACTAGGGCGGATAAACCCACGATCAAGTAACTCTTGTAACTGCTCCTTCAATTCTTTCAATTCGACTGGAGCCATTCTATAAGGTGCCGCCGATATAGGAGTTGTACCTGGAAGCAAGTCTATACAAAATTCGATCTCTCTATCAGGAGGCATAGAGTACTCCGTAGAAAACACATCCGGAAACTCCCTAACAATATTTACCTCTTCCACACTAGAAACCTTTTTCGTAGTATCCAGAACACTGGCCAAAAACCCAACACAACCACGGTTCAACAACTTTCTAGCCTTCACATACGAAATAATATGAACCTTTTTACTCAAAGGAATCGCCTCAAAAGAAAATTCAGGGACATTAGGGGTAAAAAAAGTAACCATTTTTTTAAAACAATCAACAGTAGCATGGTATCGACTCAACCAATCCATACCCAAAATGATATCAAAATCTTGCAATGGCAATATAATCAAATCAGCAAGTAGAACATGCTCACGTATATGCACATCACAATCACGCAATACCTTATCAGTCACCAAACTCTTACCCATAGGGGTAGACACCTCTAACACAAAAGGTAGAGACTCAGGCAACGAAGACAACTGAGATGCAAAATGCACAGACACATAAGAATGCGAAGAACCGGGGTCTATTAGTGCACGTGCCCTCCTATGAGACATAGAAATAATACCTCCAATCACGTCAGAAGCATTCGAAGCCTGTTGTTGGTTGATGGCGAAGACACGACCTTGCACCTTGGGCTTGTCCGAGGAATCCCTCTTCTGACCCGAAGACGACCCGGTACCACTACCAACTGACTGATTCTTCGGTTTAGGACAATTATATTGAAAGTGACCCAACTGGCCGCAATTCAAGCACTTACCCTGCTTTTTCCAACACTTCTCCTCGGAGTGTCCTCCCTTTTGACAATAATTGGAAACCCGATTATTCTGACCCCAGAGGTGTTACCTTGATTCCTATTGCCCTGTTGTCCTTGAGAAGTTCCCCTGAAAAGTGAAAAGATGTTCTGTGCTCCCCTAGTGTCACCATGATGAGGTTGTGGCTTCCCTTGACCTCCTTGTTTCACTACACTCGTTGATTCAGTCTTCTTTTTATGCTCTACAATGTCCTGCTCCACCTGGTAGGCACGATCTATGGCATCCTGAAGGTCTTGGAATTTGTGGGAAGTGAGTTGGGTTCTGATCACGGTTTTCAACCCTTTGACAAACCTCGAGGTCTTCCTTTCTTCAGTCGAAACCATGTAATTGCAATAGCGAGCCAATTCCGTGAATTTGGCAACATACTCGGCCACCGTCAACAAGTTTTGTTCCAAGCTAAGAAACTCAGATTCCTTCCTATCTTGGTCTACCTTTGGGATGAAATGTTCCTTGAACTTCCTCTTGAATGTCTCCCAGACATGGGGTACACGTGCCTCTTCCCAACTAGCTTTCAACGATTTCCACCAATACTCCGCCCCTCCAACTAGTTTGTAGGTCGCAAATCTGACCCTATCCTTATCGGAGCTTTGCAAGACCTCAAAGATCTTTTCCATAGACTCAACCCACCTTTCTGCTTTAGCCACATCTGACCCTCCATCAAATTCTGTCGGTTTCATCCTCAGAAATTGTTCCAGTCCAGTCCTCGGAGCCAATGGTGCCTCTCTACGATTGTTATCATTCATGGTTTTCAATGCCGCCTCGAATATCCCTTGAAACATTGCTAGGGCTTTTTCCCTTGCATTTCCCTGTTCGGCAGGTCCACCCTGTTCATTATCAGACTCGACCATGATTACCGAGTACCAGCATAAGACACTCATCGTTACTCACTCCATACTCAATTACCCTCCTAGGTCATTTAGTTACTCTAGACTATCTACAATCTAGCTCTGATACCAACTGTCGCGCCCCGTACCCGTGGTCCTACATGGCCCCACGCTCGGGACGCGCACGGAAGACATCATAAAACACTTTTAACAAAAACTTTTCGAAAACTATCATAAAGATAAATAAAATTCGCTTTTGAAGTTCAAAACCTCCACCTTACTTTCAAACAACTTTCACAACGAAAGTACTTGGCACGAAGGCCTACAACAACTATACAAAAGTACGAACACCAACATTATCCAAAAATAGGTGTTACAAGATCAAGTCACGGATACACTACCCATTAAGGTTATACATTTACATAATGTAACCTTTACAAACATACCCCAAAAGAATTTACCACCTCGACGCCTTCCTTGTGATAAGTGACCTATCCCGGATGCACGCCCTTATCTAAAACAGTAAACAAATAAGGGGTGAGATAAAATCTCAGTAAGCTACTAATATGCAACTACATTTCATGCCAACATGATAATCACAAAGGAACAATATCAATAGGCATTCACATTTGCATATAACACAAAAGATATAGTCCACTCATCACATAACACCATATGCGGAAATAAACACTCATAAGTGGATACTGAGCCAAGGTTCTATAAACGGAACACCATCCTTTGAGAAGAGTCCGTTGAGCAGCATGAAAGAGCTGAAGCCGGTTCCGGAACCAAGTAACAACAACAACCAGTAGTGGGGGAAATAACACATAGTCATACCCCCAAGCGTGTAGCTAGAATACTCACCATAGGAGCTAGCTCATCCCAACCACGATCACGGGAAAGGGGCATCCCACTCAAGGCCACTGAACATGGGGTAACTGGGTTACCAGTGAAGTACATTATACTGGACTCGGCTCGTACCATTATAATATACATCACTGCCCAAAACAGACACAACAATGCCAGCTGGACTCTATACAAGCACATAGTAATAAATACTCGCTTGAAACAACCACGGGGTAATGATTCCAAAGTAGGGAACCAAGCCAAATTCATCACAAAGGATGCAAACTATTTCTCATGACGAGATCAACAACAACAACATCAACACATGAAGTTACTCAAAAAGAGCACAATGGTTACACACCTTAACACATTACAAACATGATCACAAACGGACCCAAACCAACACTCTTAACCAATACTTAGACATTTCATTTAATAAACCCGCTCATCTCGAAGTACTCAAAAATAGCTTTAAAACGATAGCTTACATACCTAAAACGGAGTCCGGGTGAGAAAGTTATGACTTACCGAAGATTAAACGAAAAACGAGCAATTACCAGAACAGGGGAGGGGGAGCGCGCGCCTCAAACAAAGGGGATGCGCCCGCATCCTGAAATCAGTCACAAATAGAAGATTTGAAATGGAAAGGGTGCGCGCGCCTCCAAGAAAATGATGCGTGCGCCTCCATCCGACAGTGGGAAATTCCAGATTGGTGAAGAGGAGGGTGCGCGCGCCTCATACCAAGGGATGCGCGCGCCTCCAAGAAAATTCAGTGAACCCAGATCTTCCTCCTGGGTTCTTCCACCTGAAAATAAACACCAAAATCACCATTTCACCCCAAATTAACACCAACACTCCCATCTAATTTACCCAAGTGCCAAAACAACTTCTAAGCCTAAAATAACTCATCTAGCAACATTTAAACAACCCAAACCAAAAGATGATTCAAATACCCAAATTTCACAAAAATATGATCAAAGATACAAATCAACATTTAAATTCACAACTAAGCATTAAATCATCATCCAATGTTCACACAAAACATAAATGACAAATTTTAAGCTAAAGGGGGGGGGGGGGCTTAGTAGCTTACCTCAAAGGAATCCAAACTCAACCAAATCAACTTCTATTAAGCTTCCCACGAACCTAGCGACGATCTAGATGTTTGATATAACATGAACAATGAGAGGAAATAGGGGAAAGATAGGTAAAATGAAGAGGGAAGGAAGAGGAGAAATTTACCTTCTTGGCTAAGGAAAGAGAGAAAAGAAGCTGGGTAAGAGGAGTGAGTGAGGGAGGGAGGTAAGGTGAGGTGAGGGAGAAGGTGTAATAATTCAAAAACTTACATTCAGCCCCCTCCACTACTACTTACACAAAATTAATACTCCCCACTATCAACTAAGACCCAAATATAATACACTACCACAAAATCAATTAAATGCTAAGCATAAGTATTATAACTCACAAAATGCACACGCAATTTATCAATTAAATAAATAATTAAGCAAGTCAATAACTAAATAATTATTTAATACTAAGAAAAATAGAGACGGGGTTTCGGGTCGTGACATCATCTTCTTCCTCAATCTTATTCTGAAATGAGCGTGGCATTCAGGGATATAAAGAATTGTTCCAACAATTGGTATCAGAGCCCCGTTCATTTTGGTTTAAGTTTGGGTTCTTCTTTGGGAAAGTTTGTACTTTCAATTTGATTCATTTTCCCTGTTGAATCATTAAGTTTTAATGTTGATTAGGGACTCTAATTCGTTCATAGAGTACTGATAATCATCATCTAAAATTCATAAAATGGTTTGAAAGTGTTTTGTTCATTAAATTAAAATGGTTCAAGTTAGACTATCCCTTCATAACATGGTTTTATGTTTTAAGTACATACCATGTGGATCTACTTACTTGATTCCATTAATTTTAAAAGCAAGATTATCCTAAATATGATGGTTTTATGTTTTAAGTACATACCATGTAGATCTACTTGTTTTTCATGCCTTTTGGGACAAAATATGGAAAAGGTGCAGCAAAAATGCATGAAACGGTGGCTTTAGCCCGGTCGGGTATTATGTTCCGCCCGGTCGGGTCTTATGTTCTGCCCGGTCGGACCTCAAGAAAACACCCGGTTGGACTAAATGTGTTTGCCCGGTCGGGTCTTTGGTTCCGCCCGGTCGGGCATTGTATGTTGCCCGGTCGGGTATTAGGCATTGCCCGGTCGCGCATATTCACTATTCACAGGATTTTTGCCTTTTTCAAGATGTTGCACAATTTTGTTTCCCATTTTGAACAAAACCGTAACTATTTTCAAACCTTAAAGTTTTTGATTAATTATATGCTTTGACAATTTTATTCATTGTTTAAATAATATTGTCGCCTAAGTGATTTACATTATTTAAACCCTAAAATTGTAAAGTGTTGGATGTTTGAGTTGATATGTCAATGGCTTGAATTTTCCAAAGAAGATCTTGACATTTGACTAAACTTGGGCATTCATGTGGTAACAAGTAAAATGGACATTAGGTTATTTTCTTAGATGCTTATGTCGGCCCAAAGGAAGATTAAGTATTTATTAAAATATAAGTTCAAATTACTTGTTACCTAAGGCAATCATTTATGAGTCAACTCGCAATCCAAAGATTAGTTTTGATGTCATGTTGATTGTCTTGTTTATGGATTTCATTGATATAATTAATCATTATTTATTGTGTAGTTTCTTATTTATGTTTTGTATTCATTCTTGTTCTCAAAATTCCAATAAATTTGTTTATTGCTTCATCTGTAATTACTGCTATGAGTACCGTTGCAATGTGGGACTAATTATAAAAATTGGAAAACAAATAATTATAATCTTGGGCTATATAGAACTCGCATTAAGGGATCCGTTTCTCTTCTTATTGCTTGAGTGCTGAGAAGTGACACGCTCTAACCGCGTAAGCCTAATGATCATAAAGAATATTGTCCCGGAGACCTTTTGGACGGTGTCTCCAAGGATATTGATGCTACAAACATTCCTTGATACCCTTGAGGAAACTTGTTTCCATAAGGTATAAAGGTTACCGGAAATTTAAGGGAGTACATTTTAGAAATAGTTCATCTATTGACGAAACGAAAAGGCACTTAAGTTAAGGATATCGGATGATATTATTGTGCATTTAGTTTTAATCTTTCTTCCTTGGTTTGGTTGCTTTGAAGTGACCTATCAATGTCAAAAGGACAAGTGAAATATTAATGAATTACTTTCACTTATGACACAAGAAAAAGATAAGTTAAGAATAATTTAGAACTAAAGGTACTCATTTAGCATCTACCTTTTCTCATGAGACAAGAGAAGAGGGAAAGAAACTGTGGTTGCAAGTAAAAAGAAGCTTAAGGGATCATCTCATGATCATAAATAAAAGAAATGTTTCTTTTGCAAGGACCTTACTAACATGAAGTTCGATTATCTTATGTCTCACGCTTGGCGTGAGAGGTATATCATTTGGTCTTGTTTGTATTGTATTAAGGTTAATTTGGTTTCAGTTCCTACATATACATGGTGATTGAATTTTGGTGCAACCAATCACATAAGGATGTTTAAGTAGGATTGCCTAAATTACCGAAGACCTAGTAAAGATGAAGAAATTCATTTATATGGAAACTAGGAATCCGGTTGAAGATTATAGGCATAAAGATCCTTTAAATTATTGTTAGTACTAGGTATTATTTTGTATTAAATAATACATTTATTATACCATCATTTAAACGAAATTATGATATTTATCACAATATTGAACAGGAAGGCACTCTTGTTCATTAATAATAAATGTGATCTTTATTTTTAAATTACAAGGTTGTTGGTACTAGTATTTTGTCAAGTACTCTTCCTTTACTTGACATTATTCAAACAATAAATGAGTTCCATAATAATGAAACCAAACTAGAAATCAAAAGTTATCAAGTGAAAATTCTTATACCTTATGGCATAAGCTTTTGGGTCATATCACCTTAAGGAGAATTGACAAGCTTGTGTCAAAAAGGGATCTTTTAAAAACACCTTGATATTCCGGAAAAAACTTTTGCATTAAATGCCTTAAAGGAAATTTACAAACATTAAAAGAAAAGTATACTCGAGAGCATCAAGTGTTCTAGAACTAATGGGTAGTTGTGAACCATTCACTACCCCTTCATAGAATGGTTAACAACAATTTCTTACGTTCATAGAGAATTACTCTCATTATGGATACATTTATTTACTTCATGAAAAGTCTCAATTTTGGACGTTTTTCAAGTCTTATAAAACCTAAGTTGAAAGTCAACTTAGAAAAACTATTAAGAACGTTAAGTCCGATCATAGTGGTGAATACTATGATTGAAATAACGATTTTGGGGAACAACGTCCGGGTCCTTTTTGCTCGCTATCTAGAAGAGTGTGGGATTGTCACTCACTACACTATGCCGGATACGGCTTACATGAATAGTGTAGATGAGAGACGTAGTAAAATCCTTAATGATATGGTAAGAAATATGATTTCTTAAACTCACTCATTATGGGCGATACATTGAAAAACCGCAAATTTAATTCTCATTAGAGCTTCCTCTAAAGACTACTAATAAAAACCCTTATGAATTATGGACAATTTAGAAACCGTCCTTAATTCATTTTCATTGATAGGGTTGTCCAGTAGAAGCTAGGCCTTATAGGTCTAATAAAG
The DNA here is from genome assembly GCA_026119855.1 of Campanula takesimana. NCBI lineage: Eukaryota > Viridiplantae > Streptophyta > Magnoliopsida > Asterales > Campanulaceae > Campanula > Campanula takesimana. The sequence goes on from JAOWBW010000303.1 coordinate 923,918, forward strand.
GCAAACTGGACTCTAAGACTGTTAGTAGCTATTTTGTAAGGTATGCCGAGAGATCTAGGGGCTATAAATTTTACAACCCGAAAACTAGAACATTTTTTTAAAGCGAGAATTGCTATGTTCTTTGAGGATGTTGAATTTAGTGGGAGATTAGAAGTAATATTTTGAATTTGAAAAAGAAGAGGCATCCATTTTATACCTCTTCCCTTAAGTTCCAATTAGATATCATGTTTTGTACTTGATATTCAAGAAGAATATACAATTCAAAATAAAGATTTCCCTATAAATATTGAACAATATGAAAATCTTGATCATAAGGATGAAATGCAACAACCTCAAAATGAGGTAGAACCGGTGCCCTTTAGGAGATCCAACAGAGTAAGAAGAAAGTGCAAATCCGGATGATTATAAAGTGTATATTGCCGAGAATAAAGGACACTTAGGTTTAGTGGGAGATGAGCATCTCATGAAACCATTAATAGTCCTAATTCTCTTATAGTGAATTAATGTCATAAATGAAAAGTTAAAATCTATAAAGATAACAACGTTTGGGATCTTGTTCCATTACCTAAAGATGTGAAACCTATTATGGGTCTTTAAGACCAAAGGGATTCACTAGGTAATATGGAAAGATATAAAGCCCATCTAGTTGTTAAAGATTTTACTCAAAAGGGAGACATTAATTATAAAGAAAACACCTTTTCCGGTATCTTCTAAAAACTCTTTTAGATCATTATGGCATATTATGGTCTTGAGTTTTATCAAATGGATATAAAGACAACTTTCCTTAATGGAGACATTGAGGAATCTATGGCTGATTTGGATCAAACTAAGCAATTAGTTTGTGAACTTAAGAAATCCATTTGTAGGCTCAAGCAAAGCTTCTCGTCAATGGTACTTAATCAAGTTATTCTTTCATTTAGTTTTAAAACGAATCTTGATTAAGATTGTGTATACCATAAGTTCAGTGGGAGTAAATTTATAATTTTGGTCTAATATGTGGATGATATTTTGCTTACTAAGTAATGATATGAACCTTTTTTTTTTAAAGGAAACTAAGAAATTTCTTATTTGAAATGAAAGATCTTGGTAAGGCATCTTTGTATTAAGAATCCAAATTCACCGTGATCGCTCACGAGGTGTTTTAGGATTATTACAAAAGGCCTATATGGAAAAGGTATTACAAAAGGTTTAGCATGCAAAACTGTAAACCACTTGACACCCCTAATTTTAAAGGAGAGAAGTTTAAAAGTCTCGAACAGTGTCCAAAAAGTAATTTTGAATCCAAGTATATGAAAAATATCACTTTGCCTCAGCAGTAAAGAAGCTTAATGTATGAGTAAGTCTTATATTTATTGTTGGGATGCTTGGTCAATACCAAAGCAATACGGGAGAGAACATTAAGTAGCAGCCAAAAGAATGATAAAAGTATTTGCAAATCACTAAAGAACTACTTGCCTATATTTGAAGTCGGATCATCTTGAGATCATTAAGTATTCCGACATTAGTTTAATTATATGGCTGCATAAGTTTATTAAGGGACTGCGAATTGTCAACAAGTGTCGAAAGACCGCTTAAGTTTTATGGTGACAATCGGATGGCAGTCTTATAACAACAAGAGTTCATCAAAGTCTGAAAGATATAGACATTAAGTTTTTTGTTGTGAAGGAAAATGAACAAAGAAATGCAACTTATAGAAACAAACTCCATTTTAGAGGATCCATTTATAAAAGCGTTATCATCTTCAGTGTTTCACGAGCATGTTGCTCATATAGGTGTAACAAACTTTTGATAACATTTAGTATAGTGAGAGTTTGTGTTGTTCTTTCATTAATTGTTCTATTATTTAAAGTTTTGATCTCATTTGGTTAAGTTGGACTAGTTGGAAGAATATGGATTTATTCATTATGTTCCATGCTACACATCTACACTTTTGATCTATGTCATTTATTTGGATTTGTATACGTGATTACTGTGGGTTTAGTTGCGAATCAATTAAAACGACTGCCCCTTTAGTCCTTATACTTGGATGACTAATGGACGAGATTGTTATAAATGACAATAAAGTGCGCATATTTGGGTTGTCATTTGTATTATATTTATGTTTTAAAGGAAAGACTTGTTTTGCAACCCAAGTGGGAGATTGTAAGATCATGACTTGCAACACAAGTCATTTAGTGAATTCCATACATAAAATCATAAGTATAATGTTAATATAAAGTGTAGTCAATAATAAAATGTGTAGAATTCCTGAAATGTAATTTATCTATTTATGATGGGCAAAATGGTAAATTAACATTGCTAAAGCTTGAAAGGGTGTGGTCCCTAAATGAAGTGTCACTATGTTCACTATTTAAAGGCCTCTCCATCATGCCTAAAACATACTTCATTCTTACTTTCTCTCATCTAAATTACTTCATAATGTTGGAAGACTTTTGAGAGATTAAGAGACACTTATCATTTAGAAGAACACTTCTCCCTACTTGTTCTTCATTTCTCCCCATAACATTCATAATGGATTCAACAGGTATTATCTCGCTTCCGACTTCATCTTCTTCCTCAATCTTATTCTGAAATGAGCGTGGCATTCAGGGATATAAAGAATTGTTCCAACACAAAATTCATGCAACATAGATTAGTGTGATCATTCAGATTCAGAGTGTGTTTCTTCTGTAATTGTTTCTCCAGTCATAATAATATTTGTTCTCCCTCTACCCGTGGATGTAACCGATAGGTTGTTTGTGAACCACATTAAAATCTGTGTTATTGTTTTTCGATTTGTGTTCTTTATAATTTGCTATCTCATACTGTCTGATTTACTAACAGATCCCATTAAATACAAAATGTTTAAATTAAATGGTTATTGCTTATGACTTAAAAGTAAGAGTAAGTTTTAGGGGAAACTAGTTTCTTCATAAGTTATAAAAAGTCCACTTTTTAATATTAGTATTACCTTTTGACCGTAAATCCTAAACCTCAAACCTTAAATATATCTTAAACTTTATAAAAAAAGACTTTTTATAACTTATGAAAATAAAAAACTAATTTCCCTCAAAAAAGTTTAAAAATAATTGACTGTGTGTTCTTTGGCCAAATATTTCGACAAATAATTTGTTTGATCTGTATCACCCTCCCCAAAAAAAAGAAAGGGCCCAACTGTCTACGTGATCATATCTCTAAGTAAGTTGATTTAAGCTTAACGATAATGATCTTGGAAAGGGGTGTATCATTTATTTTAATTTTAAATACATTAAGCAAGCTTGCTCAAAAAGAGCAATGCTAGGGGTACAAAATAAGGTCACAAAATCTTGCACACAACATGAGGTGGCGATATTTTATTGGTTGCATCAATAATGGACCCGCCACACTCTAATTAAAAACACCAATAAAATCATTACACCTAGGATTTTGTGAGCAAGATTTTGTGACTTTTTTGTGCCCTTAGTATTATTCGCTCGAAAAAGAAAAACAAAATAAAAAAAATACTCGTTCAGTCCTTAAATGAGAGTCTATTTTCAGGAAATTTTTGTCCCAAAATGAGTGTCCATTAATTTTGATCACAACTTTGTCCCTTTAAGTTTTTTTTTTTCGAATTTTTTTTCACTGATCTCTTTATACTTGCAAAAACTAAATATTTGTAAAGAGGATTACAAGATTATTATATATATGAATTTTGCTACCAAATTGCACATAAAATTATCACTTAAAATAAAATTTAGACATTCATTTAAAGATATAGGTAGTACATTACTCAAGCTAACGCGAACGAAACGACTTAATAGTAAGAAGCACGTTTTGCTAATTGCTACTCAATTTTGACTCAAACTCATTTCGTACACTATTTGAGTTACGTTAAATATTTGTGATTTGAATTTGATTGAAACTGAGTAAAGATAAAGTTGAGTTTATGTGGGGACATCACAGAGTATTCTCTCTGGCTCATTTTAAATTTTAAAAAATAGTTAGCTGCAAAAAAAATAAGGAAAAGATTTGTTGTGAGATGGTTTGACAGGAAGGAGAAACTAAGGTAAAAAATAGTTAGTGAATAATTGTTGTGAGTATGATATCTGAAGTCCATAAATAAAGAAATATAAAAGATTTTTTTTTTATATTTTAAAGTTTAAAATGAGACGACGGGAATATTTGTTAATTTGGCGTTTGGAAATCCGGAGAATGAGGGCCTATGTGGGCTGATAGACATAGATAACAACTCAAATTTATTTTCTAAGTAATTTTTTTATGTTTTAAAATATCTTTTGTATTATTTTATTATCAGTATATCTCTTACTATTTTAGACTTCTGGGTTAAATTTAATTGAGGTGGTCTCCCATGAGAACAAGGGGATCCGTCTCATGTATGAGACGGGTCACCCCATGACCCATGGGGCATGACCCGCCACGTGGTAGCCTCCCATAGTCCCCCCGATTTTTTTTGATTTTTTATATTATTTTTTTCGGATTTTCCGTCGTTTACCAAAAGTAATAGTTACCATAACTTAATGTAATGATTGTATACATATAAAGTAACATTGTTCATAAGTAAACGTAACACCTGTTTTACAAAAACAAAAGCTCGTTTTACCCATTTTTCAAATGTAATACTAACTATAATTACATGTAACCCAAATAATATTTAAATGTAATTATCATTTATACTGAAATGTAATAATGCTTTTGCAAAAATGTAAAATATTGTGTATTTTGATTTAATTTTTTGAAAGAAAGTAACATTTGAAAAGTAACAACTCATATATACGAATGTAATTGTTTGTACAAGTAAATGTAACACTTTAATAAAAGAAATTATAACATATTTCTATAGATAATGTAATACTTTTACATGTAACACTAATCAAGTGTTTTTAGCTCTAAAAATGTAAATGGTTGAATTGTTACTTTTTCTATACATATCTGTTACAATTATGTATAAACATTATTACATATATAGTAACACGTTCGTTACATTTTAGTTATAATAAGTATTACTTTTGGCAAACGAAAAAAACATAGAAAAAAACACTTTTACTTTTCTGTGTATATGTATTACTTTTATGTATACAAACTGTTATTATATATGAATACAGTCATTACATTAAGTTATAGTAACTATTACTTTGTCAATTAAAAAAAAGCCAAAAATATATATATATATATATATATATATATATTTTTGGCCTATGAGAGGCTGCCACGTGGCAGGGTCGACCCTGGGTCCTGGAGCCTGTTCAATGGGCCAGGTCGGGTGGGTCAAAAGACCCGTCTCATGGATGAGACGGGTATGGCATGTGTGCACGCAAGTCTTTGTCAATTTAATTTTGGTTTAATCAAAAAATTGTATTTTAGTTAAATTTCTGTTTGCTTTCTTCTTCCACTTAAATTGGTGCGTGTTATGACTCGTATTTCTAATTTTGTAAGACTTATAAGTTAATGGTTTAATTTAATTTTGAATTAAATCAATATAAATATTATATTTTTGATCAAAATCTACTTTGCTTTCTTCTCTAGCCAAATTGATGTAAAAATCTTAGCCCCAACCCAACTAGTTTATTTATTTTGGGAATTCCTTATGCTAAAATGAGGTAGTCTCCTATGAGAACAAGGGGATCCGTCTCATGTATGAGACAGATCGACCCATGACCAATGGGGCATGACACGCCACGTGATAGCCTCCCAGAGGTCCAAAAAAATAATAATTAAAATTTTTTTTTTTTTTAGTTTTTATATTATTTTTTCGGCTTTTCAGCCGTTCACCAAAAGTAATAGGTACCATAACTTAATGTAATGACTGTATACATATAAAGTAACATTGTTCATAAGATAACGTAACACCTGTTTTACAAAAACAAAAGCTCATTTTACTCATTTTTTAAAATGTAATACTAACTATAATTACATGTAACCCAAACAATATCTAAATATAATTATCATTTATACTGAAATGTAATAATGCTTTTGCAAAAATGTAAAATATTGTGTATTTTGATTTAATTTTTTGAAAGAAAGTAACATTTGAAAAGTAACAACTCATATATGAATGTAATTGTTTGTACAAGTAAATGTAACACTTTAATAAAAGAAATTATAACATATTTCTATAGATAATGTAATACTACATGTAACACTAATCAAGTGTTTTTAGCTCTAAAAATGTAAATGGTTGAATTATTACTTTTTCTATACATATGTGTTACAATTATGTATAAACATTATTACATATATAGTAACACGTTCGTTACATTTTAGTTGTAATAAGTATTACTTTTGGCAAACGAAGAAAACATAGAAAAAAACACTTTTACTTTTCTGTGTATATGTATTACTTTTATGTATACAAACTGTTACTATATATGAATACAGTCATTACATTAAGTTATATTAACTATTACTTTTGACAAACCGGAAAAAAAAAAAGTTTTTTGAGCCTATGAGAGGCTGCCACATGGCAGGGTCGACCCCTGGGTCCTGGAGCCGGTTCGTGGGTCGGGCGGGCGGGTCAAAAACCGACCCGTCTCATGGATGAGACGGGTTGTGCATTCCGCACACAAGTCTTTGTCAGATAAAATTCCTTATTGATAAATTTGGACTGCGTCAAAAGTACTTTGATTCTCTCCAAACGATGTACTCCTATCTCCCAAACTTATCTCTACTTATTTTTGTTGTCGACGTTCCATACTTATTGTTACTTATCTAAAATGTTTAATTTTCTCTCTCCTACTCAATCACAACAACTATCTACTACTCCCTCCGTCCCAGAGTAAGAGTCCTATCCCTCATTTGCACGCTTATTAATAAATATTGGAAGTGATGTAAATGTTATGAGTGTAAAAGTAAAGTAGGAGAGAGAATGAGTGAGAGAGAATAGTGAATTGATTGGTGTTGTGAGTATAAAAGTAAAATAGGAGAGAGAATGAGTGGGTGAATAGTAAAGATTCTTTGCCATTTTAGGAATAGGACTCTTACTCTAGGACGTACCAAAATGGAAAGTAGGACTCTTACTCTGGGACGGAGGGAATATCTTATTTTCTCTGTCATACCCACTCACAATACTTACTTTTTCCAACATATTTTTTTTAATCTCCATATACTCAATTTTAATAACAATAAATTTGAGACGGAGAGAGTACTTAGCTGTAAGACTAACATACCTTTCATTGTCTAGACAACAAACACATAACCTTGTATTTCATTGTCGTCAATATCATTATAAATAGCATGTTTCATGTGTAAAGTGATATATATGCCTATCATAAATTAGCAATGCCAGGGGCACAAAATAAGCTCACAAAATCTTGCTCACAATATGAGATGACGACATTTTATTGGTTGCATCGATAATGGACCCGCCACACTCTAATTAAAACACCAATTAAATCATTACACTTAAAATTTTGTGAGCAAGATTTTGTGACTTTTTTGTGCCCCTAGTATTATTCATCATAAATATTAAATTCTCCATCACAAACTCTTCGTACTTTTTCCTATGTATGTTCAAGGATCAAGTCCACTTGAATGAATTTGGCCGGTTGGTTGGGTGATGAGTTTTCTCGAGTCCATATCTCCTGTACCATTTTGTGTACCACTCCTTGTATCACAAGTGATCCAACGGGTTGCAGTCATTAAGATTATCATTATGTTGATATTATTCAAGCATGTAAACGATTGGGATTATAATGACACAATGAGTAACACACAAAATGGTACAGGAGATCTGGACTCGTTTTGCTCATGGAGACCATACATATTAAATGGTTAGTAATGGACGTCTCACTTGCCTACAATTCATATACTCCTTTGGTAAGAAAAAAACATACTCCCTTCCTGAATAAATAATAAATGTTGTTTTATTTTGTATGTTGGTACGAAGTAATTTTGAGGAATAATTTTAAGATAGTTTAGTTTATAATAAAAATTTAAAAATTATTATTAATAGTATTTATAATGGTGTATCAATAACAAATTTTATAATTTTATTAAGATAATTAAATCAAGCTAAATTTTTTGATCAAAGTTCCTTCTTATTAACGTAAAAAAGCAAAATTAAGTATTGATCTTGACTTAAATTCGATGATTTTAAGCCATTTTTAGCTGATACTCTTATCATTGCATAATAACTATCACATTTTTTTAAATTTTATATTCTAAAATAAAAACTGTATTTGCAAATAAAGTAATATTTTTAATGCAATATTTTATTCGTAAACCTAACGTACAAGCAAAAATAACACATCATAAATATATTAACAAGTTTAATATGATATATACTCTCTCCGTCCCATTTTAAATTACACAAAACTGTTAATGCACAAGAATTAAGGAAAATATGAAGAAAAAAAAATGATCTGTTGTGAGTGTAAATAGTTGGGTAGGAGAGAGAAAGTGAGGTAGGAAATAGTATGAGGGTTAGTTGATATGAGTATGACAAATGAGTCACACTAATTAAATAATATAAAATACTTTATACTTTTGAATTTTGCAGTTTTTATAAAAGCAAAGTTTACAATTTGAAATGAGACGAAAAGAATATTAATAAAGTGAGGAAGTACAACGAGTTTAATTCTTACTGGAGTATCTTTTAACCTTCAAACGCAAAGATAAAAAATGAAGACAAAAGAGTTGGAGGGAAAACATTTTGGGCGTGATAGATATCCGATGGGTGTACGGCATGAGGTCTCTCATTTCACAAAAGATCTCATGCCACGAAGCTCTCTCATCTTTATCCTAACGCACCCTTCCACGTAGACATAAATTGACAGACCCGGAACCGTTCTACCGAGTTAGCTCCACCCCTACACCCAACGGTTCCGATCAAGGGCACATACACACATTTATCATCTGTGCGGCTAGGATGATTTCAATTTTTTGTGGGTCCCACCGAGCTCGGCCACATCTCAACCGTTGAGTATAGCTAAAATGAGGTGGCTCTAATCTGAACCATTGAGTGAAGCTAACTAATGGCTAGTTCGAAATCCATAAATTGACCCCCAATTTTTTTATAATTAATTTGTTTGAGACAAGATAGTTATATTTAAACACAATAATATTAAAAAGGATTTACACTTTCTGTCTCATTTTAAAAGTTAAATATTTTTTAAATAGGTATTCCAACTTAAGATAATTTCTTAATAAATAAATTTTCAATTTTTTTATTTAGTGGGTCCTACATGTCATACACACAAAAAATATTAGTAATAATTCCTTACATCACTTTCTCTCCCCTACCCACTTTCTATACTTCTCACAACACTCTACCACATTTTTTATATTTTTTTAATAAAAGTATTCATTTCTTTTTTCAAAAAATTGACTCTTAAAATAAAATAGATGAGTATAAGCAATAATAGTTAACTGTGAAACCATTAACAAACATAAATAGATTACTAAATTAGTTGGATTTAGGTCTGTACAGTCAGAACGTGTAAAAGTTTGAAACCCTTATGTTTAGAATGTCAATCATGTTAATCAGTGGCGGACCCAGGAATATTTTTAAAGGGAGGAAAATTATTTTTATTAGTGTAAGGGGGCAAGAAAAAAAATTAGTGTATTTTTTTCTTCATTGAAAGGGGGGCAAAGTTTAATTTATTGCACTAATTAATTTAAAATCTACAAAAAGTTGCATTAGTAATTTTTTATTTCTTTTTTGACGAACGGGGGCCGCGGCCACCTTATCCTTAGGCGTAGGTCCGCCAGTGATGTTAATACGATATTTCATCAGATTCCAAATATCTGTGTTTTTTATATTTATAATTTTTTTTAAGAAAAACGATTAATATTATAGTTTAATGACAAAAATGTTAAATTTACCTTTATTAAATGTGAATCTTTCTTTTCTCACCAAAGTAATTAATACTCACTCTGTCCCGGAATAAATATCATACAGTAGTTGATAAGTCAATGTTTTTAAGCTTTTAGTTGTGTTTCCTTGATTCCCTTATTTATTCATATCGGTAGAGTGACACATTCTATGCATTGCAATGCTTGTACCTATTAGAATGTGTAGCATAGAAAGATCATCAAACTTCATACCCTATTTTTAGTATGACGACATTTATTTCGGGACAAACCAAAATGAAAAGTAAGACATTTATTCAGGGTCAGAATGAGTAAAATATACTCCCTCCGTCTCAAAATAGATGTCATTTTAAGAGTTAATTTTTGTCTCAAAATACTTGTCGTTTCACTATTTTCAAAGCGTTTTTGTTGTTTTATACCAATTGTAACATTAATAATTAATGATAGTGAACTATCTTTTACCTAACCATTTAATTACCTTGGTAGTTGATATTTGAATTACTTTAGAGATATTTACAACTTCTTCACATGCATTAATGACATTTCTTAATACGTGCGAAACACTTTAAAATAACTATGACGGAGAGAGTAATAACAAGAGTCAAACAAGTGCCAAGTTCGTGTAATAGTTAGAGAAGTTGACACGTTGGGTATTCAAGTAGTACTCCACTAATTTTTCCTTCGAAAATCCAAACCCAATTTTCTGCATGCAATGATGCAAAAAACAAAAGAAGTAGGCACAAATTTAAGGAGCACATAAATACAAAACAGTTGGGCAAACACGAAATCATCTGTACCACACGTGTGTACCATTGGGTGTATCATTAGTGATCCAATGATTATGAGTTATTTAAGTTGCCATCAAAATTTTATCATCAGTGATAATAGCTGTCGGATCATCAGTGGTACACAAAGTGACACATATATGTGGTACATGTGATCTCATCTCAGTTGCGCATCTCTCTGTCATGCCAATTGCGCCGTTCAACACATTTGTTTTGTGGATTACTCCCTCCGTCTCACCTCACTTGAGACTTATTTCCATTTTGGGCCGTCCCATTTCACTTGAGACTCCCCAAAATGGTCATCATTTTATAATTTTATATTTAATCTACCCCACCCACTCATTCTCTCTCTTCATTTCCCACCACACAATTTATTCAACCAACATACTTTTAACTCCACTCATTCTCTCTCCTCATTTTCTACCACACATTTTCCTTAGTTTATTCTTTTTCTTTAGTTATCGTGTCCACCTCTTAGGTCTCAAGTAAGGTGGGACGGAATGAGTACTTTGATAGATAATTCATCCACCTCGATTTATATTGCCATTATAAATATCTATTAATAAATTTTATTTTTCTAAAATGAAAAGTTTATATTATTCTATCTTTTCATATAATAAGAGTTATATAAACTGAATATGCTAGAATTAAGAAGAAAAAAATATGATATATTAATACTAATAGCAGTGTTCTAAAAGAGTATTTTTAAATTTTTATTTTTGGGTTAGTAACTTTTATTATCGGACGCCTAAAAAAAGGAAATACGTCATTTTATTATGAGACGGAGAGAATAGTTATTTATTTGTAGGACCCACTTTCTCTCTCTTTCGTACTCACAAGCCACAACACCAAGTTTAAAAACACTACTCCCTCCGTTCCAGAGTATATGTCTACCTTTCTTTTTTAGTCTGTCCCAGAGTATATGTCCACTTCCAAAAATAGTAAAGAATCTTTAATATTCCTCCCACTCATTCTCTATCATACTTTACTTTTATACTCACAACACCAATCAACTTACTATTCATTGTCACTCATGCTGTCATTTACTTTACTTTTATACTCACATCACTTCTACCATTTCTTAATCTCCGTGTAAATAGAAGGGTAGACATATACTCTGCGACGGAGGGTTTAATTTTTAATTCCCGTTCTTAAAACGAAATACTCCCATCGTCTCATTATGATGTCCCGTTGATAAGCCATATTGCCAAAAAATAGAAATTTTAAAATACTTTCTTTATTCAATAAAATTCACTTATCACACTCCACTTCTATCTATCACTATTCACTCACACTTTCTTTTCTTACCTCACCTCAGTTTTATACTTACAACACTTACTCATTCCTACCATAATTATAAGCAGGAAAAAAACCCCACATATTAAAAAAGTTGTTAAAATTATTTAATTGTCTTGGTATTTCCATCTCTCGTCATATCTTTTATTGGATGTTATTTTTCGACTTTCTTAAGGTTTTAACATTCTCAAAAAGTTGGACCCTAAATTGAATAGCAGACTCACAAGAGATTTTGAAAATTTTATTGATAAAAATATTGAATTTTAGACATAGAACATTGAATTTGTATACTTCCCCCGTCCATCACAAGTAGGACTAGAGGAGTGGGCACAATAATTAAGAGAAGAGTAGTGTATGTGAGGTAGAAGATAGAAGGAGTGGGGTAAATAGTAGTGTTGGTTGAATAAATTGAGTGGTGGAAAATAAAGAGAGAGAATGAGTGGTTTAAATAGTGGAGTTGGTTGAATATAAATATATTAAAACAATTCCATTTTAGGCAGTCTCAATTATTTTGGGACGACCTGAAAAGGAAAGAAGTTCTACTTGTGCTGAGACGGAGGGAGCAAAACCATTGTGATATTAAAATAAGAGAGATTAAGGACCCGGCCGGAACCGCTCCACCCAGATTAGCTCCACGCCTCCACCCAACAGCTTCGATCAAGGCCACATAGGCGAGCTCATCATCTGTGCGGCTGAAATGATTTCATTTTTTTGTGGGTCCTACCGAGCTCGGACACATCTCATCCGTCGAACACAAAAAAATGAGGTGGATCTAATCGGAGCCATTGGGTGGATCGGGGTAGAGCGGTTCGAAATCCGAGAGAATAAGTGATAAGAATAATTATTAGTTTAGTGTTGTAAGTATGACAAATAAGTCCCATTGAATAAACAATTATTAAAACTTTTTCATTTTATGCAATCTCAATTGTAGAGTGGACAAAAAAAAATCTCAATTGTAATAATAATTATAATAATTTATTAAAATTTATTATTATAATTTTATTTTTTTTAATTAAGCTTGAAATAATTGGTGGAAAGCAAACTAATTAATTAAGTTTGGAACTAGGAGTAAGCCCAAACTAGGAGAGAAATGGAGCTTTGTTTTGTTAAGAGAGACCGACAGAGAAAAATTTGTCTCATACGTAAAAGATTAAAAAGTTAGCACCTCGCCATTTTTGCTCTCTCTTAAACCACCTCCCTCCCACCTCCTCTCTCTCTCTCTCACACACACACACACTCTCTCTCTCTCTCTCTCTCCGTCTATACTTACCTACTAGTAACTAGTAATGGAGGCGGCGGAACCCCAATCCCAATATCACCCCCAACAAGATTACGGTTACTCTGTCACAATACCCCTGTTGCCGCCCAAGGTGGAGGACGACGACGCCGAGAACGTCGGATTACTGCACTGCTCATCATCCGTTCACGGCCGCTCCGTCATTGGCAAAAGCGGTGACACCTCTTTCTTCAAGACCTGTTTCAATGGCCTCAACGCTTTGTCTGGTAATTGCTACCATCCCAAATTCACAATTTCCATTCACAATTTCCTTTATACTTATTATTTACTTGTAATATGCAATTAATTAAGAAATGTCAGATGTGATTCTATTGATTTTAACTGAATCAGCTGCTCCATTTCTTGTGAGAAATTTTTATTCGTTACTGCCATGCGACGATGGATTATAGAACTTCGAGAACTTCCGAATGAATGCACTTAGAATGTATTTTTAATTGTCACACTAATTCAGCCTTTGATCTATTTTGAAGAATTTTTTGAGTATGAAATTGGTTCAGTTGACTCAGTACGAGTACATCCGTTGGTATCAAGAAATACCATTTCAATTCTTGTGGTGTCTCAGAACAAATCGCTTCCGATGGAAAAGAATTGTGATTCTTGCTTACTGAATGAACACTTAGTTTTTTGTCATGGCTGTTTCATATGGTATATACACACGGTTTTAGAATTTCATATCGAGATGATTAGATTGACATTAATGTTTGGTCAAAGGTCATTAGTGTTCACCATTAAAAACCAAACCTAACAATCTTTCCGGGATGGAGGGAGTATAATCAAGGTTTATTGCACTTTCAAACCATTATACTTTGCTTTAGCTTTGGTTTCATGTATCTTTCGTAGCAATTTCAACCCACCTAATATGAATATGATACACACTTTTCCCCACCCTCTAACTCTGTCCAATTTTTAACGCAACCTCTAACTCCGTCATTTTTTATTTTTTTTTAACATAACGTGATTTCAAACCACATGTTATGATATGTAAAGTGAGTTAATGTCCCTCCAAGTTCATCCCTTATGTCAATAATGATTAATCTCAAGTTAAAATCGTTATAGGTGGGTTAAAATTCACATTCCATAAAAAGTGTTGCGGAGATAGAGATTCTGTTAAAAAATATTGACGAAGTTCGAGTTGAGAGAAAAACATGATCCAAATTTGTAGTAGGTGGGTCAAAAATGGTAAAAACATAATGATACAAAATGGGCTAAAATTGAAGCTAAAACAAAGTAGTGTGGTTTAAAAATGTGTTAGGACTATAATTAGTTGTAGCTCTATGATTGTCCTGGATTGTTTAATGTACCATATGGGGAAATCTTGATTCCATGCCTAAAAACTAGAAATGTTTAATGAAAATTTATGTTTCTTTTCTTCTTATATGTCTTTTCATTCCATCTACTGGAGTATTATGTAAGACGAGTTAATCAAGAAAGGAGTGATTTAATTATAAGCATATAAAAATAATAGTAACAGCCGAGAAGAAAAGATTTAGTAGTATTGTGCCTTTATAATCATTCTTAATGTGGCTTTATTCAGTTGTGGTATATTCTTTTTGCACGTGGCATTGAATATGGTTTTATTTTTGTCAAGAAATTACATCCATATATAATGCCAATAATCCTTTTCATTCCTTCTATCATTGAATTATAAGGATGTTTGATGTTGATGTGAACCTAAAGCATTGCAATTTAACTTTATCTAAGTATCAGGCGGCGATTAATAAAAAGTTACATCCGGGTGTTTGTTTAATCCTCCTACTATGTAGCAATAATTGTGTTGGCTGCAGCAGCTCTGGCGGAGCCAGAATATTTTTTAAAGAGGCAAAAATATTGTCACTCCAATTTTTTGTAATGTCCTCATTCAAGTTACATCCGGAAGGAATTTTCTGGTTTTCTTTTTTGCAGGGCAGTATTGTTCTCATTATGTCTTGCAGTATGCAGCCTGCTAACTATTGAGGTCATTTTCGATATATAGATTGCTTGAATAGTTCTAGGATAATATGTAGTAAATACGATGATGAATCCCATTGCTGTCATATGTTTGTTTTCCTGTCAGGATAAGAGAACAGAAGTTGTGTCAGATCTTTTGTCTCTTTTCAAAGGGATAGAATGGTTTTCCAGGACCACTGCATGAACACAATCATGCCATTATCTTTTATGGATTATTATACAAATTATTTTTGTAAACTAGAATGATTAATTTATGCATCATTAATATTCTGCGAGTTACTATAAGCTAATTGAAGCTCAAATCATGGTCTAATAGGAGTTGGGATATTGTCTGTTCCATTTGCCTTGGCATCGGGAGGGTGGCTGAGCTTGGCACTTCTTCTCATCGTAGCCAGCTCAACCTTCTACACGGGCTTGCTTATTCAAAGATGTATGGATTCTGATCCAACAATAAGAAGCTATCCAGACATTGGGGAGCGTGCATTCGGGACAAAAGGAAGAATAATCGTATCAGTTACTATGAATATAGAACTATACTTGGTTGCCACTGGTTTTCTTATTCTTGAAGGGGATAATTTGAGTAACTTGTTACCGGACATGTCATTCCAACTTGGAGGACTCACAGTTGGAGGGCGACAAAGCTTTGTTGTTATCGTTGGTCTCATTATTTTGCCTACAGTTCTGTTAAACAACATGAGCATTCTCTCTTATATATCTGCTAGTGGAGTTCTGGCTTCGGTTATCATACTTGGCTCAATTATGTGGACCGGAGCATTTGATGGGGTTGGATTTAAGGAAAAGGGAACCGCTGTGAAATGGGAAGGAATTCCTACTGCTATTAGTTTATATGCTTTCTGTTATTGCGCTCACCCGGTTTTTCCTACCCTGTACACTTCAATGAGGAAGCAAAGAGAATTCTCAAAGGTAAAGATTCATCTTTCAATAAGTCTACTTCAGTAACTGTTATCTTTGATAAACTGAGTAGGCTCAAGCTTGGCTGGTGCTCCGAGAAATTCAAAGCTTAGGTCACCTTTAACTCATTTAGAACCCTATCTAACATGAATTTTGGGCATGTGCAAGTCTGACCGCATAGAATTCCATATAAAATGTAACTCCTATAATAAGATGCAACTCATGTACTTTATATATGTTCTCTCACGCCTATAAAATGTAACACATGAGGCAAATCCAGTGCACGACAAGCAAAGTATAGACTATAAGATATAACTCATGTTACTATTACATGTAACTCAATTACTGAAAAAAGTTGGATTTCTGTGAAGTCCGATGTGTAGGCCCCGGATCCTATCTAACATGCTTTTGTCTTGCAGGTCTTGCTCTTTTGCTTTCTCTTCTGCACTATAACCTACTCAGCAATGGCAGTTTTCGGGTACCTGATGTTTGGATCAGAGGTACAGTCGCAAATTACGCTAAACCTTCCCACCAACAAGGTTAGTTCAAAAGTAGCCATCTATACCACCCTGGTCAACCCTATTTCTAAATACGCCTTGATGGTGACACCAATAGTCAATGCTATTGAAACTCGGTTTCAATCTCACAACAAAAGAAAGTTCAGCTTTTTGATACGAACCATTTTGGTAATCAGCACTGTTCTTGTTGCTCTCCTCATCCCTTTCTTCGGGTATCTGATGTCCCTTGTCGGAGCATTTTTGAGTGTCACGGCTTCGATTATTCTGCCATGTTTGTGCTACTTGAAGATTTCAGGAACTTATAGAAGGCTTGGATTTGAGGTGGTTGCTATATGGAGCATTGTCTTGATGGGTCTCTGTGCTGCAGTTATAGGTACCTATACATCTTTGTTACAAATAGTAAGACATCTTTAAGTATTAGTGTTGGGTTTTGTTGAGTAGAGATTCTTAATTATGTAGTCAATAAATTTTGAGAAAATCTTATAATTCTCCAGTCTGTTTTACTTGTACCGATTACAATAAGAAATGTGGAATAAAGAACTAGGGAATAGAGATGCCATCATTTTCTACTTTCGTAAATTTGTCTGAATTACGGTTCTAGTGAAGTACAAAAAATATCGAATGCATGCTTCCACAGTCCACACACAGGGTTCTGCTATACTATATTCCCTCCGTCTCGGAAAAAATGGTCACACTTTGGCATTAATGGTCGACATAATTGAACTTTGACAATAACTCTGGAAATCCAACTATACAAATGTAATTCTAAAATTCATTATTGATAGTGTTACTAATGGTGACACGATAACAAATTTTAGAATTGCAGAGATTTAAATTTCTATAAAATCATGGTCAAAATTCAGTTGAGATAATCATAGTAAAACTATCTTTCCGGGTTTCCGGGATAGATGGAGTAATTACCAAAAAAGAATAAACCGGTTATCAAACTCTAAACATTCGTCCAAGAAAGGAAAAAACTGACTTGGTGTAATCATCCGCACAGTAGAATCTGTTTAATACAAGTGTATCAATGGCAGCAAAACTATAGCTACTCGGCTGACCTGGTCATCCTTCCTAGCAATGATGTGATATTTTCTGCTCTTAACAAATTCAGCAAAAAAAAAAAAAAAAAAAAAAAAAAAAAATCTTGGGCTGCAAAAATGAAATTTTCCATGTAGTTAATGTTACACAACCAAGTATGTATCCTGAAGACGCTGAGGCCAATCACCTTCATTTACCGTAAAAAGAAATCTGCTAACTATCGTCCGAGTGGCATTTTATGCTACTTTTAACATCTCAATGAGATTTTTTCTTACCTAGATTAGCCACACCTGATGATTCCCGCTTCTTCGAAGTAGGCATCTTACCAGGGAAAACCCACCTCAAGAACTTTTCCCAGGTATAGCAGCCCAAGAACATTAGAGAAGCCCAGATTAGCAATTTATCTCTCAACCCACCCGGCAAAGGCACCAACTTGAGCCAGTCATTCAAATCCCTAAACACGTCAGAAGTTATTATCGTGAAAAACCCAACAGCACTCAAAAGGGCAATCTTAAACGGCTTATTCTCCGAGATGCTCTGATTGAAAGGATGTCCCATGTAGTTGACAGCAAAAGTTGCCACTTGGATCATCATATTTACCATGTAAGAAACAGTATTCACCAGATTTGCTTCAAACTCAGCATCCGGCTCAATACATTCATCAGGCATGTGTCGCTCAGCCTCTTTCACAGATGAAATCAAGAAAAATAGGTGCATAGCAAACTGACCCATGAGAGAGAAGAAGACGTAGAAACAGAAGATATTAGGGTGGGGCCGCTCAGCTGAAAGTGTAGGCAAGGGACGAGCGTGTGAGATGAATAGAAAGAATGCAGCAGTGAAAACACCACTGATTGTTGCTTGAACATCGCCCAGTTTGACACCATCCAAATTCATGACACTAAGAACGTAAGCTGTTGCCAGACAGTTTAGCCCGAGAATCTTGAACATTTGTAGTGTAGTCACAAGGGTACTACGTCCCTGACGAATAATATCTGTGGTGGGACAAACTGATGCGTGCTTTGCAGTGAATGGTGATGCCATGGAAGCATCTCCAAGCTTAACTAATGGAGCTGACCGACCGTCACCTTCCTCATTCATTTCTGCTAAAAGCTTATCTAACTTCTGTTTTTGTAATTCTGCTGGAGTGAGACGACGGTTGCTAGTTGCTTGGCTGCTTGATTCTGACCTTGACATGGCTTTGCTGCTCTTTGAAGTCCCTTCTCCGTTAATAGCTTTGTTTGATTCGATTGAAGGCTTAGGTTTCTTCCCCTTAGCAGATTTGGCTTCGGATGAGGACTTATCCTTTTCGGTTGGAGGGGGAATTGCATTCAGTAAAGCTACTCCTACATGAGCCTGAAACAGAAGATGAACAGTTAAGCTGTAATGTCACAAAAAAAGATGTAATGTCAGTTTTCCATATTAATCAGCAGTAACAGACAATGTGGTGTGCATTTTAAAATTCAGAACCATTCAATATAGTAAATCGAAAGAGCATACTCGAGGGCTTTTAATTTAACGTATGATTTTGAGACCCTTGTATCCACTAAGAGGCAGTACACTGTTAACCCGGCTGATCTTTACATTTGCAAGTAATGCAAGGAATGTATAAAACATTATCCACAAAGTATGCTTTAATGTATTCTCGTAAAAAGCATTGGTCTAGGCTTTAGGAATAGAATTAATTTTATTTTATTTTATCTTTAAATGGTTTCCCCCTTTCAAACCAAAGAATGCCAATACACTGTATTATACTGCACTGAGCCACCGAGTGTATGGATTAACTAGTTGCGCTTCTCTAGCTTCAGCCAAACATCTCGGGTCCGAGCCCTGGGAATGCAACTGCATAGAAAAATCGTAGTGAGAGCTTACCACCCTTGTGGTCCTACCTGGCTCGAGTCTGGATTAAGGGGCAATTGCCGCCCATGGGTGTTTTAAAGTGCACAAATTTAGCCCTAGACAATTTTTAAAATACTGCTTTTACATTTAAAATTAGCATTTTGCCCTCCTTTGTACTATGAAAAAATAACACTACATTAAATATCCCCCCCCCCCTCCTTTCAAAATATATTAGTTATTGAATTATAATATTTCACGTTTAAATAATCTTGCCCCCCTCAACAAAAATTTCTGGCCTTGCCACTGATGGAATTTACAGACTAGGCCTAAAAAGTATAAAGGACTGTTAAGTGTTTTTTCACATCATTTAGGATCGAACTCGGAACTTTACTATGGCTTTAGGTACTCAACATTTCTGGTTTAGTCCATAGTTATTAAAAGCGCGCCTAGGCGCAGGTGCAGAGAGGCGCGGCATTGGAGCCTCGGCGGTGCTAGGCGAGAGGCGCTGTTTCGAAGGCGAGGGTTTATCGATTTTAGTATTTTTAGGAAACTTGCGTTTAGGTAAGGAGGGAGTGCGGCTATGCGAATAGATTAAGCCCTAATTCCCAACAACGAGAAAAACGAGAAAACTTACGCGACAATAGGCGACTAGAAAATTTGGAACAAGATGACGACGATAACGACCATGACCTTCAACAAGTTCGACGAACTCGACTCGCGAACTCGACTCCGAACTCTACCATGCGTCGTTCGTTAAGTTCGTCTATCTATTTCCTTCTTTATTTATGTTTTATTTTTTTATTGTTTTACACTCTGTTTTGACTTGTGCGGTTGTATACTGAGCCCTAATTTCCTCCTACTTTCCTACTTTTCTTAGTTCCAGTCAATACTAGTTCTAGTCAATTCCTTTAAGAACCAAAAGTTCCAGTCAGTTTGCCCTTGTGATATTTTTATATTGTTGTTTTACATTAATATGAATGGATATTTACCTTACTCCAATTTGATATTTGATACGTATTTTTGAACTTTTAAAGTTGATATGTCAATTACTAAAATTGTATATTGCTCCCTTCGTCTCAATAATGAATATTAATTTCTTTTATTTGCTCTTGTTCTGTCCCAAAATGAAAATTTTTATTTGCTCTAGTTCCGTCTCAAATTGAAAATTCATTTTATTATTTGCTCTTATTAACAAGCAAATTTTAATGCTTTTGGATATTCATTTTGGGATGGTGGAAATACTATAATTGCTTATCTTGATGTTGTATGTATACTATATTTTTAGTATTTTAAGGCATTTTTGCGGGCTTCGTCACTCAGGCGCGCGCCCGCCTTGCGCCTTACGCCTAGGCTCCGGGCACACCTTTTGCGCCTTGGGCCTTTAATAATTATGGTTTAGTCCTACTCTAACGTTCATATTCGAAAAGCACCACTGTGTAAATGAGAATTGACTACTGAAGACTAATGTAACCACCGAAGTGTTTCTACGCTCACCCAGAATGTGTCCCTTTTTATTCATGTGGATGTAGAAATGGACACTCGCTTTTGAAAGGAGGAGTAATATGCTTCGAATAAAGCTATGTACTTATGCTTGCAGCTTTGTTGGTGGCTTCTTGCCTGAGGGCATGACATCACTAATCCACCGCAAGAGAGCAGCACTCTAGTACATGTTTGTGATTACTTGGGATGCTGACTTCGCTACTTTGTTTTCTCTTTTCTTTTCTATAACGAATGTATCAGAAAGAAACAATGATACCGTGAAGGAGGACAAGACTAGATGAGAAAAACAAGAACGACTAGGCTAACCAAAAAGAAAAAACTTATATCAAATGAACTCCAGTCAACTTTACCTCTATTGTTTCATAGCCACGTTTTAATTTCAGTCAAGTTCTAAAACTTAAGATACTGCAGCATACTACTTTCTCCTTCCCAAAATGAATGTCCATTTTTAGTTCTAAGGGACATCTAAAAAAGTTAGTTACTCCCTCCGTCCCCAACTAATGGTTACTTATTTCCGTTTTGGACGTCCCATACTAATGGTTACTTGCTCAAAAATGTTCAATTTTCTCTCTCCTACCAACTCACAACAACTATCCACTTATTATTCCCTACCTCATTTTCTCTCTCCTACCCACTCACAACACCTACTTTTCCAACATATTTTCTTAATCTTCGCGTGTTCAGTTTTAGTAACCATTATTTTGGGACGGGGGGGAGTATATATCATCATGATTGTAAGTGACAATTAGAAGACGGAATTTGAGAAGGGAGTAACTTCTCCGGAAAAATGGACATTCATTTTGGGGCAAAAAGTTTTGGAAAATAACATTCATTTAGGGTCGGATGGAGTAAAAAAGAATCAATGAACTGAATAATCACCCAATCATCAAAATGACCTACTAACAAATAGGAATAAAAAGCACCTTTCAAGAATAAATATTACCTGCTTCAAGGCTCCAACATCATTAGTTCCATCACCACACATAAGAGTTGTCCTTCCCACCGTTTTAAAGGTCGTCATTATAAGTTCCTTTTGTTCAGGAGCCACCCTTGCAAATACCTAGCAGTTGGAATAAGTTTAGTCAAGAAAGAAGCCATCACAATCAACAATCACCATAATAATCGAATGAATAACAACCTTCACGTATGGTATGACTTTAAGAACAGCAGACGTCTGCTGCAACATTTCAAAGCAATCGCCAGCAATGCAGAGATCACGATCCTCGGACAAAGTCTCAACCTCGTCCGCACTGAAAAACAAATGAAATAATGTAAAAAGAAAAGGTAAAGAAAAACAAACCAAGTGAAATAGAACAATAACTAGAGCCCTCACAGCAAGATTAATATTACCTGTAACCAACCACGTCCGATTCATCTGGTGAAATCCACTCATATCCTTGACTGTTTTTTGCTGGGCTAAGAATTAGCGCTGGATTTGAAATAATATTAACTTCACGAGCAACATGGCAAGCTGTCAACGCTTGATCACCAGTAATCATGACCTAAGAAACAGATAAGAGCTTCCATAAGCAATTAAAGCAAGACAGCTTAAAGACTACATCAACAAATATGGCCAATTCTGCAAATTTGCAATATTTTGGTTCCCTCTACCACACATACACCTAGATTACGTTATCTTTTCTTTTTTTTTTCTTCACTTTTTCTGTAATAAAGAACGAAGCAGATTGGGTTACAGTAGAAGAGTGTGCAAGAAGACAGGTGAGGATCACATATAATGAAAAACATAGAAGATGATAACAAAGAACAAGAAAACAAGAGATGCAGGAATCCCGATTCCACTGAATTTTCAATACCATACCCCCCCCCCCCTAATGAAAGCTCCCTCTTAGACACCCTGCAAGACGCCGGGGTCAAAGTAACGCCACAAAAGCATCCTAGACATATTCAGGATTCTGAAATTTGCTGGATTTCTAAAAGCGGCAATGCAGCGAAGGACAACAAACCACCACTCCAAAGCTTCTAACATCCATACAAAGAGAAGAAGCAGAACCCCCCAGAACACTCTAGCCAAATGATCAATGATATTCTGAGCCCTATTTTCAAAAGGCAAGAGCTCTCCAAATATAAGACAAACGAAGAAATGGAGCTGGATTCTATAATGGAGTCAAATGTGATAAAAGAAAATGAAAATCATAATTCACAAACACAAACTTCTTCTATTGTATATCATTACTTGAATACCCGATACTCAAGAAAACTTCACTTACAGGTTTCAATTAAAGTAAGAGAGCGCATAAAGAGGAAAAGTAGTAACATGTTATCGGGCTTGGTTTCCCGGTTCTGGGACTGATCCCGATGTTCAGCATTGTGTTGCACAGACCGCCATCAACAATGGAAACTATAAGTCAGAAGAAGCTGATGTAGCTATAAGCAAGAGCATAGTTAACATCCTCAAGCTTAAGATTACATAACCTGTGGGGCCAGACACTAACCATCACATCCTTGCCAGTAGATTGGGATGAAAAAACGAGTTGCACACCTTTTGTTTTCCTGATCTAGTGTAGCATTTGCGTTCTTTTAAAAGGGAACCATATTATATCAAGTAAATGCGGCATCATTTCATTTCAGCTGGTTATGGTTACTTTCTGAGAAACAAAAATGTTATGGCCCCTTAACACTATCTATTAATCATTCATTCATAGGCATCAAGTTATCAACTCGGGTACCAAGGCGGATAAATACAATTCGTACGTCCAAAACTGCTCTAGACAGTAATATTCCGAAATCACACCAAAGAAGAACTAGGCAGATGTACATTGTGTCTTATTTCAAATTTTAGAAAACTACTGAACCAAATAAAAAGGACAAACAGAAATAATCTATGCAGAGCTGCTCTAATTAAAACTAGTAGAAGACCCGACTCTAGCTCGGGATGCTAATGAGAACAAAACCAATGCCACATTTTCGTTCAACTTCTCTTTTCATACTCCCTCCGTCCCAGAGTATATGTCCACCCTCTCATTTGCACGGGAGATTAAGAAATGGTGGAAGTGATGTAAGTGTTAAGAGTATGAAAAGTGAGGTAGGAGAGAGCTGGGTGCAGGGAATAGTAAGTTGATTAGTGTTGTGACTTGTGAGTATAGAAGTAAAGTAGGAGAGAGAATGAGTGGGATGAATTAGGGATGGCCAAACGGAACCAGAACCGCCAAACCGGCCCGGAACCGGAAAGCCCGGAACCGCCTTGAACTCACACGGGAACGTTTATAACACGGGCCGGTTCCGGTTCATCCCCTCTGAAAACCGTGAACCGGAAGTTCCAAACCGGCATGAACCACCGCCTAGACCGAACCGGAACTGTCAGCAAAACCGTTAGAAAATATCAAAAACCGTCAAAATCGTTAGATTTCTAACGGTTTCATTAGAATTAACCGTTACTAACCGAAAGTTGACAAGAAAATTTGAGTTTTGACTCAACTTTTAGCCAAATTCGGTGAATAAAAATAATAAAAATTTGTTAAGTATATAAAAGAAAAGAGGGACGGACCTCTTTAATCTTTTAAACATTTTTTCTATACCTTTTTGTAAAAAAATCGGTAATAAAATATTATTAAAATTATTTTTCCTGTTACAAAAATTAAAAAAAAAAGGAAACTATGGACCGGCGGTTCCAAACCGTAACCGGAAGAGAAACGATTCGGTTACGGTTCAAGCTTTTCCGGAACCGGCGGTTCGGAACCGAAACCGTAACCGGAACCGTGTTTGGTCGTCCCTAGAAGGAATAGTAAAGATTCTTTGCCATTTTTGGAAGTGGACATATACTCTGGGACAGACTAAAAAGGAATTGTGGACATATACTCAAGGATGGAGGGAGTATAATCTAACACCCAGGTGGGGGAAAAATGTTCTAGAATAAATGAAGTCTGAGCAACCTTCAAAGCTACAAATACAACTGATAAACAAATCAATATCCAATGAGCATTACTCACCAAGTCATGAGATGATCCTTTTAATTCTGACAACACCTTGGCTGAATCTCCTCTGATCGGGCAATTGAACACCTAAAGATTATAAGAAGGGTGTAAAGTAAAATTTGACAAAACAATAGCATCTGCATGCAACTAAAAACAGAACTGAAAAAAATGAAAATAACTTCATACCGCAAACCCAGCAAATGTAAGCTCACTCTCCACTAAATCTCGGTCCAAGCTTCTGACTTCACTGACCTATAAGAATTTGAAAAGTCAAACACAAACAGGTTAAACATGCATAAAAGATAAGCAGAAAGATGGATCCAATGAAATCCCACATGTGAGTGCATAGTGCCACGGGTTAATCACAGTTTGATACAGAAAGGTAGAAAGAGTGATTAATACAAACGTATTAGATGTAGGGACGCATTCACCGCGAAATGATAGATATCCCTCTATTTTTTGGCAAGAACCAAAACAATACAAGTCAATGTTCCATCCCCATTTCGGAATAACTTTTACAAAAGAATATAATAAATTTCAGTAAGAAATGTGAATAACTGAAGGTACTTGTAAAGACTTCTGGCCTAATCCAAAAAGAAATTTGCCATTATAGAAATATGTCAAAACTTAAGAATAAGAGAACAATTGAAAGATGGGATAGTAGCGAAGTACTGCAGAAATGGCATGATACTGACTGAAGTGCTGAATTGATTAGCAGTCAAGGTCTCCGCAAGAACACGACAGAGTTATATATAAACATCTCGTCAAGGTCATGGTTAGGGGTGGCAATTGGGTGTTTTTGGGTTTATCCACATTAGTTAAAACGATCCGGTTATCCGGGTGTTTTTAACTAATGTGGATAAACCCAAAAACACCCAATTGCCACCCCTAGTCATGGTACTCTGTAGCAGACTGGAATTCATCAAAAGGGTGAAAGGTAGCTAGATAGCATTTGTGGGTGTAAGAAAATTCAAACAGAAATGTTTGTAATGACCTTTTTGGCTTTAAGAAAAAAAGGAATGCTTCCAGCTGATGGTAACACTTGAATAGAGTTTGAGGTATTCATCATATTCCAGTGTAACCAGGACATCCAATAGTGTAGAACCCGCTTTGGGACAAAGGGAGTACAGCGGATAATATTTTTTTCTTATTGAAAGGGGGAACTGAATTCAAGACCTTACACATGGCTTTGAAAGCCAGATCTCTTATTTTCTTTCCATGAGATAAATGTGGACAAAGTAGCAACAACTAGTGCCGATAGCTTTAGCAACTTCAGGGAAATCTTATAATCATCAAGGACATAAATGGTGACGTAATACTTAGATTTCATGCATTTATGGATTATAGGGTCAAACAACAGGATACCCATAGGCACCCACACTCTATAGGTCCTAGAAAAGTTGGTACATCAACAACCTCCTTCATTCAATGATAAGTGTCAGATATACTCCATGGTGTTGCATTATTAATTTTTGAGTTTCAAAGCCTGGTATATTGGAACTAGGGACTTGTCAGTAAACACGAATGGTTCAAATGCAATTTTGCTTTATAAAGAAACGATTAGGGTTCCAAATACAGATACTCGCAGACCTAAAATAGCAACTGCAAAAAGACAAATGTATTTCAATTAGAATGAATGATGCCTTTGCAAAATTGTGGGGAATATCTGCAATCCGGATAGGTTGTTTTCTTTTGAACTTAAAAATGTCAATGTACATGCTCAAGTAATTGTGTTTATGAGAGATATAGATGGATTATCTATTGAAGTGTCCCACATGCACCCTACAACGCCTTATTTTCTTCTTCTTTTTTACAAAACAAAATATAATAATTTAGTTTGCCGGTGACTGGTCATGTCAACCTGCATGAGCGAGTGCCTACAAAATCCAGGTGAAAAAACCAGCCACAGGACAATATATGCCCAATCATGATTACAAAGAAAACAAAATAATATTATAAAAGTTGTCCCACATGTTCAACAATCCAAAAGATAGGTCTTCATAAATAAAATTGAGAAAGAACTAGGGCTTGTAAGGTTACAGATGTTGCGAATATAAGAATCCTTACAGTCATGTCTGGAAGAGGCTTAAATGCCAGAGCCAGCACACGAGATCCTTGACGAGTATATTTCTTGTAGGTTGCAACATATGATGGTGGCACGTCGATTAGTCTTCCTTGAATGGTTTCTGGGGCACCCTGTAATCATGGTGTATCAAGAAAAGTCCACACTAGCGTCATAAGTAGTTTAACTAGAAACCATCTACAACAAAGTCAAGTTTTTTTCAGTAGGGAAAAAACAGAGACATTAACTAATAACATCAACAGAAACCATGCTCGTCTTTTGAAATTCGGACTTGAAATATTGACCAAATAATTAAACATATTTTAAGAATGTAATATATAGGCTCAAAATACAAATGAACAGAAACTTACTGAAGATACACATTCCTAAGCGTTAAATAAATATAAAAATTGCATATAATGCACATTTTGAAATTCTGAAAAAAAAAAAAATGACTCCATCATGTTAGCATTTCATCAAATTAAAGGAATGTGATCTTTTCTCCAATTGTACAACATATACACATGAATGCCCTTGGTGTCCACATCATAGCAATTCAAGTGCACACTAAACATTATAGTTGCTGAAAGTGAACTTAGTAAAACTCAAGAGAACAGTGGAACCTAATTTCTGGGACATGAAAATTATAAGGACACTCAGTTGGGAACAGAGTATAAAGTAACAAAACAATAATAGATCAGCTCCCCAAACTTCCATATTTGGAAAAATCAAGGCTTATCCAATCAACCTAGGTAAGTGTAATTCATCCTTTCTCATTAACCACGTTTTATTTTGTGGCAAAGAAAATGAATTCATACCTTCACGAAAGCAAAAAATTGCTCTTCTGTACGAACTATAACTGCCATTCTTTTTAAATGCGAAGCAAAGAAGTATCTTTGAACAATTTGAACCGCACTTCCACCTCCCCTATAGTTGCAAGAAGAAAATAAGAAAAGAAAGTTGATAGAACACCTTTGTATATTTTGCAGTCAATGTGTTCAACAATAAAAGTCAACAAGCTTTTATACTTCCTCCATTACAAAACAAGAGTCATGTTATCACATAATTTCTTTTTAAATGCGAAGCAAAGAAGTATCTTTGAACAATTTGAACAGCACTTCCACCTCCCCTATAGTTGCAAGAAGAAAATAAGAAAAGAAAGTTGATAAAACACCTTTGTATATTTTGCGGTCAATGTGTTCAACAATAAAAATCAACAAGCTTTTATACTTCCTCCATTACAAAACAAGAGTCATGTTATCACATAATTTAATGCAAAGTGGAACTTGTCGACAAAATGAAATAGGAGGGGGGTCCAGAGTAAATTTCTGGACACAATTCATCCCTTCCTTCCTCCGAAACGTAAGGGGAAGTTTTTGTAACACCCTACAGGACTCTTATTTTGTAATGCAGGGAGTAAGAAGAAAAAATTCACCAAATAATGAGTAGAGAATTAGACCCACATTTCTTGGTGACAAAGTTAATCATCGGTATCTGTTTATCCAAGTAGTAACAGTGAGTGCCTTTTGAATTTAATGGGAACTACAAAAACCACCTCACAAGCAGATGAATGGAGAGGAAAAAGGTCTTGCACGTGCAGCAAAGCAGGTCGATCTCTGCCAGGGGATGCTATGAACAACAGTTACTCGTTTATAACACAAATTAAACAGGATGGTTTTGAATAAATGGAATGATAATACTAATTGGCTGACGTAATGGACATGGGCAGCACGCACGACCTGTTTCTCACACGTGAATCTTATTACACTTTGCACGTTAACTGTATAAAAAGTTGGTGAAAGAGCATCCATCCAAGGGAAACATTGGCCACCAACCACTCCCGTTTAAGATGCTAGTGAAGTAGGAGTTCATCAAGCACTAAACCAGGCACTCCTTAAACATAAATATGTGAGCAAAAATCTAACGAAAGCAGACCGTGAGGTGAACCAGTGACAAAATTTCATAGTTCATTGAAACTACATCCTCTGTCATGGCATTTTCCTATCAGCACTGCTGCCCCAGCAGTCTAGTTGTAATTCAAAACCCCTGAGGAGAGAGAAAGATCACCACTGTATGCTTCCCAGTTCCTAACCTATCATCCCTAATCCTGGTCAACAATCGAAATTTTCACCACTTTGATATAGATCAGTAGCACCATTTGGTACCAATTCTTCAGATCCTTCTCGTTAACACCACAACCACTTTTGTTGATTACACTGCAAGTGATCTCTCCACCACCCTGGCTCTTTTCAACAGAACAACTTGTCAATAATGTTAGTCCCCTTTGACTATTCATAGATATGAACAAAACAATTTCATTTCCATAACTATCCTCTCCTCTTCTTCCTTTGTCTTTCATCATTCCCTCACCCTCTCTCTTTCTCACCTTCATCCTTAGTTATCACAAGGTCAATTTTGAAAGTTCAATGAAATTAACTCCCCAGTTATGGAAATGGCCGACAATCTTTATGGGACAAACAAAAATGGTAAGTGGGACTATCTTTCCGGTACAGAGGGAGTATAAATAAACTAAAACAGATGCACTCCATAAAGCAGCACATGACTTCCCACACATACTTTTATGCAGATTTAGAGAAGGAAAGACATTGGCGTCATATAGGTAAAAAAAACTAAAGTGAGATTATTCTCAGCTTAGGAGTAAAATATGTGTTGCATGTTTCTCCATTTCTACGAAACAAAAGGGAGATTTGCTCTCGTCAAACTTTCTTCTAAATTAAGTCTTTGATGTTATCACTCAAGCTGAAAGCCAGCAAGATACACATATATAAAACAGTTTGCAGGTCATCATGAAATTGCAGATAACTGGCAAACCTTACAAAGAACCATGGTGACTACCAACATACACATTGACTGAGAAGTTAGCAGTTACTGAACAGCTTACTTTTTAGGCATAGCTTTCTCATCAGATCTGTAAGTCCACTCAATACCCTTAATGGCGGCCTTCTCAAGAGGATCACCGACCTACAAGTGAAGTGAAAATAATAAATTATCTGTAACATAAATAGTTTTACAAGTAGGCAACAAGAACATTACAATAATTAAGCCCTTTTCTGACTTTGTGTGCTTAGTCAAACATTACTAATCTTTTGGGATGGGGTAGCAATTTAACGGCTCCATGAATTTCAATTAAAGTTACCAGAAAGATTAAACTTATGTGAAGTGTTATTTTTATCATTAACCCTAACCAGCACCCACCTCCCCCTCATAGTCCCCCCCCCAATCAAAATAAGCTTCTCCCTCGATAGATTGTTCTGTTGTCCTTCCTTCTCCTTGTAGGGCCGTCAACCCCCCCCCCCCCGCAACCACCACCCTCCTCCCCGATGCCGCTACTAATGTCGTTTCCGGAGTCATTTTCTCCTCCCCAACCTTTAAAATCCATTACTTCACAGCCAACGTTTATTGGTACTAAGCAATTCTTAGCCCAAAAGAGGGGGAAACCAAGATAACTTTCTTTCCTGTATAACAAACAAACTTACCAGCTTGTTGTCCACAAAAACCAGTGCA
Source organism: Campanula takesimana (assembly GCA_026119855.1). NCBI lineage: Eukaryota > Viridiplantae > Streptophyta > Magnoliopsida > Asterales > Campanulaceae > Campanula > Campanula takesimana. Next base: position 954,355 of record JAOWBW010000303.1, read on the forward strand.
TGGCAAGTAGCAAGAATCTCTTGAGTACGAGATGGCACTTTACTTGTGTCTGTTTCTAGATCTGCAACGTCAGTCAACCCACCTACTCCAGAGAATTCCTGCAGATTGGAAGCGCGAACATAATTAAGGGAAGGCCTACTTGACTACTGGAGCAACTACAATCAATATTAGAGTTGCAATTGGTATACCATGTCATCAGATGTCAGTGTCCCAGTCTTGTCAAAACAGCATATGTCAACCTGAGAATCATATAACCGCTTGTCAAACAAAACCAATTCAAATCCCAATCACTAAAAGTAGATTGTGACCCCATTCAGCGAGAGCTTACTATACATTCAGTCATTCCTCCAAACTTTTAAGATACTTGATCATAATTTCATGGAAGTTATCTTACTTGCAACTATTTAAGGTGAGAGTTTGTTGGTTTGACCATTCGAGTAACATGGGGGGAAGGTTTTCATAAACATTCTCAGCCCCTACTCGAACAGTTTAAGCTATTAGAGCAGCTGTAAAACATTATGTTCACACATTGTGCCCAAAATTAAGGCCTCTAATAGCAGAGTTATGAGCAAAGAGACTCAATGCACACAAACTCCTAAGATGTGACAAAAATGAAGCAAAGAAGCAGACAACTCCACTCAATTCAAATTTCAGTTTTCAGATACCACCGCCATTCATAAGGTCCATAGGAAGGCTACTGTTCTGGCCTCTACCATGTAATGAGCGTACGCATTAGCATGCAAGCCAGAGAAAATGGAAGCATATGGAGGCCAAGATAAGAAAATAAAAAAAGACTAGTGGCATTATGAAGAGTAATAGCTACAAACTATGCCGTATGGGCACAACATGATAACAAAATAATGAAGGTAACTCCAGCACTTCTCACCTTCCCAGCAAATGGAATTCTGAAAGGTTCAGTACAAAATATCCCACGTCGTGCCAGTGCAATCAAAGATGTATTAACAGCTATTGACAACTCCATTGGCAGTTCTGGTGGAATCACAGAAGTAATAATCAATGAACAACTTAGAAGAAGCTTGTATCTACTCCTTGTTGGATCCTCAAGCCCCTGCGTAAACGCATTCAAAATATTATTTGGAGGACAAGAAATTTTTCTTATAACCCTACAAGAAAAGGACTGATTTTTTAAGGTTGACATCAGCATCAGGTCATAACAATGGGTAAGGGAATCTTTACTTTACCTTTTTAAGCACATAACCGGCAGCTATTAGGGCAAAAATAACTAAAAACAAAATAAAGAGTCCACTCTCCCAGCTATTAGCAGTAACCTTCATGTAGAATTAAAAAAAAAAATCAACAGTGAGATAATACAAATAGAAGGACAAACAAGTATTGGAAACTAAACAACAAGCAGAAAACCTTACCCTCTCCGTAGAAAATAATATAGTACGCATCAGTTTTCCTTGGGTCGTCTCAAAACCAGTTCGTAGAACAACAGCCAAGCAGCCACCATCAGGGGTTTTCATGTGGAAAGTCTAGGATCAGGATAACAGAAATGATTAATGCGAATGGGCATTGCTTACATACACGTAAATATATTTATATATTAGTGTGAACAACCTTGTCTGGAGTATGCTGCAATATCTTTGTCCCGCCAAAAAGAACATGGTTTTTATCTCGCCTGGTAGATAGCTTCTCATCAGTTCCCCTACCGATGATTGAAACCTGTGAGGCACATATGTTTAAGGATAAGTAAATGATCCTACCAAGACTCATTTCCATGAGGGAGGACGAAAATTCTCTTATATCTTATCAATGGTTAACATCCATCTAAGATACAAGCATACACCCATACAGAGAACTTGCCAACAAACAAGAAGTTGTATAATGGAAAATGGTAATGTGAGTCAAAGAAATTAAATAGCAAGTAAATACGATCATCATAAACTATGACTTTATAAATCATTATTTGTAAAGAAGTGAGACTGATGATCATACAGTTCTTACAATTGTGTGCTCACAATTCTAATCATATGTACTCCCTCCGTCCCAGCTCACTTGACACTTCCCAAAATAGCCTACTTTTTATAATTTTATATTCACTCTACCCCACACCACTCATTCTCTCTCTTCATTTTCCACCACTCAATTTATTCAACCAACACTACTATTTACCCCACTCATTCTCTCTCTTCATTTTCTACCACACATTTTCCTTATTTTATACTTTTTCCTTAGTTATTGTGCCCACCTCTTGGGTGTCAAGTGAGGTGGAACGGAGGGAGTATTAGATGAGTCCCACAAGGTAGCAAAAAACCTCACACACGACTTTCTGCATCATTTTCGTAATTGAAAGGTTTTGACATTGCTTTTAAAAGTGCATTTAGGTTTGAAAATAAGCCCCATAAATTATAATAACAGAACATACATGAACAATTGCTCTATTTCTCTACTATCCTAATTGAGTTCTCCAATAAGCAAAAGCTGTGCTGCTCGAACCCTTCGATTTCGGCAAATTAACTGTGTCCACACGACATGGGTGTGGGTGTGGCTATTTTACACTACATTTAGTGAAATTTTAATATTTTAGAGGATACGACACTCGGACCGCACCCATGTTAGACACTTGTACCCGAGTCCGAGCATCGTAGAGCAAAAAGACATTCTCTATATTTATCTTCTATCGGATGAAGTTTTCCAGTTACGCTAGAACGGAGAAAATTTGCTACACGGTAGATATAGTTGTTCTACTTTTCACAAAGCTAATCCTCTAAAAATAGAAGGAAACAAAAAGATTAAAGGATGAACGTACACCCATTCTCGGTACATTAAGGCATGGTGGTTGGCAAAGGAGGAAGAAATTCATTAGCAAATGGACACTCGTTTTGGGATAGTGGAAGTATAACAATTTCACGTTTCCCTCTGTCTCACTCTAAAAGCATCATGCTTCAGAAGGTGCATCCGCATGATATTTCCTCTTATGTCATGTTCGTTATTAGGAAACAAAAGGATTCAGATCGAACATCAAGACTATTGGCACTCTATTCTATTGCCTTAAAGAAAGAATCCTATATTTGAGTTTTCAACTATGAGGACTGAGCATCTTATCCAAATATTTCGGTCTGAGCAACAATTGTTGAAAGCAACTCAATCTCATCTATCATAAAGAGTTGTGCATTGTTATAAGTTGAGCAAACGAAAGAGAGAACCACCTTCCATTGGGGGGTAGACTCGCCAGTCAGAATTGCCTCATTCACTATAGCAGTCCCAGCTAATATAAGCATATCTGCCGGGACAGACTTCTCCTCTCCATCCTGACCAGCTGAGCGTCCAACAGACACAACATCACCAGGCAAAAGATCTGTACCAGAGATTTTCGTCCACCTGGGGTACCCCCAATAAAATGTTTTTGAGTATAATTCTGGATGTATACAATCAGACATAATAATCGAGAGAAAAAAAATGTTGAGTCGCCGGCACCACATCTACTCTTGATATAACTTACTTTCCACAACGATACACCATTATGGTCTGGGTATCCACTCGTACACGTCTAAGCTCTGATAAAGTCTTCAGCCGGCTCTTTGCCATTGTTGACTCAAACATGAACAGCATGAATAAAGTGAACAGACTGTAATACCAGTACTCATCTAAACACCATAGCCCAACACAAAAGACCTACATAAAGACAAAGTATCAAAATTTTCAATAGGCACGTGTAAATATATTATATATAGAATTCGGGGCGGGGGGGTTGCTGAAAAAGAGTATAAATCACGACAAACCTGAAACACAAAAAAGGGCTCCATACAGTGCTCTTTCATCAATTTCCTGAATGTCGGCTGTGGATATTCAAATCTACATGGGTGTAAGATAAACATAAGATAAAGGAGTACTCAGATTAAGAACAAGAAAATATCAATTTCTGAACATGTATGATTAACCATAATGTGAAACGTAACCTAATTTTAAGGAAAATAAGGTTATGGCTATCAAAAACATATGAATGTGAAAAATATAATTGCACTAAGAAATGCAGTAGTAACCAAACGCAACAATGCGGCAGACCTTGACTAATGGAGAAAAACAATCTTTATCAGCATTAAGGGAATTGCGTAAGAAATATAAAGATATATCAAACAGGACATTGCAGCAAAGGGAGAAGGCAAAGGAAACCCACACATTGCGTCCCCACTTTTCAGCAGCAGCAACAACTTTAGCCTCGGTGCCATGTCCAGTACTTTTGAGGTAGTAACCAAATGCTTCCTTGGATGGGTAAGGGAGCTTACAGAAGGTTTCCTTCTCTTTTGAATAGATGAAACACTGCTTTCTGAAATCAAAATATATCTCTCCCATAGGTGCTGAGCCAGGAGATCCTGCCAGCTGAGTTAACAAAAACATTTGATGGAATCAGCATATGGGAGATATGGAACACTGTCACCCAAGAATGAGATTTCATGCGAGTTCAGATTAAAAAAAAAAAAAAAAAACTAATAATGGAGCCATGTAGGCTGAGAATATTATGGAAGTGGATAATGGAACTGCACAAATGCCTCAACTTACAATTGATTAATAACCATAGATGGATTTCCTACCCAAAAGTGGAGATAAGCATCGAATAAGGTATGCTTCCTCGCGGGTAAAGCCATTTTGATTAAAAATTCAAAGGTATTATTATTATATTATTATTCACTTGTTTTAAGATTATGACTATAGCCATAAGGCATTACCCCAAAACATGCACAATGTATGTAGTTACAGGAATGGGAAAGTACGATTACAGGTACAGAACAGTATATCGACTTAAAACCTTTCTAAAATGAAGTGGCACAACTTCTTTGGAACCCGAGAATTTAGCTGGAGTAATTTTACATGCATTTGCATGACGGATGTCATTAACCTGCCACAAGAAACAAAAATTAAAGCATCAATTGATACCCAACAATAGAGCTAAAACGTTCTAGTTCCTTCCGAACAGCATCAATAAGACATCAATTACGTGAAGCATCACAATATTAATCATAATCGATGATAGAATTCATACTGATGTGGTTTTGATAATACAAAAGTAAAACGAGACCTAGTTCCATAAAAGATTGCAGAAACCTGAAGTAAGCACTATCGATGGAAACTGAAGTTAGAAAAATTAAAGGCAAAACTGCACCAAAAATCACTCAACTATGACCACTTTGGGTATTTGGTCACTAAACTAATTTCCTTTTGAAACAACACATCCAACTTATTTATTTTTGCATCCATAGTCACTATCACTAACCCCGTCAGTTTTTTGGCGTTAAATAGTCATGTGCCAATGCACATGACTTTTTTTAAAGGGTAGTTCAGGTAGTTTGATCAAAAGAATGGGAAACAAATTGTCCGGCTTAATGAGTGAAAAAACAAAGTTTAGGGTTTAAAGTGAAAACAAAAAAAGTAAGAAAAACTGGGCGGACCACTCATTGACGACTTGTACAGCCCCCCCCCCCCTTTTCGATTTCCATCTTCACAAATCAACTCTCAACAATGGAAATTCCCAATTCCCCCTTTCCAATCCCCTCACCATTGATTCCCTCAGCTCCGACCTCACCGAACTTATCCTCTCTCACCTCCCGATTTCCTCCATTGTTGCCGCCTCCGCCGTCTGCAAGCTCTGGAACTCCATAACCACCGCTCCTTCTTTCGCCCTCGCGTCTCGGCCACCAAGAAGCCGCGGTTCTTCCTCGGCGCCGTCGGATTTTCGTTTACCACCACCGCTAATAACTCCCTTTTTCCTCCCTTCCTCCCTTTTTCCGACTCCAAGTTCTCAGGAATCCTTTTTCCGACTCCAAGTTCTCAGATCTGGGACTTTTCATACATTTTGGTTCTTGATTTTTTCATTGCGGATTTTGACTGTTGCCTCCTCCTTTGATTCTTTTGGATGTGGGTTTGTTGATTTGAAGTCATGAATCTGTTGATTTGAATGCCATGGTGGTGGTTTTGCAATGGATCTATTGAGTGAGGCTAGTGGTTGTTGATGGCGGCTGAAAGTGGTGGTGGTGATGGGGAGATGGTGGGTGTGTTGGTGATAAAGTTAACAAATTAAATAAACATTATAAATGAAAAATGACTTAATTAATTTTTTTAACATCAATAGCTAAAGTGGTGAAAAACAATTGGTCAGGGACTTATTTGAAACAAGTTTAACCTTTATATTCTAGTTTAAAGCGAACTACCTAAAATACCCTTTAAAAAAAGTCATGTGCATTGGCACATGACTATTTAACGCCAAAAAACTAACGGGGTTAGTGATAGTGACTATGGATGCAAAAATAAATAAGTTGGATGTGTTGTTTCAAAAAGAAATTAGTTTAGTGACCAAATACCCAAAGTAGTCATAGTTGAGTGATTTTTTGTGCAGTTTTGCCAAAATTAAATAAACCAAGAATTGTCAGACGGGACTTGCATTAGAATCAGCCAACCTTGTGATGTGTTGAAGTTGTTTTAATAATTGCTTAATTTTTTCTGTATGCTTGAGGCTCAAAATCTCTGCCAAATTGCGTCCAACATACTCTACGTGAACAAATATTTTGTCGCCTACAGTAGTCGCAATTAGTCGAGCATTTCCTACTTCTAGTCACAGTAATTATTTCCCCCTTCAAAGAGAATCCCAACTATCTAAAGATAGTCACATGACATATCACAGTAGCATAAACTTGCACATAGTCTGACAAAATATTTTGGCAACATAATCCCCATGCTGTTGAAATGCGAAAGAATTCCCCAATTGCTATTAACTAGAAGCATAATACACATTACTGGATCCTCCAAACAAATAATTGCCTGAAACAGACGGGATAGTCGACACAATAAGTATATATATATATATATATATATATATATATATATATATATATACTGTATATAAAATTGAGGAATTGAGTTTTTTTAAAACTTCACGACTTAATCTTTAATAATAATGAAATTTGGAGAGTGAACTCCTGACCTTCCGTATAGAAAATATACATGATGCTGCTTGAGCTAAAGCCCTTCGGGCCGGTGGCAGATCCACTGTATGACCAGGGTGGGCAGTTGCACACCCTGGATTTTCCGGGAAAAAAATACCGAGTAGTTATAAAAAATAAATAAATAAATAATTAGGGGTGTAAATTGTAATTTTTGAAAGAAGAGTGGTGCAGAGTGTTAAAAATAAAAAATGTACTAAAAGACTCTCGCTTGATTCACGGCAGTCGGCACTTCTTCCTCCGTAGCAATGTCTCAATCTCAAAAAGGTATTCTTTTAATTCAATTTTAGGGTTTTAAAATCTGAAATTTATGATTTGGGTATTTTAATAGCGTGATTTTAATTTTTTTGTCATTTAAAGTTTTGAGCCGACCTGATCGGACCCCCAAAAAAAAATTCGGGAGCGGGAAAATGCACACCCTCACCTCAAATCCTAGATACGCCACTGCTTCGGGCTATAAGAATGAAAACATACACGGCACGAAACTACCCATAAATAACAGGAAACTACCCAGGCAGGAATTATTCATTCAAGAAACTACCGATAATTAGGAAAGACAAACCTTATCAGTGTCCCATATGAAACACACTCCCTTTCCCTCAAGGGATCCACTTTCAATGTTTACAAGTCAACAAGGACTTTCAGTGTCTATTCTGTATTAGCCAATAAAATTTCAAGTATTTGAAGCTATATTAAAAATTACAATAATCTGCAACCTTTATAATAATAATAAGAACAGTGCAGCCCTACCTTGGGAGAATAGAGATATAGACCAACAATATAACTGAGTGATGTGGAAAAACTGGGGGGTAACACTAGAAAATGACAAATCCATATTCCTATAATCATAAACTCGCGATCCAATTCATAAATGAAATCGAACATTGAGCAACTCATAAATCCATGTCGGAGCCAGGAAAACCATAACTCACGATTGGCATTCTAGCACAATCACTTGCATATACAAATGACAACACAATTGGAGTATCTAATTTTGCAATAAACGTCAATTAAACTATTACTGAGTTAAATAAGTAGTTTAGAACTGGAAATTAGAGATTTGTGCAAACCTTGGAGTATTGGACAAAGCATCTGAAATCGACGGACCAAGCAGTGAAAAGGAAGACGAGTATATGAAACGCTACAAGGCCGCCGAGAACTATCAACGCATCGGCAAAGTCTAAACTAGGGACAGCTAGAATCATCCACAGCGCATAGAGAATGGCAAACGGCCAAACGTCCAACCGCCACGGCCAGTCCCTCTTCTTCCGTAAATCAACAGTGTCCACCACTTTGCCGCCAACAACGAATCTCGTCATCTCACTCAATTAAGTCGTGATCGGGTTTGGATGAGGTGGAGAAACGTTGGGGTTGGAGGAAATGGCCAGCGATTGGTAGCGGATTCCGGCAGATCTGATTTAGAACTATCGTGTGCGGTGGTGCGCTCGAAGATTGGAAAGAGGTGGACCGCCCGACGGTGCGGTCGTCGGAGTGATGTGTTTTAAGAAGACGCAGGCGATGGGGTTTAAACGATGCAGTTCGTCTATAACAGTTGGTGTGACGATGAAGCTGTACTTACTTTCCTTTTTCACTTTAGGCATTTTCACATTGGGTTACACACCCACCAATTTAGTTAGTATGTCCACCATATTTTTTCTACAAAAATGACATCTTATAAAAAGACAATATAGTCCCTTGAGGTTGAGGCACCCACTATTTTAGAATGTTTGAATCTAGATGAGGTTTCACCTCCCTCAAAGGATTCTGCATCATAGCTTCCTTCAAACTCAAGACTTTCATAATCAAAACCACGGTTGGGATTATTATGCTTTCTAAGTTAAGCCTTATAAGAAAACATTAAAAACTCATACTCCCTCCGTCCCACTCAAAATAAGATTTTAGTAAACTTGATTATATTTTGACCAATTTTTTTTAAGAAACATAATGATCTTAATAAAAAAAAAAAAAAAAAAAAAAAAATTGTTATTGTATCACAGTTAATAACACTATCAAAAACAATTTTTAGATTTACATTAGGATAATTATTTTTTACTTAAATTACTTGGTCAAAGTATACAAAAAACTACCAAAATCTTATTTCGAGCGGGAGAGAGAGCATATATTACTGGAATTAGGATGAGGGTGGGATATAACTGCTGCTCCAGAGTTTAAAAAAAAAAGGCCTTTGGTCTCTTGAAGAAGGCGACAATATCGTCCTACCTGCCATGGTCATGTTTGTTGGAGCTCTATCCCCCAAACTAGCAGGCTACCATGCGTATGTGTGTGTTTCCTATACTTATATGTCTCGTCTCATGGCCATGTTTGTTGGAGCTCTATCCCCCAAACAAGAATTGTTGATCATTGAGGGGAAGTCAATTACGGATTGATTTGAGGAGAAATCAATTAAGGATTGATAAAATCAAAAAGCCCTAATATTTCAGTTGGGTTGGAAACATGAAAATAGGTGGGTGTAGTAATACAGTGGGGTTATTAGAGTTGGGCTTGTATCGGAAAGTAGGTGGGCGTAATTATAGAGTCAGGTATTTTATAACTTCAATTAGTGGGTGCTTTGACTAATGTGGGCGTACTAACTAAATTGGTGGGTGTGTATATCCCCACCCTTTCACATTTTTTTTTTCTTTTTGTGATACTATTTTCTTTCTTTCCTCATCATAGTAAATAGTAAATATGTCACCCCAAAATAAATACTACTCCCTCCGTCCCAAAACACCTTGCACTTATTTCCTTTTTAGGTGTTTTATTGGTAAGTCTCATTTCCTAAAATGTTTAAAATATATTGTTTTTATATTCTCTCTACCTCACTTGTCATACTCACACACTTACTTTTGGGCCCCACTTGTAAATCTCACTCAACTTATCATACTCACAACCTCTTTTCCACTCACAATACTTTTGATTATATATACTCACTCCTTAATTCCCGTGCATCCTCAAAAGTGTGCAAGGTGTTTTGGGACGGAGGGAGTACTTACTTTTGAACTTAAACAAATAATTCAATTTTATTATTATATGAATAAAACACTACACTATACTCCCTCCATCTCATTTTAAGAGTAAAAAATTTTCTAAAATGGCGTCCTATTTTAAAAGTCAAAATCCTAAAATAGAAAGTAGGTACTACATGTCATACTCACAACAATTATCCACTAACTCTTTTTTACCCCACTTTCTCTCTCCTACTCAACTATCAACACTCACAACACATCACATTTTTCCTTAATTCTTGAACCCACCCATTTTTTACTCTTAAAATGGGACGGAGGGAGTATTGCTTAAATACATTAACAATTAGATGTAAAATTTATAATATGATAAAGAAAGTAGAATATTATAATAGTACGTAAATCTTAATATAATTTAAAATAATAAAAAGGAAAAACTAAAAGGAGGGCCAAAATGATTTTGGTCGTTTCCGAAGCATAAAAGTGATAAAGAGATATTTACAGTTCCTCGATTCACAGAGATAGAAAATAATAAAATGATAATTTAGTCATTAAATTTAGTATTTTTTATTAATTTGGTTTAGTCGTGAATTATTTCATTACTTTGGTCTCTTATGTTTGTTTGTTTTTTTGAAACCAAAAGAAACATATTACTGTATTAAAGATAATAACAAACGTTTAGGAGTCGATTGTCCACAGAAATCCGAAGTTCGATCCAAATTGGCCCTTCTATACCAAAAATACCCTTGTATTAAATAATTGTTTAGTCTCTAAACTAATAAAAAAATACCAATTAGAGTCTAAACAATTATTCAATTCAGGGTATTTTTAGTATTTTTGAATATTCAACAGACATAAGGGGTAAGACATAAGGGGTAATCTGGTGAAAAAAAAAGCTAAAGACCAAATTAATAAAATAAATTTATGGGGCCAAATTAATAAAAAAAAAAACGTCAAGTTTAAGGACCAAATTATTATTTAATTTAAGATAAATAAAGTTATTTCCTATTCTCAAAAAGGTTACCATCTTCTAATTTTTTTGTGTCAATTTAATTGAAATTTGGTCAATAATAAATGAAAATGAGATTGTTGCCATGAATGATAAAACTTTATTATTAATGTATCTTCTTTTTTTTTTTCCATCAAAGTTCAGCTAAAGTAGAAAATCAATGAGGCTATATCTTGTGAGGTTGGTATATAACATTTTGATTTAAGTACTTCCACGTCCCAAAATCTTATATATATATATATATATATATATATATATTTTCTAGTTTGTGGTCTTTTAACATACCTATTACCTGTGTAGGGTTTATATTCTCTTTTGTATGTAGTACTTTTTCTTATAAATTTCCTTGTTGGTTTATTATAATGACCGTAAGCCTGTGGTGTATATATAGCTGTTTTACAAAAGGCGTACGCACTCTTTTTTAATTGTTCTTGTAGGGTTACCTCTTTGCATTTATCTTCTAATATAGTAAATGTATACGTAATTCTAGGTCCTATTCCTAGATTCTTTTTATCACTAAATTGTTGTTTCCAAGATTCATGGATGTTTCGTCCTAAATCTCCGGGTAATTTAACAAAATATTTATCACAAAGGTCATCGTCCATAGCTTGACCTGTTTGTGAGAGTCTTAGAATAGTTGACAGAACTGTAACAGTCTCTTTATGAATCCGGTGTGGAAGTCCGTGATTTTGTCTACATCTTGCTCATGTAACCAAGCAAGGCTTGTAAAATCAATATGGCTCTCTATTTTAACCGCCATTGATAATAATTTATGATCTGAAATGTTACAGCTGATGAAGACCCTCTTTCTTGCAGGCCTGTATGTATGGCTGTCTGATTCCGGAAAGGATGCGAATATTTTGCACCCAACCTTCTGTGTGAAAGAATGTGTAGCTATATTTCCAGCTACCATTGTAAATTTTTCCCCGAATGTGTTTAATATTTCTTCTGTATCAGGATTTAATCGGAATTCAATGTAATCGATCATTCCGTAATGATAAAACTGTGTAATGAGTTCTTTTGGCATGTCAGTTTTGAATAAATCTATCTGTAATAGTAGAATGCCTGTATCATGTCCATTGTTGTCTATCCTTTCGACTAAAGTAAATAATTAAATGTAATTTGGAACGTGGAAGTATTTATAGTGATGACGAGGATAGTCAACTCACTAAAGTAACATATACATATATGAATAAAGAAGAAGAATGTAAACATAACTGGATAAATAGACGAGGAAATAATTATATTAAATGCTTTAATTGTGGATATTTCCCTAGTATAGAGAAAAGATCACAATGTAACATATGCTTCAAAGAAATCTGTTATTTATGTCTAAATACATTATATAATCAAAGTATGACTATAGATAACAATTCCTCAGAAGAAGTCAATATAAAACTGATTATAGAAAAAATAAATAAACAAGAAATTACAAATGAATTACACAATTTAAAACTGTTAAATATTGAGGATAGAGTCTCACGAATAGAAAACATAGTGCACAAAAATAAACAAAAATTAGGAGAACCTTCAATACAAGAAGATTTAACTAATATGTCTACGGAACATACGTTAATCCAAACGAAAAACATTACAAATATGATTAATCTACAATGTAGATTATGGCTAGATAACCAAAAATATTTAGATCTTACGGCATTATTAGATACAGGAGCAACTAAAAGTGTAATATCACATAGTATGGTACCAACACAATTTAAAAAGGAGTTACCTTATAAATTAGTCACAAGAACTATAGAAGATAGACTAATGACAATTACACATTATATAGATCCAATAGGGATACAATTTATAGATTTCTCAGGAAATTACAGCTTAAAATATGATATACCTCAAGTAAACATTAGTCCTGAATATGTGAAATCAAAAGATTTCATATTAGGCCTTAATTTTATATTAGGATTACAGGGTGCAATTACTATTACCAAAAATTATATTACCTTAAGCAAACACATTTATAGTATACCAACCCTTAGATATACACAAACATCAGAGTTAGCACAGAAGCGTGGTGGACTTGGCCACTTAGAATTTTTACGCCAAAATCACCCTAAAACAAATACGAACATAGAAAATGAAACATTGAAATTATTTACAAATATGTTAACACATGAGCTAGAAAAAGGCTTGGACATAACAAAAAGTAATAATCATCCTATCATTCTACACTTAGAAAAAATAGGACTAATAGGAGAAGATATTATGAATTCGAAAGTTCACCTAGACGGGTTCTTGATCAATCGTGGACTTACTTCACACTGCCACCTCACAAGCCTGTTCTAGTCTTTTAGAATTAAGATCACCCATGCTCTGATACCATTTAGGGGGGTATAGGGCAGATTTTAGCGGTCTCTGTTAACCATAATAATTTAAAAAACATAAATTTAAAATTCAATATTATAAAAGACATAGTTTTAGAAAACTTACAAGATATGTGCGGAGGCGTTTGTTTGTGCAGGGGGATTCTGGGCGTCTTTATGAACAGTGGCTGGTACACTCTTTTTTTTTTTTTTTTTTTTTTTATATATATAGGGTTATAATATTAAGTACTGAAGGATTCGAAGGATTTTAAGTAATATAACTAGGGGAATCGGAAGGGGGTTTTAAGCTGCCATTAAGAAAGATCGCTTTATATTAAATTGCTCTCGTGGTTTTTTGGTCGTGTTTACAAATGAAGGAGAATGAGGTTTTTATAACCTCAAAAATCGTAACCTATCTAGCCGGTTAAGTATACCGGATTACCTAAGAATCTATCTTTACAATTTTTTCAACATTTACACAGTAAAAAGGCGAAAATAATTTCGCAAAAAGAAACTTTACAAAAAGCTGAAAAAGACTTAAAGCTAAATTTTTCAAAAAGTAAACCTAATCTGTGAAGTTTTTCAAAAAGCATAAAAATACTGTCGGCCGCCCCATGTCATTGCTTGCGTCTTTGTGGTTGATGCTGTCATTGCTTATGTTTCTAGAAGTCTCTGTGTGTACTGTCGATTGTGGGAGTTGTATCCCCATCTGACTGTGCGTCTTGCATGTTGTCATCATATGGATCGCCTAGTCCTGGATAAGACCATGGCCTTTCGTCGTTGGTAATGTGTTGTTCTTCTAATGTCTCGCCTTCTCCAAAAAATGGTAGAAGCATGTTCCAATTTTCTGTTGCCCAAAGTTGAATGTAATGTCCTTCCGCCATTAGCTTATAGAGCTGCCATGGGAAGTTCTTTGGGATATCTGGTGTCTGTTGGTGTCGTTTTATGAATCCAGTGTGGAAGTCCGTGATTTTGTCTATATCTTGCTCATGTAACCAAGCAAGACTTGTAAAATCAATATGGCTCTCTATTTTGACCGCCATTGATAATAGTTTGTGATCTGAAATGTTACAGCTGATGAAGACCCTCTTTCTTGCAGGCCTGTATGTATGGCTGTCTGATTCCGGAAAGGATGCGAATATTTTGCACCCAACCTTCTGTGTGAAAGAATGTGTAGCTATATTTCCAGCTACCATTGTAAATTTTTCCCCGAATGTGTTTAATATTTCTTCTGTATCAGGATTTAATCGGAATTCAATGTAATCGATCATTCCGTAATGATAAAACTGTGTGATGAGTTCTTTTGGCATGTCAGTTTTGAATAAATCTATCTGTAATAATAGAATGCCTGTATCATGTCCATTGTTGTCTATCCTTTCGACTACTGTTACTCCTCTGTGATTTAGTTCTTTAAATACAATTTGAACTATTTTTTGCTGTAACTTATACAGGATTAAGGGAAATCCCGTACAAATTTTTTCTGAAATTATGTCATCGAGGCCTTCTATTTTTTCTAAAACAGGTTTCAGAGTATGCCTCCATGGAATGTCAAGTACTCGAGCCTTGAATTTGTCAAAGTCTCTGTAAATTGGCTCTTTTGATTTGTTTTTAAGAGTGTCAATCTCTTGTTTCAACTTTCTATTTTCCAACTGTAAAGGTATTTGAATTTCCTTTCCCTTTTGAGAAAGCTTATGTTGTAGATTTGAAATGGTTTCTTCTTGTCTTTGGATGATCTGTTCTGGACTTTCTTTTACTATTTGAGAAAATGTTTTTACTTCTTCGGGTTCGATAAAGAAGTTGTCAAGTCCAAAATATCCTCTTGCCATGCTTATGGCTTCGGAAAAACTGTAATACCCTTTATAGAGGGGATCTATGCACTGTATGTGTTTTGACACTGTTTCCCATTTGTTAAAGACTCCAATTTTGGTGCCTCTAAAAATAATGTAATGTGAGAATCGTTTGGGTGTAACTGTATTCTCGGACACTTTTCGAGTCATTTCGAGAAAATAAAATCCCAGAGAATTTAAAATTTGAACCTTTTTTGTTGATTCATTGGGAAATGTATGTATATGCCAGAGATTATCAAGCAGGCATTGTTGTTTGTCAGTTAATCCAGTCCCAAAAACGGGCCTGAATTTTTGTTTATCCTCTGTACAAACAGGTAGAATGTTTGGGCCGAATGTAATTGTTGGTTGTTGGGCTTTTGGTTGGGCCCTATTTGAAACAAAATGTTTATCTGATAATTTTTGTATACGGCTTGGCCCAGCCTGTGAGAATGCTTGTGTCTGACTGTTGGGAATTGTTAACTGTAACTGTGCTGTATTGTCACTACTGCTGTTACTGTCAGATGTATCCATGGATGTATTCTTCGTCTGTTTGGGATGTACCACTCTTCTAAATCCTTTGTCTTTCTCCATGAAATAATCTGTTCAAATTTCTAGATAAAAGGTCAGCAATAGTATTATTTTTTCCTTTAATGTGTTCAAAATTAATACTATATCCGCTTCCTTGTATTATGTTTTGTAAATTAATCCATCTGGTCCTGTTGACTTTTTTACTTTGATCATTTTTTATAAATTTGACTATTGCCTCACAATCTGTTCTAATTGTAAATTCTTTATTCAAGAAAATCTTAAATTTTTCTAAGGCATTTATCAAAGCTTGTATTTCATAATCTAAACTTGTCCAATTTAGTCCTGTTTTGTTAAAGTTTCCGCTAGAGTATGCGCAAACTTTTTCACTATTTTTAGGTGAATATTTATCTGGTTTACAAAGAAGAACGGCTCCCCATCCTTCTTTACATCCATCTGTTTCTATTATTATGTAATCAGTGACTAGGGGTAATTCTAAAGGTTTAATCTTCTTAACTACCTCTTTAATTTCTTTTACTAATTTTATATCTTCCTTGTTAAAATGTCTTTGTCCGTTTTTTGTGGTTTTACTATATAACGGTCCTACTAGTTTTGATAAATTAGGAATAAATTTTCTAGCATAATTTACTAAACCTAAGAAGGCTTGTATTTGTTTTAAGCTTTCTAATTTTTCTGGGAATTCTATAATTTTTGTAGCAATATGGGGTTGTAATTCTATTTTCCCATTTCCTATTTCTAATCCTAAAAAGGATATTTTTCTTTTAAAGAGTTCCATTTTCTTTTTTGATACTACTATCCCATGATTTTTAATTTCGCTAAACACCTGTTTTAAATGATTTTCATGTTCTTTAATGGTTTCACTAGCTACTAAAATGTCATCTATGTATACCATGCAAAATTCATATTTTAAGAATATGTTATCCATAAATCTTTGAAAAATCGAAGGGGCATTTTTTAAACCAAAACTTAACACGTTCCATTCGTACTGTCCTTCGGAACATGTGAAGGCTGTCCATGGTTTAAATTCTTCTGTTAATTTAAGTTGATTGTATCCTGATTTTAAATCAAATTTTGAAAATACTTTTTTCTTTTGTATTAAATTTATTAATGAATCTTTATTAGGTGTCGTTAGACGACATAAAAGAACAGGAAAATGAAACATTAGTTCCAAGACAAAGTTACATATATGAAGGATTAAATGGATCACAAAGTTTAAGATTTCATAAATTTAAAATTCAATATTATAAAAGACATAGTTTTAGAAAACTTACAAGATATGTGCGGAGGCGTTTGTTTGTGCAGGGGGATTCTGGGCGTCTTTATGAACAGTGGCTGGTACACTCTTTTTTTTTTTTTTTTTTTTTATATATATATAGGGCTATAATATTAAGTACTGAAGGATTCGAAGGATTTTAAGTAATATAACTAGGGGAATCGGAAGGGGGTTTTAAGCTGCCATTAAGAAAGATCGCTTTATATTAAATTGCTCTCGTGGTTTTTTGGTCGTGTTTACAAATGAAGGAGAATGAGGTTTTTATAACCTCAAAAATCGTAACCTATCTAGCCGGTTAAGTATACCGGATTACCTAAGAATCTATCTTTACAATTTTTTCAACATTTACACAGTAAAAAGGCGAAAATAATTTCGCAAAAAGAAACTTTACAAAAAGCTGAAAAAGACTTAAAGCTAAATTTTTCAAAAAGTAAACCTAATCTGTGAAGTTTTTCAAAAAGCATAAAAATACTGTCGGCCGCCCCATGTCATTGCTTGCGTCTTTGTGGTTGATGCTGTCATTGCTTATGTTTCTAGAAGTCTCTGTGTGTACTGTCGATTGTGGGAGTTGTATCCCCATCTGACTGTGCGTCTTTCATGTTGTCATCATATGGATCGCCTAGTCCTGGATAAGACCATGGCCTTTCGTCGTTGGTAATGTGTTGTTCTTCTAATGTCTCGCCTTCTCCAAAAAATGGTAGAAGCATGTTCCAATTTTCTGTTGCCCAAAGTTGAATGTAATGTCCTTCCGCCATTAGCTTATAGAGCTGCCATGGGAAGTTCTTTGGGAGATCTGGTGTCTGTTGGTGTCGTTTTATGAATCCAGTGTGGAAGTCCGTGATTTTGTCTATATCTTGCTCATGTAACCAAGCAAGACTTGTAAAATCAATATGGCTCTCTATTTTGACCGCCATTGATAATAGTTTGTGATCTGAAATGTTACAGCTGATGAAGACCCTCTTTCTTGCAGGCCTGTATGTATGGCTGTCTGATTCCGGAAAGGATGCGAATATTTTGCACCCAACCTTCTGTGTGAAAGAATGTGTAGCTATATTTCCAGCTACCATTGTAAATTTTTCCCCGAATGTGTTTAATATTTCTTCTGTATCAGGATTTAATCGGAATTCAATGTAATCGATCATTCCGTAATGATAAAACTGTGTGATGAGTTCTTTTGGCATGTCAGTTTTGAATAAATCTATCTGTAATAATAGAATGCCTGTATCATGTCCATTGTTGTCTATCCTTTCGACTACTGTTACTCCTCTGTAATTTAGTTCTTTAAATACAATTTGAACTATTTTTTGCTGTAACTTATACAGGATTAAGGGAAATCCCGTACAAATTTTTTCTGAAATTATGTCATCGAGGCCTTCTATTTTTTCTAAAACAGGTTTCAGAGTATGCCTCCATGGAATGTCAAGTACTCGAGCCTTGAATTTGTCAAAGTCTCTGTAAATTGGCTCTTTTGATTTGTTTTTAAGAGTGTCAATCTCTTGTTTCAACTTTCTATTTTCCAACTGTAAAGGTATTTGAATTTCCTTTCCCTTTTGAGAAAGCTTATGTTGTAGATTTGAAATGGTTTCTTCTTGTCTTTGGATGATCTGTTCTGGACTTTCTTTTACTATTTGAGAAAATGTTTTACTTCTTCGGGTTCGATAAAGAAGTTGTCAAGTCCAAAATATCCTCTTGCCATGCTTATGGCTTCGGAAAAACTGTAATACCCTTTATAGAGGGGATCTATGCACTGTATGTGTTTTGACACTGTTTCCCATTTGTTAAAGACTCCAATTTTGGTGCCTCTAAAAATAATGTAATGTGAGAATCGTTTGGGTGTAACTGTATTCTCGGACACTTTTCGAGTCATTTCGAGAAAATAAAATCCCAGAGAATTTAAAATTTGAACCTTTTTTGTTGATTCATTGGGAAATGTATGTATATGCCAGAGATTATCAAGCAGGCATTGTTGTTTGTCAGTTAATCCAGTCCCAAAAACGGGCCTGAATTTTTGTTTATCCTCTGTACAAACAGGTAGAATGTTTGGGCCGAATGTAATTGTTGGTTGTTGGGCTTTTGGTTGGGCCCTATTTGAAACAAAATGTTTATCTGATAATTTTTGTATACGGCTTGGCCCAGCCTGTGAGAATGCTTGTGTCTGACTGTTGGGAATTGTTAACTGTAACTGTGCTGTATTGTCACTACTGCTGTTACTGTCAGATGTATCCATGGATGTATTCTTCGTCTGTTTGGGATGTACCACTCTTCTAAATCCTTTGTCTTTCTCCATGAAATAATCTGTTCAAATTTCTAGATAAAAGGTCAGCAATAGTATTATTTTTTCCTTTAATGTGTTCAAAATTAATACTATATCCGCTTCCTTGTATTATGTTTTGTAAATTAATCCATCTGGTCCTGTTGACTTTTTTACTTTGATCATTTTTTATAAATTTGACTATTGCCTCACAATCTGTTCTAATTGTAAATTCTTTATTCAAGAAAATCTTAAATTTTTCTAAGGCATTTATCAAAGCTTGTATTTCATAATCTAAACTTGTCCAATTTAGTCCTGTTTTGTTAAAGTTTCCGCTAGAGTATGCGCAAACTTTTTCACTATTTTTAGGTGAATATTTATCTGGTTTACAAAGAAGAACGGCTCCCCATCCTTCTTTACATCCATCTGTTTCTATTATTATGTAATCAGTGACTAGGGGTAATTCTAAAGGTTTAATCTTCTTAACTACCTCTTTAATTTCTTTTACTAATTTTATATCTTCCTTGTTAAAATGTCTTTGTCCGTTTTTTGTGGTTTTACTATATAACGGTCCTACTAGTTTTGATAAATTAGGAATAAATTTTCTAGCATAATTTACTAAACCTAAGAAGGCTTGTATTTGTTTTAAGCTTTCTAATTTTTCTGGGAATTCTATAATTTTTGTAGCAATATGGGGTTGTAATTCTATTTTCCCATTTCCTATTTCTAATCCTAAAAAGGATATTTTTCTTTTAAAGAGTTCCATTTTCTTTTTTGATACTACTATCCCATGATTTTTAATTTCGCTAAACACCTGTTTTAAATGATTTTCATGTTCTTTAATGGTTTCACTAGCTACTAAAATGTCATCTATGTATACCATGCAAAATTCATATTTTAAGAATATGTTATCCATAAATCTTTGAAAAATCGAAGGGGCATTTTTTAAACCAAAACTTAACACGTTCCATTCGTACTGTCCTTCGGAACATGTGAAGGCTGTCCATGGTTTAAATTCTTCTGTTAATTTAAGTTGATTGTATCCTGATTTTAAATCAAATTTTGAAAATACTTTTTTCTTTTGTATTAAATTTATTAATGAATCTTTATTAGGTATATTGTATCCGTCATCTTCTGTATTATCATTTAGTCTTTTATAGTTATAGACTATCCTAGCTTTTCCCCTTTTTATTTCGCTATGATTTCTAACTATGAATGCTGCTGATCTATGTGGACTTTCTGATTTTCTAATTAATTTTTGTTTTATCATTTCAGGTATCTGGTTTTTGAATTCCTCTTTATCTAGAGGACTATATTCAATGTTTGCTGTTCTTATAGTTACATCGGGGTTTTTTATTCTAAACTTGCATATATATGTAACTTTCGAATTCATAATATCTTCTCCTATTAGTCCTATTTTTTCTAAGTGTAGAATGATAGGATGATTATTACTTTTTGTTATGTCCAAGCCTTTTTCTAGCTCATGTGTTAACATATTTGTAAATAATTTCAATGTTTCATTTTCTATGTTCGTATTTGTTTTAGGGTGATTTTGGCGTAAAAATTCTAAGTGGCCAAGTCCACCACGCTTCTGTGCTAACTCTGATGTTTGTGTATATCTAAGGGTTGGTATACTATAAATGTGTTTGCTTAAGGTAATATAATTTTTGGTAATAGTAATTGCACCCTGTAATCCTAATATAAAATTAAGGCCTAATATGAAATCTTTTGATTTCACATATTCAGGACTAATGTTTACTTGAGGTATATCATATTTTAAGCTGTAATTTCCTGAGAAATCTATAAATTGTATCCCTATTGGATCTATATAATGTGTAATTGTCATTAGTCTATCTTCTATAGTTCTTGTGACTAATTTATAAGGTAACTCCTTTTTAAATTGTGTTGGTACCATACTATGTGATATTACACTTTTAGTTGCTCCTGTATCTAATAATGCCGTAAGATCTAAATATTTTTGGTTATCTAGCCATAATCTACATTGTAGATTAATCATATTTGTAATGTTTTTTGTTTGGATTAACGTATGTTCCGTAGACATATTAGTTAAATCTTCTTGTATTGAAGGTTCTCCTAATTTTTGTTTATTTTTGTGCACTATGTTTTCTATTCGTGAGACTCTATCCTCAATGTTTAACAGTTTTAAATTGTGTAATTCATTTGTAATTTCTTGTTTATTTATTTTTTCTATAATCAGTTTTATATTGACTTCTTCTGAGGAATTGTTATCTATAGTCATACTTTGATTATATAATGTATTTAGACATAAATAACAGATTTCTTTGAAGCATATGTTACATTGTGATCTTTTCTCTATACTAGGGAAATATCCACAATTAAAGCATTTAATATAATTATTTCCTCGTCTATTTATCCAGTTATGTTTACATTCTTCTTCTTTATTCATATATGTATATGTTACTTTAGTGAGTTGACTATCCTCGTCATCACTATAAATACTGTAGACCGATTCATTATCTGAATTTGTCATTTCTAAAGGTTCTATTTTGTATTCGCCTAGTTGTTCTACTAAGTTACTTCTTTCTGTATTTTTGTTTTTATTTGGGCATTTATTTGCTAAATGTTTTTCGTCGCCGCAAATAAAGCATTTGCATTTTCTAGTTTGTGGTCTTTTAACATACCTATTACCTGTGTAGGGTTTATATTCTCTTTTGTATGTAGTACTTTTTCTTATAAATTTCCTTGTTGGTTTATTATAATGACCGTAAGCCTGTGGTGTATATATAGCTGTTTTACAAAAGGCGTACGCACTCTTTTTTAATTGTTCTTGTAGGGTTACCTCTTTGCATTTATCTTCTAATATAGTAAATGTATACGTAATTCTAGGTCCTATTCCTAGATTCTTTTTATCACTAAATTGTTGTTTCCAAGATTCATGGATGTTTCGTCCTAAATCTCCGGGTAATTTAACAAAATATTTATCACAAAGGTCATCGTCCATAGCTTGACCTGTTTGTGAGAGTAACCTTGTAAAGTCTAATGTAAACTCATTTATGTATTTCATGTCAGCTATACTTAATTGTTCTAAGTTTCTAATAGCTGTATCTTGTATAAGAGTAGTGTTTTTAGCTGGATCTACTCCTAATATTAATGTTCTTATTTGACTTGTGAAATTATATGGATTATCTCCTATTGCTTTTAGTCTATTTATTTCATCTGGGTCTTGGGCTTTTTTACTTTGCCAGATGCCTAAGGCTATTGGGCCTAATGTTGTTTCTAAATATGAAAACATGTCCATACTATCTCTTTTATTTGTTTCCCATAGTCTTACTACTATTTGTTCCCATATTAATATTTCATCGCCCCATAATTGAGGTTTTTGTTTTTCTAATAATAACATACTACCACTGTAGAGGTTTCCTATTGGTAACCTATTTCCTTGACTAATGTATTTAGATTCTCCTGTATATTGTTGTATCGGAGGGTTCCACGTTTCCCTTCCTATTACATCTTCTGTTGATGTTCCTGGTTCTATCCATTCCATTTTAGCTCTTTTTCTTGTATTGATCATATCTTGATCCATAAAAGCTTTTTCTTGTTTGTAAAAATCTGATATCATTGTTTTTCCTTGTTGTATATTTTCTACCAAGGGTAAATTGTATATTTCTTGTAACTTATTATAACTGTCTTCATAGGTCCATCCTAATTCTGTAATACACTCTATTATCATATCATCTACTTCTTCTTGAATATTTAACTCAGTGAATTTTTTATTTATTATTTCTTCAAATGTTTTGCTAGTTTCTTCTATTTTGAATCCTGTAGATGGTTCCATTTCTAAATAATCTATTATACTAAAGTCATTTTCTTCCTGTTCGAATTTATCGAATCCAAAAATAATTTCATCATCTTCATTATCTGTATCATAGATAGGTTTTGTATTTTCTTCATCTGTGTCGTATATAGGTTCTTCATTTCTTCGATATTCATGAAATTGTATTCTGTTTTATCTTCATCTTCATCTTCTTTTTTAGCCGTTTCTTTTTAAAATTTAAAAATCTTAAACTTTGTGATCCATTTAATCCTTCATATATGTAACTTTGTCTTGGAACTAATATTTCATTTTCCTGTTCTTTTATGTCGTCTAACGACCATTCTAATCCTGCTAATTCTTCCGGGTCTATTTTAATCGGATCTATCATTTGTATTGATTTTGAAGCTATTGTATTTACTATTCCTTCAATGTTAACCTTGTATTTCATTCCACTTCTATTACTAGCTTTTCCTAGTGTTCCAACACTTATTACAATATTATTTCCTTCATAATTTTCATACCCTTTTGTCTGAAGAGCTATTTTAATGTTTTGTAGGTCTTTAATGTCTTTTAGTATTCCTGGTGTACAATAAAATAAAGCTGTATTTTGGCTCAAATCTATTTCCATTCCTGAAATAATTGCCTTTTTTAATTCTGTTTTCCATGATTTATCTAATATTAGAGCTAATAATTTTGTCCCTAAATTTTTTCTTCCTAAAGCTTTAATGCCAATTACTACTAAGCCTATGTGTGCGAAATGTTTTCCAGATTGTTTAATTTTTTGTATTGTTTCTGGTGAGAATAAATCTATTGTTACAGTTCTGTCAACTATTCTAAGACTTTCTTCTCTACTACTGCGTATTAATGTTGTATTAAGGTTTAATATTCCTGTTTGATACAATATTCTAGGGTTTAATATATCTAATTGATGTTGATTATATAGATCTATATTTCTTTCTAGATCTATTTCTTCTTCTATTTGAACTGTTTGTTGGTTACTTGTAGATCCCGATCCTCTTCTTATAATTCTATTAAGAAAACTATCGGATGTAATTTGATCCTGTATGTTGCTAGTTGAATTCCTAGCTTCTTGTAATGTTCGGCTTCTTCCTAAAAAGCTTCTATCTTGTTGATTATTCATTTTCTTGGTACCCAATGTGAATATGGTAACGGTTTTCGCTTAATTTTTACTTCTTCACCTAAACTTAATTTATTAATTCCACTAATTATTTTATCTAAGTCGTTATCCAAAGTTGGTTGTTTACTTGACTGTGGTTTATTAACTATGTCTAGGATTCTATTTAGTTTGTCTATAATTTGTAATAATAGACTTATAATGAAGTTAAATAAGCTTGGATATGTTTTGTCGGACTTACTAGTTCCGCTATAAGATGTAAATCCAGTAATTTCTTCTTTATTTTCTTCGGGTTTATAAATGTTAGCTTCCTTTAAAGCCTGTATATATTCTCTAGTTTCCAGTTTTAGCTTTCGACTATACCTTTAACTGTAGTAATAACTTGTTCTAAACTAACAACTTGTTTTTCTACTTTATGTAATAATTCTTTTGCTTCTAATATTTGTCGAGGTTTCGAATTTTCTAATAAATAATTTAACTGTTGAAAATCTTGTTTTGTCGGTATTTGTTTATGAATTTCTCTTAACTCTACTAAAATTTGATTATTTAAGTGCTTGATGTAGTCTAAATTTTCGGTTAATTTGGCTAAAGTTCGTTGGTTGGCAAGGTTCAAGTTGAAAAGTTCAATCGTATTAATTGATGAATTCTGAGACGCAATTATAGTAAAAAGAAACTCCTATCCCTTCGTTAATTACTTAATCTTAAAATCCTTCGAATCCTTCAGTACTTAATATTATAGCCCTATATATTAAAAAAAAAAAAAAAAAAAAAAAAAAATTGGCCACTTAGAATTTTTACGCCAAAATCACCCTAAAACAAATACGAACATAGAAAATGAAACATTGAAATTATTTACAAATATGTTAACACATGAGCTAGAAAAAGGCTTGGACATAACAAAAAGTAATAATCATCCTATCATTCTACACTTAGAAAAAATAGGACTAATAGGAGAAGATATTATGAATTCGAAAGTTACATATATATGCAAGTTTAGAATAAAAAACCCCGATGTAACTATAAGAACAGCAAACATTGAATATAGTCCTCTAGATAAAGAGGAATTCAAAAACCAGATACCTGAAATGATAAAACAAAAATTAATTAGAAAATCAGAAAGTCCACATAGATCAGCAGCATTCATAGTTAGAAATCATAGCGAAATAAAAAGGGGAAAAGCTAGGATAGTCTATAACTATAAAAGACTAAATGATAATACAGAAGATGACGGATACAATATACCTAATAAAGATTCATTAATAAATTTAATACAAAAGAAAAAAGTATTTTCAAAATTTGATTTAAAATCAGGATACAATCAACTTAAATTAACAGAAGAATTTAAACCATGGACAGCCTTCACATGTTCCGAAGGACAGTACGAATGGAACGTGTTAAGTTTTGGTTTAAAAAATGCCCCTTCGATTTTTCAAAGATTTATGGATAACATATTCTTAAAATATGAATTTTGCATGGTATACATAGATGACATTTTAGTAGCTAGTGAAACCATTAAAGAACATGAAAATCATTTAAAACAGGTGTTTAGCGAAATTAAAAATCATGGGATAGTAGTATCAAAAAAGAAAATGGAACTCTTTAAAAGAAAAATATCCTTTTTAGGATTAGAAATAGGAAATGGGAAAATAGAATTACAACCCCATATTGCTACAAAAATTATAGAATTCCCAGAAAAATTAGAAAGCTTAAAACAAATACAAGCCTTCTTAGGTTTAGTAAATTATGCTAGAAAATTTATTCCTAATTTATCAAAACTAGTAGGACCGTTATATAGTAAAACCACAAAAAACGGACAAAGACATTTTAACAAGGAAGATATAAAATTAGTAAAAGAAATTAAAGAGGTAGTTAAGAAGATTAAACCTTTAGAATTACCCCTAGTCACTGATTACATAATAATAGAAACAGATGGATGTAAAGAAGGATGGGGAGCCGTTCTTCTTTGTAAACCAGATAAATATTCACCTAAAAATAGTGAAAAAGTTTGCGCATACTCTAGCGGAAACTTTAACAAAACAGGACTAAATTGGACAAGTTTAGATTATGAAATACAAGCTTTGATAAATGCCTTAGAAAAATTTAAGATTTTCTTGAATAAAGAATTTACAATTAGAACAGATTGTGAGGCAATAGTCAAATTTATAAAAAATGATCAAAGTAAAAAAGTCAACAGGACCAGATGGATTAATTTACAAAACATAATACAAGGAAGCGGATATAGTATTAATTTTGAACACATTAAAGGAAAAAATAATACTATTGCTGACCTTTTATCTAGAAATTTGAACAGATTATTTCATGGAGAAAGACAAAGGATTTAGAAGAGTGGTACATCCCAAACAGACGAAGAATACATCAATGGATACATCTGACAGTAACAGCAGTAGTGACAATACAGCACAGTTACAGTTAACAATTCCCAACAGTCAGACACAAGCATTCTCACAGGCTGGGCCAAGCCGTATACAAAAATTATCAGATAAACATTTTGTTTCAAATAGGGCCCAACCAAAAGCCCAACAACCAACAATTACATTCGGCCAAAACATTCTACCTGTTTGTACAGAGGATAAACAAAAATTCAGGCCCGTTTTTGGGACTGGATTAACTGACAAACAACAATGCCTGCTTGATAATCTCTGGCATATACATACATTTCCCAATGAATCAACAAAAAAGGTTCAAATTTTAAATTCTCTGGGATTTTATTTTCTCGAAATGACTCGAAAAGTGTCCGAGAATACAGTTACACCCAAACGATTCTCACATTACATTATTTTTAGAGGCACCAAAATTGGAGTCTTTAACAAATGGGAAACAGTGTCAAAACACATACAGTGCATAGATCCCCTCTATAAAGGGTATTACAGTTTTTCCGAAGCCATAAGCATGGCAAGAGGATATTTTGGACTTGACAACTTCTTTATCGAACCCGAAGAAGTAAAAACATTTTCTCAAATAGTAAAAGAAAGTCCAGAACAGATCATCCAAAGACAAGAAGAAACCATTTCAAATCTACAACATAAGCTTTCTCAAAAGGGAAAGGAAATTCAAATACCTTTACAGTTGGAAAATAGAAAGTTGAAACAAGAGATTGACACTCTTAAAAACAAATCAAAAGAGCCAATTTACAGAGACTTTGACAAATTCAAGGCTCGAGTACTTGACATTCCATGGAGGCATACTCTGAAACCTGTTTTAGAAAAAATAGAAGGCCTCGATGACATAATTTCAGAAAAAATTTGTACGGGATTTCCCTTAATCCTGTATAAGTTACAGCAAAAAATAGTTCAAATTGTATTTAAAGAACTAAATTACAGAGGAGTAACAGTAGTCGAAAGGATAGACAACAATGGACATGATACAGGCATTCTATTATTACAGATAGATTTATTCAAAACTGACATGCCAAAAGAACTCATCACACAGTTTTATCATTACGGAATGATCGATTACATTGAATTCCGATTAAATCCTGATACAGAAGAAATATTAAACACATTCGGGGAAAAATTTACAATGGTAGCTGGAAATATAGCTACACATTCTTTCACACAGAAGGTTGGGTGCAAAATATTCGCATCCTTTCCGGAATCAGACAGCCATACATACAGGCCTGCAAGAAAGAGGGTCTTCATCAGCTGTAACATTTCAGATCACAAACTATTATCAATGGCGGTCAAAATAGAGAGCCATATTGATTTTACAAGTCTTGCTTGGTTACATGAGCAAGATATAGACAAAATCACGGACTTCCACACTGGATTCATAAAACGACACCAACAGACACCAGATCTCCCAAAGAACTTCCCATGGCAGCTCTATAAGCTAATGGCGGAAGGACATTACATTCAACTTTGGGCAACAGAAAATTGGAACATGCTTCTACCATTTTTTGGAGAAGGCGAGACATTAGAAGAACAACACATTACCAACGACGAAAGGCCATGGTCTTATCAAGGACTAGGCGATCCATATGATGACAACATGCAAGACGCACAGTCAGATGGGGATACAACTCCCACAATCGACAGTACACACAGAGACTTCTAGAAACATAAGCAATGACAGCATCAACCACAAAGACGCAAGCAATGACATGGGGCGGCCGACAGTATTTTTATGCTTTTTGAAAAACTTCACAGATTAGGTTTACTTTTTGAAAAATTTAGCTTTAAGTCTTTTTCAGCTTTTTGTAAAGTTTCTTTTTGCGAAATTATTTTCGCCTTTTTACTGTGTAAATGTTGAAAAAATTGTAAAGATAGATTCTTAGGTAATCCGGTATACTTAACCGGCTAGATAGGTTACGATTTTTGAGGTTATAAAAACCTCATTCTCCTTCATTTGTAAACACGACCAAAAAAAAACACCACGAGAGCAATTATATATAAAGCAATCTTTCTTAATGGCAGCTTAAAACCCCCTTCCGATTCCCCTAGTTATATTACTTAAATTCCTTCGAATCCTTCAGTACTTAATATTATAGCCCTATATATAAAAAAAAAAAAAAAAAAAAAAAAAAAAAAGAGTGTACCAGCCACTGTTCATAAAGACGCCCAGAATCCCCCTGCACAAACAAACGCCTCCGCACATATCTAGTAAGTTTTCTAAACTATGTCTTTTATATTATTGAATTTTAAATTTATGTTTTTTAAATTATTATGGTTAACAGAGACCGCTAAAATCTGCCCTATACCCCCCTATCTTGAATAAAGAATTTACAATTAGAACAGATTGTGAGGCAATAGTCAAATTTATAAAAAATGATCAAAGTAAAAAAGTCAACAGGACCAGATGGATTAATTTACAAAACATAATACAAGGAAGCGGATATAGTATTAATTTTGAACACATTAAAGGAAAAAATAATACTATTGCTGACCTTTTATCTAGATATTTGAACAGATTGTTTCATGGAGAAAAACAAAGGATTTAGAAGAGTGGTACATCCCAAACAGACGAAGAATACATCCATGGATACATCTAACAGTAACAGCAGTAGTGACAATACAGCACAGTTACAGTTAACAATTCCCAACAGTCAGACACAAGCATTCTCACAGGCTGGGCCAAGCCGTATACAAAAATTATCAGATAAACATTTTGTTTCAAATAGGGCCCAACCAAAAGCCCAACAACCAACAATTACATTCGGCCCAAACATTCTACCTGTTTGTACAGAGGATAAACAAAAATTCAGGCCCGTTTTTGGGACTGGATTAACTGACAAACAACAATGCCTGCTTGATAATCTCTGGCATATACATACATTTCCCAATGAATCAACAAAAAAGGTTCAAATTTTAAATTCTCTGGGATTTTATTTTCTCGAAATGACTCGAAAAGTGTCCGAGAATACAGTTACACTCAAATCTATTTCCATTCCTGAAATAATTGCCTTTTTTAATTCTGTTTTCCATGATTTATCTAATATTAGAGCTAATAATTTTGTCCCTAAATTTTTTCTTCCTAAAGCTTTAATGCCAATTACTACTAAGCCTATGTGTGCGAAATGTTTTCCAGATTGTTTCTTCTTGTCTTTGGATGATCTGTTCTGGACTTTCTTTTACTATTTGAGAAAATGTTTTTACTTCTTCGGGTTCGATAAAGAAGTTGTCAAGTCCAAAATATCCTCTTGCCATGCTTATGGCTTCGGAAAAACTGTAATACCCTTTATAGAGGGGATCTATGCACTGTATGTGTTTTGACACTGTTTCCCATTTGTTAAAGACTCCAATTTTGGTGCCTCTAAAAATAATGTATATATATATATATATATATATATTAAAATTGGTGAGGAGAGCTATAGTTTTGACACATAGACAAACATAGGTTAAAGCTTTATTTGTGCGAAGCCACATCATCATCATCTCGTTTGCTTTCACTTATTTCCATCAACTTTTGGCTTTTGGCATAAATTAAGCTATAATTGTAGTGTTTGTTTTGACTTATAAGCCAAAAGCTCATAAGTGGAGTACAACTCAGCTATAGCTTACACAAGTCAAAAGCCAAAAAGCTAAAAAAAAAAACGACTTTTTCTCACTTATATAAGAAACATGATTGTATTCCATTCTCGTGAAAAATTCATAACCCAAATTACCCTCCATTTCCATATACAACTATTATGTTTTTGTTAAGGTTCTACGCCAAAATTTGATGTACGAACTTGTTCTTCAGTTCAAATATTTTTGATTGGGAATTGTGAAAAATATATCTCGTTGAATTCATTACTTTCTTACTTTTAAAAAAAAAAAAAAAAGTTTAAACAATTTATATTTTATTTTCTTGTTATGTAGTTTGATGATTAAGTTTTCAAGGAATGTGGTGGGGTTGGGTAGTATTCCCTCTGTCTCATGAACATAATATTATTATTTTTAGTTATTTAATTTAATTTTAATTGAAGAATAAAAAAATCTAATCATCAATAATTTTAAAATTTGCTCTTGATACAACGTTACAACTATCATTTACATCCCATAAAAATAATCTCATTTGTTAAAAAATATTATTATTAACTTATATATTTTTTTCTTGAATTGTAAACATAAATTTAAATTGATATTTAATTTAATTAAGTTAACATATATTTTTCTTGAATTATAAACATAATATTAAATTGGTATTTAATTTATACATCATCAAGAGTGTATTGGTATTCTTATCATAATTCATCAATTTTCAACTTATTTAAGAAACAGATACAATTAACTTATAGCAGCTCATAAGTTGTTTCAAAACTGCTAAAACAAACAGTATTTGATCAATCAGCCATCAGCCGTAAGCTATCAGCTATAAGTTATCAACAATCAGCTGCGACAAACGAGCCTCATTTGTTTGTGACTTTTGATATTCACATTATTTGCTAATACTATTAGCTCATAATATTAGTTATGATATAAGTTAACTATTACTATTAATAGTATTAGTTAACTATAATAGTTAATATACAAGTTAATTATTACTATTAATAGTATTAGTTAACTATAATAATTACTATACATGTTAACTATTACTATTAATAGTATTAATTAACTATAATAGTTACTATATTAGTTAACTATTACTATTAATAGTATTAGTTAACTATAATAGTTACTATATAAGTTAACTATTACTATTAATAGTATTAGTTAACTATAATAGGCTATATACATTAACTATTACTATTATTAGTATTGGTTAATTATAATAGTTATTATATAAGCTAAATTATTAATTTTTAATATTAATTAATTATAATAGTTACTATATCTATTAACTATTACTATTAATAGTATTAGTTTATTATAATAATCATAATTATTATTATTATATAGATTAATCATTGCTATTAATATATATTAACTATTACTATTAATAATATTAGTTAATTGTAATAATTATTATTATAATAATAATAATCATATAAATTAACTATTATTATTAATAGTA
This sequence comes from Campanula takesimana, assembly GCA_026119855.1. Classification (NCBI taxonomy): domain Eukaryota; kingdom Viridiplantae; phylum Streptophyta; class Magnoliopsida; order Asterales; family Campanulaceae; genus Campanula; species Campanula takesimana. The sequence continues at coordinate 985,886 of JAOWBW010000303.1, forward strand.
TTAATTAAAATAATGATTACTATATTAGTTAACTATAATTAAAATATTTTTTTGAAAAATAGTATTGGTTTCCCGTGCAGAGCACGGATTACCTACTAGTGAATATTAAGAAAAAATCAAATGTATTCTTGATTAAAAAAATGTTTTTAAAAATGATATTCACACGGAGCTAGTAGTATTTATTAGCTTGTATGAAATATGTGCAACTAAATAAAGGGTGGATTTCGTTGTTTCTGATTAATTCTATCATTTGCAATTTTTTTGCACTTTCGTTTCATTGAAAATGAGTTTCATTTAATGAAACGAGTTTCATTTTGCAGATGAGCACTATCGAATATATTCCACTAAACTTAATGCAAATTTTTGCATAAGAAATGCAATAAAAAAATCTTTATAACGTAATACACCAATATTTACAACAAATATCTTTTTACATCTCATATTCTATTAATACTCATTGTTTCACAAACAACAATTCAATTTAGTTTTTACATACTAACCGCTCTCATTTACATGAATGATAATAATCTCAGAAAATCATATATAATCTAAGAGACTATATTAAAATATTTGATTACTAATTTAATTGAAACCAAAAGTACGTATTAAAACAAGCTATGTAATATACTAACACATAAAAACTAATAAATTATATAAATTGTATAACTAAATAATTTTTTAGTTTGAAAGGACCAAATTGAGAAAATGATAATATTGAAAATATTACATAATGAAACTAGGCACGATAAGAACAGACATTACTGTGTATATGAGGTGACCCGAGACTTAGGTCTCAATCTTGTAAGACAAATTCTTGGGTGCGGCAACCTTGGGTTGTTCCAGTGCTTCGCGCGGCTGGCTGGTACGCTACAATCGGCGGTCAGATCCAACCCCCCTCTTCCCAGATCTTGCCACGTGTCGACTTTAAAAAAAAAAAAAACCAAAAACTTTAAAATGCTATATCTTGAGATTTATAAGTCGAAATTTTTTTTAAAAAATACCGTTTTGTTTGTCTCGACGAGACGAAAAAAACTACATAGGTCATGATATGGTTTGATTTTTTTTTTAAAAAAAATACATTTTTTTACACAAAAAAAGTTTGAACTGCTCACCAGCTAAGAAGTAACACTCTGTTCTAATAAAAGTAACAATTTCGTCTTCAAAAAGTAACACTTTCTACTGTTAAAAGTAACAGCAGTTTTTTACAAAAAAAAATGGTTTTGCATTTCAATTGTTACTTTCTCAATAAATAATTGTTACATTTCATATATAATGTTACTTTTGAGAAAAAAATGTTACATTCATTTTTTATAAAATATAACATTAGTTTAGTTGTCAATCCTATGTTAATGTTGGGGGGAAAAAGTGTTACATTTGAAAAAAAAAAGTGTTACATTTGAAAAAAAATAATGTTACATTCTTTTATAAAAAGTGTTACATTAATTTAGTCGTTAATTTTTATGTTATCTTTAATCTATTGCATCAAAATTGTGGTATATTTTTGAAAAAAAAAAGTGTTACATTTGAAAAACAAAAGTGTTACATTTCGTTATAAGAAGTGTTACCTTTTGTGGGAGGAAAAAAGGTTGTGGTGGCAAAAAAAAAAAAAAAAAAAAATCGGCAAAAAAGAAAAATAAAATAAAATAGGGCATGGCTCGGCTCGGCGCCGCCGCACGCGAGACTGTCTCATCTTGTAAATATTCCCAAACGTGGTCTTTGATCCTGGTGGTGAAAGGTTTGCTAAGGATTGGAGGTTATGGTTGTTGTTGCTCAACATCAGAGAGACTTGACTTTCGAATCAACATTTATTATCTTCCAATGCTTGAGATTCTTGGTTGACGGTTTCTCGTTAACAAACGCTTTGATTTTTCATAGTTTTAACCAGGCCCGGTTTTGGGCCTGTGCAACCAGTCCAATTGCACAGGGCCCAAAAAATTTGGGGGGCCCCAAATTTTTATTTATTTAGTATATATATATATTAGATACCGAAATTTTACACTTATGGTAAAGGTGCCCAGCTGGTAAGTGGTAACTCCTTTCACATTGCAACACAGAATGCCTGGGTTCGACTCCCAAGACAAGCAATTTTTGTATTTTTTTTTCTTTTTCCCTTCTTGGATTTTTCTCATGGCTTCCCTCCCCTTCTTTTATAGTTTAGGTTTTCTTTCATTCTTTTTTTCAAAACTTTAATTAGAAAGTTTATTTTTTTTTAATTACATATTATAATTTTTATAAATTATTTGCTTATTACTTCAACATTATTGCAACCAATTTTTGGGCTTTCATCCCCTTCTTTTTCTAGTTTAGGCTTTCATTCATATTTTTTTTTTCAAACCTTTATTAGAAAGTTTAGTTCCTTTTAATGATATATTTTAATTTTAATGAATTACTCCCTCCGTCCCACTCGAATTAGGACAAATTTCCATTTTGGGTGTCCCATTCGAATTAGGACAACCCAAAAATAGAAGTGTTTTATTTAATGGGACCCACATTCAACTCACACAACTTTCCACTCATTATTCTCTACCCCACTTTCTCTCTCATATTTTACTTTTCATACTCACAACACATACTCCACTAACACTTTTTCCTTCATCCCTGTGCCCAACCCAAAAATCCTAATTCGGGTGGGACGGAGGGACTATTTTCTTATTACTTAACATTATTGCAATTATTTTATTGTGTAAATCTATATAATATTTAAAAGCACAATCATTTTGAGGCCTCTCATAACGCCATGTGGAATTCTTACGTGGAAAGCCACGTGTCTTTATGCTATTCGTTGGCTTGATTTTGATTCTTTAAAAAAAATGTAAATATCCTACTTTTGAAAATTTTCGAGCTGATCTTTCTGTGAGAGGGATATGGATCAGATCCTATTCATATCTCAACAAATTTAATCTTTCACTCAAAAAAAATAAATATATCATACCTTCTAAAAATTTCAAGATGCTGTTAGTGATAAAATAATTAGGGTATTATTCAATTCAAATCTCAACAAATCAAATCTTTTTCAAAACACAAATTTCGAGCTGAAAAAAAAAAAGATATCCTACCTTCTAAAAATTCCGAGATGCTGTTAGTGATAGGAAAATTTTGAATATTTATTACTGTCCAATTTTAAATACGGATAAATAATTACTGTTGGGTATGCCCACATATATCTCAGTTTTAAATGTAATAGGATTTATTAGATTTGATTGATCCATCACCTAAGTTTTATTTCATGGACTTTAGACCCACATGTAAGAAGTATTTATACTTCATTTTTTAAGTTGTCCATTGTTATAGAATAGGCTTAGAAATAGGGCAAGAAGATCATGTTTCAAGAAAAATCACTCAGTGAGTTTTGAGCCGCGCTTATGCGCCTCCTGCGCCTCGCGCCACGCGCCTTCTACATTCGCGCCATGCGCCATTTAGAGCGCGCGCATAAGGATTTCTTCATAAGCTATGTTATGCGCCTCTTGGCTCAAACGCGCCTCAAAGTGTTTATTCAACACTCAGTGATTTATTGAAGACTCGAAGACTTGAAGAGAATTCAAATTACGCCAATGATCCAACGGTGGTTAAAAGATGCATATACGCCCAATCTATTGACACGTGTCCATAACGGTCACATTTATGTTGAGTGTCAAAATGGCCATAATATATGCATGCTCCAATCAACGAGCGACAGCTCATCTTATCCACAAGGATTTCCAACGGCTAGTTTTTTGAAGTTCACTATAAATACCCCATAACTTCAACATTTTGAAGTTGCTGAGTTTTGCTAAGAATTTCAAGAATTTCTCTCTCAAAGCATTTGTTGAAGATTTGAAGATTGCCTTCGTTTTTCCAGATTTCTCAAGAACATCTTCATACCTTCATCCTTAGCCCAGATCTTCAAAGCCTTAACACTTTAGTTTCTTGTGCTCTCCATCTCAAAGATCTAAAGAGCCTTGATACTAAGAACACACACGCACCTCTTTAAGATTAATCATTTAGATTCTTCTTTAAGAGATACACCGGTTATTGTTTTGGATTTGTACTTTCATAGTAATAGATCTTGAGTTAGTGTATAAGCTCAAACATTGTAATTTGTAACACTCACTCATTATATAAGATCTCGATTTGAAATCCAAGACTAACCATCTTGGTAGAGGACGTAGATCTTTCATTGATCGAACCTCTCCAAATAGCTTGTGTTATTATCTTGTTATTTCTTTCAAGTTATTATTTTCACTCACTATTTGCTTGTTTACTCATTGTAGATTGATTGAACTGAATTGTGTTGTGTTTGTCAAAACATTTGCCTTAGTTCCTTATTTCACTCACTTTGAGCCAAAATACTTAGTGTGTGTGTTGCGCTCCCTTTATCACTTTGCGCCTACTTTCATTACTAAATTCCGCTGTGCATTTCACTCACTCACTTAGGCGCATTTCATTACGCTTACTTGATAAAGTGCGCATTTGCAATTGAGTTTTTCAAGGGTACGAAAAGATTTTTAAAACAGCTATTCACCCCCCCCCTCTAGCTATTTTTCATACCCTTGTTGCCCTTTGGGACCAACAAGTGGTATCAGAGCAAACACCTTTATAAAACATTTTTCGTTTTTCAAGCTTAACAGCTTGGGTGCCGATTCTAAATGGCAAACTCAAAACCTATGGCAACTGCAAACTACACTCACGTTCCGGTCTTTGATGAAGATCATTTTGACGTGTGGAAATTCAGCATATTGACTCATCTCAACTCAATCGATGAAAGGCTCCATGACACCGTCGTTTATGGACCTTATATTCCGATGAAGGCGAATCCAAATCCACGCACCAACGCTGCCCAACCTACAGTTCTCAAACCAAGGGAAGAATGGACCGAGGAAGAAATTAGAAGAGTTGCAAATGATGGCAAAGTAAGAAACATTCTTCTAAGCACTCTAAGCACGGCTATGAAACAACAAGTCATGCATTGTGCTACTGCAAATGAGCTATGGGATGCTATTGAAGAGCATATTGAAGGAGACACCGTTTGCAAGGAGAACAAGAAATACGAAGTACAGAAGAGATTCAACAATTTCTCTCAACTCCCCGGTGAGAACTTGAGGCAAACTTATGAACGCTACTGTGAAATTATCAATCTATGTATTTCACTTGGCATGAAGTTTACCAACAAAGATTTGAATGTAAATTTTCTACAAGCTTTTGGATCAAGATATCTACATAAATCTAGCGCTCTTGAAGACGCTGGAACTTTAGATGTTTGGACTTTAAGGAACCTATATGCAAATCTCAAAGTTTACGAACTCAAACTCCAACGAATCAGCGAAACTGAAGGAAAGTCAAAATCTATGGCTATGATGGCGCACAGAGAAGCTGCGCCTACACCTGCGCCTACTCCTGCGCCTGTACAAGATGAGAAAAGCTCCGATCCCAAAATTTCTACTTCTGAGCTATTAGACATGGATGATGAAGACTTCGCTTTATTTGTGAAGAAATTTCAAAAGTTCAGAAAATTCTCAAGACCCGGCTCAACCAACAAATTTCAAGGATCTACCAGCAAAGCTCCTCAAAAGTTTTCAAGGAGCAGTGACTCAAAAAGAAAAGAAGATCTTGTTTGTTTTAATTGCAGGAAACCCGGACATTTTGCATCAAGCTGCCCGATTCCCAAATTTGAATATATGCAGAAGAAGAGCAGCCATACTCCCAAATTCACTCCCAAGTTCACTCGTCACAAGGGAATGGTTGCTGAAGAAGAAGCACAAGCAAATGAGCACAATACTTGGATTGAAACAGACTCCGATGAGAGCGATGAAGATTCCGATGATGGACTCGTTTGTTTGATGGCAAATGATGATGAAGTTGATGCTTATGATTCTGATGATGACTTCTCCAAGGATGTTCCCGATATGAATGCCTTGAATAAACCTATCAAGAAATCTGAAGGTTTTCAAGAAGTGAAAAAGAAGAAAGGACCAACCATCAGCGAGCTCGTTGAACAGGGATTTCTCACTCCGGCTCAAAACGATGGTGGATTGTTATTCTCTCGATGTGATCTTGGAGCAAGGAACAAATTGAGAAAAGGAGCATACATTAGACCACTGGTTGAACCAACTGCTCCAATCTCCAAAATCAATGATGAAGTGATTGCTGAACAAGAAAAATTGTTCAAGAAGGCTGAAAAGGTAATCACTAGATTTGATAGTATGAAGGAAGCTTTAGCACTATCATGTGATGAAATTTCCCAGCTTAAGACCGAGAAATCTCTACTAAAATCTGAACTCACCCTCCTTAAGGAGCAGATAAAGAGCATGACTCCTCTTACTGTTAAAAACACTTTTCTAACAGAACAGAACTCACTTCTTAAAGTTCAAAACGATGAATTGGTTGCTCAAATTACTGATCTTGAAAAGATTACAAATGAGTGGTCCAATTCTCGTGTCACTATGGAGAATATATTTGAGTCCCAAAAAGTCAGTGGTGATAAAAGTGGCTTGGGATTCTCATCAACTAGTGACAACTTTAAATGTGATGTCTGTGCTGAAAGAGATAGTGAATTTACCAACCAACAAACTTTTGAAATTCCCAAGGAAAAACATTCTAATTCAATGGGTAAAGGACAGGAAAAAGTCAAGAGACAAACATTCCATTATGTCTACCCAACGAAGCAATTTGGGAAAGCTAATGGGAAAGGTATAGCTACAGATGAACCATCTCCTAGCAAAATCATTCTTGAAAATAGGCACGCTCCTTCTCCGAGTGCTCATTATGCGCCTAAGAGCCACGCGCCTCATCGCCGTGCGCCTCCTAGCCCTATGCGCCCTCCGAGAAAAAGCGCTCCAAAATTTCAAAAGAAAGATTTTGTTAAGTCTAGTTCATCTGACCCAAAGAAGAATGCCATCCCCAAGAAAAGTAAAGAGTTTGTGAAAACTCACGTGATTGGTGGCTTTCATCATTGTTCCATTTGTGATTGTTCAGGACACAAGGCCGTGGAATGCCTTTTGCGATTCACTCCCAATGCCAAAGGACGTAAAAATCCTAAGGTCAAGCAAGAGTGGGTTGTCAAAAGTTGCTAACCCTAGGACCCAAAAAGAATAAAGGGGACCTGCTTAAATGTCTATATTTCAGGTTCTTTGTTTCATGGATGGATCTTCAAAAGCTAGAAATTACGAATGGATTCTCGATAGTGGGTGTTCAAGACACATGACTGGAGATGAATCCTTATTAGAAGATGTCCATGAAGAAAGAGGTCCCTCCGTAACATTTGGCGATAATAACAAAGGTCAAGTTGTAGCATATGGAAAGCTCAAGAAAGACAAAGTGTGCATTGAAAGAGTCTCACTCGTGGAAGGGCTCAAGCACAACTTATTATCCATATCTCAATTCTGCGACAAAGGATTAGAATGCCATTTCACTTCAACGCAATGTCTTATCAAAAATGGCAAAACTGAAGCTATCTTACTCACGGGATATCGTAAGACAAATATTTATATTATTGATTTCCATAGTATGAACTCTAGTACTAATCTTTGTTTTGTAGCAAAAAGTGTGAACGAAAATAGTTGGCTGTGGCACAAGCGCTTAAGTCACTTGAACTTCAAGTATCTATCTAAACTCAGCAGGAATAATCTTGTCAAAGGACTTCCCAAAGTTGCTGATCATAATGACAAAAAGTGTGCCGCATGTCAACTTGGCAAACAACCGAAGCAGTCATTTTCAAGCAAGTCAAATCCTTCAACTACAAGATGTTTGCAATTGCTTCACATTGATCTATTTGGACCAGTTTCCACCGCAAGTATTAGAAGAAACAAGTATACTCTAGTTGTGGTGGATGATTATTCAAGATATACATGGGTAGAGATGATGATTACAAAAGATGATTGTTATGATATTCTCACTACCTTATTTCGACTGCTCCAAACCCAAAAAGAAGATGACATCGTTAGTGTTCGATCCGACAATGGAACAGAATTCAAGAACAACGGTGTTGCTCGATACTGTGAAGATCATGGGATAGATCACAACTTTTCAACCGCCGGAGTCCCTCAACAAAATGGCGTTGTTGAACGAAAGAATAGAACGTTGATTGAAGCTGGAAAGACGATGATAGCTGAAGCTAAATTGCCTAAGTACTTTTGGGAAGAAGCTATCAACACTGCATGTTTTACTCAAAATCGTTCCCTCATCAACAAACTTCACAACAAGACTCCGTATGAACTATGGCGTGGTAGAACTCCCAACATTGCATTCTTCAAGATCTTTGGTTGCAAATGTTATATCCTCTACAACGGAAACGAACATAGAGGTAAATTCGACGCCAAAGCCGACGAAGGTATTTTTGTTGGGTATGCCAAACACTCTAAAGCTTTTCGTGTTTTCAATAGAACTACATTAGTGATAGTTGAATCTGTACATGTTACTTTTGATGAACATTCTCTCCTTGAGCCACATTTGGCTCCAAATGTTGCTGATGATTCTATTGAGCTAAATAATACAGGTGCACCTATTTATGTTGCGCCCACTCAAGATCAGAATCTATCAACACAAGGAAATCCTACATCAAATGCGCCTAATTCAACGTATAATGTGCCTGGTGAATCATCTATTGCGCCTCACTCAAATGATGCGCCTCATGATTCTTCTCACGCGCCTATTTCTACTGCTGCATCTGGTGTAAACCCAAATTTCAATTCTGAGCCAGTTCAACTCCCAAATTTCAATGACTTTGAATCTGGTGAAGATGTACCAATTGAAGACCTTCAAGTTTCTACGACTCAACCTAACTTACCTCCTGAAATTCGTGAAGTTAGAGGTCACCCAATTGCTAATATCATTGGTGATCTACAAGTTGGTGTTCGTACAAGGAGAGCTACAAACTTTGATGCTTACACTGCTTTTATCTCTCAAATTGAACCGAAGAAGGCTGATGAAGCGCTCCAAGATCCTAATTGGGTTGTTGCAATGCAAGAAGAACTCAATCAATTTGAACGCTGTAAGGTTTGGACTCTAGTTCCAAGACCAAATGATCATGGAGTGATTGGTACAAAATGGGTGTTCAGGAACAAGATGGACGAGAATGGAACCATCACGAGAAACAAAGCAAGATTGGTTGCACAAGGCTATAGGCAAGAAGAAGGAATAGACTACGATGAAACTTTTGCGCCCGTAGCAAGACTTGAAGCTATCAGATTATTTCTAGCTTACGCCGCTCACAAGAACTTCAAGTTATATCAAATGGATGTGAAGAGCGCGTTTCTAAATGGTGAACTCCAAGAACAAGTCTATGTTGCTCAACCACCTGGGTTTGAAGATTCACAATTTCCAAATCATGTGTACAAACTCCAGAAAGCTTTGTATGGACTCAAACAAGCACCAAGAGCATGGTATGATACACTATCCAAGTTTCTCATCGAAAAAGGCTTCACTCGCGGTAAAATCGATACAACTCTTTTCATTGCCAAACATAATGGTCATAAATTACTTGTTCAAATTTATGTTGATGATATTATATTTGGTTCAACTAATGAATTGTTGTGCAAGCGTTTTGAGAAATTAATGAAGAGCAAGTTTGAAATGAGCATGATGGGAGAACTCACATTCTTCCTCGGGCTTCAAATCAAGCAAATGAGTGAAGGCATTTTTATCAACCAATCCAAATACACAAAGAACTTAATCAAGAAGTTTGGACTTGAGAACGCTAAATCATACGATACTCCAATGGCCACCGGCAACAAACTCGACAAAGATCTAAAAGGTAAACGTGTTGATCAAACGCTCTATCGAGGTATGATTGGCTCACTCCTTTATCTTACTGCTAGTAGGCCCGATATTATGTTTAGTGTTTGTGTTTGTGCTCGTTATCAATCCGACCCTAGAGAAGCACACTTAATTGCTGTGAAACGTATTATAAGATATCTCTCTGGCACTGTTAACCTTGGACTTTGGTACACCAAAGATTCGAACTTTAAACTTGTAGGTTATTCAGATGCGGATTATGCAGCATGCACAATTGATAGGAAAAGCACTAGTGGCACCTGTCATTTCCTCGGATATCGACTTGTGTCATGGGCAAGTAAGAAACAAGCTTCTGTATCTGTTTCAACAACCGAAGCCGAATATATCGCTGCAGGAAGTTGTTGTTGTCAAATACTCTGGATGAAGCAGCAATTGGTGGACTACGATATCATCGAAGAAAATTGTCCCATCTACTGCGACAATACATCAACAATTGCGGTTTCTGAAAATCCTGTCATGCACTCAAAGACCAAGCACATCGACATAAAATATCACTTCCTCAAAGACCACGTGGAGAAAGGCAATATACATTTGGAACACGTGGGAACCGACTATCAAATCGCCGACATTCTAACGAAAGCACTCGACGCGAAACGGTTCATGTTTTTGAGAGGTGAAATGGGTATGCTTGAACTCAACTAAATTCAATATAGTTTTGTCAATACTAATAATCTTATTTTTTGTTGAGTTATGAGTTTACTAGGTACAAACTCTAAATCATTTCAAAAGTTTCAAGGAAACTTCCTGCGCGCCTAAACATCCCTTGCGCTTAAGCAATTTCTGCGCGCACAGCAACTAATACGCGCCTAGCATCAATTGCGCTTCAAAAATCTTATGCGCCCTCAACCATCCTTGCGCGCCTTGATGTGCAATGCACCTTGATGAATAATGCGCCTAGATGATCATGCGCGCATTAACTATTGCGGCTCAATCAATTCTCAAATTTAATTTCAATGATTGAACGTATTAAATACACAAGTACCAGGTATGTTCATTCTGTTCATTTATTATAGGATTCTATGTCTTTTGACATTCCTTTAATTGTTCAAGGGTACTTGTGCAATTAAATTTTTCCCTCGTTTTACGCTTTTCGAAAATTTTTATTTTCTGGGATATATTTCTTGCACCCCAAACTTACACCAAAATAGATGTTTTTGGTGTTTGTGCAAAAATTAGTCAAAATTGCTCATACACTTAAAGGGAAAGTGGAGCAGTTTTTCAAAAACCTAAATGTCACATCATGACACTTTGTGTCATTCAGCATTTAATGCACCTGAAATGATTAGCCGCCTTTTCAAATCCCTCATTAATGCCATCTCTTCAACTTCCAATTTTTTAAATTTTTGACTGTATTTTTTTGCTTTATCAGTGCAAGTTTTTAAACCTAAACCTATAAAAACACATCATCATCTTCCCTTTTCTTCCCACCTACTCTATTCCTCTCTCTCTCTCCCCGTTTCTCTCTCCCAGACTCGCGCCTCTCACTCTTCATCTTCTCCATTTTATTCTTCTTCATTTTCTTCATATATATATAAGTTTATGGGTCCTAAGAAAGCATCAACATCTACACAAGATGAAATGGTATGAATTCTAAACCCTTAACTCTTTAATTTTCTGAAATTCGTTTTCCGTTTTCGTCATTTTTTGTGTGTTCTTCGATATTTTTACAAAACCCGGATTCGGTTTATCTTTGATTTCTCTTGTTTCGATGATCCATTTTCTATATCGTTTGTTGGGTTATGTTCTATTCTTGATTTCGAATCTTTTAAAACCAACATTTCAACGATCAATGCTCTGTTTGTTACAAATCTGGATTTTTGTTTTCAAAATATTTCAAAATTTTCGGTCATTCTTTTGATCATTGTGCTTTCATTATTGATTTGTTCATAATTTTGTTTACATATTTAGATTCCTTGTTGTCATGCGATCATTTTGATATATTATTTGTCTAGTTTGGTGAAGTTTCATGATTTTCGTGTTCTTGGTGTTCTTCGAGCATTCAAGGGTCGTTCTTCGTGTTCTTCGTCATTTTTGCATGTTTTGGTCTCTAAAAATTCTCTATCGTGTTTTCGAAAATTTGAACTTTTTGATTTTCATTTCTTTCATTTGAATGCTTGTTGTTTGTTTTTCTTACTAAGTTAAAATTTTCACGATATGCGCCTATATACTTCTTTATGCGCCTATTCTTTTATGCGCCCGAATGCTTTATGCGCCTCTACTTGTATATGCGCTTAAATCATTCTGCGCCTAAAACCTTATACGCCTAACTTCGTACTTAGTCAAATTTCGTTGTTCTATTTTTCCTTAGTATTCACATAGAACCATATTATGCGCCTTGTAACTCTATGCGCCTTTAATATTTTATGCGCCTAATTCAATCATGCGCCTTGATTTTCTATAATTTTGTGCGCCTGATTCAATTATGCGCCTATCTATTCTTTGCGCCTATATTACTTTGATCATTTTATGTTTCTATGCGCCTATGTCATTTCTAATATCAATCATTTTTTTTTCAGGACCTTGCAAATTTCAAATTAGAAGAAACTCTTGATCTCTTAGAGTTGTCTGGTGAAGAAATTAGACGAGAAATCATTGAAGTCCTGCGCGTAGCTGGTCTGCTCCCTCTATTCACCATGGACCAAGATTTCTATTCTGCGCTCCTCGTGGATGAGTTCTTTTCCACTGCTGTTCTAGTGGAAATTGATGTAAATGGGCGCACTCACTACCGGATTGAGGCGCGTGTTCAAAATGTTGACGTCCATATTTCATCTTCTGTGATTCGACACTTGCTTGGTTTTCCATCTACCGGTGAAGATCGCATTATTGGGCGCCCGATGACTTACTCTATTGATGATCAGAACAAGATGGCTGCCTCACTTTTAAATATTCCCACGCTTCAAAACAATATCAAAAACACTGAAATTCGAGATGGTGGAGAACTCTTGACTCACATCGCGCACTTAGTGGGAACTTCAATTGTGTTCAAAACAGGAAACGTGAACCGATTCACGGTTGAACAATGGGAATACACAGCTGCCATCATGGCCAAGGAGAAGCTTCACTGGCCTCACATTCTGTTCAAGACTCTGCGTGAGCAAATTGATAAATTTGTGAAGAACAAAAGTGATGGAAAGACCCGATTCCGCTCACACTGCCTTCTTCTCACAAAACTTTTTCTAACTTACCCTGAGTTAGTTAAGTTTTTGAATGAGAATCCCGAATACAAAATAAACGATGTTCCAATGTTTGGTAAAGCTAATTTGGACCTCAAGAAGCGCAGGAAGAAGCCCACAAAGCGCGCAAAAGGAATTCAAATCAAGGCTGTTGAAGGCTTAGTGGATGAAGACACAGAGTCAGATGATGCGCCTGTCCTTAAAAGCGCACCTTTAATAAAGAGCGCAGTGAAGGCAAGCGCTAGACAAGGCGCTGATCCCTTGCCAGGCGCAGAGAAGAGCAAAGGAAAAAGAGTGGTTGATGACCCTCCTCGTGCGCCTATCAAACGTACCAGATTTGAATCTGATGAAGAACGAGATCTGAGGCTAGCACAGGAAGCCAGCAGGCTTGAGGCTCAAAGAAAAAGAGATGAAGATTTTCTGGCCAAACAAGCTGCTGAGTCTGAAAAGTTAGAGCGCATGAAAGGCGCCGGATCAAGTGCAGATATTGAGAAAGGGCCTTCTGTTTCCGCGCCTACCCAGCGCGCTCCTTCTCAACGCGCCCCCACTCCTCGTGCGCCCTCATTCAAATTTCAACCGACCAAAGTGTCAAGGGTACAACTCCTCTCTGATTTCTTCGGCGATGACATTTCAGACATAGAGGAACCAGTTCAGGGGGAGCAAGAGACCTTCCCTCAGCGCACTCCTTCTCCAGTTGCGCCTCCACCTGGACCTGATCAGATCACAACAGCAACTATTGATGTTGAAACAGTTGTTGTTGAAACTGTTGATGTGGAAACTGAAGATGAATTTGAGTCTCCTACTCATTCACCTCCTCTTGCGCCTCCATCTCCTTCTGCGCCCCTACAAGATTCTGCGCCCCTTCAAGATGATGCGCCACTCCCTTCCCCTGCGCCTCCTCCATCTGCTCCTGATTTGAGCGAGGTACTTTCCATTCTTCATTCCTTACAGCAGGGGCAAGCCAATTTAGAGCAAGGACAGACGCATATAAAGTCTCAATTTGAGCTTCTTACTTCCTTACTCACTGATCAATCTGAAGAGATCGCTGCCATTAAGGGGGAGATGAAATCTCTCAAGGACAAACTTTCTGCTCCTACTCCTCCTCCGGCGCAGACTCAGGTACTACCTCATTCTGATCAGGCGCAAACCACCGCTTCTGCGCCTACTTTCATACCTCAGTCTGCTGCGTCTCAATCCAACATGAATGTGCTTGTATCTAAGTTGGATGTCTTGAAAGAATTGGTCGTCACTCATTTCACTGCTGCTCACTCAAGCTCTGACAGACGCGCCGAACAGATTTCTTCCGATATTATCACGGCTCAAAATGCCATTGAAGCTCACATTCAAATCTTGGAAGAAAACATTTCACAGCAGCAGCAAATCACTCAGCGTTCCATTGATGAATACCAAAACATCAATGTGAATCACTTGAGTTACATTAGAGACGGTATCACTGCCACTCACTCCAGTGTCACTGACACTCAAGGGTTAGCGAACCGTAGTCATCAGCTCGCAAAGCAAATTCAGCGTTCTGTTTCAGAAATCGTTGAAGGTTTGAAGGAAGATGATGCGCCTCCCAACCCTTAGTTTCTATTATTTTTTGTTTGTAAGTTGTTAGAACCTTTTTGTTATAGAATCAACTCTTGTGTTAGTGATTTTGTGCTTACTTGTTTTAGCACCTTTTGTTTTTGTTCTATTCGAAACTTGTAACTTGTAACTCTTACACCCCAAGTTTTAATGAGAACAATGCATCACCTATTATCAAACCTTGTTCACTCAAACTCCTTGTTTGTAGAACAATGAATATTGTTTAAATTCATATGCATCATATTGAATTGTTTCATACTTTCATGCATTAAGTTTAAACTTGGTTTAAACACATTTCAAAACTAAAAATCATATATCATCTTAAATGTGTTAAACTGTTGTTTCTATCTTTCCATATGTAAGTCCTTATTCTTATTGGAATAGATTAGGAATCTCTATTTTGGACTAGTGTGTACATTAACTTGAGACATGAATTACCAATTTCATTCATTTGGACATGTTTTTATCAAGTATAATGTTTGTCCTTGATATAGTAGGTAATGGCATCAATCAAATAGGGGGAGATTGTTGGGTATGCCCACATATATCTCAGTTTTAAATTTAATAGGATTTATTAGATTTGATTGATCCATCACCTAAGTTTTATTTCATGGACTTTAGACCCACATGTAAGAAGTATTTATACTTCATTTTTTAAGTTGTCCATTGTTATAGAATAGGCTTAGAAATAGGGCAAGAAGATCATGTTTCAAGAAAAATCACTCAGTGAGTTTTGAGCCGCGCTTATGCGCCTCCTGCGCCTCGCGCCACGCGCCTTCTACATTCGCGCCATGCGCCATTTAGAGCGCGCGCATAAGGATTTCTTCATAAGCTATGTTACGCGCCTCTGCGCCCCTTGATTTAAACGCACAATTACTGTGCGCCTGTTGGCTCAATGCGCCTCTTGGCTCAAACGCGCCTCAAAGTGTTTATTCAACACTCAGTGATTTATTGAAGACTCGAAGACTTGAAGAGAATTCAAATTACGCCAATGATCCAACGGTGGTTAAAAGATGCATATACGCCCAATCTATTGACACGTGTCCATAACGGTCACATTTATGTTGAGTGTCAAAATGGCCATAATATATGCATGCTCCAATCAACGAGCGACAGCTCATCTTATCCACAAGGATTTCCAACGGCTAGTTTTTTGAAGTTCACTATAAATACCCCATAACTTCAACATTTTGAAGTTGCTGAGTTTTGCTAAGAATTTCAAGAATTTCTCTCTCAAAGCATTTGTTGAAGATTTGAAGATTGCCTTCGTTTTTCCAGATTTCTCAAGAACATCTTCATACCTTCATCCTTAGCCCAGATCTTCAAAGCCTTAACACTTTAGTTTCTTGTGCTCTCCATCTCAAAGATCTAAAGAGCCTTGATACTAAGAACACACACGCACCTCTTTAAGATTAATCATTTAGATTCTTCTTTAAGAGATACACCGGTTATTGTTTTGGATTTGTTCTTTCATAGTAATAGATCTTGAGTTAGTGTATAAGCTCAAACATTGTAATTTGTAACACTCACTCATTATATAAGATCTCGATTTGAAATCCAAGACTAACCATCTTGGTAGAGGACGTAGATCTTTCATTGATCGAACCTCTCCAAATAGCTTGTGTTATTATCTTGTTATTTCTTTCAAGTTATTATTTTCACTCACTATTTGCTTGTTTACTCATTGTAGATTGATTGAACTGAATTGTGTTGTGTTTGTCAAAACATTTGCCTTAGTTCCTTATTTCACTCACTTTGAGCCAAAATACTTAGTGTGTGTGTTGCGCTCCCTTTATCACTTTGCGCCTACTTTCATTACTAAATTCCGCTGTGCATTTCACTCACTCACTTAGGCGCATTTCATTACGCTTACTTGATAAAGTGCACATTTGCAATTGAGTTTTTCAAGGGTACGAAAAGATTTTTAAAACAGCTATTCACCCCCCCCCCCCTCTAGCTATTTTTCATACCCTTGTTGCCCTTTGGGACCAACAATTACAATTTGAAATTCTGGTAGGATTACCTATTTTAAAGTTTTGTGATTCATTTACCTAATATAATCAAAGTCCGGCCGTGAAGGTAGTCATCTACTACAACGAAATTTTAAATTCAATATCTTTAAATTTTATAAAATAATAATTATCTCAACAATGTATTTAAAAGAATAATAATCTCAACAAATCAAATATTATCAAAGCTATGAGTCATTGTATAAATTTTAGTTAAATTAAAACATGGATAATACCAAATCATTTAAATTTTAAATGTCATATTATTATATTAGATAATCACAAAAAAAATATCGATAAAGAAATTTTGTATTTAATAAATAGCATGTTCTTTTCCTTCCTTCAAAACCATGGCCGAGACCCTTTCCGTTCCCAAAATCCTTATGATCGAACAACGTTATTGCCCCCTTTATGGTAATGCATCCTGTAAATTTTGTGTGTTCCCTTTTCTTTTGTTTGATAATTGTTTATTACTACGTCTGTACTAATTTTTCATCTTTTTTAATTTTTATGATCTGGATGTTTGCTTAGATTTGCATGAGGACTGAAGAATTAATGCATTCATTTCTTTTCATTCATGTTTAGCAGCAAGTTAAAAATAAATAAATCTATTTCACATTTAGGGACAGAGGTATGCCAATCTTACCATATATATTTCAAATTTCAAAAACTACTGGTAGTCATTAAAAAAAACATGATTAACGTTGGTTGAGTATCGTTTCCTTTATATAGTTATGATTTGAAATTCAAAAGCAAATTCCAAAATATAAACAGAAACAGATGGGTTTTATATATAAACCTTAATTACCATTTGAATTTAAAAGTCTACACACTGGCCGTTTATACTAAAATTAAGTAATACTTAATTACTTCCCTAATTTAATTGAAGTACAAAATGGTTTTTTATTAATTAAAGAAGCCACACAAACATTTTCTTGATTTCTTATGTCCACTCCTACTAAAAATAAGCACGAGTATAATTGATTACGATTGATTGGGTATCTTTTCGTTATTTTAGGCATTATTGTATTTCAAAAACTAATTTCATTTCATATTTTTTAAAAAGACACGGATTACTTATTAAACCATATTTTACTAATAAATCTCTAATAGTACTGATAACGACATTCATATTCTATACACCTATATCAGCTTTCTTCTTCTTCATCAGGTCATTCAAGGTAAATCAATTTCGTTTTCTTTTTTCTTATTACTTTCCGTTTTCTTTTTGTGTTTCTTATTTAGTTTTGCTTTAATATCCAGTTTTTCATTGTTCAGAGATAAACTATGTAATGAGTGTTTTTATGAAATAAAAAGGAATATGGGAACCTGCGTCCACTAAGTTATGGATAAATGAAAATGAAAAATTAATTTTATTGTTGCTACACTAATATTAATTTATTTATATTTTTATTTTATTTTTGAAAAAATCAATCTTTTTAAGACATTCATACGTGGTAGTATGCCTTTCATTTCAAAGGTGAAAATGATTATGTTTTACTTATTATATCGGTTCCTTTTTTAAGTTTTTCTCATATAAGATTTACTATATATTACTACGTTCCTGTTTCTCCCCACAACCATTTAATTTCTTATTTTGGGACATTTTGCCAAGCTATTCAACCATCTGAGGTAAGTTCCCTGTCTTCTATTTCAATTTTTTTTTTCGAGTTCTGTGTCTGTTCTATTTTGTTTTTTTCTCTTACTACAATGCTAACTTAATACCATGAAAATGAATAACTAATTTTATTATTCTAATTTCCTGTTTTTTTTTTCTTGCAATGCTTACTTAATACCATGATTATTCATAAACTGAAACGGTAGATGCCATGATCGAAGTGGATATGTTCTGACATGTTTATGCAATCTTAAGCCACCCCTCATCTTCATGAGCAACTGTAGTCAAACCCTCCCTATGAAAAATATAATATATAAATAAGTTTGTATATATACATGCAACACCAGAAACAACTAATTAAAGAATTCAAACTGTGAGTCAATCTTTTCAAAAACTTGTATAACATATATAGCCAATTAGTATTTAATTATACCATAAACTAATTTCCTTAAAAAAAATCAACTGAGGAAAGGATTTTAAATTATCAATTCATATCCTAATTTAACCAGATTTTCAAATATTTGAATTTTTAACTATGGATAGAAAACTCATTTAAGGAGATGAATAAAATATTCATTTCTATGGCGTTGCTCTATTGGCCTATGCAAAAGAGTCTTATTTAATGAATGATTTAAATGTCCAATACTATCCTAATTTAAGCATAAATTTGAATTAACTAAAATTTGAATTCAATTTAAAGTAGGAATTAATCGATTTGAGTGGGCTCATAAATAGATTTATCTTATATAATACATTCATTAACACCCTTCATTGCATTCTTATTTTTCCTAACAACCATCCATTGCCGAGATATTTAGGTCATCCAAGTAATTCTAAGTTCTTTTTCTTTCTCTTATTCTAATATACTCCCTTTCTTTATATTTCAACATTTGTTTTCAGCGTTTTTGTGTTGCATACATTGTGCTCATCCCAGCTATTTTCAAATTCCCATTTTTTGAATTTGAAAATTTGTAGCTGAATAAAATCCTTCTCTAGAGTAAATAACAATGTTATTTCTGTTGCTACTTGGTTACGTTCAAAATACTAGATATCTTCCTTATTCTCACTGTTATTTTGGGATTTTTTTTTTTTTGACAAGTTCATCCGAAGTTTGTCCTCATTTTTTCTCTTTCCATTGAATTATTCTTTGTAATAATCTGTATTTCATAAGCATCATTTAGTTTTTAAGGTAACTTGAATTAACCGTGAAACTTATGCATGATTTTAGGAAAATGAAAAAAAATTGAATAGAAGAAAGTCTAAGTGCGTGATAAAAGGAGTAGAACAAAGAAGGTTTACAGGGGAATGTGATACTTTCACTGACCATGTTATTTGAATTGACACTAACAAAAAAAGGGGGGAGGGTTCGGATTCCATATGTTACAAATATTTGTTAAGAAGCTCGATATATGGGGCATTTTTATAGCTTTATTACAAAGTGAAAATTATATGTCAACTCAAAGGACTATATCAATATAGTACACAGTCCGTCTTGAAAAAATAGTTTTTTTTTGTTATTCCTATATATTATTAGTAAATAGAGTGTATAAGTTATTTTTCTGTTATCCTCACTTTATTATATACTCCCTCCGTCTCAGTTTAAGGTTCTTACTTTCCTTTTTGGTATGTCTCAGTTTAAGGTTCTTATTTGATTTATTCCTTAAATGACAAAAGAATGAATAGTGCTTTGGAGGAGCTTGCCCTCAAAAAATTCATGAATAGTGTTCTTGGACATTTATATCCGTCACTCTCTACTTTTTGTTGACTCATTTCCTTTGTTTTTACCTTGGTTTCTTAATAAGCGTGCATAATCAAACTAAGAACATTAAACTGGGACGGAGGGAGTAGATTTTTATATAAATGTTTATCATTACATTACCTTACTTCGATCCAAATCAAATGTATATTTTTTCTAAAAAAATGAAATTATTATCTATATAATATACATAACTTGTTTTTTTTTGGGGGAACAACCATAACTTTGTTTTTTTGGAAAGCAATATTTTTCATAACTTATTATAGATAGATTGCCAAAAAAAATCATAGTGATAGATTGAAGTATATCCTAAACATTAGTAATCTTGCATTTAGATGAGTTGTTATGAGATTTTCTTTGATCTACAAAATCTCATTATTGCTTTATTTTTATTTTATAATTAACATTAAAACTTATTACTTCACCTCTCTTTCTTCTAAAGTTTTTTTTGTTTGTTTAATTTTTTTTTTTTTTTAATCTAACTTCGTGAAATGACTACTTTAAAAACAACATAAAATTTCATTCAAAATCTAATTAATACTAATAACTAACAAAAATATATTTCAATCTTTCCTCTTTCTATGTATATTTTTTTACCTCTCAAAACTAATCAATGATGAAATTTTCTAAGAATAACCCAAAAAAAAAAATAGTTGTACTCCCTCCGTTCCGGTAGAAGCTTCAAAATATTAGGACTAATACAAAAAATCAAGAAAAGTGATGAATGAGAAATAGGTTGTGAGAGAGATAAAGTGAGTATGAATGACAAGTGTGGCTCATAATTTAAATATGTGAGCAGAAAAAATTATTGGCCATGATAAGTGGGGATGATAATTTAAGTATGTGAGAAAAAAAAGTAAGTGGGGTTGAAAGTGGGACTTACATTTATAAATATACTAGAAATTTTCACTCATAAAAAAACAAATATTTTCAAGCAGAGGGAGTACTGTTTATTACCCAGCATATATTAATTTTAGTTGTATCAGTACATGGAAAATAATGATAAAATAAAAAATATGGTATTTTTCTATGCTTTTCTTCTCACTATCAAACTAATCATGTTCAATCATGCTTACAAAACCAAAAAGTAAAAGTGTATGACAAAAGTTTGAAAATAAAATATATTATGAAAGATTTAGATTTTTTTTCGTCCTTAGAAATTAAATGAAAAAATTGACAAAGAGGCAAGTGACTTGATTTTACAAAATCAAAATAATAATCATAAATTTCAACGACACTGTTAGTAACAATTTCTTTTTTTTGAAAGATTTTTTTTAAAAGAAAAGTAAACATTCATTTTAATTTAAGACGGATGGAATACTATTTTTTATTTGAAAAAAAAAACACTGAATAAATTAATGTATGATGTCAATTTGATCAGTCAATACTGAGAAGATATAAAATCTCAATTAACGAAAATAATGTTATAGAGACTTAAGGAGGTGTTTTGCAAGAAAAAATTGATTCAATATACATTATAAAAAGGTAACTATTTAACGGGTAACTAAGTCAACATATTTCACAACTCACCTAAAATTTAGCATGTGTAGTGGATTAGTATAATTTATAGTGGGAATAACTCCTCCCTTTTTTTAGAACCCATTTTTGTTTCTTAATAAATAATCTAATTTTATAAATATCTTAAATATATGACATAATATACAATTTTAATTAGAAAAAAAAAATAGTGAGAAGTGAATGATGTGGGATGCTTCAGTTTCATTAGGTATAATCCTATGAAGGTTGCAAAGATCCAATTGAATTAGAGATGTTTTAAGTTTGGCAACATATTATTCAATATTTTCTATATACTATAAAAATATTATTAGTGAATACGCCCTTAATTTAATATTTGGTATCAATACTAGAAAAATGGTGATGTAGTGAAGAACTAAATATTGTAGTGCCGATACTCCCTTTAAAAAATCAATGTAACTTAGTGAGTTACTTTTTCATCATATCTTATTTTGTAGTGACTTTGATAAATAATTCATTCGTATTGTAATAATGTACACACTTTTAAGTATGTATGGGAATTAATGATAAACAGTAGTGAATAGTTGTTGTAAGTATGAAAAGGGAGATAAGAGAGAAGCTGAGGTAGAGAATAGTAATCTCTTCATCACATTCTATGCTTAAAAAATTCCCTTTTGAGTGTCCATGTTTTTACTTCGAAAACCAAAAAGATTTTCTTTAATATTCTTCAATCAATGGGCCTCACGGGTCATACTCACACAACTATCCACTAAATATTTCACACATCACTTTCTATGCTGACAATACTCTACCCCACTTTTTATATTTTATAACAAAATATTTCTTAAATCTTTTGCCCATAAATTATTTGAAGCTTAAAATGAGGGGGAATAATAAAATTAAATATGACTACAAAATATGGTCTACAAAAAGCAGTGTCATAATTGTGTTGGTGTTTTTAATTAGTGTGGCGGGTCCACACACAATACAACAAATAAAATATATAAATAAGTTTGTATATTTACATTGTTTAAGTGAATGCTTCATGTATGTATGGTGTTTTACATGGAGTTCTTGGGTTACATGAAAAGATAGTGGGCAGTGTGTATTGGAATAAGTTGTGTTATAATAAAACAACGTTCATTGTCAAGCTCATTCTCATCTTGATGTTAACATCATCGTTGGACTTTATATAGCAATTTTGATCATGGGGGGTTTATTAATGAAAAATGTCAAATTTGAAGATCATTTAGGGACGGAGGTAGTATTTTTTTTTTATTCTTAGCATTACTATGGTCCCGTCGAATCTCGACGGGTTACTCACTAGTTTTGTAAATACTAAGGGCCCAATATTCACATTTAGCACTGGACCCCTATAATTATTGAGACGAGCCTGGTTTTAACGTTAACTATTACTCATAAGTGGATTTTTTGAATGTGGGTATTTGGTAGTGTCCAAGTCATACTTGGAGTAGCATTTAAGCATGATCAGTATATTGTGAGAAAAAGAGTTTGGTTGAAGTCGTTGTTCGTTCAAATGTACATCAGTGGCATCATAGTGTCGAAGAGGGCGAGGCCATGGATTTATTTGAAGCCATACAATGGAGGCGGCAAGGTTATTGATTGCACAACCATTCTTGTTTCAAACTATACTTATGTATGGATGAACCTCCGTCGTCTGTGCAGTGTCATCTTGATATGTGTGAATGAAATAAAAGTTTCTTTGTTGATAAAATAAAATAAAAAAGAAAGATCTATCACGAGTCACAAGCATTAGTAAGAACTCTTGGAGCAATTATCCCACATCGGGATTTAATAAGCCAAGCCTTAACTATATAAAGACCCAGAGCTACTTCTCTCCTAGCCAATTGGTTTTGAGATGGAACCCTATTTATCATGGTATCAGATATAATTATACATGTGCGGGCCCATAATGATTTAGCCGCGCCACCTAATTATATGTCCATGCGTAAGTTCAAGTAAGTTCAAATTTTGGCTAAGCGTGAGTGGGCGTGTTGTAGCAATTATCTCACATCATTAAAAAAAAATTGCTACTCCTCTTTTAGTCAGTTAATTTTAAAATAGAACATCAGACTTTATGAAAAACGTACTACAAATATAAAACAAAATAAATAAGAGGTGATCTCTTGTGAGAACACCACGGGTCGACCCATGACCTGTGTACAACATTATTCGCGAAGCGTAAAATCCCAACACATGTTCCACTCAAAATCTGCCACGTGGCAGCGACTCATTGGCCCAAAATTATTTTTTTCCTAGAAAAAAAAAACCGTTTTTTTTTTTTTTTTTCGTTTGCCAAAAGTAATACTTAGTACAACTAAAAGTAACAACTGTGTTACTATAAAGTAACGTTGTTTATAAGTAAACATAACACCTGTTTAGAAAAAAAAAAAAAAAAAACTCATGTTACTCATCTTTCAACTGTAATACTAACTTTAAATACGTGTAACACTAACAATAACTAAATGTAATTATCGTTATACTGAAATGTAATAGTGTTTTTCTATTATTTTTTTTTTTTTTGAGTATTTTGATTTTATTTTTTAAAAGAAAGTAACATTTGAAAAATAACAACGCATATACATGAATGTAATTATTTGAAAACATATAGATATACTACTATACAAGTAAACGTAACTGTTTTACAATGTTATTATACATGTAAAATGTAACATTCGTTTATAAAAATTGTTACTTTTTTATTTTTACAATGTTACTAACACAAGTGTTTTTAGTTCTAAAGTGTAAATAGTTGAATTATTACTTTTCTATACATATGTGTTACAATTATGTATAAACATTGTTACATATAAGTAACATGTTCGTTACATTTTAGTTGTAATAAGTATTACTTTTGGCAAACGAAGAAAACATAAACAAAAAACTGTTACTTTTTTGTATATATATATTACTTTTATGTATACAAACTATTACATAATATAAGTAACACGTTTGTTACATTTAGTTATAGTAACTATTACTTTTGACAAACTGAGAAAAAACCAAAAAAAATAATATAAAAACTATAAAAAAAAAAAAAAAAAAAAATTTTTGCTTGTGGGTCATGGATCCGGGTCATGGTTTTCTCATTCAAGATTTTGTCAATAAACAAAGTCTCACTCAACCTGCTAATGTCGTATTTTTGTTTTTTATCCGCTTCAAATAAGGACTATATATATGTATAATAAAATGATTTTAGAGTAATTTTATCACGATACAAGCAATATTCTAATAAATAATATATATATATATATATATATATATTTCTTCTGAAGCATTAGAGAGGTGCATGACATTATATACAAATAATTTGATAAATTAATTGTGATGCTTATTAACTTATTATTATCTTATTGTGACTTAGAGTTTTTTTCTTTTTTTAAAAAAAAAAAAAAGAAATGAAAAAAATAATATTGTGACCAAGATGGACTAAAGAAATGCATGTGCAACGTCCACATTTTCTGGATAGGCATTTACATTCATTCAACTAGCCAATAGATTTGCCTAATTTATTCAAATTAAGAAACATGATTAAACAATTCGAAAATAAAAATTAACTTAATACTTGGACAAGAGTATATAGTCTTAGACATGTTTTGTCTTTCTTAACAAGAAAGTCAAAGTTTTAATAGCTCTCGTGATGCAATACTAACAACCATGCATTAACTTTGATGTTAAATTACAAATCTTTCAATTCAATACTTCAAGTGGATAACCAACTTTCATATTTTTGTGCATGAATAATACTATGGCCACAAAAAAGTCACAAAATCTTGCTCACAAAATCCTAGGTGTAATGCTTTTATTGGTGCTTTTAATTAGAGTGTGTCGGGTCCATTATCGATGCAACTAATAAAATATCGCCACTTCATGTTGTGAGCATAATTTTGTACCCCTAGCATTGCTCTTTTGTGCATAACTAGCATCCATCTATCATTTAATTTCTTTTTCCATGCATATATAATAGTATGCTTGTAAGTGGATATACTTTTTAAAAAAAAAGAAGAGAGACATCCCGCTCTTTCCTTCTAATTTC
This sequence comes from Campanula takesimana, assembly GCA_026119855.1. NCBI lineage: Eukaryota > Viridiplantae > Streptophyta > Magnoliopsida > Asterales > Campanulaceae > Campanula > Campanula takesimana. Next base: position 1,011,330 of record JAOWBW010000303.1, read on the forward strand.
TTGTGAGTGTCAAACACTTCACTTTGATGTTGACATTGTTGGTTATATCGGTTGAGGTGATTTTGAACTCCGACTGAGCTGCAGCGATTGGTCGTCAGAGCTGTTATATATGGTCTTAGCTAGAGTTGTATGATCGACATCAAAAATCTATTATTGCTGGCTAGATTCCACATTTTATTCATTAAATCTCTATCACTCGGTACTAAAAAAGTCTGATACAACAAAATTTTGTCCGCTTGCTCGCATAGTGCAGTAACATTACAAAAGGGGAAATGACAATTTAGGGTCCAAAGTTTGGGGGGTGTGTGCCAATAGGGGTCTGATGTATCAATTTTGTCAATTTAGGGTCCAAAGTTGCAAAAGTTGTGCAGGTTAGGGTTTTTTAACGATTTTATTAACGGAATCCAGGTAAGTCACAAGTGTTTTGACATGGACTTAACTGGAGTTTGTTTTTATTATTTGCATGAGCATATTGTCATTTCAGATGTAGAAAATTAATTAAAAAAATGAAATATTAAATTTTACTTTCTTATATTAAATTAACTAATCATTAAGACGTCATTTACCGAAAATATTTTTTCAAGAAATACAATAAAAATATTTTTTTCATTAAAACCACTATAAAATAAAAATTATAATTTTTAAAAAAGAAAAAGTGTAAAAAAACTATATTCCAAAAAAAAAAAAACCACTTTATTTTTTTTTAGAAAGAAGAAAGTGGGGATTTGGACAATTCTTTTTTTTTTTTTCTGCGGTGGTGGTTAGTATTGTTTCATTATTAATATTAGTATTCCAATTATTTTATTTATAAAATTATTTTTTATTTTTATTATTAATTTTCCTTGTTTTTAACTTCATTATTGCGGTTTTAAAAAAAAACCACTTTAATTTTTTATTTGCTTATTATTTTATTTATTATTATTTTTGAATTAATTAAAATTATTCGAAAATTTGAAAGAAAATTTAGTGTCCATTGTATAAGGGGTGTGTGAAATGACAGCCCAGGCGAACATCCAAAACTAACTCCAGTTAAGTTTTTCTGTTACTTAACTGGATTTTCTTTGCAACTTAGTCCAAAAACCCTTAATTGACTAACGTTGTTAACTTTGGACCCTAAATTGACAAAATTGATACATCAGACCCCTATTGGCACACACCCCCCAAACTTTGGACCCTAAATTGTCATTTCCCCATTACAAAATACCACTCAAGTTAAGACCGGTCTCACTCCGGTCCAAAGTAACCAATAGAATTTGAGTTTTCTTTCGATAAATATATTATGGGCCCGCAAAACCTATTTCTTTCTATTTTCATCGAAGTTAGTTACTAAATCCAACCCTGTCTATGCAAGGCGCACGGCTAGCTACTATATAAATCCCTGTTAATACAATCAAGAATAATTGAAGCGAGTTTTGAGATTAATGGCTTCACTATCTTCCTGTTGGCTCCTTGTTGAATCTTTCATCATCCCAGATGGAATGAGTAAATGGTTTTACCTTAGCTTCTATGTTCATCCCTTTTTTCTCATCTTCTGTCAAATATTTCTATGGCTTAGATGGCCTGCATACGTTATTTTCCTTCTTCCTTTCAAAATCACTTGTTATACATATTCACTTGTTCTCATGTATGGTAGACGTTTCGTCATACTCATACGCTCTTACACTAGATTCAAGGACACGGAAGTGGTGTTTGATGAGCCCGAATATGAAAATATTCCTGAATTGATCATAAAAAGTGATCAACATCTGATCTTGAATTCATATTTTACAGCTAGAATTACTACTGCTGAATTTACACATCCTTATGATGCTTTAGTGTGTAAAGTATCGGAATTGTGTTTAGATGAAGTGGATTATGATGCTGAATGTTGTGAAGAAAAGGAAAATGTGGATATCAATGAAGAATATTTATGCTCAGATGAGGAGGAGGATCATTTCTCTTCCCGCGTTTCTGTTTCATCACTTACAGATGATCAGGGGTTGAATTTGGATTTACCATCAATATCGGTCTCTCATTTGAATTCACCTCTAAGGGAACACGAGTTGACCATCAAAAGGGAGGACGGCCAAGATGAAGAAATAGATCTGTTTTACGAGAAATACAAGGAAAAAATGAGATGGTTTGATCTTCTAAATCAAGAACGAGCTTTTGCTTTAAGTAAGTTCATTATTTCTTATTGCTCTAGAAAATACATCATTTCATTGTAAGTTTTAATAACCACATTTTTATTTGCACGCATGTAATTGTTCAGGTAAAATTCAAAGCGAGCAATCGGCCACTATTTCAACTGATCAGAGCATAGAAAAAGCGGATATTCAATGGGCGAAAATGGCGAAAAAGAGAATGGTAAAAAGCTTGGAGAATGACATTGAAATGGTTTATGTAGCTCAGACATGCTTGACATGGGAAGCACTCTATTATCAACACCAAAAGGTTGAGTCTCAAATGGCATGCTCTTCTCCCACTAGTACCCCAAGTTCAGATGGTTGTACCACAATTTCAGATGGTGCATTTTATTACAATTGTTGTATCGCGAGCGAATTTCAAAAATTCAAGATATTACTGGAGAGATTCATGGAAGATGAAAGATTATACGACGGTCATAGGTACTGGAATTATGTACAGAAGAGGTCTTCGCACGAAAGTCTTCTCCAAGTTCCTGAAATTTCAGAAGGTATATAAGTATACATATAATACTCCTACTTGCTACTAACTGTAGTATCATTTCCCATCTACTCCATTTATTTCTTATACTTTTCTGTCTCAAAATAAATGTCATACTTTGACTTTTATGACGTTTAGTGTTAAAATTCAATCAAGTCGACCGTAAAAGTCAAAGTATATGCCAAATAGTTGGTGCACATGGATGGATTTCCTACTTATCCATGTAAACAGAGTTGGTTAACTCTGCTGCACAGTCAGTGCTTATCTTTGTTCAACCTACTACAATGAAATGAATTGTTATTTAATCAAATTGAAATATTCTACGTATCTGTTGAAGGCGGCGTGTGACATGGCATGGCCCTCGCTTTCTTTCCCTTTTCGCCATACAAGAATTCTTAAAAATTCCCGAATTTGGGAGTATTAAACTACTTACTACTAGTACTCTTTGATCATTAGGAAAATGTTTTAAGTTAACCTTAAGAAGGTCAACTAAGCCAAGTAGTCCGTCCGTCCTGAAAAAGTAATCATATTTTTACTTTTGATGGTCAATATAAGTGAACTTTGACTAATACATTAATGCCAATCTAAGCATGCATCCCAATGAAATTCTAAAAACTAAAAACTATTATTGATAATAATTTATCACTAGCAACTTTTAAATTTTTCACTGAAATGATTAGATTGACATTAACGTATAATCAAAATTCATTTGTGTAAGACCATCAAAAGTCAAATGATACTATCTTCCTGTGACGAAGATAGTATTTTTAGAATACAATTCTTTTTTCGTCTAAGTAACTTTTGCTCATTACAAGGTTTTGACAAGGAGGAAGAGAAAGAAGGAAATGAAAGAGAAACCATGGGAACAAGAGACATGTTGAAGGCAATAGAGAAATGCATAAAGACTTTCTTGTCCTTCCTTCAAATCGAGAAAAGGACGAAAAAGCAATGGTGGAAAGCGAATAGTCTTGTATGGACTCACCCGCCATTGGAAGATCCTAGAGACTTGAAGCTCCTCCACGATCTCACTAACACCCTCCAAAAGAAAGAACTGTGGTTGAAAGATTTGAAGGGAAAGAAGAGATGTTGGCTGAAGAGGGCCGTGAATCCGTTAGAAGAGAGTCAGAAGAAAGAAATGTTGTTTGCAATGATAGAGTTGAAACTCGTTTCGAGAGTACTTTCCATGTCTATGATCTCGACTCGACAACTCAAGTGGTGTGAAGAAAAACTTAGCAATATTGAGTTCAAAGAGGGGAAGGTTATTCGGTCTTGTAACATTGGTCTCTTATTTCCATCTTCCTGACATTTTCATTCAGTAATTTGGAGATGAATTTATGTGTACCACTTTTATGTACCACTGCTATTTAATGATTATGCTATGACATTGATCACGACGACATCTCTAATTACTCATAACCGTTGAATTATTAATAGTACACATTGTGGTAGATTGGTATAGGTGATTTCTTCTCAATTATTTGTGAAAGATCAATTATTTGTGAAAGAGTGAGAATCCATGAGGATTTCAAACTCTTAAGCTGTGTATGTGCGCATGTTTGATAAGTAAAGATTTTAGATTTTCTTGCAAGATTTATTTTAAGATCTCCTAGTCTAAATAGGTTTCTTTATATTCAAGTAAATATCTTTTTATTTATGTACATTAGATCTATTTTATGCATGTATATCTTTAACTTAATTTTAGGTACTAACATACTAACCCTAATGATTTCATTTGAGTTGTGTTTATCTCATTCCGTATGATTTGCATGAGCCGAATTCTAAGTTGAAAAGATAAAGGAGATTGCACAAACATAAGGAGATCAAGTCCAACATGAATTCCGTATGATTTGCATGAGCCGAATTCTAAGTTGAAAAGATAAAGGAGATTGCACAAACATAAGGAGATCAAGTCCAACATGAAGAAGGATTATAAAGCTATAAAAAATAATCAACTTCTTCATTATTTCACACGCATTCTTCAAGACTTTTGAGAGCTCTCTCGTTTGCTTTGTCTTGAGTTTGTATTTGAGAGGTGTATTGCAATTCTTGTGCAATAAGTACATCATAAGTTTTCATCAAATCTTAGTAATAGGATTTATTTTAGTATTTTAATTATGTTCATATTTCACTAGTCATAGTTTTAGTATGTAAAACAACTTTTTATAGGTAAACAATTTTTGGGCTTATAGCCTAGTTTGCTGGAGATTGAACCAACAAACAATTACATCTTTATGTTCTTATAATTCTGTTGTGCTAGTGTTGGTTGTGTGTGAAGTTGTGATTCACATCTGCACAAACATTTACTTTCTGATTTATGTGAGTTGTTGTTTTTTCTGACATTCCTAGCTACACCAAAACTTTCAATTTGATATCTTGAAATGAATATAATGCTGGCTCCTGTAGACCTGAACAATGGAAATAGATTAATTATCAGTTTAGGCTGAGGTTGAACTTGGAGTACATATGACTATTAAGAAATGTAATTTTGTACATTGATAAGTTTTACAGGTTAGTTTTATGTCATGGGCCAATTCATTAAAATTAAAGAATTCGCACTTGTTTTCTTTATTTTTTTCCTATGTTTCACAATCCAATTTTGCAGAAAAAACAAAAGCAAGAGATCTATAGTTCATGAGCTAGAAATGCCTAGAATCAATATGAGTGATCTGTCTCCTAACAGTGATTAACTTTTGGATGAAGCTAAATGAAATTTCAGTATATTGTCAGCCAGCCAAACTAAGCTTGCTTTAGATTACTTATAAAGAGAAAAATGTCCTCAAAAGAGTGGTAAAAGAGCGGTTAAGTGGTAAAGCCAAAGTTCGATCCCTCTCCTCGCCTCCTTTAAGCGTGATCATCGTAAAAAAATAAAAAATAAAAAAATGTAACAAATAAATAAATAAGATTATGGATTGTATGTGATCCGATGCATTTTTTTCTATTCATATAATCTACCACAACTACATGAATAAGACACTTTCTTGTTGTATACTCCCACCGTTATTATTTTGAAATACACAAATTTTATTTTTAAATGTCCGATTTAAAATTACACTAACCAAAAATGACTTCTTATAATATTTTTTTTTTTGATGAATGTGAACTGGTGCAAAATTGAATTTTAATACTAATAATTTGTGCTGTATACTTCTACTTACATTTCGTTTTTAAGTCACTTAAAATTATATTATCAAAAATATTTTTTTAAGAATAAATTTTATTCAATGAAACTCATTAATCATATCAACAGTAACTATCCCACTTACAAGTAACTATCCCACTTACAATTTTTTAGTCTCTTTATAAATTACTCACTCTGTTTATTTGAAATTGCAAACACTTGTCATTTTAAGTGTTTCATTTATAATTGTGAAAACTCAAAATGAAAATTTTATAATACTTTTAATCAATAAAACTCAGTTGTCATACGTGATGTATCTATAAAAATTAGTATCGTAAATGTGCTAGACTTGAAGGGGTAAAATGGTCATTGTAGAGCGATAAAGCCAAGGCTCCTCCCATATAAATAAGAGGGCCCTCTCCTTGGATGAAAGGTGAGTTTTCTTACTCCCTCTCCTAGATATTTCTGATTATGTTTGGTTGAGATTTTGGAGATATAGACTGATTCTCACGCCGGAGGGGCTTCCGCCGGAGTCGCCCCCGGCCTAAGTTCACGGTGCTCGTGTGTGTAGGTGATGACGGAGAAGAAAGCCGATGTCCGCTCTAGACTACAAGCTTGGAACCCGATTGCTACCCGAGATTTTCCGGTAACATCAATACGCATATCACTTAAACTGCTTAATATTCCCTACATCACTAATAATCTATATCCACTATCAATACTCACACTACTTTATTACTACATAATGTATTTCATATTAATTTTTATTTACAATAGTTTTTTTTTTTTTTTTAATTTAATTTGAGATGAGAGGGAGAAAATATATTCCCTCCGTCCCAAAATGATCTTCTCATTTGACTATTCAAACTTTTTAATGATATGAACAATTGCTTCACTAGTCAAGTTTTGTTTATGCACTTTAAGCCTAAATTGTAGAAATGTGAACAACTTTTTGGAGAGTAAAAAATGGCAAAAATGTGAAAATCATTTTGGTTTGGGACGCGGAGGGAGTATATTTAGTGTATTTGTTTCGTTAAGTTGGACGGTGGTTAAACATTAGTTTCACGTGTGATTTCCCAACCCCATAAAGGGTAAAAAGCTACAATCCGAAAATGTGTAGGGTCCATTATTATCCGGTAGTCACCACTCACACATTTACCAGTGTGCGAAAAAAATCTGTGGTCCGCCTCACCAAGATCATACATTTCTGTTTCCTTCCCCAATTTCTGCTTACCAAACCAGATCCTCACAATAATCTCAACCCAATTTCCGTATTAATCACTACCCATTTCAATGTTCTCTCTCTCCTCTTTCATTCCCATTTCAATTTCCCACACCCACATATCTCTCCCTCAGTCCCATCCTCACTTAATTTGAAAAATCTTTTTTGTTTTTCTATGCGGCAAAATGTCGAGCACCTCAATGGCGTCTATGGGTTCGTTTCCTTTTGTGATTGATAATGCGATTGAAAGTAGTAGCTCTGTTGTTCAGCTTCAAATGTGGAACTACCGGCGACCCAAGTTGCCGTTATTCGCCCACCGGCCGAGGAAGTCTGTAATTGAGTGTGTGGGGTTTAATGATTTGAGAGTTGAAGATATTACGGTTGGGTGCGCCGGAGTTGGGCGGACGAGGAGGCTCAAACACTTGAAAGCTGTCAGTGGGAATGGGGCGGGACCTTCTGACGACAGCCACGCTGATGATAGTCTTCAGGTGGCTATTGAAAAGGGTAAAAAGGTTTTAACCGTGCAACGAGATCTTCTTGAACAGGTATAATCTGCTTTCACATTATTTTATTCTCTCTCTCTCTCTCGAGCGGTTTTGTTAGTTAGACTGTTGTACTCATGCTTCATTAATCCGAAAGAAAGGTGTTTTAATTGTATTGAGCTCTCAGTTGGGGATGAATTATTTAGATAAAATTACTAATGAACAAACCCAACTTTGCATAATAGATTGCATTGCAATGTTTTCACCCGGATTGCCTTTTCTCATCTTTGAGCCATGCTTGATGCAAATCTCCCGGCAGTTATATTGGTGAATGAGTCGTTTTGTTAAAGAGTAAGCGGGAATGCTATTGTATTGACTGGATGGATTTTCATACATGACCACTCTTTTGCGATCGACCACCTTTTAAGATTATTAGATACTATCAATGTTTCAAAGAGTTATCTGACTGAAGTGCATTACCTTGTAAATTCATATTTATGTCATTACATAAGAGAGTTGAAATTTAGGAGTCCCGTTTCAAAAAACAAATGCTTGAGGAGTAAAGAGCACATTCCAACAAAATGTGTCTGTATCCTCTATACATGATGTTAAGACTTAAAAAGAGAATGAGGTAAAAAATTTGACGAGGGATATGTACTCCTTACACACCATTCATCAATTCCAAGTCTTGGCATATATATGGAAATGAAGCAAGGACCTTTATTTATAGTGACTATTAGTGAGTAGTTTCCTCTATATTCTTTGGCTGCAAACAGGGCAACTCATTCTCATATTACGAGGGTTTTATAGGATCCAAAATTTGTAGTTTTGAAATGGGAGTCCCTGATTGGAGCATCTCAGAATGGAAAGCAGGATCTTTCAGCTAGACAAAGGGAGTATCGAATTTCATTTGCTATATGTGGAGCTTATTGATGTCATATGCTGGTGGTTAACGGAATGAATCATGGATTTTTTTTCTATTTTTTTTGGCATAAAAAAGTTCAAGACATGGACTTTCAATGGCCTTCCATGAATACACTACTGATGAACTAGGCAATAATGTTTTTTTTTTTTTTTTTTTTCTCTCCTTGGTATAAATGCTTGTTACATAGTGCTCTTCTCTTAAAAAGAAGGCCATAGATTGTATAATGATGCCTACTTTGTGTTATACTCGGTGGCTTCTAGTGGTAGAGGGGGTCACTTGACCCCCTTCAGTGTTGGCATGCCAATTTTACCACTATCAAATTTTCAAAACTTTTTTACCGCTGAAAATGCTAAATTCATACATTTTGACCTCCTTAATACGGAGTATTAGGTAAATTTTGCACTAGATTACTATTTGACCCCAATCCCCATTGTATGCTAAATTTGAATACCTCAACTATACTACTCCCTCCGTTCCAAAATGTTTATTCAAACTTTGTAAGGATATGAACACTTGCTTCACTAGCCATGTTTTGTTTATTCACTTTTAAGCCCGAATCGTTGAAATAGGAAAAACTTTTTGGGAGAACAAGAAATGGCAAATAAGATCATCATTTTGGGATGGAAGGAGTAGTTAATACCAAAAACAATCTTAACCCCCTTTTCAAAAAGATCTTATACTCCCTCCATCCCATAGTGATAAACCTATCTGACAATTCAAACATTTTAACCTATTTTCGTAAACATTACTACACTTGGGCTCCGTTTGTTTTCCGGAAAACATTTTCCGCATTTTCCGGTGTTTTTAAGCACCGGAAAATGGGGAAAATGTTTTCCGGAAAATGGTTTTCCCCCTTTTCTAAGGAAAACGTTTTCCTTACCTCCACCTAAGGAAAACATTTTCCGGAAAATAATGATGACACAAAATTATTTTTGAACACTCTTCCACCTCCGCCTCGCCCCTTTCCCACACCACACCACCCATCCCACCCCCACCCCCCCAAAAAAAAAAAAAAAACTTCTTTTCACTCATATTAAAATTATTTTTGAACACCTCCCCCACCCCTACTACCCCCACCACCCACCCACCTCCACCTCCACCCCCACCCCCACCCTACCCTACCATCCACCCACCCTAAAAAAAGAAGCTTTATTTTCACACATTAAAATTATTTTTGAACACCTCCCCCACCACCTCCCCTACCCCCTCCCCAACACCACCCATCCCACCTCCCTTCAAATTTTTTCTCATAATAATTTTTTTCTCATATTAAATTATTTTTTGCTCATATGAAAATATTTTCCATACTGAAGATAAAAGGCAATCATTGAATTTCCTTGTATTGATGATCACTTGAAACTAAGTCATGACATTGATCCTTTAGGTCTTACGCAAGTTCTACTCCAGTTATTCTCTCTGTTTTTGAGAATCTCATTGGTGGTATCTATTAATCTATGTTACGTGGACACGGTATCCGGGATCCGACACGGATACGGATCCTAGTGTCGGATACAATTTTCTTAATAATTTTGGACACTGGGACACAGTCCTAAATTTGGACACGGGTACGGGACACACTCCTTTTTTTCTTTCAATTTTTTCTTGTTATATCCGAATGAAAAAACAGGTGTCCGGGTGTCGTGTCGGACACGATACGTATCGGACACTGGTACTTCAACATATTTGAAGAGTCCGGGTAACAGAGCTATTAATACAATCAAGACAAAGGCTTTAGCTCATGTACATGGGTATGAACAATGCTTGGTCTCTCTTTAAGACAAGTACAAGTCTTGTCTGTCAATCTAAAATCCTGAAGGGTAGAACTAGGGAACTACGCCGCTGATTTTAATCGGTTTTGGTTTAGTAGACTCCAACATAACATTTTAGTAGGCTCTTTATCCATGTGATAGGCCAGTTCCAATGAGCAATATCATCCATTTCAAGTCTGTCGGGAATGAGGAAGGGCCATATAAACCACATATAACCGGTATACCATATATTTGGTATAATCTTCCAGCGCACTCTATGCTTGGTATTCTATATATACAAAAATGGTGGTTGCACATATACCTTGTTCAGCTAGTTTACTACATTGTATGTCAAGCATATTAATGGGTCAATGGTGTTAGTAACCCCTTTTTGTGCCAAACATAAAATATTTAAAATGCACGGACATGCCCATATTACAATATAAAAACAAGGTTTATTTTTATATAACTAGCGGAATATAAGCTATATATTCACTCCCTTTGTCGTAAATGAGTATCCTTCTAGTTTTCCATTAAAATCAAGGAGGTTAACTTTTTAGCAATGTCAGTAGCACATGTACATGAACACCCTTATTGTCCCCATGATATCTTTACAAGTGAAGCTGTGACATGATAGTTCGCAAATGTGAATAGAGTATACGTTCACTGATAAAGGAACTCATTTTGAGGCAAATTTTGTTTAGAAAAGGACACTCATTTTGGGGTGGAGGTGAGAACTGAGCTTCGACATTAACTTAATTGCTTGTAGAAAATGTTGGTCTCTGAAAACTGAGAAATTATTCTTACCTTCTAGAGCTGTATGATTTGAAAAAGCATATAAATCCAGTCTTGTTCAAGAAAGATCCAGTAGTTGATTCATAAATAATCGCTGTCTCCATCTCATCCCGGTAATATTATCCTCCCTCCATCGGACTTGCATTGACCCTCTAAAAGTCAAATGTAAAGGAATTCATTGTTGCCCTTTGGGAGTGATCTCAGTCACAAAAGTTTCAAGTAAGATCTTTTGTCTACTGTTAATAATCATGATTTTAAGTTAAAGTATAGTGGAAGTCTTAAGCTTAGTTTTGATAGAGGACTTATGAGTGGGAACTCGTGGCATGAAAAGGAAATTATTAATGGGAAGAAAGAGTAATTCTCTATCCAAACTATGAATTGTCCTGAGTCAATTCAACTGCATTGTGCATTGCAGATCGCTGAAAGAAGGAAACTGATTTCAACATTAAAAGCTACCACGCTCAACCCAGAGGTAGAGGGACTTTCTTCTGAAAATGGGGACAGCTCCTTTTCAAATCACAATACTACTTCAAAGGATGAAGGTTACCATCCAAGCCTTTCATCTAGTAGCAGTGTTCCTCCAGAACCAAATAAGTTGTCAAATAAGCCTCCTGCAGCTGCTGATAAACAATATGGTGAAGAGAAAAAGAAACCTCAAAATGACTTGGCTCACAGTAGTTCTTTGGGTGTAGATTTCCCGAAGCATCGCACAGGAAGTACTGCAGGAACAGCTCGGTCCTATGAGTTGCCTCCCTTTGTTTCGCAAGTCTCGGCTACTACACCTAGTCCAATGCATGAAAAGCTTGAAGATACCAAAAAATTAAATATAAAGAATGCAGACGATGTTGCAAATCCCCCTATAAGTGAAGATGTAAAACCACCTCCTTTAGCAGGGGCTAATGTAATGAACGTTATATTGGTTGCAGCAGAATGTGCTCCTTGGTCTAAAACGGGTACGTCACATTTAATTCTATTTTTTCTTCTCTATGTAACAGTTTCTCTATGACGTGGACTAGCTTTTGTTTTTCAGTCATGTCCATAAACTGCCAAATACAAGCCTTTCATAATTTTGGATATAAATGAAAAGGAAATTTCCAGAGGAGGGATAGGGGTTGAAAGCTGTATTAATACACATGCCAACATAAGGGAGAATAAGTGAATAACTGTGAAAACACATATTTGGATTAATACAAGTCAAATTAAACAGAGATGGAAGAAAAATATCCTGATGTTTCACTTTCTTACCATGAAGATGATTTGCTTGTGAGAAGCGACACTTGGTTCTTGTAGCTATGTTCCCAGCCCTTTTCATCTATTTTTACTCTCTCATTTGGTGCTATTTCCTTCTTTTTTTAGTTGTTATGCATCCTATTCTTTCCTTGTTAACTGAATGATCATAAGTTATGGAATTTAGGCAAGAACTAAATGCAGATATGTTTAGGGTAGTGTTGTGTGTGTGTGTGTGTGTGTGTGTGTGAATATGCTTATACCTACATTGTAAGTTTGGATCGAGAGTAATCTGGAAAGACTTCTCTTAGGTGGCCTTGGAGATGTTGCTGGTGCTCTACCAAAGGCATTGGCGCGGCGAGGGCACAGAGTTATGGTAATCTGTTTACAATTTCGCAGCATGACAATCCCCGAAAGTAATTATCTTATAGAAAGTGTCACCAAAAGTTCTATTTTGTATTCCATTGTATGGAACTTTTGATTATCTGATAAGAAAAACCGTCAAAGTAATCACTAAATTATACTGCTTCTAATCTGGTCAAGGCAATTGTTTTATTTTCCAATTACTATAACTTTTTGAATTTTACAAGTGACTCCTTTTCATGACTTCCAATAGAAATCTTGAACCAAAAAAGAAAAGCAAATTCATGTCTCTCTACTGAAATTAACATATTAGCGGGTTAGTCATTAGTGGCTGTATTAGCAACTTAGAAAGGTGATCAGTAAAAGGCAAAACGACTAAAAAAACAAGTAGTAGTATGCAGTCCATTTCATTTCAAAAATATATCTCCTCTCCTTCCGTTCAACTTCTAGACCCACATGCCCATCTCCACTTCTACAAGCTGGTTTCACTGCCACCGCATCTCCAACAAAGACTCAAAGAGCATGCCATCCGCCATTGTCTCCTTTGTGGGTGGAGGTGGTGGTTTTGGCTACTGTTTGTTGTATTGGAGGTGGTAATGGGGGTAGTCTATGGATGTGAATTGATTTTTGGTCACCAAGTTGATAAACCAAACCTGATTGACAGATAAACGCATGTGTTATGCTAATTAAATTCCCAACTCTCTCAGTAAAATAAATTTAAAAAATCACAACTCCACATGTTGCATCAGTTTTCTAACCTATGTTGGGGAAGTTTATTGATTGGAAACATCCAATTTATCAGTTTTTCTGACTTCATCGAAAGTTGTTTTAGCACAAGGACCAGACAGCAACCTTATTTATCAATGACCCCGTAAAAAGTATCAGCCAACCTTTAGAGGTTGGAACTGAAGACTTTCTTGTTTATACTGGTGATTAATGTTAATCTGTTCTGGTGATTGGTGAACTATAGGTAGTGGCACCTCGCTATGGTAATTATGCCGAACCTCAAGATACGGGAATCAGGAGAAGATATAAAGTTGATGGTCAGGTATGCATCTACAGAGTCATTTACTTCCCTCATTACATGCCAATTTTCGATTCAAATTATTGCACACCAGCGATAATCTGTAATTTTACAGGATATGGAGGTGACTTACTTCCAAGCCTTCATTGACGGTGTCGATTATGTTTTTATCGAGAGTCCTATGTTTCGGAACATCGAAAATAACATTTATGGAGGAAACCGCATGGTAAGATATTTTCTTATATAGTTGCTTTGAATGTTCCAATTCTATCTGCTTTACAATCACCTTATATAAGATAAATGATATCTTCCATCATATTTTTATGCCTTGTTCTGCTCGTCTCAGGATATTCTGAAACGCATGGTTTTGTTCTGCAAAGCTGCAGTTGAGGTATGAATGTAGATCAGGTTGTAGATGATATAATTCAGGAAATTTCATGTATTTGCACCATACTAACATTCAGATTTCCTTAGATCTACATATTGATGAAGCAGTTTCTCCCCCTTCCCCTTCCCCTTCCCCTTACCCATCAAAAAGATGCCATTTATAAAAGGGTATATTGGTTACTTTCAGGTACCTTGGTACGTACCATGTGGTGGAATCTGCTATGGAGATGGAAATTTGGTTTTCATTGCAAATGATTGGCACACTGCATTGCTTCCTGTTTACTTGAAAGCATATTATCGTGACAATGGATTAATGAAATACACAAGATCTGTCCTTGTAATTCATAACATAGCTCACCAGGTTCGTTCCTTATGTATTGTTACTCTGTTTCATGCAGTTATTTGTTCGTAGAGGTGTTGAGGCAAAATCTCTCTAACTTTCTGTCTTTGATCAGCTCAAATTTGAGTTAGCTATCAGCTTTTTAACTAATTTGATGGTTAAAGGCCATTTGAAGAAAATCCCCGAAAGAGCATGAATCAGTGCATACACTTATATACTCCCTCCATCCCGTAACAAAGTACCCATTTTGCCATTTTGGGTGTCCCATTGGAAAGTACAACCTTCTCAAAAAGTAAAATATAAAATACTTCTTTATTAATGGGACCCACATGCTATACTCACAACAATTATCCACTTACTATTCCCTACCCACTTTCTCTCTCCTACCCACTCAAAACACCTACTTTTCCAACATCTTTACTTAATTTACGTTCCTAAAGCAAATGGACACTTTGTTATGGGACGAGGGATTATGTGGCCTCCATGTTCAGTTGTGTTCCTCTCCTTTCTCCTTATAATTGGTCATCTATTGATTTCAGGGTCGTGGTCCAGTGAGTGACTTTTCTTACGTGGACCTACCACCACACTATTTGGACATATTTAGAATGTACGATCCCCTAGGAGGCGATCACTTCAACATCTTTGCAGCGGGTTTGAAAGCAGCAGATCGTGTTGTTACAGTCAGCCATGGATACGCGTGGGAGCTAAAAACGTCCGAGGGTGGGTGGGGCCTACACAACATAATCAACGAAAACGACTGGAAACTGAAAGGAATAGTCAACGGGATCGACACCGAAGATTGGAATCCTCGTGTAGACGTTCACTTGAAATCGGATGGTTACACCAACTACTCCTTGGAAACCCTCCACACGGGCAAGCGACAATGCAAGGCTGCACTACAAAGAGAACTCGGTTTACCCATTAGAGAAGACATTCCATTAATTGGTTTCATTGGAAGACTCGATCATCAAAAAGGTGTTGACTTAATAGCAGAGTCAATTCCTTGGATGATGGAGCAAGATGTACAGGTGGTCATGCTGGGCAGTGGTAGGGCTGACCTGGAGCAGATGCTTAGGCACATTGAGGGTCAGCACCATGACAGAGTCAGAGGTTGGGTAGGTTTTTCAGTAAAAACAGCTCATAGAATAACTGCTGGAGCGGACATATTATTAATGCCTTCAAGATTTGAGCCGTGTGGACTTAATCAGCTTTATGCTATGGCTTATGGGACTATTCCAGTTGTACATGCAGTGGGTGGATTGAGGGATACGGTGCAGCCTTTTGATCCCTATAGTGATACAGGGCTTGGATGGACGTTTAATAGGGCGGAGGTGGGTGAGCTGATTCACGCGTTATGGAACTGTTTATTGACTTATAGGGAGTATAAGCAGAGTTGGGAGGGTATTCAGAGACGTGGGATGAGTCAAGATCTGAGTTGGGATAATGCTGCTCAGAATTATGAGGAAGTTCTTGTTGCTGCTAAGTTTCAGTGGTGAGATTATTTCATATTCCACATTCACAACTTCTCTGGTATTGAGTACACGGCCTTTTGCCTTGTTCTCTGGTTGTGCCTTGTACCTTGTTAAATTTTAGTTTTAGCAATCTAACTTTGGGCAATGCAAAGCTGCCTGCTTAAAAGATACTAGTATATTGAACTTTGAGCAATAATTTAGTCTATTTTTAATAATGTTAAGGGGAAATGACAATTTAGGGTCCAAAGTTTAGGGTGTGTGTGCCAATAGGGGTCTGATGTATCAATTTTGTCAATTTAGGGTCCAAAGTTGCAAAAGTTGTGCAGGTTAGGGTTTTTTAACGATTTTGTTAACAGAATCCAGCTAAGTCAAACGTGTTTTGCACGTGGACTTAACTAGAGTTGTTTTGAATATTTGGATGGCTATATCGTCATTTCAGACAAAGAAAATTAATAATATTTTTTTAAAATATTAAATTTTATTTTCTTATATTAAATTAACTAATAATTAAAACGTTATTAAAATGCTTTTTCAAGAAATAAAATAAAATTTTCTTTTTCATTTTAGAATCACTATAAAATAAAATGTATAATTTTTAAAAAGAAAAAAGTGTAAAAAAATTATATTAAAAAAAAACACTTAATTTTTTTAAAAAAGAAGAAAGTGGGGATCGCACATTTTTATTTTATTTTGTGGTGGTGGTTAGTATTGTTCATTATTAATATTAGTATTCTAATTATTTCATTTTTTCATAAAATTATTTTTAAATTTATTAATAATTTTCCTTGTTTTTAACTTCATTTTTTGTGTTTCCAAAAAAAAAACACTTTAATTTTTTTTTTTGATTTATTAGTAGTTTTAAAAATTAATTAAAATCATTCGAAAAAATAATAATAAGAGTAAATGACAATTTAGGTTCTACTGTATAAGGGATGTGTGAAATGACACAAAGCCTAGACGAACATCCAAAACAAAATTCAGTTAAGTGCTTCTGTTACTTAACTGAATTTTCTTTACAATTTAGTCCAAAAACCCTTAATTGACTAACGTTGTCAACTTTGGACCCTAAATTGACAAAATTGATACATCAGACCCCTATTGGCACACACCCCCTAAACTTTGGACCCTAAATTGTCATTACCCCTAATGTTAATTAGAATCTAAAAATTAATGTTTCTAGTATTTATGATGATGTATCAATAGTATGTTGTAAAAAATTTATTAAGATAATTAAAAGTGGTGTAACTTATTGCTTAAAGTTCATTTGTAGTAATGACGAGGAGAGTATAGTTTTGTATCAGCATTCCCATTGTCATTTTAAGTGAATGAAACATTGTAAGGAAGGAATGGTGTTTTTACTGGAATTACATCTCTTTGAAAAATTCACAAATTTCTCATCTGTAGCACCCAAAATCCAAGGACGACTAAATTTGCCAAAAAATGCAGTGACAGAACAAACTGTTTTATTGAGCTTTTACAACCACAACATTGATTCAATTACTTAAAAACACAACACCAGATTAATGAGCGATACCCCCCAACGACTCCAAGAAGCTGTTGTACATACATACTCCTATTTACTATCAAAAAGAGATTATTATTATTATTATTATTTATTATTTTTTTAGAGAAAAAAAAAAAGGGTTGGGGTGGGGGAAGCATCATAATTTAATAACTCAAAATTTGATGGATCCTCTTAAGTATAGCCAACTTTCCTATCATGGTCAAACTGCAAATACGATTGTCCAGAGAAGAGTCCAGCAAAACCTTTGGAAAGACAGCCTTCAACTCCACATGGAGACGACTTGGAGCAACACGATGGGCTACTACTACTGCTGCTGCATTTAACAATTTCCATGTCATCATTTCCGGCTGGGTCCCTCCCACAATTCACAAAGTTGTCAGCAAAATTGATGTGCCTTCTTTTGGATATTAAAATGTTGCTAAAGTCTGCAAGTTTATTCGAGGCTTCATAACCTTCTTGTTCAAAGTTCTGACTTAACTTCCTCTTGAGACCAGGAAGAATTTTCAATCCTGCAAATGAGCAGAAGTTATGATATAGAGTAAATTTGAGAAATTTTTTGGACATTCATTTTGGGACGGAGGGAGTAATACAATAAATGATATACTCAGGTAGGTTTGGGAAATGAAAAAGCTGTAGAAAGAGCATACCGGGAAATGAGTCCTCAATCAACTGGGCTTCTGAGTCTTTGCAGTTGCAAGATAAATTTAGAGTATCGCTGCCCCTGCTTACAGTATAATGCCCTCCATTATGTCAATGTCAAAACAAATGCAAAATCTTGGATGGGCAAAAGATGCTACAAAGATTTAGTGCATTACAACCAGATGATTTGAAACACACCCTTATAAAACACTCCCTCCTCTATTCCACCTCAAATTGCAAAATATGTCATTTTAAGTGTCCCAGTTAAAATTGTAAAAGCCCAAAATGGAAACTTTATAATACTCCCTCCGTCCCAAAATGATATTCTCATTTGGCATTTTTCATTGTCCCCAAAAAAATCTTCACATTTCTACAACCTAGGCTTAGAAGTGCCCTAACAAAACATAACTAGTGAATCAAGTGTTCCTATCCTTAATAAGTTTGAATAGTCAAATGTGAAGATCATTTTGGGACGGAGGGAGTATATTCTTTTTAATCGATGGGACCCACTTGTCATACTCACACCAACTACCCCACGTATAATCCCCACCCCACTATCTATACTCACAACAGTTTATTTCCAAGTAACGATATTAGCTCCAACATTCTTATGAGTTACCAGCCAAATTACCCCAAGGTGCAGAAAATTGAGGGATAACAAGAATTACTCAAATGATCAATGACAAACAAAGAATTTGTTGAATCTAATGAGAAGTATTTCGGAAAAAAGGTTGTACCCAAACATGTGCTCAACAAATTCATCAATTAGAACAGGCCAAGCCCCTGAAGGAAAATATAAATTAAAAACAGTTAGAAGACAATACGCCTTTAGCATAAATGTCGGGTAAAAAAAAATAACTTGGCGATTGTTGAGGAACACAGCACAGACTAGCCACAACAACCGACAGTAAATCTTTAACATGTCTTAGTGAACTTAACAAGAAGGTAATAAGTACAAAATTTAAGTACCTTCCCGGATCGTATCCTTCAAGATTTTCATTCACACACCTGCTAAAGGCTAAAACCTGCCGCCACGTATCCTCGGATATATTGTGTCGTTGCTTTTTCTAGAAGAGAATTCTACAAGTTAGTTGCTTCTAGAAAGAAGGAAACAACAACAAAAGGAAAAGTAGGAAAAAACCACCATGCTCTTAACAGCACATTAATAAATTATAAAAAAAATGTATTAACAAATTTTGTAAACTTACAGAATGTAATTAATGCTTACAAAAAAGTCAATAATTTAAAGATTGATCTTCAAGAATAATAATTAATAAAAGTACATCTCTACTGTACTAGAAGAGAGAATGGACCCCATATCCCTACCTTCTCGTTTTAAAATCCAAGAAAAGCAGACAACAAATAATATAAAAATACTCCATATGAATTTCACATGAAGCTGGGGCTGACTACATGAGATCACCATTTTAGCTAGTTGGAACACTGATGTAATATCCCACATGGAAAACTTGGATGAAGTTGGAGTGGTACTTAAAAGTCCCACAAACTATCATTGTGAGCATCAAATCATCCATTGGACTTTTGGAGGCCTGTGATGGGTTGTGGTTAACCCAAATGAGGAGGTACTCAGTGGGCTAGTGCGTGGTGCTTATGTAGCGGGTCGGGTCTCCGGGCCTGGGTCGTTACAGCTAAAGTCTCTCCAACTAAAGTAATCCCACATAATATCAACACTTACAACAGCGCAATACTACATTTTAAGTCTTGGATGGGTATACTTGCATTATGCAATCATAACAAACAACCCAGCATTGAACAAGCATCATTTTAACTTGGTTCTTTAGGAAAAACATTAGAGCAATGCTAGGGGCACAAAATAAGCTCACAAAATCTTGCTCACAACATGAGGTGGTGATATTTTATTGGTTGCATCGATAATGGACCCGCCACACTCTAATTAAAAACACCAATAAAATCATTACACCTAGGATTTTGTGAGCAAGGTTTTGTGACTTTTTTTGTGCCCCTAGTATTATTCAAAACATTATTTCTTAGAAAACAACTGAATGGGTGTATATGCCTGAATCATTATGCAACGATGAGACGAACAGCCAAGCATTAAGCAAGCATCATCCTAACTTACTTTTCGAGAAAAATATTAGTTCTTGAAAACAAATCACAAACTCCCTCGGTCCCACAACAATGGTTACCAAAATTAAATGCGCAGGAATTAAGAAAGAGTAAATATAATAATGACAGTGGAGTAGGTGTTGTGAGTATGAAAAGTAAAGTAGGAGAGAAAATATGGGGTAGGGAATAGTAAGTGGATTGTGGTTGTGAACATAGTTGTTAAAGGCGAAAGGCGGAAGGCGGGCGATACGTACGTGAACAAGGGCGAAAGGCGGCAAAAAGGCGAGCAAGGCCGAAAAATAGTACAAAAAAATAATAAATACTAAAAAAAATATAAGTTTACATGCAACATATAAACAAAGATTAAATTGTGTTATGAATTAAAATAAAACATTAAATAATAGTATCATAACATAATTTAGACCCCCAAAAGATGTATTTAAACATTAATATGAGCCGGAAGCACTAGCAATCTTTAAAACAAAACTTAGAATTTAATGAAGATAGATGTTCAGAAAAAATAAAAATAAATTAATGGTGCAATGCTGCACTTTCTTTGAAATAAGAAAGTTGAAATTAAAAAAGAGATGTTGACTTGAATTAGAAAAAAAGAAGAGTATAATGAATTAAACAAAGTATTAGTAAGAATACTCAACATCAAATTTTAGAGAAAGACAAAGCACTATTGATTGAAACTAAAAAAAGAAAACAATAATTTATTAAGAAAGAGAATAAAGAACTGTAAGAAAGAAAAACAATTAAATAAGAAAAGGCTGAGAAACGGCTTTCAGAAAAAGAAAAATAAGACGAGAACAGAGACCATACGAATTTCAAGAGCCGGCGTTGAAAAGTCTCGATCGGAGCCGTCGCCGTCACAGTGGGTCGCAAGCCGCAGGTCGCAATTTGGGTTTGGGCACAGTTTATCACGGTAAGTCTTCTCGCTCTTAACGATCCTTATCGTCGAAGAAGTAGGGCACACGATCGTATTATAACAAGTCAGACTCATTCCAACCGATGAGGTTTCCTATTCCTAAACCGACCAGGTTTGCAACTCAAAAAAAAAAGAACGCAAGAAAATTGACCGCCATAAATCAGAAAGGCGGCCGACCCCGCAAGGCGCCAAAGTGGGCCCCATTAAATAAAGAAGTATTATCACATTTCTATTTTGGTTAGTAACCATTGTTATGGGACGGAGGGAGTACATGTATTCAGTTCAAATGTAATTAAAGTTCACCTGGACTGAATTTATAAAAGTGGTAAGAAGTACCTCAACAAAGTTGCACCATTGGTTAAGCAGTCGAAATCTTCCTGACATGACTAACCTCCAAGCTACAACTGCCCTGGCTACCGCTGCAAGTCATTTAAAAGAAGGGTCAATCACGTTAAGAATCTAGTAATTATAATGCTAACTGAAACAGAAACAGAAACAGGAGAGAATAGATACTGCCATAACATACTATTTATCATGTATCGACTTACTGATGCTTTTCTGGCCATTCTCACGGCAGATGAAAAATACAAAATTATAGAAGCGGGAGAACTCACAAGAATTTGCCTGAAAGGAAAGGAAAGGAAAGGAAGAGAACAATTAACCGTAATGAAAAAAAAACCTTTTAGCTAACTTTCAAAGCAACTGATATAAGGCAATAAATACTTAACAGGTGATACATACTCAGAAGCTGTCAAAGAATAAGTACAAACTATATCTCACCATCAGGTTAAGCCTCGACATAAGCTTGGAAACTTCATCAAATATTTGAATCCTGTAATTGGAGAATCATCAATTTCATGGATATCAGACTATCTCTAGTTGTTAAACTTTTCATCAACAGATTATAATTTTGGCAGCTCCAAAATTATGCCAAAAGCAAATAAGAAAACACACGGCGACTAACTCAGACTCAAGTAGTGATGGCGAATATGGTAGAGCGGTCCTTGTCCTAAGACAAGATACCAAACCGTCTTCATGAAAAAAAAAAAAAAAAAAAAAAAAAAAACAGCATTGGACTGCCCAAAAGTAAATTTAATGACTCTAGAATGATGAAATACTAGAAAGAGCCTAAACCCTAAAGTGAACAAATAACCCATAAATTGCATTCACCCAGTATTTCTTGAGTATTCTGAAACTGCATCAAACTGCTAGAATTAATCTTACATTAGAGTCCAGACAGGAGTAATCAAAACATAGGTATGTAGGAAAATCCATCAAAACCTTGGATCGTAATATCTTCCAAAAGCTACAAGATAACTACTCAGAAAATGGCTTCAGCGACTATATGCTAGATTCTATGTCTCCACTATTTCCACTCTTCATTCGTCTAATAAACAGATGCTAACTTTGACATGACCCACTCTGGTCCTCCTGCCGAGATATTTATTTGATGTGCCTGATTAGACTTGGGCAGCTTGAGCCTTGACCTGACTGGCTGGGTAATGGGTCATGGCCCTGTCACACTGCTGTTAGAACAATTCCAATGAAGGAAATAAAATGCTTCATATTCACACTTTCAGGATATATAATCCCTGCCAAAAAGTATGGATGGGACTCCTACTTTGCTTCTTTTTCATACTCCCTTTGTCCCAGCTCAATGTGCACACTTACCTCTTTGGGGGTGTCATTGATATGTGCACATTTCCTAAAATGGAAATATTTTATTGTTATTATTGTTGTTGTTGTTGCTGTTATATTAATCTTACCCGACTTTTCAGACTCACACAATTAATGTGGGCCCCACTTACAAATCCCACTTACTTACCATACTCGCAACACCTTTCCCACTCACAATACTTTTAGATATACTCCCTCCGTCCCACGAGATTTAAGGAAGGAATTTTTTATTATAAAATATAGAAAGTGGGGTAGAGGTTGTGAGTATAGAAAGTAGGTAGGAGAGAGAAAGTGGGGGTAGGAAATAGTTAGTGGACAGTTGTTGTGAGTATGACATGTGGGGCCCATTGAATGAAAAAGTATTAAAAATAATTCCTCTTTGGGATTTTGAATCTTAAATTGGGACACCCAACAGTAGGGTGCATGGAGTATATAAGAGAAGCTTATATGGATGAGTGGACGACACTTTCTAACGGACACGCGTGCCAACCATCCTGCTTGGAACAAACATAATTCTTCTGCTCTAAACTACCGAATTCTTTTCTTTCATGAAGTTGAAGGTATAACCATCCCGTACCTTGCATGCATCCTTGACTCGACAAATTTTAAGAGCTGGGACAATGCCTCCCTAGACATTTCAGACTTTTGTGACGCATCATCTTCTCTATAACCATCCTCTGCACATGTAAATGCCCCTGAAGTGGATTCTGCAAGAAAGTAAACAAATTTATACTCCCTCCGTCCCAGCTCACTTGAGACTTTTTGACCAAAACTGGTCAACTTAAGGTCGGTTTGACCAACACTTTATAGAAATATTTATGTTCCAAAAAACTTTTTAAAAATTGTTATTGAGAGGATTTTTAATGGTCATTTTACATTTTTTTTAATTTTTGTTCGGATCATAAATATTTCTATAAAGTGTTGGTCAAACCGACCTTAAGTTGACCAGTTTTGGTCAAAAAGTCTCAAGTGAGCTGGGACGGAGGGAGTATATAACACTACCCAACTATATAGAGTCAAAACGAGCATTACTCCCTCCGTCCCATACTTATTGCTACTAAATGAGTGTGCACGGGGATTAAGAAAATATGTTGGAAAAGTGAGTATTGTGAGTGGGTAGGAGAGAGAAAATAAGTTAGTAGATAGTTGTTGTGAGTAGATAGGAGAGAGAAAAGTAAACATTTTGGGTAAGTAGCAATAAGTATGGGACGCTCAAAATGGAAATAAGTAGCGATAAGTATGGGACGGAGGGAGTATTCTGCTATCGTAAAACCTTTGATCAGAAGAATAACCTAACAACTGAAACAAATAATCATTATAGTGAATGTGAATAAAAGATGCATATTTGACCATTGCACATAACCATTCACAGGCGGACCCAGGATGAAATCTAAGTGTGTGCACAAATCAAAAGAACAATTACAAGTAGGGGAAAAAAATCAGTGGGAATCGAACTTGGAACCTCCAAATATTCAACAAGACTTCTTACCACTATACAGTCTATACTACAAGAATTTTTATGTAGTGGGTTCACTGCCACCCCTTATGTTAGCTTTAGGTCCGCCTATGTAACTATTGTACTTTTTTCGTGTACGAATAAAAATTTGTGATTTTAAAGTTGACTATTACATCTATATTCTATCCAAACTGTCAATAATTTGCTTATGTGACCACCTTTTACTATACCACCTAGCTGTAATAATGCTCGAAAGCATTAAGCGTTAAATCAATAACGATAAAAAAGACTGCATACTCCAGAATGAAGTTTTGCATAAATTGCTACCTACCCTTACATTACCTGGTCACAATAACTCCTATGACTCTTTATATACGCTTGACAATCAAATTAACCGCCCATTTCATGAATTTCAGAAAGTATCTTAACTCCGTCCAACCCTTAGAGCATGAACTATAAGTATATCATTTTCCAAAGTGCAATATAATCTTCCATAGAAACAAATTCCACCGATCCCTAAAAGTGAAGGATGAAGAGCATCTTGGTAGGGCAAGAACTAGTGTTTTCTGGTTAATTTCCTCGAAGCTGTAACAACAAAAGATGACTCACTGTAGCATGTTGAGCCGATGGAGTTTCTTGAAGACCCGAGACCCTACTAAGTTAAGTAATTATTACTCCTAGCATCCTCAAAACAGCGAATGTTTTGCTCATAGATATAGATTCTAATTTTAAAATTGTGCTCTTATGAACAATAATTATGCATTTATCGTATGAACTACTGCTTCCATGTGGCTAGAAAAAAGACACATCGGGATCCTACGAAGCACTTTCCATAAGATCCCAGAAATTGACCTGTACTGATACATCCACACACTGTGAATAAGCTTTTGAAGGCAGCGAAAGTTACCATCTGAAACTTCCTGGCCACCTTTTTCAACCAGTTAAGCAAACTAAAAGTAATGAATATTACTGCTGGCGGAAATTGGCTAACCATCATGTGATGTGTGACAAATTAAAGTTCACATCCTTCCGGTGTAGGATGTGGGATGAGGAATATCACAACATGACTAACTAATAGATACTCAAATTAAGGCGCACAAATATTATACTCCCTTCATCCCAGAGTAAGAGTCTTAGTTTCTATTTTGGTACGTCCCAGAGTAAGAGTCCCTTTCCTTAAATGGCAAAAAATCTTTACTATTCATCTCATTCATTCTCTCTCCTACTTTACTTTTATACTTACAACACCAATCAATTTAATATACTCTCCAACTCATTTTCTCTCCTACTTTAATTTGACACTCACGACACTTACTTTACTTCCACCATTTCTTAATCTCCGTGCAAACGAGGGGTAAGACTCTTACTCCGGGACGGAGGGTAGTAGGAAAGAATAAAAATTGGTTGTGATTATAGTACTCGTAGTGTTTATGTAACCATTTTCTTTTATCACTTTCCAATGTCTTTGTACAAAATCACCAAGAATTAAATTACCCTAGATTCTCTAGCTTTTACACTATTCAAAATTCTATCGAATTATTACAAAAAGAGACGTACATAAACCCCCCAACGAACACAGAAGCTGATAAACAACTCAAGAAAATCGATTCTTGGTGTGTCATTAGTTAGCATAACAATGACCTAAAATTGAGAAGTTAAAGAAGTGAGAATTACCACAGTAGCGCCGGTAAATTTCAAGGATGTCAAATTGATTTGAACCGGAAAAATCCATCCTTGTTGGAAATTTAGGTATCGGGTCAAGAGAAGATGAAGGGGATTGGCTTTCGGGTTTGTGGAGAACAAAACCCTAGATCGAATTCATCCAAAAGCACTGCCAGTCAGTGTGTGGCGTGAAAATCAAAATATGGAATTAGGGAATTTTAGGCAAGGGAAAATTGTGTAAAGTTTAATTGTGGGATATAAATCTGCGGCAGCCAAGTTTATGTTGGAGTTGAAGCCATACAGTAAACTCCTCGCAACGCCAGCAGTCAACCTTCTATTAAACGCATACGTAGTCAGGAGTATTATAAATTAACTTTGCTCAAACATCATTTAGTAAAATTTTAAAAATTGTAGTTTTAATATTTTCACACAAATTAAAAAAAAACAATCAATGCATGTATAATGGTCTAAATTACCCTTGAAACATTTCAAGTACTAAGACAATTAAATATTTTTACGATGACAACTACCATCATAAATAATGGTATATTTGACAAACAATGTCAAAGATGTCTAGATAAAATTAAAACTATCATTTTGGGACAAATTTCAACCCCTTAAATCATCAAGTGGTTTATATTAATAATAATATTAAAATTTTATTATATAATCATCTGGTTTACACTAATGTTTGATCAAAATTCATTTATGTCGACTATAAAAATCAAAATAAGACAAACTTTTTGAGACAAATTTTTTTTTAAGGAAAATGTTATATTTAATATTGTAACTTATTTTTTATCATGTGATATAACATTGTCATAAATAAACCACAACTTATGAATAAACGGACACTAGAAACACGAACAATGTCACTCTTTAATAATACTATACACTAATAAATACTAGTATTATTTGCGCTTACTCTCACTAGCACTGAAAAACACTACTATTGATGCTGAATACGCTTTCAATGCCGCTCAAAACACTATTATTGACACTAAAAATACTAACACTAACACAGCTAATGTGAGCAATAAAGAGTGCTAGTGCATGTGTTATTAAAGGTTAATGCATGTGTTTTATTACTGTCATAATATATGTTGTTGATATGTGTTATTGAAAGCCAATGCATGTATTTTGTATGTCAAAGGATATGTTTAAAGACTACCAGTGCATGTATTGACGCGTGTATGTAATCCCGCATCCGTCCCATAACAAACGACCAATTTTATTTTTAGAACGAAAATTAAAGAAAAGTGGTATGGGGTAGAGAGAAAGGGTAAGAAATAGTAAGCGCAAAGTTGTTGCCAGTATGACAAGCGAGTCTCATGAATAAAGAGCTAATACAAATTTTTCATTTTAGAAAAATGAAATGTTCCGGTGAGACTCAAAATTGCAAGATCGGTAATTTATTATGAGCCAGAGCGAGTAAGTGCTAAAAAAGTGTCAGTTGCGGTGTTAACGAGTGAGTGTGATTAAAAGAGCGTCAAATCAGGGGGTGGTCTTAAAAAATTGTCAATGGAAGTGGTAACTAGGCACTGATGAGTGTATCTATAAGTTTCAATTGTTAACAAAAAAAAAATTTACCTCCATTTTATTAAATGATAGTTAATTATAAAAAATCATCGTACATTTTCTTAAAAAATGATTGTTTACACACTGCACATCATTTTAAACACGTTTTCATAAGTGTTAAATTTTTTGCCTTAAAATTAAACCATTGTTTTTTATAAAAAAAAAAAAAAAAAAAAAGGGTCATACTAAATTTACAAAAAGAAAGTGTACAAATTTATTTATTTAACTAGTTTGTAGCCCGTCGATACTCGACGTGGCATAGTAAGATCAACCCTATAAAAAATATAAATGAAAATGCATATCAAAATTACTCTTAATTCATTCATGTGGCGCAATGTGGAATGGAATAGAGACTCTCTTTTTATATATTTATAGATTTTTACGTTAAAATATTTACTCTTTTGAAATAAATGGATTTAAAACCCACCCTTTTTTTTTCTCTTATTAAAGCAAATCCGGTTATCTTGTTTTTTTTCCCATTACATCTCCATCACGCCGTAACCGTTTTTTCTCTTCCGTAAACCAATTCATGTCTTCTTCTTCTTCACTTATTCTTCAAATCCACAACAGGTAGTGAATTTAGGGTTTTTTTTCTTTTCGATTTCTTTTGCGTATGTCATCAAAATTGTCAAAGAAAAAGGTTTTTCATTTTGTTTTTTTTCCAGATCTTGTAATTTAAACATTAATCATTGATGATATCAGCGATTAATGTTTAAATTATGAGATTTCTTGCTTTTTAATTGTTGTGGAAAAGACCCTCCGAAAAGACCCTCCAACACCCAAGCAGATCGCAAGAAATCACCGCACCACAAACAAGCACAAGAAATAATAAAGCAAAGCAAAAGAACACAAGAAATTGTTTACCCAGTTCGTCAATATATTTGACTACGTATGAGGGCACTACCAAGCCAGGATCTTGCAATATAATATGTTAAATCTGAGTTACAATGAGTTTAGGGGTGGAACCCTGCTTATATAGGCATACTAGAATAAAACCTAACCCTAGACGGACAAGGAAACCCGAAATCTGGTCAAAAATTCGGCCTGGCCCAGATCAGCCCAGCCACCCGGGCGAGCGCCCGCCCTACCCAAGCGAGCGCCCGAGTCCCAAACCCATAAAGCCAAATTCTTACTGCCTCACCGGACGAGCGCCCGCTTTGACCCCGGGCGAGCGCCCAGCCCATCAGTCCCTCCGACGTGAATTTCCTCCTTGCTCTGATCGCTAGTTCCCGGTTGGTCCTCTATTCCAACAATCTCCCACCTAGAGATCAACTGCATATAAGCCCTGTATCCGTTCTTCAACTCATCCTTAGTGCCATAGTGCTCACCTCGATCATGGTAGTGACGTCCTCCTCTCCTATTCTCCAATCCCCGTTGAAGCTATGCATAGCTTCAACTTCTCCTTGCTTGAGAAACATAGAGCCTTACCAGCCGATCCACACTCTCTGTTAGATCTACGCAGCGGAATATCCGGTCCTGGAGTATGTGGTTCATCTTCAGTAACCCCTTGACCTTGATCATCATGAACCGTCTTGCTCTCACCCGAGTCTGGAATATCCATGCAAATTTCATTCGCATCACAGTATTCCTTAAACTCCCCGAGCTTATACTCCCCACCATTATCCATGAAGGTCATGTAATATGACGCACCACCTAGAGAAGTTACCGTGGTCGGTCCCCACAAATCCGTGTGAACCAATTCTAACTTTGCTTCCCTCAAAGCCCTACCTATCCTCGAGAAATTACTCCTCGCATGTTTGCTGAATACACAGTCTTCGCAAATCCCCACGTCGACTGTCTTCAAACCCGGTAGTTTCCTCTTTGAGCAAAGTACCCGTACCCCCTTCTCACCCATGTGACCCAATCGACAGTGCCACAAATCCGTATCACCCTTAGCTGACGCCACCGAGATACTATCCTCGGTGTTGTTCATCAAATACAATCTTCCTTCCTTATTACCTCGAGCGATCTCAGAATCCTCCTTGGTAATAACCCAGTTCATGCAGCTAAAAGTTACCGTGTAACCTTCTTCACCCAGCTGCCCAACTGATAATAGGTTCTTTTTCAAACCCGGAATGTGTCTGACCCCGTGTAGATGTAAGACCTTCCCGTACGATGCTCCTATTCTGACATCCCCCTTCCCCTTGATTTTCAAAGGCTCGCCATCTGCCAGATAGACCTTTCCGAAATCACCGGAAGTATAATTTTCCATCTCCTTTGCATGCCCGCATGAGTGGAATGATGCCCCAGAATCCAGCACCCATGATTCTAGCGCACTACTAACACTTAGAACTAGTACATCTTCACCCCCAGTTACCACATTCGCCGATTTATCCCCTCGTATGGGATAATCCCTCTTGTAGTGTCCTAACTCCTTACAATGATAGTACTGTACCGATCCCTTGGCTACCCTTGGTGCATTCTAGTTCTTCCTAGGCATGTACTCACCACCTCCTACGTTTTCCTTTGAATCAGTTCTCCCCTTGTTGCTATTACCCAGGTTTCCCCTGCTAGTTATAGCTAAAGCCGATCCCGAAGTAGATGGTGTCTCCAGCTTCTTCATACGATTTTCCTCGCCTAAAAGAAAGTCCTTGACATCATCATACTTCAATTTATTCTTACCCACTGAAGCATTTAACGTTGTCACCTTTCCGCTCCAACTTCCTGGTAAGGATGCTAGCAATTGACAAGCATGAAACTCATCCCCAAACGTAATATCCAACGCCGCCAATGAGTCTACAACATCCATAAACTCATCGATGTGTTTGGCTATGGATCCTCCCTCTTGCATCTTGAGATTACCCATCTTGCGTATCAAATCAACCTTATTTGCAGCAGATGGAGTTTCAAATCTCTTAGTAAGATAATCCAATAGCTCCTTGGTGGTTTTCGCCTTCTTGGTAGTCTTCGCGATCCACTTTGACAAAGTAGATCGAACCACCCATAGGGCTTTCCGATCCATAAGATCCCAATCATCCTGTTTTTCGCTTTCCGTCTTGACTCCTGTTAAAGGGTTATAAAGATATTTGTTGTACAAGAGATCCTCTATTTGCATCCTCCAAAACGCATAGTCAGACCCATCAAATTTCTCAACCGCTTCTTTATCCTTGCCCATTCTTGATTGCTTGATAAACCCGAATCGCCCGATAGACCCTGATCGTTCAACCGGAGCTCTTGATACCAGTTGTTGTGGAAAAGACACTTCAACACCCAAGCAAATCGCAAGAAATCACTGTACCACAAACAAGCACAAGAAATAATAAAAGCAAAGCAAAAGACAAAATAACACAACAAATTGTTTACCCAGTTCGTCGATATATTTGACTACGTCTGGGGGCACTACCAAGCCAGGATCTTGCACTATAATATGTTAAATCTGAGTTACAATGAGTTTAGGGGTGGAACCCTGTTTATATAGGCATCCTAGAATAAAACCTAACCCTAGCTGGACAAGGAAACCCGAAATCTGGTCTAAAATTCGGCCTGGCCCAGATCAGCCCCGACACCCGGGCGAGCGCCCGCCCTACCCAAGCGAGCACCCGGGTCCCAAACCCAGAAAGCCAAATTCTCACTGCCTCACCGGGCGAGCGCCCGCCTTGACCCCGGGCGAGCGCCCGGTCCATCAGTCCCTCTGACGTGAATTTCCTCCTTGCTCCGATCGCTAGTTCCCGGTTGGTTCTCTATTCCAACATTAATTTCTAGATTTAGTGTTTTTATTGCTTTTTGTTGTTAGTTTGTTGAATTAATCATGATGCCTTACGTCTTGTTTTATCATCTGTTATCCCCCCTTTGTTGGGCAGCCTTTGTCTTCTCCCATTCGTTGGGAGCCTTTGCTTTCTCTCATCTGTGAGAGTCTTATAATAATTTTGATATTTTTTGTTAGTGCTATGCTTGCGATGCGCTACTTTTTTGTATTTTCAAAGCCAAATTCTTACCATTCAGGGGTTCACTAAAGGCCATTGTTGAGCCGTGTCCAAGTTTTACTTGGAGAAGCATTTGCGCATCGCATGTTATAGTTCTCAAGGATATTCACTGGAGATTTGGTTCGGGATTGGCTATCACTATTTGAGATATGTTAGGCTATTCATGTGTAGATTTTAATTGCAATTTGTACATTTTGGACGAGCTTCCATCATTTGTGGAACGCCGTCTTCTTAAATACTATTAATGCAATTTGGTGTTTGCTTTAAAAAAAAATTCCGGTTATCTTGTTGAATACTACTAATATAATTAGGCCGGGCAATGTTAGGGGCACAAAATATTATCACAAAATCTTGCTCACAAATGAGGTGTCGGTATTTTATTGGTTGTATCAATAATGGACCCGCCACACTTTAATTAAAAGCACCAAGAAAATTAGACTAATACTAAGGGCACAAAAAAGTCACAAAACCTGTCTCACAAAATCCTAGGTGTAATAATTTTATTGATGTTTTTAATTAGAGTGTGGCGGGTCTATTATCGATGCAACCAGTAAACTATCGCCACCTCATTTTAGGAGCAAGATTTTGTGAGCTTATTTTAGGCCAAAATATGTTTAGACCCCCAAAGTATCCACCCATTCCCACTTTGCACCCCAAACCCAATTTTGTCCCAAAGTGACCCTCTAATTTGCCATTTGTCCCAGTTTGACCTATGACCCCCTATAACCCCTAACGACGTTAGAAAGTTAACGAGAAATAGTTATGTGCATGTCATGTGAGGGGTATTTTTGCCATTTTTTTTTAAAATAGAAGGCTATTAAGGTCAACAAAAGTCAGCAACTCTATAAATGGACCTTTATACCCTTCTATTTTTAAAAAAAATGGCCAAAATACCCCTCACATGACATGCACATGACCATTTCTCGTTAACTTTCTAACATCGTTAAGGGCCATAGGGGGTCATAGTTCAAACTGGGACAAATGACAAATTAGAGGGTCACTTTGAAACAAAATTGGGTTTGAGGTGCAAAGTGGGAATGGGTGGATACTTTGGGGGTCTAAACATATTTTGGCCCTTATTTTATGCCCCTAACATTACTCATAAAATTATTATATTTAGAATTTTATAAGCAATATTTTGTGATCTTGTTTTCCTCCTAGAATTCGGACTGATAAAATCATTCTGGAACATTCCACCTAATCCTCGCACCGTCACCATCCTATGATTATATATACCCATAAACAACTCTACTCTCAATTCTCAAATTCCATTCTCTCGTCAAAAATTCTTGTTAATTCTTTACCAATTTCTTATTCCATTCTTCAAGATCAAGCTATGTCGTCGTCGTCATCTCTGCCGGAAACAGAGCAGCAAGAACAAGAGCTCATTCTACAACTAATGTCAATGTTAATGATCTCGGCTTTCGCCAGCAGCGGCTCCCCAGACGGAGGAAGAATAAGATTGATAATTCCTGCAACGCCTAGTACTGAATTTGAGAATTTGTACGGTAAGGACGGCGTTTTACCGGCGTCAAAGGCGGCGATTGCGGCTATGCCGGCGGTGAAGATTGCTGCAGGGGAGGAGGAAGGGGAGTGTTCGATCTGCTTGACGGAGTACGGTGCCGGAGATGAGGTGAAGGAGATGCCGTGTAAGCATAGGTATCATTCGGGTTGCGTTGAAAAGTGGTTAGGGATCCATGGGTCTTGCCCGGTTTGCAGGTACGAGATGCCTGTGGATAAAGAAACAGAGAGAGTGGGTCAAGCAGCTCTAGTTATCATCGACTTTGTATTCCCGCCTGGATTGGGTGGCGAGAGTGATATGGGTGGGGCTCCGGATAGGAGTGGATCGGGTGATGATTCGGAGGGTCCTAGATAGCCAAAACAGGGAAGATTGAGGGTTGAGTTTGATTGTTTAGTCGTTAGGATTTTTTTTTTTTTTTTTAATTTTCTTTTCAAGCTCAAGCTGAGGAAAGATATAGGGAGATAATATTAAATTGATTTTTTCATAAAATAGTATTTCATTCTTTATCTTGTTACAATGCGAAGAAAATATAAACTATGATTAAAATTGACCGATGATATCAAATTTACGAATTATCGAGAAAACAAGTTTACAATGTGGATTATTTTAACTTTTCGCAATTGGGTGTATGAGGGTGATATGTGGTTCTGATGTACTATTTTGTTTCAAAATTGCACTATCCAACCATAAAATTTAACATATATTACGATATTATTTTAAGAGGAAAATAACTATTCAAAGTAGTTCACAATTTTCCTTCTTTTTAATTGAAACGAAAAACATACTTCCTTAGGATAAATTTGTAATGTCTTCATCGATAACAGAGGTACAAGTGCTCCAACTAGAACAACTAATAAGTAAGGTTGCAAATTATTTGACATCAAATGCACGTATTAAAAAAGATGTGCATGATAAAAAAAATTGTGATTTCCCCACATCAATGGACGCCGTAGAGGCAATGTTAGTAGTGAAGATTGCTGTTGAGGTGGTGAAAGGGGCGTTTCCAGTTTTGTTTAATGGAGTATGGTAGCATTGGAGAAGATATTTTTTTTTTAATTCATAATGCCATATGAAGGCTACAACTGGGCCTATAAATAGGATAATACAAATCTCCCTAACGGGATTCGAACTCGTAACCTCCGCCTGGGAAGCTTAACACCGGATACCGCTTGAGCTAAAGCTCTTTGGTGCATTGGAGAAGATAAGTTAAGTACCATTCGAGTTGCATTCAAATGTGGTTAGGGATTCATAACGCCATAATTTATTAATCTTTCCGGGACCAAATCAATTGATTTGTCTCACTACAAAGTTTTGATCAATAGAATCTCATTTTTTTTTTATTTTTTTTTTTACATGCATTAGCTGACTATTTTTATTTTTTAGGTATGCATTGGCTGATTTATGGATCAGGAGGATACACTTTTTTATTCCACTACAAGACATTTAAAATGGCAGCATAAGCAAGATAAGATAAAAAGCTAGTGGAAAGTCAATAATTTCTTGAAAACAATTTGTAAGTATATATATACTCTCGTTTCTCAAAATAAATTTTACTATATTTGAGTTTCTTAGAATTAGAGATGGGTCAGAAGGAGAGAGTGGGTTGAGTGAGAGCATGGGCTGGACTGGGTCGACAATTGACTATGTTGGAGGTTCCACCTTAAAACCAATTGGTGATAAGGGGAATAACTCCTCAAGTCTATGACAAAAACTTGTGTGCACACATGCATGATCCGTCTCATCCATGAGACGGGTCGGTTTTTTGACCCGCCCGCCCGACCCACGAACCGGCTCCAGGACTCAGGGGTCGAACTGCCACGTGGCAGCCTCTCATAGGCCCAAACTTTTTTCTTTTTTTTTATTTATATATATATATATATATATATATATATTTTTGGTTTTTTTCGGTTTGTCAAAAGTAATAGTTACTATAACTTAATGTAATGATTGTATTCATATAAAGTAACAGTTTGTATACATAAAAGTAATACATATATACAGAAAAGTAACAGTGTTTTTTTCCTATGTTTTTTTCGTTTGCCAAAAGTAATACTTATTACAACTAAAATGTAACGAACGTGTTACTTATATGTAATAATGTTTATACATAATTGTAACACATATGTATTGAAAAAGTAATAATTCAACCATTTACATTTTTAGAGCTAAAAACACTTGATTAGTGTTACATGTAAAAGTATTACATTATCTATAGAAATATGTTATAATTTCTTTTATTAAAATGTTACATTTACTTGTACAAACAATTACATTCATATATGAGTTGTTACTTTTCAAATGTTACTTTCTTTCAAAAAATTAAATCAAAATACACAATATTTTACATTTTTGCAAAAGCATTATTACATTTCAGTATAAATGATAATTACATTTAGATATTGTTTGGGTTACATGTAATTATAGTTAGTATTACATTTGAAAAAATGGGTAAAACAAGCTTTTGTTTTTGTAAAACAGGTGTTACGTTATCTTATGAACAATGTTACTTTATATGTATACAGTCATTACATTAAGTTATGGTAACTATTACTTTTGGTGAACGGCTGAAAAGCCGAAAAAATAATACTCCCTCTGTCCCGCCGGAAACTTCAAAAAAAAATTATGGCACAAGAATTAAGGGAAAAAGTGAAAAAGGTGATGTGTTGTGAGTGTTGATAGTTGAGTGGGAGAGAGAAAGTGGGGTAGAGAATAGTTAGTGGGTTGGTGGATGTGAGTATGAGAAGTGGGACCCACTAATTAAAAAGTATTAAAAAGTTTCCATTTATGGAATGTGCAATTTCTATGGGACGCCTATTTTGGTAAGTTTTGCAATTTTCGGTGGGACGGAGGTAGTATAAAACTCAAAAAATATATATATATATATATATATATATATATTTTTTTTTTGGGACCTCTGGGAGGCTGCCACGTGGTGGGTCATGCCCCATGGGTCATGGGTCGACCCGTCTCATGCATGAGACGGATCCCCTTGTTTTCATGGGAGACCACTTCCAAGTCTATATACCGGTGACCGGTTCATGTTTATCTCTTTTGAAGATGTGGGATAATTATCTTTTACAGAGTTGTTACATTTTAATAGTTACGCGTTCAATGTTGAAATGTCACTAAGACTAATTTTTAATAAAATAGTCATTTTTATCTTAAAATAAATTTAAATGAGAAGTGTGATATTTATTTTCGGACGGACTGAGGAGTTACTATAAAAAAAAAAAAACTAAACTCTTGGTGGCTTATTGTCCTCCTTGCGTTCAGATTTTGTGAATATCTAGAAATAATCATCAATAGTATTTTTAATAAATAACATCATTATTTTTAAAAATAATAATAATATTAGGAGAATAGTTAAATTTCTATAAATGCTTAGTCACATTTGAGTAAATTAACCAAGAAAATTATATTATCACGATAGTAAAGTTAAGAAGCTAACAAATTTCCTTTTCCTTGGCTTCGGAGATTAGTAGATATGAAATCAATACCACCGCCTTCTATCCTCTATTTATCAGCCTACTTTTTTTTTTTTTTTTCCTTTTTTTTGGGATAGTACTGATGAAAAGATAGTCTAGATGAGCTGTTAACAAATTGCTACCGAGGCTTTTGAATCGAAGGAGACTTAATCTCGGGAATTTCATGTCCTCACCTACCCATCATGAGGCTTTTGATTCGAAGGAGACTTAATCTCGACTTCCATTCTATCTGATTACATTGCAATCGGATGACACGCACACTCAATCAATAAAGTCGGATGTTACGCATACCCACCACTCCCTTAGTAAACAAGTGATAAACAGAAAGATGATGAAAACTGCGCATTGTGAAGAAGAAAAAAAAAAAAGGTTCAAGTTATTACTGGAAAACTAATTGCAACCTGAGAAGAATAATCACTGCAGAAAGTGCAGGAATATTTCATCTCCCAAAATCAGGAGCAGCAGAATCAACATCACAATTCAAGATTCATAAGATCCATTAGCAATATGATTACCAACACACACACCACACCAAGATTCTGAAAATATATTTGAAAAAAAATGTTACTTCCTTTATACCAGATCATCCCATACCAAGCAGAAGTAAAACAAGTTATCTAGTCAAAAGAGCTCAGCTCACAAAAAAGTAAAACACCAAATAAATTCAAGAAAGTGAGTGTAGGAAAACCGGG
This sequence comes from Campanula takesimana, assembly GCA_026119855.1. NCBI lineage: Eukaryota > Viridiplantae > Streptophyta > Magnoliopsida > Asterales > Campanulaceae > Campanula > Campanula takesimana. The sequence continues at coordinate 1,048,275 of JAOWBW010000303.1, forward strand.
ACAGAAGCCGCAAGTAACGCATCATTCAACTCAAATGAACGACACTCGTGACAAGCCAAGATTATACTATCTGGTTCGTATATTCTCTCTTTCAAAAAAAAAAAGAAAGAATATATAAGTCCTGCACATGATATATCGAAACTCAGTGGGCTTTTCCCGTTGAAATTGGCGCATATCCATCTCTGTAGAACCTAAAACAACTACAACTTCTCTTGGAGCCACCCCATGAAGCTAAAAGGTCATCCATATAGAATTAGAGTAATACTAGAGCGCAAAATAGTCACAAAATCCTAGGTGTAATGATGTTATTGGTGTTTTTAATTAGAGTGTAGCGGGTCCACTATCGGTGCAACCAATAAAATATCGCATAACTCATTTTATGAGCAAGATTTTGTGACTTTATTTTGTGCCCCTAGCATTGCTCATAGAATTAACGGGATTAGCAGTTGAAACTGCAAATGATACACATGAAAAAAAAAATACTACTATATTATACTTCGGACGTAGTACTGTACTAGGTAACACTTAATGATAGCCATCGTAATTTTTTGAGCTTTTCAACACACTGTAAGGAGCGTACTCCATTGTGCAACCAAATGCACAACGGTGTTACCAATAAACAGATATACATAAAGGTGGGCATAATTGTATATCATGATCAGAATGATATAGACTTCTTCCTAGATGGGTAATTCAGATAGATGGATCACATGCAAATTTCTACAAAATGATGGCTGAGAATGTGAGAATACACATCTTATTTATATATACTCATCCACAATGGGAGGTTTTTGGGAGCTCTTTGTATTAATCAAAAAGCTCTGAGCTTTTTGCCATTGTGAGAAAACTTAAAGAGCTCCTTGCTAAGGAGCAACTCCTTCTACAAAGAGCTCTTTAGAATGAGCTCTTTCCATTATTGAATGGTGAATGATGTGTCATTTTGAAATTATAAAAAAGCTATGAAAAAAACTTTTACCATTGTGGATGCTCTTATATGTCATAGCATTATTTGTGATGTACTCCCTCCGTCCCAAAACTTATGTCCAATTTGGACATTCATCTGGGACGGAGGGGTTAACATAAAGTCCAATGATAGTTAATAATTACTTGGGAAACAGTGAAATTCTAAATAAAGTGACTTTAGATATCACGTCCTTCACCGAAAACCAAGTAGGTTTTAAGTAACAAACTGTCAAGTTTGTAAGCAAAAGGTCGAACCAAGTGGTCCCTAGTACTAAAGGGTGGGAAGGGCCGACTTCATCCTTAGAGATCACTGGAATGAATGTAAGGGCAAGCGAAAGTTCAAAAACATAGGAACTGTGCAAAGAAAGAATGATTTACAAAGTGCTGAATTAAATGCATCAAGAAAGAATGACCATCACCACCTTCAGGCCTAAAAGTGTAAGAACTTGGTACGAAATATCTTAAACAAAGAATAACAAGCAGACCACTATCCGGCTGAAATAGGTGGGCTATAAAGTTTCACTTTTTCAGAAATCTAGATTTTAAAATCCCAGGCCTTAAAAGCTGTTTATTCCAGCTTTAATACAATTAAATTACCAAAGATTCAAGAATATCATCAGAAACAGTTTGAACATAAACAAAATTCTTAACCAAAACAGCAAATGGATCAGCCAAATAGGCAACAAATGGTATTGATCATAAATATTTTAATGTCTAATCCAGAATCATAATAAACCTATCAAAAACATAGACTAGTGTTTATGGTATAAAAGACCCTTTATCTTCCAAGAGGAAAGTAATCGAAGGATATGAATATCCTTACAAACTTATTATAGTATCCGAAAACGAAATATAACTGAGAAGCGAAAAAAAAGTTCTCTTTACCATGTCTACTTCTTAATCTTACGCGACTTCTTCGGGCCGGGGACTTCCATTCTACCAACAGAACATCCACACCTTGCTCGAAAAACAAGAACAGCTCTTCCATTGATTGGTGCCATCTTCTTAAGCTCAGATTCTAATTCCTTATGATAATCTCGAGGCAATTCAAATAATCCCATCTTCAATCCATCTTTCCCCAATCCAGAAGAATTCTTCACACACTCCTCAGTTTCAAGCTGAATATCGAATTCAGCCGCCTTGTGCAGCCCAAGACAACCTGGTTTCCCACATTTCTTGTTTGTACATACGATAATGGTCAACAGAGTTAACAAAGCACAGAAAATACTAATCCCTAAACAGGCATAAATCATGGGAGCACTAGAAACCTCTTCTTTAAACACATCTGAGATCGCAACCCAAATTTCAACAATTTTAATGAGTAATAACTTCACATAAGGATAGACTAAAAATCCGGAGGCGCCAATCACAGCAACAAGAATAATCAAATCAACAACCGCAGATTGATATTGCTCACAGGCCGGGATATTCAATTGATTAGGCGAATTGGGCGTTTTCTTGGGCTTATGCAGTTGATTAGCCTGTTTCAGTTTCAGAGATGAATCGGTTGGGGTCAACGATTTGGCCATGCCGATTGGGTTATCAACCGAAATTGAGCTATGGAAACAGACCATTTGATACTAAAAACTGAAATTCGAACGAGATCACTATCAAATCAAATCAAATCAATCCCACGATCAGAAATCAAAAATTAAGACCGACCCAATCAAGTAAATAACCGATTATTAGTGAACCTGATGATCGGGAAATCGCCGGCGGAGGGGGGGGGAGATATTATTGGAGAAACTGAATGAATTTGAGAGTGTTTGGCCGGTTTGAAAGGGCAAGAGATGTGAAAGTGATTAGTGATTAAAAATGGAGATGGAGTCAATTTTTTTATCACGTCTGTAATAAGTTTTGTTGAGGGCGAGTCACACACGTCAAGCAAAGAGAAAATGTGTGTGGGCTGGATCTTGAATTATTTTTCAATCATGAGTCATTAGGTTGGTGGTTTGGGTTGGGCCTACATTTTAGGCTTATCCTATTATTTTATTTGCTTCCTCCTTGCAATTTAATACTCCTTCCGTTTCGGTTTAAATTTTTTAGACACGATTGTCTAAAGTACTGTTCATATTTTGTCAATAAAAGTAAGAAGTTAAGGATATGATTGTCCAAAAATATTATTAATAAATTAAGTAAGTGAAAAGTAAGTAATATTTTTTTGTAGTTAAATGAATTTTATGAGGACACAATTGACTAAAATACTGTTCATATTTTTTCATTTATAGAATAAAATAACCAAAAATCATAAAATGAGATAGGTCAAAAAGAAAAGAAAAATAAGAACCTTAAAATCTGGGAACTGAGTCCATCCGTCCCAATTACAACTAGGCGCTTTGGCTTAAATAAAAATTAAGAAAAGGCATAATTCCATGAGGCCCCTTCTCCTAGATCTTTTTTCCATAAAAGTCCAAATGAGATTCAAAATTCCACCTCCACCCAATGTTCAAATCAAAATTCCCTAAAAGCCCAAAAACCCATCACTGCTGCCCACTTAACCACCAAGCAGTCCAAGCCCAATGCCCAGGCCCGATCCGCCCACCCGCCCGGATCCAGAACCAACGACCAGCCCGCCCGTCGCCCCGGATCCAAAACCCACTCCAAGCCCCCCTTTTTTAATTAAAACCAAAAATGTATAGTATGGATTTCGAACCCAGCACCTTTCCTAAGCCAACCATGTCTAAACCACTAAACCAATGCATTGCTTTGTTCTCATTTTGCAATATTTAATATTAGTAACAACAGTCTGTACGAAACTAAATTACAAAAATTGAGTTTTTAAATCAATTAATGAAAATCTTGAATATTCACAAAAAAACAAATCTTTTAATATATATATATATTAGAATATTAAAAACATGATTTAAGAATATAAAATATCTAAAGCTTTTTATTAAAAAAAATGAAAGACCTAAAAAATAAATTAAATTGTAATTGCGAAAATACATTATTTCAGAAACTTTTATAATTTTTTAATTATTACCCTTCTGTTAAGGCATTTATTTACATAAATGACACCAACTAAGTCTATTATATACTGAAAATATGAGAATTAGAAGAAAATAAATTAAATAACTCTTATACCTTAAATATAAGAGTAATTCTAGTCTTATATTTTAGGTATATATTTTTTTAAAAAGATGGGGATTTAATGTGAAAATAATTACTCTCATATCTAAAGTATAAGAGAAGAACTAGTGTTATACTTTCGGTATAAGAGTTAATATTAAAAATATATAAGAATGATTTTTTAAAATGTGAAAAATTATTAAATTATTAAAAAATAATTTAATAACTCTTATACCCTAGGTATAAGATTAATTCTTGTCTTATACCTAAGTATATGAGCAGAATAAAAATAAAATATGAGACCTTTTTTTTTTTTTTTTTTTTTTTTTTTATGTTTTTTAAGAAAATTTAAAAAATGTGATTTTATTACTTTTATACCTTAGGTATAAGAGCAATATTAGTCTTACATTAGGTGTAATAGTAATTTTAGTCTTATACCTTAGGTATAAGGTAATTGTAGTCTTATACCTTAGGTATAAGTGTAATTTTAGTCTTATACCTTAGGTATAAGTGTTATTGTAGTCTTATACCCTAGGTATAAGAGTAATAACTAGTCTTATACTTTCGGTATAAGAGTTAATATTAAAAATATATGAGAATGATTTTTAAAATGTTAAAAATTAATAAATTATTAAAAAATAATTAAATAACTCTTATACCTTAGGTATAAGATTAATTCTTGTCTTATACCTAAATATGAGCGGAATAAAAATAAAATATGAGACTTTTTTTTTAATGTTTTTTAAGAAAATTTGTAAAATGTGATTTTATTACTTTTATACCTTAGGTATAAGAGCAATATTAGTCTTACCTTAGGTGTAATAGTAATTTTAGTCTTATACATTAGGTATAAGTAAATTTTAGTCTTATACTTAAGGTATAAGAGTAATTTTAGTCTTATACCTTAGGTATAAGAGTAATTTTAGTCTTATACCCCAAGTATAAGTGTAATATAAGTCTTATAACTTAAGTATGTGATGAGTGCAATGACAATTATATAAATAAATGCCTAGGCTGGTATTTCAGTAATTAAAGGAGTTAAATGGTGTTATTTATGTAAATAAACGCTTTTACTGGAGGATAATAATAAAAAATATATGAAAAAAAATATTCAAATACGATATTGCACAATTATAATTTAATTTATTTTGTTAGGTATTTCATATTTGTTTTCTAATAAAAGATTTAGATACTTTAAATTTTTTAATCATGTTTTTCATTTTTCTAATTTTTTATTTTACAATTTTTTTTTTAATAATCAAGAATTTTATTAATTGAATGAGAATCTCATTTATTTTTTCATTTAGTTTCTCCCATGCGAAGATACTAATAGAACATATTGCAAAATATTAATCAAAAGCTGACTTGGTTTGGTGGTTAAGGCATAAGTTTCCATAAAATGGTTTGGGGTTCGAATCCTAGGTGCCACATATTTCCTTTCTATTAATCAAACGGGCTGGGCTGGGTGGGCTGCGGGTCAGGGCTGGCTGGGCTGCGGGTACGGGCTGGACTGGCTGGGCGGCGGGTACGGGCTGGGCGGGTTAGGTACGGGCTGGGTTGGTAGTGGGTTAGCTCTGGAGGGGCTAGATGGAATTTTGATCTGGCCATGGGTCTTTATGGGTTTATGATCTGGCCCAGGGGGCCTAGGGTCCAAAACTCTTAAGAAAATACAGTATGTTAGTAGAGTCGAGTCGGTGTTGTGAAATACTCCCTCCGTCCCACCGTAATTAGGATTTTTGGGTTGGGCACGTGGATTAAGGAAAAAGTGTTAGCGGAGTACGTGTTGTGAGTATGAAAAATGAAGTAGGAGAGAGAAAATGGGGTAGAGAATAATGAGTGGAAAGTTGTTGTGAGTGTGAATGTGGGTTCTATTAAATAAAACACTTCTATATTTGGGTTGTCCTAATTCGAATGGGACAGCCAAATGGAAATTTGTCCTAATTCGAGTGGAACGGAGGGAGTATATTAGTATGATAGAAAAAAGAAAGTAAAATAAAAAATAATGAGTGAAAAGTTATTATGAGTACAAAGTGGGTCTTACTAATTAAATTTTATATTTTCAAAAAACGATATAATAGTATGTACTTTAAACGGAAGGAGTCTATTATTTTTATTGATAAAATTGTGTGAAACGGGTCTTATTGAGATAGTAAATGGTTGGCCTCCATATGGGTGGAACGGGGCAAGCCCATTTCTCTCTAGTCGAGATCCGTCTTACGTGTGAAAACGTCTCACACAACACAAGAGTTCCTCATTTTAATTTTCTTTCATTTTGTGGCCTTTTGGAAGAACAGAACGAGATGGAGAAAATCTTCATTAATATTATTAAATCTATATATATATATATATATATATATATTAAAATTGGTGAGGAGAGCCATGGTGTTGTCACATAGACACGTCTTAGAGAAAGGTTGCATTTGGTGTTGCCACATCATTACCACTCTTATAAATAAGAGACTTTTCAAATTCTTTTTCTTGGCTAATAGTATTAGCTAATAGTATTAGTTACTATATAGGGTAACTATTATAGTTAACCACTATAATAACTAATACTTATAATAGTAATAGTTACTATAATAGGTAACTATTATAGTTAACTACTATAGTAACTAATATTTATAATAGTAATAGTTACTATAATAGGTAACTATTATAGTTAACTACTATATAGTAACTAATACTTATAATAGTAATAGTTACTATATAATAGGTAACTATTAATAGTTAACTATTACTCCCTACGTCTCAGAGTAAGAGTCATACTTTCTATTTTGGTACATCCCAGAGTAAAAGTCTTTTTCCGAAAATAGCAAAGAATATTTACCATTCATCTCACTCATTCTCTCTCCTACTTTACTTTTATACTCACAAAATCAACCAATTTATTATTCCATCCCACTCATTCTCTCTCTTAATTTACTTTTACACTCACAACACTTACATACTTTCATCATTTCTAATCTCCGTGCAAATGAGAGGTAAGACTCTTACTCCGAGAAAGAGGGAGTAATATTTAACTATTATAACTAACTAATACTATTAATAGTATTAGTTAATTATAATTGTTAACTATAATAGTTACTATATAAGTTAATTATTATTATTAATAGTATTAGTTAATCATAATTGTTACAATATATATTAACTATTACTATTAATTATATTATTTAATCATAATAGTTACTATATATGTTAACTATTACTATTAATACCATTAAGTTTTTTGAAATATTCAAACAACAAACTTAAATGTACTTCTAAATTGATTAAAAAAAAATTGCAACTATGTACAATCGAAGCTATGAAAATGTTTTGATTAATTTAAAATATACATAGATTTTCAAATAAAATTATTATGTTAATTTATCAATTAAAAACATCAAAAAAATAAAATACAAAAATATTAACGGAATAGATTCCCGTGCATAGCACGGGTTACCTACTACTACTACTAGATGTTTAGTGTTGAAAGAAAGCATGAAAATAGACATATTTTACACTGTTTTAAAATAAATAATAAATTTATTATTATTTGAAATAATTTAAAAAATTTACTTTAATATGAAAGACTTAGTATTTTGAGTTTCTTTTGTTGATTGATCAAAATGTAATTAAACTTACAACTAAAACTATAGTGAACTAACTTTCAAAAAGCGGATTAATTACGACTTTCACAAAATAATTGATTAAATTTGCTCTTAAATGTTCATTGTAGAGATAATGGATCATTCATAAAAAAAAAAAAAAAGAGCTAGTCTCCTGTAAAACGCGATTTTTTTAGTGGTTAGAAAAAACGTGTTTTTCAAAACCTTCTGGCTATCACTTTCAAAGGTTCTGGCTATCAATCTCATATCCAGAAAGACTTTATATTGATATTCAGAAGGCTTTATACTGATATCCAGGACCCTTCTGGCTATCATTTTCAAAAGTTCTGGCTATCAATCTCATATCCAGAAGGCTTTATATTGATATTCAGAACCCTTCTGGCTATCACTTTCAAAGGTTTTGACTATCACTTTCAAAGGTTCTGGCTATCAATCGCATATCCAGAAGGTTTTATATTGATATCCAGAACCGTTAAGAAGTTTCGATTATTTACAGAAATGCCAACGCGCGTTTTTTTAAAGAAGTTCCACATATTTACAAAAATGCCACCGTGTTTTTTTAAAACATGTTTTTCTTAAGAGTTAGGAAAAACGCGATTTTCTCAAGATTTTGTGTAAAAAATATGTATTAATAGTCATTCTTATAGGCAAACAATAAGGTTTACATTTAACAAATCTACCAATTACTTTTTTTTTTTTTTTTTTGGAGGATGTCCACGCCATAAGGAGGCGAGGAGAGGGATCGAACCCTAGCGCTCACCGAGGGTGAGGCTTGGCTTTACCACTGTGCCACTCCTTTGGGGACAATCTACCAATTACTTAACTAGTTGTAAGGGTAAAGAATAAGTGAAACTAAGTCAACACGGACTAAGAAATTGACATAGATATGACCGACTCTTATAGGAGAACTTACTAATTTCAAAGTTAGAATTATTATTCTTTCAAAAAAAAAAAAAAGCTAGAATTATTATGGTGGAAAAAAAAAAACATTCCTACTATATTTAGTGTGTTCACAACTTCATTTTCATTGCAAACCCAATTAAAAATAAAGGTTGAATCAAAATAAATAACATAAAATTTTGGGCTACTAGTTCCTCCCTAAGTTATAAAAAATAATATTTTTATAAAGTTTAAGGTTTAGAGTTTAGGGTTTAAAGTTTAGGTTTTAAGGGTAACACAAATATTAAAAAGTGTGTTTTTTATAACTTATGAAAAAACTAATTTCCCTCAAAACTTACTCAATAAATAAATAAAGATTAAGTCAACTGAGGTGGCCTTCTCAGAAACAAATGGATCTACAACAGATTTGACCTAAATTCAAAAGTGGAAAGGGCAGTGTGATAACGGGTGATATTCCGAAATTTCAACGCCATCAAATTATGTTTGCCTCTTTGTTCGTCCAATCCAATAGTTGGACTCGTTCAATTTTGGAAAAACTCTTGTCACACTTTCCACGTTAAATATAAAAATATGCGACCCCAAATTTTTTTTTTTGCTATTTAATACTGAATTTTGAGAAATAATTGTATATTAATTTAATTATACTATTGAAAATTTTAAATTTATTATTGTTACACTATCAACAATACTATCAATAGCCAGTTTATAATTTTCATTAGGATAATCAATCATCTCAAATTGTTGTTTAAAATTCATTCATAGTAACGTTAAAAAAGATGAAAAATTATTCTGAAACAGATGAAGCAAAGAGAATATATAAAATTTGGAAATAAATGAATTATAAGGTGTGTTTTTTTGAAGGATGAATTATAAGATGTTTATAATAGTTTATAACTAGTTATAATAGGCCAAAAGTTACGGAAGTACAAAATTTCTTGCCTTTATTTTTTTTAAAGAAAAAAAACATTAAGATACTCGGGTTACAGTATCGTAAATATTTGAAAATACGGAGTATATAAATAATTTGAACTTCTAACACATACTAGGAAACAGAAACACTCACACTTCTTAAATAATCACTAGTACATTCAAAATGTACCCGCTGACACTTTTAAAATTGAGTGTGTTTTGGAAGAAACTAGTTCCTCGAAAGTTATAAAAAATCCTGTTTTTAACCCTTAAACCCAAAACCCTATACCTTAAACCCTATAAAAACAAGACTTTTTATAACTTACGAAGAAACTAGTTTCCCCCAAATTTTTCTCTTTAAAATTAACAATCACTTTCGAAATGACCGACTCTTCTAAACATGCATTATCATTTTTTAGTAGTAAGATTAACACTACTATTGATATTTTTTAAATACTTTTATCGACACATTTAAGCATTTAAAATTGGAGTTTTTTAAATACACACATTAGCACCTCTAAACACCAAAACCGAACTTATTAACACAAAATTAATACTTTTTTATGTGACTTAAAAAAAACAAGATTTCTATGGAGACATTATTCTCCCATATAAAGTATTTTTAAAATACTATAATTATTTTGTAATTTGAATAAGGTTCAAATAAATAATAATTGACTATATTTTGATTACGGATTAATTTAAACATGTGTATGTCCACAGGATTATAATTTTTAAATTAACCTTCTCGGTGGTCCACTTTTGGTTTTAGCTCAACAACATTTTTCGCTTTGACTGTCTTGAGCTGTTGACTCGGCCCAAATGTTTTGGGCTCTCATACTTGGGCTTTATTTCATTTCTAATAAAAGTTAATCTTTCTATCCCATAACAAAATTCTTTTTAGGTATCTCATGTCTAACTTTTATTTTTCAATTATTCAATTTATCTTATTTTTATACTTACACTTTTAAATTATGAGTCACACTCTAAAATCATCATACACGCAATCATATTTTTCATAATATTTTAATATATATACTCCTTTTTTAATTCTCATACTACATAAAATAGTGCAATTTTTGTAGGACAAAATATACTCTTCTTAAAAAAAAAGTCTAGTTTTAATTTAGGAAATTGAAAATTAAGTAGTAAATATTTGTATACGTTAGTGTATGTGGCTGATTATAGATGACTTGGTAATTGGATCACAAAAATGCATGTATAAGTTAACACTCATTAAGTAAGAGTTTCTTTCTCAATTATACATCAGAAATCGGAAAGATAGGAAATACTTCGATTGTCATATGTGAAAATCTTGAGAAAAAAACTTGTTTTACACTTGTGTTAGTGTAAAACTTGTTTTCATCCTTTTAATGTAAAACAAAATCTCTTAATGCAAAACAAGTTTTACACATCTCTTAGTGTAAAACAAGTTTTTCATAAGACTGACTCTTGTCATATATCTTTCTCAATTATACATTAGATATCAGAAAGACTGGAAAGACTTCGATTGTCATATATCGTCTCAAAACAATTTGCACAATTTTGCTCTGACACGAGAAAAGTGCCTCCCCTTCTGATGAGAGTGAAGATTTAAGAGTGAAGATTTGAGAGTAATACTCATAATTCAAGTGTGTGAATATGACAAGTGGAGAGAGATGAAAATAAAAGTTAGACATTTTACAAAAGTTGAACTTATCAACCAACCAATGGACAACGGAAAAGAAAATCGGGGATTTCGAACCGCTGCACCCCTTAGTTTAGCTCCACCAAATGGTTTCGATTGGAGTCACCTCATATTTTTTTTTGTGTTCGACGGATGAGACGTGTCCGAGCTCGGTGGGACCCACAAAAAATTGGAATCATCTTAGCCGTAAAGATGTTGAGCCCACACATGTGGCCTCGATCTGAGCCATTGGGTGATGGGGTGCAGCGGTAGGAGGACTCTAGTAGGATGTTTCCGTGAGCGGTTCCGGGTCCGAAAATCGGTGCAAGTTTGATTGGTTGGATGATCCAAAAAAAAAAAAAAGTTTGATTGGTTGGAGGAAATGACATGCTCCAGCCGCTTTGTCCATACGTGTCAGTCACGTGTTATCTATAAATGGTGGTAACTTTTGAGCAAAAAGGCCAAAGCTCAGCCACTGACTTGACTATAACCAACAGATGCTTGGTCTCTACCGATGGTCGAATAGATAAAGCACACGTGTCTTGCATTATACACGTGTAACTACATTAGCGGCTCAGTGTTTTAGACGTGACCTTTATTTACCACTTGGAGATGAGTCCAAATCCTCTGTGCCAAACTTTACAATGTGTGAGGTTTAAGACATCATTATTATAAAGGGGTAAGTGTGGAACCACTATCGATCTTTTTAAAAAAGAAAAAAAAAGAAAAAAAAAGAAAAAAAAGAAAAAAGAAAAAAAAATCCTCTATGCCACGTCGTGTGCTATTTAATGTGCCACAATTGATCTAATAGCTCACAGTTATTGAGATTGGTATTATTGTAATATTATGCAAATATATGAACGGTTGGATTACAAGTGGTACATAGAGTGGCACACAAAAGTGGCACAAGAGATCTCAACTCCCTGGAGATGAGACCGAACTGAGCTGTTTGGAAATACTCCTTCCGTCCCATAACTACATGGATAGTTATTGTGAGTGGGTAAAAGAGAGAAAATTGAGTATTTTAATTAAGTAACAATAAGTATGAGCCGACCAAAATGGAAATAATTAACGATAAGTTTGGGATGGACTCCCTTCGTTTCATGTGACTTGAGACTTATTTCTCTTTTCGTCTGTTTCACATTACTTGAGACTACCCAAAATGGTAAAGAATTTTTACTATTCCTCTAACTCATTCTCTCCTAATTTACTTTTACACTCACAACATCAATCAACTTACTATTCCTCCCACTCATTCTCTCTCTTATTTAATTTTTCATACTCACAAACACATCTTCCCATTATTTCTCTATCTTACTTTTCCTTAATTTTTCTGCCAAATTTTTTCGTTTCAAGTGACATGAAACGGAGGTGATATGTTTTAATGTATGAAATATCCTTGAATACTACTACCTCAGTCCCTAAATGATCCAAAATTCATTTTAAGGGACACTGAAAATCTCAACTTTTTATATAATCTTGTAATCTCATTTCCAAACCTTTAGTTTTGCACATATAAAGAAACCGGTGATTTTTTTTTCTCGAAAAAAAACGTTTAGGGAGAAAGTTATGTTAAAAAAAGACACTCATTTTGGGACAAAGATTTTTTGAAAATGGACACTCATTTAAGGATTTAGGGACAGTGGGAGTATTAATTTGTCGTGTTCCTATCGAAAGCGGAGTGAGTACCTTAAAAGGGAAAATACTTGTGGCTCACTGGGTATAATGAAAAGCACAGAGAGAAAGTTGAACACAAAAGAAATGCAAATAGGGTAAAACTTACTATATGGAAAGACATTACCAATTGCAATCGTGGTGGCCCCAATAAAAGGAATTTGGGGGGTTCAAAGGAAACGCACTTTGGCCAACTTGCATTTCCATCCACAAATTACTTTCAGAAAAAAAAAAAACAAACATAAAAATTATGTAATTATATAAATATGGTATGAAGGTAGTGTTCGTCTTCTTGCTAGTTTGGTGACTTGTAATTTTTTATCCATGGTTATAATTTATTTTGCATAAATAATTTCTTTCTTCACATCTTTGCTCAAAAAATTTATATTATTTTCTCAATTTTTTGAAAGATAATTTCATCTTTACTTTGATGTTTAATTTCACAATACTTTGACAACGAGTTTGTGATTTATTTTTTACTCTAACAAATTTTATGAACTGCTGGATGAACCATTAAAAATATTATCAACTATTTTCTTTAAAAAACTTATTATAATTACTATTTTTAAGATATTATAATTAAAATTTAACTATACAAAATAAACAAAACTTTTTGAAATAAAAGTATTACTCCCTCCGTCCCAAAATGATCTTCTCATTAGACATTTCTCATTGTCCCAAAAACTTCTTCATATTTCTACAATTTAAACTTAAGAGTTCATAAACAAAACATGACTAGTGAAACAAATGTTATTATTAAAAAATTTGAATAGTCAAACGTGAATATCATTCTACGCCATACAAAACCTAATAATTTAGTGGATAAAAAGCTTGGAGACTTTTTTAAGTGAAAGTGAGTGGGTGGGTGGTAGAAGTAATTACTTGAGGATTAGATTTATGAGGAGACTGTCTGACCGATTAGTTCTAATGTGCCCCCTCTGTTTTGAATAGCTTCAAAGAATCCCCAAATTATAGATTTCTCTCGAGTATCACCCCTAAACTGGTGTTATTTTTTTTTTATTATTGCTTAACACGGGAAAATATATTGATTTGTTATAAAATTTTAAGCCATGAAATGAGAATAAAAATTATATATTACACTGACTTTATGAGCAGCTACAAGGCATGTCGAGCTTAATACATTATCTTATACAATATCTCGTATGTTTTTTTTTTTATATATATATATATATATATATATATATTTCGCCTGCTCTTGCTTGTTTTTATACAATACCATTCACTCGCATGAAAACACTTTAGTTTAACTAGAGTAAACCATGTTCGACTTGGCCTCCATGTGGAAGACTGTCGAGGTCCAATAATTTTACTCAGTATTGAGGGATAGCCAAGTGGGGAGATTTAATTTTTATTATAGACAGATTACATCTTAGAAATTTACTGAATTTTTTTTACTGAAAATGTGACGTAATTGATACCCCTATATAAATTGAAAAGACAAAGATGGTAGATCATTGGTTAAAATTGGTACATCTCTTTTGAGCTAAAATCGAATTCGACAAATGAAAGTACGTAAAGTAGATAACGACAATCTGAATTTAATGAAACCATGAATTTTTATCTCCTGACAAATGAAGAACATCTGGTATTCATATATACTCCCAGAGATCAGAAAGGGAAATTTAGTCCAACTGCATGAGATATAAAAAGCAAGGATTGATATAAATAAATAACGACAAAATTACTCTGAACACCCGCCTCAGACCTATCATGCCAGTGTCCTTACCTTAAATCCTTCTCTAGCAGGGCCCACATAGATATTAACCACTACCAATGAGATACACGAGTCTTGTATCATATTCAAAGAACCAATCTAACTTGGTCTCTAAAGACACATTCATATTTCATAATTACGTAAACAGAAAATAGAGCGAGTGAGAGTTGTTCCAAAAAAATACAGGATTGAAAATACAAATGGCTAAAACCACAAGGGGGGTAAAAGTGGGAAAGGAGTAAAGTGGGTGACTGACTGGCTGTGGAAAAAGAGATTGCTGAGTCGGCCCACTTTATGAAAAATGAGAATCGAAAAGGGAAAGGAAAAGAAGAGAGAGAAGATCTCAAGGCCACATATAACTTGTGGCTCACAATGATTTTTTTCCCCTGACGTGGCTTTTTCATTTAAAGTAACCCCAAAAAGGTAATTAAAGAAAGAAATAAAAAAAAAGGTCCCCCAAAACAAAACAAAGCATCGAGTCGACGACGACGAGACACAACTTCACACCCAACAAAACCGAAGCGACCCCTCCGTCGAGCCATAAGCTAGAACCGGGTTTCGTCAGATCTGGTTCTTTGAGTTGTCCGACCATATTCACCGGATAATTCTCTCTCATCTCACATCATGGCGGAAATGTCGGAGGTTAAGGATCCAGCGATTAAGCTATTTGGAAAGACTATTCAGTTACCGGATATCACGGTGGCTTCTACGGCGGAGGACAGAGGAGGACTTTCTCCAGATGCTGCTGCGACTGGTGGTGGTGGTGGAGGTTGTACTGAAGATCGTGCCTGTGTAACTGAGGAGGAGAACTTCAACGGAGAAGGGGGAGATCAATCGGATAAGGTTCATATTTATGTTTTTTTTTTTTTTACATTAAAATATTTATAACCCTTTTTGGGAAATTTGGAAATGAATAGTGGGTGGATCTTGTTTTTTTTGGCGTGGTTTGGAAATTTTTCTCAACACCCAGTTTGTCAATTTGGGGTTTTAATTACGGTTCATGTTTTTTTTTTTTTTTTTTTTTTTTTTTTTTTGCTTTTCTACAGAGTCTTGTGTGTGAAATGATTGATCTTGGAAGAATTGATTATTAATCATTTCATACCTGATTTTCTTTTATGCTTGGTATGCTTGAAATCTGGTAGCTATGAATTGTTGATGAAATCTGGTAGCTATGAATTGTTGATGGGACTAGGGTTATGAAGTGAGTCCAACTACTTGGTTGGAACTCATTGAAGCTTACGTTTGTTAGTAATTCAGTCCATATTTTATATTAGCACTTTATTGAGCTGAACTTGATTCTTTTCTCTTGAGATCCGATTGGTAGACACCAGCACTTCAACATCAAGATTGAATAATAATGAGTCGTGCCCGATTGATTGATCATTTGACTATTTACTTTGATTTGTGTGACCCTTATTAGCAAACATGGTTCATTCTCATCCCAGTTTATCTACACGACTTGTATTCCTGATCTAGTATAGAAATAGACGTTTACCTTCAATATGCTTCGTCTTAGATAAAGAAATACTTTCACACAAGTTGTTCATCATGGAAAAGGTTGTGAGGTAGGAAGCTTGGCATACTGTGATGACCATCAAAACAATGTTGGTATAGGCTTTTAGCTTGCACTTTTATCTTTATCTTTACCTTTTTTTGTTGCTTCTCATTATAGTAAGAGATGAGAATATTTCCCTCAGATTAATCTTGTTGACAGAGAGGCTTATAAAAAAAGATACAGTTTTTTTTTTTTACTTGTGATAGTGCTTTTCCATGTTATATATCAAATATTGGTGAGTTACGCATATAGCTTACTCTGCATCCTGCTACAAAAATGTGATAGTAAGTATTATGAATCCAGGATTTGTATGTAGAAAAGGTCACTGAGAAAGAGGAGGATAGAGCTCAGTCTATGGTGTCTGAGGATCTTACTGATCCAAGCATGTGTTCTGTTGTAAACGACAACCCCAAAACACCTTCAGTCGACACTGAATCTGCAGCTGCAAAAACATCAAAGACAGAAGAAGAGCAGAGTGAGACAAGTGACTCCCAGGAGAAGACCCTGAAAAAGCCTGACAAGATACTTCCATGCCCCCGTTGTAATAGCATGGACACCAAGTTTTGTTACTACAACAACTACAATGTGAACCAGCCCCGACACTTTTGCAAGAACTGTCAGCGATACTGGACAGCTGGTGGGACCATGAGAAACGTTCCCGTGGGTGCGGGTCGACGTAAGAACAAGGCTTCGGCTCCTTCACATTACCGTCAAATAACTGTTCCAGAAGGTATTCAGCACAACGGTCTGGTGACAGATGTAGCGAATGGATTACACCAGCAGCCTATCCTTAAGGCGAATGGTACTGTCCTTACATTTGGCTCGGACACACCCCTTTGCGAGTCAATGGCTTCGGTTTTGAGTATTGCTGAAAAAACAGTAATCCAGAATGGGTTTCAGAAGCAAGAGGAAATGAGCAATGGAGACAAGCATTCAAGTGGATCATCATCAATCGGTGATATGCAGAATATCCATGGCTTCTCTCCTCAGGTACCATGTTATCCTGGGGCCCCATGGCCATATCCATGGAGTCCACAAATGGGGCCTCCCTTTTTCCCTCCTGGGTTTTCCGTGCCATTTTACCCTTATTGGGGTTGTGCTGTACCAGGCCCTTGGAATGTCCCCTGGGTTACCCCTCCATGTACCAATGCCCCCCCTATCTCTGGGCCTAATTCCCCAACTTTGGGGAAACATTCAAGGGAAGAGAATGCAAAATCAAGTGACTGTGGAGAAGAGGAGCTTCAGAAGGAGAATAAACCCGAGAAATGCCTTTGGATTCCGAAAACATTGAGAATTGATGACCCGGGTGAAGCTGCACGAAGCTCTATATGGGCGACATTGGGTATAAAGACTGACGGATCTGATTCGGTTAATGGGGGAGGCCTTTTCAAGGGCTTCCAATCAAAAGTTGAAGAAAAGAATCATGTTTCTGAACCCTCGCCTGCTCTGCAAGCCAATCCGGCAGCATTGTCTAGATCACGTAACTTCCAGGAGACTTCTTAGGGTGGGTGTAGCTGGTGACTACATAATCGAGCAGCTCTGTAAGTTTTTCCCTACCTCTCACATGTAAATTTGCAACCAGAAAGAAGAGAGATGGGTTTGTTTGACCAAGTGGCCACTGATTTGAGATTTGTGGGTTTAAACTTGGATTAGTTGCGTTTTGATTTGAATTATACATTTGATGTCCTTGTACATATTTATTAGGGAGACGTAGAACCGTGTGTTTGTACCATATTATGTAAGCAGTTATATACTTTTAGATACAGAATTATTTAGCCGTCTTCATATAATTGTGATCATAGTTGACTTATTGGAGTCGCAGATCTTTTGTAGTGTTCATGTGAAAGATTGTGGCAATCATATTCAGCTATATTCTGAAGTCAGAATTGCTTAGTAATAATGAAAAAAAAGAGGGATTAAATTTTTGGGAGAGGAGGGAGTATTTGAAAGCAGGATCCTTATTAAGCGCCTTAGGGCAAGATTACCCCTCCCTGCCTTTTTGTTAAAATTTTTGTAGAAAAGAGAAATCTAATGCAACTAGGAGTATTTGTTTAGAGCAATGCTAGGGGCACAAAATAAGCTCACAAAATCTTCCTCACAAAATGAGGTGATGATATTTTATTAGTTGCATCGATAATGAACCCGCCACTCTACTTAAAAACACCAATTAAATCATTTCATCTAAGATTTTGAGAGCATGATTTTGTGACTTTTTTGTACCCTTAGTATTATTCTTTGTTTAAGCTGTTCGTGAATCCCATAGAGCAAAGGCCTAACTCCAATAAGATAATGGTGAGTGAGTGAGTGAGAGAGAGAGAGAAGCAAGGCATTTTTTTTTTGACAAGCTAGTTACATTTCATTTATTCAAGACAATTGTTATCGTGTTAAAACTCCTATTAAGTCTATTGACAAAGGTTCTCCACTTGCTCCCAGAGAGAGTCGAACCTGCGACCTCCACCTAATTGGAAGCCTTACCCACACACTCAGATACTATTGGGCCAAGAGGCCCAGCAGGTCTATGAAGTACTCCCTCTGACCCATTTGAAGCTTCACCTTTTACTCAAATGGGTGTCCCGTTTAAAGCTTCATCCTTTCCTAAAATGGTAAAAAGTGTAGGCCCCACTTGTCATATCCACTCACTTCTTCCTCACATACTTAAATTATGAGGCCCACTTGTCATACCCACTAACTTTCCCCTTTCACATGATCCCTCCGTTTCAAGTAAGTTGCAACATGTTGACTTTTTTTGGTCAACAAAAATGAATCTTGACCAACCATTGGTGATGATTTAATGATCACAATGAAATTCTAAAAGTTGTTATTGATAAATTACTTGATAATTTATCAACTACAAATTTTAGAATTTTACTTGAATGATTAGATCGTCAAATGGTTGGTCAAAGTTCATTTTGTTGACAAAAAAAAAAGTCAACATGTTGCAACTTACTTGAAACAGATGGAGTATTTAAATTGTAGGCCCCACTTGTCATACCCACTAACTTCTTACCTCTCACAACCCTTCTTACACTCATCACTTTTCTTAATTTATGTGTTATCACCAAAATAGTGAAACTTCAAATGGGAAAATGGGAAGGAGGGAGTATAGTTTTTTGTTTGTTCCCTACTTGTTTTACAGCACCGATTAAAGTCCCACTCATATAGTCATATTCTCTTTAGTAACAGAAAATCTTATGAAAAACGTATGCGTGTTAGTGTAAAACGTGTTTTTTATATGCGGAGTGACATTTTTATAAATAAATGAAACGTTATTAAAAAACGCGGTGGCATTTTTGCAAATAACTGGAACTTACGAAAACTCACCAAACACTTTTTTACACTGTAGGAGTCATTTTGCAAAACTACATGAGACACTTTTTAATACTAGGGCAGGTACTTGTTTTAAAACTTAGAAAAACTCGCTTGACACTTACAAAAACTCACCAGACACTTTTTTTACATTGTATGATGCATTTTTCAATATTACATGACTTGTTTTGAAAATTTTAAAAACTCACCAAACACTTGTATTACAACAGGCACTTTGTATTATTAGAGAATGCAATTTGGAAAAATACTTTTTTCCATAGCTTAGTGTAAAACGCGTTTTTTACAAAACCGACTCCTGATAAAGTCTGAGGTTTCATCCCAAAATCACTTGGCAATGGGAGGAGTAGCCCACGATCTTTATATAGTCAATGCTGCTAAGCTAGTTAATTCCCGACGTGGGATAATTGTCTCTAACAACTCCTTTAGTAAAGCACCCAACACTAATCTCATTGTTTAGCTGTATCAAGGTTCTAAAAAGCGCTAGACGGTCGCTAGGCGCCGCAGCAGGGCCTAGCGCCTAGGCGGGGTTTAAACGGACTTAGGCGGGGCCGAGAATTCAAAAATAGTTATAATATCTTAGGCGGGACTCAGGCGTTTCATGAACGCCTAGCGCCTAGACGGGCGTCTTTTAGAACACTGAGCTGTATATAGCTCTAAATTTATTTTATGTGACGGAGGGAACATATCTCAAAAATGTTAAAGGAGATATTACAAACTCGACTCCCAGTCTCACGCCATGAATGTTCAATGTGTTAATTTTCTCAAACAGTTTTGTGGTGAAGGTCTAAATAGCTGTTGTTATCCACGTATTATCTTTTAATTTAGAATGTCGGGAACAAGAAAAAAGCAATGGTAGGGGCACAAAAAGATTTCACAAAAGAGAAATTTTTTGGGGAAACTAGTTTTTCCATAAGTTATAAAAAGTCATGTTTTATTTATAGGGGTTAAAGTTTAGGGTTTAGGGTTTAAGGCTTAGGGTTTAGGCCTTTTAGGGTTTAAGAATGGTTAAAAAACAGGACTTTTTATAACTTATGGAGGAACTAGTTTCCCCCAAAACCAACTCTTCACAAAATGAAGTTATAATATTTTATTGGTTATATCGATAGTAGATCCGGCACACTCCAATTAAAAACAACAATAAAATTATGACACATTATTTTGTAAGCCAAATTTTGTGTCACTTTTTTTTTGACTTTATATTTACCCCGGGAAAAAAGATCTTAAAACTAATAGTATTGAATAGGACAAACTAGTGCATTTCAAAACGAATGTTGAGACGTTGCACTAATTTTTGTGTGTGTGATATGCGAGTCGAGATCTCATGCCATTTCATGTACCACTTTTAATCCAACCATTAACATGTTTGGATAATATTAATATCATGTTAATTTCAATAAATGTTAGCCATTAGATCACTTGTGACACATGGAGTGGCACACAAAGTGGTACAGAGGATTTGGACTCGTGATATGCTTCCACATATTGTTGCATTCATGTGTATCTATGACCAATAAATGTTGAGGTGGTCTATTGTGAGAATACCTAAATCCGTCTCATAAAAGAGACGGGTCGCGTACAACATTCTCCGTGAAGCGTAGGATCCCAACCCATACTCCACTCAAAATCTGCCACGTGGCAGCGACCCATTGGCCATTTTTTATATTATTTTTTTTTAATTTTTTTCGTTTGCCAAGAATAATACTTAGTATAACTAAATATAACAACTGTGTTACTTATAAAGTAACATTGTTTATAAGTAAACGTAACACCAGTTTTACAAAAAAAAAAGAAGCTCATTTTAGTCATCTTTCAATTATAAATACGTGTAACACTAACAATAACTAAATGTAATTATCGTTATAGTGAAATGCAATAGTGTTTTTCCAGAATATTTTTTATTTTTGAGTATTTTGATTTTATTTTTTATAAGAAAGTAACATTTGAAAAATAACAACTTAATATACATGAATGTAATTAATTGTACACGTAAATGTAACACTTTAGTAGATAAAATTGTAACAAATTTCTATAGATAATGTAATACTTTTACATGTATTATGATAAATTGAACCCATTGTAACTTATTATTTGAAAACATATAAATATACTATTATACAAGTAAACGTAATTGTTTTACAATGTTATTATACAAGTAAAATGTAGCATTCGCTTATAAAAATTGTTACTTTCTTATTTTTACAACTAGTTCGTGACCCGTCGATACTCGACGGACATAGTAAATACGTTAAATAAAATTTATAATTGAGATTTGTTTCTAAAATCTATCTATATATATATTAAAGTTGGTGAGAAGAGCAATGGTGTTGCCACATAGACAAGTCTTAGAGAAAGGTTGCATTTGGTGTTGCCACATCATTACCACTCTTACAAATAAGAGACTTTTCAAATTCTTTTTCTTAGCTAATAGTATTAGTTTGTAACGCCTCCAAAATCCGGTCCTATTTTCAGAAACCAAATATTGGATGCGTTACATGATCAAAGCAAAACTAATCAAGATAATAACCTCAAATGTTTATTAAATATATAATTCTCAAAATACATATATTCATCCCTACTAGTCTAGGGTTACAACTTAAATATCATAAACTTCTTTACTACAAAATATCCTCAGCATAACCAAATTCAGTCCTCAAACTATAATGTCCAACAATCTCAATCTTAGTCTTCATCCAAATGTTTTACCTGAAGAAGAAAAGAAAGGAATGAGCGAACAATGCTCAGTAAGATCATATACGGACCTCTTCGGGTACTAAGAAGAGGTGACCGCAAACAAGAACCTGTAACGAATGAGTTCCAAGAATACAATCGAACCAAACAAAACAATATCAAATACGAAAGTATAAACAATACTAATGTGAATCAATATCAGATGAATAATCAAAAGTTCACATAGGATGATGATCACATAAGCGGTCCATTGACCTCAATAAACATAAAACCCACACAGGGTACGAAAAGCCCACAAAGAGCACAAATAGTTCACAAAGAGCCCACATAACTAAACAGTGTATCCGAAACACCCCACTACTAATCCTCAGTAGTGTAATTGCCTTTAAAAGGCCAAATCAAAATACCCCATTATCATGGGTTGTTTAACTTAGTGTGATCATCCAAGTAGCAAAAGGATAACGAATAACAAATGTAACTTAGGAACAAAAGAGATAACCAATAACAAATATTGATTTTCGAATGAATATAATCTTAAATCAACAATAAAGTGAAATTAATCAAAGCAACTTAATTTCACGAACGCCAAAAATATAAGATTTATTTGAAAGACGGACTTTTCGAGGGAGGCAAAGCAAATGCTAACACAAGGTTAACGTTTCCAAAGACAGTAATTTACAAAGAAAATGTGGAGTCCTAACCCAAGGAAATCAAGATAACAATTAACCTAAAAGACGTATAATCACTTACCTCGAATATGCAACCTTAGAGAATAACTTGAACTCGTACAAGTCGCCTAAGCTCGTTTGCCAAAATCTCAACCAACGCCCTTTTTTTAAACGCCTAAGTACTTCCGTTTTGCTTGCCATCCCTTCTTGCTAACTTTTTCACTCACTGTCTAATTAAGGTATAATTGAGATTTGGAATGGAGAACTCATACTCCACTAATCTATTTATACTAGAAAAATCGTTACTTACAAAGTAGATACTTTCACTCTCTATCAGGCATATGAAAGGATGTTCATGACACTATTAAATTAATCCCTTATCTTTACTCATGCATGAAATCTCCAAAGTAATTTAATAAATACAAATTATACAATTATTTATTATTATCAGGTTATTACATATTATTTATCAACTTTCTTGGATATTACATAGTTACTATATAGGGTAACTATTATAGTTAACTACTATATTAACTAATACTTATAATAGTAATAGTTACTATTATAGTTAACTACTATAGTAACTAATACTTATAATAGTAATAATTACTATAATAGTTAGCTATTAGGTAACTATAATAGTTAACTATTACTTCCTACTTCTCAGAGTAAGCGTCCTACTTTCTATTTTGATACGTCCCAGAATAAGAGTCCTACTTTCTATTTTGGTACGTCCCAGAATAAGAGTCTCTTTCCTAAAATGGCAAACAATCTTTACTATTCATCTCACTCATTCTCTCTCCTACTTTATTTTATACTCACAAAACCAATCAACTTATTATTCCCTCCCACCCATTCTCTCTCCTAATTTACTTTTACACTCACAACACTTACTTTACTTCCATAATTTCTTAATCTCCGTGCAAATGGAAAGTATGACTCTTACTTCGGGACGGAGGGAATAATATTTAATTATTATAACTAACTTATACTATTAATAATATTAGTTGATTATAATAGTTAAATATAATTGTTAACTATAATAGTTACTATATAAGTTAATTATTATTAATAGTATTCGTTAATCATAATTGTTACGATATATATTAACTGTTACTATTAATTATATTAATTAATCATAATAGTTAATAGATATGTTAACTATTACTATTAATACCATTAAGTTTTTGGAAATAGTCACACAACAAACTTAAATGTACTTTTAAATTAGGTAAAAAACATATTTATTACAACTATGTACAACCAAAGCTATGAAAATATTTTGATTAATTTAAAATATACATATATTTTCAAATAAGATTATTATGTTAATTTATTAATTAAAAATATAAAAAAAATGAAAATACAAAAATATTAACGTAATATATTCCCGTGCGGAGCACGGGTTACCTACTAGTACGTAAAAATAAATAAATTAATAACTTGTGACCTGGAGAGGCTTTGATCTCTGAAGCTCGTTCTTCTAATCTCAATCAAAGCATCTCTCCCTCCCATCTCTCCTTAGTGAGAGGAGAGACTTTGATCTTGCAACTTTTTATTAATATTATCTCTCATAAATAAATTTTATTAGTTTGGTCTTTCTCGATGGCTTTTTAGTCAGTTTGTCCATTCTAAGTATGAAATGTTCAAAATATACAAATATATATCGATTAAGTAATAGTTTAGTATAAAAACATGTCACTTACATTAACTTGGTCTCATGTGAATATATTTTATTACCTATGTTCATTGATAAAATATTTATAATATTATATTTAAATATTGATGGTTAAAGTTTTAAATTTTGAATTTTTAAATATTGCGTCACGAGGAATTCCACGTCATAAATCCACGTGGCGCTCTCTATGAATAGCATTTTACTCTCCTTTATTATATATATAGATGTTACTAACACAAGTGTTTTTGGTTCTAAAGTGTAAATGGTTGAATTATTACTTTTGTATACATATGTGTTACAATAATGTATAAACACTGTTACATATAAGTAACACGTTCGTTACATTTTAGTTATAATAAGTATTACTTTTGGCAAATGAAAAAAACATAAAAAAAACACTGTTACTTTTCTGTATATATGTACTTACTTTTATGTATGTTATATATAAGTAACACGTTTGTTACATTTAGTTATAATAAGTATTACTTTTCTATACATATGTGTCAAAATGATCCGTCTATACTATGAGACGGGTCATGGTGTTCTCATACAAGTTTTTGTCATGAATGAATGTTAGGCTTGTGATACCTTGCCACACGAGGTAAGCCATGTTCTAGTATGTTACTCCATCCGTCTCAAAATACATGCAATTCTAGCATAGATTTTTTATCCCAAAATACTTGCAGTTTTGCACTTTTCCATAAAACATTGGCACAATTTGCCTAAACTACCGTTATTTATGATATGTAGTTCTCACTGTGAGATCATTTAATTGTCTTGGTACTTGAACTAGTCAAAGGGTAATTTAGTTTATTTGATATGTATTAATTGTTTTCTTAATATGTGTGTAAAGTGCTAGAACTACAAGTATTTTAAGACAGAGGGAGTAATTTTTTAAAAAAATAAAAAATAAAATAAAAATAGAAACATTGACTTATGCTAACCTAAATACATTAAAAAACAAAAAATTAAATAAGAGTAAAAATAATAATGGCACGAGAGGACTTTAGTGAGATCACACCTCAACTCAATAGAAAAGCAGTACGCATGATCCAAGGTTCTCCCTAACCCATAAAAACAAATGAGTTTGCCGGTTTCTACTTAGCTGGATCCACGTGTTGGAACAAAATGATCCATTAAAACCATGAACCGACTCACAACTAGATTAAGAATGAGAAGAAGAAGAAGACGGAAGCGTGTACCTTGTGATTCCATGATTGTTCTTAGTCTTGTTCTTGATGAAGTAAGAAGATAGTCTTTAAAGAAGAGAGGAGTAGATCTTCTAAGTGATTGTGCCTTATTCTCTTGTCTTCTTTGATCTTTATGAAGAGTTTATAAATGAGAAAATAATCAAAAAAAAATTCGGTCCCTTCTATGGCTGATGGAATGGCCTTTATATAGGTAGGGAATAGGCACCTCACTTAGGGACTACACCTATTCATGTATAAGAGTTTACCATTATGCCCATCATTTAATGGTAGCCTTATACTATGGAATTCTACACATTATGTTGAGTTCTATACTTTATACCATATATTATAATATTGATCATTATATTATTAAGTATTTATATGTTATATTAATCCATGTTCTTACACCACAAAGAGTCAACTCTATTTTCCGGTTGAAATCCATCTATTTATATATAACCCGACCCACCACCCACTCTCTCTATCATACATTCATTCTCTCTCTAGAAAAAGCTCCCAATTAAATACACACTGGATCTGAGCTCTTCTCTTCCCATGGCGTCTTCTTAGAAACTCCCATCCATTATAATTGTTGTATGCTAGAGATTTAAGAAGAAGAAGGAGAAGAAGAAACCCATTTTGTAGAACCTCATGGGTCGGTCTTGTTTGCTCCCGGGTTTCGTTATTTTCGCTGTTTTGTTTCTCTCATTCTCACATGGTAAGAGCTTTTGTTTTGTTTTAACTTAATTAACTCTTGCTCTTTTAATTTTGTTTCATTATTATACAGTGTTTATTTGATTTCACAGGATTCGGGAGAGTGTTGATTGGAAATTCCGAGGATAAAACTCAATTTGCTGCTACATTTGAGGTTTTCGTTTCCTCTGTTTTAATTTGAGGATTTTCGATTACATTATGAACTTAATTTTACGATTAGAAGAAGAAATTATTATTGTTGCGAATGAAAGACAATAGTATAGTTAATTAATTAATGAAAATGGCAGGTAGGAGAAGGCAAATCAAGGGAGATGATGACGCTGTTGGATTATGAAACAGGGCCGAATGTTAACACGAAAGGAGGACTTTTCCCACCTCCTTCCCAACCCGCACCTGCTCCACTAGCCTGATTGAGGATACGGGCGTGTGTGCTCTCAACGCATAGCAGCTTTATTTTTGTAATAGAAGTTATATTTTATCTAGTTGAGTTACATCTTGTAATACATGTTACTCCCTCTGTCCGTAAACGAGTGTCCATTTTCAAAAAATCTTTGTTCCTAAATGAGTGTCTTTTTTTAACATAACTTTCTCCCTAACCGTTTTTTTTTGAATTTTTTTTCACCGGTTTTTTTATACGTGCAAAACTAAAGGTTTAGAAAGGAGATTACAAGATTATATATGAATCGTTGTTACCAAATTGTTCAAAAAAGTTGAGATTTTCAGTGTCCCTTAAAATGAAATTTGGACACTCATTTAGGGACAGAGGGAGTATATTTTTTTCTGAGAGAATGTACATGTTACTCCCTCAGTCCCGAACTAAGTTTATTAGCTTGACTTTACACGGAGATTAATAAAAAGTAAATGTTGTAAGTATGAAAAAGTAAGTAAGAGAAAGTAAGAGAGATAAAGTGGGTAGGGAGTTTTTGTTGTGAAAATGACAAGTGGGTCCCATAGTCTATATTTTAGGTAATAAAGCAACTAAGAACCTTAGTCTGGGACAGAGAGAGTATATTTTGAGAAGCATAAAAATAAAGTCTAATATATATATATATATATATATATATATATATTTATATATATTTACATAAATTACATTTTATAGTACTCCCTCTGATCCAAAATAACTGTCACTTTTGAGCTAAATGTCCTTACCCTTGCCTTGAAACTTGTTTTGCTTTATTAATTGTCTTAGTTGTGAGACATTAGTGTAGTAATTATGCATGTTTAATAGGGGTAAAGTTGACACTGTTATCACTAAATCATGATATTAATTGCTTTCCTTAAAAATTATGCAAAAGCAAAAAAAGACATCTATTTTGGACCGGAGGGAGTAACATAAATCCGATTTATGTACTTCAAATAGCACGGTTCATCTTCGTGTAACACTTTTCATCATAGTATTTGTATGGCGTGGCTAAATGTAACAAGTTATTTGCATTTTTTTGCTATAAATTGTTTGTAACAAATGACATCTATATATCTCCCATCTCACTAATCTTCCTTTTCATAATGTATGTGTGTGTTTATACTTAATGAAGTATAAATAGGTGGTTCATATGAATAATACTAGGGGCACAAAAATGTAACAAAAACTTGCTCACAAAATTCTAGATGTAATGATGTTATTGGTGTTTTTAATTAGAGTGTGGCGGGTCCATTATCGATGCAACCAATTAAATATCGACACCTCATGTTGTGAGCAAGATTTTGTGACATTATTTTGTGCCCCTAGCATTGCTCGGTTCATATATATGTAGAAGTTTTAAAGTTAGGGAAAACTTTGAATCACACTGGACAAAAAAAAAATTGGTAATAACTGTGATAAGAGAAAATTTTGGGGGAAACTAGTTCCTCCCTCCATAAGTTATAAAAAGTCTTGTTTTTATAGGGTTTAAGGTTTAGTGTTTGGGGTTTTAGGTTTAGATTTTAGGGTTTCAGGTTTAGGGTTTAAGGGTAAAAAACATGACTTTTAATAACTTATGAAGGAACTAGTTTCCCCCAAAACACACTCATGTGATAATGCTGATGTGGTATCACTAGTCACTCAAACATTGTACTCAGATACACGTATTGGGTGGACATTTTCAATACTTCGATAGTCTCAAGTTTTAATTACTAAGTGATACTACGTCAACTTTATCGAATTTTTTTCCAAATAATTCTCTTTTAAATCATTATCTACCTAAATGACATTTGGGAAACTTTATATACCAAAATGACCAGTTTTTGTGAAATCGGCATTGGCTGGCATTGCCGACTTTGGGTTGAAGTCGGCACTACCAATGCCGACTTTAGGTTAAGCAAAATTCAACCGGATTAGGGTTTAAAGGGTCAAAGTGGGTCAAAGTGGGAATATTTTGGGAGTCTGCAATTTGGCAGAAATCGGCAATGGGAATGCCGACTTTGACTAGGGTTTTCTGAAGTCGGCATTGTGGATGCCGACTTTAGGCCTCCATAAAACACCCGCAACTGGCTTCAGAAGTTTTCACTCATTTCATATTCAAAACACAAACTTCTCTAATATCTGATTCTCATCTTTCATTTTTTTTTTCTCTCCCTTTCAAGTTGAAAGCTCAAAAGTTGTATTTGGTGAATTTGATTCAAGCATCTAAGGTACATTTTAATCTTTGTTATATGTTTTTATTTGTATAATGTGAATGCAAACTAGAGTTATTAAACTATAATTCAGTAACAAAAAAAAAAGATGTGTTGTCCTTTAAACATTTAACATCCAACGCAAAACTCGTTAAATTTTTGATATTTCAGTTAAATTTTTGACATTTCAGTTAAATTTTTGACTGTTATTTTGTTAACATTTCTTACAATTTCCATGCATATATGATTTACACTTTCTTAATGTATTACATTAACAATTTTTGACTGTTATTTTGTTAACATTTCTTACAATTTCAGTTAAATTTTTGACATTTCAGTTAAATTTCCATGCATATTTCAGTTAAATTTTTGACATTTCATATAAATTTTTGAAGATCAAGAAATTTTCTTAATGTAACAAATTTTAATGATGTTATTTGTTGCATTTTTTTATATATATTTTGACTGTTGAATTAATTTGTTTAGGGGAAAATATGAGTGGACTTCCAATTATTTTCATGTGCTACTGGGGAGGATAGGGATGTCAACGGGTCGGGTTCGGGGCGGGTTTGCCTTTAACCGAACCCGATCCGTGAGAAGTATTCTTTCACCCGAACCCGCCCCGCCCCGAGATTTACCGAAACCGTGCCCGCCCCGCCCTGCCCTTCCTTTCCCTTGGCCTAATGTAAAAAGCACAAAAAACTAGAACTAGAACCACAACACCAGCAAGAAGCAGAGCAATGACCAAGTTAAACAATGATATTTTGTTTCAAATTCATAATAACTTCTTCAATTTCAAATTTTACTCAGCAAAACATTATTCAGTATTTACAAAATTAAAGAAAATTGTGAAAATCCATCGAGGGAGAGAGAGGAACGGACCGAGGGATCGACGGCACGAGGAACAATCGACGGCAACGGCGACAGCACGAGGAACGCTCGACGGCGACGGCCTCTTCCTTCGAGACGAACAAGCAGAAACGGAAACATTATTCAGTATTTACAAAAATTAAAGAAAATTGTGAAAATCGACTGAGGGAGAGAGGGACGGACCGAGGAAGCGACGGCGACGGCAGGAAGGAACGACCGACGGCGACAGCAAGGAAGGAAGATCGACGGCGACGGCAAGGAAGGAACGAGACGGCGACGGCAAGGAAGGAACGAGACGGCGACGGCAAGGAAGGAGCGGCAACGGCAAGGAAGGAAAATTGTGAAAATCGACTGAGGGAGAGAGAGGGACTGATAAATGAAAATGAAACCCTAAATGGGCATTATATAGTTGGATTATTTTGTAAATTGGCAATAATAGAGGGGCTGATATGAAACTAGTAAATAGACATTAACACATACACGGGTCGGGTCGGGTCGGGGCGGGGCGGTCTGTAATACCGACCCCGACCCGAACCCGCTCGGGTCATGAAATTTGGAACCCGAACCCTACTTTTTCGGGGCGGATCACCCTCGGGTTCGGAGCGGGTTCGGGTGAATTGCCATCCCTAGGGGAGGAGATGATGAACACCCGTTTGCAGATAGTAATCTTGAACAGGGGCCGAAATTTCCACTTAGGGCAAAACTCGTTGGGGTTACGAAAAATTGATTAGGAAGTTATATAAGAAAATTGATATAGATCCAAGAGATGCTAAGTTGAAAGTTATTTGTAGATATCCTCATATGATGGGTAATGGTTTTGCAAGTTACATTCCGTTTGAAGTCGAGAATGATATGTGTATGAAATAATGTTTGATGTTTCTGCTCAATTAAGTGGGGTAGGTAGCTTGCAGTTGTATATTATCATGGATTTTTTAGTTTTTGATAATAATGTTAACTACCTTGAGAGATATACTGGTGGTTTTGAAACACATGGGGAAGTGGAACCGGAAGTGGAACCGGAAGTGGAAGGGGAAGGGGAAGAGGTAGAGGAACGTGAAAATGATGATGACTCAGACTATGAAGGTCATATCCTTGCAATAAGTTCTGATGTTGATTCTGGATATGAAGATTGTTCGAGTCCAACTGATAGCGAGAATGAGGGTGATGATGGGGAAGGTGGTGATGTAGGAGCACACATGGTTACTTTTCAAGGTGAACCGCATAATCAAATGTATGGGAGAGCAGACTATCCATTTTACCGTGATATTGGTGAAAGGTCAGAGAATTATGATAATAGTGAATACAAGTTTGCATAATGGAATGCGGAGAGTGATGGAATCGCCAAAGGAATTCGCTTCGCAGAGAAGATTGATGTGCAGTACCAAATAAAGAAGTACCATATTATGAAGAATTTGAGGTTCAAGGTGAGAAAGAGCACACCGCAAAAGTGGGCTATTGAGTGTTTGGTGAAAGATTTCCCCTGCAATTTCTATGTGAATGTGAGTCTGAAGAAGGGTGGGTACTGGGAAGTAACTAAGTACAAGGGTCCACATTCTTGCTTGGCTTCAGATGTTAGCGGCGATCATCCTAATTTAGATGCTAAGTTTACAGGACGAGAAGTTTTCAATCTTGTCAAGGCTGATCCAGAGTACAAGATTAAGCTTATCATGATAAATATAAAATCAAAGTACGGTAAGGATGTTTCATATCGGAAGGCATGGTGTGGTAAACAAAAAGCCATCGCCCAAGCATATGGGGATTGGGACGAATCTTATAGAAAGTTGCCACGTTTGTTAGCAGCTATTCAAAATCGGAACCCTTCAACCATTGTGCAGTTTTCTAACCGTCCTGACGCTGGTCCTCCAGGTTCTTTTGACCGCGTGTTCTGGGCATTTGGCCCTTGTTTGGAAGCATTCTCTCATTGCCGTC
This sequence comes from Campanula takesimana, assembly GCA_026119855.1. NCBI lineage: Eukaryota > Viridiplantae > Streptophyta > Magnoliopsida > Asterales > Campanulaceae > Campanula > Campanula takesimana. The sequence goes on from JAOWBW010000303.1 coordinate 1,080,013, forward strand.
CTGTCATTTCTGTTGATGGCACATTCTTGCATGGAAGATATAAAGGGGTAATACTTATTGCTATGGGTGTTGATGCGAATGATAGTTTACTTCCACTTGCTTTTGCTCTTGTTGAAAAAGAGGACCATGAAAACTGGTCTTGGTTCTTACATCTTGTTTGCCGACATGTTATTAGGGGTCGTGAAGTTTGTTTGATATCTGATCGCCATAATGGGATCCTTGCCACTGTGGGAGAAAACGGATGGCCACGAGATGTTGTGCACAGGTGGTGCATGTTGCATTTACGAGCTAATTTCCTTTATGCTCATAAGGGTGTTGGCTTAAAAGATCTTTTTTGGCGTGCTGTTAGCGCCACCCAGGAACGGAAGATGAAAAATTACTTGGCTCAGATTCGTATCATCAATCGCGAGGCAGTTAAATGGTTTGAGTTTTTGGATGTTAAAAAGTGGTCAATGGCGCATGATGGTGGATATAGGTACGGAATTAAGACTACCAATTTGTCTGAGGTTTTTAATGGTGTCATGAAAGGAGCGCGTGGGATGCCTGTTTCAGGTATTGTTGAGATGGCCTTCTATAGGTGTGTGGAATACTTTCAAAGTAGACTCTCGGGATCAATAAGGGCTTTAGGGGGGTATCCTGGTAACCCCAACGTAAATGCGAGACTACTATTCAGTCAAAGGGTCCAACAAAAGTATGACTTCAACTTGAAGAAGGCTGGGTATCATAATGTTAGAAGATTTAACAATACTGCATCAGGTGTTTATCAAGTGACAACGGGGAGACGCGGTGAAAGGGGTGGAAGGGTTCAAGTGGTGGAATTGGGTCCTCGAACATGCACTTGTGGCAAATGGGTGTAATATCATTACCCTTGTTCGCATGCTCTTGCCTGCTTCAAAGCCCAACATATTGACGGTTTGAATTATGTTGATTTCTTTTACAGTCTTGAGGCATACTACAATACATGGAGGGGCACTTTTAATCCATTTAATAGACAATCTACCACCCTTCAATACGCCATCATGTGGTTCAATCCCTAGTAATTCGTGGCATAATTGAACCCATTCCAATTTTTGCATATGGGTTTGGGAACTAATCACAGGATCCCCGTCTATAGGAAGGCCACATAAAATTCCAACATCCTGAAGGGTGATGGTCATCTCCCCAACTGGCAAATGAAATGTGTGCGTCTCTGGACGCCATCTCTCAACCAAAGCCTCTAACAAATGCCAATCATATTTGAAAAAACCTAGTTTATAAACACCGTAAAACCCAACATCTAAAAGTTTACTCTGAATCCTAACATCCAAGTTTTTAGGAGGTTCCGGACCGCGCCTAAATCTAATATTCTCAACTTCTTGTTGAGCCCAAATATAACGTGACCGGTGTTTATCTTGCCATTTTAATACGGAGTCGTCTAACGGCCCGGGATCAACAAATGCTTGGTTATCATGATATTGGTCCATCTGAAACAAACAACAAAACTATTAAACTAAAATTCGTTTAAAAAAGAGGCTGGTCCGTTAAATATTTAACTGAAAAAGGGCTCTTTTCTGACAGTTTAGTTAACTTTTTGACAGAAAATGGGATTTTTGATAAAAATAGAGGCTGTTTGTTAAATATTTAACAGAATAACGCAAAACCTGTTAAATTTCGGACAGTTCAGTTAAGTTTCTAACGGAAAGTAGGCATTTATGTTAACTTTCCAACGAAATTCGGATGATAATGTGAAGTTCATCAACTTTTAATAAATAGATTATTGTTAAATTAATATAAAATCACATAAGCAAATTAACATGTATTATCAGTTAATATTCTAACAGAAAATGGGCATTTTTGTTAACTTTCTAACGAAATTCAGTCGATAATGTGAATTTTCATCAACTTTTAATAAATTGCTTTTTCTTAAATTAATTCAAACTCACATAAGCAAATTAACATGTATATTATAAACTCAACAAATTAACATATTCTAATTTCATCGAAAAAGATAAAGATGATAGCACTAACCTTATGATTTCGAATTTTTGACAAGATCTTCTGACAAAAAATGTGATTTCTGAGCAATACACTGAGATGAAGATAGGGATGGGACTTGGTTTGAATGAAGATGGATGAAGATGGGGATGGTTTGAAGGGTAGGGTTTGAATGGGGAAGGGGGAAGGGGAGGGGGGCGTCGCTTTTTGAAGAGTTTTGACCGGTCCTGAAGTCGGCATTGGTAGTGCCGACTTCACCCATAAATCGGCAATGCCAATGCCGTTTTTACCAGACAATGGCCGACAACCAAACTCCCAAAATATTCCCCGTGTTAACCCTAATTCTTCTTAACCCTAATCCGGTTGAATTTTGCTTTGCCTAAAGTCGGCATTGGTAGTGCCGACTTCAACCCAAAGTCGGCAATGCCAATGCCGATTTCACAAAAACTGGTCATTTTGGTATATAAAGTTTCCCAAATGTCATTTAGGTAGATAATGATTAAAAATAGAATTATTTGAAAAAAAATTCCAACTTTATCACTACTGCACTCAAGTGAGCCACTGTATTTAACTGATTTAACTTAATACTCCCTCCGTCCCAAAATGATCTTCTCATTTATCAATTTTTTATTGTCCGAAAAAGTTCCTCCTACTTCTATAATTTAGGCTTAAAAGTGCATAAGCAACAAATGGCTAGTGAAGGAAGTGTTCCCAACCTTAAAAAGTTTGAATAGTCAAATACTCCCTCCGTCCCACTCGAATTAGGATTTTTGGGTTGGGCACGAGGATTAAGGAAAAAGTGTTAGTGGAGTAGGTGTTGTGAGTATGAAAAGTAAAATAGGAGAGAGAAAGTGGGGTTGAGAATAATGAGTGGAAAATTGATGTGAGTGTGAATGTAGGTCCCATTAAATAAAGAGTAAGTCTCCTGTAAACACGTTTTACACTAGGCTTAGTGTAAAACGTGTTTTATTAATAACGGCAAGTAGGGTTTAAGAGACGCGGTGACATAAGTGTAAATATTTGAAACTTATGAAATCTCAGGAGGAATATTTTAAAACTGCAGGAGGCATATTATGAAACTGAAGGAGGCATATTTTTGAAACTCCACATCAGACACTTTGTAAAACCATAACAGACATTTTTTTAAAGAGGCACTTCTAAATTTTATAAGTGCTTGTTGAGTTTTGTTTTTACTAAAAATCTCAAGAGACATATTTTGAAATTGGAGGAGACATTTTTAAAACTGAAGTTTGAAACTGGAGCAAGCATGTTTTAAAACTGGAGAAGGCATATTTTTATACTGCAGGAGACACATTTTTAAACTAGAGCATTTTATTTTTTATTTTTTAAAAAGACAATGTTAAAAGTTCAAAAAAATCTCAGGAGGCATGTTTTGAAACTGGAGTAGACATGTTTTGAAACTGTAGGAGACACATTTTTTAACTAGAGCATGCACTTATTTTTTCTCAAAAAAGGCACTGTTAAAAGTTCAAAAAAAGTGCCTCCTCTAGAGTTAAAACATGCATGCTCTAAAAAAGTGTTTCCTCTAAAGTTAAAATATGTCTGCTGTGAAGTATTGAAAAATGCCTCCTCTTGTTTTAAAATGTGCCTGCTGAGATTTTCATGAGTTCCACTTATTTACAAAATTGCCACCGCGTCTTTTAATCCCTCTTAAGCCGTTATTTGAAAAACACGTTTTACACTAAGTTAGTGTAAAACAGGGTTTTCCCAAGATTTTGTGTTAAATAAAACATTTCTATTTTTGGGTTGTCCTAATTCAAATGAGACCAAAAATGGAAATTTTTTCTAATTCGAGTGGGACGAAGGGAGTATGAAGATAATTTTGGGACCAAGGATTATCTAAAATGACGCATCTGCTCTCCAATTAAACCATTGCATCTTCACTGAAATGAGTTAGTGTATGTGTATCCAAGGCCATCCGTCACCTCACACTATCGCTAGCTTGGCGCAGAACAGAGCTTCAACAATTGCGTCAAACTCTGAGCTATTTTGGTGCCCAGATTTTGTCGCGCCAAACCTTAAAAAAAAAAAAAAAACCCAGAAATTACTACTTCTCCTATCCCAAAATGAGTAACCAAAACTTTTAAAATGTTAATTTTGAATAAATTTTGTGTACTCCCTCCGTCCCCATTTACATTACAAAAATGAGGGTTTGCACAAAAATTAAGAAAATGATTGTAAAGTTGATGTGTTGTGAGTGTAGATAGTTGAGTGTGAGAGAGAAAGTGGGGTAGAGAAAAATAAGTGGATAGTTGTTGTGAGTATGACAAGTGGGTCCCACTATTTAAAAAGTAATAAAAACTTTCATTTTTGGGATTTTATAAAGCAAATGGGGACACCCAAAATGGAAATTTTTGTAAGGTAAATAGGGACGGAGGGAGTATTCATTTTGAAATGGAAGTGGTATGTTACTCCCTCCGTCCCGAATTAATGTTCTTAGTTTGATTGAGATTAAGATAAAGTAAATGTTGTGAGTGTGAAAAGTAAAGTAGGAGTGAGAAAGTGTGTAGGGAGTTTTTGTTGTGAGAATGGCAGGTGGGTCCTATGATCCATTTTAGGTAATCAAGGAAAGTAAGAATCTTAATTGGGACATACCAAAAAGGAAAATAAGAACCTTAAAGCGGAAAAATTAGTATTATTTAATTTAATACTCCCTCCGTCCCACTCGAATTATGACAAATTTCCATTTAGGGTGTCCCATTCGAATTAGGACAACCCAAAAATAGAAATGTTTTATTTAATGGGACCCAGATTCACACTCACAACAACTTTCCACTCATTATTCTCTACCTCACTTTCTCTCTCCTACTTTACTTTTCGTACTCACAACACCTACTCCACTATCACTTTTTCCTTAATCCCCGTGCTCAACCCAAAAATCCTAATTCGGGTAGGACGGAGGGAGTATATGTTATTTGTATTATTCAATATTATTTATATTTTTCTTTTTAAGTTATTTGTATCATTAATATTAGGCCAAAATACGTTTACCCCCCCAATGTATACACCGAATCCCACTTTGCACCCCGGTGCGAATTTTGTCCCAAAGTCATACCCAATGTTTAAATAATCCCACTTTGCACCCCAGCTCCTAACGAAAGTTAGAAATTTAACAGAATATTTAACGAATGGACTAGTTTGTAATGATTATTACTTTTAAGGGTCAAAATGCAAAGTTTTAAATATAAAGTACTAAAAATTTATTTATTTTTTCCAAATAATTAACATTATCTTAAATTTACTATAATTAATACTTCTTGAAAATAATACTAATTTTTAAGCAAAAATATTTTTTTAAAAAAATAATATATATTTTTTAAAATAAAAATTTAGTACGCTTTTTTTTCCAAACATTTAGCTTTGCACGTATAATGTTTTATTTTTTAAAACAAAAAATCTAAAAAATATTACGATTTAAAAGTTTTATTTTATATTTTTGAAAAAAATATAAAAATTGTTTATTTCTTAAATAATTTTATTTAAGAAAATAAAAAAGCGTACTAAATTTTTATTTAAAAAAATATATTGTTTTTTAAAAAATATTTTTTCTTAAAAAATAGTATTATTTTCAAGAAATATTAATTTTAGAAAATTTAAGATAATGTTAATTATTTGGAAAAAAGAAATAAATTTTGGACGAAGATTTCTTGAAAATAGACAGTCATTTAGGGACAGAGGAATTATAATGTTTTATTTTTTAAAACAAAAAATCGAAAAAATATTACGATTTAAAAGTTTTATTTTATATTTTTGAAAAATATAAAAATTCTTTATTTTTTAAATAATTTTATTTAAGAAAATAAAAAAGCGTACTAAATTTTTATTTAAAAAAAATATATCGTTTTTTTAAAAAAATATTTTTGCTTAAAAATTAGTATTATTTTCGAGAAATATTAATTATAGCAAATTTAAGATAATGTTAATTATTTGGAAAAAGAAATAAATTTTTAGTACTTTATATTTAAAACTTTGAATTTTGACCCTTAAAAAGTAATAATCATTACAAACTAGTCCATTCGTTAAATATTCTGTTAAATTTCTAACTTTCGTTAGGAGCTGGGGTGCAAAGTGGGATTATTTAAACATTGGGTATGACTTTGGGACAAAATTCGCGCCGGGGTGCAAAGTGGGATTCGGTGTATACATTGAGGGGGTAAACGTATTTTGGCCTTAATATTAAATAAAAAGTTAAAAACTTAGAGTGAGTATTGTGAAAAACGCGTTTTTCCTTAAGCAAAGGAAAAACGTGTTTTTCAAAGGCGCTGGCCATTATACTTTGAAACAAGGGGTGGCATTTTCGTAAATACTGGCAACCATAGTAAATGCCCAGTGTTAGTATTACAAAAAGCCAGTGATTTCAAATTGGCGTTTATAAACATGAGACCGACACTTTTCTTAAGTGTCAGTGGTAATGTTAAAAATTGTCAGTGAGTACACTGACACTTTTTTTACATTGATACTGACACTTATTAAAAGTGCCAGTGGTAGTGTTAATAACTGCCAGCCATTACATTGACACTTGTTAACAATGACACTGACACTTATTAAAAAGTGTCAGTGGTAGTGTCAATAAGTGCCCGTGTACATGTGCTGACATTTTTTTACTCTATCACTGGCACTTACGATCAGCGCTGACAACTTCCCGTTAATTACAAAAAATGTTACCGCGCCAAACTTAAAAACACGTTTTACGCAATATTAAAGAAAAGCACGTTTTTCCCCAAATTTTCTCAAAATCTTTATGGAAAACATTTTTAATGAAAAGAAATAATAAAAAATATTTTTAAAATATTATTATTTATTGGATGCTTAAAGGCTAAAGCTATTGGAAATGGTGGAAGATATCTGATTCCCAAGTTCCATCCGCGATTTTTACGCACAGATTGACAACTATTTTCAAATAGGGAGTCATTTTTGCTGTCAAAGCCAAACATAAGGGACATGTTAAGTTAGTGCACCAAGTTCGCTCAAAAAAAAAAAAAAAAAAGTTACTACGGCAAGTAGCGGACGCAGAAAACCTGAATTTTGGCATGGTGATTCATGCCCATTTGAGTATATTCAACCAACCTTCTCAAGATCACGTTATTGAGAACAATTCTTTAGTTCATCTATGCTCCAAGTGGGGTCAACTCACAACTGCACGCCAAGTGTTCGATGGAATGACTAGACGAAATGTGGTTTCATGGAGTGTTTAATTGTCAGGGTATTATCAAAATGGTTTTGTTTCTGAAGCTCTTCGATTACTCAATAATAAGGTTTTGTGGATAATCTTTTTCCGAAAGAGTATCTATTTGCGTTGGCGCTTTCTTGCTGCTCTGATTGTGGAAATGTCATGGGTCCGTGTTCAAGCCTGGATTAATACATTTCATAAAACTTTTGTCTGTATGAAATTTGAGGTTATTTCACCAAATGAGTATACCTCTGTTGTACTGTCGAGTGCCTGTGATTGGTATCAGCTTTGGGTTATGGGAACTCATTATATGCGTTGATCAGTATGTACTCATGGATAGGTGGCACTGAAGCTGCATATCAATTTTTTGCGAGTGTGATGCATAGGGACATATGAATGGGGAACTCGATGATATGCGGATACTCTTATTATGGTCTGGGTTCAAAGGCATCGGCTGTGTTTCAAGAGATGTTAGGGAAGAAGAGCATTCTAACTTATGTTATTTTTATTGGGGGTTCTCTGTTCTCACTGCTTCTGGACATTTGGGTTACGTGCAAGAAGGATTCTACTACTTCGCGTGCCTAATGAAACAAATGAGAATTTAACCTGGGTTGGTGCACTATATCTGTATCGTGGGGCTTTTAAGGCTGGACAACAAGATGGAGCTGCAAATTAGATGAGGTCTGCCCAAATCAAATGGGATTTCATTTCATTGTGTGGCGAACTTTGCTAAGTGCTTGTCTTGTTCATCAGAATTATGGTTTAGGAAAGCAAGTTGCAGAAGCGGTCTTGCATTTGAACCCTGATGATTAGGGAACGTACTCCCTACTGGTTTATATGCATGCCAAGGCAAAGAAGTGGGACGGAGTGGCTAAAATTTGAAAATTAATGAGGGATAGAAACATAAAGAAAGAACCTGGACTGAGCTGGATGGAGATTAGAAATAATACTGATGTTTTTGTTGCAGATGACACTGACCACACAGATGCTGATCAGATTCATGCAAAGGTAAATGAGCTGTTGTCTGAGGTAAACTACTTGGTTATGTGCCTGATATTACAAATGTGGTGCGTGATGTGGAGGAGGAACAGAAGAGAGATCACCTAAGTTAACAGTGAGAAGTTGGTTGTAGCATTTGCCCTTATGAAAACACCTCCCAAAGCACCAATCCACATCATTAAGAAATTAAAAATGGGCTATGATTGTCACTTGGCTATAAATTTTATCTCAAAGGTCAGAAATAGGGTAATAATTGTTAGAGATGTCAACCGTTTCCATTATTAACAGATATTTGCAAGCTTTTTTTTTTTTTTTTTTTTATTTTGTTAATATTTACAAAGTAGCATACTAATGGTTTAAGTACTTTTCTCGATTTAATTTGGAGGTATTATTTTGATTCAGGTCACAGATTTCAAATAATCTGGCATAAACTTTATAGGAACCTACTGATGATGTCCTGATGCAAGGGAATCGGGAGGCTGCTATGCTACCATGAGTACAAGTAAGAAAGATCATCCCATGGAAAAATTTGCCCAGTAAATACTTTTTTCTTGATGCGCCTGTATAAGGTAAGTGATAAATCTCAGTTTATTTTCTGTCCTTTACTCGATTACCTGTTATAATTCTTTTTCTTGAGTTAATTCTATATGAAAGCCTTTAGTGTAACGTTGAACGATTAAGCTTTGTTTATCAAGATGATTTTCATAGTTTTTATGTGAATATACAGATGAACACAGTTGTAGTGTGTTATACAAAATTGCAGCAAAAAGAACATAAATCAATAAAATTTCAAGTCTTCCTAAAAGAGGAGTTCAGCATAACCTCTTCTCCATAAACTTAGCAAATTCATCAATATCTATTTTCCCATCTCCATTTTCATCATGTACTCGGATCATCCGTCTGCAGTCCTCCATCTCCGATCGTTCTTTCAACCCCAGAACACATAGCACTCTCTGCAACTCCTCTGCATCGATAAACCCATCTCTGTTGTCATCAAAAACATCAAAAGCTGCCTTCACTTCATCTAAACAAGGCTCTCTCTCTTCAAAAATGTTAGAAATGTTAGCAGAACACAACTTCTCCTGAAGCATTTCACCTTCAGGGTGGCAAAAAAGACCTAACTTTTCCATTAACGACTCCACCTCTTCTCTACTTAGGCCATCATCGACAATCTCCGTGGCAATGTCAGCAAAAGAAGGCTGTTTTCTCAAGTTTTCAACCTGAACCTTGGAATTGTTCCAAGAAACTGCGAGACGGGTATTGATAAAATACTGAAATCTTGCGAAAAACTTGGAAAAACTTGTGATCCTGCTAAGAATTATGTGCAGGAAAAGGATTTTGAACAATCCAAGTACCATTAGACACATATCTGATTTTATTTTTTTGAATTTGAACTAACTCCTATTGTAAGGGACTTGAAATATATAGTTGCATAAACTTGAAAAGATGTGAGAATTTTCTGGGTTTCGGATGAAAAATGAATATGTGAAGGTATGAATATATATAGAGAAGAGAGTTGGGGAGATAAAGTTGAAGGAAATAGAAAGGAAGTGAGAGGGAAGGTGCATGGAAAGGAAAGTTTGGACTTGGAATTAGGAAAAGTGGTGGGAGGGAAATTTCTTTGGTCCTGCAAATTATGTTGGAGACTGGTTTAGCATGCGTTTGTTGTCTCCTCTTTTGTCTGATATGTATCATGGACGTATAGAAAAAGTAACAGGTTTTCTAAAATAAACAAATTAAATAAAGGAATTAGTTTTCTATTTTTTGGGGCAAATGGTTGTTAGGAGATGAGAAGTTGCTATGAAAGTAGGAGGTTTAATATTGTACTTTGTTTTAATTTGCTTTGGTCAATGTGTAACTCACCTTGAAAGTCCCTTTAGCTGCCATAAACACAGATATTCAAGCCATGGGTATTTTTTAGGGTTAATCTCGTTTTACTACCCCAATGTTTATATGTTGTATCGGTTAGGGGCCTATGGTTTTATATTTCTCACTTTAGGGCCCAGACTATCGTTTTTTATCAATTCAGAGCCCTGGCAAGAGTTTTGTTAGATTTTAAACGGAAAGTTAACATGTGCCATCTAAAATCCATTTTCTCTGGGTTTTTTTGGTCTTTTCAAGTCATTAGTATATTTAAGCTTTCAAACTTTCGAGTTATGAAATATTGTTCCAAACAAAAAACTTATAAAGTAATTTCTTCTTATTTATTTATTTTAAAAAAATCCCCTACAATTTAATAGACTCAAACAAATTGTTTAGGAGTCAATGTGAAAGTTCCTTTAATTTTGAGTATTTTTTTTTTTTTTTGATTTTTTTTCCTGCGTATGGCTATAACTTAGAAAGAAAGCAGCAACATCAAGCATAAACTAGTTATCACACATAAATTGGGAAAACGATTACAAAAAGCTGCAGTATTAATTTTTTTTCCTTGAGATAATTATTAAAATTATAAAATTCTAATTTCCCCAATTTTTTGAAAGAAAAAAAAATAATTTAAGAATCACCCAAACATCAAAAGAGTACTATCAGAACACAAGCAGAGTGACTTAAAGAAAACTTATGAGTCAATTCATTACTCTTGGCATTAAAATGCGTGATAATGTGAGCAACAATATCACCTAAACTCCCAAATCAAACCAAAGCTAATGAACATGCGATTGATTTGGGTGTACTGCCAAACTATTTTGGTTTAACCATTATTTTTGTGAAAATATCAAATGCCCAAGAGAAAATAGGTGTTAGGATGTGATATACCAACTTTCTATTCAAAATATAACGGAATTTTTGTTTAGGCCCTAGATTGATGCGAAAATGGAAGTTCAGGCCCTAAAGTGAGAAAAATAAAACTATAGGCCCCAAAGTGAAACAACATGTAAACCCTGGGGTAGTAAAGTGAGATTAGCCCTATTTTTTATTCTCCAATAGTTGAAATTTTATAATCAAGTAGGAGTATTTTGTTTTGTATTGTGATATGACAACCGAAAATTCAATGGATATGTTGTACCAATATAGCTCATGAAGACCAGGGCCGGCTCAAGGGGAGGGAGGGTAGGCACCCGCCTAGGGCCCTCGATGATATGTGCCCTAAATTTTATAGTATATGCATATAGTATGTTTATTTTAAATTTTAGGTTTCATATTATATTTTTATTAGCGAAATTTAGACTATTTACTTTATATAAATAAAGTGTATACTTGTGAGATACATGTAGAGCATGTGAGGTAACGGGCCTATTAATATTTTGATTTTTTACATGATACTCCGTATATTCTTTTGGTTTGGTATGATATAGTATATGCTATAAACACATGTGAGATAGATGTAGAGCATATATTTTCAATGAAACGTCATACATTAGAAAAAAGAATTTAATGAAAATGATAATGATGATGAAATGTTATGGGCTGGACTCCTGTGAGACCGTCTCACGGCGTGAGACGACTCACAGCCAAGCCAAGCCGCCGAGCCAGCCAAGCCGAGCCAAGCCTCTTTTTTTTTCCCTCCAACTTTTTATTCCCTGCCATTTTTTGCTTGAAAGCAAAAGTAACACTTTTTATAAAGAAATGTAACACTTTTTTTTCTTCAAAAATGTACCACAATATTGCTGAAATAGATTAAAGATAACATAAGATTGACAACTAAAACTAATGTTACATTTTATAATAAATAAATGTAACATTTTTTTTCTCAATTGTAACACTTTTCTAGGGTTTTACATTCAATAAAAATGCAAATCCGATTATATACATGAATTTTTACACTCTTTTTTTAAGAAAAAAAGTAACATTTACTAAAAAAAAAATGTTACATTCATTTATATAGAAAATTATAATCATATATGCACTCTGTTACACTTCAAATATTACTTTTTCTAACCACAAAAACTATCAAACTATTTAATTTTTTTTTTTGCAAAACTGCTGTTACATTTAACAGTAAAAGTGTTACTTTTTGAAAATGAAACTGTTACTTTTATCAGAACATAGTGTTACATCTCAGGAGACGAGCAACTCACTTTTTTTGTGTGTTGAAAAATATGTTTTTTTTAAAAAAATAAATCAAACCATATGATGACCTATCTATTTCACAACGGTAATTTTAATTTTTTTTTTTTACTTCAAAATCTCAAGATATAGCATTTTAAAGTTATTGGAGGTTTTTTTTTAAGGCGAAACGTGTCGCGCGCTGGGAGGTCTAAAAGGATAATTGGGCGGGTTAGGCTGGCGGGTTGTGGGCATGATCCATGGGTGGATCCGTCTCACAAAGTGAGACGGTCTCACCCAAGTCTTTGTCAAATGTTATTACCTAAGGAGTCTTTTAGACTTAACTAATTTGTAGTTATTGTAAATATAGTGGTTACCTAATAGTTTTGGGGTCGGTCTCTTGTGCGACCGCTCGCACGGAGCCGAGCCGAAAAAGTGTTCTTTTTTCTTTCTTTTTTTTGCCTCCAACTTTTTTTTCATGCCAATTTTTTGCTCGCCATTAAAAGCAGTGGCGAGGCTAGGTAGAGAGGAAGGGGGTCAGCTGACCCCCATGTTTTTTAAAAAAATAAAATTTACTAGTGTTAAGTTTGTGATTTTATTTTGAAACTAGGGTAAATTTTTACATTTTACAAAGTCTGACCCCCTTTCTGCAAAATAAAATTTACACTAAATTTTTCATTTGACCCCCTTGTTTAAAGAAATTTGGGTCTATTTGAAATTATTATAATTGCTAGTGGTTCATAAGAAATAATGAAAGTTAAAAAGTTAAAACCAAAAACTAGAACAACTCTGCGAACGAAAGGAGAAGGCGGGGCTTCATCGACGACGCCGAGCGAGAGAGACAGAACAGGTATCGTAAATTCATGATCACCGCCTTGCAATTAAAACGGCAAAGTCATGAGCGTTTCTTATCAAGATGAAGATTGAAGAACAAATTGGAGATTTGGGCTTTTGTATGAATTAGGGTTTGAAAATTGGATTTGGGGTTTCAAAAATTCTGCAAAATCAGAAAAAATTGTAAGAACCTCTCTTTGCCCTCTCTCTTGCTCTAAGTTACTGATTGTGATTGTTTGATTAAATAGTTAGTATTTTCATTTACAAGAAAGATAGAGAAAACACATGATATGAGATTATTTTTCTTATTTGGTGGTTTTCATACAGTAGTTGTCGGCCACAATTCATTACAAATTATTAAAAAAAAATACACTTGAAAAGTTAACATTGCAAGCACATAGCACTATTTCTCTATTTTAGATTTGTCATGTCTGATCCTCAATATTAATATTAAGTAATACTCTCTCCGTCCCAAAATAAATGTGTAAAGTTATTTTATCGCTCATTTCATTTACTATGTGAATAATTTGGCTATTATTTGCTTGATTAATCATGTATAAATTTTTCTCAAAAGCACCAAAATTTTCAACAACTCCAAGTTCAACAAACGTGCCTTTGCCAACAATTGGGAACAATGTTCCCACTTCTAGTGAGCCATTGCAACGATACCAAACAATGGCTACTAGGCGAAAGCAGTCGTAACTCTTCTTTGTAATGGTTTAGAGGGTATACTTTTGTAGATGCTTTTGTGAACAAGATACTAGTTAATGCATCATACTTTTGGATCCTTGTAATTACATTTACATTAATCAGTCCAATTCGTGCTATTACGCCCGGGAATTTTTTTTTTGGCATTTTTCGACCCCCTTCCCATAGAATCCTGGCTTCGCCACTGATCAAAAGTAACATTTTTTATAAAGAAATGCAACACTTTTTTTTTCATATGTAACACTTTTTTTTTCCAAAAATGTACCACAAATTTACTGAAATAGATTAAAGATAACATGAGATTGAAAACTAAACTAATGTAACATTGTATAATAATGAATGTAACATTTTTTTTCTCAATTGTAACACTTTTCAAGGGTTGTACATTCAATAGAAATGCAAATCCCGATTATATACATGATTTTTTACTCTTTTTTAAAGAAAAAAAGTACTACCTCTGTCCCTAAACGAGTGTCCAAATTTGTGACATCTGAAAATCTCAATTTTTTGTACAATTTGGTTGCAAAGATTCATATATAATATTGTAATCTCCTTTCCAAACATTTAGTTTTGCAAGTATATAGAAACCGGTGAAAAAAAAAACGAAAAAAAATATTTAGGGACAAAGTTATGTTAAAAAAAAAAAAAAACACTCATTTTGGGACAAAGATTTCTTGAAAATGAACACTCATTCAGGGACAGAGGGAGTAACATTTATTCTATAAAACTGTTACATTCATCTATATAACAAATTACAATCATATATGCATTGTGTTACACTTCAATTATTACTTTTTCTTACTACATTTTTTTTTTTTGCAAAACTGCTGTTACATCTTACAATAAAGTGTTACTTTTTAAGACTAAATTGTTACTTTCTTCATAAAAATGTGTTACATTTTTTATGACGAGCAGCTCACTTTTTTTGTGTATTAAAAAGTATGTTTTTCTTTTTAAAAAAATTAAACCATATTATGACATATCTATTTTTATTCGTCTCGTTGAGACGAACACAACGGTATTTTTATTTATTTTTTTTTACTTCAAAATCTCAAGTTATAGCATTTTAAAGTTGTTGGGAGATTTTTTTTTTAAGGGGACGCGTGTCACGCGTTGAGAGGGTAAGAAGGACAGCTGGGCGAGTCGCTGGGCATGATCCATGGGTGGATCCGTCTCACAACTTGAGACGCTTGTCAGACGGTCTCACCCAAGTTTTTGCCATAGTGTTGAGAAATAAAGACATTCAAAAATATTTTTGGATAAAATATGATAAATTTAGAAAGAATGTTGCACGGAGTTCACTCATTCTTTTTCTCATGTGTCTGATATGATTTATTTTTTGGATTGAAAGTTGTACCTATGACTTTTCAAAGCGGGTCATTATCAGTTTTTGAAATATATATATATATATATAGAGGGTTTTATTAGGATACCCTCTTCAAGGGTAGGTTAACAAGTAGCCCATTTTTTGTTGTCCAAAATATCCTTTTATCTATAGAAGGAAACAATTATTTATGAGGGCATAATAGTCATTTTAAAATTAAAAACCACTCTATGTCATTCATCTCTCTCCCCCTTCTCTCTTCTACACACCAATTCCACTATAGAAACATACTTGCAGATATCAATTAACTGGAATTTCATTATAACTAGCCGCATCTTCCGACCTCGGATCCATTCAATCTCCTGTTCATAAGCCCATTTGATTTGGCTTCCAAAAAAAAAAAACCCCCATTTGATTCTTCCTAATAAAAATGTACTCCGGTCCCCGTTTTCAACATCCCTATGTCAGTCACAACCAAGCATTTTCGGATGAAGCTCTACATCCATGGCTTTACAGTCGAACAATTTCCCTACCTTGAAGTCATCAATTTCCTTGTTCAATTTTGGGTCTTTTGCTCCCATTCCCAAAACTGAAATGAATCAGGGGTATTGATTGATATGGTGGAGAACTTTGTCTCCAACAAAATAGATAGTTAAAGCACTTTTCATTAAGAAAAATCAAATGGGTTCATCATAGAAGTTTGAATGGATTGTGGATTTAATCAATGAAATTCCTCCGTTAACGGAAATCAAAAAGTCAGACGCCATGGGAATTGGCTGTAGTGAATTTTAGTGAGATTCTAAAATTACTTTTATACCCTCATTGTTAAATGTTACCTTTACAGATAAAAGGATATTTAGGTCAATGAAAAATGGGCACATTGCTAACCTACCCTTGAAGAGGGTATCCTAACAAAACCCATATATATATATATTAAAGTTGGTGAGGAGAGCTATGGTGTTGCCACATAGACAAATCTTAGAGAAATGTTGCATTTGGTGTTGTCACATCATTACCACTCTTATAAATAAGAGACTTTTTAAATTCTTTTTCTTAGCTAATAGTATTAGCTAATTGTATTAGTTACTATATTAGGTAACTATTATAGTTAACTACTATAGTAACTAATACTTATAATAGTAATAATTACTATAATATGTAACTATTATAGTTAACTACTATATAGTAACTAATACTTGTAATAGTAATAGTTACTATAGGTAACTATAATAGTTAACTATTACTCCCTACGTCCCAGAGTAAGAGTCATACTTTCTATTTTGGTAGTAAAAGTTTTTTTTTCCAAAAATAGCAAAGAATATTTACTATTCATTTCACCCATTCTCTCTCCTACTTTACTTTTAGGGCAATGCTAGGGGCACAAAAGAAGTATACAAAATGAGGTGGCGATATTTTACTGGTTACATAGATTGTGGACCCGCCACACTCTAATTAAAAGCACCAATAAAATCTTTATACATCATTTTGTGAGATTTTTTTGTGACTTTATATTTACCCTTACTTTTATAATCACAAAACCAATCAAGTTATTATTCCATCCCACTCATTCTCTCTCCTAATTTACTTTTACACTCACAACACTTACTTACTTTCATCATTTCTTAATCTCCGTGCTAATGAGAGATATGACTCTTACTCTGGGACAGAGAGAGAGTAATATTTAACTATTATAACTAACTAATACTAGTATTAGTTAGTTATAATAGTTAAATATAATTGTTAACTATAATAGTTACTATATACTCCCTCCGGTCTCAAATATAAGCAAAAATAACTAAAATCACAAATATTAAGAAAGTAGTTAAGTTAGTTAATTGTCTTGATTTTATAATAAAAACATGTTAAAATTACTAATATATCCTCATATTAAATGTGTAATAAATGTGCACTTGTATTTGAAAATGAATGCGGTTTTGGTAAGAGAGTATTAAATGGTCTTGAAATCCCTTAGAGTTGCTTCTATTTAGGTAAAAAAAAAACCCACTTTTGTTGCTTATAATTGAGTCCGGAGGGAGTAAGTTAATTATTATTATTATTATTAATAGTATTAGTTAATCATAATTGTTACAATATATATTAACTATCACTATTAATTATATTATTTAATCATAATAGTTACTATATATGTTAACTATTACTATTAATACCATTAAGTTTTTTTGAAATATTCATACAACAAACTTAAACGCACTTCTAAATTAATTAAAAAAAATATTACAACTATGTACAACCAAAGCTATAAAAATGTTTTGATTAATTTAAAATATACATATATTTTCAAATAAAATTATTATGTTAATTTATCAATTAAACACATCAAAAAAATAAAATACAAAAACATTAACGGAATAGATTCCCGTGCAGAGCATGTGTTACCTACTAGTACTTGAAATGTCAAAAGTGTTGGATGTTATACCATCATTAGCATTGCTTATTGAATTTTGTTAATTGTGCCTGTGTCATGACATCATCTGAATTTTTTTCTCAAAATTGAAATTATTGAAAATTTTCTTGAGGTCATCAATATCTTAAGAAATGTTAAACGATCTTGTCATACTATGTAATGAGAACGATATATTAGAAAATACAGATATTGGTACAATTAATAATGATTTTTTTTGACAAATTAATAATGATTTTAAATCTCGAAAAGTTTATAAAAATATGTTTTTATGATTATTATGAGTTCGTTACATTCGTGTTATTTTTGTTCGATTTGATTTCAGATTGATTTGACAAAATTTTATATGCTCTAATGCAAAGAAATGTTTGTTTTCTCAATAGTTTTTTTGTGATTAATTGTTTAGATAAGCATTGTATTTTTCTTTTATTGTTTTCATTTTGGTAGTTACGGACCTACTTGCACTATGTTGGTTCTTATATAAGTATTGTTATTTTATTTTGACTTATTTATGACATTTGAGTTTCATAATATATATTTTGAGCGTAAGAAAATATTTGAGTTCTGCAAATAAAAAAATGATAATTATATGTCCTTCATATGTTTTCGCCCTAGGCCCAAAAAAGGCTAGAGAGGGCCCTAATGAAGACAAAAACTTGAATGAATGAGAACATTGTAATCCTTCTCATAGTAGAGATCGGTCATGGATTCAGGTTATTGGTGTATTTTCGACCAATGACCCGCAGTATTTTATTTTTTTAGTTTTTATACGCGGGTCATGGGTCGACCCGCATCTACTATGAGGCGGATTTAGGTGTTCTCACATGAGACTATCTCGCTGATGAAAAATAGCTAATAATTATTATGAGTTATGACTAAACTTTTGTGTAAGCTAATTGGGTCAATCGAACCCCTTTTAAGTTTGGAAAAATAACATTTTTATCACAAAAGTTAATTAACTTTTGTAATATTGTCCTTGCCCAAGTTTAGGAAAAAATATCACTGTAGAATGAATATTCCATATGCAGGCAACAATAAGAAAATAAGCATATATTATTACTGTAGAATTAATCAATTTACTTAATCAATAAACAAGTAGTACCTTCTACTAAACTGCATTAGAAAATTCCCTCAACTTTTTTCATAACTGTAACAGTTGCATCGCTAGCTTCTTCCTCACTCATAGTAAGTAACAATCACCTCCCCTTGTGATCTCTCACAACCCACAATAAAAATTAGGTTGAAGTGGGCAATTTTACAAAATACAATCAACCCTTTTCACCTTAACATAAAACCCACAACAACAGTATTAAATAATCATATTTCAAACTATGATCATATATATTGATCAGAGAAGTAGGACTAGCTGATATTCATTCAAACATTATCCTTTCCTTACCGGAATTGGCTTCCGGTATAGGTCTGCCCAAAGTTCCAACCGTAAGGGGCAGCGTTGTAGGACACAACGGTGCGACCATCACTAGTTGTGACCTTAAAAGAAAGGGCTTGTCCGTTTAAGTAGCTGTTGCTCTGCCAGTTTTGACCCCAGTTCCTTGACATTGGTTGCCACCCAGTTCTTGACCCCTTTATGTACACTGAGTGCACATCACCTGCACCTCCTACGTTTGTGATGAGGACTAGGTTGAAGTATGAGTGTCCATTGATTGTGAACCTTATGCCTCCACTTCTCCTACAGGGTACCCTACAATAATAAAGATATGTGTCAGGGGTAAATTTGTCTTTTTTCAATAGTTTGTACCAATGGTGAAGGCAGGGGAGTTTGATGGAAGGCGGTCACAATTGTGATATAGTGATATTTTTTTCTTAAATTTGAGGAGGTCAAAATTGTAAAAATTACAAATTTTAGTGGTAAATATATGTCATTTTCCCTAAACTTAAAGGGGTAAAAATGACATAACTATAATTTTAAGGGGTCGAATGACCCCCATTAAGTTAACGTGGCTTTGCCATTGGTTTGTTCCCTAGGCATCATGATTGTCTGATTGGGATCGAGACCGGTAGTTAGTTGTGTTCATTCGTAGGTTTATTTTTTAAGTAAACCACAAAAGACAAAGGTATGCGAGAACATGAGAACCCGTCTCATGGATGAGACGGGTTATTTTTTGACCCATGATCCGGCCCATTGAACCAGCTTCATGACCCAGGGGGCGACCCTGTCACGTGGCAGCCTCTCATAGGCCTATTTTTGTTTTTGTTTTTTTTTGCTTTTTATATTTATTTTTTTTCGGTTTGTCAAAAGTAATAGTTACTATAACTTAATGTAATGATTGTATACATATAAAGTAACAGTTTATATACATAAAAGTAATACATATATACAGAAAAGTAACAGTGTTTTTTTTTTATGTTTTCTTCGTTTGCCAAAAGTAATACTTATTACAACTAAAATGTAACGAACGTGTTACTTATATATAATAATGTTTATACATAATTGTAACACATATGAATAGAAAAAGTAATAATTCAACCATTTACATTTTTAGAGCTAAAAACACTTGATTAGTGTTTCATGTAAAAATATTACATTATCTATAGAAATA
This sequence comes from Campanula takesimana, assembly GCA_026119855.1. Lineage (NCBI taxonomy): Eukaryota > Viridiplantae > Streptophyta > Magnoliopsida > Asterales > Campanulaceae > Campanula > Campanula takesimana. Next base: position 1,100,010 of record JAOWBW010000303.1, read on the forward strand.
TGTTACAATTTCTTTTATTAAAGTGTTACATTTACTTGTACAAACAATTTTTTTTTTTTTTTTAATGAGAGGCTGCCATGTGGCGGGTTATGCCCCATGGGGCATGGGTCGACCCGTCTCATGGATGAGACGGATCCCCTTGTTCTCATGGGAGACCACCTCACCACAAAATGGCCCCGCGTACTATTTTCCCAACATTACTTTGACTTGCGTACTATGAACTCAGTAAAAGTACCTTGCTTACGAATGTTAGTAACTTAACAAATATAATCTAAATCTAAGTCGTTTATGCAGTGGACTGCTATGGAATCTAACTGCATCGACCCCAAATCCGTCGTACGATTTGATTGTACCCCATGATGATGATCAAGAGGTCGTACTATGGTTTTGTGAAAGAGAATTGTAAAAGAAAGAGGGGGATTAATTAAAGAGTAAAAGTACCTTCTGTAAGAAACAGGAACAATTCCAGCTCTGTATTGGGCAATATGAAGGAAAACAGGCTGAGAGAGGTCAAAGTGGCTGTTGGGAGGGTCACACCACCCTCCTGGTGGGCAGAAGTTGGTGGCTGTCACTGTAATGATCCCCGGAAGACACCATTGTGGATCATTCACACATCTTAGCTGAAAACAAGCTCCACAACTCAGCCCATTGTTGAACAGTGCTGTACTCAATGCTGCTGTGTTTGTACCATATCCTTGGCTATACAAATTACCATATCCACATGCCCCTCCTATAATATTCACCAAAAACATTTAAATTAAAAATAATAATAAATAATATATACACAAAAAATAAAAAGTTTGAGAACATGTATATATATATACCCATTGTGCCAGAAGCATCACCACCACCATAGAAGGTAGCATGAGCATTACTCCAACCAGCATAATACCCATTAACTGATGATACAACTGAGAGTAAACCCATCACCAAAATCCCGATTTCGAAAGCCATTTTCGCTTTCCTGCATAATTCAAGTAAGAAAACAATGATGCCTTGTTAATATTTCTTGAAATTGCAATGAATTTTACTAGCTAGCTCATTAAAACATGAATAATGTGCAGAAAATTAAGGTGGGTATTGTGGTACTAACAAATCAAGAAAAAGGGTGATCAGGAAGCTTTGTCAATGGAGTTGTGAGGAAATGAAGACTGATTTAAATAGAGGAGGGTGGGGGTTGGGGGGGAGAAGTGCAACATCAAAAGAGCTTTAGACTCACTGACAACTTTCATAAGTCACTTGGGGACCATAAAATTGATCACAAGTCATATTTTTGGGTTGTTTTGTGAAATTTTTCCAACTTTTTACATGGGTGTAAAACAAACCGGAGTGGGCAAGATTGAATTTATGTCTCTGCCCTTAAGTAAAACTTTTCCATTTTTTTTAGTTAGATGTTCATTTCGAATGTCTCAGGACCGTTGAAATACTATCTAAAATGAGAGCGTTTATATAGTATTAAATCCGTAAAATTGACTTGCTTGTTTTGTATTTACGTAGAATTGATTAAAATAATTTTCTACTTTAGAAATGCGACTGTGATTTCCCCTATCCCACATCGAAAATATGTGAGAACTTGGTGTTTTATATAGAAGGCCCATACACTCCTAATAAGCATCAAATCATCAATTGTAACGGGTCGGATCGTTACGGCGACTCTTTACTGTGATAGAATTGCAATTTAATCTTGAAATGACTATTAATTTGTGATAATGAGAAAAATGAAAATGGAAGGCAGGTCTAAATGAAACATGTGTAACATGCTCCCTTACCACATGAAATGTAGGGTTTTGGGTAAGATGGTTGGATGGATGGTCTCAATCAAATTAATAAGTAGGCATTGGTCCTTCAGTAATTAATTCATTAATTTTATTTTCAAATAAACTTTAATGTATGGAGTCAGTCTTATGAAAAACCTGTTTTACACTAAAAGATGTGTAAAACTTGTTTTACATCAAAAGATTTTGTTTCACATTAGGGATGAAAACAAGTTTTACACTAAAATGAGTGTAAAACAAGTTTTTCTTGAGATTTTCACTAATGTATTAATGTATGAGTGAGGATATAGCTTAGATGTCGCACAAACTCATAGTCTTCGTGGACCATTTTATTTTTACACCAAGTATTACTCTCCGGTTCATAAATGATTATCTACTTTTTTTTAAAAAATGACATTCTGAAATGTTTAAATTTAATGACAAAAAATTTAAATTTCATTTTATTCACTTCTAACCTTCTAGTTTTAATGTGGAGTAATTATTTTTGACAAAAAAAAAAATGGACATTCATTTATTTCAGATGATATATATATATATATATATATATATATATATATATATATATATATATATATATAATTGTATTTTCAACATACTATAATTTACTCCCTCTGTCCCACTTGAATTAGGAAAAATTTCTATTTTGGGTGTCCCATTCAGATTAGGACAACCCAAAAATAGAAGTGTTTTATTTAATGGGACCCACATTCACACTCACAACAACTTTCCACTCATTATTCTCTACCCCACTTTCTCTCTCCTACTTCACTTTTCATACTCACAACACCTACTCCACTAACACTTTTTTTTAATCTCTGTGCCCAACTATAAATCCTAATTCGAATGGGACGGATGGAGTATTTGGCTACTAGAAGGCGTTGACATTCAAATGTTGTGAAGACATTTGCTGGATTCAAATACACTAGTATCGTTTTTCGTCTACTCAATGTACAAAATTCAATCCCAGGTGTTAACTAATCCCGGAATCCCCGCAAAGATCAAGGCCTTGTTATCTCTTTGATTGATTTCTATTTCCACCTCTATCACTCATTACACTTTTAAGTCGCGAAGCCACCGCCTAAAGGATCACTTGACCCCCTTGATTTTTAGAAAATGTCGTTTCAGTACCTACAAAATTATAAGATGTAAATTTAAAATACTATATTTATCAATTCCGACTCCCCTTAATTTGTGGTAAAATTTGAACTATGATATCATTTTACCCCCTTTCTCCTAAATTTCTATATGATAAGTATAATTTCATTCTTTGAGCAATTTTGACCCCCTTTGAAAAGAAAAAAAAAATGGCTTTGCCCTGCACACTTTATTTGATTCCAGATTTTTATACCACATCATGTATCATTCATAATCCAACAGGCAACTGCTCATAGTTAACAAGGTTAAGATAAAATCATGTTAATATAACCCAAACATGTAGATTATTAAAATCACTTGTGGTACAGGGTATATGGTACACAAAATGGTACATATTATCTCAACTCACTCGATCCAATTGTTTCCTTTTCTTTGACACTGGACCTGAGCGTTGTGCTTCATCCGTCGAATCCGAATAAATTATTTGAACAATTAAAATTAATTGAATAATACATGTAACACGCATTAGGATTGTGTGGTACCGATAAATCATAAATGTTCAATGGTAAGTAGAGGAAATCAGCTAATATTATGACCGACTATAACACGTTGCACCAAAGTAACAAAAAAAACAAAAAAAAAAAAAACTATACGTCTCATTTCAAATTATAAAATTTGTTTAATTGTCCCATAAAAATTTTAAAATTCAAAAATGGAAAGTTTTTACTCACTTGCATACTCACATCCACTAACTATTCTCTATCTCACTTTCCCTCTCCTACCAAACTATCTACACTCACAACACATCACATTTTCCATTTTTTTTCTTATTGTTCGTGTAAAGACGGTTTTTTGTAATTTGAAATGGGACGGAGGGAGTAGTATACTCATATAGGAGGTCAGGCATGTTTTGTGTATACCTTCTCTTAAATTCTTAATCGACTTTTCGAACAAGATTAGCATATGTATTTAAAACTTACTCCCTCCGTCCAGCTCACTTGAGACTTTTTGACCAAAACTGGTCAACTTAAGGTCGGTTTGACCAACACTTTATAGAAATATTTATGTTCCAAAAAACTTTTTAAAAATTGTTATTGAGAGGATTTTTAATGGTGGTCATTTTACATTTTTTTAATTTTTGTTCGGATCATAAATATTTCTATAAAGTGTTGGTCAAACCGACCTTAAGTTGACCAGTTTTGGTCAAAAAGTTTCAAGTGAGCTGGGACGGAGGGAGTATACCTTAAAACATTTATTTGTAGTTATTTATAGGCAAAAGGTGGTAATCCCTTGATTCTGAAAGGACAATGTAGTCTTTTTCAACTGTACCAAGATGCTTTGCTTTGCATTTTTTGTACTTTACTAACAACGTGCAAATATGTCGGTGCTCAAAATTTCTCCTATCTAGTTGGAATAAACTATAGCAATAGAAATTGTGCTTAAATTCAAAGGAAAAAAAAAAAAAAACTATACGAGTTATATAAATAATCCATCTCTAAATGAGCATGTATGTTAAAATTTTCAACGAAATTAATGATGTTGATTTCCTTGCACTTTTAATAAAGGATAATGATATGTATAGTGAAAACTCAAAGGAAAAACTCGTAGCGAAACACTGTAGTCCGTTGGATTGTAATAAATCTTTGTGGACCCCACTGCTAAAAACTCATCCAATGGATTAGAGTGTTTCACTATGAGTTTTCCCTTTGTATTTTCATTATGTGTATCATTGTCCTTTTTATTACTACCCGTCTTGATTAGGACCAAATATTACTCAAAATAAATTCTCTTCTATAACGACCATGCATAATTCAATAAATTCATCACAAATGTTAAGTTTGATCAATCATTTTAACGCACCAATTTTAAAAATAAAAATATCTCTTCGAGACAGACATAAATAGAGAAATGGACTACTCCCTTCGTCCAAAAATGATCTCCTCATTTGCCATGTTTCATTGTCCCAAAAAGTTCTTCTCACTTCTACAATCTAGGCTTTAAAAATGCACAAACAAAACATGGCTAGTGAAGCAAGTGTTCATATCCTTAAAAAGTTTGAATAATCAAACAGGAAAATCGTTTTGGGACGGGGGGAGTGTTATTTTAGAGTGGAGGGTGTAGATAAATATCCCTTAATGGACACAATGTAGTGATGGAGCCAAAATTTTCATATTTAGAGGGATCAAAATTATTTTGAATATGAAATGGGGGAAATTACCCCCTTAGCCCCCCTTGATACACATTGTGGCTCCTCCAGTGGTAAGAAAACTAAATGTGTTTTTTTTTTCCCCCCAGATTATAAGTACATCATCAAAATATTAAGAAAGCAATAAAAAAAATACAAAAAATAACTCCCATATGTTGTACAGGTGAACAAATTTGGTATCACATCTCTGATCTCATCTATTTTGTACTTGTTCTATGAAAGACTTGTTTCATCAAGATGATTTTTTTTTTTTCATCTTTGTTGTTTTGTTCAACCTAAAATCATGTTCTCAAAATATTAACAAGTGTTTAGTGTTTTGTTATTTCACATGTGATAGATTTATTTATAATTGTTGATTTAAAAATATTCAATAGTGAAAGTTGTTAGCCTTTTAAGGCTTGTCAATTTTTCGTGGCCTTCTAAAGCTCATCAACAATTTTATACAGTAGATATTTAGTAAAATTTGTTCCTAAAATTTATCTTTCTGTTATTTAATCCGCTGCAAAAAAAAAAAAAAAAAAAAAAAAAAAAAAAAAAACTTATTCTGAACTCCTAGCTACCAGAAACCTTCATTGTCATATCATGAATGGCTTTTGAGACTTGCAATATAGGAAAAAGTGGTCAATTTTAGATTCATTTTGTTTGTGTAAATAATTGGACCATTCTTGATATGATTCATATATCAATTTGACTTTTTGAGCTAACCAACGTATATTCACTATAGTCTGTACATGCTATCACAACTGCATGTGGTTTCTTAGGAAATTTGATATGAAAAAATAATATTCCACAATATTTAATCTTGATAATGATTTTCAGTTCACAGAAACATCTATCCATGTTTAACAACATGTGAGTAACACGTGACGAATGAACACACCTAAACCTAAACGAGGGACATATATAGGACTGAGGCTTGACAAGTGCATCAACCGCGTAAACAAAAGGGGGGGGGGGGGGGGTCCGGGGAGTTTTGGAGCCAACCAGCAAGAGAAGAACAAACCCATATGTATGTACATGTGGTTGTGATAACCCACTTTTTTTTCATCACACATTTGAATTTAGTGTAGCAATCAAATCTAATCAAAGGGAGATTGTACTTGAGGGGGTAACAAAAGAACATGGAAATTTAAATAATCATAACCGCACTGTACCATAATAATAAATCCAACTTTCAATGCCATGTTTCTTTCAATTAAATCAAATCAACTTGTAGATTAAATTAAATGACAATAAAAGATAATGTTAATCAACTTGGAAAGGTGTTTGTGGAGGGAATTTAGCCACTCTCACCGTCGAATCTTATAATTAAATTCTCGAGATTTTTCTTGTTCGCGACTCACAATCTCACATGGACCTGTATCAGACTTCTACAGAGAGTCTTTTGAGTGTGTTAAGGGTGGAAATTTTGGACCAAAATAATACAGTGTCATTGAAGGGGTTTTCGTTTGGGGGTTGAGGGGTCCTTAACACCCATTGGTACCATCTATAGGGAACCACCCATTCAAGACTCACAAACCACCTCTTTATTCAATATGTTTTCATAACACATGTCCAAGTCCACCCTTCTATTAAGGACATGTTCCTTTCAATAAATTTCCGTTCTACCTTGAAGCAACTTTACCCTTCGTATGGAAATTCCAAAGGTTATTCCTCCAAAGTGATAACCGAAAAATGATCGGTTGTTAGATTTCAAAACCTACCGACTTAAACGGAGCAGCAAAACTGGCAACATTTTGCAGGTGCCCACCTGTGGCTGGAACATGGCTTCATAGATGCTCTCAGGTCTGGTCTTACAAGTTACACCAACAATGGGCAAACAGTTGAAGTCTACAACTTCTGTACCAATTTTGGTGCAACTTACTCCAACTTTAACTTTTTACCTAATCCCCACCCCCACCCCCACCCCCACCCCCACCCCCCTTGGGAGAAAGATGCCCTTACTTGTCAATAAACTTGGGAGAAGGAAGCATTAATTTAAGTTGCTTTTGATTATCCCAAGGGACACTATCAGGAAATATTTGGTAATATGGGCATATATCCACTTCACTCAATATGTACTCTACATACAAAAACAACTCCACCAGTTCCGAAAAACTAGTCCCACTTTTTCGTCGTTAATTTGAATAAAAGTTGGGCAATAATTTAGGTTTACTTTTAATTATCCTAATTAAAGTTCAAAACTCGTTATGTATGCTCCATTATAAATATTATCAATAACATGTTATAAAGTAACCTAAATTATTTTTTAATTCAAACAAAAAAAAAAAAAAAAAAAAGGACTAAATTTCCGAAACAGAGAGGACGACGCAGTTTTTGGCTGGTACAAGTTCATATTATTTCAATTGGATATATATTATCCTTGAAAATTAAGCTTCAAAACTACACAGGTAGGTCAAACGGGAACAACCACTCAAAAGACATTGGATAGAGGAGGAAGCATAAGCAACCAAAAACTGTAATTGTCAACCACAGCCTCAATATGAATAGTACAACAATCAAGATGTAAAGCAAGAAAATCGGAAAGGGTCGGATAACAAAAGGAGAGCGATAAAAATCAGCAAATCTAGGACCACAATAGATACAAAAGTTACTGACTATAGTAAGGAGGCTGACCGGGAGAGGAGGAACCACCCGGCCTAATATTTGGCGAATATGCAGGATATGTATTGGGAACGTAGGTCGCTCTGGAAGCCTGCATTTGGTCCCACGAAGGCCCTTGTCCAGGGGGGCCAGGAGCTTGAGTCTGGTTTGAACCGACTGCATACTCGCTCCCATGATATATCGGGGCTGCACCCTGAGGATTCTGCCAAACCGTTGCTCCAGCTGGCAAACCTGAAGTTTGATGCATTGCATGTATAGCAGATTCCGGAACCGTGTAGTCTCTACTTTTGTCACTGTATGCCTATGAAATTTACACTTGTCAAAAACAATAAATGGTACTCCCCCCGTCCCACCTGAAATAGGACGTTTTGCCATTTTGGGTGTCCCACCCGAAATAGGACATCCCAAAATGAAAAGTTTTTATTACTTCTTTATTATGGGACTCACTTGTCATACTCACAACAACTTTTCATTTAATATTCCTTACCCACTCTCTCTCTCTCCTTTATACTCACAACACTTACTTTCTAAACCACTTTTTCCAATAAAATATTAGTATTCCTTAATCACGTGTCGGGACCAAGAATCTTATTTCAGATGGCACGGAGGGAGTACTTTACTTGAAAAAACATGGAGTGATAAAATGGTATCAAGAAGCATACAGTTAAGGGCAAATCTTTAATTCGACCAGACACCAACATTCTTGCAATACATCCGTACTTTAATGCTTTTTATTTTCTCATGATATTAACTCAAAAGCACTTATCTATATACCTTTACATTGAGATCAGTATGACGAGAATATGATAGATGAAGCTTACAATAGCCACCATCATATATGCAGTGTCCCTCTAAGGCGTCTTTTGCAACGGTTGCAGTTGTGACATCTAAAGAAAACAAGTCATAAATCAGTCTACATGTTTCATTTGGGTAAAGGAGCTGTAAAAGTGCATGCAAAGAAAGGAAATGCAACAATTATTTACATGGAAAACATTCTTGACCAAATAAAGTACTCCCTCCGCCCAATTCAAATTGATTTTTTTTTACCAAAATAGTCAGCTTAATTGCATTTTGACCAAGAATCTATAGAAAACTTGAGTGTGTTTTTCGTAGTAAATCAATCAATAACAATTTTTAGATTTTCGTTAGGATTATCAAATTTTCTATATAATATTGATCAAAATGCAATGAAGCTGACTATTTTGGTCAAAAATTTGAAAAGGGGCAGAGTGAGTATATCAAATAAACAATCTAAAACTATGAGAAGCAGGCAATGTTGAAAATTACCCCCTCCCGACACAAAGAGTCCTCTACATTCAATTTTTAAGATGTTCCGGTTAAAGAATCCAATTTGAAAAGAACAATAAGCTAATACTCCCTCCGTCCCAAAATCAATGTCGCATTTAACTTATCAATGTTTCCAAGTACTTTACTAGTTTGTACAATGCTTGTATAATGATAAAATTACACTAAGTCACTTTCCTTGTTTAGAAACGCGACATTTATTTTGGGACGGGCCAAAGATTTATTACGGGACGGAGGGAGTATATATTATAAACTTCCAAATTAGCCCTGTTAAATTGACATTACAGGTAGAACATATCCTTTGAAGCAAGGGTATGGAAACTCTTCTGGTCCTTGAAGCGTTCGACTTTGTGGACTCTGATCGGAATGGAGAGACAAAGTCAATCTAGCACACCGTAAATGATTGGAATCGTATGGGATACGTATCTAACAGGCTAGAGAGTCATGCACCTTAGAAGCATGAACAGACATGCAAATCCTACTTCATACTAAAAACTCTATTTGATATACGTTTAGAATTGCTTGGTTGGTTCACAATGCAAAATGTCCTTTTACGACTCTGATATGCCGCACAGAACATTCATCCTATATATGTAATGTAAACTGCTAAAACATGGCCATTTTATTAGTCCAGTAATAAAGAGCTGAATCAGAGAGCTCACCAGGATACTGAATTAGAGCCTGTGTCCCACCATTCTTTTCAAATATTGCAATTTTCTGAACTGTACCAAATGCAGAAAATACCTAGATAACACGAAAAGCATCTCAATATCAAAACAAAAGGAAGTAATGATTATCGTTTTAAAGATAGTGCAACCACAATTCCTCACCGTGTGAATTACATCCACGGTGACTGCATACAGCATATTCTCAATCGACGCAAGCAGCACATTACTCTCAGGCTCTTTTATCTTCCCATCAGGGCCCATAACAGGCTGGAAATTATTAAGTTAATGCTAGTTAGATAAACAATGAGAATATGATACTCCCTCTGTCCCTAAATGAACATTTTTGAGAATTTTTTGTCCCAAAATGAATGTCTAAATGAACATTTTTGAGAATTTTTTGTCCCAAAATGAATGTCTTTTTTTTTTTGGAAATGACTTTGTTCCTAATTGTTTTTTTACCATTTTTTTTTTTCAGTAGTCTCTTTGTACTGTACTGGCAAAACTAAATGTTTGGAAAGAGGATTACATGATTATATATTAATCTTTGCCACTAAATGAAATGTAGAGATTTTTAGATGTCCCTTAAAATGAAATTTGGACATTCATTTAGGGACAGAGGGAGTACTAACAATAGAATAGAATCCCAGAAATATACCTGAACAAATCCCTCAATCGCAGTTGGGTTCACCGGGAGATAAGGATTAGTATAGTCCCTGTTGACGAGAAGTATTTTATTCATGCATCATGATTGACAATTCATATATTCAAATGGAAATAACACATAACAATCAGAAAGAACTTCATAGGAATTCCAGGAACTATCGAGTGGAGAAGCAAACAGAAGGCATCAACCACACACAACAGATGTAAGGCAAGCAGGGAATAACAATAACAAATTGGTAGAGGATTACCGAGCCGGATTATATCCACACTGCAAGCACCACAACAATACATGTTAATGCACAAAGGAACTAGTTAAGAAAGCTTCTTAAGCTTGTAACACACAGTGTTTACATTTACTTAATATACTCCCTCCGTCCCATTGGAAAGTTGCCATTTAGCCATTTTGGGTGTCCCATTGAAAAGTCCCACTTGCCTTGAAAAGAAACTTTATACTAACTCTATCCCAAGGTGAATGTCCGAAATTGCTCTTGATCAAGTACAATTTCGGACAATCATTTTGGGACGGAAAAACTAATACTCCTTTATTAATGGGATCCACTTGTCATACTCACAACACTATCCACTTACTATTCCCTACCCCACTTTCTCTCCCCTTCATGCTCACAAAGCCTCCTTTAATAACACTTTTTCACAAAGCCTCCTTTAATAACACTTTTCCTTATTTCCCGTTCCTAAAAAGAAGTGAGAACTTTTCAATGAGACGGAGGGAGTATACTTTATACAAATAAATGTTGAAAATAAATTAGAAAATTACAGTCAAATTGATGATAAGTTAATTTTCAAAATGAGAAATAGGAGGGGAGAGTGAGTGAGTGAGTACTTGGATGGAGAGTCCAACAGACCAAGCCCCTCCCCTCCCTTGAGAAATATAGTGAGATAAGATTTGCATTTTGGAAAAGATGACAGACTTTTTACAAAGAATTAAGCAGGACATCAGTTTGAAGAACCAGGATAACTAATTTTCTTGTAAGACAACAACTACGTCAATATAACCAAACAAAAGTGAAGAATATGAGAAGAGCCAATTATTCCTGCTTCAATGCTGACAGTTTTATTTATTACAAATAATTTTCATTTCTTCTGAGAAGATATTGCTCTCCCTCGCCGTGAAGGAAATATTTAACTAATCAGGGATGAAAGGAGAAGAATACCACAAAACATTTCTGGTCAGCTCATGTGTAAATCAAGGACTCTTTCTAATAGCCCCCACATTATCTGGTGGTAGTAACTAAGGAATTCCATGTTTCACAGAGCACAGAAAGCACGCACTTGTTATAACACATACACCAGACAAGTAACGCAGGTGAAAGAAAGACCAACACAATAGCTACTCCAGAGTTCAGACTAAAAGAAGATTTACAGAGAAATATTTTAATAAATATTCATCCTTCACAAATCCACGTGGATATCTACAGATTCACGTTTAATTACATGTCAGCCTCAGTCGAATGTAAACCCCAGTACAGCAGCTGCTGTCTTTTCAACTCAAGTGAATGACTCTAAAGGAATAGTTCAAGACTCGAGACCATTTTAAATGTGAAAAAGATTAAGTCATTGAGTCTAAGAGAGACTATAGTTGTCGAATGAACAAAAATGCTCAAAGTGATGGACGACACTCTTGCCTTAACATATGATTAAACGAGTCAAAATAACAGAAGATGAGTCTCTCAATCTTCCTAAGAGGCTTCCTGGTCCCAAGCATAGTTATTAAAGGCCCAAGGCGCACCAAGGCGCAAAAGGTGTGCCTAGAGCCTAGGCGCAAGGTGGGCGCGCGCCCGAGTGACGAAGCCCGCCAAAATGCGTTAAAATACAAAAAATATAATATACATACAACATCAAGATAAACAATAAATCAAATGCAAATAGTAAATCAAACCTACGTTATAAGTCATAAAATAAAGAAGCATGAACAGGCCCGTCTCAATAATTATAGGGCCCTGTGCTAAATATGAAAGTGAGGCCTTTTTTTATTTAAATATATTATTTAAAAAATTATTAAAAGAAAATCAAGTTCTCTAATTTTGATTAAGGGATGGAAAAATAGAATGAAATCCTAAATTTAAAAAGTGAGGAAAGCCCAAAACATAAAATACAAGAAAAGCCCAAGTAAAAGAAAAGAAGCCCAAAAATAAAAATGATGAGAGGCCAAGTAGGAAAATAGAAACATTAAAATGTTGTGTGTGGGGTTCGAGCTTTGGCAATCAAGAGCCACACAGCGACTTATCCACCAGAGACACTACCACTCTTTGCAATTTTTTGGTGTTAAATATATATATATATACAAACAAAAGAAAAATTTGGGGCCCTTAAAATTTTTGAGCCCTGTGCTGTTGGGCTGCTTGTACAGGCTTAAAACCGGGCCTGAGCATGAATAGATGTTAAAACAAGCATAAAGAGAAGTTCAAACAGAAGGTCTATAAGTCTAACTCCTATAAAATGATAAGCAGATCCTATGATCCCTTCATCCTTCCCAATCCTCATCTTGATACACATCATCTTCTTCCACATACGCCTTGTCTGCTGCTTCTTCAAATTCATCCTCGTCCTCGCCCTCTGAATCTCCAACTTCCACATACTCGCCGGAGTTCTTTCCAGGTTGCCGGAGGTCGTCGGTGCTAGTTTGAAGGAGTTCCTAGTGATCGCTACTTTTATACAAAGTTATGGTGCGTGTACGTGAGAAAGTCGTGGGAGAGGAAGAGTATTAGCCGCGCATTAGGTTTAATTAAGATGTAATTGCTGCTCAATTGTGGCGCCCGAAGCCTAGGCGCACCCCAGGCTCCAACGATGCGCCTCTCTGCGCCCTGGGCCTAGGCGCGCGCCTAGGCGCGCTTTTAATAACTATGGTCCCAAGAATGATCAAAGTACTTGAGAGAGAGAGAGAGAGAGAGAGAGACTAAGGCATATATGACTCATGAGGCCATCGAGATCCTAAACTAAACCAATCAACCCCATAACTTCTTGTGTGCACTAAACCAAATTCCAAAGTGAAAACACTATTCACATCTGACAGTAACATACAATTGCAATTGCAATTACAAAAAATGGGACGAGAAAAAGCACTGGACATGATGTCACTGGGAGTATTATCTACTCCCTCCCCAGTCCCTCCCATAACAAATGTTACTTTTTTCCCATTTTGTCATCCCATAACAAATGTTACTACCCAAAATGGAAAAATCAGAGCAATACATTCAATGGGACCCACTTGTCATACAACAACTATTCCACTCACAATTCCCTTCCCACTTTTTATACTCAAAACTCTACTCCACTATCAATATTATACTACTTCTCCTTAATTCCCATGTTTTCTGTTTTGGTAACATTTGTTATGAGGACGGAGTATGACTTGTGGGACACAGAAAATTACATAAATAGCCATTTCAGACATACGTGTTTACATGGATACGAATGTTCACTTATGTAGTTAGACAAAATTATGTTTTTTGCGGAAAAGAAAAGGTCGGATATTTGCTTCATCAAAGGCCAACTAGTAGTTTCCCTAAACCACTTGAAATTTTGGTTACTAATATCGAATCAAGATAACATTACAGATCCTATATCTACTTGACGGAGATTTTAGAAGTACCAAACATTCATCAATGATAAACATTATACACACACACACACACACACACACACACACACACATGTATATAAACACATATATATCCTATGGCTTGGATTCTGCAGGTAGGCCTGGCAATTTTGACCCGTTACCCACTAACCCGCACAACCCAACCCATTATAACCCAACCCAACCCATTTAAGTTAGCGGGTTGAAACGGGTTACCCGTCTCAACCCGTTAAGCTTAACGGGTCGACCCAACTCATCCTGTTTCAACCTGCTTTAACCCGTGAACATAAATAGGCAGAATTAAGAAATTTAAGGCACCCCGGACAAAAAAATAAACAGGTCGGCCCGTTTCAACCCGCCGACCCAACCCGTTTCAACCCAACCCATTTGACCCGCCAACTTAAACGGGTTGTAGCGGGTCGACCCGTTTCAACCCATTAACCCACCACAACCCGACTCAACCCAATCGCACAATTGCCAGGCCTATCTGCAGGCCGCACTTGTCTGACACCTCATAATGTTGATACTCATGTTTGTGTCCAGCAACAGACTGTGACACAGACTTGATGCATCTTCTCTAATAAATCCCTTTAAAAAAGAACCAAGGAAGAACACACAAAAAAAAAGCTAAACAATGAGTAAGCAAATGATTAACGACTAAACCTTTTGTTGTTATAAAATCTAATCAACGGCCAACTTAGAGATGACACCAAGACCTCCTAACTCACAAGTTATTGCACCCTGAATAAAACAAGTAACTACTAGAATAAACAGAACAAATAAAGACAGAGGTACTCTTCTTAGTCTAAATTACAGCAACAATGCCACTGTAGCTGATGTGGAAGCAGATTATGCATCCATGGAGTATAAAGAGCTTAGGAGAAAAGTTTAATTAATATCTATTTTTTATTTTGCCAATAGTAAATGATATTCAATGGCGCATTACCATTAACTTTTAGCAGACGGCTTTAGACAAATCACAATAATGCATCAAATCTTATAATGGTTTTGATGAGAGCAATACATCATAGTCCCTCCATCCTAGAAAGATACTCATATTTGATTTTTGATGGTCAACAAAAGTGAACTTTGACCAAAGATTAATGTCAATCTAATCAAATTACAAAATTGTTATTGATAAATCACTTAATGATATATCAATTAAATTTTTAGATTATCATTTAGATGATTAGATTGGCATTACTATTTGGTCAAAGTTAACGTATGTTGACCATCAAAAACCAAATGGACTATCTTTTTGGGTTGGAGGTTGTATATAAGATAGAAGAGTAACTGGCTATGAAAAACACATGAGATTTTTCTGCCAAGCTTCACTAACCCTAGATGACAAAAAGATATCATCAAATAACAAAGTTTCAACTGTAAAATTCAAGAGCGTGCATGCAAAGCTATAAGATGGGAAAGCATTTGATATCAACAAATAGAGAAAAATGACATTGGAATAGCAATGAGGCTAACGCATTTTTACCTGCTCCGATGAGATTGAAACTTAATATTTAGATCAGTGTGGGCAGAGTACGAGATACGCAAATTGCATGAGGCAACATGGCCTGGAAGCAAGTACCTACATATTACAAGAGTGGAATCTCTAAATCACCAAACTATAATCCAGCTTTTGAGAAGCCAGTGTTGAAAAAGATGAAAACAAATTGAACAACCAGAACCGTTAACTACAATCAAACAAGATAATAGAATGAGCAACGTGCCTAGGAATGCTTCTTCCATCCAACGCTTCTCTTGCTGCAGCAGCAGTCTCAGCATCACTAAACTGAATTAGAGCCTGGGCAGTTAAACAAGAAATTCGTCAAGGGATAGATAGAACTACAGTAGCAGAACACATCTGTAATTTTAAACATCAAACCTGGAAACCTGCTGCCTTTTCAAAAGTAGCAATTTTCTGAACAAAACCAAAAGCTGAGAAGACCTGCAATGCAATTTGAACAGACTTCAATAGACATCACAAGATAAGGAAACATAAAGTATGTGCCACCAGTAACCATCAAAGTAACCACTCTATTGAACAATAAAAAATAGTAACATTCAGATATAAGTGCAGAATGACACCTGTATTAGTAAGCGTGAAGATAGACGATAGAAAGGAGTATGACGAACATGACAATATATCCAGACTGTCTCCAACAAAAGGATTTAAATAAGAATCATCATCATCTGTAATTTAACCAATTCCAATTAAAATGTATACATAGGAAACTGGATTGCTACTCAAAACAAAATAGGACAAATTGTGATTGGCCTGCGAAGGCGCCGAAAACTAATAGAAGAAGGTTATCACTCAAAGAATTATCAACATTTTCGCCCCTACCCACCGACCCAATGAAAAAAAAAAAAAAATCCAAAGACCAATCAACTGCAAATTTTTAGGAGAATTAACAAAATCAGACAAGACAATTTATTTTCTGAAGAAAGCAAGAGAAAATGAAGAGATTGGCAAATTGGAAGAGATAGATTCCAAGTGCAATTCAACCAATGTTGATTTCTACCCAGAAACAATTGTCCATAAATGGACCATCAGCCTGTAGACCAAGTTGATGTATCATATTATTTTGAATTACATGACTAGATAATCATCTTGAAAGAATAATGAGCATGTACCGCATGTAGTGCTTTCTTCATATACATTAAAAGGATTATAAATAATATAGTGGGGACATATTGGATTAGTCACTTACCAAGTGAATAACATCAATACTAACGTCACCGGCTACAACGCCCTCAATGGTTACCAGCAAGACATTCCCTGGAACATCTCCTGGACCTTTGTTGTTGACAATTTCATGCCTATTTGAATACTGTACATACACTGCTTTACCACGGATCTGTGCCGGCTCTGAAGATGAAGCATAATATGTTACCATATTTATAGCCTGATTGAGGTCTACCTGCAACATAAAACAGAAGAAAACTTTTGTTAGCATGAACTTTTGACTTGATCAAATCTTGACAACCAAATTAGTAATCTAGTATCATACATCGATTAAAATACCGAAAGCATATAGATTGGAGACTTAACGTATTTTGAGTTACTCATCATGGTAAGCTGCTAATGTCTAGGAGTAAAAAATAAATAGATTATGAAAAGGGAAAGAACTCATAGGCTCAAAATGTCTTTGGTGCTCGGCAATGGATTAACTATGAGGGTTAAAAGAAAACGTATGTTTTGTGCAACTTCCTGACCTGTACATACATTGTCTGAGTTAAACTGGCAAAAGATCAGTCTGATCAATCATAATAATAAGCAGGCTTAATAGTTTTTGTAAACGGATCAAAACCTAATATTATACTCAGGCCTCTAGTTAGTATGCAGCTCAATAGATATTGAACTAACACCTCTAGTTATTGTGGAGCTCTTAGCCAGTATGGTTTTTGATATAAATGATATTCAAAGAACACTAAGCCATCAAACCTATATTTAACCATGAACAAAAATGTTTTAATATTTTTACCTCATATTTTCAGAAATTGAGAAGGGTGTTTGTTTCTCTTGTTATTATCAGGGACATAATTTCATATTATCATCCTTCAACGATTAAACGTAAGTATTTGGCCTACCGCCCTTTTAAACCATACTACCTATGTCCCAAAATAAATAACCTTTTGGGTCCCAAATGAATTACCTTTTTATCCCAAAGTGTTCTAAATGATTTTTTACCCTTTTTCAAAAATCAATTTATACTTGCAAAACTAACATTTTGAAAGTGGATAACAAGGAGATTTATGAATTTTTAGTATTAAGAGTCAATTATTAAGAGTGTCCCTTAAATTGGGAAATGTCGTTCATTTTGGGATGGAGGGACAATTACTTTGCTTAAGCTTCGATTTCAACTAGGCCTATTTTTTTTTTTAGCATTTTTAAACATTGTACAAAAAATACTGGCTCACTATCCCCTAAAACCCTAAAGTAGAATCTTCAAATTACGTAATACAAACCCAAGCTTAGATAAGTAGACTAGTTTAAAAGGGTGATATGCCCAAATTAATTTGCACCATCACTGCACAAAACGAACATCACACCATAAAGCTCAACTTCGCTCAAGAATTTCTCGACACAACAATTCATCAAATGAAGCAAAATTGAAGCAACTAATGAACAAATCTACTCACGAATTCAACGAAGGCCTGGTTGCGGTTAGCGCCAACATTGCACTTGGTGTTGACGATCTTGCCGAACGGAGTACAAACCTCGACAAGCTCTTCTTCAGTACACTCCCATGGCAGGTTCCTTAAGTGGAGCACCTTTGACGGCGTCTGCGTGCACCGGAACTGCGGTTGCCCCGACGACGACATCTTTCAGATATACTATAGGGTTTCGTTGATAGAATTTGCGAGAGTTAGAACCAAGGATTGGAGGTTAATTTGCGATCCGGAGAATATTAGGGTTGGAATTTGTGCGGTTGCTGCCTGCGGGATGAAGGTTTCCCTCGCCAGTGTGTTTGGGATCCTTAGGGCGTACTTAGCAGAGGAGACTTAATATTTTCGCCCATTTCTATTGTACATAGTACATCCTTTTATTATTAAGTTCACCCATTTTAACTCCATCCTACTAAATACACCACTCCATCACCTCCATTGCGGCCAACCCGCTCCCTTCTGAGTTCTCTCCAACCCCGCCGCACCAATTCCTTCTCTCCATTCATTCCAATCTCGTCTCTCATCGGAATCATGATTGACCACTTTCTAAATATGAGCAGGAAATTATTTTCTTTTAACAAAGCTTAGTTTTTACTTCATGAATCTTCTATGTTTGATGTTATTTCACACATTTTCACTCATTAAGAGCGATCATTCCATGTTATACAATCTCACGCTAATTTTTAAGAACAATTTTTTTTTTTTTGTTATGTTCCAGGATAAAAGCAAATTTAAAAATAACAAAAAAAACTAACCAACTTACCCTAAGTAAACAAATAAAGGTGAAACTAATATCTTGGTCACTATAACTATAAATCCTTTGCACCCTTCTTTTTCGATACACCTCCTCCATCTTCATCTTCAGGGAGGAAAAATATATCTTCATCTTTCTTTTGTATCTGACATCCATCACCATGATATCTTTTTGCCCAAATCACCCACAAAACCCAACTCTAACAGGTGTTTTGCTGGTATGCATAGAGTTCGATAACAACGGCCGACCATGTACAATAAGTTTGCATCGGTTGGCTCATAAGAGAGCCGAGTACATTGAGACAACGTCGAATGCAGCAATTTGTTGTATGGCCAAACAAATTTTATGTGACATGTAAGCATAAACTCATAAGTACTTCTATGTCAACCGTGAATGCTAATTTAAAGTTGTTAAAAAAGCTGCCACTATTCACACATCTAATCTCATCTTCTTAACAACAACAACAACAACATTACCCCAGTGCCGCAAAGGCTCCCACTTATGGTGGGGTAAGGGGGGTCGGATGTACGCAGTCTTGCCCCTGTATTAAAGCATAGAGAGGCTGTTTCCAGATGACCCGTGATGAAAATTGTGTCGAAAATTGCATGGACTGACTGCTGCTTCATCACAAAGAAGCGCAGACAGTTTAGTGACCCATTTTGCTTTATTCCATCATATTCCCAAGCCAAAAAATAGTGAGTCTTTGGCTCCATCGGAAATGATGGAAAGTAATCTCCCCCTTTACCACCTTTTTCACCTCCTTAATCTTCTTCACCATCCTCGCCTGTATCTTCCCACCTTCTCATAATCTTCCCATATTTCCATCCTTATAAATATCATAAAGTACACAATCACGACCTCACACGGTTAATCAACTGTCGCCATTTACAAAGCCACGAGAAAGTAGTTCCCCATTAATCATCAGCTCAAGTAATGCTTTTATTATAACGACCCAAAAATTCAACTGCTTCGATTTGAAAAACAATTAACTATACATCTTTAAGAAAGAAAATATATTCAACTATGTAATGAGTTGTAAAGACAAACATGGTAAAAGGATATGCAATCGATGTACCCATCTGATTGTCAATAACATTTGCAAACTCACATTTCCTACATATATATGTGTACAAACCATCAAATTATTTGTTATATAATTGTCACTACTGTGGCGACGACATGGAGATTGAGAAGAGAGTACCAAAATA
The DNA here is from genome assembly GCA_026119855.1 of Campanula takesimana. Lineage (NCBI taxonomy): Eukaryota > Viridiplantae > Streptophyta > Magnoliopsida > Asterales > Campanulaceae > Campanula > Campanula takesimana. Next base: position 1,120,056 of record JAOWBW010000303.1, read on the forward strand.
TGCCACATCAGATCCGTCACTGATAATTAAAAGAGGTTGAGATAAGACCGGAGTAAGATCTATGAGGATTCAATATGTGGAGTGGGTATGATGCATATACCGCATGTGGGTGATCCATTAACATCACAACTACGAGAGAAAATGTAAGTATGAAAATGTTTTTGAAGATTAGAGGTGTACGTCGATCGCACATCCTTTTACTATGTTCATTTTACAGCTTATTATGTAGTTGATTATATATTATCTCTTAAAGATGCATAGTTAATCATTACTCAAATCGAAGCAATTAAATTATGGGGACGTTACATTTACCGACCGAACAATTCTCATAGCCAGACACTTTATTACCTTCGACATGCTATATGATTTATTGCACTCACTAAGCACTAAGTTAATAGATGCCAGTGAAGTCTCAAATGAGGTTGAGGAGGAGAAGAAAGATGATAAGTCAGGCGAAGGAGTATATGAGGAAGAAGATAAGGACAACATCGAACAAAAGGGATGAACACAGGTGGAAAAAGATAAAGAATAAGAAGAGGATTAGTATGAAGAGGGTGCATAATATTAGTGTGGGGTGTATTTAGAAATTTGCTTAAGTGAAGGCCAGTTGGGGACAGTGTAGGGTGTATTTAACAGTTTTATTTAACCACAAAAAAATGGTGACTATATTTAGTATGAGGCTAACTTAGAGATTGCGAGTGTTGGTAGACGAATTGGAGCATGTCAATTTAATTAAATTGCATATTTTTACTTTATAATTCAATGCAGTTAGATTATTTATTAATGGTATAATTATTTATTGTCTTTTAACCATTCATTTTTCCATATCAGAGACCATCCATTTTATAAATGATTTAATTTAGACCATTGAACAATATAAATGTTGTAATTCAAAGATGCATAGCTTTAAATGGGTGAGTAGCACAGGTGAAATATGGAGGAAGCTCAAGTAGATATGCACACGGTTCACGTTTGAACCGGTGGTTTTGTACCGTTGAACCGGATGAACCGTGAACCGACGGTTTACGGTTCATAGGCGGTTTGATTTTTAAAACCGGCGGCTTAGATCGGCGGTTCATATTGTATAAATTCAAAATATTTTAGAAAGTTTTGAGGTAAGGCTCCTAAATATCACCTTTAATTATAATAGTGTAAGTTGGTTGTGTCCCTCTATTTAAATTTACTTAATATTAATACAATTATAAAGGTACCGTTCCTTATTTTTTCAAAATATTTTCGTCCCAGAAACACTTCTTAATTCTTTTAAAAATATGTAATTCAAAATTCCTTTAATAATCATATAAAGTAAAATAATTAATGTATCAAAAATTAATTAAAAATAACAAATATTTTAAAAAATATCATAAACCGTAAACCAAGCATGTCTAACCTAAAAGGTGTCAATTATAAAAAAATATCATAAACAATAAAAATATACAAAATGTAATAAAAATACAAAATGTGGTGGTCACGCCAGCAAATATCTACGAGGCTCGGATCGCAACAAATGCAAACCAAGGATCACCGACGTCACGTTGGTCCCCACATAATTTCCGTAATATATTCTCCTACCCCGTAATACAGCTACAGCCGCCCAGACCCCCAACCTTCGTGCTCCCGGTCAAAAACCCTAGAAACCAGTTTTGGTACCTCTTCCTCCAGAATCTCAAATACCGAGTCCACTAAACGATTCAATTCATTGAAAAGATCCTTCCCTTTCCCCCCCAAAGGTACATCTTTATCGAATCATTTTATTTTTGTTTTGTTCCCGTCAGTTGAAAATCTAATTCTTGATTATCATCCTCTCGCGTTTTTCAAAAAATGTCGATGCGATTATCTATATGTGTATACATATATTTTCTATCTCTGTTTGTTGAATTTGTCTAGAAAGGGGTTTAACAGTTTAGGTTATGCTCAGATCTAAGTTTAGTTGAAATTAGTGTCTGGGTAATTTGATTTGAAGGCTGTGACCTTAAGAATCGGACTTGTCCGAGTGATTCCTGAGTGAAAATCTACAGTACCCTTTGGAGCTTAATTTGAGTAATTCACTGCATTTGATCCCTAGAATCTTCATGGGTTAAGTGAAATATGTTTCTGCTGTTTGGTTTTGTTAATTGGGTTAGTTGGGCAATGATAGGGGGACAAAAGAAGTTCACAAAATGATGAATACAAAATGAGGTGACCGTATTTAATTGGTCACATCGATAGTGGACCCGGCACACTCTAATTACAAACACTAACAAAATTTTGATACCTCATTTTGCATACCAAAATTTGTGGCACTTTTTTGTGACTTTATATTTACCCGGGTTAGCTAGTTTAAGTGAACAGTGTGTGCAATCTTTGTCATTTTAGACTCTGATCCTGTTTCTGAGTGATTGTTACTACATTTATCAAATGGACGTTTCTTTTTCATCTTGCAATTTGTTGTTAAACCTGTATTTTTTGGCTTACTCTTTATGTGTTTATACTTCCTATATTCCAGTTTGTTCGAAAAGGCCTGCCTTTTCTTTCTTGATGTTCCAACAAGAAAAGCTTTGTTGCTTCTTCTTCTGAAATTTTGAATCACAATCGTTCTCACTAAGCTGATTAATGAAGTAATAAACAAGTCTGATGATTGATGGGGATAAGAATATGTCTTTGTGTGCTTCTTTATAAAGTTGTATGTCATGAATATTAGACGTATCAGGTTGTGCCCTTTTGAGTACAATGAAGGGAGTAAAGCTTATTTCTAATAAGTTTGCTTAAATCTCTGATTGTTTTGTTGTATGGTGTGGAAGGTGTATTTCTTCTTGAAAACATATTTTGGGCTAGGAACATGTTGTGCTTTCCTGTTGTTCTCTTTATCCGACATTTTGATAATCAATTTGTGTTGAAAACAGATTATTATTTCCCACAATGGCTGGTGAAAGAAACAGTTATGGGAAGCGTTCCCATTCTCAATCCGACTACGGTGAGAATGGAAGGAGTAAGAGAAGAAATCAAGGTGAAGACAAGAGCCAGTTTTCCATTGGTCCAGAAGATACTGTATACCGATACTTATGCCCTGGAAAGAAAATTGGTAGTATTTTAGGGAGGGGAGGAGAGATTGTTAAGCAATTGAGGCTGGACAGTAAGTCAAAGATCAGGATTGGCGAGACTGTATCAGGCTGCGATGAACGCGTGGTCACCATCTACAGTACGAGTGAGGAAACAAATGATTTTGATGGCATTGACGACCGAGTTTGTCCAGCGCAGGATGCCCTATTCAGAATCCATGACAGGGTTGTTGCTGATGACATGGATGCTGACGAGGACTCTGAAGAAGCCCCAAAAGTTACTGCCCGTCTCCTTGTAGCATCTGATCAGATCGGAGGCATTATTGGGAAAGGTGGACAGATTGTTCAAGATATTCGTAGTGATACAGGTGCACAGATTCGTATTATGAAGGACCATTTGCCTCCTTGTGCATTGAGGGACGATGAACTTGTGCAGGTAATCTAAACAGGGTTATTTGCGTTCCTTACATTATTTTTTAGTCTTAAAGGCTATATACTCCTGTCTTTAAATTTGTTATTTGTGCTTGTTATTTCCGTTTATTAGTGCATAATCACCCACTAAACCTGAGAAACATCTGCCATTGCCACCAGCGTTGTTTGCAGTCAACTGACACTGATCCAAAGTACCCAGTTTGGCTACATACATAATCGCAGCAATCACTTTCTTTTTGTGCATTTGGTTATTCATGATTGTTTCTTAAATGTGGACATATTACTAGTAACTTTTAATTGTAGCTTGTACACTTGGACATGTCTATCACATGCATGTATTTATGTAGCATGCAGGGCATATTTGGACGATCATTTTATGCTAGTTGTTTAACTTATTGTTGCTTATTTAATATGTATCTTTTGTTGGTTTCCAAGTTATTTTTATAGCTTATTCCATAAATGCTTCAGATAATTGGTACAACCTCAGTTGTGAGAAAGGCTCTCTTTCAAATTGCTACCCGCCTTCACGATAATCCATCCAAGAACCAGCACTTGCTTGCTTCCTCTGCCCATAACTCATATGCTTCTGGTGGTTCAATCATGGGTACAAATGTCGGTGCACCAATTATGGGATTAGCTCCGCTTGTGGGTCATTATGGCGGATACAAAGGCGAGAGTGGGGACTGGCAACGGTCTTTTTACCCACCTCCCCGCGATGAAGCTTCGTCGAGGGAATTTTCTTTGCGTTTGATTTGTCCCACTGAAAATATAGGTGGTGTGATTGGAAAGAATGGTGTCATAATCAATCAGATTAGACAAGAGTCTAGAGCAACAATTAAAGTTGACAGCTCAGCTTCTGAGGGAGATGATTGTATAATATCTGTCTCTGCTAGAGAGGTATGTTTTGTCGTCTCAAATGAAATGCTACATGAGGACTGAGATTGATATATACACCATCTGATGTCAGTCCTTTACACTCATGTTAGGTCTTTGAGGACACATTTTCTCCAACGATAGAAGCAGCGTTGCGCTTGCAACCCAGGTGCAGTGAAAAGGTCGAAAGAGATTCAGGTCTTATGTCATACACTACCCGTCTACTGGTGCCAAGTTCAAAGATTGGTTGCCTTATCGGGAAAGGAGGCGCAATAATTTCTGAAATCAGGAGAATTACCAAAGCAAATATTCGTATAATATCAAAGGAAAACCTTCCCAAAGTTGCTGAGAAAGATGATGAAATGGTTCAGGTAACCGCATCAGTGTCCTTATAGGATGCTGCCATACTTGTGAAATAATCGTGCGTCACCTTTATTTCTGCTGACAATAGTATTAATGATTGCCCACCTTCTATTATTTTCTATAATTTACTTTACATCTCATCTTCTCAGATTTCTGGGGACCTTGATCTTGCTAAGGATGCTCTCTTGCAAGTAACTTCACGTTTAAGAGCGAATCTTTTTGAAAGAGAGGGCACCATGTCTGCATTTGTGCCGGTTCTTCCTTACCTTCCAGTTTCTCCCGATAGTCCTGATAGGTCGAAATATGAAAGTAGAGACTCCAAAGGACATGGAAGAGGTCCTCCATATTCTGGTGGGTATGGTGGATCCAGAGATTTGCCAGCTGGTGATCCATATGGCACTTATGGTGGCTTGCAGGTATTCAAATTATTTTCATCCTAAACGAATTTTGGTTGGGCAGCTAAATTGAGAACATGTTTGTGGGGGTATGCCTTTCAAGGAAGGTCATTTTGCAGTATTTATATTTATCCAGTCACTCTTTTTATCCATCTATATCTTATTTTGGCACACGCTATTGCAACTTTCCCGTACCCCCCTCTTTTTGTCCTATTCAATATTATTTTACATGTCTACTTTTTCATGTTCAGAGCGGTGGCAGTACTGACACTTATGGAGGCTACCGTGGTTACTCTTCAGGGCGCACTGGCACTTCTGGGTAAGAATTTCAGTTGGTTTTTGCTCATGCTTTTTGTTTTGTTGATCCTCAAGGAACATACTTTCCCACTCCCTCAAACCTCTCTTTCTCTCCTCTTTGTTTACATTGTATATCTTGCAGCTGCTGCTGTATATCCTAATTTTTTTAGTTTAATCTTGATATTGTTGCGTCCTTTCTGTGTTGCATATTTGTCATGTGCCCTTATTCGTGCTATAGCGATTACTGTTTCTCATTCTGTATGTAGGATACAAACTTGTTTTTTACCTTCCTAACTTGTGGACGCTGACACTTGATTGTGTTGAGCCTTACACTAAGACTTTTTGCTGTTTTTTGTCCTATGTAGGTTTCAGTGTAAAAATGGCCAACTTTTCTTTCATTTCTTACGTGCTACTGGAAATGTTGTCCTTGGTCTCTTTACGCCAATGAGAAAAATCCCTGATTTTGACTTGCTTTTGCCAGGTTATCCAGGCACAGTCCCCCTCCTCCCCGAAGAAGAGATTATGGCTATTGAAGCTAGAGGGTTCTCCCCTGCAGGTTTGGTTATCCCCTATAGCATTTTTATTGTGTCTGTTTTAGATGGTACTTTGTTTTCAAGAGGGGTAGCATAAAACTGCATTGTTATGACAGTTTGCTTAGTAGCCTAGCCTATAACCCATAAATCAACTGATACGTTTATCTTACCTTTGTTTCCTGTCCTTGCCCAACAAAACAGCTTTTGAAGCCTGAAGCCAGCCTAATTGCCTGCCTATATTGACGAAGCCTCCTCCTGCCTATATGATGAAGCCTCCCGCCCAAACCTGAAGACCAGATGAACCAGTTGCTCGATAACTCATGGCCAACCTTCAAGCTTTACTTAGAGGCTGACCATTATCGATTATCTTATCTACTTTAAAACTTTTGGCCATGTCCCAACTCCTTACCAAGCTTACTTCTTATGCTCAAAAGAACCTACTGTCCTAGTTTGAATCCTTTTGCACTTGTCACATTTTTTTTTTTTTTTCTTGCGGTGTTTGTTTGAATTTGGATTAGGTCTTCTTTAGTTTTCATGGGTGAAGACATTATAGTACATGCACTATGTATCTCAGATTCATTGGTTCACTTCTAGTCTGCATCGTGATTTATTCAATGTACCCTTGGTATTTGCTTATCTAAGCTTCCTTTGACCTTAGTTTTTAGTGTACTTATATACTCCCTCCAGCCCAGAAAGATAGTCCCACTTAGCTTTTCATTGTCAACTCAACTGAATTTTGACCATAGTTTTATGCAGATCCAAATTATCGATAGGCAAGTTTAAAAGGCCTAACTCTGTTTTAGCATTTACTTTCAGACGTGTTTCACTTTTACCGTTGTACTCTTTTTAAAATCCATTTTACCACAAACAATGATTCCATTTTAGACCCACCACTTGACATCATTAGCTAAATTTGACGGAAATAATGATATGGTTGTTCACCTAGGGTAGTGAAGTTATGAAAACTAACATTCATTTTAACAAATTTAACATATAACCTAATGGATCTCTCTCTCTCTTTTCAAACATACCATCACCAATAGTAATTTTTGTTTTCTTGACTCTAATGTCCAACCCCAACCCACCTTCGACCTAAATATAAATGGAATGAAAAAGCTAGGATTCGGTCATTTCGTTGGGGGTTAAGAGTGAATCGTTGAGATGGTTTGTAGGAAGGTGGGAATTACACTCGGCGGTGATTCCAACTTTATGTAAGATTATATGCTAGATTTGCTAATATTACGTTAAATTTTTATTATCTTAGGTATTCAACCACATCATCATGTTAGCTAATGGTGTTAACCGGTGGGTCTAAAATGGAACCATTATTTGCTGTACAATGGATCTTTATAAAATAAAAAAAGTACAATGGTAAAAGTGAAACAAATGAACCAAAACTGAGAGGGATTATTGCGTATATATCTCCTATTTCAAATGGACATCATCTTTCACAGCTTTTGCTTAATGGTTCAGTTTCAGTTGCTAAATGCCTTTACAAATATGCTTTCCTGCCTCCAATAATTTGGTTATTGAACTAGAAATTCCGTTTTGACTATGATATAATTTAAATAGATTGCTCCTCATATAGGTTTCTGATTTCATTACGTAAAGTCCAGTTATGTTTCTAATTTTCAAGGTTTGTGGTAGGTTTTAGAAATTACAGATAGCATAGCAGGTGAGCGAGCCTGCCCCGTGCTGGTTGGTAGTTTCCATCTACCGATTCTCTATATTGCTCGTTTTTTTTGGCTTGCAAAATTTTTCATATTATGTTCCCCTCTCCGTCTTCTATCTTCTTTTCCCCAACCCCAAAATATAGGTTCTGGCTGGCAATGGGCAATGTTCTACTTACGTCTCAGGTGGAAAATATGGGTAGGGTTGATGAACCACCCCCTCGTCTCTCTGTATAGTTGTGAGTACCATAATTTTGGGGGATATGTCCCTTTTTTTTTTTTTTTGAAACTGTAAACACTGGAAATTATACTGGCTCTTCTGCTGATTTCAGAGTTGGATTACATGTTCTAGGAACTGCATTTTAGGCTTATTACAAGTGCATAGACAAAAGCATGACTAATTAAACAAGTGTTCATCTCCTTAAAAGAATTAAGTTTGAACAGTCAAACGCCAATTTTGCTGATTATAGTCACACTATTTGAAAATGGGACTGTTTGACATTTATTTCGGAAAATCAGTTATTATAAACACAAGCTTTGTAAAAGTGAGATCGATGTTTGGGCCGAGGGAGCCAAGCACTTGGTTGATCAATGATCATCGCTCTTTAGTGATGATGTTCACACGACGCAGCCCAGTCCATTTCTTGACCTGCACGGGTTCACGGCCTAAGGCAGTGTCCTTAAACATATAGAGGGAGATGATTACAGTCGCGCACACAAACCCTAATAGATTACAATCACACACAAAAACCGACGCTTCCTCCTTACTGACTTAGGCCCTTTCTAGTTCTACGAAAGGAAGTGAAGAATGGGGGAATATAAGAAGTCCTTTTTTTTTATATTAAAAAAAGGACACCGGCCAACGGGTCGCGGTTTGGGCTGGTCCATTAAGAAAATCAGGAGTCCGACGTGTGTGCAATACCCACGTGCTTACAAATGGGCTTGGCTTGCGGCCGGGCAGGCACGGGCCAAACAGGCAGGCTAGTCTGTGGCCCAACAGACAAACGGGCTTTTTGGCCAACTTTGTACCTTCATCTCTCTAGAATCTAAGCCATGTATTCAGCTCTGACTTTGCCGGGAGTCCGGAACCTTCTATGGAAACTGATTTTTTAGAGTACTTCGTCCAAAATAACTAGTCATTTTTCGTCAAACATAAGTTTGACCAATAAATTTAAACTAAAAATAAATAAATAATGATGCTAATAAAAATCTAAAAATTGTCATTAAAAGTATTACTCCTTCCGTTCCGGAGTAAGAGTCATACCCCTCATTTGCACGCTTATTAATAAATATTGGAAGTGATGTAAATGTTGTGAGTGTAAAAATAAAGTAGGAGAGAGAATGAGTGGGAAGGAATAGTGAATTGATTGGTGTTGTGAGTATAAAAGTAAAATAAGAGAGAGAATGAGTGGGGTGAATAGTAAAGATTCTTTGCCATTTTAAGAATATGACTCTTACTTTGAGACGTACCAAAATGGAAAGTAGGACTCTTACTCAGAGACGGAGGGAGTACTAATTATAATATAATATCAAATTTTAGATTTTTATTAGCATCATTATTTTTTATTTAAATTATTGGTCAAATTGTAGAATGATTTGTGAGGAAAAAGAGAGATCATAGACGAAAGAGGGTAGTGGGTTTTTTACGAGGGGGATGCCGCGTCTATCATTATCCTTTATTTTATGCACATTTGAAAAATTCGAACTTTGGTAGCCCTAAATAAATTAGAAGATGAGATCACATGTATCACTTCTATGTGCCATTTTGTGTACCACTGGTGATCCGATGGCTATTATTATTGATGATAAAATTTTGATGGCAACTTAAATAACTCATAATTATTGGATTACTAATGATACACCATGTGGTATACAATTGTGGTACATGTGATTTTGTCTCTTAAATTAGCAGACGGGAATAAAGTCATTCAACCAACTTTGAACACTAAAAGCCTTATTTTGTAGGGACAGGTTAATTAATTGGACGACACAGTCTTTTAACGGTTGCAGTGCCTTAAATTGAATGAAGATCTCAGAAGCTAGATTTTGCCAACCTTCATATGCAAAGGTCACATCCTACTCTACTTTTTTCCTCACATGTTCACCCAATTTAAAATAAAAATGGACAATTATTTTGGACATACTCTTTCCGTCTCATTTTAAAAGTCGAAAATTTTCTAAAAGGGTGTTTAATTTTAAGAGTCAAAATCCTAAAATGAAATGTGGGTTCTACATGTCATACTCACAACAATTATCCACTAACTCTTCTTTATCACACTTTCTTTCTCCTACTCAACTATCAACACTCACAACACATCACATTTTCCTTAATTCTTGAACCCACACATTTTTTTTGACTCTTAAAATTAAAATGGGACGGAGGGAGTATATTTGACTTTCTTATACTCTTTCCTTAATTTATACTCTCTCTGTCCTAGACCAATGGGTACAGTTTGATTGGGTCAGTTTTTGACTATAATTTTGTGAATATCTTAATATCTCTATACAATTCTAAAAATTGTTAATGATAGTATTTATAAAAGCGAAAGGGGTGGAAATGGTTCGGCTTAGCTCGGTTTGGGGTAATTTAGGAGCCAAACCGCTATACATCGGTTTGGAGAAATCCCAAACCGAGCTGAACCATAAAATAGTCCAAGCCGAGCTGAGCTAAACCATCACGGTTCGGCTCGGCTCGGTTTGAACCACAGTCTGATTTCGCGGTTTAAACCGTGGCTTAAACCACGGTTTGAACCACAACTCTTACACCATACATTCAACTGAACAGTTCAAATTCTCCAAATTGACTATCCAATAAATTCAAAAAAACAAATCACGATTTTCATATGCCCATTAAGCAAGATTGAAACTAAAAGCAACTAAATAGGATTACAATTACAGTGACTGCAATGGAGGGAAGAGAGAGTGCGGCAGGGTGAGAGAGACGTGTGCTGCTAGTTTCGATGGAAATAGGGTTTACAAAATTGGTTTTTTTTTAACTAGACTAACAAACTTGACGAAATAGAAAAACATACTAGGTTAAGAAGAGTTGTTTCAGCAGGAGAAAGAACGTCGCCGTAGACAGAGACGCCGCCGGAGCCAGAGTCTGAAGCCTTTAAGAATCACGGGCAAAGATGAAGGAAAACAGGTAAAAAAAGATGTTAGATCACTAAAAATAATAAATAAACAGTATTAGAGAAAGAGAAGAAACTAAAAAAACGAAAAAGCTTACCGGATTGACCGTAATGTCACCAGAAACCGCCCTTGGCTGAAGAAGCTCCAAAAAGGAGAAGGTAAAATGTTAAGCGGCGCTGGGGTTTGGGATTATATACCCATGATTAGAAACCGACAGACGGTCGCTATATTTCGCGTAATATTCCATGGTTCAACTCAACGGTTTAGCTTCACGGTTCGGCTCGTGGTTCAGCTCGAAACGGTTCAGCTCGGTTCGGCTTGAAGGGTCAAACCGTGAGCCGAACCAAACCGTGTGGTTTATCAATTTTCGAAACCGAGCTGAACCGCATAAGTTTAAAACCCGAGCGAAACAATAACAATTTTTAGAATTTCTTCATAAAATGATGGTCAAAGATTGTGACAAAAAAAGTCAAAATGTGCCCATTGGTCTGTGACAGAGGGAGTATATTTTTTAAATATTCTTTAATGATTCAATAGCTAATATAATTTTTTTGGACAATGGTTTTGAGACGGATGGGTATCAATTTTTTTAGTTTTCCCCATGATTTTCAAGGTAAAATGGAAAATGAGAAAATAGTTATTACACGTTGGGTAAAAATGTAGGAACAGGGTAGGAGCTTTAAAGCAAGCTGACCTTCGTGTGAATACAAGAAGCTAGCTTCCCTCAATAAATATGAGAATGGGTATTAAATTCCTGTTTTATAAAACAAGTCCAAGAAGTCTTTGAAACCTCATTCGTCTATTATCCTGTAAAGAGGGTATTGCTGTCCAATCGAGACTCTTTCTTCTCTGTCTCACCTTCTCTTTCTCTCTGTTTTGGGAAATTGCTTCTCTTTCCCTTTTCCTTTTCCTTTTCCTTTTCTTTGCTTAGATTGGATTACAAGTGTGTGAGTTTGTATTTCATAGGGAATGTTATTTTTCTCCTTTGGGAAAGATAGATTTTCAGTCACTAGGGTGAGGGACAAAATGGTATTCTTGTTGATTTGGGTGTTAATTCATCTTTAGTCTTGCATGTGGGAATGAGGTGATACTGATATAGCCAAGGATGACTTGCCGGTTGATATGTGCCAAATAGTGACCGGCAAGTCGCTTATGGCTAAATCACTCCCTCATTTTTTCATGCTAGATTTGCGATGAAGTTTATTACACAATATGGTCTCCTCTGGTCTATTGATTGATTCTATCTCTTTTGCTCTGCGTCATCTTTTTTCTAAAAATAAAAATAAAAATGCTAATCAAATGTGACAACGTTTCAGTTTTCAACTAGCTAAGCAAGATGAAGATCAAATCATATTTTGCTTTTTTATTTCACATTTCCTTGTGACTTCAACTCCCCTCACATGACAAAAAGGAGTTGATGATAATTATGATGATGATGAACATGGTTAGCTACCTTTTGAATTTTCTTAACATGTAGATGTAATCTTGAAATTTTTACTTTGTGTACAAACTTGTAGCTTTGTTAGGACAGAATTTACGGTTCCATTTACTATTTGTTAGTGTCGATGGTTTTTTTTTTTGTTTTTTTTTTTTTTCTTTCCTTATTTTCTCTTTCTTAAATTTGTTTTTCAGGTCTACATACTTGAATAAATAAATTACTCAGCAGAACTAACTTTTTTTTCCACGAAGAACTACCTTTTATTCCCCATGAATTATACATGTAAACACTATTACAAAATTTTGAAATTTACTCAAGGAATCTCCGGTCTCCGATTACAATATTTTTTATTGAGTCAGTCTTATGAAAAACATGTTTTATACTAAAAGATGCGTAAAACAGTTTTACGTTAGGAGATTATGTTTTACACTAAGGGATGAAAACCGGTTTTACACTAAAGCAAGTGTAAAACAAGTTTTTCTCGAGATTTCACTTTCTCATTTGTGAAAATCTAAAAAAAAAAAGTGTTTTACATCTGTATTAGTGTAAAACGTGTTTTCAAAATGCGGAGATTTTTTTTTGTTGGAAATAAGCGAAACGTTCTTACAAGGTGCGGTGACATTGTTGTAAATAATCGAAATTTATAAAAGCACAACAAACACTTTTTGACATGGTAGGAAGCATTTTTCAATACTACAGAAGACACTTTTTAACATTACAACAGACACTTGTTTTGAAACTTATAAAAGCACCTTTACATGTTTGGTCAAGTCCTATAACGAGCGAAACTTGTTGACAATGTAAGAAACATGTTTCAATACCACAAGACGCAATTTGTAACACTAGGACCTACAATTCTTAACGCTACAACCGGCAGTCTTATCACTAACACTGAAGTGTCTGTTTGAAAGTTTATAAGTACCGGTTGAATGTTTTATAAATGTTATATTAGAACAAATACTTTTTATGCTAGAACATGCACATGATAATATTAGAAGAGACAATTACGAAACTCTGTGTAAAACATATTTTTCATAAGAACAACTCCTCATTTATACCTGGAATTCTTATTAAAAGATAATAATAACATGATACAATAGTACTCCCTAGGGCTGAGCAAAATAATTTCAGAACCGGACCGGACCGGAAGAACCGGACCGAACCAATGAAAACCGGACCGGACCAATACTTTTGGTTTGGTCCTGGTTCTAAATTTCTTAAGAACCGACAAATTGGTCCGGTTCCGGATTTCATAAATTTAACATCGGTTTTGGACCGGACCGGACCAATAATATACAATATATAGTTTTATATAAAATGCTAATATATAAAAATTGTATTTTTCTAGTTATATAACAATATCTACTGTTTGTTAACAAAAATTACAAGCCTACTGTTGTTGGTCTTCTTTTTGCTAATCAAGAAACATACATTCATGTATATTATTTTACTGAACATAAATATATCATGAAAGTTAATGTTCTATTCAAGTTCATGTAATTCTAGATTGCAGATTGGGATTTCTTAGTTCTGCCCATCAATTATGTGCATCTAGTGAAAGAAAGATTTTTTTCTCTAAATAATTTTTCTCTTAATCTCTTGCTAAAGTTATGACAAAAGGAAAATTAATAACAAATGTATATTTTAGCGGAATCGGACCAATGGAACCGGAACCGATGTTTTGGTTCTTGTACGTATTGGTTCGGTCCCGGTTTATGAAATTTTGACAAAAACCGGACCAGACCGGACCGTGAACACCCCTGACTCCCTCCGTCCCAGAGTAATAGTCCTACTTTCCATTTTGGTACGTCCCAGAGTAAGAGTCTTATTCCTAAAATGGCAAAGAATCTTTACTATTCACCCCACTCATTCTATCTCTTATTTTACTTTTATACTCACAAGTCACAACACCAATCAATTCAATATTCTCTCCCACTCATTCTCTCTCTTATTTTACTTTTACACTCATAACATTTACACTACTTCTAATATTTATTAATAAGCGTGCAAATGAGGGGTAGAACTCTTACTCCGGAACGGAGGAAGTAGTTAAGTTGTCAGCCGTTCTATCAACTTTTTAAAAGAAGTTTGATCTTATTTTCACCAACCAACAAGAGAGGTTCGGTCAAAGAGAATGGATTTCGGCCCAATGCTTCATCCGGGGCCGCACCATGTTTGGATGTCCCGAAAACCGAATCCATGTCTCTTATGGAAGCGGAACCACTCCCGCGGAGCGTACTACATTGCAACACTTTTATGGTAAATTCTATATACAAGGCATATTACATACAAGGCACCAATAATGGCAAAACTACCCTTCGCGTGTCGTGTGCAAAAGGACGACTTGAAGGCTTTGTGTCGTGTACAAACACACGAGATATACCAATTGTATAAAATGTTCAGTCGTGTTCATTTATACGAGTTATACTATAATATGTCGTACAACCATACACGACATGAATATGAACAGGTCGTGTATAGTTTATAAGACATGTTGTGTCACACATGTCGTATTAAGTCATACGACATATTGCCCTATGCTCGTGTATATTCACACGACATGTCCAAATGAAGATGTTCTTCGATGATTTACAACATGATGTTAATGATACGCATATGCTATGTTAGATTATTGAATTGTGTTGTTAATTGAGCAAAATTTATACACTTAGACATGACAAGTAACAAACGTCATATTGGATCATACAATATCATATAACCTGTCACATTTAAGTGATACCACTTTATTTATAATCATCTAACAAATGATTGTGGTGTTATGTTTATAATCAAGATTATATTTAAAGAGGTAATTAAACATGTTATAATGCATAATACAATATCATATATAACCTATCACATTCATTAGGTTAAAGTGATATCACTTTATTTATCAACTAACAAACGATGTTATGATGTGCATATACTATGTTAAATTAATGAATTATGGTGTTATATTTCTAATCAAGATTATATATAATGAGTTAATTAAACATGTTATATAACGAGTTAAGTTGTTTAGATGATTTACCAAACGAGGTTAATGATAAGTTGTACATTAGAGGAATACCAACTACTCAAGATTATATATTTGAAATTATCATATTTGTTAAAAAAGATTATATGTTTCTTGTTGTAATAAGTTGGAAAACAAACAATGATTATATATAAGATTGAACCAACATCATACAATATCATATAACCTACCACATTTATTTATAAATTTTTTTATGATAAGGTGTGTCGTGTGGTAATACACGACATGTATGAAGACATTTCGTATGAACAACACACGAAATTAAACGTTATATCTCGTGTATTGTTCATACGATATAATTACCAGAAAAAAAAAGACTATATCGTGTGACTTTACACGACATGTTTCATAGTATCTCGTGTATAAACACACGAGATACACCCTGAACACTTACATAAAACACGATAACACGCAGACCACTTAACCCTACAGAGAAACACCATTGCTGTACACCCATGCAGCATTGATATACTCCACAATACCCCATTCTCCAAGTCTTAACACCCATAAATTTATACCCATTATTTTCATTAATTCTCAAATCATCTAACACCATATTATGGATTCTCCACAACATTCTCCAAGTCTTTATGATCACATTGATCTTGATCTTGTGGAATATATTTTTGAAGAAGAAGGTTTGCCACCAAATTCTCCACATCAAAATCAAAATCCAAGCTGCAATGAAGTAAGTTTTTAAAGTTATATTTGGTGTTTTGATCAAAATCACAATAAAAATCCAATGTTGAAACGAAATTGTTTTTCAAGATTGGATTTTTATATTCTGATAGTACTCTATTTCGTGTGCGACTATACGAGTTGTATGCTATGTGTCGTGTGTTGTTACACGAGATGTAATGTTTGAACTCGTATACACTCATACGAGATAAGTGTGTTTATGTCGTGTATATTTACACGAAATTTGCCAGACTATCTCGTATAAACGTACACGAAATGTCATTCAGCCTGTTGTTTATTTTGCAATTTTCTAATTGATGGTAATACAATTTGTAGGGACCGGATGTCAGTGATCAATTCGATACATCCCTATTATTTTGAAATAAAGATGAGCTTGTTAAACACGTACGGGATATCGCGGCCCGTCAAAATATAACCCTTTCTATAGGAGATTCGAGGAAGACAAGTGGCAAGATCCTAGGCTACGCGAAGATTGTATGCCATTTTGGTGGCAAGTACAGGTCCGGAAAAACTAAGGATGTGAGGTTGACTAATACGAAGAAGATTGGGTGTAATTTTGAAATTCGGGCCAAAGAAAGGGGTGATGGGTTCTGGGGTTACGTTGTGAAGAATGGTTCTCATAATCATGACTTTCCAACGTATCCCGAAGGTCATCCGTTGGGTAAATTGACAAGTTCTGAATATGAGGAGGTGTGTAGCGCAAGTCAGTCTTCGGTGCGTCCAAATAATATTCTAACAATGTTAAAGAGGAAGGATGAGAAGAACGTGAGTACTCCGAAACACGTCCACAATGCCCTCACAAAATACAAGTCACAAGAACGACAAGGGAGATACTCTCTTCAACAGTTCATAAAATTACTCGAGGATAAGCAATATATCGTCTTCAGAAATAACAAGTATAACAATTTGTAAAACTTTAAATATAACTAACTCACCCTATCAACCGTCATCGTATCCAGGGTGTACCGGAACTTCAATAGATGGGGCATTTCCCTTCCGGCCGTATCAGTACGTACCCATCTACGAGCTCTCGGCTGGCCCTCCCTCTATGAGGGGTCAATATCTCTCCGGAAAACCGGAAAGTACTCATATATCCAGGCCTGCAAATGTATGAAATAAATAAGTAAATAATGTTATAACAATAAATACATGTTGTAATTATTAAATGATTGTTAAATATTACCTCTAAAAGACTCAAACAACCACCAATGTGCTTGCATCCATATCTAGACGCCTTCCCCAACTCCCGGTATAGGTATACCAACGCAGCTGTCCCCCAGGAGAGATCCCTCACTCTATCAATATCCACGCACAATGAAAGGTAGTCTGAGGGCATCTTATCCTGGGTCTTGTCCACGAACAGCGTGGAGCCCAGGAGGAACATGATGTACGTGGAAGCACGCTCGTCGTTGGTCATGTCGGAAGGGGTCTCAAAGCAACGGCGGAGGCCATCTAAAGAGTACGTCGTACCCTTCCGACAAGCATTAAGGCGTGCCCTGATACCGGCTACGTTAGGCTCTGGAACCACCTTCGTAACAGGGCCACCTGAACAGCTAATACCTATAAATTGAAAATGAAATAATTAATAAAATTGATAAAATTTATGAAATTGATAAAATTTATGAAATTGATAAAATTTATGAAATTGATAAAAAAATATACAACAAACAAGAATATACCTAGGATATGAGTGACGTCATGCATAGTGATCGTCATCTCCCCCCACGGCATGTGGAAGGTATTGATCTCGGGAGACCCCCGTTCCACAAACCCCGTTAGGAGCGCCATGCTAGGCCGGCGAATGGTAGCATCATGTAGGTAATGGAGGCCCGTACGCTCAACACGAGCCCACCAAGCTCTATCATCCTCCGGTAAAGAAGCAGGCGAGAACCTGTTGATTCCAAACAAAACATTAAAATTAATACTCCCTCTGTTTCAGAAAAACAGTCCCATTTTATTTTATTTATTTATTTTTTTTAAACAAAAAGTCAAAATGGGACTGTTTTTCTAGAACAGATGAGATTTAAACACTAACAACAAATAATAAAACTATTTAATAAACAAATCATATACTTACTTATCTAGAATCTGCTGCCTGGTTTGCCGCTTCAACACCGGCTCACAAGTGGCGTTCTCCCAGATCTTACGGGCTCGGTGATGACCAAACCCGTACAACAACTCAACCACCTCCGGGCCGCCACCGGGATTACTCTTAAGCTCCCACTGTTCATCCTTAGCCCTTTCCCCTTTCTGGCCCGTGCCTCCTGCCTTTTGCGAGGCCTCACAGATAAACTCTCCTCCACCTCTTCCTCCCCCTCCTCATCACCAGAATCCTGTGCCTCATGCACAGATGCACCTCGGGAACGAGTACCAGAAGATGAATCCTCCTCCGACCCCTCTGAGCCCGTCCTAAAATCAGTACCCTCCTCACTATCTGTCTCATCATCCACAACCTGCTCAATCACGACATTCTTGTCGTGCTTCTTTTTGGTACGTGCAGCTTCTCTAATAGCATCCGCCTCCCGGCCTTTCTCTTTCTATTAGAGGCAGTCGCAGGTTTACGTCCCTACAAAAAATTAAATAAGATACAATAAATAAGCAACATTTCTTGATTTTCAAGAATCAGTATACATTTCGTGTGGCTATACCCGAAATATTGGTGATCATTTCGTGTTTAAACACACGAGATACCTGACAACATATCGTGTATTGGCACACGAAATGCAAACTGATGAATCAGTTTACATTTCGTGTTTTAATATACGAAATGTGGAAGTTTTCTCGTATACATAAACACGAAATGCTCACCAACATTTCGGGTATTGCCACACGAAATGTAAACTGATTCATCAGTTTGCATTTCGTGCGCTAATACACGATATGTGGTCAAGCATCTCGTGTGTGTTCATACGAAACACACCCCGACATGTGCAGATTTGACGCCCACAAATTCGTAACCAATTCAAACAAAAATCCCCAATTTGTGTTACCAAATCACAATTAGAACCATTTTGGATAGGGTTCCACAACATTTAAGTATTATATAATTTAGGTTTAGAAATTATAGTTGGGTTTTCAAATTGAAATTTAGGTTTAGAAATTAGGATTACTTTTGGAGCGGCAGTAGAAGAGGCGGCTCCGGACTTTCCACCGGTGATAGGGAGGTTTGTCTTCATTTTCGGTTGGTGTTGTCGTCGTCGGTTGATTTTCCGCCGTTGAGTGAGAGAGAGTTTTTTCGCCTGTGTCGTTGAGAGAGAGAGAGAAGAACCGTGTTTGAAATGGGGGGGGGTAGGTTTTTTTTTTTTTTTAGATTATATATGAGGGTATTTTGGTCATTTGCACATGCCTTGTAAATTCCATGCCTTGTATATAGTAATACCCCACTTTTATGGACGGTTTCGATTTCACCATACTTCGAGTTTTTCAATCCGTGGATGTTATTTATTCCTATGTCCCAAAATTATTTTCTTTTATTTTTATGGTTGTCGTGATAAAAGTATTTTGAGCAATAAATTTGTCTCCTGTGCACCCGCCGCGCGCTGTGCAACGGGCCAGGCGACTTTTTCCATTTTTTTTTGTCACCCAAAACTTTTTTTCTTCCCAACAAAAGCAATTTTACCGCCAATGGCTCATCATCAATCACGACATCGACATTTTTCAAGTCCATAACCAAACCATCAAACTCATCAAGATGATTTTTGAAGGACTCATCTGTTTTGAGTTTGCACTCCTCGAGTTTCTTCATTAGTAGCAACCTGTTACTAATGCTCTTGGTCATGTACAATTGCTCAAGCCTAAGCCAAAGCTCTGCCGCAGTCTTCTCACTCACAACCTCCCTAAATACCTCATCTTTGAGACTCAAATGTAAGAGAGATAAAGCCTTCTCTTCCATATCATCAAATTGTTCATCCGTCAAGCTTGCCGGTTTCCTAGCCTTCCCAAGCAAAGCCTTGACACAATTTTTACCCACCAAGATTGCTCGCATCTTTACTTGTCATAAACCAAAATTGACCTTGCGGTCGAATTTCTCAATTTCGTACTTCCCTGCCATCATTACCAATAAGCAATACAAGATCCACAAACCGGAGCTCTAGATACCAATTGTTACGATTTAGGTCCCAAACACAATTGCTTAATTGATAAAGATGAAAGCACAAAATAACAAAATAGCAAGAACGAAACAAAATTGAAAAATAGATGAACGCAAGAGATTTTACGTGGTTCACCAACTTGGCTACATCCACAGGCGACGGAGAATCAATTCACTATAATTAAGAAGAGTACAAAGAGAATCAAGGTGGAAACCTTTCACACAATCTCACACAATAGTGAATAACCTAGTTTTTCTATCAATCTCTCTCTCTACAAGGCTTACAAGTCGTTCAAGGTCACAAGAATAGGTCTGGATGCTTGTTTATATTTATACACAAGATATAAACTCAACCCTAGAAGAATAGGAGTCCAAATCCCGTCCAAAATCCGTTTCCTTTTTGAATCAGGAAACCCAGTCCCGACACATTGTGCGGCCGCCCAAACCAGGGTGTGTGGTCGCCCAAACTATCAGGAACAAATCTGGTTCAACTTCAGCCAAACTGGGCGGTCGCCTAACATCATTTGGATGGTCGCCGAATGCTACAGTCCTCCGTCTTCCTTCTTCGTTGCAAGACCGATCAAACCAAGTCCCAATTGAGAGTCACACTCAACACAACCCTTGCCAAATTCTGCCACCTATGCTCAATAGTAGCCGTGATGTATAACATGAAGCTGCAACCTGACTTGAAGTGATTAGGGAGAAGTATTTATAGACTCAGTTTCAAAAGGTAGCAACACTCGAACCAGAGAAGAAAATGGCCATGGCATGTATATGCTCATACACTCCACCACCATTCTCCACTTCTACCTCGATTCAGAAATTCATATCAGACCAACCTCATCTCTCAATGCTAGAAACCAAATGCTCCTCCATGAAAGACCTTCAAAAACTTCACGCCCATCTCATCAAAACTGGCCTAGCCAAAGACAAGATTGCTGCTAGTCGCCTCTTATCTTTCTGCGCCACCTCCCCTGCCGGCGACATCAACTATGCCTACTTACTTTTCACTCAAATCCCAACCCAAACTCTCTTCACTTGGAACACTATTATTAGAGGCTTCTCTCAATCATCAAACCCACAAGTCTCCATCTCTCTTTTCATTGACATGCTGCTTGATTCACCCATTGAACCCACCAGATTGACTTATCCTTCTCTGTTTAAGGCTTATGCTCGGCTTGGGTTGGCGCGTTATGGAGCTCAGCTTCATGGTAGGGTTGTTAAGCTAGGCCTTCATTTGGATGTCTTTATACGTAACACGATTGTTCATATGTATGCTACTTGTGGGTTTTTGAGTGATGCATGGAAAGTGTTTCGTGAAATTAATGATTTTGATGTTGTTGCTTGCAATTCGATGATAATGGGTTTGGCTAAATGTGGGGAAATTGATGATGCCAGGAGGGTGTTTGATGAAATGCCCCAAAGGAATTCGGTGTCGTGGAATTGTATGATAAGTGGGTATGTTAGGAACGGTAAATGGGTTTTGGCTTTGGATCTTTTTAGTGAAATGCAGTTGGAGAAGATTAGGCCAAGTGAGTTTACATTGGTGAGTTTGTTGAATGCTTCTGCTAGCCTTGGAGCAATTAAACAAGGCGAGTGGATTCATGGTTATATAAGAAAGAACAACATGGAAATGAATGTTATTGTTGTTACGGCTATTATCAGCATGTACTGTAAGTGTGGGAGTATTGAGATGGCTCGGGAGGTGTTTGAAACTGCCCCTGTGAGGGGATTATCCAGTTGGAACTCCATGATTTTGGGCCTAGCCATGAATGGGTGTGCGGGTGAGGCAATTCAACTATTTGCTAAGCTGGAATCAGATAGCGATCTTCAGCCTGATTGTGTTAGTTTTATTGGTGTTCTTATGACCTGTAATCACTCTGGTTTAGTCCATAAAGCTAAGTATTATTTCAATATAATGACTGAAATATATGATATTGAACCATCAATAAAGCACTATGGTTGCATGGTCGACGTTCTTGGCAGAGCAGGATTACTTGAAGAAGCATCAGCCCTTATAAGAAGCATGCCAATGAAGCCGGATGAAATAATATGGGGATCTTTTCTTTCATCTTGCAAGAGATATGGAGACATTGAAAGGGGAAGATGGGCTTCAACCCATTTGTTTGAGTTGGATCCAGATGAGAGCAGTGGCCATGTGCTTATGTCTAATGTATATGCAGCCTCTGGCCAGCATGAGAAAGCAATAAACGAACGGAAGTTGATGAAAGAGAAGCAAATAGTGAAACAGCCAGGAGGTAGCCTTATTGAAGTGAATGGGGAAGTTTATGAATTTGTTGCAGCTGGGAGGCTGCATCCTCAAGTCATGGACATCTACGACTCGTTGAACCGGACATTGCAAGAACCAGAATATTCTGGAAACGGTAAAGATTTTCTTTTAGAATAATCAATAAAAATATAAAATTTTGATAGGCATGCAAATTGTAATTCTAATCTTTTCAATCTTATAATACAATCTTGAACTGTTAATTATTCCAATCTTTATGCATATTGGCTGATTTGTCAGAAACAATAAGGTTTCAAGCATGGTTACAGCAAACATGTAATCAACTTAACGTCAATCAAGAATACAACAATACCCCTAATCAAGCTGTTGCTCTAGCTTTTCAATACAACAAGATCCCAACAATCAAGAAAAACTAGAAGGCCAAAGTCAACTTACATGTGAATCTCCGCAGAGGATCATAGTTAGTAACATGGAAGAAAAAGAGGTGAATTAAAATAAAATGAGCTTGATTAAGAGTACAGTAAGCTAGAAGGAGAGGAAACCTTCCCTGATAAGGAGACCAAACATGAGAACAAAGAGGCCAACAGTGATGCACTTGTGCGTATGCAGAGAGGGTGATTGTTGCCCCTACCAATCCAATCAACATTGCACTTGTGTTTGAATTCATTTCTTCTTCTTGTGGGAAGAGATAGATATAGAGGGAGGTTTCTGATCAAAATTATGCTAGATTAGAGACGGCTTTGAAACGAATCTCTGAGTACAGATGGTTTGGATAGCAATCATTGTCGTAGGAAGTCAAATATTGCTGTTTGGTGCCCATTGGTTTTTTTTTTTTTTTTTTGAAGTTGTAACTATATCATTCATTTCAAGGCAATTGTCATCGTTTAAGAATCTATTACAGATCTATGGCCCTGACTATTACAAGTTCCTACCCCTACTGGAACCTATTACAGCGAATGATACTTGCCCTACAGCCTAATCTCCCATTGACGTCGAGCCATCTGGTCCTGCGCCATCTTGAACGATCTCCTGTGGGCACAACTGACCCCTATGGGGCATAGTAACACAAGTTCTCCACAAACTCTCCGGAGGGAGGCGAACCTGGGACCTCCACTATGTGGAGGCCACTTGTTATTGGGGAAGGGGGGAAGGGGTTTCGAACTTGAGACCTCTCGAAGGAGATCCCAAGCTCTATGCCACTCGGCCAAAGAGGCTTGGGCCCCATTGGCTATTTGACTCAGTCTTAATGCGCAGGCAAATTTTGGTCCATAATGAAATGTAACCTTATATTTGGAAAGAACAATTATCATTTTACAATGAAATTTTTATACTCATTCTCTTTAAATAATATGCCATTTGGATAACATATTCTCTCGTTTGGCATACTCATTTTATTTACATCTTATTTACTTAGAAATGTGACACTTATCTCGATATGGACAAAAAAGATAGTGACATTATTATGTGTTGGAGAGAGTATTCACTTAGTAAAACAAGGGAAACGTGGTCCTACAAGAGCTCACTCCAGGCACGGGGTTCAGGAAAAGGCCTTTGTAGCTGCTGGGAGCTGCTCAACATAGAAAGTGCATACCTTCAAGTTAAGCCACGAGGTTGGGTTCATTATTGTACTGTTCAATGCTAATATTCTACGCTGGGTCATACTGTTCAAAAAGCAAATGAGACTATTTTTTTTGGAGTCCAAATCCTCTGTGCCACTTCGTGTACCACTTCATGTGCCACAGGTGATCTAATGGCTCACAATTATTGAGATTGATATTATTGTAATATTATGCAAACATGTGAACGGTTTGATTAGAAGTGGTACATAAAGTGGCACACAAAAGTGGTACAGAAGATCTCAACTCTTTTTTTTGGGACAGAGGGAGTACATTGATGTAGGGTCTGTCCATGCTAATATTCTAGCCTGGGACATACAGTTCTTTGGTTGGGCTGGAAGCATGGGCGGATCTTATGTGTAAATAGGGGGTACACGTGCACCCGGTCAACCCAAATTTTTTAACTAATTTTTTTTTTTACTAAGTGCACCCCCAAAAAAATTAATTAGAGTGGTAATTTAACTAGAAGGGATGTGAACTTAGTAAAAGGAAAAGTTAACAAGTTATTTAGTGTAAATTGTGTACTTGTTTTCTTTTATGAGACAATTGTTTTGAACTTATATACTTAATTATGTACTTGAATATAATTACGTTTTAAAATTTTTTGGTATGGAGTTATTTAGTGTAAATTGTGCACCCGGTGGTTGAAAATCCTAGATCCGCCACTGGCTGGAAGCTAGACAGTCAGCAAGGCCCATGGCTCCCACTACGAGATACTCACGTTTGGCAAGTCACGTAGTGTTAATTTTCATTGTTTTCTCACCTTGAGTCCGTATGACGTTTCATATTAGCTGATCCTAAATCATTATGGGACTAAGACTTTGTTGTTGTTGTTGCTGGGTTAG
Source organism: Campanula takesimana (assembly GCA_026119855.1). Classification (NCBI taxonomy): domain Eukaryota; kingdom Viridiplantae; phylum Streptophyta; class Magnoliopsida; order Asterales; family Campanulaceae; genus Campanula; species Campanula takesimana. The sequence continues at coordinate 1,144,762 of JAOWBW010000303.1, forward strand.
TTACCTATATTTCGTTATAAATTTGCACTGAAGTTATCCTACGACATATTTCATAGAAATCATAGCTATGAAAAGAAGGAAAAAGGTTTCAATTTAAACCATAAATTTTAGAAGTTCAACTCAAAATCAGAATGAATGGAGGGACTACAAGAGTTAAGCAAGAACAAGAGTATACAAAGATGGATTAGTTGATAAAGATCAGATAACAACTCTACATTCTTATCCCATTTCTTATCTTTCCTGATTTGGAAAGAGTATCAATGTTTATAGATGATTCTAGTCTAAGCTTGAACTTAATAATACACTTACTCACCAGCGAGAGCAAGTAAGGGCAGGTACGTCTTTTAGTTTAGCTTTATTAAGAATATAAGTTGTACTTGCTCTGTTAAGATAGATTTAAATATTATGTAGGTCTGCCTTGCCAATTAACTATACTTAGTGCCCGTTTCATGACATGTATAAATTCATGGTAGCGGCAACTAATATCAAATCATCTTAAATCCAGAAATCCCATTCTTAACTTAAATCCTATTAATACACTACTCCAAACTAGATCTGTTTCAAAATGAAGGGAGAGTCTGTTCATCTGGTTGAAGTAGCACCAACAAGAAGTGGGATGAAGAGAGGGGTAGCAATATTAGACTTCTTCCTCAGGCTCGTTGCACTTATTGGGACTTTGGCAAGTGCCATTGCCATGGGAACAACTAACCAAACTCTTCCTTTCTTAACTCAGTTCATTCGGTTCAGAGCCAAGTATAGTGATCTCCCATCATTTACGTAAGTGCCCCCAACTCCATTCATGATATATACATACATACATATATACTATATAATTGTCTGATTTATTTTGTCTTAATTAATCTTGTATATAATGCTACAGGTTCTTCGTGGTTGCAAATTCTGTTGTGAGTGCGTATCTGGTCATTTCTCTCGCGCTGTCTATCTTCCACATCGTAAACAGTGCTGCCCAAAACAGCCGCCTAGTCTTGATCTTTTTCGACACGGTAATTCCGACATGCCAACGCATTCATGGTCTTTTTTTATTCATCATATATATATATATATATATATATATTTGAGCTTGAAATGCCAAAGAGGACATCAGGTATTTCTTTCTATACGGAAGGTCAGGAGTTGAATCCTCACCCTTGACACATTTCACTCTCCGTGTCACTATTGTAATAGATTAAATTATCAATTAATGAAATTAAAAATAAATAAATAGGGTTGATAATATTGAGTTTTTGGTATGTTGTGAAGGTGGCTTTGGGTTTGCTGTCATCTGGAGCTTCAGCAGCAGCATCAATAGTTTACTTAGCACACAAGGGAAATCAAAAAACCAACTGGTTTGCAATCTGTCGACAGTATAATGCCTTTTGCGATCGTATTTCTGGGTCTCTGATTGGTTCGTTTGGAGGAATGGTTATATTGATCCTGTTGATTGTGCTGTCTGCTGTGGCCATTTCTAGACGCTGATTACGCTTTTACAGCTTATATTTCAGTTTGGGATGTTGTAAAGATCGAACGCTTGCATGTTTACTGCATTATTATTATTATTATTGTAAATTTGGTTTTATTTTAATTCGAAGATTGTGTAACTGCAATGGTTCATATACGACCTGCAGATTGCTTTTATGTTATTATCTACTCACATGTCAAGTTTATGAGAATTGTCCTTCATTATGAGTTGTGCATATCAATCTTGCAAGTTTTAGTCCATATAATCTCTCTCTCACTTGCAAAATTTTTGCAACTTTGATTTTTAATTTAAAAGAGGAAGTCACCGTCTCACACAAGTTTTTATCTTATTAAAATTGCAATACTATAAGATGTTTTGAAATAACTAAATACCAACTAAGTACAACTCAATATTCAGTTGTTCCTCAACTATTGGAGAAGCTAATTTTAGTTAAATATCAACAACTCCTATCTACTGCACATGCCACAGGATTCTGTTGATGGTTATTTTACTAAATTTGGGAATTCTTAAACTTTCCTAATTTGTAAATTAATTATGTTTGGTTGGAAGCTGATAAAATACAAAATCTTACATCACAACAAGTAAGAGCAGGTGTGGCTTTAGATCTTGATTTACTAAGAAAGAATATACTCCCTCCGTCCCGGACTAAGTTTACACGGAGATTAAGGAAAAGTAAATGATGTGAGTATGAAAAAGTAAGAGAAAGTAAGAGAGATAAAGTGGGTAGAGAGTTTTTTTTTTTTTGTGAGAATGTCAAGTGGGTCCCATGGTCCATTTTAGGTAATAAAGCAACTAAAACTTTCGTCTGGGACAAACCAAAAAAGAAAGTAAGAACCTTAGTCTGGGAGACATAGGGAGTAACTTGTACTTGCCTTACCTATATAAAAAAGACAAAAACTTGTGTGAGAACACTCCAACCCGTCTCATGGGTGAGACGGGTCATTTTTTTGACCCATTACCCGACCCACAACCCTGCTCCAGGACCCATGGGGGGACCCTACCACGTGGCAGCCCCTCATTGGCCCAATTTTTTTTATTTTTTTTTTTGCTTTTTGCTTTTTTTTAAAATTTTTATATTTTTATTTTTGGTTTTTTTCGGTTTGTGAAAAGTAATAGTTACCATCTCTTAAAGTAATAGTGTTATTCCTATGTTTTCTTCGTTTGCCAAAAATAATACTTATTATAACTAAAATGTAACAAACGTGTTATTTATATGTAATAGTAGTTGTACATAATTGTAATACATATGTATAGATATCTATATGTTTTCAAACAATAAGTTACAATGGGGTCAAATTTATCATGATACATGTAAAAGTATTACATTATCTATAGAAATCTGTTACAATTTCGTCAATCAAAGTGTTATATTTACTTGTATAAACTTACTATTACATTCATATACATAAGTTATTACTTTTCAAATGGGTAAAAACGAGCTTTTGTTTTTTTAAAACAAGTATTACGTTTACTTATGAACAATGTTACTTTAAGAGATGGTAACTATTATTTTTTTGCTAAACCACTGAAAAGCCGAAAAAAAAAATATAAAAACTCAAAAAAAACATTTTTTTTTTTCCGGCCAATGGTGGGTTGCCACGTGGCGGGTTCGGCCCATGGGTCATGGGGCGACCCGTCTCATGCATGAGACGGATCCCCTTGTTCTCATGGGAGACCACCTTTATAAAAAATTGGAAAAATATAGGGACTTGACTTGGTAGCTTATTGGACATGTATAAGTTCATGTTACCATCAGTTTTTGCAAAACGCCTTAGCCCAATACATATTTATCTCAAAAACTCATTATAGCTAGTTGCAGTGATATCAATCTTGGTTGTGAAAATGAGGGGAGAAAGATGAATCCAATATACTCGTTATAATTTGGCCGAATCCTGTTATTTGATTCGTTAAATATGTAATAAGTGCTAATTTTTATAAATCTCCATCAATAAGATAACCTTGTTTATAAATCCCCATCAATAAGATGAATCCAACATACTCGTGTTTATGTAATACTAGTAGGTGCTAATAATTATAATAATGAATGCCGCACTCTTCTTTTTAGTCTGTTTTAATATAAATATTGTGTTTCAAAGTTTAGACATTTAAAAACGTTGACAAGTCAAATGAAACATTTATTATGGGAGGGAAAAGTACCAAAATTAGATGTATTTAAGGTTGTGGGACAAAGTGAATTGGCATATGAGGTAGACCAATGTATGCTAGACAAATGCAGTATAGGTCAACTGCCCCAAATGGAACTTTATCAAATTAGTAACAAGTCTTAATTATGCCATTTGGGGCATAATAATTTGGTGGAGTTGGAACATTTACCAAAACTAAAGCAACATACTTGCTTCATAATATCAAATATAGAATATTATCCCCAATTTTAGTCACAAATCTTATACCATTTGAGGCATAATTTGTTGGAGTTGGAAGTCAACACAGCATGTAAAATGTACCTTTAGTTAGTACTATCTCATTATTTGTCTACTTGCCCATTATCATATTTACCAAAACTTGCTTCCATTTCTGTATATATTTCCATCTCAATTCCCATACCACTCACAACAATCTCAGAGTTCAATCTTCTTCAATTCTTCAACAATAGTAACTTCCATACTCTTATTTTTCTTGAGAAAATGATGAAAACAGGTGCATTTGAACTCGGTCACGCTTCTTTGACCGGTCCAAAAACTGGGGTGAACAGAGGGCTGTCCATGTTTGACTTCATCCTCAGGCTGGTTGGTGTCGCTGGTACTTTAGCAAGTGCCATTGCCATGGGAACAACTAACCAAACGCTCCCCTTTTTCACACAGTTCATTCGGTTTAGGGCCAAGTACGACGACCTTCCAACATTCACGTAAGTTTTTTCACTAACACTTTTTTTTAAGAATTTCACTAGGATGAATAGATAGATTGCCATTAATATTTGGTTAAAATTCACTTGTGTTGACCATCAAAAGTTAAATGAGACTTTCTGTCTCTCTCTGGGACGGAGGGAGTATAACTTTGGAATGTAATACTCCGTAGTACACTTACAGGTGATTGCTTGGTTTTGGACTGCAGGTTCTTTGTTGTCGCCAATTCCATTGTGTGCGCTTATCTCATCCTTTCTCTTGCCCCATCCATTTTTAACATCGTCAGGAGTGGTGCTCGAGGAAGTAGGATAATCTTGGTCATCCTTGACACGGTATAGCTTTTCAAATCCATTTTTTAACTCTTCATCACCTTCTTAGATTTTTTTCACATGAATGCAGTTACCCTTGTTCCCTGAAAAACACACACATTAATCACAATCACAATATATGTGCATAACACATAAGCATGCATGTGTTCACATACACATACATCTAATGTACAGAAAAGAAAAAAGAGGGGGGGGGGGGTTAAAAACTGTTTCAAGTAGGTATAAATGAAGCTTAAAAGGTTACGGGATGCTAAATTAATTTCTCACTATATACTGAGATGTTATTGGAATTTTTTAGGCAATGCTGGGACTTCTGACGGCTGGAGCGTCTGCAGCAGCAGCCATAGTCTACTTGGCGCACAAGGGAAATACAAGGGCAAACTGGTTTTCTATTTGCCGACAATACAACTCCTTTTGTGAGCGTATATCTGGCTCTCTCATAGGATCCTTTGTGGGAATTGTCGTTTTCGTCCTCTTGATCTTGTTCTCTTCTGTAGCACTTTCCCGACGTTGATGCCTCATGGTGGGTGGATCAGACACATTTTCTTCACTACCTACATTCATCCTTTTTTTTTCCCCTCTCTCTTAACAGCGATTGTGTTTGTCAGTTTGGTGATATTGAGTTTTCAGGAGTGTAAATGGTTGTAATTTGGTTGAATTTATGTTGTACATTAAATGGATGTCTTGTGAATTTATCTGTTTCCATTCAGCTAGCTCAGAGGGATGATTATACGATTTTTCTTTTTTCGTAAGAAATATATAACCCTAGATGCTTTAAACTCAAACTACTCCAAGATATGATCGAACCATGAGTGGTATCCCCTCGTTTCTAAGGTTTAAAACATCATGGCATCGCCCAAAACGATTAACAAACACTAACCATTTGGAATACTTAACTGTGTATGGATTACAACTACCAAAAATAAACTGGTCCAAAACTGTCACACTCAAACCCATCACAGAAATTAACAGGCCAGTGAAACTGCTGAACGAGTTCTAGAGGCAGTGAAAACTGGAAAACAAAACTTTCTTAGTCAATAATTAAAATAAAATGACAAAAACGTTCCTTTGATCTGATACATCCACATATTTATTCTCCATCTCAAATTCAGAGATGAGGAACATAAAATTCAAAACTATATATGTTGATAAGAACTTTTAACTCTTAAGAAGTAGGAAACACGTAATGCAAAATTTTCCTGTTAACATAAATAGTTTATTAGCGAGAGAAATAAAATGATAATTACTTATGCAGACATAAAGAATACAAGTACTACACACAGCAGGCAGAAATAGTAGGATAACTTCTCACCTCTTTGGTCTTTGTATTTAAAACGGTTCCTGACTCAACTCTTTTGGAGCTCTTGAATCAATCAGGAAATGCATGAGGATTTTGTTGTCCACGTAATCCTCCCGTCGCTATTATCCATCAATTTCATAACCTTTTCAGCACCATTCCATTCACCTTGGGAAGCATACATGTTTGAAATTAACACATAATCACCACTTTCATCACATCTCAATTTGAGTAATTGCTCATTTGCTATTCTCCCCAACTCACCTTTGTTATGAACTCTACACGCTCCAAGAAGAGTTCTCCACATGATAGCATCAGGCTTAGTCTCCATTTTAGCTATAAACACAAAACGGCTCATTCATTAGCCCCGCACGCCCAAGCAGATCAACCATACACCCATAATGCCCCTTTCATTTGGCTTGATATTGTACTCATCTTGAAATATTTACGTCCCTCGTGAACTTTCCCAGCTTGACTACAAGAAACTAAATCTCCAGCAAAGCTAACTTCATCTGGCCTAATTTTCATTCTCCACATATCCCTAAAGAAACATATTGCTTCCTCAGAGTGGCCATGGAGTTTCAAGTCGACAAGTCTTTCTCCCTCACAGAACGGAATACTGTAAGTGCTTTCTCAATGCTACCTCACTTTGCATACATATCTACAAGTGCATTCCCCTGTAAAAATGCTTAAATTTCCACCTCATCAGGTTGTTCTCCCAGCTCTGTCATCTCCTCAAACAGTGCTCATCAAAAAGCTTTCGTGCAATCCCCAACTCCCCTCTTCCTAGCATACCCTGCTGTCAAAGCTGACCAAGCCACAACTTGTGTCTTATCCGAACAATCAAAAAGCATACTTGCATTCTCTAATAAAGCCACCAGGTTCCATCTCAAAACCAATTGGCTTTGAGAGGAGTAGCCTTGAATCTTTATATAGTCAAGGCTTGGCAAGATAATTCCTGATGCGGGATAATTGCTTCAACAATATCGCCACAATTTGCATGGAAAATAAGAGTGTTCCTTGCAAAGGTGTTCGACTCAAACCCATGTTTGAAAACTCTACTACGAACAGCACCACCCCGGGTTGTGCTGTAAAGCTGAGCGCAAGCCTTGAGTACAAAGCGTTCCTTCTTTCCACCTGGGTATAAAGGGATACAGCCATTACCGGATTGGCGCTTTGGGCTGAGCCTCTAAGCATGGTATTCCATATGAAGAGTTCTGGTTCAGTAATTTGAGCAAACAGTTGGTGGCCGGTGGCCATTGACTCAGTGTTTACGCCACACAGAAGATGAGGTCTTGATTACGAGACACAAAATATTGCTCACAAAATAAGGTGACGATTTGCATCGATTATAGACCCGCTACACGCTACTTAAAAACACCAATGAAATCGATGATATTTTATTGGTTGCATCGATAATGGACCCGCTACACGCTACTTAAAAAACTAATAAAATCATTACACCTAAGATTTGTAAACAGAATTTTGTGACTTTTTTTTCCCAATCACACAATTTTTATTTTTTTCTGCTTACCCATAAATGCCTATCACAATCATTGAATTTGGTTTGGGCCATCGAAAAGTTAATTTAGTAAGGCCCATAATATGATTGGGCTTCCAGCGGCCTGTAAGAAGTCTATTCAGTTGGGCCTTGGTTTGATCTATAATCTGTGAGCTCCCTTATGCCATTGGGCTTTGTTTTGGTGGGAAAGAGGGTCTTATCACTTCATTAATTTTATTGCTTTCTCATATTCCTCTTCACTTTGTCGGGGAAAAAAGAAAAAACTGGAATTTTTTTTGTTTTTTATTAAGAAATTAGGAAAAATGTGTTTTCATGAGGCGGTGATATTTTTGTAAATACCTGACACTTGTTTTAAAAGAGGCGATGACATTTTTGTAAATAACTTAATCTTGTTTTAAAAGCGCACGGTGACATTTTTGTAAATAACTGAAACTTATTTAACACGCTGAGAGTGTTGACACACGACTGGCAATCTTGAACACTAACACTAACACCTTTTAACACTATTACTAGCACCTATAAGACTGATTAGAAATCAGAATAAGAAGAGAAGAAAGAAGACAAAGAAGGAAGGAGGCGGCTGGAGGAAAAAATTTCCTTTTTCTTGATATTATTTTCATTTACAAAATATGTATATATAGAGATTTACACAGAGAGTCCTACCCTATACTAAGTATGGATATTTACAATTCTGCACTTCTAGCTTAATCTAAATGATTTAGAGTAAATCTTCTATAACAAACTATCCCTACAATCAATCCTGTGATTGTCACGAGATGCTAATGTACGTGGACATTATTATCCTTTACACCCCCCCTCAAGCTAAGCGGGACGGGTGCGAGCTGCAGCTTGGTAGACAAGACATCAAGACGTGGCCGAGCTAACCCCTTTGTGAAGACGTCGGCTATTTGATAAGCTGTAGCTATGTAAGACAGACGAAGAAAACCCTGTTGATGCAGATCTCGAACAAAATGTAAGTCTATTTCAACATGTCGAGTACGAGCGTGGAATACGGGATTTCGAGCCATGTGTAGAGCAGAGACATTATCACAAAAGAGTTCTGGAGAATGCAGGAACACGCCAAGCTCACAAAACAAAAATGAAAACCAATGAAGTTTTGCAGCAGTAGTGGCTAAAGCACGATATTCGGCTTCGCTACTTGAACGAGCCAATGTCGTTTGTTTCTTTGCCGTCCAGGCAACTAGATTAGGGCCAATGAATATGCAAGCCCCGGTAGTAGATCGCCTATCATCAGGGGAACCAGCCCAATCGGAGTCGGAGAAAGCACGAACATTCATGTCTAAGGACCGAGAGAAGTGAAGACCTTGGTAGATGGTTCCTTTGACATAGCGAAGTATTTGTTTGACAGCAACCAAATGAGATGTGCGAGGAGAATGCATGTACTGACATACTTGGTTGACTGCAAAAGATATTTCCGAAAGGGTGAGAGTGAGATATTGTAACCCTCCGACCATACTCCGATAAGTAGTGACATCTGAGATAGGATCGCCATCAAGGGAAGAAAGATGTGACCCGGCTGGTAGAGGAGTGGTGGCGGGTTTGCCGCCGTCCATATGAAATTTATGGAGAAGATCGGAAGCATACTTGGCTTGACTAAGGATCAAGGAAGTATTGGGATAATGGGTTTCGATGTCGAGAAAAACCCCCAGATGTCCAAGTCGTCGGCTATCGAACTTGTCACAAATCTTGTTGACAACGGAGGTGACTTCATTAGAGGAGGATCCTGTGATGATGAAGTCATCCACATAAACAAGGATGGCAGTAAGCGAGGTTCCTGTATGACGGATGAACAGTGAACTATCTGCTCGACTGTTGAAGAAACCAAGAGAGATAAGAAAGTCGTGCAGTCGTTGAAACCAAGCGTGAGGAGACTGTTTCAACCCATAAATGGCTTTATGAAGACGACAGACATGATTAGAAAATCCAGATGAGAAAAACTGGGAGGCTGGGGCATATAAACTTCCTCGCGTAAAAACCCGTTTAAGAAGGCGTTGCGAACATCAAGTTGTTGAATAGGCCAAGCACGGGAGTGTGCCATCGAGAGAATTGTCCTAATGGTGGGAGGCTTGACCACCGGACTAAACGTCTCATCATAATTGACACCCTCTTGTTGAGTGAAACCCTGAGCAACCAGTCGAGCTTTATGGCGGTCTATGGATCCATCCGCTCGACGTTTGACTTTGAATATCCATTTGCTCCCTACAACATTCATAGACGAAAGCTGAGGAACTAAAGACCAAGTCTCATTTTTGTGCATGGCATGCAACTCTTCTTTCATAACTTCTTGCCAGTGAGGAATAAGAGAAGCTTAGCGAAGAGTTTTGGGTTTGAAATCAGGAGATGTCGATGGCACGGCAGACATAGCATGAGGAATGGGATGCCTAGTCACCAAATCTGCTATATGCTTGGGACGGAAAATTCCAGCCTTGGCCCGAGTTACCATATGGTGACAATTAGGAAGAGTTGATTGTGCTGATGGAATACTGGAAGAGGGCCCAGAAGGAGTAGAATCAGTTGGCCCAGTAGGTGAGTTAGGAGAGTGATCCGTGTATTGAGTATGTGGGCTGGAGAGAGGAGAAGGCCCATGTAACACGTCCATAGAGGAGGTTGTTGAAGAAATGGACTGCTCAGATTGGGTTGCAGGGGTGCCGGTCCAGTCATAATGGGCTGGCTGTTGAACTGGACCGTGAGACTGAGCTGGGCCTTGAGGTGGATCTGGGCCGAGAGTTTGAGGGTGGCCCACTGCTGGTGTGAGTAAATGGGCAGGCTGAATATTGTCCAATCTGGTTGTGTTGCCATGGCCGTGTGTGGACAGAGTCGACGAAGAGCCTGTGGAAACATTAGAAACCATGGGAAAAGAATTCTCATCAAATAATACATGCCGAGAGATGTAGAGGCGCCCAGTTTTAGGTCGAGACAGCGATACCCTTTGCGAGTATTATCATAACCCAAAAAGGTACACGGTGTGGATTTAGGCATTAGTTTGTGAGAATAATAGGGAACGAGATGAGGAAAACACAGACACCCGAAGGTTTTAAGAAATGTGTACTCCGGAGGATGTTTAAGTAACTTTTGGAAAGGAGAAATATAGTCAAGTTGACGCATGGGAAGACGATTAATGAGATAAACCGCAGTGTTAAATGCTTCAAGCCAATATTTTTGAGGAACACCAGATTTGGCTAGAAGACAAAGACCCATATCCACAATGTGCCTATGTTTACGTTCAACTGTGCCATTTTGTTGAGGTGTATAGGGACATGTGGATTGATGACGAATCCCATGATTTTGAAGAAAAAGAGAGAATTGTCTATTCATGAATTCGCCCCCCCCCCCATCTGTTTGTATGGTTTTGATGGTATGAATAGCTGCCATTTTTTTGCTTAATTGATTTTCAACTTGAAGTTTAAAAGAAGCAAAAACATCCAAGACATCAGATTTTCGAAACAACGGGAATAACCAAACAAACCGAGAAAAATCATCAACAACACTTAAATAAAACCGATATCCATTATTAGATATAATTGGGGATGGACCCCATACATCAAGATGTAATAATGCCAAAGGTTCTATGGAATTAAAAGTGCGAGAACTAAAGGGCAATTGACTAGACTTGCCCAAGGGACAAACTGGACAAAAAGAAGGAGTAATCTTGCCAGTGATTGGAAGATTGGCTTTATTGACTAAACTTTTAAGAACCTGAAGAGACGGATGACCGAGCCGAGCGTGCTAAGTGGAGGGAGATGCACGTTCACCAATGAGAGTTAGAGGACTGACGCGAGCGGAAGAGTCAAACTGGAGAGTGTATAACCCGTGGGAGCTATTGCCAGAGAGAATAGTCTGCCTCGTATTGTTGTCCTTCACACGAAAACCAAATCCGTCAAGTTCAAAGAAACAATTGTTGTCTAAAGAAAAACTACGAATGGAAATAAGTGATTTATGCAAACGAGGAACACAAAGAACGTTTCGAAGAACAAATTTACGATTACAAGTAGACAAAAAAGAATGACCAATAGAAGTGGTAGGGATTCGAGTACCATTAGCAACAGTTACCAAATCGGTACCTGTGTACGGAGTATGATGGGTAAAGCCAGTTGATGTATTTGTCATATGCTGTGTAGCCCCGAAATCAAGAACCACATGAAGTAGAACCGGCCTCTCCTGGAGAAGAAGTATTTGGGTCGTGTTGACTGTAAAGAGCATAATTACCACGATCCGAGCATTGAGGAGTGGTATGATTCGGATTGAAGCAGAATTGGCAGGCAGCCTGTTGAACATGGGTAAATGGGTTTGGTGGACGATAGGGAGTGAACCGCTGAGCAGCAGGTTGGCCGTGGGGGGGGGATTAGGGTTTGATTGCGACGGAGGCTGGAATGTATGGGAGGGAGTGGGAACAATTCCACGCCCACCACGTCCCCCACGGTTCTTGTTAGTGTTCCTATAATTACGACCCCGTGATGTACCCCTACCGCGACCTTGATGATTTGGGGAGTACCCATTGCCGGTGGTGTTGAAGGAAACCGGCTGTTCTGAAGATGATGCAGCAGCAACAAGGGCACTTGTCGGATTGAGCGAGACATTGCTGAATTTGGACAGTAGGTCCTCTTCCTGCAATAGTAGGTCTTGAAGATCGTCAAGACTTGTGGCGGGATGGTTGTTCTGGGAAGTGATGAATTCCTCGAACGAAGGACCCAAGCCGGCGACTATCCGTAGTTGAAGATCCTCATCGGAAACAACTTCACCGACCTTGGCTAGGGCATCGGAGATGGTGATGTCAAGTTGGAAATAATCGTCAATGGACGTATCAGGTTTCTTAGACAGAGCATTCAATTCAGTTTTAAGCTTCTGAATATGAATACGTGACTTACCCCCAAACCTTTTCTCGAGTAAAGTCCATGCTTCATATGCGGTAGTGCAGGGGTTAATACGAGCTTGGATTTTAGTCGATATTGTGGCTTTGATCCAACCTAGGACAAGGCTAGAGGCTTGTTTATGATAAGCAAGTAACGGATTATCTTTGCCATCATCGAGTTTGGCCGAAGGAAGAGGAGTGTTTTGGACGGTAAACAGGATATCATGGGTAGTGAAGACCGAATCATAGATGGATCTCTAGTTCATGTAATTGTCATTAGTTAAGTGACCATGACCGAGATATGATTGAATGTTAAGGTTGAGAGGGAGAGGTTTAATGGATGAATCTCCCATGGCTCCGTGGAGCGACTGATACCATATAAGACTGATTAGAAATCAGAATAAGAAAAGAAGAAAGAAGACAAAGAAGGAAGGAGGCGGCTGGAGGAAAAAATTTCCTTTTTCTTGATATTATTTTCATTTACAAAATATGTATTGAAAGGAATTACCCTAACAGGCCGCCTATCAGGTGGACCGGGCATAATTAAGGCCGTCCCACGAATGGGCCCAACACTTGAGCCCAACTCGTCCCCCGATCTGGGATGGAGGTCAAGAAGAATCTGTTGAGAGTAATCAAAAACCAACTCGTCTGTCAAACCCATCGACGAGCTAGAAGAAGTCGTTATCAATCCTTCATTTCCCGAGCAGAAAGTTAAGATAGGGAGACAACTGACCATGGGGGAACGGGCCAACCTACTTAATCTTCTACGCGCTAGCACCGACATCTTTGCATGGCAAGTAGAAGATATGAAGGGAATTAGGGAAGAAATAGCCGTGCACGAGCTGAATGTGGATCCTGGATTCCAACCAGTTAAACAAAAACGAAGAGCATTTTCTTCAGATAAGCAGCAAGCCATCAGGGAAGAAGTAAGCAAGTTGTTACGAGCTGGAATAATCAAGGAGGCCTACTACCCGTCATGGCTGGCCAATGTGGTCATGGTGAAGAAGGCTAATGGCAAATGGAGAATGTGCGTCGATTTTACCGACCTCAACAAAGCCTGCCCCAAGGATTGTTTTCCCTTACCGAGGATAGATAAGCTCGTCGATTCAATAGCCGGTCACAAGGTCCTAAGCTTCCTAGACGCCTATTCGGGCTATCACCAGATAAAAATGGCCAAGCAGGATATCGAGAAAACAGCCTTCCAGACAAGCGAAGGAACCTACTGCTACCAGAAGATGCCTTTTGGCCTGAAGAATGCGGGGGCCACCTACCAGCGTATGGTGAGTAAGGTGTTCAAAGATCAGCTCGGCAGAAACATGGAGGCATACGTGGAGGACATGGTAATCAAAACAAAGGAGGGTGATCACTGCCCCGACCTGCTTGAAACGTTCGCGACACTCCGAGCTAACGAGATGAATTTAAACCCGAGCAAGTGTGTGTTCGGGGTCACCGCGGGAAAGTTCCTGGGTTTTATGGTCTCCCAGAGGGGAATTGAAGCAAATCCCGAAAAAATCTCTGCTTTTCTATGCATGAGGGAACCGGCGACAATCAAGGAAGTTCAGAGGTTGAACGGTCGAGTAGCAGCATTGGGTCGCTTCATTACCAAGTCGGCTGAACGATCTCTTCCCTTCTTCAAAACTCTCAAGGGCGGCAAAGAGTTTGAATGGACAAAGGAGTGCTCGGAAGCTTTCCAAGAGCTAAAAGAATACTTGAGCAAACCACCAACACTTAGCAGCCCCGTTCTGGGAGAAACATTGTACGTATATCTGGCCGCTTCGGACCGAGCTGTTGCAGCTGTTGGGTTTTGAGCAAACATGCACAGCGGAATAAACTCAAAAAGCCTAGATCCGATCACGATGATTAAATTAATATGGAGATGAATTTAGAACACTAACCGTGACGGTGCTTTAAAATTCTGAGATCTTCAATCTTTGTTCTTCGCGCTTCTTCGAATCACGAACGTAGGAACGACCGCAAAACTTGGATCACGAACTTTGAAGGAGTTGATGCCAACGCCCTCTATGTTTATCCACACGCGAACGAATTTCAAGAACGATTCTTGAACCGGATTGCTAGACCCAATAGAAACTCTTTCTACTTTGAAGGCTATATGGAAAATCAATGTTCTTGTTCTTGAGGAAGAAGAAGAACTTGTTTTTCTCTCTCTCGGAGGCTATCTAATTGATATGGAATCAATTCATACTGATTAGGTCGTTGTTAGAGGTTTATATACTTATTAGTCCTAAACCGTTTAGGAGAAATAGGTTAAAACCCGTCACAACACGAAATCAGTTTTTGGGCCCGAACAGGGCCTGCTCGGCCGAGTCCTTTAAGGTGCTCGGCCGAGCACCTTTGCTCCAGAAAATCTGACCTTCTGATTTCCCATGCTCGGCCGAGTCATATGAGGTGCTCGGCCGAGCACCACCAGAATTCCGATTTTAGCCTTTTAAACAATTCGTCCTTTTGTGTGTGACCCCATAGGATTATATTAAGTTGGCAATGAGCCCAAACACATTTGTGTTCATAAATCATGAGCGGACTCTAGCAAGCCATCATGACTACCCAATTAATATAACTTGTATAAGTTCGTGAATCCTTTATAGAACATATTACAATCTCTTTGTTTCACGATGTCTATTGAACGTAAGCCATGGTCAATGGTCAACTTACAATGTTCAATGCTTTCTCGATCCAGAATGTATTGATAGTACAAATCTTATTTGAGCACGGCCATGCATTTCATCAACACCATTCTTCGAGTGGCCAAAGCTTGACATCTCTCTCTTACGAGGAACAAATCCCTTCTTGATTTATTACCTTTCCCTACATGAATCCGATTACGCCAATCACATTCTTTATAGCTACCCGATTAGGGGTAACGTTTGAATATGTCAAACGTAATGTTCATCGAGTGGAAGACTGTGATAATCTCAGGTCTAAAGATTCCAGTAATATAACTATATGAGACTTAATTATGACATTATGACCATGACATAAATCTCATATGGGTCAGTCCAGTATTTGGTCTCCAACTAATACCCATAAGTTTAATTGTATCCCATACACCATAATCATCATGTGATTATCCATTAAACTTATACTAACAATTAATCATAATTATCAGGGACGGGGATTATTATAATAAACATGCAAAGGATATAATAATCAAACATTCAATATCTTTAATATATAAATAACATTAATCGTTTTACAAAACGTGCCTAGAGCATACAACACCAACAATCTCCCACTTGCACTAGGCCTAATTAATGTATCGAATACCCATAGACCTAACATGACCATCATGCTTTGCTTGTGGAAGACCCTTTGTCAATGGGTCGGCAATGTTATAATTAGTTGGTACTCTGCATATATTCACGTCACCTCTGTTAATGATTTCTCGAATGACATGGTAACGCCTAAGTATGTGTTTGGACTTCTGATGGTTTCTTGGTTCCCTTGCTTGAGCAATAGCACCATTATTATCACAATAAAGGTCTATTGGATCAGCAATGCTAGGAACTACCTCTAGTTCAGTTATGAACTTCTTGATCCAAACAGCTTCTTTAGCAGCATCGGATGCAGCAATATACTCAGCTTCCGTTGTAGAATCAGCGACAGTACTTTGCTTAGAACTCTTCCAGCTAACAGCACCTCCATTAAGCACAAATACAAATCCAGATTGCGATCTAAAATCATCCTTGTCGGTTTGGAAGCTTGCATCTGTGTAACCACTTACAACAAGATCACCTTCCACACCTCCATACACCAAGAACGAATCTTTAGTCCTTCGCAAGTACATAAGAATCGTCTTGACTGCAATCCAATGATTTTCACCAGGATTTGATTGATATCTACTCGTCATGCTCAAAGCATACGAGACATCGGGTCTAGTACATATCATGGCATACATGATTGATCCAATTGCGGAAGCATATGGAATCCCAATCATTCTCTTACGCTCATCAGTTGTCTTAGGACACTGATTCTTGCTTAGAGTTATGCCATGTCCCACTGGCAAATTTCCTCTCTTAGAGTTTTCCATGCAGAATCTCTTAAGAACTTTGTCAATATATGTATCTTGACTTAAACCAACCAATTTCTTGGATCTATCACGATAGATCCTAATGCCAATGATATAAGCGGCTTCTCCCATATCTTTCATAGAGAAACACTTTCCTAACCAAGTCTTTACAGACTGTAGTGCGGGAATGTCGTTTCCTATGATCAATATGTCATCTACATATAGTACCAGGAATAATACTACGCTCCCACTAATCTTCTTGTAAACGCAAGGTTCATCTTCGTTCTTGATGAAGCCAAACTCTTTGACCGATTCATCAAATCGAAGATTCCAACTCCTAGAGGCTTGCTTCAATCCATAAATGGATCGTTGCAATTTGCATACTTTGTTAGAATTTTCTGGAATTACAAAACCTTCAGGTTGTGTCATGTAAACATCCTCAAGCAAGTTCCCGTTAAGGAACGCTGTTTTGACATCCATTTGCCATATCTCATAGTCAAAATATGCGGCTATGGCAAGTAAAATTCTTATAGACTTGATCATTGCTACGGGCGAAAAGGTTTCATCATAGTCGATACCATGAATCTGCCTATAGCATTTCGCTACAAGTCTAGCTTTATAAGTATGCACCTTTCCATCCATGTCAGTTTTCTTTTTGAAAACCCATTTGCATCCTATGGTTTTTACACCTTCGGGCGCATCAATCAAGTTCCAAACTTGATTATCATACATGGATTTAATTTCAGATTCCATGGCTCCAAGCCATTTATCTGAATCAGGAGCGGACATCGCTTCTTGGTAGGAAGTAGGTTCGTCATCAACTATGACTTCTACTTCATTGCTATCCGTCATGAGAAATCCATATCTCTCAGGTTCAGATCGCACCCTACCAGTCCTGCGAGGAACTTGAGTATTCTGAGTAGGTTCCACAACTCTTTGTGAAACTTGTTCAGATCTAACATTTTGTTCCATGTAATTTTCGGGTTCTCGAATTTCTTCGAGATTAATTTTACTCCCACTAATTCCTTTGGAGAGAAACTCTTTCTCTAGAAAGGTACCATGACGGGCAACAAACACTTTGTTTTCCGTGCGGTTGTAAAAGTAATAACCCTTAGTTTCCTTAGGGTAACCAACGAAAACACATTTATCAGATTTAGGTGTGAGTTTGTCAGATATGAGCTTCTTAACAAATGCTTCACAACCCCAAATCTTCATGAAAGACAAACTAGGTTTTCTTCCAGTCCACATCTCATGTGGAGTCTTTGGAACAGATTTTGTTGGAACATTATTTAGTGTTAGTGCAGCAGTTTCTAGTGCATGTCCCCAAAAGGTTAAAGGAAGATCAACTTGACTCATCATGGAGCGGACCATATCCAATAAAGTCCTATTTCTCCGTTCGGACACACCATTCCATTGTGGTGTCCCAGGTGGAGTTAATTGTGAAACAATTCCACAATCTTTCAGATGATTGTCAAATTCTTGGCTTAAATATTCTCCACCACGATCTGATCGAAGTGCTTTAATAGTTTTGCCAAGTTGATTTTGTACTTCATTTTGAAATATTCTAAATATCTCAAAAGATTCACTTTTATGTTTCATTAAGTAGACATAGCCATATCTACTAAAATCATCAGTAAAAGTTATGAAGTATTGATATCCTCCCCTAGCATTGCAACTCATTGGTCCACACACATCAGTATGTATGAGGGCCAATAAGTCATTAGCCCTTTCACTACTCTTAGTAAAAGGTGCCTTAGTCATCTTTCCAAGTAAACATGACTCACAAGTTTCATATGATTCAAAATCATGTGAATCTAGAAGTCCGTCCCCATGGAGTTTTGAGATACGCTTCTCATTAATATGACCAAGACGGCAATGCCACAAATAAGTATGATTTACATCATTAGGTTTGGATTTCTTATTTATATTATAAACATTCTCATTATTCCCACTTTCAACATCAAGAACATAAAGGCCATTAAATGAACATGCAGTACAATAAAGCATATCATTTAAATAAATATAAAACTTCTTATTTTCAATAAGAAACTTAAAACCTTCATTATCCAAACAAGAAATTGAAATAATATTTCTACTTAAATCCGGAACGTAATAACAATTGTTCAAAACAAGAATTAATCCGCTAGGTAAAATGACATCATATGTTCCTACGGCTAATGCAGCAACTCTTGCTCCATTTCCCACGCGTAGGTCCACTTCGCCATCTTTAAGTAGCCTTCTATTCCTTAGTCCCTGCACATTTAAACAAATGTGAGATCCACATCCAGTATCTAATACCCAGGAGCTAGAAGTAGAAAGTAGAATATCTATAACATAGATACCTGAAGTAGATGCATCCCCACCGCTCTTCTTCTTCTTTAACTCTTCCTTGTAAACCTTGCAATTTCGTTTCCAATGTCCAATCTCATTGCAGTGGAAACAAATTGCATCCTTTTGGGAAGCAGGTTTAGCCACATTAGCTTTGGCAACAATTGCCTTGCTAATCTTGGGTTTGACAACTTTTGCCTTACCCTTTCCTTTGCCTTTTTGGCCCTTTCCTTCCTTAGACACAATGAGTACAGGAGCGGTCTCTTTACCAATTTTCTTTTCTGCCTGCTTAAGCATCCCATGCAATTCAGACATAGTCTTATCCATCCCTTGCATATTAAAGTTTATGACGAACTGATTATAGCTTTTGGGCAATGAATTAAGAATAAAATCGGTAGCCAACTCAATCTCAATTGGATGGCCAAGCCTCTCTAGTTTCTCAAAGTAAGCCTTCATTTTCAAAACATGAGGGCTCACAGACTGTCCTTCGCTCATCTTGCATGAGACTAGGGCAGCTATGGTGTCGAACCTCTCTTGCCTTGCTTGTTCTTGGAACATATCTTTCAATGTAGCAGCAAGGTCAAATGCTTCCAAGTGTTCAAGAATCTTCTGAAGTTCTGAACACATGGCCGCAAGCATAAGACAACCCACCTCATGAGAATCATTCACATGTTTCTTGTAGGCGTTTCTCTCATCATTGGGTGCATTAGAAGCAGGTTCTTCTTCAGGAACGGGCTCATCAAGAATATAGAGCTTATCCTCATGCTTTAGAACAATTCTAAGGCTACGGATCCAATCCGTATAGTTAGCTCCATCTTCTTGAAGTTTCTCCTTCTCAAGGATAGATCGCAGTGATAAATTTGTATTCTGAGCCATTATCTACAATTATGCAAACATATAATTAAATATAAG
Organism: Campanula takesimana; assembly: GCA_026119855.1. NCBI lineage: Eukaryota > Viridiplantae > Streptophyta > Magnoliopsida > Asterales > Campanulaceae > Campanula > Campanula takesimana. The sequence goes on from JAOWBW010000303.1 coordinate 1,164,388, forward strand.
TACCAACTTAATTAAAGATATTAAATTAATAGTATTTTACAAATACTCCCACTAAATTATATAACCTTCATATACATCCAATGTATGATATAATTTGAATGGGCTAAGATCCATATTTCACTTAACTTTGAGTCGGCTAGGGCACGACTGCTCAAAATAAGTTATTTAGGTAGACAACTCCTTGTCAATCATATCGTATATGACTCTTAGATCTTTTATGAGATTTTAGGTATCGTATATCTAACATGTTTTAATCTCATCTGTGCCTTAGGCCCAAAACTGTTTTGATAGCCTAATTAAGTTAAACCATTTTAAACGTATAGGAATCACTGTTTCCTCATCTTGCTCATAAATGGATAGAATCAATGCACCTACGCTAGGGCGTAACCCACACAAAACTACCCACGTACTCACAAGTGTTTTAATCATGGATTGGCACGGAACTTAAATTTTTAAAGAAGGTTCATGACATATAGCATGGTCAATGTTTATAGTCACATAATATAAACACATAAAGCAATGGTTAATAATTTAACTAATCTCATTAATTAAATTAAGATTTTATGTGATTGATTTATGGGGATAAATTCTTTAACACATTATTGAGAGCACGATTGTACGGTCGAAACTAAGCCAGAAGGCATCCACAACCCCGTACCAAATTTAGAAACTAGAAGAAACAACTATGTAAGGTCGAAACTAAGCCAATAGGCATCCACAATCCCTTACATAAAGTAACTCGATTCTAAATTCTTTTGTCCCATCAATTTATTACTTTGACCTTGATATTTGTTTTCAGGAAACACGGTTTCTCAAACCAGCCATCTGACAAACAAATTCAATCCAAAGTGATTTTAAACAAGCCATTTAATTTCAGGAAACACGGTTTCTAAAACCAGCCATCTGAAAAACAAATTCTGTCCAAAATCAACCTGCTCGGCCGAGTCCTTTAAGGTGCTCGGCCGAGCGCCTCTGTATTCCAGAAAACCCTTTGCTTCTGACGACTCTGCTCGGCCGAGTCTTATAGACTGCTCGGCCGAGCACTACGAACAGAACAGATTTTCTTGTCGAATTTTAATTCTAAGATTGCCTTCCCGATTCATTTAGGATTTGGTGTTCATAATGATCATATCATCATGTTCATCAAAACTTTGAATAAACGATTTATTCATGAATCAAAGATCATCAACAAATCAATCCAATTAATTTTTGATAATCTAAAGGAACATAATAATCAAATTATTATTGTAATCGTAGATCCCACATAACGTATTTAAACGGTGCGATTTTATGGTTTCAATATATCTCATATATAAACATAAAACTCAGATCACATAAATATCTTGAATCCAAATTCTCATAACATGCCAAAACATATAATCCAATTATATCATTAACATGTTATTATTAAAATAATCATGATGAACCAGGCTCTGATACCACTGTTGGGTTTTGAGCAAACATGCACAGCGGAATAAACTCAAAAAGCCTAGATCCGATCACGATGATTAAATTAATATGGAGATGAATTTAGAACACTAACCGTGACGGTGCTTTAAAATTCTGAGATCTTCAATCTTTGTTCTTCGCGCTTCTTCGAATCACGAACGTAGGAACGACCGCAAAACTTGGATCACGAACTTTGAAGGAGTTGATGCCAACGCCCTCTATGTTTATCCACACGCGAACGAATTTCAAGAACGATTCTTGAACCGGATTGCTAGACCCAATAGAAACTCTTTCTACTTTGAAGGCTATATGGAAAATCAATGTTCTTGTTCTTGAGGAAGAAGAAGAACTTGTTTTTCTCTCTCTCGGAGGCTATCTAATTGATATGGAATCAATTCATACTGATTAGGTCGTTGTTAGAGGTTTATATACTTATTAGTCCTAAACCGTTTAGGAGAAATAGGTTAAAACCCGTCACAACACGAAATCAGTTTTTGGGCCCGAACAGGGCCTGCTCGGCCGAGTCCTTTAAGGTGCTCGGCCGAGCACCTTTGCTCCAGAAAATCTGACCTTCTGATTTCCCATGCTCGGCCGAGTCATATGAGGTGCTCGGCCGAGCACCACCAGAATTCCGATTTTAGCCTTTTAAACAATTCGTCCTTTTGTGTGTGACCCCATAGGATTATATTAAGTTGGCAATGAGCCCAAACACATTTGTGCTCATAAATCATGAGCGGACTCTAGCAAGCTATCATGACTACCCAATTAATATAACTTGTATAAGTTCGTGAATCCTTTATAGAACATATTACAATCTCTTTGTTTCACGATGTCTATTGAACGTAAGCCATGGTCAATGGTCAACTTACAATGTTCAATGCTTTCTCGATCCAGAATGTATTGATAGTACAAATCTTATTTGAGCACGGCCATGCATTTCATCAACACCATTCTTCGAGTGGCCAAAGCTTGACATCTCTCTCTTACGAGGAACAAATCCCTTCTTGATTTATTACCTTTCCCTACATGAATCCGATTACGCCAATCACATTCTTTATAGCTACCCGATTAGGGGTAACGTTTGAATATGTCAAACGTAATGTTCATCGAGAGGAAGACTGTGATAATCTCAGGTCTAAAGATTCCAGTAATATAACTATATGAGACTTAATTATGACATTGTGACCATGACATAAATCTCATATGGGTCAGTCCAGTATTTGGTCTCCAACTAATACCCATAAGTTTAATTGTATCCCATACACCATAATCATCATATGATTATCCATTAAACTTATACTAACAATTAATCATAATTATCAGGGACGGGGATTATTATAATAAACATGCAAAGGATATAATAATCAAACATTCAATATCTTTAATATATAAATAACATTAATCGTTTTACAAAACGTGCCTAGAGCATACAACACCAACAGCAGCTGTCCTAACGAGGGAGGATAGGGGGATGAAGCCTGTGTTCTACGTTAGCAAAGCGTTGAATGATGTGGAATCCCGCTATTTCAACGCAGAAAAGTTGGCATACGCCGTTGTGGTCGCAGCTCGGAAGCTGAGAGCATATTTCTCCGCCCACTCAATTGTCGTTTACACTAACGCCCCATTGAGAAAGATACTGCACAAGCCCGATAGCTCAGGTCGGCTGCTCAACTGGTCGATTGAATTGACGGAGTTCGATATCTCCTACCAACCGAGGAAAACTCTGCAAGCCCAACCCCTCGCTGACTTCGTGGTAGAAACTACATTTAGCCTCGACGGTAACCAACCATCCCGGAAGTAGAGCCCGATCAACCGCGAGGCACAGATATACCGGCCAATCGTTGGCAACTTTTTGTTGACGGGTCGGCCGGTAAGAATTGCGGTGCTGGCGTAGTCCTGATCGAGCCCGGCAACGGCGAGATCATCGAGAAAATACTAAGGTTTAAGTTCCCGACCTCAAACAATCAGGCTGAATACGAAGCACTAATAGCCGGGATCGACCTGGCAAAGCATATAGGAGCCGCCAAGCTTCAGGCCCACATCGATTCTCAGCTCGTTGTAAACCAGTTGAAGGGGGAGTATGAGGCCATCAATCCTATCCTCTCGAAGTACAAAGATTTAGTTCAAGAGTTGGTAAAAACTTTTGAGTTCTGGCAGATCGTCCAAGTCGCCAGGAAAGACAATGCGCGGGCGGACCTGCTCTCAAAGTTAGCAACGATGGAAACCGAGGAAGTAGACCGACCCAAATGGATTGAATTCGTGGAGAAGCCGTCCATTGAGAGAGTTCAAATAATGGAGATCGGTGAAGCGAGCGAAACTCCTCCCAACTGGGTGGACGACCTCAAAAATTTCATCGAGAAGGAAGAACTCCCTCAGGATGGAGAAAAGGCGAAGATGGTAAAAAGAAAAGCACCCAGGTTCACCATAGTTGATGGTGTGTTGTATAGGAGGTCGTTTGTCAAGCCACTGCTAAGATGTGTACCCCCCGATCAAACTCTTAGCTTGATGGAGGAAGTGCACGAGGGAATCTGTAGGGGCCACCCGGGTGCTAGAACCCTGGCAGAGAAAATCATAACATTAGGCTACTACTGGCCTACAATGAGAAGGGAGGCCGTTGAATATGTCCAAAAATGTGATAAGTGCCAGAGGTATGCAGATATCCCCCGTCTCCCAGCAACAGAGCAGACTCCGGTAGTTGGTTGTTGGTCGTTCCACATGTGGGGAATAGATATGATTGGGCCTTTCCATTTGGCATGAGGAAAATTGAAATATGCCGTGGTGACAGTTGATTATTTTACAAAGTGGATAGAGGCTAAGGCGCTGGCAGAAATCACCGAAGAAAATGTGCTGAACTTTGTGCATGATTATATATGGTGCCGCTTCGGAGTGCCCAAGCACATAGTCTCGGACAGAGGGTTGCAGTTCTCAGACCGCTTCACTACAGAATGTGCTCGCCTCGGTGTAAAACATACGAAATCATCAGTATCGTACCCCCAGGGAAATGGTCAAGCTGAAGCCGCAAACAAGTTGGTGATGCATGCTCTTCATAGGAATTTAACAGGACGAGCTGGGAAGTGGGTGGATGAGCTCCCCCTCGCTCTCTGGGCAATTCGGACCACGACCAGAGGACCTACCGGAGAGACTCCCTTCGCTCTGACTTACGTCTCTGAAGCCATGGCGCCGGCCGAGCTCGCACTCCCCACAGCCCGGGTGTCTTTCTTCAATGAGGAATTAAATGAAATGAGAAGGAGAACAGATTTAGACCTGCTCGGTGAAAGAAGGCTGGACGCTCATCTCAGGTCGATGAATTATAAGCAGAAGACCAAAAGGTATCACGACCAGAAGGTTAGGAAGAGGACCTTCCAGGCCGGTGACTGGGTCCTAAGAAAGATCGAAGCAACGAGCAGGAAAGCTCAGCAGAACAAGCTTTCTCCCAACTGGGAAGGACCATTCGTTGTGACAAGAATATTGCGAGAAGGGACGCACATGCTAGCAACTCCAGAAGGTCGTGAGCTCAAAAACCCGTGGCACTCCACCAACTTGAGAAAATACTATCACTAGCTGTCAGTTCTGTTTAGATCATTTGGAAAGGGTAGCTCTTTTCGAGCACTTTCATGTTTGCTTTTCTGTAACCAGGAAGATATTCCTTTATTAGCACTTTTAATGAAATTACCCCTTATTGAACCAGTGTGTACATTTAGTCGCTCGTACCAAACGAGCTCAAGCCTTGCTCTTAGCAAGCATTGGGTAAGACCTGCTCCGAGCAGGCATCACATCGCTCGTGCCAAACGAGCTCGAGCCTTGCTCTTAACAAGCATTGGGTAAGACCTGCTCCGAGCAGGCATCACATCGCTCGTACCAAACGAGCTCGAGCCTTGCTCTTAGCAAGCATTGGGTAAGACCTGCTCCGAGCAGGCATCACATCGCTCGTGACAAACGAGCTCGAGCCTTGCTCTTAGCAAGCATTGGGTAAGACCTGCTCCGAGCAGGCATCACATCGCTCGTGCAAAACGAGCTCGAGCCTTGCTCTTAGCAAGCATTGGGTAAGACCTGCTCCGAGCAGGCATCACATCGCTCGTACCAAACGAGCTCAAGCCTTGCTCTTCACAAGCATTGGGTAAGACCTGCTCCGAGCAGGCATCACATCGCTCGTACCAAACAAGCTTACCAAACTGAAACAAATCTGGTGAATCCCGATCTGACCAAACGACATAAGAAAGAGTTCGTTTACTAAGGGGATCAACAGCCGACCCCGTGGCTTACATGACTAAAGCTAATTACGAAAGAAAAAGAATTACAAGGAAATAAACACTAAGTGTCAGCTTGCTCGTCATCACCCCCAATCAGTTCATCAATCATAGCTTCACTCTCTTCACGAGCTCGCTCAGCTTCCCTCCTAGCCAACACCGCGTCAACGTTCTCGGGAAGTAGCTCGGGAGCGACCCAGGGATCTTTCTTATCTACCTCATCCTCCCCAGCTAGTTGCTCCAGCTCCTCTGAATTGAAAGGAATCATAGCGTGTGCGCGCCGAGCAAACTCGTTGAATTGAACATTTGATGACTCCACCAAATCAGCTAGCACCTCCGGGTCTTGAGGAAGCAAACCCCGACCATAGGCATCCCTCAGCCCATGCCTATGACCAGTCTTCCAATAGGGGAAGGCTTTGGACATTAACGCCTCCTCATACCTCTCAGATTTTTCGTATTCATCAATAATAACCTCTTTATTAGGCGAGGTGAATGAGGCAAGCGTCTCTTTGAGGTGAGCCAATTCTTGTTCCAAGTCGTTGGAACGAGCTTGAGCCTCCCTGGTCCGACCTATGGAAAGGCCTAACTCTGCCTGTACCTTATCAACCTTATCCTGCTCGGCCTTTAAGGCTGCCTCAACCCTTCTCGCCTCAGCCTGGCTCTCCTCCACTAACTTTTCAGCAACGGCTGCTTTCCTTCTCTCTTCCTCCAACTCCTTATGAAGCGCGGCCAATTCCTTCTCTCTCTCAACCAAGGTCGACGCCTTGCTGTTCGCTCGATCCTCCAATTCTTCGCCGGTCTGAGATAAACGCGCAGCCAAAGTAGAGAGCTACAGAGGAGAAACAACAGTAAGGAATAAATAAAAGGCCAATCAGAAACGAAAGCGTAAACACACGATGTTACCTCAGAAATAACTAGGCCCATGCGGTCGCGCAGGACAGAAGGAGAAGCTAGCTCTTCTTTCAGTCTATCCAGATGATCGAGGTCCACGGCACGACAAAGAACTGCACGACCAAGCCCCACCTTGATACCCGTACGTGCGTTCAGATTTAGGCCCCTCAAAGGGGTCACACCTCCCAACTGGTTGGCAATGCTATCAATATCCTCCTCAGTGCACGCCTTGGCAATCTCCTCCCTAATGACAAAACCTCTAGCGATTGGCTTTTTTGCCAAAGGGATGTGGTCGTCGGGATCTTGAGAGCGATCCCTTTTCTTGGACGTCGCCGTCTCTGGGCGATCTGTGAGCTTTCTGGCGACATCGGGACGAGGTAGAGCTGCAGAGGAACCTCCTGCCGTCTTCACCAACCCTCCTGACTCCCTCGTCTTCAACCCGTCATGACTTGCCAGGGGAACATTGGCTGGCGCCTTCTTTGTCAGCTCAGCCTGACGAGTTTTAGAACGCTCTTTGGACAGCGTTGCGTTGGTACTTTTGTTCAAATTGCCGAGCTGACGAAAGGACAACTTGGTCTTTTTCTTCTGTGCATCAGCCACGAGTTGCTCTCCATGACCACTCATATATGCACGAGAAATAAGAAAACAATTAGACTCCGATGAGATAAGACTAAGAAGTATAAGTTTAAATTTTCACCCCCGAAATGCTCGAACTTCCAACACGGTGCAGACGAGCTCAAACACAAAGGGCAGTCCACCTCGAATACACAACCTTCATGCATCACCCATCCGGGATAACGACGATCTCGAGCTATGGAGACAAGGGGCTCGATTCCCTCATCATAACAGCCAGCCAAACCAGCTCGCGCGAAATAACTCGCCCGTGTCTCAAGCTCCTCCCAGTTCACTGCCCAATCATCTCCCTCGTAGGGACCAACCAGTTGAGTTAATGCCTTCTCTAAGTCATCGCTCCAGTCAGGCTCCCATACTTCCGAACCCCGACCAAGTTTTCCCTGAGAACAGTCAAACTCCCATCCATTCCTGCTCTCCACCAATATGATATGGTTAGCAAAGGAGTTGAGCTTCCCTGGAAAAGCATGCAGCAAACGAGGAGCGCTGGGGACAGCACCCAAACAGACCGTTTTATAGGGGGGATCAGCTCCCTTGCTCTTCACTCGGGATATCCTAAAGAACTTCCTGAACACGCTCATACATGGTTCGAAACCAAGATGGCGACAAACCACTAAAAAACTATTTATCGACCTGATGGCATTAGCTACGAGCTGTATGGGTACCGACGCGGTTCCTGTCAAAAACTGATTAAGGAAAGGGTCCATAGGCAGCCTAAGGCCCTGTTCAAACTGACCGACATAGAAGGCCACTCGCTCTTTATCCCTTATTAGTGAATCAATGGGCACGCTCCCTTTGGGAACATAAGTTATTTTGTAGTCAGCTCGGCTTATTCTGTACTCCGAGTATACTTTATTTACTAGCTTTATTTGATACGCCGTTGGTCGGTGGTAGGGAGAAACACGCTGTAAATCACCGGGTGAAGGTTCAGCGCCCAATTGGCGAGAAGACATAGGTGTGGCCGACCGAGCAAGTTCCTTCTCTATATAGTTAAAACCCATATTCTTAATAATTCTACTGTCCGCCTCATCCTCATCATCGACCTCAACATGCATTTGACTCTCCACATCACATCCTCCGTCCTCGCTCCTTGAGACAGTATCTTCTTCACCCTCTAAGGGAAAAGGCCTCGTGCTTGTTTCCTCCACATGGCGATACGAGGAAATGGGGTCTACGTCGAGCACCACCTCATCCGAGGCAAGCTCAAACTCATTGTCGGGATCATCAACGAGCATAAGTTGGTGCGGGGAAACAGACCCAACCTTTGTTGACGAATCCTTCTGAGACATACCTGCAAGAGTAACATGGGGGCCAGACCCCGTATCAAAAGCCGAGCTGAAGCTCGTTTGGGTCCCAGACCCCCCTACGGAACTGGCGCGCGCTAAAACAAACGGGGAAGAAAATTTCCCCCCAAACGTATAATACGTTGCTAAGTGCCCAAGGAGGATATTAAAACTCGTAAGGTGCACCATGCTAGGATCATCACGACCTATAAATTCCTCGCCATTAAAAGCGGGCAGTTTCAGATCGTCTGTAACTTGGTGGGACCCCAGAAACTTCCGAACGGCCCCTAAGCTCAACCTTTTCCAACCACTTGGCGCACTAACATACACCAACTTGGTCTGCTCATGATAGCAAAACTCCGGCGGCATCTCTGAAGAAATAGCCTGTTACTTGCCGGAAACGCTTCGCCGGCACCGGAAAATTCAAATTTTCCGGCGACGCAACCCAGAAAAAGAAGAAAAATAGCAAAAAAAAAAATCCAAAAATAAACGGCGAAGTTAAGAGCACAAAGCAATTTACCTGGTTAGCAAAGGATTGAACTGTGATGAACAGTGAAAGACGTCGAAATAATTGTCGCCGGCGAAGCTTCAAAGGGTCGTCTCTCTTCTCTGAGTGGGCGCAAAGTGACAGACGGAGGGGGGAAGCAAGGGATTTTATAGTTCTCAAAACGGGTTAAACCCATGGACCGACCCGAACCAACTGACGACCCGTTGGATCAATCACTCAAACGTCTTTTCCAAAACACACGCCAGCACCACTTTCCGTGTCTCGATTGCCCAAACGGCGCCATCCCTCAGTAGACACCCCAAACGTCCCATCGTCCTTGTCACACCTAAAAGCCTGCAACCGCCAGTCTGATCATCCATTGATAAGGCACCACGTGTCCTCGCGGCTACAGATCATCCGCTTTGGAAAAGCACTCTGTCAGATCGCTTAAAACGCGTGCTCAGGAACTTACCTCGCTTCAACAAAAAGCAGCGAGCCGGGGGGAAATATATTGATATGTTTAGCTTCCCACGAACGACTTCAAGGAATTAATGGGCGAGGAACGTCCGTAGCAAATTGGGAGATGCTTCCAGCTCTCAACTCGTTCGAGCAAGAAGCAGGGGGCCATTGAAAGGAATTACCCTAACAGGCCGCCTATCAGGTGGACCGGGCATAATTAAGGCCGTCCCACGAATGGGCCCAACACTTGAGCCCAACTCGTCCCCCGATCTGGGATGGAGGTCAAGAATAATCTGTTGAGAGTAATCAAAAACCAACTCGCCTGTCAAACCGTTACAGCTCGTGTAATTCACCGAGCTACGGGTACCGACCTAAGGACAAGGAAAGTTACCGTCAATCAGGTTGTTGGTCCAGCTCGTGACGACCAACCAGTCTAGGCTTCCAGAAGAGCCCAGTGACCGTTCCCTTCTGCTTGGGCCCGGCCCACTAAGGCTAGCTGGGCTTCAGTTCTCAATTCGAAACCCTACTATGGATAAGGATGACTTGAGTGACTTCAGACAAGGACAAAGCTGACCTCATCCTATCCTTAACTTGGGGAGAAGGCCAGTCTCCTATAAAAGGGGGGTCCATCATCTATTTTGCAGGTTGACTCACTCATTTTTTACTCTGAATATTTCATTCTTGAGTAGACTGATTTACTCTCACGCCGGAGGGTCTTCGCCGGTGCAACCCCGGCTAAGCTCACGGTGTTCATTTTGCAGGTCTTAACTAGCATTCTGGGTATCCAAACCACTGATCCGGAAATTGATCACATTTTGTGCGTGATCATGTATATATAGAGATTTACACAGAGAGTCCTACCCTATACTAAGTATGGATATTTACAATTCTGAACTTCTAGCTTAATCTAAATGATTTAGAGTAAATCTTCTATAACAAACTATCCCTACAATCAATCCTGTGATTGTCACGAGATGCTAATGTACCTGGACATAATTATCCTTTACAGCACCTAATAAAAGCATTTAGCTTCAATGCTTATAAATATCGATGTAAATTGATGGCACTTTTGAACACCACCATTGGCACTTACCAAAAGTGTCGATGCTTATAAATACCAGTAAAGGTGTCTCACGCTTTGTAACATTAGTACCGGCAGTTATTAAAGTGTCAGTGTTTATGTTTATAAACGCCTGTAAGAACCACTGGCACTTTTTAACATTGACCTTGACATTTACGATGCAGATGAACGGATGCCTGTTATTTATAAAAATGTAACCGCTTGTTTTAAGACAATGTCAGTTTATTTACAAGATCAACTCTATTTGTCATTTGTCAATGCTTTTAAAAATATCTTTTTCCTAAGTGTTTGGCGTTTTCACAATACCAACTTTTATTTGTTTGGTTTACCTTTTCATTCAACTAAAATAATTGTCACATTTTAAAAAAAAATGAAATAATTTTATTCTGATTTTTAAATGACAAAAAAAAGAACTTACAAAACAAATAAAGCACCATGCAATATTATTGGGGAGTAATTTTTTATTCAAGCACAATTAGTAACTGCCAACTATTTATAGAATTAGAAAACAAAAGTAAATAAAGCTTTATCATGCATACCGAACGTGTAATTTTCATTCAATAAAGAATACAATTACACGTGAAACTTACATCAAGACAAAATAGGTGTCTCGCTCATGAAAAAGTAAAGTGATAATAATGTTTACACACTAAGTAAAAGCCTCACCAGAAACAAGGTTTAAAAAATTACATTTATGCACTTATTGTTTCAATAGTTCACCTTTGTAGATGACATTATCAAAATATTAACCCTAGTAATTTTAGATCACTAAATCACAAATTATAAATTATATAATGTGTGATACACGAAATAGTACATAAAAGTATAATACTAGGGGTACAAAAAAGTCACAAAATCTTGCTCACAAAATTTTAGGTGTAATGATTTTATTGGTATTTTTAAGTAGAGTGTGGCGGGTCCATTATCGATGCAACCTATAAAATATCGGCACCTTATTTTGTGAGCAAGATTTTGTGCCCCTAGCATTGCTCTACATAAAATCTCATCTCATTTACGAATCTCAAATCGGTTTTTCAAACGTGGGCCCTTAAGACACATGTTAGAAAAACCGATCTCAATATGGTAATAATATCTACATTTCCCTTTCTCATTAATTACTGATACCAAACAAGCCATATTTTCTAAAAAAATAAATTGAAAGACAAACACGACTATTATTGGGGAGTAATTTTTTATTCAAGCATAATTAGTAACTGCGAACTATTTATAGAATTAGGAAACAAAAGTAAATAAAGCTTTATCATGCATACCAAACGTGTAATTTTCATTCAATAAAGAATACACAATTCAAGTGAAACTTACATCAAGACAAAATAGATGTCTTGCTCATGAAAAAGTAAAGTGATAATAATTTTTACACACTAAGTAAAAGCCTCACTAGAAACAAAGTTTAAAAATACGTTTATGCACTTATTGTTTCAAAAGTTTACCATTGTAGATGGCATTATCAAAATATTAGCTTTAGTAATTTTAGATCACTGAATCACTAATTATAAATTATACTCCTCTCTCTCAGAAGATAGTCTCATTTTGATTTTTTATGGTAAAAAAAAAAAATGAACTTTGACCAACCATTGGTGACGATCTAATCATTCAAGTGGAATTTTAAAATTTGTAATTGATAAATTAGTAAGTGATTTATCAATAACAATGTTTATAATCTCATTGTGATCATTAAATTGACACCAATATTTAATCAAAGTTTATTTTTGTATCCTAAATCAAAATAAGACTATTTTTCTAGAACAGAGGGAATATTATGTGTGATGCACGAAATAATACAGAAAATCTCATCTCATTCACGAGTCTAAAATACGGTAATAAAGTATACATTTCCTTTTCTCATTAATTACTGATACCAAACAAGACATTAATGACAATCATTTTCAATCTTTTTTAACATAAAGAATTTGATGTTCAAAAAGAAAAAAAAAAGCATGAAGGATTTGGTGTCTATCCACGGTGAAGATAAAGAGAGCACTTGACACCTACAATGGATTAAAAGTGTAGCCATCTCTTTCCATATTTAGTTACAAACATTCAACCTTATCTCTTACCAAGTTTTGTTTGTTTGTTGCAAATACTCATCTGGTTCAAACTAACTATCATTTTTGGTCAAACAGATATAAGTTTTAACAAAACTTAAACCAAAAATAATGATCTTAATAAAAATCTAAAAATTATTCTTAAAATTATTATTAATTATAATACAATGACAAAATTTTAGATTTTTATTAGCATCATTATTTTTTATTTAAATTATTGGTCAAAGTTACATCTGATTGACAAAAAACGACAATTATTTTAGACCAGATGGAGTATTTAGCTATTCAAATAAATAAGATACTTTGAATCATGTCTCCTCACCTTCTATCATTTTAGATATTTAGACTCAATCATTCATCAAAGTACATTGCATCAACCACTAATCCTAATCTTTTTTGGTCTTCATTTTGCTTGATTAAGTAACAATTAGACCGATCGAGAAATGTAAAATAGATACTTACTTAAAAAATGCATACTTAAAGCCATAATAATTAGGTATTTGCCTCCCGCGTCGCGCACAAGTTCTTTGTAACATTCATGTACAATGCAAATTAATTAGGGTATGATCGGTACCTAATGTGTACCCCATATATACATAAAAAGTTCTTTTGGCTTTAATAAAAATGTAGTTCAATGAATTTGAAATCTTTTCTTTAGTTAAAGAATGAATGCAATTATACTTTCCTGAATGAAAAATAAAATAAGAAGTTTAAGTACATCTTTTATTTAGTAGCCATAAAAGCCTTAGTAAATGATGCAGGGACTGCAGAGTATTTTTTGTTCAAAAATTGACGATCTCGGAATGACACGAAATTTGGTGAGGACATGCAAAACGGGCTGGAGATATCAAAACATTGCTTCGCGATGACTAGACGGGATTTTAGCCATCCGGGGTCGTTTGAGGGGGGCGAAAACATCATTTTACTGTTTTTAAGGTTTTAATGTCTTTTTTTAAGAATTTTTTTATTTCTGTTTTTTCTTCATAGCAGTGGGCTTAGTGGGGGCAGTTAGTGCTCATTGTATATATGCTGTTAGGAGTAATGGATGAAGACAGTTTTTTATTTCAATTGAATGCAATAGTTTCTTTCAGAAACTATCTCTCTATTCTTGAATTGTTTCTTCTAGTTCGGTCATTCTCAAATGATGTCGGAATCTATTGAGAATGACTTGAGAATGACCGAACTAGAAGAAACAATTGTATCAGCTGTCGTTTTTAATAAATATATTGGTTCAAAATAATTGTCATTTTTGAATTAAAAGCAAAAATGCCACTTTAACCTTGCATTGAACTTGTAACACTTTATAAACTGTTATTAAGAAAAGCGTTGTAAGGAAGAGAAACGACTAATATGTACAAATATAGTACTTTCCTCATTAAGTCATAATAATAACTGCATTTTTTGCGGTGAAAACTTAAAAAAAATGATAGATACTTTGAATAAAAAAGATACTACCTCTGTCCCTAAATGAGTTTCCAAATTTCATTTTAAGGGACATCTGAAAATCTCAACTCTTTGTATAATTTGGTGGCAAAGATTCATATATAATCTTGTAATCTCCATTCCAAACATTTAGTTTTGCACGTATAAAGAGACCGGTGAAAAAAATTCGAAAAAAAAAACATTTAGGGACAAAGTTATATTAAAAAAAACACTCATTTTGAGACAAAGATTTTTTGAAAATAGACACTCATTTAAGAACATATGGAGTATTAAATAGTCTAATAAATAATGGATGATCATAATAATATGTGTAAAAGATAGTTTGACTAATATGTCGATATAACTATATATGTAAACAAAACAAAATAGAATAGAATGCATTGTTTTCATAATACCTTCATAAAGTTATTCTTTTGCTTTTTTGAATATAATTATGGTGAGTAGACTATATTATATTATTGACTAATTAATTTAATAGGTTGCTTGTTAAAGTAAATTAACAACAAGGAAAACACAAATCTGGAGTTTAGAACGAACAGGAGGATGCCAAGTGTGTGTTCCCAGTGGTGGCACCATGTTGGAACAATGGAGACATGGCCCACCCACACTTCCTTAATCACCTAAACATGAGGCTTAATAAAATAATTAGTCAAAAGTCTAAATCTACTGTATTTGTTTTGTTGAGGGAGGGGTTAGTTCATCAAGAATTGAATTAGGTTTATTTATCAGTTCAACCAATCAAAAGTCTTCACGTTTCAAATTTGCTTAAAGTTTTCTCGGTTGTGGCGGCAGCACTGTCAATTTCGTCTTTTGGCGTATGATGTGGCAGATAGATATGATCCTTCACCACGTGTACCTCACTGCCGTGACAGTGGGTTGTTACTCTGGTTTCCTCCCAACTAGGAATTCTTTCAATGTTAATGTTTTTCTTTTTTATTTTTATATGAGATATATTCTTTTCATCCCAAAAATAATCTAATATTATAGGAGTATTTTTCTTTTTTACAGTATTTGTTAATTTTATTTTCAAAATGAAAGCTTTAAACGGTAAATTTTTAATTAAGATACCCCATCCGTTTCAAAATACATGACGTTTTAGGAGTTAATTTTTGTTTCAAAGTATTTGACGTTTTACTATTACAAATAAATATTTGCTCTTGTTTACCTATTATACCCTTATTCATTAATTATGAACTACCTCTTGTATAAGCATTTAAACTGCTTAGGGAATTGAATTCTGTTAGGGGCACATAAGTCTTTTTGATATGTATTAATTGCATTTCTTAATATGTGTGAAGAAGTTTAAAACGACATGTATTTTAAAACATAGGGAGTATTTAAAAAGTCAAACGAAACTATTGTTTTGAGAAAGAGGGACGATTGTTTGTATACCATATATATACATAGCACAATTTTCTATTTCTATCGCATTTCTAATATGTGAATACGATTCTATCGATCATGCTAGAACTTGCTCATCAATAATCTCGATCTCACTTTATCTACGGTCTTGATCTTGATTCACCATCTTGGTGTACCATTTCAGTAGACGTCCAACTTGCTAAATAAAAATTGAAACAAGTAAAAGTATTTTTTTGGCAAATTTTGACTTTTGATAGTTAACATAAGTGAACATTGACTAAATATTAATATCAATCTAGCCATCCTAATTAAATTTAAAAAATATTACTGATAAATCATTAAATGCTCACAACGCTCACCATTAAAAATAAAAGGTGACCAATATAAATGAGACGGAGCGAGTAATAAATATTTCATGAGCAAATCTGTATTTCTGAGATAAATCATAGCAAAATGAGAGACTCTATTTTTTGGAATCCACAAAGGCAATGATATTTCATGTTAGCCTCACATGTTGGTAAACTGAATACAATAATCATTCTTAAGTTGTCATACAAAGGTTCACATATTACTCCCTCGGTCTCAGAATGAGAATGATAGTCCTCATATTTTCATGGGTTTTACGAAATAACTTTGAGTAATAATTAAGGTTACTTTTAATTATTCTAATGAAATTTTTGAAATTGTTCTTGATACACCATTATAAATATTATTAATATCAATTTTTAGATTCACATTAACATAATTATAAGTAGCATTTATAACTGCTCAAATTTCCCTCGCAGTAACAACGAAAAAATGTAGACTATCTTTCTGGGACGGAGGGAGTATTAATTAACCCCCGTTATGAAATCTTCTAAGCATCATGCATGATGCATGTCCTGCTTAACTTATTTTAGTATATTCACTTAAATAATTACATGGTTAGGCAGTAAGGATTAGCTTATGAAAACCATTATTAGAAGATTAGGAGATAGAATGGAATCTTAGTTGCACTGTGATTTTTAGAAAATCTTATCACTAGTGATCATAATTGACTCCATGATTATATTAACGTTTGACTAAACAAAATAAATACACCTTCCGTCTTAAAATAATAATGATAATTTTACTATTTGTCTCAAAAAATTAGTCTCATTTTATAAATTAAATCTTCAAAATTATTAAATTTTAAAAATTTATAATGTAACCTTAAATGTTTGAAAAATCAAACGGGACTATTAATTTGGACAAAAGTATATTAGAAGCAATCGATATACGGAGTATACCCTCGTCTCAATAGAGACTACAAATATTACTCTTTTAGGTGTCTATTTCCAAAAATTGAAAATTGAAATTTTAAATATTACTTTTTTTAATTGAATGAGACTTTCTTTCACACTCACAACATTTTTTTTTAAATAAAAAAAATAATTTTTTACTTTTCTCTATTCTATTTTTTTCTCATTTACCATTTTTCATACACACAATAACCACTCCATTAATATTTTTCTCTAATATTCATGTCAAACCAAAGTGTTTAGCTTCAATTAGGTTTCAACCAAGCTTTTTCCGAAAGTAGTAATAAAGTAATCAGTACGCTATTATCTTACTAAAGTAAAGTTGGGCCTATTTTAATTTATTATATTTAGTTGATTAATCCTTCCGTACAACAAAAAGTTGCAAATATTAAATAAAATCAAATAAGCGGGAATTAAAAAATATTTATAGTCTCTCCGTTTCATTTTATACTTTAAGCAAGAAGGGCTACTAATTCACCATGATTTATATGATTTTGAAATATTAATATAATAGACTGAAATGGTCAATTCAAAAAGTGACGATTTACCTATAACTAAAATACAAAGACGAAGAAGCGATCAATAAAACATGTTTCTAATAAAATAATTGGTATATATATATATATATATATATATATATATATATATATATATATATATATATATATATATATATATATATATATATATATATTTCTTAAAATAATTTTTCAATAAAACATGTTTCTAATAAAATAATTGGTATATATTTATATATATATTGTCAAAGACAAGGTTTCAAAATTGCATTTGCCTTCCTCATTAGCTGTATATATATTCTTACTGATCTCTACCAACATATAATATGTACACACACACATTTATTATCACTTTATCTGTGTCGAGTGATTTGTAAATATGTGTTTTGAAAAATATGTTTTTTTATTGATTTATGTACTGCTTGTAAATATTAAATTTTACTAAAATTTAGAAATATGGTATTTTCTTTGGGGCACACATAAAAAATTAATCATTTATTAGTAGATGGATTGAGTATTAATATAGACCGGTATATAAACTTGAGAAGCTATTCCAAGAAAATTTCACATCCAAGCGTGCGTTTTAATATCCGAGTACTTTATGACAAAAAATTTCTACACTAACCAACGACTAATGAATTTCTCAAAAAAAAAAAAAAAACAAAAAACCAACGACCAATGAAGAGACTTTGATTAATTTAGTTTTATTCAACAAAATATAACTAACTTTACGGCTATAGCACCTTTCACAAATTAGAAAATAATAATAAAAAACCAACAAATGAATTCTATGGCAGCAGTGAAATTTTGAAGAAATAATTATATAATAAATTAAGGAGTTTACCCCGAATGAGGTGGAACACATTATTGAATATTAACGAACTGTGTCTGCTTAAGCAAAAACCAATACAATCCAGCCTCAAAATGAGGAGTATTACAGCATCCATAATGATAGAGTTCTTTAAAATTGTTTTTTTTTTAGATGCCAAATCAACAAATAAGAATTTCAAATCTTCTTCCACAATAGTAGAGCTCTTTAAAATTAATGCGCTAATAACATGGAGAATTAGGGAAAAGTAGTGAAAATGCTCATGTAAAGAGCTCTTTATAGAAAGAGTTGCTTTGCTCTTTACTAAAGAGTTCTTTTATTTTCTCCACAATGATAAAAAGCTTGAAAGAGCTCTTTCACCAAAATAAAACTCTCAAAAAGATCTCATTGTTGATGCTTTTAGTTACTCCATCCGTTTTAAAATATATGACATTTTAGGAGTTAATTTTTTGTTTTCAAAATATTTAACGTTTTACTATTTCCAAGACATCTTTGCTCTTGTATTCCAATTATACCCTTATTCATTAATTGCGAACCGGAGTATCACTTGTTTAAGCATTTGATTATCTAAATAGTTGGATTCTTTTAGGGTACATAAGTCTTTTTTATATATATTAATTGCATTTTTAATATGTGTGAAGAAGTGTGTATTTTGAAACAGGAGTATACTCTACCTATCAAAAAGGTGTAATTTAATGATGATTGTCAATTTGGTTATGTTTTGATCAAAATTTATTTTACTAAATGTAACAACTGTGTTACTTATAAAGTAACATTGTTTATAAGTAAACGTAACACCAGCTTTACAAAAAAAAAAAAAAAAAGCTCATTTTACTCATCTTTCAACTGTAATAATAACTATAAATACGTATAACACTAAAAATAACTAAATGTAATTATCGTTATACTGAAATGTAATACTCCAGTGTTTTTCCAGAATATTTTTTTTTCTTCAGTATTTTGATTTTATTTTCTAAAAGAAAGTAATATTTGAAAAATAACAACTTATATACATTAATGTAATTATTTGTACAAGTAAATGTAACACTTCAGTAGATGATATTGTAACAGATTCTATAGATAATGTAATACTTTTACATGTATCATGATAAATCGAACCTATTGTAACTTATTATTTGAAAACATATGGATATACTATTATACAAGTAAACGTAACTGTTTTACAATGTTACTATACAAGTAAAATGTAGCATTCACTTATAAAAATTGTTACTTTCTTATTTTTACAATGTTACTAACACACATGTTTTTAGTTTTAAAGTGTAAATGATTGAATTATTACTTTTCTATACATATGTGTTACAATTATGTGTAAACACTGTTACATATAAGTAACACGTTCGTTACATTTTAGTTATAATAAGTATTACTTTTGGCAAACGAAAAAAACATAAAAAAAAAACACTGTTACTTTTCTGTATATATGTATTACTTTTATGTATACAAACTGTTACATATAAGTAACACGTTTGTTACATTTAGTTATAGTAACTATTACCTTTGGCAAACCGAAATAAAGCAAAATAAAAAAAATAATAATAAATAAATAATAAAATAATAATAATAAATTACCCGCAAGTCATAGGACCGGGTCGTGGGTCAAAAATGACCCGTCTCTACTGTGAGACAGATCATGGTGTTCTCATACAAATTTTTGTCTTCACTAACAAAATTCACTTATGAAAGATGAAAATTTGCATCACATGACAATCCAACTTCGCCCTATATCCAACTAGTAATGAGAAATTCGGAAGGGGCATAGTAGGAGACTAGGAGATTCAATCTGGGAAAAAAAAAAAAAAAAAAAAAAAAAAAAAACGTGTTTTTCCTTAAAAAAGTGTGCGTAAAACGTGTTTTTAAGTTTGGCGTGGTGGCATTTTTGTAATTAACGGAAAGTTGGTTAGCACTGATAGAAAGTGCCAGTGGTAGTGTAAAAAAGTGTCAGCACCTGTACACTGGCACTTATTGACACTAACACTGACAGTTTTTAATAAGTGCCAGTATCAATGTTAAAAAGTGCCAGTGTAATGACTGGCAATTATTAACACTACCACTGATACTTTTAATAAGTACCAGTATCAATGTAAAAAAGTGCCAGTGTAATCACTGGCAACTTTTAACATTACCACTGGCAATTAAGAAAAGTGTCAGTTTCATGTTTTATAAACGCCAGTATAAAATCACTGGCTTTTTGTAATACTAACACTGGGCATTTGTTATGGTTGCCAGTATTTACGAAAATGCCACCCCTTTGTTTCGAATAATAATGCCCAGCGTCTTTGAAAAACACGTTTTTCTTTTGCTTAAGCAAAAACACGTTTTTCACAAGACTCACTCAAATCAAGCTGATAAAAAATAAAAATAAAATATATAATATTTATTATGGGCCAAATGGAATACATACGTTTTAAAATAAATTTATATTTTATTTTCATTGTAAAAACATTTAATTGTCTTGTTACTTGAAATATTTTAAGGGCAATTTAGTCCAGTAAACATGCACTGATTGCTTTTCTTAATTTATGTGAAAAGTTTAGAACTACAAGTATTTTGGGACGGAGAGGGTATATTTTAGATAATACTTTACTTAACAAAGTAGTTTTTTTGTGTGTGTGAAAATCTCGATAAAAACTTGTTTTACACCCGCTTTAGTGTAAAACTTGTTTTCATCCCTTAATGTAAAACAAAATCTCTTAATTGTATTTAAATTTTACCCATCTCTTAGTGTAAAACAAGTTTTTCATATGACTGACTCTAATTTATTTTTAAAATATGATTATGGTGATTAAAATAGACCATTAAATTAAATAGGTGCTAAATTAAGTAGTACTCCCTCCGTCCCAAAATAGATGTCGTTTTGGGACTTTATTTTTGTCTCAAATTATTTGTCGTTTCACTATTTTCAAAGCTTTTTTATTGCTCTATACCAATTACTACATCCGTTTCACGTCACTTGAGACTTATTTCCTTTTTCGTCTAATTCATGTGACTTGAGACTGCCTAAAATGGTAAAGAATCTTTACTATTCCTCTCAATCATTCTCTCTCTTACTTTACTTTTACACTCACAACACCAATCAACTTACTATTCTTCCCACTCATTCTCTCTCATATTTAATTTTTCATACTCACAAACACCTCCTCCCACTTTCTCTCTCTTACTTTTCCTTAATTTGTGTTCCAAAATTTTTGGTCTCAAGTCACTTGAAACGGAGGGAGTATACCCTTAATAATGATAGTGAACTACTCCCACCGGATATAAATATAAGCAAAAAAGTTGAGTTTTTTTTTTTTTACCTAAATATAAGCAAAAAAAGTTTGGTTTCAATACAAGACTCATTAAATGTAATTGTATTTAATACTCTTTCACCAAAAATACCCTTAATTAATTACACATTTTCAAATACAAATGCACATTTATTACACATTTTATATGAGGATGTATTAGTAATTTTAACATAGTTTTATTATAAAATCAAGACAATTAACTAACTTTAACTACTTTCTTAATAAATGTGATTAGTTACTTTTGCTTATATTTGTGACCAGAGGGAGTATCTATCACCTAACCATTTAATTACTTAGGTAGTTGAATTACTTTAGGGGTATTTGAGACTTCTTCATATATATTAATGACATTTCTTAATATGTGTGAAAGACTTCAAAATAACATCTATTTTGAGACGAAAAAGTACTAAACTATAATGTGGGGAAGCGGAGTTTGCGACGAACAAGAGGATGGCAAGTGTGTGTCCCTCCCCAGTCATGGTACCATGTTTGAACAAATGGAGACATGGCCCACCCACGATTCCTTAACCAACTAAACATTGTGTTTAAGAGATTATTTAATTCTTCAAAAAAAAGAAGAAGAAGTGTTAATTATTAGGATTTAGGAGGGTTAGACGAAGTCAATTCATACCTGGTAGAGAAGAATAATATGAAAGACTCAATTTATTAATGATAATAGGTTACATATTTATAGGGTTTACAAGAACATTCTAGATCTAATCTATCTTGTGATACAAGTTTTGAATCTCCTAATGATATACACAATATCTAGGTTAGTAATATCTAATAGATATTTACAGAATATGCTTTGGAATATATTAATATTCCTTGTATTAATTTAACTAATCTGTTAAAAAAGAGTTAAATTAATTAATTAGTCAAATTCTAAATCTTTTTGAGGGTTTAGTTCATCAAGAATTAAGTATTTTTAATGAATTCAACCAATCAGAAGTGTTCACGTTTGTAATTTTCGTAAAGTTCCCCGTCGGTAGTAGTGGTGGCACTGTCAATTTCTTCGTTCTTATGTGGCAGATAATATCATTCTCCACGTGAACCTAACTGCCGTGACCGTGGTTGCAAGCAAAACATACTCTCAGTAATGATATCCCATTTTTAGGATTATTAAGCATAAATTGTACTCCTTTTTTTTTTTTTATAAGAGTATACACTCTTTCATTTGCACGTACAAAATTTACATAATGTTGAAGTGATGTAAATTTTGTGAGTATGAAAATTAAGGTAAGAGAGAGAAAATGTGGTAAAGAATAATAAGTTCGATTTGTCTTATGAGTATAAAAATAATGTATGAAAGAAAATGAGTGAAATGAATATTAAAGATTAATTCCACCATTAAATTGAAGTTAACCATTTCTATGATACAACAATTGTGTTGTTGTTTATGTTTTTCTCTTCATTTTTCATGTTTTTGTTTTGTATTTTTGTCCTTTCAAGATGATGATGATGATTCACGAAGCCACGAGGATGATTGTTGATGTGAGCATAATATGTCAATTATATTCAATCAATCTTATGAAATTTGGTTGGAAGATGATCATTCTCATCGGTATATCATAATTTATCATCATTATTCTTTTTCGATTTGTTTAACTTGTTTTTATGTTTATTTAATAAGTTTGCGAATTGGATATTCTCTCCATAGTCGAGAGCCTTTGTATTCTTCCCATTGCGTTGGGAGCCTTTGTCTGTTGTTTGTGTTTCTTTTTGTTGTAATGCTTGGAACGCTTGGTTTGACTCTTGTTGACCCAAATGATTCCATTTATCGTTACCTCAAAGCCAAATTTTACTATTGTAGAGTTTTTTTGAATGCCAGTAATACCCAGTTTCCAAGTTATACTTGGAGAATCATTTGTGCGACCCAAGTCATGCTTCAGAAGATCGCTCGATGGAGATTTGATTCAGGGTTCTCTATCGTGTATGTTAATCGGTTTGCAAACATTGTACGAGATGAGGCTCCGATCTATATGGAGTGCCATCTTTTATCTTTTATGTGAATTGAATTAATTTACCTTAAAAAAAAAGTACTTTACTATGAGAATTATCTAAAATAAATTTTCCTAAACTGCTTGTCAGAAAAGTAATGGAGATCTTGGTGTAGATCCCGTCGCAGAATTCGGGACCATTATTTCTTTTCTTTCATATCTTTGGCTAATTCATACTCCATTCGTCTCAAAATGATCTTCGCGTTTGACTATTCAAGAATACGAACACTTGCTTCACTAGCTATGCTTTGTTTAAGCCTAAAATGTAAAAATGTGAAGAACTTTTTAGGACAATGAGAAATGGCAAATGAGAAGATCATTTTGAGACGGAGGGAGTATAAAGCTCTATGACCATCGAATACTCGTCTCTCCGGATTCCCAAATAAATGTCATACTCACTTTTTTGTTTGTTCGAAACTAAATGTCATATTTCTTTTAAAAACATATCAATAAAATTTGGTGATGATACTACTAAAGTATCTATATTACAATAGAAATCAAGAATAACCGCTACACAAAGAGCGGCTAAGATTGAAACTTAGAAAATGATCTAACGGCCTAAAATTAATTTAAAGTAACCCACTATCCCACTCCCCACAGTAGTTATGTAACCTCTCTACTCTAAAAAAGAGAAACTTTCAGTTATTCGGATTGGTACAAGAGATTATTTTTTGAAAAAAAGGACGGTACAAACATGATAGGAATGCAAAAAAAAAATAATAATAATAATAATAATTAATGTGATTTTGGGTTATGAAAAAGGAAATTGAGTTGAGGTTAAGGGGTTTTATGTGAGAGGACAAAATTAAATGAGATTCTTTCTTCCTTTTCATACTGTCACCGTGCCAGTGGCACGGGTAAGAATAATAGTAAACATACAAAACACACGATATATAAAATATACTCCCTCCGTCTCAAGTTAGTGTGAACCAAAAAATTGGCACACAAATTAAGGAAAAGTAGGAGAGTTGAATAGTGGGAGGAGGTGTTTGTGAGGATTAAAAAATAAATAGAATAGAGAATGAGTGAGATGAATAGTAAAGATTCTTTATTATTTTGAGGAGTTCACACTAACCTGGAATAGACGAAAAAAGAAATAAGTTGACACTAATCTGAAACAGAGGGAGTATGTCGAGTACAGTAATTATTTTGAGAAGGATGAAATAGGTAAGAAACAGATAAAGATGAGGCTAGCAAAAGGATAGCGCAAGGTTGTTTCCTAGTAACCTCACATGTTGGTAAATTGGAATAGTTCAGTTTGTTTCGCTTAAAATAATTTTCGAAAAATCATTTTTTGAAAAATGTTTTTTGGAAAACAAAAATGTTTTCTGAAAAATGACATAAACATATTTTTGGTTGTTTGGTAAATTTAAGGAAAATGTTTTTCGGAAAAATATTTTCATATGAAAAAAATAATACTACCTCCGTCCAGTTCAATGTGCACTGTTTGACTTTTTTGTCAATTCAATCAAATTTTGACCATAATTTTATGAAAATCTAAATATCTCTATGCAATTTTAAAAATTGTTATTGACACTATTCCTAACTGTGAAACAATAACAATTTCTAGAATTGCGTATAGATATCTAGATTTTCATAAAATTATGATTAAAGCTCAATGGAATTGACCAAAAAAGTCAAACAATGCACATTGAGCTGGGACGGGGGTAGTAATTTAATATGCGGAAAAAAACTATTATGAGAAAAAATTTGAATGTGTGTTGGGGTTGGGGTTGGGGTGGGATGGGTGGTTGTGGGGGGGGGGGGGAAATGTTCAAAAATAATTTTAATATGAGTGAAAAAAAAAGTTTTTAAATAGTTAGCTATACTAACTATAACTAAAAAATTGGTTGGGCCTGCAGCTCAAATTAAAGCCATAAAACAAGTAGTTGGCCAATTAAAATTAGATTTGGCGCGGAATTTCACCGCCGATGGATCTGGGATTGATTGTGGAACTGAGCAGAGTGATCCCGGGGGAGGGCTGGAAGATACGCTAGGCAGAGTAGTTGCTCTTGAGCAGGGGATCACTGCATGTACGAACGCTAAAAAAAATCCCTTGTAAGGGGTTGCACTAATACATTATAAAACTTTGGCTCCGTGTGTTTCGCGTAAAACAATTTCCGGAAAATGTTTTCCCGAAAACGAAAATGTTTTCCGGAAAATGACATGAACAAGTTTTTGGTTGTTTGGTAAATCTAAGTAAAATGTTTTCCGATAAATATTTTTTTATGAAAAAATAATAATTTAATATGCGGATAAAAATTAGTATGAGAATTTTTTTTTGAATGTGGGTTGGGGTGGGATGGGTGGGGGTGGGGTGGTTGGGTGGTGGGGTTGTGGGGGGTGAGGGAGGTGTTCAAAATTAATTTTAATATGAGTGAAAAAAGTTTTTTTTTTTTTTTTTTTTGGGGGGGGGTGGTGGTGTGGTTGGGTGGGGTGGGGTAGTGAGGGTAGGGAGCGCGAGTGTGGGAGTTGTTAGAAAATAATTTTAATAAGAGTAATTTTTTTTTTTTTTTTTTTTTGTGTGGGGGGGGGGTAGGTGGGGTGTGGGGGATGTGTTCAAAAATAAATTTAATATGAGTGAAAAAAAAGTTTTTTTTTTTGGTGGGTGGTGGGGTATGGGTGGGGGGTTGGGGGAGGTGTTCAAAAATAATTTTAATATGAGTGATTTTTTTTTTTTTTGGTGGGGTGGTGGGGTATGGAGAGCGAATGCAGGAGTTGTTAGAAAATAATTTTAATAAGAATAAAAAAAATTGGGGGGGGGGGGGGGGGGGGGGGGTTGGGGGGCGGCAGGTGGGGATAGGGAGCGGGAGTGTGTGAGTTGTTAGAAAATAATTTTAATAAGAATATTATTATTATTATTATTGGGGGTGGGGGGTGGGGGTGGGAGAGGAAAGGGGGGGGGGAAGTAAGGTTGGAGGGTGGGGTGGGGATTGGATGGATGGAGAGGGGGAGGTGGAGGGGGTGTTAGTAAGAGAGTTAACATTTTCCGGAAAATGACTTACGGAGCGTTAACCGTAAAATATTTTACATTGACTTATTTTTACATTTGGTTACCAAACACCGGAAAACATGTACTCCCTCTGTCCCTAAATGAGTGTCAATTTTCAAGAAATCTTTGTCCCTAAATGAGTGTCTTTTTTGAACATAACTTTCTCCCTAAACGTTTTTTTTTCGAAAATTTTTTCACCGGTTTCTTTATACGTGCAAAACTAAAGGTTTGGAAAGGAGATTACAAGATTATATATGAATCGTTGTTACCAAATTGTTCAACAAGTTGAGATTTTCAGTGTCCCTTAAAATGAAATTTGGACACTCATTTAGGGACAGAGGGAGTAAAACATTTTCCGTAAAATATATTACGACCAAACAAACAGAGCCTTATATTTTCATACAAGTATTCACACATAATTTAAACTTCCGATAATGAAAAACAAATAAGCATCATACACTGCTTAACTTATTTTACTGTAGTATATTTTACATAATTTATTACTGTATTGTTAGGCAGTAAGGATTATCTAGTTAAACAATCACTAAGGAGATAGAAAGGAATATTTTATTACAAAGAAACCATCTTATCTCTTGTGATCATATAATTGACGCCATGATTATTATGTTACTATTAAAGTTTGACTAAATGAAATAATCATACCAGAAGCATTTGATATATTATTTCTAAAAAGGAACTAAGCTTTTTCCTAAAGTAATTAGGACACTGTTCTTGTCGTATTATCTTACTAAACTAAAGTAAGGATGTCCTTATTTAGGCCCCATTTGGAGTGCGTTCAAAAGAGGGCAACGATTGATAATAGCATTGACAAATCAACTGCGTATTTTGGGATATATTATATAATATCTCTAGCTACCCATTTTTGTTTTCACAAAGATAATGGTGTTTTAAAGACTTTTATACTACCTTTAATCACTCACTAATGACAAGACTTTTTTTCATTCGTCTTTCATTAGATTACTAATACTGTATTAATCCTTGGTTACAAAGAAAATACGTACTTTAATGTTGGAAAACGAGAATAACATTTTATAGAAAATTCCCTTATAATTTCTGAATAAATTCAGTGCAAGGGTTGGGTAATTCTATTGTGAAAATGAGTATAACATTTGAAATGAATATAGTACTTATTTTGATTATTGATAGAAAAGAATTAAACTATTTTGAGACAAATTAACACGCAGCTTTCAATTACACTGATCAATACTTTTAATTTCCTTCCTTAAAAATAAGAAAAACAATACTTTTCCTTGATTTCCATTTATTTACTTGTCAAAATAGCATTACATAAAAAAAAATAAAAAAAATCCCATATGATGTTTTCGGTCATTACTCATTATATCCTACTAATATTTTATTAAAAAAAAAAACATATTTTTTAAAAAAAAAATATTTTTTTTACACACCAAAAATTTGACGAGAAAAATAAAACTACATAGGTCATGATATGGTTTGATTTTTTTTTAAAAAAAACATATTTTTTTACACACCAAAAATTTGAGTTGTTCATCAGCTAACATGTAACACTCTGTTCTAATAAAAGTAACACTTTTTCAGTCAAATGTAACATGAGTTTTACAAAAAAAAAAAATGGATTTGCATTTCAATTGTTACTTTCTCAATAAAAAATTGTTACATTTCATATATAATGTTACATTTAAGAATATTAAACTATTACAATTGAGAAAAAAAATGTTACATTCATTTTTTATAAAATGTAACATTAGTTTAGTTGTTAATCCTATGTTAATTTTCGGAGAAAAAAAGTGTTACATTTGAAAAAATGAATGTTACATCCCTTTATAAAATGTGTTGCATTAGTTTAGTTGTCAATCTTTATGTTATCTTTATCTATTGCAGCAAAATTGTGGTACAATTTTTTTTAAAAAAGTGTTACATTTGAATAAAAAAAAGTTACATTTCGTTATAATAAGTGTTACTTATGTTGGAGGAAAAAAATTGGGGTTGCCAAAAAAAAAAAAAAAAGGGGCTCGGCTCGGCGCCGTCGCACGCCGTACACCCGTTGTACAGGAGACGGGCTCAAATAGTAATACCACTTTCTTATGTCAAAAATAAGGGGTTTTTCCCCTAGGGCCCTCCACAGACAAGTGTTATTCTGTTTTAAGGAGAGGCTTGTTCTAATTTCCTAGTAAGGAGTTCTTAACAGATCTTAATTCCCCAGACACCCCTCACCCCCATTTGACCAGTAAAAAAAACAAAAAACCTAAATACCTAAACTACCCCCTCCCCAAATAAAACCCTAACGGCCTAACCTCCCTCTCCCCCCTCCTATTTTTTTTCAGATCCCCTCTCTCTCTCTCTCTCTAAAGGGGACACACACTCTCTCCAGCTCCCTCCGCTAGCGACGGCGATGTCAACGGCACCGGCGATTTCAGCACTCGCTCTCTGTCTCCCTCTCTCTCTTTCTCTCTCACTCGCTCACTCTCTCTCTATATATCTCGCTGAAAACACACTTTCCGGCCAACTCCCCGGCGATTCACTATCTCCCTCCCTTTCTGCTCTCTCTCCTCCCACAATTTCGATGGAGGCCATGGACGTCGGCGTGACCTTCTACCTTTATTTTTTCTCCGGCCTAGATCTACAACGCCGACGAGTAGATCTACTACTCCGGCGAGTAGATTTACTACTCCGGCGAGTAGATCTACAAGTCCGGCGATCAGATCTATAGCTCCGGTAGACTCGATACCTTGATATTTTATTCCAATGTGCATATTTATGACTCTTTAACCCAAGTCCAACTTTGTATTTTCTTCTTAGTCGTTTTCTTACAAAATTCACGATTATTTTATCTGGTAGACTCGAGACCTTGATATTTTTCTCCATCTCTACAATCTCCTGTGATCACAATATTCGTGGTACAGGCCTTTATACTCCTGTCATGCACAATAGCAGTAGGGACCAACCTCAGCCAATTCATCTACATAGGCAGATTCATAGCAGTATCGTTTCAAGTACTTGGGCATATGAAAACAATCCTTGTTTTGATTCTCGGGTTCCTATTCTTTGGTAAAGAGGGTCTGAACTTGCATGTTGTGGTCGGGATTTGGCCGAATAATATTATGTTTTTTCTTATAAATTGAAAAAAATAAATAAAAAAAAACAGACTCTTATATGTTAATTATTGGTCTTATATGTCATTTAAAAGAGTTTGACCGGGATTTGACCGAATAAAATTATATTTTTTTCTCAAAAGTTGAAAATATCGACTCTTATATGTTAATTATTGGTCTTATATGTCATTTATAAGAGTTTGACCGAGATTTGACCGAATAATATTATGTTTTTTTTCTTAAAAGTTGAAAAAAGTGAAAAAATCGACTCTTATATGTTAATTGTTGGTCTTATATGTCAGTTAAAAGAGTTTGACCGAGATTTGACCGAATAATATTATGTTTTTTTCTTAAAAGTTGGAAAAAAACAAAAAAAAAACTGACTCTTATATGTTAATTATTGGTCTTATATGTCATTTATAAGAGTTTGACCGGTATTTGACCGAATAAAATTATTTTTTTTTCTCAAAAGTTGAAAAAATCGACTCTTATATGTTAATTATTGGTCTTATATGTCATTTATAAGAGTTTGACCGAGATTTGACCGAATAATATTATGTTTTTTTCTTAAAAGTTGAAAAAAGTGAAAAAAATCGACTCTTATATGTTAATTGTTGGTCTTATATGTCAGTTATAAGAGTTTGACCGAATAATATTATATTTTTTTCTTAAAAGATGAAAAAAATTAAAAAAAACTGACTCTTATATGTTAATTATTGGTCTTATATGTCAGTTATAAGAGTTTGACCGGGATTTGACCGAAT
Source organism: Campanula takesimana (assembly GCA_026119855.1). NCBI lineage: Eukaryota > Viridiplantae > Streptophyta > Magnoliopsida > Asterales > Campanulaceae > Campanula > Campanula takesimana. The sequence goes on from JAOWBW010000303.1 coordinate 1,194,569, forward strand.
AATATTTTTTTTTTCTTAAAAGTTGAAAAAATCGACTCTTATATGTTAATTATTGGTTTTATATGTCATTTATAAGAGTTTGACCGAGATTTGACCGAATAATATTATGTTTTTTTCTTAAAAGTTGAAAAAAATGAAAAAATCGACTCTTATATGTTAATTGTTGGTCTTATATGTCAGTTATAAGAGTTTGACCGAGATTTGACCGAATAATATTATGTTTTTTTTCTTAAAAGTTAAAAAAAACAAAAAAAAAAAACTGACTCTTATATGTTAATTATTGGTCTTATATGTCAGTTATAAAAGTTTGACCGAGATTTGACCGAATAATATTATTATTATTATTCTCAAAAGTTGAAAAAATCGACTCTTATATGTTAATTATTGGTCTTATATGTCATTTATAAGAGTTTGACCGAGATTTGACCGAATAATATTATGTTTTTTTCTTAAAAGTTGAAAAAAGTGAAAAAAATCGACTCTTATATGTTAATTGTTGGTCTTATATGTCAGTTATAAGAGTTTGACTGCTGTTTGACCGAGTTTGGCCATATTTGACCAAATAATATTATTATTGGATTTTTCCCCTAGGGCCCCTAATGCCAGATTTTATTACAAATAAAACCTCACCCAGATCAAATGACACATAAGGAGCTGAGGCGAGATTAAAATTCCCCATACACCCCTGATGACCAGTCAAATACAAATCCTAAAAACCCTCCCCTCCCCTCTCCACCCGTCATTCACGACACACACCACACACGCGCACACACAAAACACGTTCTCTCTCAATCCTTTCTCTCTCTCCAGCCCACTGGCGACAATCACCGGCAACGGCGACTGACCACGCCGTTCATTCGTCACACACCAGCGACTTCTCCGGCGCCGTCATCACCGAGTTCTGGAGTAGTTGCTGCCTTGATGTTGATACGCCGGCGAAGAAATCACCGTCTTCGATCTCCGACGATGTTGATCTTGCTGCATCTCTGCTCACCATCATCGCCGACGCCGTCAGATCTGGACCAGATCTGTTCAGATCCGTCCTCCGTTGTTCGTCCTTGTTCTCAGTTCGTCATCTATCGCTTCTTTCTCTTCATTTCTCTCCAGATCTCTGGTTCAAATCTCTGCTATTTGTTGGTAGTGGTGCCCTAGGCACGTTTAATAAACGTTGTAATTGTTATCATTTATTTCATATCAATAAAGAGATGCTTTGATTATTATTGTTGTTTATGTTTACTTATAATAATCCCAGTCCCTAGTGCTTGTTAAGCACTAGTATAAAGGCTAAATGATCATGGGATGATCATGTTAGATTTATGGGTACTTGTTTGGAACAAGGTACTGGACTTGACCCGCTGCATGAGATTTATGTCATGGTCTATGTCGTACATATATCTCATATTAGTTATGTCATTTGAATCCTTAGACATGAAGTTATTATAGTCTTCCACTTGATGAATATTGTGTTTGACATATTCAAACGCTACCTTAACACGGTAGTTATAAAGGGTATGATTGGCATAATCGGATTCCCGTTGGGAAGAATAATAAGCTAAATGGATTTGTCCCTCCACGGAGAGATGTCAAGCTTGGGCCCCTCGAAGGAATGATGTTGATGAAATGTTCGGTCGGACTCAAATGGATTGATTGGATCAATAGCATTTGAATTATCAACATATTCGGAATCGAGAAAGTATTGAACAAAACAAGTTGACTGTTTGACCATGACTTGTGTTCAATGACATCGTGGACAAAGGGATTGTGACATATTCTAAAGGAATGCGAAATTGTATCTAGTTACACTATTTGGATAGGTATGACGGTTTGCTAGAACCTAATCATATCTTATGGGTTCATGTTTGAGCCCATTACCAACTTAGTGTAATCCTAGAGGGTCACACACAAATAGAACGAATCATAAAGGACTAAATTGGAATTATGGAAAAATGTCAGGTTTTGGCTCTGGCACGGTCGTGTGCCTTAAAATGGCACGGCCGTGCCATAAATCCAAACCAAGGCAAATCTGTCGACATGTTTGACACGACCGTGCCAAAAAGTCAAGCACGACCGTGCCGAAATTGGTCGACTGGGGGAAATCACGCGGACCTGATGGCACGACCGTGCCAGTTTATAGGGTACGACCGTGCCAGTCAAGTCGGCCAGAATTCCTTGTTGCCTAATTTGGTGACGGGATTTAGGATTCCTAAGTCCTTAAGGGTTAAGGATTGGGACCTATTTAAAGATCCTTTCAGCAGCCATTAGACAGATGATTGTGAGTGTCTCCATAAGGTTTTGAGAGGTTATTTTTCTTGTTCTAAGATCCCAAAAGTGAAGAACAAGAATATTCATAATTCCATATAGTTCTTGCAATTGTGAAAGTGTGTTTCATAATTTGGTCTAGCAACCAAGATCAAGAAGTTACTTGATATTCGTTCGTGGTGTGGATACCGCTAGAGGGTGAAGCTCATCATCTTCAAGGTTCGCGTTCTTGATCAAGTTTCAAAATCTCCACCAAGTTCAAAAGCTAGAAATTCATAGCCATCAAGGGTTAGTTATTCCTCTATTCATCTTGTTGTATTTGATTTAATCATATGAACGGATCCATGGCTTTGGGTTTCATTAAAATTTTAATTGCTAATTTCCGCTGCGCATGTTAGATCGAAACCCAACACTATTTTCTCCAAGCTCTTCTCTGATTAGGTTGTTCAATAACTAGTAAAATGGCAGAAGTGATGATGTATTATTTTTGTGATTTTTTTTAGACACAGTCAACATACAGTTTTCTTAGCAAGTCAAAAGGTAAAAATGTAGATCCCAACATTCTCCAGAACCAGAAAACAATCCAACCACCACTTGACTGATATATTCACAACATTATGTCGACGCATTTTTAAAACAAAAGGCAGCTTCATTTGTCTCCAGTGATGGAAGAATCCGTTGTGATCCTGTTACGGCCGATTGGTTTTCACCCGCCTGCATCTCTCCTCGCCCCTCCTGCTTCACCGGAACAAAACCACACTTTGATGGAATCTTGCGTTGTAGATTTGTTATTGCACTCCTCAGTAAATTGTCACCAACTATCAACCTCAGCTTTTTAACAAAATCATCTCGACTCATTTGCTTCCTCCTAAATAACTCATAATTCTTCTTAACCAGAGCCATATCTTTAAGTGTGGTTTCATTAGAGATGGCATCAAACAACAGAGGAAAAGGCATCCAAGGCGATCTCGAAATCTTGGTAGCTAATGGATCTGGTTTTGCAATCAATTCCTGAGATATCTGAACTGGGAGCCGATGGTGATCATTTTCCTCTAACCTGGTGTTGATTAATGTCAAGTACTTTTTTATCATATCGAAATGCATAGAACCTGTAATTAATAAAATATTTTTAAAATGGAAAATAGGGAGAACAAAATGACTTTTACACTTTAATTATAAGAGGCAAACATGTCTTTTATGTTAGTTATAAGAGTTTGACCGATGTTTGACCATATATTAAAGCCAACATTAATAAAATATTATTATTTTTATTGTTTTTGTGAAAAAATGACTTTTATACTTCAATTATAAGAGAAGAGTTGGTTTTATACAATAATTATAAGAGTTTGACCGAGCTTGATCAAGTAATATTACATTTTTTTATTAATAATAAAAAAAGTGAAAAAAATAAGACTCTTATACTTTAATTATATGAGGGAAACATGTCTTATGTATCGGTTATAAGACTTTGACCGATGTTTGACCGTACATGAAACCCAACATTAATAAAATATTTTTATTTTAATTTTGTATTGTGAAAAAAATGACTCTTATACTTGAATTACAAGAGAATAGTTGGTCATATACACTAATTATAAGAGTTTGACCGAGCTTGATCAAGTAATATTAGATTTTTTTTTATTAATAATAAAAAAAGTGAAAAAAAACAAGACTCTTATACTTTAATTATAAGAGGGAAACATGTCTTATGTATCGGTTATAACAGTTTGACCGATGTTTGACCGAACATGAAAGCCAATATTAATAAAATATTATTATTTTTAATTTATTTTGTGAAAAAATGACTCTTATACTTCAATTATAAGAGAAGAGTTGATCTTATACACTAATTATAAGAGTTTGACCGAGCTTGATCAAGTAATATTAGATTTTGTTTATTAATAATAAAAAAATAAAAAAAAACAAGACTCTTATACTTTAATTATAAGAGGGAAACATATCTTATGTGTCGGTTATAAGAGTTCGACTGTTGTTTGACCGAGTTTGACCATATTTGACCAAATATTATTATTATTTTTTTCTAAAAAGTGAAAAATTTCGACTCTTATATGTTAATTATGTGTCAGTTATAAGAGTTTGACTGATGTTCGACCAAATTTGACCAAAAAAATATATTATTTTTTGTAAAAAAATGAAAAAATTATTTTTTGTAACTCTTATATGATAATTATGTGTAAGTAATAAGAGTTTTGACTGCTGTTTGACCAAGTTTGACCAAATTTGACCAAAAAAATTTGTTATTTTTTTGTAAAAAAATGGAAAAAGTGATTTTTTTTTTTTACTCTTATGTGTTAGTTATAAGAGTTTGACTGTTGTTTGACCAAGTTTGACCAAATTTGACTAAAAAAATTTATTATTTTTTTTTTAAAAATGAAAAAAATAATTTTTGTAACTCTTATCTGATAATTATGTGTTAGTTATAAGTGTTTGACTGTTGTTTGACAAAGTTTGACCAAAAATTTTATTATTTTTTTGTAAAAAAACGGAAAAAGTAATTTTTTTGACTCTTATGTGTTAGTTATAAGAGTTTGACTGCTGTTTGACCAAGTTTGACCAAATTTGACCCAAAAAAATATTATTTTTTTGTAAAAAAGTGAAAAAAAATAATTTTTTAAACTCTTATATGATAAATATGTGTAAGTTATAAGAGTTGACTAAAATTTGACCAAAAAAGTAAAGTTGGGAAGAGATATGAGGGTATTTTAGTCTTCTTACATCATTTGCTAGTGAGGGGTGTATGAGGAATTTTCCATCTGGATTTTCCTTATTTGGGTTTGAATCTGGGCTCAGGGGTCCTAGAGTCCAAGGCCCATTATTATTTTTCTAAAAAAATGAAAAAAATGATTTTTTTTTTTTACTCTTATATGTTAATTATGTGTCAGTTATAAGAGTTTGACTATGATTTGACAAAAAAAGTAAGGGTGAGAGGAGATATGAGGACATTTTAGTCATCTTGCATCTTTTTGCAAGTGAGGTGTGTCTCTGGTATTAGTGATCTGTTGAGTCCTTATTTAAAATATAAGTTGGTAGTGAGGGGCCCTAGAGTCCGAAGCCCCAAAAATAATTGAGTTGCCTTTTCAACAATTTCACTTATAAGTACTTAGTATTTTGCTCACATAACATTATAATCACATATAGAATTGATACAGGCATAAAAATAGGCACGAAGGAGTACAAATTCACCACGAATTTATTATTTTGAAATATTTATAATATAGTTTGAAAATGTCAATTCAGAAAGTGACGTTTCACTTATAACTAAAAAATAAAGAGGAAGAAGTGATCATAAAAAATAAACAGCCACTACTTCTGCTTTTTCACAAAATCTTATAAACAGTTAATTTTCCTAATCAATAGAAAAAAAAACTACTGCCTCTGACCCGTAGTAAATATCGTACTCCCTCTGTCCCTAAATGAGTGTCCATTTTTAAGAAATCTTTGTCCCTAAATGAGTGTCTTTTTTGAACATAACTTTCTCCCTAAACGTTTTTTTTTGAAAATTTTTTCACCGGTTTCTTTATACGTGCAAAACTAAAGGTTTGGAAAGAAGATTACAATATTATATATGAATCGTTGTTACCAAATTGTTCAAAAAGTTGAGATTTTCAGTGTCCCTTAAAATGGAATTTGGACACTCATTTAGGGACAGAGGGAGTATTTAACTTTTCAACGTTTTTAACGAATGTGCTTTAGTTGTTTGTACTTTGATTAGATAATGGTGACATTGCACTAAAATATTTCCTTATTTAGAAATGACATGTATCTTGAGCAGGTTTAAGTTTCTCCGTCGTAGAGGTCTCGTGTTCGATACCCCTGCTGGCTAGAAATGAATTAAGTGGTTTAGGATTTCAAAAAAAAAAATGCAGTATTTATTATATGACAGAGTGAGTAGTTCTTAGACTTCAAAACTCCTCATTTATTCCTCTCTTAAAAAAAAAAAAAAAAAAAAAAAAACTCCTCATTTATAAGTTAAAAACTTATACCCAATTCTATATATTAAAAAAAAAAGGGTTTCAATGATATAAAAACTAAGTTTTACTTAATGTGATGAAAAAGTCTGTTTTTTTTTTTAAAAAAAAATATAAGATTTGGCCATGTGTTTTTTGGTATATTGTGAAAGACAAGGTTTCATAATTGCATTTGTCTTCCTCGTTAGCTGTATTATTCTTACCGAACTCTACTAACATTCTCCTATATAATCTCAAAAGTAATGAGATAATGTTTTAAGAGATGAGATCACATGTACCACTTCTATGTACCACTTTGTGTACCACTGGTGATCCAACGAATATTATTATTTATGATAAAATCTTAATGACAACTTAATTAACTCATAATCATTGGATCACTAGTGGTACACCAAGTGGTATACAAGTGTGGTACAGGTGATTTCGTCTCATGTTTTAATTACTAGGATAGAATTCTTGCTTTGTGTATATACTTTGACTTTCTACAAATGTCCAAGATTTCACATCCAAGCGTGCATTTTACTATGCAACACCAACTTACATTTTTGTACTCTTTCCGTCCCAAAATAAATAATTAAATTTATTTTTCATTAAAAAAATTTAAAATTTTACTGTGTAAGATAAAATTATTTTCATTTCTATGCATCGTGTACTGTTGATCGAACATAACTGTTGCATCACTATTAATACATATTACTCCCTCTGTCCTATGCGAAAGTTCTTACTTTTCTTTTTTGTTTGTCCCATATTAAGTGGTTCTTAGTTGTTTTATTACTTAAAATGGATAATAGGACTCACTTGTCATTCTCATAATTAAAACTTTCTACCCACTTTCTCTCTCCTAGTCTCCTACTTTCTCATACTTTTCATACTCACGACATTTATTTTTTCTTAATCTCCGTGTAAGGTCAAACTAATAACATTAGTCCGAGAAGGAGGGAGTACATAGTTTGATAAGAAAATGGTATAGAGGATTTAATCTTGCATATGCATATACTTGATGGCATAAATTTTCTACACCGACCAAAGACTAATGAAGAGCCTTTGCCTAATTTAGATTTATTCAACAAAATTAAACAAACTTACCACTAAAGCACAATAAATAGAGGAGTTTACCCCCAAAATAATAATGAGGAATATACAATTAATTACGTATGACACTCCATATTATTCCCCGCCTTAAAGGATTAAACGGGTGTTCATTATACTCAACTTATTCTTAAACAAAGATGTTTATTACTCCAAAGTATATTTTTTTGAAAATGTTTAAGGAGTTGAAATTTTTTTCACCGGTTTCTTTATACGTGCAAAACTAAAGGTTTGGAAAGGAGATTACAAGATTATATATGAATCGTTGTTACCAAATTGTTCAAAAAGTTGAGATTTTCAGTGTCCCTTAAAATGAAATTTGGACACTCATTGAGGGACAGAGGTAGTATATTTTTTGATGGTCAACTTGATAAAATTTTAATTTAAACAGTATTTTAACTTAATTTCTTATAATGAAAATTTAAAAAATATTATTAATAGTAATGATACATCAATAACAATTTTTAAATTTATATTGAGATAATTAATATTTATTAAATATTTAGTCAAACTTTAATTAAGCTGATCACTAAATTTAAAATCGAATTAGTTTTCTTGAACGGTTTGAATATGTGAAACATAATTTTTAATGAGATAGTTTGAATGCAAGCTGTTTGTTTATGTTTGACTATTGACATTAATCAGTAAAGCTAAGATAAGATGAGATATAGTAATGACAAATTAGGCAGGGGAAGTAGGTTTAATTAATTTCCAATTGAGGAAATAGAAAGCTGTCCCTGATGGCAAAACAATGTTGTCGTATGATCGGGGTACAGTGTACGCAATTTTTGTCCCAAAATACTTATAGTTATAGCTTTAGATATTCTCATAATATTAAAAAAAAATGTAATTATTAATGTAAAAAAAGACTCATTTACTCTTAAAAAATGCAATTACGTATCTATGCAATTAAATATTTGTGCAATTATATCTCATTGTCATAAATAAGAGCATACTTGGTTAACTAGGGTAAAGATTCATGGATAATGGTGAAGCTACAAATATTTTGAGAAAAATTTCAACTCCTTAAACTACAAGTATTTTGGGACGCAAGGTGTATCAATAATGAGCGAGATCTCCAAAATTAGATAATTATTGTAAGGATGATAAGTAAAATTCATTAATTGAAAAAGTCTACATAAATATATAGTATACTAGTGTAGTTTTAAATAAAATAAATAAAATAAAAATTGTTTTAAAAAAAGTATACATAAATATATATACTAGTGTAGTTTTAAATAGAATAAAATAAAATAAAAAATTGTTTAGTTTAAAATGAAACTGAGAGGAGAGTTGATTAGAGTAACAACAGTGTAGATTTTACTCCTGCAAGGAATTTTAATCAATTTTAAAGCTTTTTTATGCATCACTTACAAAATAATTTTAAATAATACTCCCTCCGTCCTACTATAAGGTTCCTGCTTTGACTTTGCACGGAGATTAAGAAAAAATAAATATTGTGAGTGTGAAAAGTAAAGTAAGTGAGAAAAAGTGGGTAGAGAGTTTTTGTTGTGAGAATGATAAGTGGGTCCTAATTTCCATTTTAGGTAATAAAGTAAAATAAATATATTAAATTGGGACAAACTAAAAAAAAAAGTAAAAACCTTAAATCGAGACATGGGGCAGAGGGAGTATATAAATACCACAATGCAATATTTAGAATATATAAACATTAAGTATCATGAATAAGCAAGCAATGTCATTTGTCATATGCTATCAATATGGTTTCTATGTCGTCAGTATTCGTGTACACTCTGTTATAAATATTACACAAATATTGAATAGAAACAGAATAGAAATACAAAACAGAAAATAGAAACTGGGAAGAGGTGTAGTTGGGTTTGTCCGAGTCGTGTAAACCAACACTGTCCTTAAGACAAATTCGTCCCCTCACCGGTGTTGTGCTTGAGGATACGTTGGACGCCTGTCTCCCAGGATACAACGGACGGACCGGACGACGACTGCACAATAGTGCCTCCGGCGAACTTCGATGTGCCTGGAAAGAACCACCACCAGAAAAGCAGGAGGGCCAAGGAAAACGCTAAGCAAAAAGATGAGAGACTGTTTGAAAATGTGTGTTTAAAATGGATGTGCAGAACACCATTTTATACTGCTCAAAATGACCCAATTAATCACACAATTAATCTGGGAATCAATTGAATTAATTCGGCTGTTACAAAACTAATTATGTAATGAATGGCTTTTAATTCTGACTGTTATCAGATTTGTTTCTAGCCGAATTCAAAATTTAGGGACGGAAAAAATAATCAAAAAGTGAGCTTGTCACGCCTAGGCCATTTCGGAGCTACATTCGTGTCCGCAGGACGCGCACACATGAGTCCAGTGGTCCGTGGCATAAATCGACAAATTTCCAACTAAATTTGCACCCCCCTGCGCGAGAGAGAGCCTCTAGTCCACACAATCTTAACCCATACAAATGGGTAATTGTATTTATACTAGCTCAACTTTTTATTCTAAACCAATGTGGGAGAAGTTCACTTGGCTTTACCCACAAATGGTCTTAGAACATTATTTCTCCCATTATCCCATTTGGGATACCCTTTTACAAGGAAGGATCCTAAGGAATTTTCCCTTCCTTTTCCATGTGGGATAGTAACCCACTTCCCCAACTTACCCATTCATTTTATTTATTCTTTTGAGCATTTCAACTTCTACTTTTCATTACATAAATTGGACACACCAATTTATTACTAACAAGTAGGAGTTATTCTTTAATCAACAAATGATTTTTATTTAAGAAACGCGCGCAATTTCTCAAATTTCCTTCACACATTTACACATTTTTCCAACACACTCCATATTCCATTTCTAAATTGATTACAGTAGAAGCTCAAAAAACAATCTCATTTTTAGTGGAAAAAAAAAAACAACAATTTTTGACAACATTAATTAATAAGATATGGTCAATGTAGGAGTAATTGTTAAGCCATAGAACTGCAATTGGTTTTCTTTGTTATGAAAAAGAAAAACAAGGGGCTGAATTAACAAATCCGGGTGTAGAAATGGAGTATATGGAATCCATTAACTAAACACCAAGACTTGCTTGTTATTAACAAGTCACATATGAAAGCAGAGAATGGTGATGGAGCTTCATGTTGAAAGAAATGTAGTTTCAATAAAAATAAAATTACACATTATTACGTCCCAAAATAAATATTCTGTTTTTATTTTAAAATTTTAAAGAAATTTAATATTTTGTAAAATATACTAACCAAGGTGTGTGGAAATCTTTGCTAAACGCTTTTTAAATTTGCAAGTACATATAATGACTGGATTTGTTGATAAAATATCAATCAATAATAATGAGTTACAGTTTATAATACTTCACTTCAAAATGGTAACTGCAGTGTTGTTGAATTTTATAATAATAATGTGTTACAGTTTATAGTAACATGAGTTATGTTTTAGACAAAAACTTGTATGAGAACACCATGACCCGTCTCATAGTAGAGACGGGTCATTTTTGACCCATAAACCACATTTTTTTTTATATATATATATTATTATTTTTGGTTTTTTTTTTCGGTTTGTCAAAAGTAATAGTTACTATCACTTAATATAACAAACGTGTTACTTATATGTAATAGTTTGTATACATAAAAGTAATACATATATACAGAAAAGTAACAGTTTTTTTTTTTTTTTTTTATGTTTTCTTCGTTTGCCAAAAGTAATACTTATTACAACTAAAATGTAACGAATGTGTTACTTATATGTAACAGTGTTTATACATAATTGTAACACATATGTATAGAAAAGTAATAATTCAACTATTTACACCTTAGAACTAAAAACACTTGTGTTAGTAACATTGTAAAAATAAGAAAGTAAGAATTTTTATAAACGAATGTTACATTTTGCTTGTATAATAACATTGTAAAACAATTACGTTTGCTTGTATAATAGTATATCTATATGTTTTCAAATAATAAGTTACAATGTGTTCAATTTATCATGATACATGTAAAAGTATTACATTATCAATAGAAACCTGTTACAATTTCATCTACTAAAGTGTTACATTTAGTTATAGAAACTCATTTTTTTTATCTCTTAGTGTAAAACATGATAGGACAGATAAAAAAAGAAAGTAAGAACTTTAAACGGCGGGAGGGAGTAGTAGATATTTAAAAGTTTTTACCCATTACTGTATTATTTAGATATTCAGCTTCTATCAATAAAAATGTTGAGACAAATAAAATATATCCACGTCAGCAGCTGACCAGCTAAGAAACGGTGAATATTCTCCAAATATTACCCCGTTTAATCAAGGTTCATGCACTAGTCATAGTTCAAATTATTGTTTTGAGGGCAGAAAAGGTAATTAAAAAAGAAAAAAAAAAAAAGCCGAGAAACTACCAACCCAAGTTGGCTTACAAACCACGTTTCTTTCCTTCTCTCTATTTATGGACTTCTGTTCCTCCCCACACTTTTTAGTTTTTCAATCTTTCTTTCTGTTTCATTTAACTCGATCTTATATGAACACCTCCCCTACTTTCCTCCAGCTTTTCTTACTCCAATCCCTCCCTCCCACCCTTAATTAATTACTTTTGACAAATTATATACTCCATATTCCTGTTTTGAAACTTGTGTTTTCCTGAATTCAAGCTTATTTCTTTGAACAACCCCTCACTTTTGATTCCTTTATAAACCCTCAGCCTAACTCCGACGAATAGGGTTAATTTTGGAATGGAAAACTTGACTGGTTTTGGCATGGAGGAACTTGAATTGCCACCGGGCTTTCGATTTCATCCCACTGACGAAGAACTCATTTCCCACTATCTTTCACCTAAAGTTTTGGATAGCGATTTCTGCACTGTTGCAATCGGAGAAGTTGATTTGAATAAAGTTGAACCCTGGGAGCTTCCATGTTAGTAGTTTTTAATTTCTCTGATTCATTTATTTTGTTTCGTTCATTTGATTTTGATTTTGATTTATTATTTTTTTGTCTAATTATTTGATGTGTATTTTCTTGGAAATACAGGGAGAGCGAAAATGGGTGAGAAAGAATGGTATTTTTTCTGTGTGAGGGACAGGAAATATCCAACTGGTACCAGGACGAACAGGGCAACTGAGGCTGGTTATTGGAAGGCTACCGGAAAAGATAAGGAGATTTTCAAGGCGAAAACGCTCGTCGGGATGAAGAAAACACTCGTTTTCTACCGTGGAAGAGCTCCGAAAGGCGAAAAGACTAATTGGGTTATCCATGAATACAGACTTGATGGCAAGTTTTCTATTAATAATCTCCCGGAAACAGCAAAGGTATGTATAAATCAAGCTAAGTTGCTAAAACAAATAAACAAGTCCATATACTCTGTTTTTTCATTTATCTTACTCTGTTTTTTTTTCTTGATTGTTTATTCAGAGTGAATGGGTGATTTCTCGGATATTTCACAAGACTTCAGGTGGGAAAAAGATACCCATTTCGGGTTTGACCAGAATGAACAATTATGGACAAGATTTTGGTGGTTCAAATTTGCCTCCATTAATGGATTTGTCAAGCTTTGATGGTCAAACTGCAACTACTAACAATAATGGTGAAACATCTCACGTGACCTGCTTCTCCGATTCAATGGAGGATCAGAAACCCCATGAAGATGTAGTTGAGAGCTTCACCAATTCCTTTCCACCACCCTCTTCTTCAAAGGCGAATTTCGATAATCAAAACTCTTTCTTTTCAACCCAATTGATGCCAAATGTTGAGAATTTGCAGTTTCAGGAACCTGTTTGGATGCAGGATCAATCTGTTCTTCGGTTTTTGATTGATCAGAGTAACATGAAAGCAGAGTATTCACCAGATACGGATATGTCTTCTGGTGTAATTAGTCATGGATTGGAACAGAGGTGTTATGAAGTTCAAGATTATCAAATTGATTCAGCTGGCCCAATTGATCTTGATTGTCTTTGGAATTATTGAAAATTTTAATGATTTTAAAGGTTAAGGTATTGAGAAAACAGAGTTTAGTGAAGAAAAGTAGGAGTATTATTGTTGTTAATTATTTATTACTTTGTTAGTATCAATTGTGTTGTAAATTTGATGGTTGAGCAATAATATAAAAAATTAATGGCTTGTATTATAAATCAAACTCATTTTCTAATTCCTACTCCTTTTTTGGATTTTTTTTTTAATAATATGTTTAATTCTTGAGTGATTTGGATTGGATTTATGCAGCCTTTCTGAATTGAACTAAAATGAACTTGAATGTTGTTAGTTAGGCCAACAACCAATGTACATATAATAGCCTCACACAAGTCTATAAACAACTCATTTCTTTAAGTTATAAGACAAACTTGTCTTGCTCTAGGCTGATGATCACATTGACTTTTCACTCTGCAATTACCTCATGCTTCATATAAAAAACAATTATAATGCAATAAAACTGTTAGATTAAAAGATAAACACTTGTTCACTAACCACGTTTTGTTTTGTTGATGCACTTTGAAATTCAAATTATTGAAATGAGAAAAACTTTTTGTGATAATAAAAAATACTCACTCCGTCTCAAATTAGATGTCGTTTTGGGAGTTAATTTTTGTCTTAAAATACTTGTCGTTTTACAATTTTCAAGGCTTATTTATTGTTGTATACCAATTCTACCCGTATTAATGATAAGAAATTATCTCTTGCACAAGCATTTAATAGTCTAGGTAGTTGAATTACTGTAGGGGTATATAAGACATTTTCACATACATTAATTGTATTTCTTAATATGTGTGAAAGTGTCTAAAACGATATCTATTTGGAGACGGAGGGAGTAGCAAATAAGAAAATGCTCAAACCATTAAAATTTAATAAGTGAATAGGGTTGTTCTAACTTAACTAGAACTAACCTGAATTACTAGACCAAAAAAATAAATTTAGCAAAGTGGATATATCAATATGTTCATTATCATTTTCTTTATTTTACATGTAAGATGTTCTCAAATAAGTCGAAGTCATTTGTTCAAGTGAAAATATTACTTTCATAACACGTTTATTGCTCACGCCGCTAACAAATTATATCGACTCATTAACAATTAATCATACCTAACATATATTCTCTCCGTTTCATAATAAAATCACAAGTTTCTTTTTTGAATGTTTCATTAAAAAATTAATTACTCAAAATGAAAACACATATTAATACATCTTTATTCAGTAGACCTACTTATAATATAATCATAGTCATAGTCATAACAATTAGGCCTCGTTGGCGCGCGGGAATGAGTACGTAGGAATGGTAATGTAATATCTAGATATTTGAAATCCAGGAATGGTGAATATTAAATATTTTCATTCCCATGTTTGGCATATGTTTATGTCTACGCTAAAGAATGGAAATTAAATTTCCATTCATATGCTTGGTTTACATGCCTAACTAACGGGATATGTTTTTTTTTTTTTTTTCTCTATTTAACAATATGATATAATAGTTAGTTTATCCTTTTTACAAAATTAAATTGCTTCAAATCTTATTAAAATATGGTTATATGATTTTATTTTACAATTATAACTGTTCACCTACGGAAATTTATAAACAGTGGACAACATACTCCCTTCCTCCCAAGAAAAATATCTTTAAAAATTTAATTTAATTTTGATCAAGGGTAAATTTAAATGTTTTTTTTTTTAACTTTTATTTTGAGATTGGGACGAAGGGAGTATATTAAAAAAAATAAAAAAATACTAGCACACGATTCTATACAAGAACTTTTCAAAAACCCACAATAGATATTTGAATTTGTATCAGTAGAGAGAGACAAACACTACAGTTCATTCAGTAGCAAGTGATTGAAAAAATTAATACATTGCAATTATTAATGGCAACAATCAAGGATTAATGAGGTAAAAAAAACATAGCTAAAATGTTAATGAGAATAGTTGGATGAGTTCATACTGCAATTTCCAAATATAAATAAAAAAACCCAATTGAGTTGCTATAAGCCTCTAATCCCTCACTCTTAAGCATGATATGAATAAACAAAAACACAGCTGAATTCCTACAGCAAAATATAAATTCGATTTGGAAAAGTGGTTCTTCAACATAACCAATACTCAGCATATAGCAGGTTGTACTTCCTTCATTCCTAAATACATGAACAACCAAACAAAGTTTTGGATAATGAGTGAGAAGGAATTGGGAAATCTGAAACAAACTTCTTCTTCGCTCTTTACCTAGCGATTGCGAGATGAGATCCTTTGTACCATTTTTGGTGTACCATTGTGTACCACAAGTGATCCAATGGCTATATATCTTATTAAGATTAAGATAATTATAATATCCCTAATGATGTATAGCCGTCAGATCATTTGTGGTACACAAGTGGTACACAGATTGTGGTACAGAGGATCTCATCTCAGCAATTGCCTATTGATAAAAATCTTGAATTAAGGGAGGAAGATAGACAGACGATAGAGGAAAAAAGACGAGATAAATTACGTCGAATATTTATTTCATCCCGTGGGCTATTGCCTATTGATATTTGGCTAAATATTTCGGAGTTAAGTAAATTTGTCTCGTTTCTTCGTTTACTTGGGAATGGATATCACAAACCCACCACATATCATGGGATTGATATTACCATGAATTGTTGGTATTTGATACCTATAGGAAACTAATTCCCTTACCCTTATCCCCTCTAAAAAGAATAACAAACACAGATAACTGTAACCTTGGAATGAAATACCCATTCCCACCCCTATATTCTTGTACACCAAACGAGGCCTTATTCACTCATTATTTCTTATCTCACTTTCTCTCTTTTACCTCAATTTTCATACTCGCAACAAATACACCACTACCAATATTTTTAAATATATGCACTCTCTATTTACTACCACTACACTTTCAATTTTGTGTCTCTTCTTATGAAAGGGTAGTAATCCCTTTTAGACATTTTCTCACATTAATAAAAAAAAATTCATCATTGAAATCGTATTTGAAAAGTAATTTTGCCTTTTCATTATTTACTTTTGAACAAAAAGAAGGGTTGGTCTCCACGCGTTTTTCTTAATGGTTAGGAAAAACGTGTTTTTCAAAACCTTCTGGCTATCACTTTCAAAGGTTCTGACTATCAATCTCATATCCAGAAGACTTTATATTGATATCCAGTAGGCTTTATACTAATATCCAGGACCCTTCTGGCTATCACTTTCAAAGGTTCTGGCTATCAATCTCATATCCAGAAGGCTTTATATTGATATCCAGAACCCTTTTGGCTATCACTTTAAAATGTTCTGCCTATCAATCTCATATCCAGAAAGTTTTATATTGATATCCAGAACCGTTAAGAAGTTCTGATTATTTACAAAAATGCCACCGCGCGTTTTTTTTTAAAGAAGTTCCACATATTTACAAAAATGCTACCGCGTTTTTTTAAAACATGTTTTTCATGAGAGTTAGGAAAAACGCGTTTATTTTGTGCAAAAAGAAATTCAATTCAATTTAATTAGTTTCTTATCTCATTACTTACTATTCAATAACATATTCTGATCATGTTCAAATCGAACACGAGGAACTACAAGGTAGTATCCTCGAGTATATTTTTGAGATGAAAGTATCTTCAAATCGAACACATGAGGAAATACAAGGTGGTTTCACAATATTGTTTTCAAGTGCAAATGAGACAAAAATATATAGTTTCAAGCTTGTCATTTAGATATTTGACATTGTCGAATTATTATTTTTCTATTTGCTCTAAAAATATTATTTTCTAGGAACAACAGAACAAGGAACCGTCCCACTCTCTACTTTGTCTTATGGATCATTGCAGGTAAAAACATACGGTATACTAGTACTAGTATATGCATGATAGACTGTTGCACAACTAATTATTTAATTAAGTATTTTAATTTTATGCACTTATTTGGTGCCTCTAGCATCATTTTTATTCATATACTTCTTTTTTTTTAAAAAAAATGGGTTTTTATTAATTGATAATGCCAATGAAGGCTACAAGTGGGCCTATAATATGCTAACACAAATGCCATGAAGGCTACAACTAGGCATATAAATATGCTAACACAAATCTCCCTAACGGGATTCGAACTCGTGAGTTCCGCATGGGAAGCTAACACCGGATACCGCTTGACTAAAAAATTTGATAACTTAGTTTTTTCAAAACAGTCTGAAATTTATTATTGATGTACCATTTGATTTGAAAGTATAACAAGAATTAAAATCTGAAACACTTGTTATTGATACGCTAATGAAAATGATAACCTAAATTACTACTCAAAATTGACTCAACTTACGGTAACAATAAAAAACTCAAAGTAAAACTAACTTCTAAGGGATGGAGCGATTATTACTAGGGGTGAGCAGAAAAACCGACAAAAACCGATAACACCGAAAAAACCGAAAAAAAACCGACACCGAAAAACGGAACCAATAAGGTATTAGCAAGGCACGGTTTGTAGAAATTTTAAAACCGAATTAACCGGCTCGGTTTTGGTTCTATTCCCAAATCCCGATTTTAGAACCGAACCGAACCGATAAAATGCAACGTCGTCGTTTTGTCTTTTACATATATACTCCTTCCTTCCAGCCTTTGAACCCTTAGAACGCTCTACTCTTCCTTGCGGCTTGCGCCGCTTCTTCACCTGCTTGCCGGAGCCGACGACGCCGCTTCTTCACCTGCTTGCCGGAGCCGACGACGCCGCTCAGGTAAGAATATCGTTCTCTTTCTCTCTATCAAGCCTTTTGATTTCAATGTTTGCTGGTGTATGTATATTTGGGGTTTCAATGTTTGCTGGGTTGTTTCTGAGTTTGAAGAAAGCCATTTCCAAATATTGCGATTTGGTACATGTGGCTGTGTTTATGGGAATTTTCTGTATGTCATTGACACGGAACCGCTACCGACCGACACCGAAACCGATTTAAAACCGAAACATTTCGGTACTAAAATGTTGGAGACCGATAAGATGCGATTCGGTACCGTTTTTAGCTAGAAACCGTACCAAACCGAACCGAGCTCACCCATAATTATTACTATCTACTCCCTCTGTCCCAGAAAGATAGTCTCATTTTGACTTTTTATGATCAACAAAAATAAACTTTAACCAAACATTATATCGATCTAATCATTCTAGTGAAATTCTAAAAGTTGTATTTGATTTATCAATAACACATTTTAGAATTTTATTGTAATGATTAGATTGACACCCATGTTTGGTCAAAAGTCACTATTTGTTGACTATAAAAAAACAAAATGAGACTATCTATCTTGACAAATTCTTATATGCACCTGATGCACAGCATGTGACGGGCCTATCCATGGGCCGACCCGGCCGACCCGCCAGCCCGCTATCCTCCAGCCCCAGCCTGATACGTGGCGCGCTGTGAGCCACTCGCTGGTTCACCCAGCCGCGCGCTGCCACGTGTCACCTTAAAAATAAAACCCATTAACTTTAAAATGCTATATCTTGAGATTTATAACTCAGGAAAAAAAAATTTAAAAATTCCGTTGTGTTCGACGAATAAAACTACATAGGTCATGATATGGTTTGATTTTTTTTAAAAAAAAAAAACATTTTTTTACACACAAAAAGTTTGAGTTGCTTTGTCAGGTGAGATGTAACACTCTGTTCTGATAAAAGTAACAGTTTCATATTCAAAAAGTAACATTTTTTACAGTCAAATGTAACAGCAATTTTACAAAAAAAAAAAAAAATGGGTTTGCATTTCAATTGTTACTTTCTCAATAAAAAATTGTTACATTTCAGATATAATGTTACATTTAAGAATATAAATTGTTACAATTGAGAAAAAAAATGTTACATTCATTTTTTATAAAATGTAACATTAGTTTAGTTTGTCAATCCTATGTTAATTTTGGGAGAAAAAAAAGGTGTTACATTTGAAAAAATGAGTGTTACATTCCTTTTTAAAAAGTGTTACATTAGTTTAGTTGCCAATCTTTATGTTATCTTTATCTATTGTAGCAAAATTTTGGTACATTTTTTTTAAAAAAGTATTACATTTGAATAAAAAAAAGTGTTACATTTCGTTATAATAAGTGTTAATTATGTTAGAGGAAAAGTTGGTGTGGCAAAAAAATTAAAAACGGCTCGGCTCGGCGCCGTCGCACGCCGTGCGACGGTTGTACCGGAGACCGCCTCATCTATATTTGTGGAACAGAGGTAGTAAATTAATTGTGAAACAGCCCAGAGATCATCCTATTTCCATCGTTCTTTGAACCATTGAAAATGACACAAAATTTCTTACATGAATATAAGCTTCAAGTTTACACCAATAATTCAAAAACTACTAACTTGAAGGAAGAAATTTGAGCTTTTTATCTTCCCAAAACAGGTTGTTAATAAGTAGTAGTACTAGTACTAGAATAATTGGAGAAGTTTTTATCTTCCCTATTTTATGTATCAAAATTCATGCATTCATGAAATATATGCATGCAGGTGAAGAAATACCACTAAATTTGGCATCAAATTTCGTGTTCTTATATGAAATATATGCATAAAAACTGCTCATCTTTCACCAACATAAGTGTGGGAACACAAGAATATCTAACTAGCAAAGAAATAAGAGGAGATATTCTGTACCACTTTTTGTGTACTATTTATGTACCACAAGTGATCTGACGGCTATGCATAACTTTTGTCATTATACTTAGGGTGAGTTTGGGATTGATTCTGATTCTCATAAAATGATTTATTAAAAGTGATTATAATATAATTGATTATTTTATTATTAATTTATTAATTATGAACATGTTTGGATATCACATGTCTAAAATTGATTATGAAAAATAAATTCTAAAAATACCCCTTACTCTAGACATATAAAATTAGTAAGTGCACATATAAAAGGAAGGATATTAATGTATAACATTATAACAAAACAGCTTTTAGAATCACTTTTGGGAAAAGCTGGGTCATAGCTGCTTCTGTCAGAACACATTTTTCTGCGTTTTGATAGCTTAAAATCAGAATCAGTTTTAACATCCAAACACCACGGAAGCGATTTTTGATCTAAGAAAGTGATTATAAACCTCAAAAACGCACTCCCAAACTCACCCTTATTTAAGTCTTAATAGCTTATAGCCGTCAGATAACTTATGGTACACAAAAAGTAGTACATAAAATCTCTTCTCCAAGGAGGTCATATACTATAAATTTAGTGCTCTGTGAAACCGTTTGCCATGTCCAGACCAAAAAATAAAATATAAAAAAAATGTTGCATACTTGCATTTGATTTTTTTTCGTCCATATCAAATGGAGTCATATTTTTTTCTTTTAAATGAAATAGTTTTCAACAATTGAATATAAAAAATTCACAAAGAAAGAAAATAAGAACATTATTACAACATGTGTATATAATAATCTGCAAAGATTGGTCCCAGTCCTAATTTCTTTGCTCCTCTGTCTCCATACCTTCATGTTTCCTACACATCCATATATAGTATCTCAGAATTTGTGAGAAACCAATAATATGGGGGATGTTCTTATGGATATAACTTAACGATAGTATACGTGGGCATGTTCTTACAATTCAAAATATTTCCGGCTAAAATTATCATCATAAATATTAAATGATTGTCAACTAAGTGTACATTATCTACGTATACCGCGACATCAGTATTACTTTGAGCCCTAATAAAAATCTGAAATTTGTTATTAATAGTATTGTTATTGGTGTGTTAATAACAAATTTTAGATGTTCATTAGTACAATTGAATCAATCAAAAGTTATTACTCGAAAATCTTTATTAAATCTTTATTAGGATTGATGAAAAAAGTGTTGAACGATAATTTTGGTACAAATGGAGTAGAATGCGAGTTTAAAGGGCTACGTGAAAAAAATAGACTTTATAAAAGGAAAAAGAAAAGTTTAACCAGGATAAAACTAATTTAGCAGTTATTCAATGTTACGCTTTAATTAAAGATAAGTTGGTAAATTTAGATAAATGGTGAAATTAATTATTTTCTCTGTCCCGGACTAAGGTTCTTAGTTAGTTTTGACTTTACAAGGAGATTAAAAAAAAGTAAATGATGTTAGTATGAAAAATAAAGTAGGAGAAAGTAGGAGAGAGAAAATGGATAATTTTTTTTTTTTTTTTTTTAAAATTACAAGTAAGTCTCATTATCTATTTTAGATAATAAAAAACTAAAAGCCTTAACAAAACAACAAGGTAAGAGTGAAGTGGCAGAAGCTGGCAACAAGTAGGCCCACGGCCCAACCAAACATCATCCTAAACGGTCGAAACGTAGCTGGGCCCTTCAACCCATAACTCGGAGGAGCTAGGTGACAAAATGTTTAGGTTTTCTGTTTGCGTCACCATTCTGGACCCTACCTAACTTTTGACGTGCTTCTTAGCCGCCGTTTTTAGTCTTCTTCATTACATTTACATGTTGTGCTAGGCACGTGCCAGAGCATGAGGCGGAGTGGCGGATCTTGAATCCTCTGAATTTTTCTTTTCACAAGAGTTACTCATTCTGTCCCGGAGTAAGAGTCATACCCCTTATTTGCACGCTTATTACTCCTTCCGTCCCAAAATATATATAGTTTAAGGGGTTGAAATTTGTCCCAAAATGTTTGTAGTTTTGCTTTTATCTAGACATCTTTGACATTGTTTGTCAAATATACCCTTATTTATGATGGTAGTTGTCAAGGTAGATGCTGATTTGGGGAGGCAAGAACTATCTAACACGGAGGGGTTGAAACGTCGCTTGGTTTCAACTCGCCTTAGTACTTGAGTGGGAGTTGATGGGTGTTTCTATGCTTATGAGTTTAGTCTCCAGGTGGGAGATTGTTGGGATTGGATCCTAAACTACAAGGAAGAAAAGGTGTCTAAGTCGTGGGAGTTGGTGAGATCAAGAAAGAGTTCAAACCGGAGGAGAACTTCTGGGCGGAGAAGCAGGCGGGCGCCTGGTGGTGACTAGGCGGGCGCTCAACCAGGCAGTAAGGTTGGTCCGCATGGATATTTAATTCGAGCGGGCGCCTGGTAAGGGGTGAGCGGGCGCTCGGTATGTCGGCCAGAATAAATTGTTTCCTCTTTTGATGCAATCTCGACCAAATCGACCTAGATCTTCCTTGTACTGCTATATAAGCATAGTCACGACCTATGACACATTGTAGCAACATATTAGAAGGGGTCTAATAATATATTGGCTTGGCAATTGCCCCCCGGACGTAGTTCATGTGTTGAACGAACCGGGTAAACAATTCTTGTGTTCTTCTGTGTGTGATTCTTCCATTATTGTGCTTGTGGGTTTGTTGTTCTTTATCTAGATTGCAACGGGGTACCACTAAATTCCCAACAACTGGTATCAAGAGCTTTGGTTAGGAGGATTCAAAGTTTCATTAGTTTATTAATTTTGAATCACGTTCTTGGGGACTTTGTGAACCATCAAGATGAAGAACACAATCGAGAAATTCAACGGTGTGAATTTCACGTTTTGGAGGACAAGGGTTGAAGATTACCTTTATTGTAACAATCTTCATAAACCCTTAGGTAAGAAACCCGAAGACATGTCAAAAGGGGATTGGGAGACGTTAGATCGGAAGGCATTAGGAGCGGTGAGGAGCGCTCTAACCGACGACGTTGCACGGAACGCGATGGAGGCCAAGACAACGGTGGGGTTGCTACAAATGTTGTCAGACATGTATGATAAGCCGTCAAATATCAATAAGGTGCATTTGATAAAGAGGTTTGCGAATACGAAGATGTCAGAGGGGCAGACAGCAGCAAGTCATATCGGCAGTTTCAAAGGTATGGTGGACCAATTGAAAAGTGTTGATATTACTTTCTCCGATGAAGTGTTAGCATGTTTTCTACTAAAATCGTTGCCAGATAGTTGGGAGGTAACTGTCACAACGATTAGTACGTCGAAAACACCATTGGTGTATACGGAAGTTCGAGATCTCATCCTTCAAGAGGAGTTGAGAAGGAAAGAGAAAATGGGAGAATCTTCCGCAGATGGGGCTGCACTTAGGGTGGAGAGAAATAGGGGAATGGGAGGACCGAAAAAGGGGAAAAAGCCGGTTAAATGCTACAATTGTGGCGCGATGGGTCATATCAGTTATGACTGTCCGGATAAGGATGGTGATGCACACGTGGTGGATGATGGAGACGTATTAATCCTAGGAGAGGAGCAGTCAGGTAAAGATTGGGTGTTGGATTCTGGAGCTTCTTGTCATGCTAGTGGGGATGCAGAAACAATGGAGCGGTATAAAACTGGAGATTTTGGGGTTGTCTATCTTGGTGATGATCAACCCTTGAAGATCAAAGGTAAGGGGAATGTGTTGATGAAGACACCTAACGGGGCTGTTTTACAATTGCACGATGTGATGCATGTTCCGTACTTGAGAATGAGGGTGATTTCTGTGGGACAACTTGATGATGAAGGGTATGGTGTAACCTTAATGGGTGGGTCTTGGGAAATCACAAAAGGAGCTAAGGTGATAGCTCATGGGGTTAAGGAGAAGATGTTGTACTCTACCTACGATGTCGACATTCGCTCGTGTGGGAGCAAGAGGCAAAAGAACCAGTCTATTGGTGTTGAAAGGAGAGACATCAAGAAACGGTATGTTAGGGGAGACAGGGACACAAAGTTGATCAACGTGGTGTGGAAGTCCAAGTGCCCTAACAGAGAGCGTGTTCAGACCAAGAGAAGACGATGCAAGAAACAAGGTGTGCCCAAGTTTCAAGGGGAAGCATTGCGAGGAAGGTGGGTCTGGAGGGAGAAGGCGAAGTTAGAATTGCGGGGAGAAATCAAGGTAGATGCTGATTTGGGGAGGCAACAACTATCTAACACGGAGGGGTTGAAACGTCGCTTGGTTTCAACTCGCCTTAGTACTTGAGTGGGAGTTGATGGGTGTTTCTATGCTTATGAGTTTAGTCTCCAGGTGGGAGATTGTTGGGATTGGATCCTAAACTACAAGGAAGAAAAGGTGTCTAAGTCGTGGGAGTTGGTGAGATCAAGAAAGAGTTCAAACCGGAGGAGAACTTCTGGGCGGAGAAGCAGGCGGGCGCCTGGTGGTGACCAGGCGGGCGCTCAACCAGGCAGTAAGGTTGGTCCGCATGGATATTTAATTCGAGCGGGCGCCTGGTAAGGGGTGAGCGGGCGCTCGGTATGTCGGCCAGAATAAATTGTTTCCTATTTTGATGCAATCTCTACCAAATCGACCTAGATCTTCCTTGTACTGCTATATAAGCATAGTCACGACCTAGGACACATTGTAGCAACATATTAGAAGGTGTCTAATAATATATTGGCTTGGCAATTGCCCCCGGACGTAGTTCATGTGTTGAACGAACCGGGTAAACAATTCTTGTGTTCTTCTGTGTGTGATTCTTCCATTATTGTGCTTGTGGGTTTGTTGTTCTTTATCTAAATTGCAACAGGGTACCACTAAATTCCCAACATACTTTTCACCCACTTGCACTATGAATGGATAATTATATCATCCACCCACTACTATTTTTTACTCAACTTTGCCTTGATTCTAAAATAAGCGTGCAAAGTCAAACTAAGAACCTTAAACCGGGACGGAAAGAGTACTAGATACTAGTCCATTAAAACTAAAGTTATTTGTTAATGCTTTTTTACCAATGTACAAACAATATACATTTTTTTTAACATTAATAATAATATTAAAACAAAAATATCAAGTAAACTTTTTTACTTTTCTTATAGAAACTATCAAGTCAGCTTTTTAGAAGGTTAAAAAAAATAAAAATTGGAGTAATTTAAAAGAAGTCTTTTGTGATACGGTCTTAAAAAATATCAAGTAAACTTTTTTACTTTTCTTATCAAAAACTGTCTCATATCATATGTAAAACAATTTCACACAAATTTTTGTTTAAATCTAAGCGTCGCAACTCTTGCTTCCAGTTCAATCCTATCATGTAGAATGGAGGTTAGCAAAAGCTGTTAGGATCAAATGTGACGTGGGTTATGGAAAATTTCAAGAGTTTGATTGGGCTATGTATAAACACGTTTTTGTTTCTTCTTCCTTATTTTTATCTCAATTTCCCATCCTAGGTATAGTTATGGATCGAAAACTTTTTGGGGATCTATTCTCTATGATAAGAGATTTAAACTCATTTCCTCTTTTGTCGAGACCGTCTCACACAATACTTTCTCTTAAATTAACAGGTAGATGGAATCACTGGCGGACCTACATGTATGTATGCTTAAGGGGGCCGCGGCCCCCGTTCGTCAAAAAAATAAATTATTAGTGTAATTATCGTAAATTTAATTAGATCTGTGCAATAAATTAAACTTTTCCCCCACTCAATGAAGAAAAAAATACATTAAAAAATTTTCTTCCCCCTTACATAAATATAAATAAGTTTGTTCACTTTCAAAAAAATCTTAAGTCGGTCACGGAATGGAATTTGGACAAGTCCCCTTCAGGTTCATATAATTTAGATGGACCAACTGGCGTGCGTTTATCCTATGATGCTTTCTTGTCCTTTTCCAAACTGTTTATCACCATTTCTTTAGTGGAGCCAAAATATTTCGTGAGTAGATAAAAAAAAAAAGGATTAATTGCAATTTAGACCCTGAAGTATGTTACCACCCTTCCAATCGAGCCATGACTGTCTTTTTTCATCAGATCAGACTTTGGGGTAATTCATTTTCGCCAGTTAAGGTCTTTTTAACGGAATTCGTTAAAAACTCAGTTAAAAAGCATGTGCCATGCACGTGACTAACTGAATTGGGTTGTTTGAAGTTGATGTTTCTTTTAAGGGGCTTAATGAAAATTCGAAACATAATAGGGCTGAAAATAAAAATAACTAATAAAATAGTAAATAAAAGGGTTTTAAAAGTTATTTTCAAAATATTAATTTATAATAGAAAATAAAAAAATTAAGTCATTAATATATTTACTTTTTCTTCACCCACATAATTTAACGTTTTTTATTCAATCCTTATTATTTACCATATTAGCAATACCAAAATTTAAAAAAAAATAGAATATTTTTGACAAAAATAAATTATTAAATAGGAAATCAAGCATTTCTAGTAGCTTTTTTTTTGTTTTTTTTTATATATAAATTAGCTCAACCCAAAAAAAAAAAAAAGGAAGAAGAAAAAGAAAGAAAAAAAAAATAGCCAACCCTTCTTCCCCCGTTTCCTCACCCACTCCATATACATCATCACCCCATGTTCATCCCCCTCAAACAAAAAAATGACATCACCAGTAGCAATTGAGATCGACTCCTCTCAGCTTCTCCTTTCTCTGGCACCCCATCTTCCCCGTCGGCGTCGCCGGCAACGCCTCTCTGCTTCTCCTTTCTCTGGCGCCCGAAGTGCTCCGTCGCCGGCGAAAATGCTCCCCCCACCCCATATACTACTAGTACTGCTTGATTTCCTATTTAATATATTTTTGTCAAAAATATTATATTTTTATTAATTTTGATATTGTTAATATGATAAATAATAACGATTGAATAAAAAACATTAAATTATGTGGGTGAAGAAAAAGTAAATATATTATAGTCTTAATTTTTTTTTCTATTATAAATTATAAAATGTTGAATTTTTATTGGATGTGTTTTTTTTTTTTGGTAAATGTAAATTATTTTTTTTATATAAAATAAAATTCTTATTTAAATTTATTTTTTATTAATATTTTGAAAATAACTTTAAAAACAATATTTACTATTTTAATAATTATTTTAATTTCAGCCCTTTTAAGTTTGGAATTTTCACTAAGCTCCTTAAAAGAAACATCAACTTCAAACAACCCAATTCATTTAGTCACGTGCATGGCACATGCTTTTTAACTGAGTTTTTAACGAATTCCGTTAAAATGGCCTTAACTGGCGAAAATGAATTACCCCAAGGTCTGATCTGATGAAAAATGACAGTCAGGGCTCGATTGGAAGGGTGGTAACATAGTTCAGGGTCTAAATTGCAATTAACCCATAAAAAATTGCACTGTTGCATAGTTTGCACTAAAGTGAATACTGTATGATTCTTTTTTTTTATTTTTTTGTTTCAAAAATCTAAAAATAAATATTAATAACTCATTAAGAATATTTTTAATAATAATTTCTAATTTTTTTTTATGAAAATCATCAAAATCTTGAGAAAATAGGCTAAAGATCAATCAAATTAACTAAGAAGTATTTATTTACAAGCTCTAATTTATGAAAGTCAAAACGACCAAAACGAATACTCCCTCAGTTTCAAATAAGATAAAAATAAATTGGTTTTCTCATTTCAAAATTTCAAATTAGACACAGTTTAAAATAGATTTGATTAATGGGGTTCATCCCATTTTGTCTGATGGTACGGAAGGGTCGTTACCTTACACAGGCCTAATAAATTCATATGGGCTTTTTAATAATAAGTCCAACTTATGATTGGGCTAACTCAATCCATGTTGTACCAAATTTAATGTGTACAATCTTAGTATACCACTTGAAAAGCCCACTATAGTGGAAGAAAGCTATAAATGTTTTCTTAATCTGTTTTTCTTTTCTTTTTTAACCGAGAACTATAAAAGTTAAGAAAACTATAAATGAAAAACCCACTTGAAATTCCTTGGAATCAACCATTTGTATTTATTGTCAAAAAGAAAAAACATTTGTCATCAACACATTTGAACTCAGACGAGCCTGAGTTCGAGACTTATTGTGTTCATACAAATATTATACGTGTTTTATTATAAAGTAATAATGATTCGAGCTTATCGAGTTAAATACAAGTAGATCGCGAACAAAATTTTTAAAAATCAGGGAAGTTACCGAGCGGAGCTCGAACTCAAGCTAAAACGAATCGATCTCAATCAAACCTCGTCGAATAAACAAGCTAACTCGATAATAGAACGAACTTTAAAAACGGTTTGAGCTCGAGTTTACTCTAAGCCCACTCGAACTCGAGCTTTTACTAGGCGAGCCCAACTTGAAGGCTTGATTGGTATAAAAGTCATATATGAATGCCTATATTAATGAGGTAGGAAGAGAGAAGAGCACACGTGTCATAACACTTCCATATGTTGAAAGAAAAAGATTAAATGAAATTAAAGATGTGAAAAGAAAAGTAAAGCCGTACACAGATCATTTACAGTTTCATTGAATTCCAATTGCTATTTTTCATAATAAGCTGCATACCCCGCGATTTAAATAACGCACATGACACACTAGGGAAAGGGGACCCATCCAAGTAAATTAAAAAAATAAAACCATGATTTTAATTTATTTAAAAATAAACCATAGTCCATTCGAAAATGATTAAAAATAAAACACAGTGGTAAATTTAGGGCTGGCATGGTAGGTATACCGACTATTTTTTCCTTGTACCGATACCAACCAAAATGATGTTGGTACACGAAAATGAGTACCAGTACCCAACCGTCAAACTCGGTATACCAACTTCTTGGTACGGTTGGTACTCGGTTGGTACTACACCTCTACCAAAGAAATTTTTTGTAGAGTTGTTCCAAACACAAGAAGGAAAAGTGGAAAACAAATTACTATACTACTAAGTTTATATCAAGATAATCCAACAACTTCACTACATTAACTTAATAAGTTACATAAAAGACGTTTCATTAACTTATAGAAAAGTACAAAACATAAATATTGACTGTTTTTCCTATATACATTTCAGTACAATTTTCCTTCTAATCCAAAGTAAGTTGCCTGGTGAACATATATACAGAACATAACTTCCTCAACATCGAATTCCTGAAATTTCTCCATCATTACAATTCCACCAATCACATAAAATCAACAAATATACTATTAGGGGTTAAGATTATATTAGATTTTTAGATTTTAGTAATATTTTATTTATTTTCTATTAAAGATATAATAAAAATTATTTTTATAAAAATATACTCGGTACTCGGTATACCAACCAAACTCATATTTGTGTACTGTGTACCAACCAAAAATGCATACTCGGTACGGTAGTACCGTACCAAACTTTTGGCATACCGAAGATCGGTATACCAAACCCTTTGGTTCGGTTGGTACTCGGTTGGTTGGTTTAGTTTGGTACAAATGGCCAGCCCTAGGTAAATTTGTCATTGTTTCGTGTCCATTTCCACCTATCGTCATCTGTCAACTGAAGATCATATTTGACCGTTAGATCATGGGGTTATTTTGGTCTTTTGCCGTGTTGGAGTCAGAATCATTCATTTGACTGATTGTGTACAATTTATTTTCATATCTTAGTGTAAAACATAATCTTTTAATGTATAACGAGTTTGACACATTTTTTAGTGTAACAATTTTTTTATAATACTAACTCTCAATCCCTTTGTTTTTTGAGGGGTAAATGGAGCACGTTGGATAGATGTGGTCCAAAATGGAAGTAAAGAAGAGGGAATTATTAACCATAATGAATACTGTTGCTGGACCAAATAATAGGCTGGAGATTGGCCCTTGTTTTCTGCCAATTAATAGTACTATTTTTGTCCTTAAATGAGTGTCCAAATTTCATTTTAAGGGACACTGAAAATTTTAACTTTTTTGTACAATTTGGTAGAAAAGATTCATATGTAATCTTGTAATCTCCTTTCAAAACATTAAGTTTTGCACGTATAAAGAAACCGGTGAAAAAAAATTCGAAAAAAAACATTTAGGAACAAAGTTATGTTAAAAAAAGACACTCATTTTGTGACAAAGATTTCTTGAAAATGGACACTCATTTAGGGACAGAGGGAGTAGGATGGATCATGGATGTTGACAATAGTAAGTGTATCATTTGCTGCCTGTTACAAGTAAGTTATGAAAAATCTAAATTGCTAATGTTTGAGAATTAAATTTTGATACATACTACTACTTTCTGTCCCAAAAATTAGTACTAATAGTTTAGTGAATAGTTAATTCAAACTGACTCATTAATTAATTTGAACTCAATTTTTTGTATTGAATTCGAATAAAATAAAATCTCTTAAAATTTTAAAATTGTTAATTCAAACTGACATATTAATTAATTTGGACTCAATTCATTGTATTGAATTTATTTTTTTCTTTTAATTTCTTATCTCATGTCCGTTTTATTAAAAAAAATATTTTTAAATACAAACTCAAAGCATAATTTCTACATAAGTTAGTATATTTTAGGGCAAATTGCAATTTAGTAATCTGAGTTTGTCACGATATTTCAATTGGTTATTCAATTTGTATTTGTTACAATTTGGTTATTAAATGTGTCTTTTTGCTTCAATCATGTATAATTTTGGATAGTTCGTTAAAAAACTAACGAAAATGAATGAAAAAAGTAATAAGCTTCTTTCAAAATTGCAACAAACACCCCTACAATTAAAATTATACCACTACGCCCCCTAGCTCTCAATAAATATAAACCCTAAATACAATGAAAAATTCAAGGTTTCAAAGAATAAAAAAAACCAAGTACTGCAGCCGCCCCACTATGCAGTACAGTACGCACCCACATCCAATTTCTTTCTTGGAGATCGAACAACCCTAAATGCAGCAGCCCGTTCTTCTCACCCATTTCCACGGCCGCCACATCCTTCCCCTACTTGTGGCTACCGTTCTATTCCCTTTTCTTTACCCCCAGCAATTGATTCTTTCATCTCCCACTGTCGTCCTCGCCTTTCTGTAGCCGCCCCACCATGCTTGAATACCTGGATCTACAGTTTCGCCTAAAACCTCTGAGATTCGCCTGAAATTCTTCCGGCGACCTTCGTCCTTGTCTCCACCTTTACAGCCCGAATCCAATCCCATAATGAATTTCGTGAGATGTGCAGAGAATATATGGAGATGGATTCAAGGTTTTGTTTTGAATTTCATTGTTCAGATTTGTTGCAAATACATGGAGGTTTGGGGTTTTTTAACATTTGGTGGTAGAATGGTACAAAGATTTTGGGTTTTCTTTAACATTTACATTTGGTGGTGGAATGGTGATTGATGATGGGGAATGAAGGTGCTCAGGCAATGTGGCAGTGATGGTGGTTTGTGTTGGGGAAGGTGGTGGTGGTGGTGGTGGACAGTTAGGGATGGTGGTGGATTGATACAATGTTAAAAAGACAAAGTGAGTATATGAATATCAATATACTTTTAGATATATATATTTTTTTAAAGAAATATCAAGATCAGTTTCGTATTTTTTTATTTTTTTTTACAAGATTAAAATAACATTAATTATTTATTCATTGGAAATTAAAACAACAAAATCATATATTTATTTTGACAAGATTAATTGTTTTTATGTTTGAGAAACCAAATTAAAATAATAAGATTTGTTTTGATATTACTTTTTAGGGATGAAGTGGGATAATTTAAACTGTATGGATGATCATTGATATTTTGAAAGAAGCTTGTTACATTTTTCATCTATTTTCGTTAGGTTTTTGACGGACTAACCAAAATTACATATGATTGCAACAAAAAGACATATTCAGCAACCAAATTGTAACAAACGCAAATTGAATAACGAATTGAAACATGAGACAAACTCAGGTAACTAAATTGTAATTTACCCTATATTTTATTAAAATACACATTCAAATTATGTTTTATTGAAAGGGAACTAGTACTTTAACATGATTTCAGAGAAAACGTGTAACGACCCCAAAACATGTCCCTATTTATTTTATATTTTTGGGGATTTTAATTTGACATTATGTGTGCATTTTATGTGTTGCATCATATTTTATGACTTGCACATATTGTTTGATTAATTGTGTTATTTATTTGGTTAGTTGTAATAATGGTTAAGGGAGTTAATAGATTAAGTTGAAATTATGGGGTCCTTTGTGAAAATATAACTAGAGGGGGTTATTTGTTCAAATGGAAAGTTGAGTGACTTAAATAAAAACATGGGTAAAGATGTTTTTATAAACTCATGCTTATCCCTCATTTCCTCTCCCTCTGCGTTTCATACATGTGCATATACTTTTCCTTCTTCTCTCTCTGTGTCAACGAAGAAGAAAGGTAAGTTCATCTCATTTTAATTTCTTTCTCTTTAATTACTTCTCCGTTTTAAAAACTAATTATACTAAAATGATCAGGGCGTTGAGTAGGTCATTTCTACCCGATCAAAACATATTTCCTCGATACTTTTTCCCGAAATAGGTAAGTTACTAATCCCCCTTTAAATGTTAAAATGGTCATATACGTTATATTTGACACTTGTGATTGTTATTTTTGTGAAGTGGATGATTTTTGTGATACTTGTAATTTTGGGACAAAGGGAGTAGTATGAGACTTGGTTCTAAGAAGGGTTGTAATGTCCCTTGGTGAGTTTTATACTCAGGTTTAGTTGTGTTAAGCAATTGTTGTGAAGAGTATGTTAGTACTTTTGGGACGGTGGAACGAAGGGAGTAAAATTATCAAGTTTTAGGCTACTAGGAAGGCCAAAAAAAAAAAGCTTAATCGGGCGATGGGGCGCGCGCTCCCTTTAGGGAGGGCGTGCGCACCCTCTTGTGCACTCAAAACCAACAGTCTGATCAAAGGGGGCGCGCGCTTCCTTTTAGGGAGGGCGTGCGCACCCTCTTCTTTTGCAGTTTGTCCGTTTTACGTTCAATCTTCCGGAGGCCATAACTTCTTGATTCGGACTCCGTTTTGGACGTGTAAACTATCGTTGGAAAGCACTTTTCGAGTTAGAAGTCAATCCTTGTCTAGTTTGGGTCCTAGTGTAGAACACCTAGAGAGGTGTCTTGGGATGCTAAGATTGTAGATAATGGATTGATTGTGTTGTGACTTAATGTCATTGATAAAGGATTGTATTGTGACTTCATGTCAATGTTGTGAACTCTTTATGAGTAACGTGTTTACATCTTTATGATGAGTTTTGTGTGGTTCCCTACTTTGAAATCATGCCCCGGTTGTTGTTTAAGCAAGTATTTATTACTATGCTCGTGAAAGTCCAGCTGGTACTGGTTGTGGTGTCGGGCAATGGTAGGAATTATAATGGCACACGAGCCAAGTTCATTGTAAGGCTTCTACCATTGGTTTCCCATTTTAACCTCCTTCCTTGGGCCAGAGGTTGGGCATTTTGGGTTATGACTTTGTGTCATTTTCCCCCCGTTGTTGTTGTTGTTATTGTTTGGTTCCGGAATCGGCTTCATCCCTTTAGTGCTGCTCAGTTGATACCTCTCAGATGGTTATGTTTGATTCGAAAACCTTGGCTCAGTATCTACCTATGAGTGTTTATTTCTGCCTTATGTGTGATATTATGAGTTGACTTTGCCTCTCATGTTATGTGATATGTGATTGCTTATTGTCAGTGTTCAATTATGAGTATCATTTCAGCATGTAACGTAGTTGCATTTTAGTAGCTTACTGAGATTTATTCTCACCCTGTTCATTATTTATTTGTTTTCCTTAGATAAAGGCGAGCCAAGGGGATAGGTCACTTCCCAAGGGAGGACGTCGGGTTGATAATCCATTTTGGAAAGTAAGTGTGGTTTATAGGTTACATTATATAAATGTATAACATTTGGGGTAGTGTAACCGAGACTGTATCCGTGTATCACCTGTTTTGTTATAGTGTGGTGATTGTACATTTGTAAGTAAAGTGTGTAAGCCCTTGGGGCTAAGTACTTTTGGTTGTAAAACTTTAGTTGTGGTGTGTTGAAATGAAAGTTTTCAACTTAATGAGTTTGTGATATGAAACTTTTATGAAAGAACATTTCGATTTTTTTTTTTTTTAAAAGTGTTTTATGACGTATTCTATGCGTGTCCTGAACGTGGGGCCAAGTAGGACCACGGGTTGGGGCTCGACAAAACGAGTAAATTTTTCTAGCCCAAAAAATCTATATATATTAAAAGTCAAGGTATAGTCTTTAGGTGGTGCTATGTGGACAAGTTTTGAGTAACTCTTGCTTTTGGTGGTGCCACATCATCCATATCATTTTAATTAGGTGACTTTTCATTTTTCTCTTATTAGCTAATAGTATCAATTAATTGTAATAGTTATTATATTAGTTAACTATTACTATTAATAGTATTAGTTTATTATAATAGTTAATTATATAAGATAACTATTACGATTAATAGTATAAGTTAAGTATAATAGTTACTATAAAAGGTAACTATCGCTATTAATAGTATTAGTTAACTATATAAGATAACTATTACTATTAATAGTATTAGTTAAATGTAAAAGTTATTATATAAGATAACTATTACTATTAATAGTATTAGTATTAGTTAATTATATAACATAATTATTACTATTAGTAATATTAGTTAAGTGTAATAGTTACTATATAAAGTAACTATTATTAACAATAATACTAACTAATTAGAATAGTCACAATATATTGTAACTATTACTATTATTAGTGTTTTTTTGAAAAAATATTATTATTAGTATTAGTTACTATATATAATAACTATTACTTTTAACTTATTATTTACGATAAAAGTTATTCCCTCCTTCTCAGGGTAAGAGTCATACTTTCTATTTGGCACATCCTAGAGTAAGAGTCTCTTTCTTAAAATGGCAAAAAATCTTTACTATTCATCTCACTTATTCTCTCTCATACTTTACTTTTATACTCACAACACCAATCAATTTACTATTCTCTCCCTCTCATTCTATCTCTTACTTTACTTTTACACTCACAAGACTGAAATCACTTCAACCATTTCTTATTCTCCGTGCATTTGAGAGGTATGACTCTTACTCTAGGACGGAGAAAGCACTACTTAGGTAACCATTATCTTTTAATTTACTATTTAAGCTCATAATTACAATAATGTTAACTATAATTAAAACATTATTTTCTCAATCGATCAAGAATAAAAATTGACATCATTATGGGACAAACGAAGTAAATTTTTTAAAAAATTATAAAGTTACTTAACCAATACTATTAACCAATCTTAATATCTATTTTATACTATAGTAACTAAAACTATTTCCACTATTATTGAAAAATTACAAGTAGATTTATATACTTCGTTCGTTCCAAAGAAGTTGCAACATTTTGCCATTTAGGGTATTTCACAAAAGTTGCAACAATCCACATTCTCTCTCTTCCTCCCAACCACTCATTATTCTCCACTCATTCTCTTTCCACCCTCACTAATTCTCTTTCTTCCTCTCTACCTTTCATTCTTAATATAATATTATATCCTTAATTTCTCAACTCCAAAGTAAATGTTTCAACTTTTCTAAAACGGGGGGGAGTATATCTTTATATTTATTTATATTTATATTTATTTAAAATAATTAATAATATATAATTTAATTATAAATATCCACGCACAAAAGAAAACATCCGTGCAAAGCACAGGTTAATCCTTAGTTACTATAATGATAGAGTTTATTGCAAAACTGACATGCGTACTTTCAATTTTTTTCAATTTGACTCGCAAACTTTGGAAACATCAAATGTGGGTTGCGTACTTTCATTTTCAAAATTTTGAGACAGCTTTTTTAACACTCGGTTAAAAACATAACAGGACACTCTGTATAGGGGGTAAATTGTAAGAAATAAAACTTAAAGCCCTAAATCATGCTTCTGAGAAAAAAGAAGAAGACTGGTCGCCGGAATCCATGGTCACCGGAAGAATCAGAAGAATCATCAACAGATGGCCGTTCCGGCGGCTGCTAATGCGAACGCGAATGAACCCAATTCGAATTCCGCTTCGGCTCGGCCTTGCAATCTGCGAACTCGTCGAGCCGCTTGCAAGGAGCCGCCTCCTCCGCCGCCAGTGGCATCGGTGGCCGAGTCACCCATGAGAGCCAATGGCGGCAGTAATCCGTCGAACAAACCACCGGACAGCCCCGTCGTTACTTGGCTGAGGCAAACAACGCAAGACAGAGCTTGGAGAGAGGGGAAGGTAGTCAAAAGCCTAAATTCTCCATTGAACTTACCAGAGAAGAAATTGAACACGATTTCTTGCTGATGACCCGAAAAAACCTCCACGCCGTCCCAAGAAGAGGACCAGGAATGCTCAGAAGAAAGTGGATGTAAGTAATCCCCAAAGTTTAATTCTTGAAACCCAAAATTGATTCATGAATTCATATAATCTAATCTTTGTTCTTGGACTAAATTCCATTGATTAAATGTATTGTTGCAGGCTTGCTTCCTGGTTTATGGCTGTCGTATGACGTGACCGGCGACCAGTCTTCTTCTTTTTTCTCAGAAGCATGATTTAGGGCTTTAAGTTTTATTTCTTACACTTTACCCCCTATACAGAGTGTCCCGTTATGTTTTTAACCGAGTGTTAAAAAAGCTGTCTCAAAATTTTGAAAATTAAAGTACGTAACCCACATTTGATGTTTCCAAAGTTTGCGAGTCAAATTGAAAAAAATTGAAAGTACGCGTGTCAGTTTTGCAATAAACTCTATAATGATATGCCCGACTTTAAAGAAGCCCACCGCAATTTAGCTTCACGTCACCCAATTCACGACACTGTAAATGTGTAAATTGCCAATATTGGACCTTATACACTGAAATGGGCTCTCACTTCTCAACCAATACAAAATAATTACTCCCTCCGTCTCATTTTAAGAGTCAAAAATTTCTTAAAAAGGCGTTTTCATTTTAAGAGTCAAAAATTTCATAATAGGGCGTCCCATTTTAAGAGTCAAAATCATAAAATAGAAAGTGGGTCCTACATGTCATACTCACAACAATTATCAGTAACTCTTCTCTACCCTACTTTTTCTCTTCTACTCAACTATCTGTTGGAATTTTGGTTTTGGAAAAGTTAGTTTGACCGACTTTTGACCAAGAATTCCATTAGGTTCCATTTTGTGTAAATGGAAATTAATTGCATAATTGTAATCTACGTTTGAAGTAGATTAATGTGGTATATTTATTTTCTTAAAACAAATTCCGGGTGAATGAGAAATTAATGTCCAAAGTATGTAAGTTGAAGTGGGTTTATGAAGAGTTGGGAATGTGTAAAGCCATGTATCACACATTGGTTGAAAAATGAAAAAGATGAGAGTATTTAATATGGCTCATCTAAGAAGGTTCCAATCAAGTGTGAACTTGGGCTTCCAAGCTAAGTGGGCCTTTGGGCTAACCATGCAAGCTAGTGGGTAAATAAGTTAATTTTGGGCTTGCCCAAAATAGACCTATGACCTGCGAAGCGACGCGAAGCGCGTGAAGGGCGGTTTAGGGCGCACTTTGAACGTACGCATCGGTCGCTGGGAGCTGTGGAGCTTAAATTTTTGTCCAAGGTGGGCTCGATGGTGGTCTGACCCATGGCTCGGTTCATGTGTTGGTTGGGGCGGCCCAGTTGAAAGTACTTAACGATATACATGTGATTACGGATTACAATATATGAGATATTCAATAGTATGAAAAGGATATACTGATCGAATATCAGACACTAATAAACTCCAAAGTTAAAAATGTGTTTACAATAGATGATGGAGCAGTGTCAATGAAACCTTCCAAGACGACATGGATAACTCGATTCAAGGAATCTAAGTTAATAACTTTAGACAACGCTTAAAGATAAGCTAAATGGTCTAATAAACTCTTTGGAAATAATTCCTTGTTGGAATAAGTTTATGCCTACATATCCTAAAGTATTGTGACGACAATGAAAACTAGGAAAAAGGCATAAAGTATGGTAAATCTAGACTTAATGGTCATAGATACAATACCATAAAATAATTGATCTCTGATAGGACTATCACAATTGGTTATGTGAAGTCAAAAAGCAGATATGTATACCAAAAGGGTATGAATAAGAGATCAAATTGTTTGGTAAGGGGAATGAGGTAAAAAACCCACACAAACAAAGAAATCCATAGTGGACACTCAACCTTGAGAAATGGAGATCCCAGGCTCTTGGTTCAATGAGACAACTAAATTATGGATATTCTAGTAGTGCACTTGAAACCTATTATAACCTATTCTCAGAAGCCATCAAGTGCTAAAAGTAAATCCTGATGACGTGTGGTGAGGGTAAGCTTAAAGCTTTTAATGATTCATATACCTAAATGGTGGAGTATGCAGGTTACTCTTTATAGGAGATCACCTATATAAGTGAGAAGTAATAAGGCCGCTTCAAATTGAACACTTATGAAATCAAGCATGGTCCAGGGCCGAAATGGATAAAACGTGAGAACAAAAACGTGTTAGAGCTATTATTGTGTAAGTACTATTGTCTTGGTATACACTATACAGTCACCAGTTCAAAGCATCGCGCTACTGAATGGCTAGTATATCCGATAGTATTTTACTAAGGAAGGTTCAAAGCCAGAAGCTACCTATCCTGATGCAGTAATGGTTCGCCGAAATTTCCAGACGAGTCTGCATTCATGCATGCATTAATTTTTGTCATTCATGTGGGGGATTGTTGGAATTTTGGTTTTGAAAAAGTTAGTTTGACCGACTTTTGACCAAGAATTCCATTAGGTTTCATTTTGTGTAAATGGAAATTAATTGCATAATTGTAATCTACGTTTGGAGTAGATTAATGTGGTATATTTATTTTCTCAAAACAAATTCCGGGTGAATGAGAAATTAATGTCCAAAGTATGTAAGTAGAAGTGGGTTTATGAAGAGTTGGGAATGTGTAAAGCCATGTATCCCACATTGGTTGAAAAATGAAAAAGATGAGAGTATTTAATATGGCTCATCTAAGAAGGTTCCAATCAAGTGTGAACTTGGGCTTCCAAGCTTAGTGGGCCTTTGGGCTAACCATGCAAGCTAGTGGGTAAATAAGTTAATTTTGGGCCTGCCCAAAATAGACCTATGACCCGCGAAGCGGCGCGAAGCGTGTGAAGGGCGGTTTAGGGCGCACTTTGAACGTACGCATCGGTCGCTGGGAGCTGTGGAGCTTAAATTTTTGTCCAAGGTGGGCTCGATGGTGGTCCGACCCATGGCTCGGTTCATGTGTTGGTTGGGGCAGCCAAGTTGGAATGGGCTTGCGCCGGTTCGGTCTGGGTAATGGGGCGACCCGCGTCTGTTTGGAAAGGGTGGGTCGGTTGCTGGTTGACCCAGCAAATCTGAGCCCTTCATCCTAGATCTGATCTAACGGCCCAGAACCCTCCAGCCACCATTTATACCTATTCCCAAAAGGCACCCCATCTCTTCAATACCTATATAAACCCCCCACCAGGTTTGACATTCCTCACTCCAATCACAACTCTGTCATTCACTCTCAAGTGAATCACACACAAATCACTCTCTCTTCACTTCAGAAGTAGAGAAGCACATATTTAACGGAGTTAACAAACTCGGTTAAATACTTAACTGAATTCGATGGAATTCTGTTAGAATTCAAAGGAATTCTCAAGGCATCTGTTAGAAGATAGAATCATCTTGTTGCATAAGTTCCTTCAATGTCTGGAAGTGTCAAACACTGTTATGTTTGTCGAAATCGTTAATTTGAAGTGCTTCTATTAATGATTGTAAAGTCGTTTCATCTTGAGAGAAGATTGCCGCAGACCGTTAGCACCAGTGCGGGGCAATATCTTCTTGCGGAGATTGTGTCCAACACACGACTCGACTTTATTTATTGCCCGGTTTGATTTAATATTTGCATTTATAGTTTATCCTT
Organism: Campanula takesimana; assembly: GCA_026119855.1. Classification (NCBI taxonomy): domain Eukaryota; kingdom Viridiplantae; phylum Streptophyta; class Magnoliopsida; order Asterales; family Campanulaceae; genus Campanula; species Campanula takesimana. The sequence continues at coordinate 1,234,342 of JAOWBW010000303.1, forward strand.
ATTTTCTGCCCCGTTAAGTTTATTATGGTTCATTATATATTTGTCATTATCGTTAAATTCAAGAAAACCATTACTATTGTTATACAATTTTCCTAACACTATCAATACTCACAACACATCACATTTTCCTTAATTTTTGAACCCACCCATTTTTTTTTACTCTTAAAAAGGAACGGAAGGAGTACATGACAGTACGAAGCTCATCCATCCATAGAGTTGCCACACTGTACGCACACTACGCTTTCATTTCATACGTCACATTCCCAAAACTAGCGAGTAACCGGGAAACCAATACTATGTCTTAAAAATATTTTAACTATAGTTAACTAATATAGTAATCATCATTTTAACTAATACTATTAATAATAAAAATTATCTATATGATTACTATTATTATAATAACTATTATAATTAATTAATACTATTGATAGTAATAGTCAATATATATTAATAGCAATGATTAATCTATATAATAATAATTATTAATATAATTATTATAATAAAATAATATCATTAATAATAATAGTTAATTGATATAGTAACTATTATGATTAATTAATAATCTAACTTATATAATAACTATTATAATTAACTAATACTAATAATAGTAATAGTTAATATATGTAGCCTATTATAGTTAACCAATATTATTAATAGTAAAAAATAACTTATAAAGTAACTATTATGGTTAACTAATACTATTAATAGTAATAATTAACTTATATATTATAACTATTATAGTTAACTAATACTATTAATAGTAATAGTTAACTAATACTATTAATAGTATTAGTTAACTATAATAGTTATAATATATAAGTTAATTATTACTATTAATAGTATTAGTTAACTATTACTATTAATAGTATTATTTAACTTGTATTGTAACTAATATTGTTAACTAATACTATTAATAGTAATATTTAACTTGTATTGTAACTAATATTGTTAACTAATACTATTAATAGTAATGGTTAACTTATACTATTAATAGTAATAGTTAACTTATACTATTAATAGTAATAGTTAACTCATATAATTACTAATATGATTAACTAATAGTATTAGCTAAGAATGAGAATAGCAAAAGTCATTACATTTTAGGATGATGTTGATGTGGCTTCTCCAAATTCAAGCTTTTACTAAAACATGTACACATGTCAAACCCACAACTCTCCTCACCAACTTTAATATATATATATAGTTAATTATTACTATTAATAGTATTAGTTAACTATTACTATTAATAGTATTATTTAACTTGTATTGTAACTAATATTGTTAACTAATACTATTAATAGTAATATTTAACTTGTATTGTAACTAATATTGTTAACTAATACTATTAATAGTAATGGTTAACTTATACTATTAATAGTAATAGTTAACTTGTACTATTAATAGTAATAGTTAACTCATATAATTACTAATATGATTAACTAATAGTATTAGCTAAGAATGAGAATAGCAAAAGTCATTACATTTTAGGATGATGTTGATGTGGCTTCTCCAAATTCAAGCTTTTACTAAAATATGTACACATGTCAAACCCACAACTCTCCTCACCAACTTTAATATATATATATATATATATAGAGAGAGAGAGAGATTTAGTATGTTTACTCAATTTAATTAATTGGATAATGCATTCATTCGTCCCAAATTAATAATTATTAAACCTAAATGCGCAAAAATTACAAAAAATATATTGAAAAGTTAGGTGTTGTAAAAATATGTTGAAAAAGTATTGAGTAAATTAACATTAGTATAAAACGCCCAAAATGAAAACAAGTAATTATTAGTTTGGGATGGAGGGAGTATGTTTTTTTTATTGGTAAAATACTTAATGATTCATCAATTACAAATGTTGAATGTAACAATTGGAATTTTGCAATGTAACATAGTAGTTTTGTGGGAAAAAAAATGAAATTGTTTGATTATTTTTTTTAGAGAAAGTAACAATTGAAATGCAACTGATTATATACCTGAATTCTTTCTATTTTATTTTAAATAAAAAAAAAGTAACATTTACTCTATAAAAAATATTACATTCATCTTTAAATAAAAAAACCATCAAACTATTTAAATTTTTCTGCAAAAATATTGTTACATTTTACAATAAAATGGTAATTTTTTTAAGATTACACTGTTACATTTTTCATAAAAAGTACTCCGTATTAGACGACGTACAATTCAGTTTTTTTTTTTTTTTGGTTAAAAAATGTAATTTAAAAAAATATATTAGAAAATCATATCATGATCTATCTAATTTGATTTGTTTCATCGAGACGAACACAACTGTGTTTTCAGATTTTTTTTTCCGACTTCAAAATCTCAAATCATTTTAAAGTTATTAGAGATTTTGTTTTTAAGAAAGACATGTGGCGCAAGCTGGAAGACGCTCGTCAGAACTGTGTGGGCACGGATCTGAGCGGGGCAGCTAGGTCATTTCATGTGGTATCTGTCTCATGCTGTAAAACGGGCTGATGAGAATTTTCGTAAAAATATATATATATATAGGTATGTGCTCAAATGAGAACCTAAATATCGTGAGAACCGTGAGAACTTGGATACATTAGGTAAGAACCTAATGTATCCAAGTAATGTATCCAATGTATCCAAGTGAACCATTTGATACATTAGTTTTTACCTAATGTATCCAAGTAATGTATCCAATGTATCCAAGTGAACCATTGGATACATTGTCATTAGGTAGAAACCTAATGTATCCAAGTTCTCACGGTTCTCACGATATTTAGGTTCTCACAGGAGCACGACCCTATATATATATATATACACACATATATATACACACAAGTACTTCCTAGTCCTACCCATAAAAACTGTAAAAAGTGAATAATGCTCTTAAAATTTTACTAACCGACCGTAATACATTGTGTAGTAAGATGAGTAAGGAGTGGGAGGAGACAAAATGCGTCCATATTGTCCTTTATAGAGTGAAGGAAAGGCCAAAATATGTTTAGCACCCCAAAGTATATACCCATTCCCACTTTGCACCCTCGCGCGAATTTTGTTCCAAGGTGGCACCTTAATTAACCATGAATCCTATTTTATCCCCTAGCACCAAACGACGTTAGAAATCTAACGGAAAATGGTCATGTGCATGTCATGTGAGAGATTTTTTAGTCATTTTTCTTTAAAATAGGAGGGCATGAATGTCAATTTGTTGTGGGCTATGGCAATCATCTTTGTCGGACAACTCCATCACCAACAACCAGTAAGCACCACCATTGTTTCTCCCAATATTCTGGTCACCACCACCTTCTCTCCCAAAATCCACCCACCACCACTACAGCCACCCAAATCCAGCCACCAGACCCAAAATTTCTCCCAAATTCAATGATTCAAACTCATCAAAAAATCAAATCATTTCTCCCAAAACACCAACAATTCCTAATTCAAAATCATCTATACCAAAATCAAAGAAAAAAAAGGAAGACCCAGATGCTTAAGGATACTTCCTGTAGATCTTGAAACAGGGAGAATCTTGCAAGGTCAAAACACCGTCGATCCTAGAAGAATACATAAAGAGGAGAGAGGGAGTGAGGTTTTACAGACCATCTCTTGTCGTCGAATTGCAGACTTGTTGGTGGACGGGAGGGAGGGATGAGAGGGTTGAGGGGGGAGGGGAAATGGTGGAGCTACATGAGAAAATGGTGAAGGGTGGGTTATGGGAAAGGGCTGGTAAGAGTGAAAAAAAGATGAAGGATTTAGCATTAGGTTTTGGAGAAGATGAAATGGATAAATATTGGGGAGATGAACCTGGACATGGGTTTTTCCTTCTTCTTCTTCTTTTTTTTTTTTTTTTTTTTTTTTTGTTTCATTAGAATAAATTCTTTCATCAATACAAAATAAATAATTTTAATATATGAAAAATTATTTTTTTGAATAATTAAAATGATAATAATGTATTACTACATTTATGTAAATAAGAAAATTTTAAAGAGAATGGTACATTAAAAAATAATTAAAAGTTAATAAAAGAATGACTAAAATACCCCTCACATGCGCATATTCCGTTAAAATTCTAACTCCGTTAGGTGGTAGGGTGCAAAGTGGGACTCGCTGTAAATTGAGGTGCCACCTTGGGACAAAATTCGCGCGAGGGTGTAAAGTGGAAATGGGTGTCTACTTTGAGGGGCTAAACATATTTTGGCCTGAAGGAAATGTCGGAAGATGATACACTTACACTCAATGTATAGAATCTTTCTATACACCACAAATGTAAGCATGACATGTGGCATATTCTTAAATACATAAGGAGGAATTTTGAGAGGAAAAATATGAGGTTAGGAGGGAAAATCTTAGGTTAGGAGGGAAACTACATAGATAATGAAGAGTCATCTTTGATTAATTAATAGAGATTAAATTTAAAATGGATGGGCTGTTTAACTTATCATTCCAAAAAGATATTATGTTATAAGTTTTTCTTTAAAAATATCTCATTAAATATCTATCCACTAAAATAAGTACAATTATTTCAATCAAAAATAAAATTTAAATTTAAAAATAAAATGTATTTTATGACATTGTACTTGTGTCACTTGAATAAAAATATTTATTAGTCCTTAAAATATTTATTTTCTTATGAAAGTTTATATAATACTCCTTCATATCAAAATGTTATTCTTGTTTTTTTAGATTTCAAATATATTAAGGTCATATTATAAATTTCAATATTAAGTAATTTTTAAGTGTTAATTTTAGAAATGAGACTAACTTTATGAAAGAAGTAAAATGAGAAAATGAGACTAGAATTTTAAGACGTTAAAAGAATAATATTTTTAGTGTAAAAAAAAAAAAAAAATTCCTCCGTCCCACTTGAAATAGGATTTTTGACCAATTTAATTATACTTTAACCAATAATTTAATGAAAAATAATAAGTCCAATGAAAATTTAAAAATAGTTATTTATTTTATTATTAACCGTGATACAATTTTTTTTTTTAATAAGCATCATTATTCCTCCTTAAATTATTAATCAAAATATAATTTAGTTGACCAAATATTTTATTTTGAGCGGGACGGAGAGAGTATATAATAATGTTAATGATTATATATTGTGTAATCAAATGTAACTTCTATGAGTTTAAGAGGATTGATAGGCAAACTATTACTGAAATGAACATTTCATAAAGCAGCTCTCTTCTACCACGCATTTCACTTCCTTTGACCGCGTGTCAAACATTTAGAGGAGTCCGTTTTTACAACTTAAAATAGTAGACATGGCCAACCGGAAACCGTACCCGTGAAAACCCGTCAACCCTTACCTGCATTTAAACCGTTGGAATCGTACCTGTGGACAACCTGTTAACCGTTCTAACTATACCCGTCAATAATGCTGTTAGGTTACGGTTATAGGCTACAGGAACCCGTAACCGTTAAATGTTCTAACCGTACAAATTAGGTTAGTTTTGTAACATACTTCGTTAGTTTTCTAACATAGTTTGTTGATTTTCTAACATAATATGTTTAAAATGTTAGTTTTTTAAATATTTTTTGTTATTTTTTATTCATTTTAAACATATTCTAACATATTTTGTTAAATGTCTTAGATATCAAAAAGGATAAAATAAAAATAATAATAAAACAATTAACTTCTAACAGATTCCGTTAGATTTTTAACAAAAACTGTTTACAATTTAACAGTTATTATTTTTATTTTATTTTTTGAAAAAAAAGGGTAGACCCGTACAACCGTGGACCCGTACCCGCCATATTCGTGTCCCACCAATACCCGCACTCGTGTTTAACACGGTTAGGTTATGGTTATGAGTTTTGGAAACCGTACCCGTAACCGTAACCGTCCCACCCGTAATTGGCCATGTCTATAAATGGGTAGTCCGCTCCAAATGCGGACCCTAATAAAAAACTTATGCACTTGAACATTTTACATTTTAACTGTGTCATAAAGGTCATCTTATTTAAGCACTTTCAATTAAAAATAAATTCTGCTAAACAAAAACTACAAACATATGCGTTTGGGTTTCTTCAGTTTGAATTCTTTCATGGTTCAGTTCGATCTGAGAATTTCTCAAACCGATTACTAGCTCTTTAAATTTGCCCAGACCGAACCAAACCGAACCATTTACACCCTTAGATAAGATTGTGTTTTTTGGTAGGTGTAGTGATGGTGGTATAAGTAGCGACGATGGTATAATGACGGTGGTGTCGTTGTTGGTGGCGGTTGTGTTTATAATGGCAGTAGGATGGTTGTGAGGTGATGGTAGCGGTGGTTAGTGACTATTACCATTATTTGTTACTAAATATCAATTATTAACATTTTAATTATTTAATCATTTTCACTATTAATTAGTAATTATTAATGAGTATTATTAATTTTTTGTTATAAGACTTCCAATTATTTTTATTTTATTTAATTATTATTATTAATCATTATAATTTTTTTAATATTAGATATTTCATTATTTTATTATTATTACTAGATATTTATTTTGTTTTGAAACATAAGTATTATTTTTATATTAAATGACCAGTAATAGTATTGATAATCATAGTTTGTTTTTAAAACAGAAAAGATATGTCTCATTTTCTCAGATCTGTCTCCTCCATCTCGATCTCAGACCAGGCTCCACTCAAGGTCTCCCTCTCTATCTCTCTTGTTTTTTTGGTTTTCATGGTTTGCTATAGTGGACGGTGGTTGTGGTGAACGGTGGTGTTAATGGATGGTGGTTTTGGTGGTGGTTATGGATGGTGGTTTTGGTGGATTGTGGGTTAATAAAAGCCTAAATATGGACCCATAAAATTACTAGCTTAAATTGTTTAACCTTTTCTCTATTTCCCCCCTTTTTCTTTTGACTAAAATCATTGTCAAGACTACAATGCCATAATTCAATTATTATTATTTCTTGAAACAATAATTCAATTATTTAACCAATGTTTCACAATCAATTATTATATAATACAAAGTTTAAAATTAATCACGCATTTTATTTTTTATGCTAAAACTAAAAGGAAGGCAAATATTGATAAAGAAAACAAAAAATACAAACTTTTAATTTTTTGTCCAAATAAATTAATCTGAATATAGTATGAATTTATATAATAAAATTAAAAATGTTAAAGATTTGGTTGAGTAATAATTTTATTAATGGGATATTGTAAATTTTTTATGGAAAATTCAGAATTAAAATTTTATAAACGGGAGCTAATTAATTAAGTTTTCTAGATTTGAATTTTAAATTAAAAAAATAAATCAGATTTGGCTTTAAAATTTTCATTTTAGAATATATTTTCATATGAGGTCCATCTAAGACACTTGGCACTATGGTATTTGTAGTGTATATGAAGATTCTATACAATTAGTGTAAATGTAGTCTTTTCCGAAAATGTCTCTACATAATTAACACACTTTGTAAGGCCATCTCCAACGGTACTCTAAAACTCCAAATATATAGTATTGTTTTACTCCAATGACACTTCTAAACATTGCTCTATTAATAGAGCAATATCACTTGCTTCAAATTTGGTGCAAGGGATAGTGCTGCGCTATCCCCTTTTTCATCTTCTTTTTCTTTTTAAATATCCGTTTTTTGTTTTTCTTTTTGATATATATGAAAATATTTTACAATATAAAATTATATAACCTACTATTATTTATATATGTGAAACATTAATGAATATTTTATTATATTCTTATTTAGTATAAGATTTGAAGCAAACTGTTGGAAATATTTGGTGTGAAAATTGCACTATTATAAAGAATAGTGCAATTTTTGCGCTAAACTGTTGGATATGGTCTAATGGATCTTCCCTTGACTATTTATACTATATGTGATCAAAGTATTAAAGAGTTATATTTATTGCATTTTTTAATGATTGGACCCAGATCCAAGCCATCATCATATGCATTTCAAAAATAGTATAAAAAACAATGACAAAAAAAAAAAAAAAAACGATTGAACCAAAGTTGTTCACGTAGGCAGTCATTAATTATTTGGAGGTGCATTTAATTTTATAAATTATGGGGAAACATAAAAGGGGGTAGACCCCAACGATTTCTTGTCAACATTACCAACCCTTTAAGTCAAGTGTAGACACTATAGTTAGTGTACTATTTTTCTTTTTACTCACAAGTAACCCAATTTTCTTCTACTCCTCTCTCACTATCCAAGTACATTCTAGGTTTTTCCGTCTTTTATTCCATTTTTTTGCAACATTTCTATCTTATTCAAAAAGTCTAATCATTCTTCTCCCAAAGAAAAAATTACCCTCTTTGTCTTTTAATAAATATCTAAATTTTATTTTATGTGAAATTATAAATATCTAGTTTATATACAATTAAATGGCGAAAAGTTTAAGAAATTATGTTATCCACTTTTCAATATTTGGTTTCGTAAGTATAAAGTGACTAGTGAATTTTTGTTGGTTAAAAATATTTGGGGACAAAGTTTTTTTTTTTTCAAAAAAAAAAAAAAACATTCGTTTTGAAACAAAAAAATCTTAAAAATTGACACTTATTTAAGGACGAAGGGAGTAAAATGTTGGAAATTAAGAATTTGCTATAATAGTCAGACTTTTATTTTTGATATAAGTTAATTTGGGATGTGAAAATTATAATAATTTCCTTTTTTGTTATAATCTAATGAACTAAATTATTGCTCCGAGTTCAATCAAATTAACATCTAAAAACTAAAAAAGTGAGAACTTCATTCTGGAACAGAGAAAATACTACCCTCTATGAGCCAAAATCAATTCTGTGTTTTTTTTAACCCTAAAAAAAAGTCCCAAAATCAATATTCCTTTTAAAAATTAAATAATTTTAGCAACTGAATTCTCATATCGTTGAATGTCTTTTAAATGAGAAATTGATATTTATCTTGTGATAAAAAGAAGTAATAAACATGATCAATAATTGCCGAAGAATGATATCTCAATTGGCATTTGATGTTCTTTTTCATGTGAGGTTAGGAGTTTGCTTTCCACCAAATGAATTTTCAGATGTCATTCTTGTAATAGACTGAGTTATTTTAATTAAAAAAAAAACTAGTTTTTTTCAAAATAACAAAAACATGATCAATAATATTTTTTCTCTTTTTTTTTTTTTTTGGAAATGATCAATAGTGCAGATACACCCTTTTGTACGTATAACTAAAATAGAAACAAGAAGGAAATGAGTGGCAATTATACTTCACCATATTTCCGGGTAGCAGAGTCAGATTAACCCCTTAATTAATTTCACCTAGACGTGTTAATTGTTTGTTGTACTACTTGCTAAAGTTCTGCTGATAGTTATCAAAGAGATCTAGCTCAAGCAGTATCCGGTATTAGCTTCCCGTGAATCCCGTTAGGAAGATTTGTATTAGCCTATTTATAGGCCTACTTGTAGCCGTCATGGCCATTTGATGTAGCCTAATGGCAATTTATCTATCATTAATGAAATAAAAACCCAATTTTTTTTATTTTTATTTAAAAAAAAAAGTTCTGCTGATAGTTTAACAAATCTAGCATTAGTATATGTGAGTATGATAAGTGGGTCCCACTAATTAAAATTATTAAAAAGAAACTACTTTTAAATTTTGCAAGTTTTATTAAACACTCAAAATGACAAATATTACAATTTAAAATGAGGCAGAAGGAGTAAAAAAAATAAAATAATCCAAGAATAGGATTGTAGAAATTTGAGGATAGTTACTTTTCTAACCAAATTACTTTGCATTATAAATTGGCAAATACTCATGTGAGACCGTCTCACCATGTGAGACGGATCTTCCATGGGTCAAACCCATGTACACGCCAAGTTGTTTCCGCCCAATCATTCTCCTTGTCCTTCCGGCGCACGACACGTGGCGCATTTAAAAAAAAACCAATAACTTTAAAATGCAATATCTTGTGATTTTGAAATCGGTTTTTAAATGTCGTTGTGTTCGTCTCGACGAGACGAATCAAACTAGATAGGTCATGATATGGTTTTTTTTTTTTCTTTTTTTTTAAAAACACATACTTTTTAACACACAAAAAAAAACTGGACTGCTCGTATCCTGAGATGTAACACTTTGTTCTGATAAAAGTAACAGTTCAGTCTTAAAAAAGTAACACTTTATTGTAAGATGTAACAGCAGTTTTGCAACAAAAAAAAAAAATAGGTTTTGTGGTTAGAAAAAGTAATAATTGAAGTGTAACACAGTGCATATATGATTGTAATTTGTTGTATAGATGAATGTAACAGTTTTATAGAGTAAATGTTACTTTTTTTCTTTAAAACAAGAATAAAAATTCATGTAGCTTTTTTCTTTTTTCTTTATTTTTTTTATTATTTTTTCCCCTCCATTTTTTTCCATCTCATTTTTTGCTCGCCAGCAAAAGTAATACTTTTTGTAAAGAAATGTAACATTTTTTTCTCATATGTAACACTTTTTTTTTCTTAATAAATGTAACACAATTTTATTGAAATAGATTAAAGATAACATGAGATTGACAACTAAACTAATGTTATATTTTATAATAAATGAATGTAACCTTTTATTTTCTCAATTGTAACACTTTTCTAGGTTTTTACATTCAATTAATAAAAATAAAAAAAAGAAAAAAGAAAAAAGCTCAACTCGGCTCGGCTCGACTGACTTGGAGCCGTCTCACAAGAGTTTAGCCCTTATAAATTTGCTTGTTTAATGAGATTATTGCTAAATGTAGTGGAAGCTGATTTGGAATCTCTACTCCCGCCATCACAAACTTTTTATAATGTTAATTTCATTGATGCTGAACCATCCACTGTTATTTCCTACTTCACTTTCTCTCCTTTACCTCATTTTTCATACTCACATCAATTATCCATTGTTTTTTTTCTTCTTTAATTGCCACAACCGTGCACACTAAAATGTACATTTTTAAAAGACAGAGCTAGAATTTGTTAAACAAAAGGTATTATCAATGATTAGAGAAAGAGATAGTCGGAGCCAATCATACATGGTAGAAAGAGTTTGAATATGAAAGACTTAAATATTATTATTCATGTACTTTTTATACAAGAGTGTTTTGGAGCAAACTAGTTCCTCCATAAGTTTTAAAAAGTCTTGTTTTTAACCCTATAAAACATGACTTTTTATAACTAATGGAGAAACTAGTTTCCCCCAAAATTTTCTCTTTATACAAGAGGGTGGAGTACTCTCCAAGCTATTCTAGACTATTCTTGATTACATGAAATAAAGAAAGCTATACAATTCTAAACCTAGTAGGAAAGTAAATTTTACAAGGAAAAGGAGAGTAATATAAGGAAATATGTTTTGTCTATGAACTGATGTGTGACTAATTAGGTGGTGTTTGATGTATTAAGCACTTGATGCTTGATGCTTAATAGATTGCAATGTATATTTTGGAGGTATGGTGCCTTTAATGACATTGAGGTATAGATGTTGGAGGTTACGTGAAGTTCTTAATGATTGAGAATCAAAATCATTGTTTAACCAATAAGAGCCTCATGGAACTTTCAACATGTAGAGTTCAATGTTATCAAAACACCTTACCTCCAAATTATACCTTGCAATCTATTAAGTATCAAACATCAAGTGCTTAATCAGTGGCGGATCTTGGATTTCTAACCACCGGGTGCACAATCAAACCATATTGGATTAAAGCGGCGCATTTTAGTTCCAATCATTTTTTGAGGAAAAACATGACCGATAGGTTGACAAGGACCCTTTTGTATATAGTATCTTCTAATATCATCTACTTGATTTGGATGATATTCAGAAATCCTTTTTCTAAATGCGGGATCCGAAGGAAGACTATTCAAATCAACAAATTCTTTACTAGAAGAAGCCATCACGGGGACCGATTGTTGACTTGGTACACTAGCACTACTAGAATTACCCACCCCAAAACTAGTTTCACCATCCCCATTTTTTTTCCTTTTGATAAGAAATTTGTCCATATTCAATAATCAACCAAAAACACCAACAATCCTATAAAAAATCAATGAAATAACCATTCAAACACATATATATTTAAAGTCAAACATTTAATAAACACTCATATTGAAATCACCCATGAAATTTGAAGAAAAAAATCAAAGCCCCAAAATAATATTCAAACCCTAGATTTCAATTTACAACAATCCAGAGAAAGATAATAAGATGAGGGATTTGAGGATACTTACAAGAGTGCGAATGATTGAGAATAATGCTTTGCGGATTTTCGATCGACTCTCTCTATTGATTTCGTCGCCCGCCCGCACAACAGCGCACTCGGCAGTCGACACTCCTTTCCTTTTCCTCCGTGTTTGCAAACTGAATTTTGCGGCCTTTGTTCCGTAAAACACAAATAGGTGGGTTTCTTATCCTTTTACTAAGTTCACATCCCATCTAGTTAATTTAATACTCTAACTCATTTTTTGGGGGTGCACTTAGTAAAAAAAATTAATTAAAAATTTTGGTTGACCGGGTGCATGTGCACCCGCTCCTACAACGTAAGATCCGCCCCTGTGCTTAATACATCAAACACCACCTAAATCTTCATTTTAAATCACAAAATTAACAACAACAAAATTTGACAAAGTATTCTAAATACTCTGGAAGCAGAAAATGCAACTATATAGAAAAGTAAAATTTATGCAACCACGACTTTTAAGCTTTGTATCGTCAACTGTTTTTTTTTTTTTTTTTTTTGAGCATTGTATCGTCAACTGTTAACCCTACAGGCTACATATAGTACGTTCGTTAAATTTAATACGATGTACAACTCCAAAATGACCATACAGCTCAGTCAGACGAGTGGTGCTGATGCAATTCCCTTAATTTAGGATGCAAACTTATTATGATTCCCCACCCCTTTTTTTTTTTCTTCATATTTGAAATAACTTTAGATTTAGTTAATTATCTCGGTAAAAATTTAAAACTTGTAACTGATATATCATTTTAAATATTGCTATAATCATGTCGACAAATAAATAGGAACATCCCTAAGTTTTATTGCTAAAATAAAAGACAAAATTGAAATGTGATGTAGGCTAGAACTGTATAGTAAAACAAAGATGAGAACATAAATTCATGCCTAAAATGAAATAAAGAAATCTTATTCAAAACAAATGAATAGTACTAATTAGAGATGATTGATCTATACTCCCTCCGTCCCAGCTCACTTGAGACTTTTTGACCAAAACTGGTCAACTTAAGGTCGGTATGACCAACACTTTATATAAATATTTACAATCCGAACAAAAATTAAAAAAATGTAAAATGACCACCATTAAAAATCCTCTCAATAATATTTTTTAAAAAGTTTTTTGGAACATAAATATTTCTATAAAGTGTTGGTCAAACCGACCTTAAGTTGACCAGTTTTGGTCAAAAAGTCTCAAGTGAGCTGGGACGGAAGGAGTACTATTCAGTTAATCAAGTAGATATAATTTGATTAGTTGGCTATCAACTAACTATCAATCATCAACGATAAAGTATAACACGTGTGGAGAAATATTTATTTGACAACGGGGAGGAGGGGTATCGAACTGTAGACCACTACGACGACGAAAGGCAATAGTTTATACAAGTAGAATATGGGGATGGCAAGGAGTAAAGGGTAGTTTAGTAATTAAGGGAAATGCTACATTATATAGGGGTGGGTTATAGTAATGGAATGATCACAATCTATGTTTTTATCTCTTCCATCCATATATGTGTGTTGACCTTTCTTCCCTGCCTGCCCATCTCTCTCTCTCTCTCTCTCTCTCTCTCTCTCTCTGTTTACTTACTGCTCCTCCAGCATATACATACATACATTCAGCTAGCATAATATACCTTGGATTTTTGTGTATATATATAAATGGAATGAGCATCATCTGGGAAGAGCTATAGAGCTAGCCAGCTGATTGTTAGTGTATATATATATATATATATATATATATATATATGTGAAGTTGGGAACAAATTAAGAGAAACAAGAAAGAAGAAATGGGAAGATCGCCGTGTTGTGAGAAGGTGGGATTGAAGAAAGGGCCATGGACACCTGAAGAAGATCAAAAGCTCTTAGCTTACATCGATGAGCACGGCCATGGCAGTTGGCGTGCTCTCCCCTCCAAAGCTGGTACGCATATACATATACATACATATATATATACTTCATTGCTCATTGATCAGTATACTATATATAGGAGTATACTGTATGTATGAATAATCTTAGTTATGATTAATTAATAAACGATATATTTAGGGCTGCAAAGATGCGGGAAAAGTTGCAGGCTAAGATGGACTAATTATCTAAGACCAGATATTAAGAGAGGGAAGTTCAGTCAGCAGGAAGAACAAACCATCATTCAGCTTCATGCTCTCTTGGGCAACCGGTACTCACTCCCTTCCTACCTAGTGGAGTACTTCTTAATTTAGTTGATTTTAGACAAATTATTCCCTCCGTCTTAAAATAATGATCTTTTTCAGCCTTATCTCGTTGTCCTAAAAGTTTTTCTCATTTTTACAATTTAGACTTAAAAGTGCATAAACAAAATATGGCTAGTGAAAAAAAAATGAATAGTCAAATGTGAAGATTATTACGAGACGAAATGGAGTATGAAGTAGTTTGTTCAATTATTAGCTTAATTGTTCATATCATTAATTAGAGATGGATGATTGATCTAATTAAGACATCTGAAAGCTACCCTTTTAAGATGTGATCAGTACTTGTGTAGCTACTTAACTGGACTGATGTCTGATTAGAGTGTTTTGATTAAAATGTGAAATGCTGGCCACATTTTCATGCATTATTGCTTCATTTATTTCTATTACTAGTTGTCCTTTTCAAGGGACTATTCTTCTTTTACTCTTCTGGTTCATGGTAAAAGATTTTTCATGCACATAATTAAAGCATCTCTATTTATAGAGTTTGACAGGCTGATTGCAATTGTAATTATTTTGACACAGAAAGATTATTACTAGTAAAAGAATAATTTACCAAGTTTGGTTTATTTTCAGTCCATTCATATTGGCATTTTCTAAGTTGGCATAGATCATAACTAGAGAATATGTTTGTGTACTTTGTTACTTCCTAGGCTCAATTTTGGTTTCTTGTAAAAATGTTTCTTTGATTAGTTAAATAAAAACTAAGCCTCACATGATTGAGACAAAAATTTGTATGAGACGGTCTCACTGGTCTCGATGAGAGAGTAAATGGTTTGCTCCCCTATGGGTGTGGTGGAGCAAGCTCATTTCCTCATTCATCGAGATCCGTCTTGTGTTAGACCGTGTCAGACTTCCTCTCTTCATACTATAAGGGAGTGTTTGGCGTATCAAGCATCTAGTGCTTGATGGTTAATATAATATAAGGGTAATTTGGAGGTATGATGCATTTGATCACTTAGGGCGCTAAATGTTGGATGTTGAGTGAAGCTCTTACTTGTCAAGCAAGGATTTTGATTCTCAATGATTAAGAGGATATTGGACATATTTATATTGAATAAAAGAATAAAATCATGTATCATACATTTAAATTACTCTTACATTATATCAAGCATCAAGCACTTGATGCTTGGCACCGAACACCCCTATGTCTGGGCTTAATTGTCTTTCTCAACAGATGGTCGGCTATAGCAACTCACTTACCCAAAAGAACAGACAACGAAATCAAAAATTACTGGAATACCCATCTCAAAAAAAGGCTAGCCAAAATGGGGATCGACCCAGTCAGCCACAAGCCAAAGAACGACACCCTCTTGTCCACCGACGGTCAGTCCAAGACCACCGCTAATTTGAGCCACATGGCTCAGTGGGAGAGCGCTCGACTCGAAGCTGAAGCCAGATTGGTTAAGCAATCCAAGCTACGTTCAACCCAGATCGGCTCGGCTGATCAGCTTGTGCCACTTGGTAATAAGCCGGTGCTGCCGCGGCCGCCGCAATGCCTTGACATCCTCAAGGCATGGAATGGAGGGTGGGAGGGTAATAAGGTAATTGAAGGTAGTGGGAATGGATTTGGGGATCAGGAATCACCGTCGTCGACGCTTTCTACCACCGGGATCGGAGATAGCTCCGCCAATTTTATCGAATTTGTTGGGAATTCGTCGGGGTCTTGTGAGGAGGGGGAAGAGGAATGGAAAAGCTTGCCGGAATATAAAGACGGAGATACAATTCCGTTCAACTCCGGGATTGGAATGCCGTCGATGGAAAATGGGTGGACCACGGCGGAGTCAAATATTTGTAACAACGAACACGTGGCAAGCGGTAATTTTTTGGAGAGTTTTACAGACCTTTTATTGAATAATAATAGTAACAACGATAATAGTACCGGAAGTGATCGTGGTGGCGGGGGATTGGCGGAGGGTGGTGGTGATATTGATATCGGTGGTGGTCGTGGTGGCGGCGGCGGCTGCGGAAGTTCTTATTACGATGAAAATTACAAAAATTACTGGAATAGTATTTTAAATTTGGTGAATTCTCCGCGGCCTGATTCTCCAGATATGTTTTAGTGTGGTTAATTAATTGCGTTTTAAAATTTCAGAAATAATTTTTCCAGTGATCATAAAAATGGCTGCAGTGTGTATTTAATTAGGAACAATGTAATTTATTGGTTTACTCTTTCACATTGTCATTAGCTCAGTATGTCAACTCAGTGTAGGTAAGAATTCACTCTTGTGACATTTTTCCTTTTCGAGCAATGATAGGAGCACAAAATAAAATCACAAAATCTTGCTCACAACATGGGGTGACGATATTTTATTGGTTGCATCGATAATGGACCCGCCACACTCTAATTAAAAACACCAATAAAATCTTGACAACTTGGATTTTGTGAGCAAGTTTGTGTGACCTTTTTGTGGCCCTAGTATTATTCTTTTCGTTTTTCATTTTCATCTCGTAAAAATGTCTACTTCTCATTTCGGTCCCAAAATAAATCACAATTTTTCAATTTTTGTTGATTACCCGTAATTTAAGACCAAAGAGAAGGCATGATAGAATATGATAAAATTTTGGATTGTGCGTGGATTAGTAATTGAGCAAAACTAATTATTAGAGTGAATGAGAGATTATTATATTTATGAAATGTGAATGTTTTCAAAAAAGCTCTTTGTTAAACACTTCAATTATTTGCTTAAAAATGATTTGACATACTATTCAATTCAAATTACAAAAACTCTCTAATAAGTTCTTGCCATTGTGGATTCTCTTACTTTCTCCAATAGAAATTGTTGCTTTTGCACTTTTTTTAATTTTTTAAGAAAATCAATTATTACTACAGTTTATTGAATAAATTATAAAATGCCCTTGTTAATTGTATCTCTCACCTACATTACTTCTCACATTATAACAATCATTAATTTGCAAAAAATTGTCAATATAAGAGTAAAAGTTGCAACAAATATTTTAAATCTGAATTGTATGCTATTACTCTTTCCGTCTCAAAATGAATTGTCTCAAATAAATGCCCAAAATAATTTTCCTCTTAATTCCTCGCTTTTACAGTTATTCTCTCTTAGTCCTTATTTTATAGTTAACATATATTTACTCCCTTAAACTTCACAACTAACCCTCACATATTTTATAAAATGACACCTCAAAATTGTGTACTACTCCCTCCATCTTAAAGTGAATGTTCAAAAAAAATAAATTTGCTCTTGATTAAGAGTAAAATCGGGACGCTTTTTAAAAATTTATTTTGGGATGGACGGAGTAATATTTTATGGTATATAATATGTAAAAAATTATAACATGCATGTAATTTGTCTTAGTTTCTTGGTGTTTTTATTTTATGTTTAGACTCAATATTTCAAAATAGTAATGTCAGTTATAAATGAAGATAACATGCAAATATACCATTAACTTATTAAATGAAACTTATCCTCTTCTTAGTAATCTCAATTTGTTAATCCAAAGTTCCAACCATCATCTTCTTCTTTATTAGATTTAGTTCGATTTTTGTTTGCAACTCTTAATTTAAACTTTAATCATTGAAAATATTTTCAATGATTAAAGTTTAAATTAAGAGTGATTTTCTTTTGCTTTTCAATAATAAAGTTCTCTCCTTTTTGTGAGAGCCGTTGTATTCTCTCCTTGTGAGAGCCGTTGTATTCTCTCCCAAGCATTATTGTATCCTAAATTAATAGTAATTATCAAAATAAAGTCATAAAATCTTGCTCACAACATGAGGCAACGATATTTTATTGGTTGCATCGATAATGGACCCGCCACACTCTAATTAAAAACACCAATAAAATCTTGACAACTTGGATTTTGTGAGCAAGTTTTTGTGACCTTTTTGTGGCCCTAGTATTATTCTTTTCGTTTTTCATTTTCATCTCGTAAAAATGTCTACTTCTCATTTCGGTCCCAAAATAAATCACAATTTTTCAATTTTTGTTGATTACCCGTAATTTAAGACCAAAGAGAAGGCATGATAGAATATGATAAAATTTTGGATTGTGCGTGGATTAGTAATTGAGCAAAACTAATTATTAGAGTGAATGAGAGATTATTATATTTATGAAATGTGAATGTTTTCAAAAAAGCTCTTTGTTAAAGAGTTGCTCATTGTTGAAAGAGCTTCTTTTTTTTTTTTTTTTTGTAGTTTTTACATTAATATTCACCAACTCCATATGTAAAAAAAAGAGTTCTATCATTGTGAAAAATATTAAACACTTCAATTATTTGTTTAAAAATGATTTGACATACTATTCAATTCAAATTACAAAAACTCTCTAATAAGTTCTTGCCATTGTGGATTCTCTTACTTTCTCCAATAGAAATTGTTGCTTTTGCACTTTTTTTAATTTTTTAAGAAAATCAATTATTACTACAGTTTATTGAATAAATTATAAAATGCCCTTGTTAATTGTATCTCTCACCTACATTACTTCTCACATTATAACAATCATTAATTTGCAAAAATTTGTCAATATAAGAGTAAAAGTTGCAACAAATATTTTAAATCTGAATTGTATGCTATTACTCTTTCCGTCTCAAAATGAATTGTCTCAAACAAATGCCCGAAATAATTTTCCTCTTAATCCCTCGCTTTTACAGTTATTCTCTCTTAGTCCTTATTTTATAGTTAACATATATTTACTCCCTTAAACTTCACAACTAACCCTCACATATTTTATAAAATGACACCTCAAAATTGTGTACTACTCCCTTCATCTTTAAGTGAATGTTCAAAAAAAAAAAAATTGCTCTTGATTAAGAGTAAAAACGGGACGCTTTTTAAAAATTTATTTTGGGATGGACGGAGTAAAGGGGACGAAGAAAGACTTTTATTGCATGGGCACTGTAAAGGGGACGAAGAAAGACTTTTATTGCAGTTGGTTTTACGTCATAATCTTGCTTGGTACAAAAAATCCAACAATCCAAATAAATGCCATGTTTTATGCTTCTCTGCATAGCCTCCTAGCACATGTTCATCTGTACAAGTCTTGAAATCATTTGTGAGAAGATATATTTTTAACTGGATTTCTAAACATATACTCCCTCTGTCCATATATCTGGGTGTCTATTTTTAGGAATTTTTTGTCCCAAAATGAGTGTCCATTTTGATCATAACTTTATCCCTAAATATTTTTTTATTTTTTTTTTTAAAAAAAATCGCCGGTCTCTTTATAAATGCAAAAAACTAAATATTTGTAAAGAGGATTACAAGATTATACTTATATGAATTTGCCACCAAATTGTACAAAAAGTTATGTTTCTTAAAATGAAATTTGGACACTTATTTAAGGACAGCGGTAGTACTTTATACTCCTAAAATGAATGTCAAAAAAGGTAGGAGTTGAAGGTGAAAATGAAGATGATGAATTGGAGTGGCAAATTGGGTATTTTAGGTTTACCCATTAAAGTTAAAAATCCGTTGGATACCCGGGTGTTTTTAACTTAAAGGTAGATCCAAAATACCCAATTTACCACCCCTAATGATGAATTATGAAAATGGGACGGATAATGAAACATTTAAAATTTCAAAATGATTAACATGAACAATCTATGTTTTGGCAGGGATAATTTCTACTCAAATACAGCGGCTCAAATATGCTGGAGTCTGGATTTTCTTGGGAAAATCACTGAAATATGCAACGTACCGGGTGTTAAAAGTCAATTAATGCAACGTAGTGCTTACTTTTGAAAATAGACAACGTATTTGCTTATTGTGTATCAAATAATGCAACGTAATAACTTTTTAGCCTCTACTACGTTGCATTAATTGATACAACTTACTTCAAGTACGTTTGTCAAATTGTTCGTATTTTGCATTATTTGATACAACTACTTCAAGTACGTTTCACAATGTAAGAAGTCGCTATTACGTTGCATTAATTGATATAAATCGGACACTACGTTGCATAAATTGGTCGTTCGCCCGTTTGGGAGGAGGGGATAGGGTGGTAAGATGAACAAAGAATGCTGGGTGAGGGTAGCTGTGGGAGGAGTGCAAGGATTTATTTAAATGACATTTAAATTTTTGGGGAAATAAGTAAATATTTAATTAGTTTTTATAATTAAAAAAAATCTTCACATAAAACAAATATTATTGATACATCACATTTTTATTTTAAATTATTTTTTACTATTATAAAATAAATTCTACATATTAAATGATAATTATTAATTTTCTATGTGAAATGACGATATGCCCATGCAAATAATCAAAACAAACCCCTAGTTAAGTCCATATGCAATGCAAGGTATGTGTGACTTAACTGGATTTCGTTAGAGTTTTCATCCAAAAACCCTTAACTGACTAATGTTGCCCCCTAAATAATGGACCCTAAATTGCCATTTCCCTCGTTATATTTGTGTAATAAAATGTGTAGTACATTGAATAAGTTGGTACTTATTCCAAAAATCTAAAGATAAGCCATAAAATTTTAGCATGGTGCACCCAGTTAATTTAACAAGATTTGAACTCGATTTCTCCACTATGGAAGCTAATATCGGATACCATCATAACCAAAACTCTTTAAGATTACGATCATCAAAATAACTTTTCGCTTTTATCAATCGGAATCACATATTTATGAAATATTAAACTTGGCCTTTATTGGGTTAAACTGTTACCGTTCGACTGTAAAAACTCTAAATTCGCAGTAAAAAATTTGAGTGATAATAAGTGTAATAATTATCTGATCAATATTAAGTACAAAAAAAGCTAAATTATCTTCATCTTATAAACGACTAGTGTCTTTTTTTTTCTAAATGTAGAAATGAATAATTTATTTTGGAATATTAAAGAAAAATGTGATATCCCGGTTGAAGTTGAAAGCCAATTTTTTGATGGGTTTTTCAAAACAGATTGGTCTAATATTCATATTCTGCCATTCCCATCTTTTCCTGGATTTGAGATGAGTATATCAAACATTCTGCAATTTCAGAAACAATGAGCTGTATAATATATCCTCATCCCATATCAGTTACTCCAATTGTGAATAATAATACAGAATAAAATAAAAATGTGCAGAGCTAGGACCATGAGTAATTATTATAAGCTAAACAATATGTGCACAAAATATTAAGATTTAGTTATTTTATTTAAAAAATATTATAAATAGTATTTTTTTTTTTTATGGGTAGTATCGAAGTACTAGTATATTTTTTTTTTTTAATAAAATTTCAATCGAGGCAACCTGTAATTTCAAAGTAAGGAATTTTATTCAGCTATAGAGAAATTGATAAACAAGGATAAATTATAAATATATTATACTCTATCTGTCCCAGATAGATAGTCCCTCTTTTTTTCATAATTACTACGAAGGAACTTTGAGTATTAATTAAAGCTACTTTTAATTATTTTAATGAAAATTCAAAAATTGTTATTGATACACCATTATAAATACTATTAATACCAATTTTAAATTCAAATTAAGATTAATAAAAGTAACCTTAATTATTGCTCAAAGTTCTTTCATTTCATAGTTTCATAGTAACAACGAAAAAAGATGGACTATTTTTCCGAGAAAGAGAGAGTCTCCGTTTGTTTCGCGTAAAACAATTTCCGAAAAATGATTTCCCGTAAAATGTTTTCCGGAAAATGAAAATGTTTTCCGGAAAATGACATAAACATGTTTTTGGTTGTTTGGTAAATCTAAGGAAAATGTTTTCCGGAAAATATTTTCATATGAAAATAATAATAATTTAATATGAGGAAAAGAATTATTATGAGAAAAAAATTGAATGTGGGTGGAGATTTTGGGTTGGGGTGGGATGGGTGGTTGGGGGGTGGGTGGGGGAGGTGGGGGTGGGGGTGGGGGAGGTGTTCAAAAATAATTTTAATATGAGTAATTTTTTATATTTTTTTTTTGGGTGGGGGGTGGGTGGGGTGGGGGAGGTGGTAGGGGTGATGGGGTAGTGGGGGTAGGGAGCGCGAATGTGGGAGTTGTTAGAAAATAAGTTTAATAAGAGTAAAAAAAATTGGTGGGGGTGGGGTAGGGGTGGGGTAGTGGGGAGCGGGGCAGGTGTTCAAAAATAATTTTAATATGATTGATTTTTTTATTTTATTTTTTTGGGGGTGGGGGTGGGGGTGGGGTGGGAGGTGGGTGGGTGGGTGGGGTGGGGTGCTGGGGGTAGGGTGGGGTGCTGGGGTAGGTTGGGGTGGGGGTGCTGGGGTGGGTGCTGGTGGTGGAGATGTTCATTTTTTTTTTAATATGAGTGAAAAGAAGTTTTTTTTTTTGTGGGGTGGGTGGGTGGGTGCTAGGGTAGTTGGGGGTGGTGGAGATGTTCATTCTTTTTTTTTTTTAAATATGAATGAATTTTTATTTTTTTTTGGCTGGGGTGGTGGGGTAGGGTGGGGGGTGGGTGTTGGGGGTGGTGGAGATATTCATTTTTTTTTAATATGAGTGAAAAGATTTTTTATATTTTTTGGGTGGGGTGGGGTGGTGGGGTAGGGTGGGGTGGGTGCTGGGGTAGTTGGGGGTGGTGGATAGGATGGATGAAGAGGGTGGTGTTAGAGGTGTAATGTGTAGGGTGGGGTTTTATGGAGAGTTGTGTTGTGTGAGTGAGAGTTAACATTTTCCGGAAAATGATTTACTTAGTAAAAATCCGTAAGTCATTTTACTTAGAAAAGAGGGAAAACCATTTTCCAGAAAATATTTTCCTCATTTTCCGGTGTGTAACAAACACCGGAAAAGGGAAAAACATTTTCCGGAAATTATTTTACGCGAAACAAACGGAGCATTGTGGCTATGAGATCTTAACTTGTTAAGAGGACAGCCTGCATGCATAATAACAGTAGGCGGCATCAATTTTCTTTATTTCTGATGCCACCCTAAATTTAGTGTTTCAGGACATCCATGATAGCGATACAACATTAATACGGTTCCAATTGCAATTAATCTTTTCTTTTTCTTTACTGAATTACTCTTTTCATTTTTCCTTCTAAATCAGCTCCAACGTTTTTGTAACATGTACTACTATCTAACAAACTCCCCCGGTCTCAAAAGAGTAAGTCTCTTGTAAAACGCGTTTTACATTAGGCTTATTGTAAAACGTGTTTTATTAATAACGGCAAGTAGGGTTTAAGAGACGCGGTGGCATAAGTGTAAATATTTGAAACTTATGAAATCTCAGGAGGCATATTTTAAAACTGCAGGAGGCATATTATGAAACTGAAGGATGCATATTTTTGAAACTCCACATCAGGCACTTTGTAAAACCATAACATGCATTTTTTTCAAAGAGGCACTTCTAAATTTTAAAACTGGAGGAGGCATATTTTTATACTGCAGGAGGCACATTTTTAAACTAGAGCAGGCATTTTTTTTCTTTAAAAAAGACAATGTTAAAAGTTCAGTGGAGGCATGTTTTGAAACTGGAGGAGGCATGTTTTGAAACTGCAGGAGGCACATTTTTTAACTAGAGCAGGCACTTATTTTTTCTCAAAAAAGGCACTGTTAAAAGTTAAAAAAAAATGCCTCCTCTAGAGTTAAAACATGCCTGCTCTAAAAAAGTGTCTCCTCTAGAGTTAAAATATGCCTGCTGTGAAGTATTGAAAAATGCCTCCTCTTGTTTTAAAATGTGCCTGCTGAGATTTTCATGAGTTCCACTTATTTACAAAATTGTCACCGCGTCTTTTAATCCCTCTTGAGCCGTTATTTGAAAAACACGTTTTACACATAGTTAGTGTAAAACACTTTTTTTACAAGATTTTGTGGTCTCAAAATAATCTTCTTATTTAACTATTTAAATTTCTGAAAAATGTGAATACTTGTAAATGGTTTGCTCTTTATGGGCGGGACAGAGCAAGCCAATTTCCTCTCTCTCTCAATGAAACCCGTCTCGCGTGAAACTGCCTCACACACACAAACACACACAAGACTTACTCTTCAAAAGTAATGGGTCAATACTAACTGGAGATGAGACGTGTATTTATTGAGGTTAAAGTAAGAGAAGAAATTAAGGACCACCGCCTAATAATAAACAAAGGTACGACTCAGTTTTAATGGCATTTCAAAACAAAGGAAACAGACCTGCCGACTCGTTGCTGTATCTATTGCCGGAGGACTAAACAACAACTAGTGCCATCTCTATTACTCTCTCTCCTCTATCCGTCCATAACAACGTGACAAAATGATTACTTTATTATGGACCGGAAGGAGTGTTACTCCAAAATGAATATTAATCTCTTCGTCGTAAAATATTTTCCTAAAAATTGTTTTATTTATATTTAATTTATAAGTGGCATCCATAATGATACTTAATAGTAAGTTTATTTCTTAAATTTTAAAAATATAACATTTATATGAAACAATCTAAATACACAATGCAATATTTATTTTGAGGCGAAAGAAGTACCGGTTATATTTGCCTCAGTCCAATACTTAAAACTGCAGAACTGCATTTTTGCAGTTCACATATCAAACTTTTTTGAAAAATAGACTAGTTCATTAGTAAACTTCTGGCTATTTTTCTTATTTAAAAATATGACCCTTAATTTAGAAAAGATAAAGTTATAACATTAATATTATTATTTTTTTGGAGGAAAACTATAACATTAATATACCTAGTTACTGTATTTCTTTTGCCATATTGCTCTACATATCTATAAATGACAAAGTTGGAGTTCTCTAGGCACTAGCCCAGCCCATATGACCTTCTAATAGACATGTCAAGTAACTATCTTCGATTTAAATTAGCCCAGCCCACTGAGGCTGGCCCATCAATACATAGTTCTGCAGAGTGACCGAACAATATCTAGACCCTCATTCAACCAAAACCAAAGTTTGTTGATTGATTTGTTTTAGTTACAATATTCTACATTGATTTGTGAATGATACTTCAACAATACCTCTTCTGCATTACAATGGATAATGTACCTATTATTAAGAACAACTCCATCTTTTTCTACAATAGCACTAGTATCTTTCCTTTTACATACATGATATCCGTTCTCGTCAATGAATATACTCTTAAAAAAGTTCTTTCAGCAGCAGTTATTCTCATCCATGCACAGAGATTTTTGGTTAGCGGCAGCACAAGGACCGTGTACCATATACTCTTTCACAACATCGTACAATTCAGCCTTAGCTTCTTAATCAAGATTCTCAACACTTATCTGCTTGTCTACATCCTCAGCAAGGCGGGTTTGGTCTTGACAATTAAAAAGAAGAATACGGGTCTGAGGCAGACCTTGCTGTTGAAACTCTCTACTGCATAAACAGCTGCACCATTAAACATGTGTGATTGAACTATTACATGTATAGATTCACAAAAAATATAAATTCATATAAATATTTTTTAAACATGATAATCAAATACGACATAAAGATAAAGCGATAAAGGAATGCCATACGTGCACTGTGCTTGCCAAAAAATTATTATCATTCGAATCTCTCACCAATCAATCAAGCTTCATTATAAGAAACCTACACAATATATTCGGCCCATCCTCAAGTCTTGGTCCTCTTTTCTTAACTAACCTGTGATTTCTGACCACTCTGGATTGCAAATATGTGGAGCCTATCTTCAGATCTCATTCCTCTTTTCTTCACAAACATTGTGATCTTCGGTCACTTTGGATTCCAAGTAAATGTGATAAAAAGTGACGAACACCCATGCGACTGCAAATAGCTAAAGAATCTTGAAAATTCTGAGTTATTCACATCTAGCCTCGCATGATGATGGCAACACAACTAATCGACCCACTGCTGAAGAACGGTATCTCCTCTTGAAGCTACCTCAGAAAGTTTGTTGTAAGCTTCTTCCTTTAAGATGGGTTGGTTGTGACGAATCTATTGAAGCCTCTGTGTATCCATCATTATGTATATTTCAACTGCAAATTGTTGAAGTAATCTTCGTTTTCTCATAAATTGCAGTCATTTTCTATATCGCTCTTCGGGTCGTAATGATAATAATTCATCCAGTGAAAGAATGAGTCGCTTTGCCATGAGAGATTTATTTATGGGATATATGTATAATCTGTATAACAACCTCAGAAGTGGCAACTCTAACTTAGTGTGACATTAAAGATGCTATTTATGTAAAAGACATTATGGTTGAGAAACAATTTGACAATGAAAACAAATTCATGAATTCAAACCATGCTGTCTTCAACTCCACTTCCCAGGAATAAACCTTTCATGCAAAGCCACCAATCTTTCATTGAATGGATTCTTATCATTATGGCTCCAACAGCGATATAGAGAATTACTTCAACTTATAAGAAGCGGGAGGCTACTTCAACAATTTCGAGTTGATTCATACTTTATTGATGGATGCACGGAGACTTCAATGGATTCATCACAATCAACCAACCCTAAGGATTGAAACTTTAAAAATTTTAGACAGTTTCAAGAGGAGATACCGTGCGAGTAAACGAGTTGTGTTGCCATCATCATACACCGGAGGCCAGCGGTGCATGACTCAGAATTTTCAAGATTCGTTAGCTATTTGCAGGTGGACTGGATATCCGTCGCTTTTTCACACATTTACATGCAATCCAATGTGGCTAGAGATCACAATGTTTGTGAAGAAAAGAGGACTGAGACCTGAAGATGTGTCAGATATAGTGTGTAGGTATTCATAATGAAGCTTGATGAATTGATTAGAGATTCGAACGATTAAAAAATTGGCGAGCCTAGTGCACTTATGTCATTCTTTCACTGATTTATGTATATGTTGTACTACCTCCGTCCCAACTCAATGCGCACGTTTACTGTTGGGCACAAGATTTAAGGAGAGAGTATTTATATTCAAATAGTAGTGTTAGTTGGATAAATTGTGTGGTGAAAAATGAAGAGAGAGAATGAGTGGGGTAAATAGTAGTGTTAGTTGAATAAATTGTGTGGTGGAAAATGAAGAGAGAGAATGAGTGGGGTTAAATAGTGGGGTTAGTTGAATATAAAAATAATAAAAGACTTTCCTTTTTTGGATTGTGCACATATCAACGACACCCACTTAAAAGGCAAGTGTGCACATTGAGCTGGGACGGAGGTAGTATTTGATTATCATTCTTTCAAAATTATTTATATGAATGTATATTTTACGTTAAACTTTACATGTAATATTTCAATCATGCACATGTTCATTGGTGCGTTTGTCTACACAGTAGAGTTTCAAAAACGAGGTGTGCCTTACGCCCCTATTCTTTTTTTTTCTTAATCATCAAGACCAAGCCAACATTGCTGATGATGTAGACAAATAGATATGTCCTAAGATTCATGATAAAGAAACCAACCCTGAATTGTACCAGGTAGTGAAATAGTATATAGTACACGGTCATTATGGTGCTCCTAACCCAAAATCTTCGTGCATCGATGGGAATAGATGCTAAAAGAAGTTTCCTAAGAGTTCTAATGGATTACATCCATTGACGAGAAATGATAACATGTATAAAAGAGGAGATATAATGGTGCTATTGTAGAAAAAGGTGGAGTTGTTATTGACAACATGTACGTTCTCCCTTATAATGGAGAGCTATTGTTGAAGTATCAAACACACATCAATGTGGAATATTGTAATCAAAATAAGTCAATTAAGTATGTATTCAAGTACATTAGCAAGGGGAGTGACAGAATCGGCGTTGCGTTTTGGTTAGATGATGAAGTGATTGTCGATATGTTTTTGGATGTGAAACAATGTGGAAGATAATACACTGAGCACTTATCGCTTC
The DNA here is from genome assembly GCA_026119855.1 of Campanula takesimana. Taxonomy (NCBI): domain Eukaryota; kingdom Viridiplantae; phylum Streptophyta; class Magnoliopsida; order Asterales; family Campanulaceae; genus Campanula; species Campanula takesimana. The sequence continues at coordinate 1,262,386 of JAOWBW010000303.1, forward strand.
ATTTAGAAGGTGATCAAAGTAATCATTTTTCAAATGGTTACTCCAATAATGAATAAAAAAGAGAAGGGTGAATGAAGTATGGGTGTAAAAGTGTCATCATAACAATCGTACGACATGTCTCAAGTATTAAAGGAATATTGGCCACTTTACTAATTGTTTATAGTAAAAAAAAAAAAAACGAAAAAAGGGAGATGATCTTACTACTATTATGTTTATCAAATGGGCAAATTACAATTTAGAGCCTAATGTCTACGAGGCGGTTGCAATATAGGCTTGACGTCTAAAATTTGGCGATTTAGGGCCTGACTTGACATTTTCGTTGTAGAATGAGGCTTTTTAACGGTTTTTGTTAGAAAAGTTAGTTAAGTAACATGTGATTTGCACGTGATTGACGAAATGTGTCAATTTGAAATGAGAATTAGTGCTTAAGGGGTAAAAAATAAATATTTAAATTTAAAGTCGCAAAATATAAGTTTTCAAAATTTAAATTAAAATATTTAAATAAAATAGCTAATATATTAATTTTTTGATTTAACTTTTTTACATAAATAATCATTTCCCTTCAAGAATATTTTTTTTCAGAGAAAATGACAAGTTTTGTCCATCAAAATTGATGGAGATGGTGGTCAATGGTGTTTTGAGATGAGAGAGATGACGAAAATGGGAGGTTGGAAGCGAAAATCTAAATCTGGAAAAAAAAAAAAAATTTCAAAGAAAAATCATAATTTGTTTGTTTTATTTTAAAATTTTATATAAATATTTTTATTTAGATCTGGGATAAAAAAAAATTGTCAAAAATATTTTGTCAAAAATAATTTATTTATTTATATTTAAAAATAATTAAATAAAATTTTTAATATATTAGTTATTGTTTTTTCAAAATTTTAATTTAAAACTTGAAAATTCATATTTTGTGACTTTAAGTTTAAGTATTTATATTTAACCCCTTAAGAACTAATTATCCTTTCATATCGATCCATTTCGTCAATCACATGTGACTTAACTGACTTTTCTAACAAAACCCGTTAAAAACCCCTATTTTGCTAACAAAGTGTCAAGTCAAGCCATATTTCGCTAAATTTTGCACGTCATGCCCCAAACTGCAACCGCCTCGTAAACATTAGGCCCTAAATTGTAATTTGCCCTTATCAAATTTAGATGGTCCCTGGAGACTTTAAGTTGTGGCTGGGAAGAGGTTGATCCAAATTCTGAGGCCTTTGGGTTATCATTTGAAGAGATGGAGAACTGGACTTCAAGGAAAAAGGACACAATGGCTTTAAGTCGCTAGAAATAGGTCAAGAAGCAAGAGTTGTCGCTCGACAGAGATGGTCAGTTTTCCACTTTTAAAGATCTAAAATAGCATACTCCATTCGTCCCAAAATAATAGTCTCATTTGACTTTTCAAACATTTTATGATTACATTTCAATTTTGGGAAATTTAGTGGTTTTAAAAGCCTTAATTTTGAAAATAAAACTAACTTTCTGGGATAAACAAAATAGAGAAATGGGGTTATCATTAGTGTGTTCATATCAAAAGTAATCCACTATTGGTGTGTGTCACTTTACCCCCATTCTCGTAAACAAAAATACTCTTTTTCATAGGCCACTTAAAGTATTCTAAACAAAATGGGGGAGGGGGGGGGGGGGGAACACTTGGCATACCTGACATCCCTTCTCCAAACCACAAAAGGCAAACCAATCTCTTTGATTGTGAATTTCCAAAGTACTCTATAAAGAATGTGACACTACATTTTGCATAGAGTCCATCAAAGATTCACCCTCACAAGATGATAAACTTTAGATCTTGAGTTCAACGTATGGAGCAGGAGACAGCCTATTGACCTGTCATTAGGCACATATACGAAATCAGCACAATCAAGCAGCAAATTAACTTCATGCTGACAACACTTTTAAAATGTTGAAAGATGAAATATAATCTGTAACCATGCTAATTATTAAAGAAACTAGCGTTTCCTGAAGTTACTAAATCGACTATTGCCAACGATCGTGTCACATTTGGCACTTAGCAATACTTCTCAAAGGGCATTCAGTGTATGGTTAAATTTCTTACATTTACATCCATTGTATCCATGAAAAACAAAAATTGGACATCAGTTGGGTAAAGATAAGAGTACACAATAATTGAACATTTTGCACCATGAAAAATCGTGGAGATAACATTGCCTATCATCTGAATTCCATAATACTCCCTATGTCCCCGAAAGTTAGTCCATCTTTTTTACTTTGTTACTACGAATGACTTTGAGCAATAATTTAGACCACTTTTAATTATTTTAATGGGAATCTAAAAATTGGTATTAATAGTATTTATAATGGTGTATCAATAACTAGTTGTAAATTTTCATTAGCATAAGTAAAAGTAGTCAGAGTTCATTCGTATTATTTTAACAACGAAATAAAAGAGGCTAATTTTCCGGGACATGGGGAGTATTTATTAAAAAAAAAAAAAAAATCCTACTCTTTATTTGATTATCGCTATATAATCTCTATAAATAGCATTTCATCATAAAATGTGAGGGGATTACAGGCAGCAGAAAACATGTTTCAAATTTAAGCTGCAAAGCGGATCCCATCAATTGATTTTGCACAGAGATTTATAAAACGCATCTGCAAACGAATTCATTCCAGATCCTCAGTACTTGTGCTTATTAAACTTTTCTTAATTTTATCAGTATTCATTTTGATTCACAATGGACATGTGGAACATACAATTTCAATATCAAAACGCCCATTACAATCAATTTATAGAGAGAAAGAACAGTACGAAAAAAAAAACTTGAGACATACCTTTGAATTTGGGGAGGGTTCGTGATATTAGAAGGAGTGTTTGATTAGCGTCGAGCTATTTATTAGACTAGGTTTCAATTTCATGGGATATTAGGGCACATGTAACGGCCCATGTTTACTATACTGGGCTAATCTGGCTTTGGCTTTGGCTTGGGCTTGGGCTGGGCTGTAAATCTAAACAGGGATCAAAAAAGAAAATCGACATGCATTTCTCTAATTCATTTGTCCTAGATATTTGTCCTAGATATCCATATAAACTTATCGCAAGGATGAGGTTTCTCTTTATCTTTATGTATACTCCCTCCGTTTCAAAATCATCTTCTCATTATCCATTTTTTGTTGTCTCAAAAAAAAAATATTTTTACAATTAGGCTTTAAAAGCGTATAGACAAAACATGGCTAGTGAAGCAAGTATTCATATTCTTAAAAAGTTTGAATAGTCAAATCTGAAGATCATTTTGAGACGGATCAACTTTGTGTGTGTGTTTTTCATTGAAGTTATTTTTACATGTCTTTTTAGAACTATTCTTCTAATGAATAGTCTTTTCATGATAAAATATTTAGAAAAAAAAAAGTCAATAGTCATTTTGTACCGATGGAATCGTAGTTATAAATCCCGTCCCGTACCGGTCCGTACCGGCCGGTACGTCCCGTCCCAGTCGAAAACCGGTGCGGTACAATTATAATTCTGTCCCAGTTTCTGTACCTCCACGTACCGTCCGTACCGGACCAAACCGGCCGAGATGGTTGTCTCGGTCGGTACGCGAAAAGAAAGACTTTTAAACCAATTTTTTATTGTCGGACCAAATAAAAATATATTCAAACTTGAGTTTTTTTTATATATTAAAAAAAAAAAACTATGCCCTAGATTTATACTTCACGATTAATCAACATCCATTCACCGCAATAGAACATTCAAGGTCATTAAATAGCTAAACAGGAACAAAGCAGCGTGTGTAGTCAAAAAAATTGAAGCTCCAGATCAATAATTTGTAAGAAATCTAGACTAAACTTATGCTAGTATTGGTATAGTTTGATGATAAAATGCAAGCTTCTGTAATTTTTTGTTGAACATATGTTATATATATAATTATCTTAAAAATTACTAAAAAGTGCGGTAAATCCGGTATGGTATACCGGTACGTTCTGGTACCGGTACGTTCCGTCCCAATGGCAAAACCGGTGTGCTGTCCGGGACGGTATTTATAACTATGGATGGAATATCATTATACTCCTATACTTCCATTTTTAATTAACAGAGTTGCTATACACTTGCAAGACATGATTAATCATCATCTTTTATTTTCCAATTGAGTCACTCGAATAACACTAGAGCATAACAATGTACAATCTCTCTCGCTCCCTCTATATACGTGTGTGTGTCTATATATATATATATATATATATATATATATATATATATATATATATATATATATATATATATATATGTCTTTACAGCAAATAATTCAAAGATTAGGTTTACTTTTGCTTTAGGTCATTTTCAGCTTTTTGTAAAGTTTTTTTTTGCGAAATTATTTTCGCCTTTTACTGTGTAAATATTGAAAAACTTGTAAAGTTAGATTCTAGGTTTACCGGTTATCCTAACCGGCTAGATAGGTTTCATTTCTAAGGTTATATAAACCTCCTTCCATTTCATTTGTAAGCACCACCAAGAAAAACGAAAAGAGCTATAAAACTCGAGAATTATTTTCTAACATGGTAGCTTAAAACACCTTCCTACTCCCTTAGTTACTATTACTTATATCCTTCATAATCCTTCAAGCACTTAATATTATAGCCCTATATATATATATATATAAAAAAAAAAAAAAAAGTGTACCAGCCATTGTTCATACCAGCCACTGTTCATAAGACGCCCAGATCTCCCTGCATAAATACCGCCTCCGCTTATATCTAGTAAGTTTGTTTTTCTATGTCTTTTATATTGTTGAATTTTAAAATGATTTTTAAATTATGGTTAACAGAGACCCCTAAAATCTGCCCTATACCCCCCTAAATGGTATCAGAGCATGGTTGATCTTAATTCTAAAAGGCTAGAACAGGCTTGTGAGGTGACAGTGTGAAGTAAGTCCACGATTGATCAAGAACCCGTCTAGGTGAAGAAGAGGGATCAATTATGCTATGATTATTGTTTTTAGGAGTATTGGCTGGAATTTACTGGTCATAATATGTTAATTAACTTGTTTATCACTTATTTGTGTTTTTGTAATTTCGGTATATAGGCGGGAAACATCTTACATGCCTAAAACTCTTAACCTTGGAATTCAAACTCCAGTTAAGGTGACAATCCGAATGGGTTGTTGGTTTAAGGTAAAACAACGCCACGTTCCAAATTACATTTAATTATTCGTTTAAAATTATAAGGGCTATTTGACTATCTTATGAAGGATTTTAGGATTAAGTAATAAGCTAAGGGATAGGATTTTTTCTCATAATTGCTTCCTCTAATTCGTCTCCCCTCGATATAATCGAACTTTTAAACCTCTCACTCTCCAACCAACGAACTTTAGTTAAAATAACTGAAAACTTAGATTATATTAAACATTTGAATAATCAGATTCTAGTAGAATTAAGAGACATCCATAAAAATTTACCTACAAAACAAGATTTTCAACAGTTAAATTATTTATTAGAAAATTCGAAACCTCGACAAAACTTAGAAGCAAAGGAATTATTACATAAAGTAGAAAAACAAGTTGTTAGTCTAGAACAAGTTATTACTACAGTTAAAGGTATAGTCGAAAGCTAAAACTGGAAACTAGAGAATATATACAGGCTTTAGGTGAAGCTAAGGCTTATAAACCCGACGACAATAAGGAAGAAATTACTGGGTTTACATCTTATAGCGGAACTAGTAAGTCCGACAAGACATATCCAAGTTTATTTAATTTCATTATATGCTTATTATTACAAATTATAGACAAACTAAATAGAATCTTAGACACAGTTAATAAACCACAGCCAAGTAAGCCAACATTGGATAACGACTTAGATAAAATAATTAGTGGAATTAATAAATTAAGTTTAGGTGAAGAAGTAAAAAATTAAGCGAAAACCTTTACCATATTCACATTGGGTACCAAGAAAATGAATAATCAACAAGATAGAAGCTTTTTAGGAAGAAGCCGAACATTACAAGAAGCTAGGAATTCAACTAGCAACATACAGGATCAAATCACATCCGAAAGTTTTCTTAATAGAATTATAAGAAGAGGATCGGGATCTACAAGTAACCAACAAACAGTTCAAATAGAAGAAGAAATAGATCTAGAAAGAAATATAGATTTATATAATCAACATCAATTAGATATATTAAATCCTAGAATATTGTATCAAACAGGAATATTAAACCTAAATACAACATTAATACGCAGTAGTAGAGAAGGAAGCCTTAGAATAGTTGACAGAACTATCACAATAGATTTATTCTCACCAGAAACAATACAAAAAATTAAACAATCTGGAAAACATTTCGCACACATAGGTTTAGTAGTAATTGGCATTAAAGCTCTAGGAAGAAAAAATTTAGGAACAAAATTATTAGCTCTAATATTAGACAAATCATGGAAAACAGAATTAAAAAAGGCGATTATTTCAGGAATGGAAATAGACTTGAGCCAAAATACAGCGCTATTTTATTGTACACCAGGAATCCTAAAAGACATTAAAGATCTACAAAACATTAAAATAGCTCTTCAAACAAAAGGATATGAAAATTATGAAGGAAATAATATTGTAATAAGTATTGGAACACTAGGAAAAGCTAGTAATAGAAGTGGAATGAAATACAAGGTTAACATTGAAGGAATAGTAAATACAATAGCTTCAAAATCAATACAAATGATAGATCCGATTAAAATAGACCCGGAAGAATTAGCAGGGTTAGAATGGTCGTTAGAAGACTTAAAAGACCAAGAAAATGAAATATTAGTTCCAAGACAAAGTTACGTATACGAAGGATTAAATGGATCACAAAGCTTAAGATTTTTAAATTTTAAAAAAGAAGCGGCTAAAAAAGAAGAAGAAGATGGAACAGAATATAATTTTATGAATATCGAAGAAAATGAAGAACCTATATACGACACAGATGAAGAAAATACAAAACCTATCTATGATACAGATAATGAATATAATGAAATTATTTTCGGATTCGATGAATTCGAACAAGAAGAAAATGACTTTAGTATAATAGATTATTTAGAAATGGAACCATCTGCAGGATTTAAAATAGAAGAAACTAGTAAAACATTTGATGAAATAATAAACAAAAAATTTACTGAGTTAAATATTCAAGAAGAAGTAGATGACATGATAATAGAATGTATTACAGAATTAGGATGGACCTATGAAGATAGCTATAATAAATTATAAGAAATATACAATTTACCCTTGGTAGAAAATATACAACAAGGAAAAACAATGATATCAGATTTTTACAAGCAAGAAAAAGCTTTCATGGATCAAGACATGATTAATACAAGAAAAAGGGCTAAAATGGAATGGATAGAACCAGGAACGTCAACAGAAGATATAATAAGAAGAGAAACATGGACCCCGCCGATACAACAATACATAGGAGAATCTAAATACAAAATATACAACAAGGAAAAACAATGATATCAGATTTTTACAAGCAAGAAAAAGCTTTCATGGATCAAGACATGATTAATACAAGAAAAAGGGCTAAAATGGAATGGATAGAACCAGGAACGTCAACAGAAGATATAATAGGAAGAGAAACATGGACCCCACTGATACAACAATACATAGGAGAATCTAAATACATTAGTCAGGGAAATAGGTTACCAATAGGAAACCTTTTCAGTGGGAGCATGTTATTACTAGAAAAACAAAAACCTCAATTATGGGGCGATGAAATATTAATATGGGAACAAATAGTAGTAAGACTATGGGAAACAAATAAAAGAGACAGTATGGACATGTTTTCATATTTAGAAACAACATTAGGCCCAATAGCCTTAGATTAAAAGCCATAGAAGATAATCCATATAATTTCACAAGTCAAATAAGAACATCTATATAATATATGAAAGCAAGAGAATTTCCATGCTCCACAGCGCGCCACGTGGCATAATGACGTGGAAAGCCACGTGGCGCATTTCAATTGGCCAGACAATTTTGAATGTTATCACCGAAAAAAAAAAAAAACCTACTTTCTAATATTTCGAATGATTAGCAAAAAAATCGGGAGCTGATTAGCAAGAATTTCGGCCGAAAAAAAAATAAAAAATTGGTCAGGCAATTTTGAATGTTATCACCGAAAAAAAAAAAAAAAAACCTTAATTAAACAAATATTTAAACATACTTAAGATTGAGGAGGTCAGAAATTTCGGATGATCTGAAAATGCATATTTAATTAATATTCAAGCGCCATTTATGGATATTCGGTTGACTCAAGGATTAAACTTGAATTTTAAATTTCAAATTTTAAAGCTTTTTTCTTTCCGTTGATTTGATTTTGGATTTGAATTTTAAATTATTTCCATATATCATACAATCTATCTAGACTAATTGATTTATTTGAAATTGCAATTCAATCAAGCTCAAATACAGAAATAATTTGAATATTGATTGATATCCTTAATTAAACAAATATTTAAACATACTTAAATTGCAATTCAAGCTAAATCAGTATAATTAACCTTTTTCGTTTTATTTTTTTCTCAATATATTGCTCTCTCTCTTTTCGGTGGACATATCAGTGGAAGTAATGCTATGTTTTTATATATTTCGGAGGGAGTATATGTTTCTGCATCATTGCATTGCAATTCTAATAAATTTTTAAACTTACTCAAATGTCTTAAGAGGCTCCATGGAGATTCAGGCTACTCTCTTCCGCACAAATTCTCTATCTCCTAAATATCTCCATATGAGTCCATATATTTACATGTCTAACATGTTTTGAGTTATTCATTTTTTTTTTCATGCGGAAGGTTCCTACTTTTCTTTCCAACTCGCTATGGACTCTTCAACTATCGCACGCACTCTCCATTCCCTTTTTGTTCTTCGCACACTCGACAGGCCCTTCGCCAGAGCCAGAAAACCAGAGCCAGCAACGCCATTGTACACCGTGAGAGAATCCGTCGTGAAGGTAATCCTAATTTGATTTTTTTATTAAAAACATACTTATTGATTTACAATTCTGTGTTTATTAATTCACTCTAACAATCATCTCTCATTTTTTTCAATTCACTCAACCAAAATATACAGGCTATCTAAAAATAAAAAAAGTTTTTTTTTTTGACATTTTGCATTCTTATTGAGTTTCGATATATTTGTACAATCTAAAGTTTGATTCCATTTTTTTTTTGTCTTCCAATAGGTTTTTTTTTTTTTTTTTATCACAATGTTTCGCCATTCTTTCGGGAAAAACAAATTTTTTTTTTTACTGCAGTTTTTCCGGATCCTTTCGAAAAAAAGAAAAAAAAACAATGTTTTCGGGATAAATTATGTATTAAATCGGGGTTATGTTATAGTTTATTGTTTTTTTTTTTAGCATATGCTTTTAACCGTAAATTTATGTAAAAGAAATTTGTGTTTTAATTAAAAATAAAAAATTAGTATAAAAAATAGTTGTGATGATATAAATTTATTGTTATAATTAATTTTTTTATCACACATTTAGTCACTAAATCATTTATGGTTTATGATTAATAGTTTTGCTGAATCTATTTTTTGTTAATTTCACAGATCAATGAAACAAACGGTCGGTTGATTCTCTCACATTTTATCACCTTTGCTTCTAATCGTTTGATGCTAGAAGTCACACAATTTTTAGACAGTTCGGGCCTTGAACAGAAAGATATCCCTAATGTATTGCATGGTATTTTTAAAACTAAATTCAAGCAACTTGTGAAAGATTTGAAAGAAGAATGTTGTTTTAGCAACCTCAATTCATGTAAGTAATTCTTTTAATTTATTAGTTTAAGTTCTATTTGATAAATGCAATTTTTTTTTAACAATCTCTATTGTAATTATATATTTGTTCATCTATGCAGTTGTCGTCTCTATCATCTCCGTGGAGTTTGTGAAACGAGGACTACCTCATGGTCACATTCGCATTGATGTCATCTATAAAGATCAAGTGCGCATTACTCATGTCGACAACAAGCAAGTTCATCATTAGGAATAATGTTACTCATTTTTTTATTTATTTTTTGTTTATTTTATTTTTTTTTTATTCTTTTTTATCACTCGCTTATTTTGACATAGAATTTTGGTCAATTCAGAATGTGCATGATTTGTAACAATTTTTTTTTTTTTTTTTTATCATTCGCTTATTTCATCAAACATTTAGATTTCTATTGTTGTTTCTTTTAATTTTATAAATAAGCGAGTGATATTATTATTATTATTTAAATTAATTAAATGAATATTCTAACCATGGAATGAGATATATATTAAGATATCTAAGGTGATACTCTAATCATGGAATGAAATCTAAAAGAAAAAAAAAAAACACAGCGGACACAAATGTGATGATTAAAAAAAAAAGGATTTTGCACATAAATCAAAACCAAAAAAGGTTTCTGTTTTTGTTTCAAAACTTTACAAGTTGATTTTTTTTAATTTTAACTCTCTCTCTCTCTCTATAAAAATTAAATATACTGCCTAATTGTAATTTTTATTTTCTTAGAAAAATATACAACCTAATAAAAAATTCAAAATGCTTCTAATGATGGAAATATCCAACAAATATATACGTCCTTTTTAACCTAATATAGATTTCAAATTTAAAATCGTTATAAAAAAATGGGATTTCGTTGTTGATTATTATTCAATCGAAATAATAATTAAAAACAAAATCATTAACTAAAAATTCGGCAATCATAGATTCAAACATTTACTAAAAAAAAGGTGAACACAAATTTGAGTAATGATCAACAACTAAATCAATTTTTTTTATGAGCTAGGATTTCGAACTTGTCCATAAATTCGGATGAGATATATATCAGTTTTTGAAATTCAAAAACTAATTCGTTTACTAATAAATCTCTAACAAATCTCTAATTGATTACGATAATTTGGGTATCTTTTCGTTATTTTAGGCAAGAATTGTATTTCAAAAACTAATTTCATATTTTTAATACTACCCGGATTACTTATTACTACCCGGATTACTTATAAAAAAAAATGATGTCTAACTTTAAAAATAAAAAACCGTAGGAATTGGCAATTAATTTAGGCAAGTATTTTAATTTTGTAAAGTTAGACAAGATGCAGAAAATGAAGCCAAAAAAACGATGCCTAAATTAGTTGGCAAGTATTTTAATTTTATAAAAAAAAGTAATATTATTATTATTAAACTTAATTAAAGAAGTATTCTAATCATGGAATGAGATATATACTAAGATATCTAAGGTGATACTCTAATCATGGAATGAGATCATTAATTGTTATGCTTATCCTAATTTTAAGCAAAAATTCAAATTTCTTGAAAATCTAAATCAATAAAATACCGAAGTAATGGAAGAATATAAATCTTTTCACCAAAAAATACCTAATTGATATATACATGGAAAGTAGACATTTCTTATGAAATTTGTTTAATTTAAAATTTCTGAATTGGTTATAACTATGGCAAATGTAGATAATCCTAATCTTCTTAAAATTTATACTCTTTGGCGTGATTAGTGGGCACTAACTATATTAGAATTTCAATTATTCATAACAAAATCTAATCTAACAAATTGACCTTTAAGATTTACACTAACATTTAAATGTTTAATTTCAACAATTATACGGTATATAAAGTTTGTCATAGTTACATCATCTTTTTTTTTTCACAGTCGGTTCATAAAAATAAAAAAGCGTAGTATTCCTGTGTGGTCTTTCATTCTCAAAGGTCAGTCGTCTTCCTCAATAGCTTTCAATTTCAGTTAAATGTCTCCATTCCAATGTAAGTTATATGACTCTGCATGTTTGTATTATCATAGAAACAATTATATGAAAGTATGACAAATTCTGCATGTGTTATGATCATACCAACAATTATATGAAAGTATGACAAATTCTGCATGTGTTATGATCATACCAACAATTATATGAAAGTATGACAAAAGTTATCTGTTAATTTCAGTTCTGTTTCTTTTTAAAACAAATTTCATGTGCTGATATTTTAATATGGAATGGATTCATGAATGTTTTCTTGTATGCATTGATTTGTGTCTACAATTTCAAGTTAATAAATAGTCAAAACCCCAAAAAAAGTAAAGTAAAAAATAATAATCGATAGGAAGTGAAAAGTATAAACATGAGCGGTAATGAACACTTTCAAAATAGGAATTTATGGTGTTTTATAAAGTTTCATTCGCTTTTCTTTCCTCTCCACTTTTCAATTTGCTTTCCAACTACATGCCAAGAATAGTTACTCTGGGATTGGTAACAATAACACAAAAATATGATCAAAGCACTTGAAATTCCAGAAATACGTATGCATTTACGAAAAAGGATACCTAAATTGCTAAAGAGAAACAAGTCGAAACAAAAAGCCTGAATTAATATCCTGATAGAACTTGCAGGAATTAAGGTTCTACGCAGAGATCTTACCATTATTTTATTGATCGGGCGAGGAATTATAAGATCGTAGTGATGAACAAACGAGCCCGTAAAAACAAAAGACCATCACATAATAGGATCGGGCTTTAGAATGGACGGAGCTGTTTTTTTTTTTTTTTTTTTTACAAAGCTCTGTTATTTAAGGTCCATTATAGATTTCTTCCCATTTTTTATTGTTTTTTTTGGCTTTGTGATATCAAAATTATTTGGGCTAACCTAAAGCCCACCAAATACTCGCACAAATGTGACCAAAACGGCAAAAAAAAAATAAAAAAAATGTTGCAGCAGTTCCAACTTCCAATTCTGCTAATTTATCAATATGACAATCCTCCTCAATAAAAATGGAGTACTTCAGAGTTCAGACTTTGATTCGAAACATTTTTTGCTTTATAACCATCCTTTCGAAATACTCCCTCCGTCCCAAAAAGATAGCCCACTTTTTTTCGTTGTTACTACGAGGAGGGAAGTTTGAGCAGTTATAAATGTAGGTACATGAATACCATAAACTCAAAAGTAATCTACTCTTCTTTTTATTGTCTGGTGTTTTAGATCATTATCATATCTTCAAAAACAAACCAAAGCAAAAAACTTCAACCTTGAGAAATAAGACTCGTCCGGGATAAACAAAAACAGCAAGTGTGAAGGTTATGAAAATACACTAATTCTTAATTCTCTAAAGCCTGTAGCAGTCCTTGATTTTTACTTGATTAAAGTCTTCGCCCCTCCGTCCAACACATTCAATTATAATGTCACAATACCTTTTCAATTTCTTATCTATTTCATTAATATAAAACCAGGTAATGGCTACAAGTCGCATTATTTCTGTCAAATCAATTGACAAGAAAACTAAACAATCCAGTGTCAATGTCCGCATATTACGCCAATGGGAGCTCAATGGATAGTATGGAAATAAATCAACTGAGGTGATATTGGTTGATCAAGAGGTAATAGATTTCATATATTTATGTTTTGGTCGTTATTAATATTTCATTAATTAATTAATTAATCCATTCTGTTTAATATTTTATACAGGGATCTAAAATCCAAGCAACGATCCCTAGCAAATTGCCGTCCCAATTTACAAAACAGTTTCAAGAAGGCAAAATGCTAAAGATTTCAAAGTTCAGTGTTGAAGAAAACTGCGTTCAACCATACCAAAAGGCGATACTAAATCACAAATGGAAAATGTGTATGAGTTTGGCCACTAACGTGTCTGAAGTCGACAATTCTGTCCAAATTCCAGATAACAGTTTCGAGTTCACGCCTTTTCAAACAGTTGGGAGCTTGAATTTGGATTTTTTAGTCGGTGAGAACTATACATCGTGTATATTTTTTTTCCCGATCTTATATCGATTATCTTTATACAGTAAAACAAAAGTGAGTACTATGATATTTACTAACATTTGATGAATATTTGCTAGATGTGATTGGAGAGGTTATTTTACCTCTCAGAGATTTTGACTTTGTGCAGAAGTTTAATGCCAGAAAGTTAGATGTTCAGCTGATTGATAATGAGTATGTGATTCATCATTTTTATTCTTTAAAAGTTAATTAATATATTTTGTGACTAATTAAGATATATTCTATAATTATTTTCTACTATTTTGACAGTGGAAATGAGTTGACTGCCGTCCTGTGGGCCTCATTTGGAGATAAGTTAAAACAATTTATTGATAATAGGGGTCAAAATGAGGAAGGCCCAGTGATTTTGGTTTTGCAGTTTGTAATGCTATCTACATATCAAGGTATCTTTTACTTAGATATACTTAAACTGCAATAACGTTTCTGATGCAAGGCTTATTAACATGTGAGTGAAATTTTTAATCTTTATACAGGTAAAACCAAAGTTAGTACTATGAAGTATGCTTCAATAATGCATATTAATGCATCATTTCCTGAAGTAGCGGATTATCTTACCAAGTAAATGAACACTAAACCTTTATAATGCGACAATAAATTTGTTATACAAATTTTTATGGTTATGTTAATTTACATATATCACTTTTACAGGCGTGATACTGGATCTTCATCGGTTAGTCGTTCTTTGACTATTACCACTAATGATAGTCCTTATATCAATAGTGATTTGTGGTTGAAAACCAGTGAATTCAAGACGATTGGTGATTTGCTCACATGTTCAGAGGTATATTATAAATATAATTAATTTTTTTGTGTCGGTTATACTCATGTAAATATTATTTCGTTAGATTAATCTTTTTTACTATAATTATGTTTATTAGGTTGGCGTATACACCGTATTGGCAACCATATCGGATGTGGATTCACATGCCACCTGGTACTATGATGGGTGTAGCAATATAAAGTGTGCTAAAGGCTTTGAAAAGAATAGTAAAAACTGTTCTAAATGCAAGACAACTTATAGCAATGCTATCCCTAGGTAATTGACGGAATTGATTTCTTTTTTTATATATATACAAAAAGATTTATAATCATCATTTTCATTCGTACTAATTGAGTACCTATTTTTATAGGTTCAAAATCAGGATCTTGGTCACTGATATGAATGATATAGATCTAGCTGAGACACACTTTGTTTTATTCGATGCAACAGCCTCTTCTTTGCTCGGAATGTCGGCTGCTGTAGTTGTTGCCGATGTCTCAGAGGTAGCCAATTTGTTATCATTTTGTTATTAGATATATTAATACTATATAATAGATGTAAAATAATGTTCATATAACATGATGTTCAACAGGGCCAACTTCCTGAATCTTTTCGGAAATTGTTTGAAAGGCGATGTTTATTGAGGATTGATGTTGACCAAAGAACTGTAGATACTGATCAAGATAAACGGACTTTCGCAGTAAAGCAATTATCAGAGGATACAGATATCATCGCCCAGTTTTTATCACTCATAAATGCTAATGTAAGTTGAAACTACATCACATTAGCTATAGACAAAATCTCAAATCCATAACCTTTAATTGTTTTAAACTTCAGGAGGTGGCTTCCAAATTGAATCATGAAATTGAAATTTTGACAAGCTTGAACTGCAATACTGAGGTAAATTTCTTTGTATCCTTAGTTTACTTTTTATTTTTCTACTTCAATTTCATTTTGAGATTTTGCTTTTATGATCATGATATTTTACGTTTTTCTTATGTAGGATAAGCCTTTGGAATCTGTTGAGGATAGTTCTTCAACATCCATCACTCCACAAAAACGTTTGTTAGATACTACCTCCAATGATGAAGAGGTACAATTGTCTGTTACGAAAGGAATCAAGCAAATTAAAGAAGAGAAATTGGATAAATAGGCAACAAGGATTGTTGGCATCGTATTCAGTTTTCAGTTTGTCAACCTTTTTCAATAAATACAATATTTGTTTGATTTTTTCCAGTTTAAACTATTGTGGCTAGAAATAGGAGGATGTTGAACGAAATTTTTGTTTGGATCTATTGTATTTCATTTGGTATTTTAACCTACATTTCCTTCTCAAAGTACCTTCATATTAACAATAAAAATGTGAAGATCATTTCGGGACGGAGAGAGTAAGATATTTAAAGGGTTAGATCAGCCCTTTCGATGAACATAAATGGGTCTCATTCAATTTTTATTTTTTATAAATTAATTACATAAGGTAAATGACTAACTTAAATTATTATACTTATTATATACTATCATGTATAAATTAATTACATAAGGTAAATGACTAACTTACAGTCATTGAAAAAAGTTATTATACTTATTATATACTATCACGTATAATATAATTTAAATTTAAAATGCTTGAAAAGTCGAACAAAACCAACAACATGGGACGTATGCAATATATCTTAGAGTGACTGAAAATTACTTATTACATGAATATTGTACTTTTTGCTTAAGTCGTTTTAATACTTAAATATTGTACGTTTTAAACTACAAGTAAAGTCAAATAGAAAGAATAATGCTCTACAAGTAAAGTCAAATATAAGGGGGCGGGGGGCGGTTAATGACCATGACTTCTCCGTTTATGAACTACTATGATACAATTTACTCACTCCGTCCCAAATTAATGTTATTAGTTTAACTTTACACGAAGATTAAGAAAAAGTAAATGTTATTAGCATGAAAAGTAAAGTAGGAAACAGTAAGTTAGTAGGGAATTTTTGTTGTGAGAATGACAAGTGAGTCCCATTTTCAATTTTAGGCAATAAAGCAAAGTAAGAACCTTAAATTGTGACAGATTAAAAAAGAAAGTAAGAACCTTAATGCGGGACAGAAGAAGTAAAATTTAAGTTTTTTTAACATTTTGACCCCCTCAAAAACTTCAATTAATACCCTAAATTTTTATTATATATACTTTATTTTTCAAATTATTACGTTCAAAATTAGCCTGGGATGTTCGACATATCCTGGGATTTCAACGGCGGCGAATTTGGCGCTTGAGGGAGGAGACGAGTTCGATCAACGCAGCTGCCAACACACGGCGCAACATCTTCGCAGCTCTAACAGGTATATCCTTGCTCGGCTCTTTCAATTGTCTATACTCTCAAATCCAAAGCCCTAAATATTTTGGGGGTTTTGATCTTTTAGGGGTTTTGAACTTAGGCTAAATTTATCCCCAAAATAAATAGGAATGTCGATCTCTTGCTTATTCAAAGTAATCCTTGAGTAACGTTTTCATCCCAACTGCATTCTTTGTGGAGATATTTTGTAATTTTCAACTATATAGTTGTTTCCCTTGCATTCCACTAACATGTTTAGATAGTGGAATGAATCCCTTGCATTCCACTAAAATGTTTAGGGATATTGAATTTAATACTTTGTGTATTGTTTTTAGAACTACAATGAGCAGTTGTTCTTTCCTAATTCTGTGTTGACATAAATGAAAGTTCTCTTTTGTAAAATGGTTTATCTTTATTAGACATGGGTGAATCAAACCATTGGGATATTTCTTTCATATTGTTTGTTTGATTTAGTGGGGCCAGTGTTCACGAATTGGTTATCTGTGCATTTAGAGTTTTTCAACAACTGGCTATTGATCTTTATATGAGGTACAATTATGGGTGATTTTTAGGTTAATTCAGCTGTTTTGAGTTTTTGTTATTTTGCGAATTTGTTTTTTGATTCAACTGACGTAGTCTGTTTTTCACTGGATATATGGAAGAAGCTAAATTATGTGAACAAAAATTTGTTTTTTGCTGACATCTTCTGGACTTTTTTAAATATAGATGAGACATCTTCTCGGGTACAAAGCTATAATTTATGTTTACTTTCAATATTGTCTTATTGTGCAACACACTTCATTCTTTGTGTGTTGTTTCTAGAAACAAAATGAACAAAGCATTTGGCAAAAAGCAAAAGCAACAGAAAAGTGAAGAGATGGAAAAGCATCCGATAATCTCAGTTGAGCCCCAAAGAGAGGCATTGTCTGACATTTCTAATCATAAGTTTTCTATATAGTTGTCATCTAACATTTTATCACTCATATATGAAATTGGTGAATAACTTTGAATGCTTTTTGAAATATAATCTCTCTGTTCACTTTTTTTTAACCGCAGGTGGAAGTCTACTAATGACACCTACTGATAGTCATTTAATACGACCAATATTTCCTTCATATAATCTTACAAATGGTAAGAATATTACATGTGCATTTTCAACTATTTTATATTATAAAATTTGTTTTATCATAACTAATCATCATTAAGCTTTTTTGTTCTATCAGTAGCTACCACACCAATAGGTACTAATCCAACAAGCCTAGAGTTTATAAGTTGTGGTATGCCGGTTGGTCAAAGCTTTGAGGTTTTACAATCTCTTAAAAGAAGACTGGATATTGATCGCTCTAATTCTGAGAATCGACATCAAGGAACTGAAAACAATTATCCTTTAGTTGATGAGAATGTGCGTCATGTATTAGCCCCAAAAAACTTGGAAAAAAGAAAGCTTGGTAGGCCAATTAGCCAAAGTGTTGGAGTTTTGAAATCCCTCAACAAATGCGTGAATCCTGATCCCTTCAATTCTGAAATTCAACATCAACTAAATTTCAGCAATGCCTCACTTACTCGCATGGATAAAGGTACAGATAAAATTCAAAAATTATCATTTTTCTATTTTAAATAGTTTTTTTAAGCTGTCCGTACTTATTATGTTATGGAACTATCCTCCTATTTCGCTATTACATATCACACATTTTGTATACTTGATTTTAATAATTGCGTGTTTATTGCAGCTAACACTCCGTGTGGGACTAATCCAACAAGTCTTGAACTAAGAAGACCTGGTAGGCCAATTAAGAGTAATCGAGTCTTGCATTCTCTCAGTAGAAACTTGAATTTTGAAGACTTAAATGCAAATATTCAACATCAAGTAAATGAGAGCAATAACATGCTTAATCGCTTGGATACAGGTACTTGAAATCAATCATAAATCACCTATTTTCACTATTGATATGTTTTTTTAAAGCTTTCCTGATTTATTATTTTATAATTCATATCATAGCATAACATATCTCAGTTTTTTTTTTCTGAATTCAGGAATGATAGAATCACAAAATGACTTGCCAACAAACGATGAATATAAGGCGAGAACATCACGATGTAATAGGAAAAAAAAATGAAGGAGATTGCACAACCAAGCACAGGTATGGTTTAGATTTTTATTTGCGAATAAGATTTCATTTAATAGTATTTTTACCTATATAGTGACACACAATACATTGAATACTTATTTCTTTAGAAAAAAGTCAATTACATTTTATATTATTTTACATATCCAGGTTATTGGGATATTGGAGATCCAAATTATGAATGCGAACATTGCCATGCTTTATTTTGGTACGAAGAGAGGACCCCAAAGAACAAGCAAACGACAAATCCAAAATTCTCATTATGTTTCATGCATGGGCAAGTACAACTTCCACTCTTGCAACATCCGCCCGAGTTGTTGCGTGATCTCCTAGAGAAAACGCACGAAAAAAGCAAAAAATTTATGGATAACATACGTGCTTACAACATGATGTACGCATTTACATCAATGGGGGCACGATTGATAAGACCGTAAATCAAGGAAGAGGCCCTTATGCATTTAAGATGGGAGGTCAGAATGTTCATCGAATCGGATCATTGTTGCCCAATGAAGGAGCTCCGCCACAATTCTCCCAACTTTATATTTATGACACTGAAAACGAAGTTGATAACAGAATAAAAGCTTTCAGGTATGTTTCTTTCATAATGTACTTTATCATTCGTGCTTTGTCTATATATTTCGTGTTATTATATCGACTAATTATATATTGCTTGCGCATATAATTTACAGTAAACAGAGGAGTTCAGAATTTGACTACTCGATTGTAGCGGACTTAAGAAAAATGGTTGATGAAAACAACCCGTATGCGAAGATTTACAGAACAGCTGCAGAGCGTATTTCGTTGAGAGGTTCGAGTGAGGTAAAACTTCGACTGATAGGAAAGCGATCTAAGGATGGAAGAACGTACAATTTGCCAACAACTTCTGAAGTGGCAGCTCTTATCGAGGGTGACATTCAAGATACACCTGATGTGAGAGACATTATAGTTGAAAAACGGTGTGGTGACTTCAAACAAATACACGAGTTCAACCCATGTTATCTTCCTCTTCAGTACCCGCTGCTGTTTGTTTATGGGGAAGATGGGTTCTATACCGATATTCCTAGAAATATGCCTCCAATGTCAAAGCGACCCAATCTTTCTTTGAAAGAGTTCTTATCATTCCGATTACAGGAGAGGTCTGCAGAAGGACACCAACTTATGAGAAGTGGAAGACTACTGCAGCAGTTTATGGTTGATGCGTATATAATGATGGACACACAGAGGCTTCAGTGGATTCGTCATAATCAACCCGCTCTTAGGGTAGAATCTTATAGGAAACTTACAGATGCAGTTTCAAGAGGAGATACTGATCCATCGTCTGCGGGTAGATGAGTTGTGTTGCCGTCAACATACACCGGTGGACAGCGGTGGATGACTCAGAATTTCCAAGATGCATTAGCTATTTGCAGGTGGACAGGATATCCATCACTCTTTATCACGTTTACCTGCAATCCAAAGTGGCCAGAAATTACAAGATTTGTTCAGAAGGAGGGGCGAAGACCGGAAGATAGGGCTGATATTCTATGTAGGGTTTTTAAGATGAAGCTTGATGAATTGGTAAAGGATTTGAAGGAAAAGAAAATTTTTGGCGAGCCTAATGCGCGTAAGTAATCCTTTCACAATATATCTGTGTTGTAGTTGAATATCGTTTGTTAATATAATTGTTTTATCCATCTGTCCTACATTTTTTTGATAAATTTATGGTTAACTTTATCAAAACTACAAATTATAGTAGGACGGATGCTATATATAATAACTAATATTTTATTTTATTTTTTGGTACAATATTTTTAATTATGCACATATTTTATTTTATACAGTTGTTTACACGGTGGAGTTTCAAAAACGAGGTCTTCCCCATGCTCATATTCTTCTTTTTCTCAAAAGTAAAGACCAAGCACTAATCGCTGAGGATGTCGACAAGTGTATAAGTGCTGAGATTCCCGATAAAGAAACTGATCCGGAATTGTATGAGGCCGTGAAAGAATATATGGTGCATGGTCCTTGTGGTGTTGCTAACCTAAAATCCCCTTGCATGGATAACAGAAGATGCACGAAGAACTTCCCCAAAAGCTTTAACGAAGGCACGTCCGTTGACGAGAACGGATATTATGTTTACCGGAGGAGAGACACTGGTGCAAATGTAGAAAAAAACGGAGTTTTCCTTGATAATAGGTATATTGTGCCTTATAATCCACAGTTGTTGTTGAAGTATCGGGCTCACATCAACGTGGAATACTGTAATCAAAACAAATCAATAAAGTACTTATTCAAGTATATCAGCAAGGGAAGTGACAGAATAGGGGTAGGTTTTGAAGTGAATGATGAAATTAAAAGGTACATCGATTGTCGATATGTCTCTGCATGTGAAGCGATGTGGAGAATATTTGCATTTGATATCCATTACAGGACACCCGCTGTAGAGCGCTTATCTTTCCATTTAGAGGGAGACCAAACCATTCCTTTCAGAGATGGCGATTATCTTACGGATGTTGTGGGTAAGCCTACTGTTAGCCAATCACAATTTTTACAGTGGATGAAGATCAATCGTGAGAATCCAGAGGCTCGACAGTACAAGTATTACGAATTTCCGCAGCATTTTGTTTGGGATAAGTCAAAGCGAGAATGGCGTCCTAGAAAGAGAGGCACATCAATTGGACGAATTTATCATGTCCCCATCAATTCAGGTGATATCTACTATTTGAGGCTTATGTTAAATCACATTGCTGGTGCTACGTGTTACAATGATTTGAGAACTGTAAATAATATAGTGCACGGTGATTACAAAAAAGCGTGTTATGCACTAGGATTGTTAGACGATGATAAGGAGTATGTTGATGGAATAAAAGAAGCAAGTCAATGGGGGTCACCGGATTATCTACGAAGACTTTTCGCGATGCTACTATTATCTAATAGTATGTCAAGGCCACAAGATGTCTGGAAGCAAACTTGGCAAGTTCTGTCAGACGATGTCAACTACAAGCATCAAAAGACTTTTAACAATCCTGGTAAATATTTTATTATGTTAGATTAAACTTTGACTAATAATCCTGGTCAATCTTTTATTGTATTGATTAGTTTTTTTAACTATACTCCCTCCGTCCTAGAAGAAGGCACATTTTTGGTAAAATTGATCAAATTTTGACTAACAGTTTTTTTCATTTTCATAAAAATAATTACTCCTTCCGTCCCAAAGTAAGAATCCTACTTTCTATTTTGTTACTGAGGGAGTATATTGTATTTACATTAGTGGTTAAAGTTTGATCAAGTTTTCTAAAAGTTTCACTTCTGCTGGTACGGAGGGAGTATTTAGTTAATCATTTTTTAGCATTTTTCGTTTTAATGTCAATCTATTTTATTATATATAGGTTTGACACTCAGTGAAGAGCAAGTTAAAAATTGTGCATTGGCTGAGATTGACAAGTTATTGGCAGCGAATTGCAGCGGTCTACAAAATTTTAAAGATATGCCACAACCAAGTAATTCTGTAATTTCTGATGCGGAGAATATGCTAATATTGGATGAAATGTCGTATGATGTTGAGGAGATGAAGGCTGAGCACTCTAGATTACATAAATGTTTGACTGAAGAACAAAGGATGGTTTATGAAAAGATCATGACGGCTATTGATAGAGGAGATGGTGGAGTTTTCTTTTTGTATGGGTATGGTGGCACGGGGAAGACTTTCATATGGAAGACATTGTGCTCTGCCTTGCGAAGTAGGAGGGATATAGTTCTTCCGGTGGCTTCTAGCGGTATAGCTTCGTTGCTACTTCCGAGGGGTAGGACTGCTCACTCCAGATTTGGCATACCCATACAAGTCGATGAAAGCTCAACTTGCAGCAAGATTAGGCCAGGTTCTGATTTGTGTGGTCTCCTAAAGAAAACGAAGCTGATAATTTGGGATGAGGCTCCGATGGCCCACAAGCACTGCTTTGAGGCGCTTGACAGGAGCTTGAGGGACATTATGCGTACTAATGATGGTCGTTGCTCTGATAAGCCCTTTGGTGGATTAGTTGTTGTGTTTGGAGGAGATTTCAGGCAAATATTGCCTGTTGTGCCTAAAGGAAGCCGACATGATATTGTACATGCTGCCATCAGTTCATCTAAACTTTGGAATTCGTGTGAGGTCCTAAAATTGACAAAAAACATGAGATTGCAGGTAAATGATCTAATTTAAAACTCTTTACATATTACATTTCCCTGTTGCAGAAGCTAAATGTTTCATCTCATTCATTGCCAAAATGTAGGCACATTCCTCTTCTTCTTCTGATGTTCTAGAGATCAAAAATTTTGCTGAATGGATATTACGGGTAAGAGATGGGGATGTCGGTGAAGAAAATGATGGAGAAGTTGATATTAAGTTACCCGATGATATTTTGATAAGAGATACAACTGATCCTATTGCAACCATCGTTGAAAATACGTATCCTGACATATTACACAATATGCGTATTGATGGATTTTTTCAGGATAGAGCAATTTTGGCACCAACTAATGAGATAGTAGATACTATCAATGATTATGTGATGTCGCTGATGCCCGGTGAAGAAGTGTTGTATATGAGTTCTGATAGCATCAGCAAGGAGGACGGAGATATTGCTGGCCACGAGGATGTATTTTCTGTTGAGTTTTTTAATACGATTAAATGCTCCGGATTGCCGAACCATTCCATACGTCTGAAGGTTGGGTGTATAGTGATGCTACTCAGAAACATTGATCAAGCTTCGGAATTATGCAACGGAACGAGAATGATCGTTACAAATCTGGGAAAACATATAGTTGAAGCAAGAATGCTTTCAGGAAAGAATAAAGGAATGAAGGTGTTTGTGCCCAGAATGATGTTGAGCCCGTCAGATATGACAAAATTCCCTGTTAAATTCCAACGTAGGCAGTTCCCATTAAATGTTTGCTTCGCTATGACTATAAATAAGAGTCAGGGACAGTCACTTTCTCATGCTGGGCTTTACCTTCCTCGACCTGTATTCAGTCACGGGCAGTTGTATGTGGCAATCTCGAGAGTTACAAGCAAAAATGGGCTCAAAGTTTTGATTTGTGAAAAGGATGGTGAAACAAGCGAGGTGACTACTAATGTGGTCTATAAAGAAGTTTTTCACAAATTATGAGGTAATCCAAAATTTATGATCTTTCATTATTTATTTATTTATTATTTATACATTATTATTATTATTATTTTTGTCGGTATGAACATTTATTGAGCTAACCCCCCCCCTTTTTAATCCCTTCCTGTAGATTGGAGACAAGTTTGATCAACGCAGCGGCCAACCAACCGAGGAACATCTTCGCAACTCTAACAGGTATATTTTTGCACAGCTATTTCAATTGTCTATACTCTCAAATCCAAAGACCTAAATATTTTGGGTGGGTAATTTTGGTTAAGTTCAGAATGGATAGAGGAAAGAATTCAGATTGTGGAGAAGCTGGAAAAAGCAAAGTTTTTATGTTGAGTTCAGACACTTAAACCAGTGCGGGGGGGGGGGGGGAGATGACTATTTTGTAAGTCTACCAAAAGTACTATACAGCAACTTCGGATTTTTTTTTAAAAATGCAGAAGATACAAAATTATCAGCACATATTAGAAAGTAGGTTTTTATTTATTACTCATATGAGGGGTATGCTTTACAGTTAAGCAGCTGCTTCCTGGTATGTATGAAAGAGGATAGTATTGAAGGCATATATGATACTCTGAAGGAGTGTGCAGTAATAAGCATACTTCATAGTACTAACTTTGGTTTTACCTGCATTATTGGCTCAACGTATTGATTTGTGAAAAGGATGG